>JAIUSX010000016.1:0-2400000 GCA_026573805.1 Hesperophylax magnus
TGTAAGAGGAAAAAAACGGAGAAAGAGTCGTATAAACGACCCATTCTCACGTGACAAATAATGTTAAACGTCAGATATGATTTGAGATTTTCACGGCTAAAAGTTTTTTTTTTTTTTGGGGTATTACGTCGTGATGCGCTACCGCCTTCTTTAGCCGACAATTCGGGCAGCATTACAGTCTCCATTATCAGGGCAGATGTGGGACACTGTAATGCTAAAGAAGGAAATAGCGCAACACGGCACAATACACCAGAAATAAATCAATAAAATGTTAAACGTCTACAAATTGTTGGTCACGTATTTGGCTTGTTTCAAACTGAAAATATGTAGAATCCTTTAATTAGAAAAAGCTCACCTTAGACAGTTTTTTTTTGCTGATTCAGACAACAGATTTCTTCTGTATAGTGATGCTAGCTGAAGTCCCCAGCCTTGCCTGTGCTTTGAGCAGAGTTTTTCTAAATCACAAATAGACAGTGACCTTCATCTTGTTTTAAAGGTTAGGTTTGCAAAACTTTATCAATATCGAAATAAAAATTTTAGCCACCCGTTGACCGCCACAGACACTCTTCTCCGTGTAAACAGATAGATGGATTATTATATCGGAATTCTACAAAATTCCTATTCACAGTATTTTGTGAATTCAATTCCAGGTGTGCTTGAGCACACACAATTGAATATAATATCTTCTTACTGCTAACCAAAAACGGAATACTGAAAAGTATATATTATATATATAAAATATAATAGAAAAGGTACACTTTAGGTGTGTCCACGCTACTGCCTTCCAACCCTTACATTCAATTACGGTAACTGCCTTCAGCTATTAAGGCTGAGCTTGGGGCCGCGGCAGACGAGGGTGGAGCTTCTCTATTACTTGGAAATGTCGATCTGGGTGAGGCGGAACTTAAATACATACAGGATGTTTTCTTTATAATTAATAAATTAACTAGGTCGCGATTAAATTAAAAGCTGCGATCTCAAACCGCTGAGTTACATATAGTCAAACATAATCCTGTTTATTGTGAATAGGCCAGTGCAATTAGCGCCAAAAAGGGTGTCGCGATCGTAATTATTCCGGTAGTCCCAATTTTTTTATATGTTTTATAAACTGAACCCCCGATGTAAAATCTGAGTTTCCGACCTTGGCGCACCTGTGTTCGCGCCGCCATTTTGAAAAAACCGGCCGAAATCGTGCCAAAATCTAGTTTTTACCATAGACATATGAATATTAGTAGACCTGCCCTAAGTGATTAAAAGCGTATTATCCCCACTCCCCATACCGGTTCCATTGGAACCGGCTGTGCTCGCGTATGGCCTCAAGTGAAATTTGAAAACGTGACGTCATCATTCTTGTGCGAACTATGGTCGAGGCATCATCGGTTCATTTTACGAAATAACACGGCAAAATGTTGACTTGTACTATGAAAACTTGTAAAAATAGATGTGAAAAAGAGAATAAACCCAATTGTCGTATTACATTCCATATATAAGCATTATTTTACTTTATTTTAAGCATATTCACATCGTATAATATAGATCAGTTTTAGAAACATATACTATCACATCGAGAAACGTCTGGACGCGAAACACAAAGCTGGTTGGTTGCTGGGAAGTAAATTATGAACATTTATAAAAGTGTCTTAACTAAATACTTAAACGAAATATTCGACTCTGAAAATATAACCGAATTTTTTTGCCGAATTTGGACTTCGCAAATTTGTTCATAACGTGGCGAGTAATTTGCGCTCCCATGTAAAAATGTCTATTCATTCAAAAGCAGATTTTACTTTTAAGAAGTAAATGGTGATATTATAATGCGAGATGCCTATTTACTGTCAGATTGATTTATTGACGAATCACAGTCAGCCTTACGCCCTTCGTTCTTCAACAGTTGATTTTACCCCTCGCCATTATCTTCTCGTCTATTAATTCCTATGTCTGTGGTTTTTACCAAATATCTCATTTCCAATATGAATTTCGGCTAAAGTAACTATTCAAGTATAATAGAAAATAAAATTACCTACAACTTATTTTAAAACAATTTTCTTCTATCTCTAATAGGTACCGAGGTAGAAAGTCGTAAAGGTGCCTGTATTTTTGCTAAAAACAAGTTTTTTGCGCGACTAGGTTTGGTTTTTCGTAAATACCTCGTTTCCAGTGGAATTTCATGAAAATTTTATAGATACCAATTATGTAGAGCACAAAATTTGCAAAAAGATGTGCAATTTTTATGTTTATATAGTTTTTTTTTTACCGATATATATAGTATAAACAAATCTATGTAGGACGCACAGAAAATATATC
Organism: Hesperophylax magnus; assembly: GCA_026573805.1. NCBI lineage: Eukaryota > Metazoa > Arthropoda > Insecta > Trichoptera > Limnephilidae > Hesperophylax > Hesperophylax magnus. The sequence continues at coordinate 2,305 of JAIUSX010000016.1, forward strand.
ACAGTTTATTATCACGTTATTAGATTTTTGTTTGCATTTTTAAATACATACATCATACAGTAACGTTAGAGCAACATGTAGAGATGAGGCCTACAAGAATTGAGAGGGATGATCAAGTCGTTCAAACTCTCATTGATTTTGTAGGTCTTTTTAATATATACAATTCCATAGTACATTATTTTGATGTATCTAATAGGATTTAGCCAGCGTTAGCACTGTAAGCGCCCGAAAATAATTTTTTTACGACTTGATTACAAAACATCGACTTTTCTCTACTTTCTATAAATATAATATGAATGTATTATATACATAAACCTTCCGGACGAAATTCTCTAAATGATTGTGAAAACCCTGTCAAAATCAGTTGCGTGGTTTAGAAGAACTAAGCGCACAAACAGACAGACGTGGATAGCGAATTTATAGAGATAAGTAATCACAGTCGTCGCTTACGAATATTTACTATAGTCGTTTTTTTATATTAGCGCGCTATCTCTATCATTCGTATTTAGCTCCCTTTTCCATCTTCAGTTATTTTCTTCTCTTTCAACACTTATAATGGAGCCAATGCGGAGTAAACAAAAGTAGTCAACCATCCAAAGTGAAAAGCAGTGAAAAGTGAGGTTAACTGGTGGTAGCTGGAATTGTATTTGTACCGCCTTGTTCGTAAGTTCTGGTGTTGCCTGTTGATGAGCAAAATATTGATTTATAAGATTTAATTGTTTCCGGGTAGGAACCCGCTTCAGCCATAATTCAGCCATTCATTCAGTCCGCTGCTAAATTAAATATTTCGTTGCGTTGATCTCTAAGTAAATCCATGCATTTTCTCTTTGATAAATCTTTACATCTAGTTTTCTTCTTTTTCGTATGGTGGAGGAGAGTTTGTGGAGGCCATAGTGGGATGCTGAGGTTATTCAGCCAATCGACGGCATCGGTAGTCACTTGATTTAGCCGTTGAGGTATATTTCATCACGGTTGTGCCCCCGGGAAATGAAGAAGGGACATCATTATTTTTTCTGATGTACGTTTTTGACACTTTTCTGTGCATATTTTGTGCAGATCCCTACATAATGATAGTTACAAGATATAACAACTATTTGATTTCATGTGTGTAAAAGCTATGGCCATCAGGAGTATTTCATAACATATTTTTACAACAACAAAAAACTAAGATAATTGTAGCCCAAACGATAGTAGTCTGATTAGTTGGTCACTACCCAAAAGTTGTGGGTTCAATTCTCTGCTGGCTAAGTACTGCATTACCACAAAATCAACATTCAATTTATTATTTTCCTTTATAATGATGGTAGTAGAAGTTCTTTCGTAACCTGCGAATGTTCGAAAGAGATAACATAGAAACAATGAGATACTTCTTATACACAATGGTTCTGTCATTTATTTGTTCAATGTTGTGGGCATAAGCCTAGGGATTTTGTTATTTTTACAACAGCCGCAAATAGGCATTTGAACACCCCATTAGGAGTGTATCTCCCTTGTCTAGCTAGGCCAGGGCCAAATAACATACCTACCGCCAACATCCCTTGTAACTCTAGCCGAAGCCGGCGAACGGGAGATATGGGCAGATACGAGTAGCTGTTAGCTGTTAGCAGTTGGCACGACTAGAATATTAAACCTTTCTGTCCAAGAAATAAAAGGTAAAATGTTTTGGCCTTTTCCGTAATTGGGAGAAAAGCAACATTACGCGTTGTTGCTTTATTTTTACACCAAGAATTCGTATTATGATTCCTGTGGGGGAATTGTAAAAAATATTATTATTTAATTTGGTTACTTTATACAGCCCTTTTTTGCAAGAAATCAACTGCATAGTAAGGGCGTTTTAATTTTTTTGTAATCTGACGAAAAGTGTTATTATTATTTTTTTAATGATAAACTAATGTTTTAAGACAAGGTTTTTATGCTCAATCAACAATTACTGCTTATTATATTTTTTCGTTTTATTATATTCTTATTTTTTTTTATTTTAAACCGCACAAGAGTCTCAACTGCTCTCAACCGTCTGGAGCCAGTGAGACTATGGCATCTCCGACTGGGGTACGTTGTGAGGCTGAAGGTACTGGGGAGGGGAAGGAGACGGGGGAGAGAAAGGTGGGAAAGTACCCGGATATTCAGATCTGGTCACCAAACATGGCCAAAGCCATTTCAAGAAACGTTTCAATTCTGAATGGTATTATTATTATAATATTATTTTTAATGATTAAATTGCGAAATAACTCAAATGAAATTAATAAAATTAACACAATTTTGTTTTGTGATTTTTTAATATATTGAATACCACACAGAAGTCACTGCCCAGAGCCGATGGGACTATGGCACCCCCCAATTGGGTTATGTTGGGAGGTAGAAAAGAGTGGGGAGGGGAAGAAGATTTTGATCAAATTGTGATCAGCTGTCAATCATAACGGTCATGTTGAAGCTTGTCAGCTGATCACATTTTGTTCAAAAGTTTAAACGAACCCAGAACCGTCGTTTGACGGGGACTGTTCAAATGTAAAAAAATGACACGGATGTTTCGGTGGTCACCAAATGTGACGAGAGTTTGAAACCACCCAACATTCGTAATCGTCGTCACGACTTGTTCAATATACCACACTGCAGAACGGATGTTCTAGCACAGCCTAGCATGACAAGAGGAATAGTGCTATTGAATGGCATTTCTAAAACAGTAGACATAAATATTAATAATGTTTCAATAAGAAATCTTGTATTGCAAATGGATGATCAATCTTTCGTATATATCTTCTTAATACGGAGTTTTCCAATAAGAGGTGTTATTTTGAATAGCCCGCTATTTCGGTAGATGTTACTTTTGAAGCTGTCATTTTTTGACATTTGACAAGTAGAAACTACGCCATTAATAAAAATGGAACGATACACGCTTCAACAACGCATTGAAATTATTAAAATTTACTTGAGTGAATCAAATGCAAATATCTTGAGTGATGAGGCCCATTTCCACCTCGGTGGCTCGGTGGCTCGTCAACAAGCAAAATTGTGGCATCTAGGGCTCGGAAAACCCAAGAGTTATTGATGAAAAGCCTCTCTATCCTCAAGATGTAACTGTTTGGTGCGGTTTATGGTCTGGCGGAGTTATTGGACCTTACTTTTTCGAAAATGAGGCTGGAGCAACAGTTACGGTGAATGGATTGCGCTATCAAGAGATGATTAATGATTTTTTATGGCCGGAATTGGATGTTATTGATCTGGACAACGTTTACTTTCAACAAGACGGCGCTACGTACCACACAAGCAACGAAACCATTGATCTTTTACGATTGAATATCAAAATAACACCTCGTATTGGAAAACCCTGTAGGCTGGCCGCATACATACGTTTTTCGTATTCGATTTCCGAATTCGTTTTCCGTATTCGGACATCCGAATGCACGGAATCAGTAGAAAATACATTAACTGCCGCACACGTTCGTTTTAGTTCCGAACGGAACAAATTCCTTACGCACGTTCCGAATGCGAGCCGGCGCGTTCGGAGAAACCGAATGGAAAAAACCTAATGACGTCATGTGGAACGCAGCTATTGCATACAGTTTGTTTGTGCCGACGCAAACGTACGGAAATTTCCGTTCGTAATTCAGTGTTGCCAACGGATCTTGACCTAATATCGCCGTTTCTCACACATAAGGTAGCGTAAAGTAGCCGAATTTGCTGTGGGACATGTTTAAAATTGATGTTTTTACAAAATTTGTCCCCAGAAAATAAAAAAAATTCATGGGGAGGGTGGCTAGAGAATTTCAAGAAAATATAAAATTTGTCCTCAGAAAAATAAATTTCATGGGGGGGGCGGGTGGCTAGAGAATTTCGGGACATGTTTAAATTGATGTTTTTGAAGTAGCTTAATTGGCGACCAGTCGCCTTTTAGATTTTTTCGGCGCCGATTCTCGCTCTGAGTAGCCTAAATGGCGATATATCGCTCTTGTTGGCAACACTGGTACTGACGAATGAAGAAAAACGAACGTTTGCGCTAGTCTCACGGAATTCCGAATACGGAAAACGAATTCGGAAATCGAATACGGAAAACGTATGCATGCGGCCAGCATAAAGGGTGTCCGGGGGTAAAGTGCGCTAACTTCGGTGGTTGAATCTACAAGTAAAAAACAACATTGAAGTTTCGAAAAAAGTAATTTATTTTTTTTACTTCTACCATCATGTAGAATCACCTCCTGGATTTTTTATACAGGATATCCCCCTCGGACTCCCTGCATAAAAATTCAGCCTGCATATGTTTGTCTTCGAAAAACTCGAAAAGTAGCCGACCGATATCGCTGAAATTTTTTAAGTTTGTTCTTATTAGTGCCAGGAGAGTTAAGAGCGTAGTTTGAATGGTAGAAGATGTCGGGGACACCCGAGGAATATTTAACGCAATATCTCTGCACTGGAATGAGATGCGGAGTCGAATTAAATTTGATATAATGTAGTTTTTTAACAGTAACATTGTGGTATACAGTAGTGAATGGTGGAAGAAGTTGGAGACGCTTGAGAAAGACATTAGCAATAGCGAAGTAATGCGGGTTCCACTAGTAATATTAAGAAAAAATACAATTAAAATTTTCGCAAGTAAATAGTAATCTTCAAACTTTTTGAACGATAGACTCAAATATGAAAAGACGTGGATAAGAATTTAGGCGTCAAGAGAATTTATTGTCAAGAGGTGTTGTACAAGATATATATATATATATGATTCAGGAATGTTTAGTTTTACGAAAGGTTAAAGGTAGGTTCACAATAGACCCCTAATTTAAGGGTAGGACGTACGAGCTGCTCTGTTCAAGTGAAAGATGGATTGATCTACATTGTACCTTGAATGTGGTTTAACAATGGAGGGGTTGATTGATGGATTCGTGCAATCATTTATTTAAAACACTGAACAGATAAATAACAAGAAGTGTGATTAAGGCGATGCCATACGTAGTAATTCAAAATCATGTATTTTTGGTTTGAATATTTGGTCGCCTAGAAATGTTTCAGATCCTTTAATTAAATACTGCGAGTAGAATACATCTTGGCCTTTGAAACAATCGAGTATTTTTTATAAGCCCAGAAAAAAATTACGTAAAGGCCTATGAAAACTGCTTTAAAGTTCAAAATCTCTTACTTACAAACCCATTTTCGATTATGATTTTATTGTATAATGTGGCAAATTAAGTTATATATAAAATTATCGAAAAAAAATTAAATATTTATTCCTGAACATCCACAAAATAAAAAAAGCCCTTTTTGGCCATGTTTTTTTCTTGCATAAATCAAAACATGCGGATGGTGTTAAGCGGGAATTTAAACCTTATCGCCATCTACGTAAGGGTTGTTATTGATAGCGGCTCAATTTAAAATATTACACGACGTAGTGCATCGCCTTAAAGAAAAAGTAATTTGCGTGAAACCTGAATTATTTTTCTTCAACCGAAATAAGAAAAATTTGAGCTTACTTCATGCATACGGACTCGCCCACATATACTTCTTCTATTGGTTTTTTTTAGAGGTCCCCAAACTTTTTTGTCCCGTAGACCACGTTCCGATTTTTTCTGTTCAGGGTAGATCCCCTGCTTTTCTAATATTAATTTTTCAGACTGAAATTTCCCTAGATTTCGGAATGGGTTTGTATGTATGAGGTATTTTTAATTGCTCAGCACTAAATTCCCCAATGTGGGGTAAAGAATTTCAGCGAAAACACTAAATCCCCAATTTCCAATATTTCAATATCAATATTTGAGATTTTCCCAGAATTTGATCTCTTCGTCAACATTTAAGATATCATATCACTGTTTTCAAATTCAATACAACCATAATGAGATTCGTGGAAGACAAATTTGATTCATATGTAAATAAATATGAAGCTCTAATCTCACAAAATAACGAAATAATAAAAACTATCCAATTTATGACAGATCAACAAGAAGACTTAAAAAAACGGATAAATGTTATCGAAAAAGTACAAGAAATAGTCAACGACGAATTAATTGCACAAAAAAATCATAATATTATACTACTCAATACTATTTCTAAACAAGAGGAAAAAATTGATAAATTGGAGTATTTAAGCCAAATCTGTAACATCGAGATAAGAGGTGTCCCGAAGTCTGACATTGAAAATAATGCAGAAGTTCTCAAAAAAATCTTTAATATCATCAACTACGAAAATACCGACGTGCATTCTGTAATAACAAAAATAAACAGGATGGGACCGAAGTTCTCCGACAGAAATCCAAGATCTATCGTGGCGACATTCAATACCATAACATCGCGGGACGAGTTCCTATCCAAATTCAAATCTTACAAGAAATCCACTACCAATGTGACAAACAAAATAAATACAAGGGACCTAGGATTATCGCAAACCGCCAATCACATTTATATATCCGACCAATTAACTCAGAAATGAAAATTTTTGCTATCACAAACAAAAAAAATTGCTAGAGACCATAATTATAAACATGTTTGGTCCAGAGGAGGGCGCATTCTTTTGAGGAAATCTGATACATCCAAGACAATTCCAATAAATAATATTGCTGATTTGGACCGTGAAAAACGTCAATTACTGTGACTACTGATACAAATTACTGTGCTGCTATACCACTCCACTATATTAGACATTAATGTTTGTTTTATAATATGTTTTTATCTATTATTCAATATGTAGGTATTCTTACTTTCCCTGATGGATAATTTAGACAAGATAACACATACTCATAATAATGTACTCGCTCTCTACCTAATATTATTATTATTATCTAGATCGACTGTTTTTTTATTTTTGTTTTATGAGTCATAATACCACCATGATATTGTACACGAGATATAAATTGTTCTCCTATAATCTATCAAGCATGTACATTAATGTTTGTTTTATAATATGTTTTTACGTTATTCAATAATAGTCAATATGTATTCTTACTTCTCCTGATGGATAATTTAGACAAGACAACACATACTCATAATAATGTACTCTCTCTCTACCTAATATTATTATTATCTAGATCGACTGTTTTTTATTTTTGTTTTATGAGTCATAACACCACCATGATATTGTACACGAGATATAAATTGTTCTCTTATAATCTATCAAGCATGTACATTAATGTTTGTTTTATAATATGTGTTTATCCGTTATTCAATAATAGTCAATATGTATTCTTACTTTCCCTGATGGATAATTTAGACAAGATAAAACATACTCACAATAATGTACTCTCTCTCTACTTATAATTATTATTATTTAGATCGACTGTTTTTATTTTTGTTTTATGAGTCATAACACCACCATGATATTGTACACGAGATATAAATTATTCTTCTTTAATTTATCAAGTATATACATTAATGTTTGTATTATAGTATGCTTTTTTCCGTTATTTTATAATACTACATTTGTATTCTTACTTACCCAATTGGCTACTTTCGATAAGAAAACACATACTCAATAAAATCTACTCGCTCTCTACTTATCATTATTGTTATTATGTAGATCGATTGTTTTTTATTTTTGTTGTATGAGTCACACATAATGAGATATATTATAGACATAGACAAATCACACACTTACTTTTACATATTTTTGGTTCCTTGGAACGGGCAATTTGCCTAGTTAGGAACCTATAATTTCGACCTGATAAGGTACAATAATCTATAACCACTAAAAATATTTTAATTATATCTTGTATCATATTGTACTGTGTGTAAATCTAAAGGAATAAATAAATAAATAATAAAAAAACTGTTGTACTTTGAAAACAATTCCATACGAAACCACAAAAAAAGTGGCATTCCCAAAAAATGGGGTAAATGGTTTCCACTCTCGTGGACCACCATTTAGATCTCATAATAATAATATTTGGATGATTTGTAGAGCGCCGTTTTTTGTGAAAAATCACCTCAAGGGCGCTCATGCACCCCCATTTTTTTGCAGGTCGATAACGACCACGTTGGGAATGAATGACTGGTTTATCTCCTCATTCCTCCAACCAATTTTCCTCGTTATTTTCTCTCCCTTTACGTCTTTTAAAAATTAAAAACCTCTGTTTAGTCACATTCAAATATGAAGTTAAATTTTATACATTTTTTTGCTGTCTCCTTTTTATGAGAATGGATTATATTTAAAGAGATAATAACGAGAGTACAATTAGTTCTTCGATATCACCATAAATGACAAAATTATGAGCTTTATGTCTCGTGACGTCACGCGCAGTGCAATTCATAATTCGAATAGCAGTACTGCCGTGCCTGTACCGTGATGTCACACGCTTTTCGGCCGGCCGATATCAACGTTTTCATGACTATATATTCGGTATTATCTTTCAAAAAGTTCAGTCTCAGCATGCTCAAATTAAAATGATACATAGGACATAACCTCATTAACCTGTTAGGTGCCTACACGAAAATATATTTCAAAGTGGAATATACTTTCAGAGTTACCCTGGTGTGGGACCATTGTTCAGAATTTAAACGTTGCTTGAAATGGCTTTGGCCGTGTTTGGTGACCACAAATGAATAGCCAGATACTTCCCTACCTTCTTCTTCTAAATCTTCATCCTATCCCCATTACCTTCAGTATCACAACATATCCCAGTTGTGTATGCTTGGCATACGGTCCAGACGGTTTTGAGAAGTTGGGACTCTTGAACGGTTTCCTCAAAAAAATATTTAAAAGTTAAGTTTGTAAAAGGTACACCCACCCCATTTTTCTATGGTACTAACCCTGTAATATACAAACTTTCGCAAAAAATCTTTGCTTTTTTTACGTAAATACACAAATCAAGGGAAATTTTCAGATTTAAAGATGTTTGTGTGAAATCCCCAAAATGGTTTGAAAAATGAGAAGATTATTGGTTATTGGATATTTGTACAATCCTGGAATATCAATATTTTCGCTTGAACCCTCCTCATCCTAAATAAAATATTTTTACAACTTCTATCTTTTTTATACTGTACAGTAAATTTTTCTCCACAATTTCACTATTCGATTTCAATATCAAAAGAAAGAGGATAATAATAATACTCTTAGAATTTTCCGAAAATAATTTTGTATACATATCATTGAAGAAGAACATAATACTAACAAATATAAACTAAACATGAAACAGAACAAGACACAGAAAATAAAATAAAACGGTCAAAACTAGGAATCGAACCCATTATCTCTTGTATTACCGTCACAGGCGTCTTAACCAACATGACCACTGACCAATTTATTAAACGTCATAATTGTCCATCTCAAATTTCAAATTTAGAATTAACAATATCATATTGCCAATGTATGGCCAAGATCACCCTTACTGGGGGAAGGCCAAAATAAATAAAATAATAAAAAACTACTTTTTCCTCTTTTAAATTGTTTATATATGAGTCGTGTAATTTCTATACCCGCTATATCAACTTTCATTGATTTGGAGAAAACCGCAAAAAACTGTCACATATCTAGCGTAGGTACATAAGTAATTGCATTACAATGTTTTATATAATGAATTGGAGTAATAAAATTTCGAAACGCATTTATTTTTCTATATATGTCTAGCAATAATTAAGTAATTTCGATAAATAAAATGGATAAAGCGGATTTTGATACTCACTTCATATTCGAGGCGAAATTATAGGATTCATATAGTTTCTAATGAATTTGGTTTGTAACCTAGATAGTGTCTTGGATTAACATATCCTATTTTATTTATTTATATGGGATACCTTGTCTTTTTAAACGTCTAAATAAATTCTAGTTGTAACCGTTATCTTTTTATTTTTGTTGTCTTGTTCTGCTTCATTTAGTTTTATTTGTATTATCTTCTTCTATCGTTTATGCACAAGATGATATCAAGTCAAAGGTGATGAATAATAATATCTGGGAGGCGGGTATGGGTACCGTCGCCCCGGGATCCATTCATTGGATTATTAACACCTCTGCCATATCTCACCCCAAGTGGTTAGCTAAATTTTGTAACTTAGCAGGGTTTCCCGGGTTCATAGGGTGAAGATTTTCTGGGTCTTAACTATCTTAGATCTAGACCGAATCGGGAGACACTGGTTGAGGGAGACCCTTTGACCTCTCCAGTTGGACTCTCACGATACACCGCTGTGGGAGGGATGAATTCAAACGTCCGTAACTCCTGGACATACTGACCCTACCTACTCCTCACTTTTTTTCTTTTCCAGACATTGCTCACCTTTCTTTCCTTTAAAATAACTCCATCCTGCATCCCCAAAGATGACATAGGCCCTGCGGGATATTATAACTTCTGTGTGGTCCTAACGTTAAAAAATATATATCTGATAAGAAAAATATTTTCCAGTTTTATTGTTCGTTTAAGCAGGAATCGCAGGATATGCTCAAATTAATCTACTTCAATGAACTTTTGATTTTTAAAATTGGAACTGATAAGAAATCATGTCAAGACAACCGATATAAGTACAAAAAATATTCCATTAATTAATGAGTTAATTTTTGAAATGTGTATTTATTTTGTTTAAATGTTTGATAAATGTCGTAATATTTCAAGATTACTTACATATGAAAAGTAATTTTCTTCTTTGAAAGACAATAATGCTGAGGCAAATGCATATTTTTTTATACACAGAAAAATAAGCATTGAAAATTTATTAAAAATCTCTTCAAATTATTGGTTATCCGATTAAAAACGGGATCGCAGGCCGTTTCCTGATAAAATTATAGTAAATTCATAATATGTGTTCATGCACCTGCATTTGCCTTGATAATAATATTATTATGTAATGACGAAATGCGAAAAGATTTTTATGAACACGTGTTCCGACATCGTGATACTACATTCATATTTTACTAAAAGTTTTATCAGGAATACTATTAATTCATTCGTTAAGGTCCTGCAATCCCGTTTTAGCCGGATTACGAATAATTTGAAGAGATTCTTAATATAATATACTTTGCTTTGCAAAATTTACAATTATAATATCCCGTGATTTTTAACGGGTGTGCGCTAGTTATATTTATAAAATGTTGAACGTTTCAGCGCACTGTCACAATTTCTGTTAAAACTTTTCAGCGGTAATTCGTTCAGTTCAACCTCTCCGTTCCCCCCCTGTTATTAAAAGTTCCTCCATTTAGAGGCGGTAATATTTTCCGTTCCAATTTGTAATTTCCATGTTCCGAAGTTCCCCTTGCGAGCTTTCATACTAAAAGCAAACAATTCGCCACTCGAAGCTTGTTCGGAGAAACTCGAGTAGGTGTTTTTATTTTGCAACTCATCGGCTATTGTGTTACGATAATTATGTTATTTTGAGTGCTTTACCGTCGATTTGCGTTTTTATTATTTTAAGGCGAAGCTTAATGCTAAATCACTCTTTTGATTGATCTTTATAGCGAATTGGTGTACATTATGAATACCAAAAAATATGCTTTAAATAAATTGAAGGTTTTCCTATCGTTTCGCTTGAGTAGAATACAAATAAAAAAATAAATTACTCCATAAAAAATATTAATGTAAACTACAAAAATAAATATTTTTTTAAATAAAAATGTATGAACGCATAAAGGAAACAACTTAAAAAAAATACAGAATAATAGCTAAGATTATCTGTGACAGTTTCATTTGATTAAACTTTTAACTTTCTTATAAAATGATTTACAAAATTAATAAAAACCAGTTTTGTGCTTGAAATTGAACGTTTCTAGACTCCGTTTCTCAAGCGATTTTAATGCCTATTGCCTACAATATAAGGTATACAAAGAATATACACATTTTTGTCTTGTCCTCTTAAAATAATGTTATATGTTATCATGTTTATACGTAATAAAAATAAATCATGTATTATGGGACTTTGTTATAAGTATGTAATCCAATGTCGTGATCGTGTTGTAATGAAAATTTCGATATTTATCTGAAATACGTAATAAATTTCGTTATAATAATTATGTAAACACATCGAATCGATATGTAACGTCATTGATCGATATGCAATAACAACAAAGCGTTTAACATCTGGAATATTAAGAATAATCGACTATTTTTAGGAACAACTTTTTCTTTTAACTTGTTTAAATCTAAACCAATCATGAAATAGAACAAGACACATAAAAAAATAACGGTCTCAATTAGGAATAGAACCCAGGATCTTGTCTTACCGGGAAACATTTCGAAAATATTTGCAAGATTTTATTGTTAATTCTGAATTTGAAATACGATATCTACAAATATGACGTTTAATTGGTCCCAATGGTCTAGTGGTTTAAGACGCCTGTCCCGGTAAGACAAGAGGTCCTGAGTTCGATTTATAGTTTTGACCGTTATCTTTTTAATTTTCTGTGTCTTGTTCTGTTTCATGTTTCGTTTAGATTTATTAGTATTCTTCTTCTTCAATGATTGTTTTTAGATTAAATTTTTTTTAAATTTTATTTTTTTTAGCAGTTATCGATAGAATCGAATGATTGTGAATAAATTATCGTTTCGATTATTGTAATTACTTCGAAAAGGCTATGTCAATTAGGTATGTCCAATCGGAGTTTAAATTTCATATCCCTTTATCGCGTTTTATTCATTTAAAAATTTAGCAATTTGTTCAATATGAAGCATTTTCTCTGGGTTTGTCCGTATCTATCCTATTTACATAATTAGGTAGGTACTGTACTTGGAGTAGGTTCTTATTTAACTGTTTTTATAGTTTTTTTAGCGTTTATCGAACTGTCACTTTTGCTTTAATATTTATGTCAATGTTTGATATCAACTTTTTCTTCAAATCATCTTTCTTGCTATCCCATTGGCGAAAAATTATGGTAAAATACTAGTTCCTGATATTTAAAACACAAAAACATTGGATTCTTGAATAAATGGGAAGAAAAGTAAAAACAATATTGCTACATAATGTATTGCCACCAATATTATATATTTTTTAATATTTTCGAAGCACTGCCTAGAGAGCAATGACAGCAAATATTGGAAAAAATTCGGTTTATGGGAGTCACTCGAATAACCGAAATTGAACTTGATTTAGACTAATTTAGGGCTGGGGAATCCGAATCTGTAAGAATTAGGTGGGGGTCGGCACTATTAACTGAGTTATAGGGTTTTGAAATTTCGTACGCGATACATAGAAACCATCTTTTATTTATCAATTATGACATAAGAAAATCAAATTAGTGACTATTTATTAGTCTCACATTTCAGAAGTGCCAACCAAAAAATAAAAAGTGTTGCCATATAATAATAATATTTTTTTACAAAATAGGTTAGGTTTTTAGTTTGGGTTAGAGTAGGCAGAAGAACATGGGAAAAAGGTATTAGAATTAAATCACAAACCAGTCTATACAAACCTAGCGTAGCCCACAAACTACTTGAAAACTGGGATATAACTCTAAAGGGGACGCGAGCAGGCGTTATTAAAGGGGCATTTTTTTGTAATTTACCCCAATAAACCGAATTTTACCCCAAATATTTAACGAAACCAATTTAATTTTAATGAATGGTAAACTTGTCGAATTCCGCTGCATGCAAACAACACTTGATTTCACCTTAAATAACCAATGGGGACAATTATTTAAGTTGCGGGTTTATATAAACATTCACAAAATAGGTTTTTATAGTGTAAGTTTGGGTTATTTTAATAATCTACCCGTATTTCCTAACCTTCAAACTTTGAGCTGAATACGACAAGTTTATCAAAACCAATATTTCTACCTATTTTATGAATTAAATTAATATATTTTTTGATATTTTTGAAAGCAAATATTTTAAGAAATCAATTGAATCTTTATAAATTACTAGACGTACCCCGCCGCGCGTTGCTGTGGCTCAATCTGTCTGTGCAGATAGAGAAACAATAGCGCGTGTTGCTTTTACGTCCAACAGAAGAGCGTGTGTTTACCTGTCACAGGTGACATCTATATAACATAGGTATATAAAAACACGTGAATTCGAATGCAACGTTGTGTCAACATTTCAAAGCAATCGGTGAAGAACTTTTGGAGATATAAGATTTTGAACAAACGAACATTTACATTTTTATTTATATATAGAAAATAGATTATACATTAGATTAGGTACATAAAAGAAAAGTGTGCATGAATGTGGATGAAGCAAGAAGGTTTGTAGCCAAATCTAAATCAAAAGGTATCCATGATAATATTATTGATTGTAGATGCATACATATTTTTTTTTTTTTTTTTTACAGTAATACCGCACAAGAGCCCAACTGCTCCCGTCTGGAGCCAGTGAGACTATGGCATCCCCAATTGGGGTATGTTGTGAGGCTGAGGGTATTGGGGAGGGGAGGGAGATGGGGAAGAGGAAGGTGGGGAAGTACCTGGCTATTCAGATCTGGTCACCAAACACGGCTAAAGCCATTTCAAGCAACGTTTCAATTCTGAATGGTGGTCTTACACCAGGGCGATACTGAGAGTATCTTCCACTCTGGAACGTGCCGCAAATATACTATATATTATTTTAAATTAATTAATTGTGAAATAACACAAATTAATTAAATAAAATTTATTTGCGCACGCCGGGTTCGAACCCGCGACCTTCGGATCTGTAGTCAAAAGCGTATACCACTAGACCACGCCGGCCGTCAAACATATGATCCTAATGTGACTTTCTCTTTATTTCCAGCTGGAAAATGTGCGGATGCTGGATAAATACAACACCAAGACTCCCTCCAAGGGCACCCTGTACCTCACCGCCACTCATCTCATCTTCGTGGACCACGACCTCAAGAAGGAAACATGGGTATATCATTTTTCGTAACTGGATAAAACAGAACAGTAACAAAACAGAACAGTAACAAAGCAGAAAAGCAACCAAACAGAACAGTAACAAAGCAGAAAAGTAACAAAACAGTTACAAAGCAGAACAGTAATTAAATAGAACAGTAACAAAGTAGAATATTAATAAAACAGAACAGTAACACAACAGGAAATGAAAAAATAATAGGTTAGGTTCGTTAGTTTTTTTCTTTTCTTTTGTTTTCGTTTCTTTTCTTTTCTTTTTTCCTTCACTTTTAATATGTTATGTTCTGTTTTGCAATGGGATCATCATTTTCCACCTATTATTATACAGGGTGTCCGGTGGTAAAGTGCAGTAACTTCGGGAGGTGATTCTACGTGATCGTAGGAGTAAAAAAGATAAATAACTTTTTCTGAAATTCCAACTTTTAGATGTACTTTTAAGCTAATAACGAAAAATTTCTCCGACGTGCCTAGACGGCATTATTTTTTTCGTCGTTGCCAAATCTACATCCCGCGCCCCTTCCTGCACCCCCCGCTATTGTAATTCAGTAAGCAAACGTCTGTGCTTTGAATGTCACATAATTTGACGCGCGGAGTAAACAACTTTGAAAATTTCATTTATCTAGTGTTAAAAGTCTCATTTAAATAAAAACTTGTTAATTTAGTGTCTTTATCTAGTGTTTAAGTCTTACTAAAAAGTACATCTTTATTCGGTGCGTGTTTTCCTTAAACATCGAGTTTTATCGAGTTTACGCCAAAGAAGTAAATAACGTCGAAGATCTCCGGTTACGTATTCACGAAGCCGCAGATGAAATACGCCACAATGTACGAATTATAAATAATATTACTGTACGTTTACATACTTGCCTACAAGCAGAAGGTGGACATTTTGAAAATATTTTAAATTAGTAAAAAGCGATGAAATTAGTTAAGTGTTCAATGAGTTATTAATATTTTTTATAATAAAAAGTGTAACGTGATTTTAGTGCAGTTCTCTTTTTGAATTTGGTAAAATATCAAAACATACAGCGAACTCTGTGTTGTTATTGTTTACAATTCACATGCGGTTTCCATGGATACGCGCTACTCACAATATCGGTTTCCATGGATACGCGCCACTCACAATATGCAACGTTGCCACGTTCACACTTGCGAATTTATCGGGTAAGTTTGCACCTACACTATGGCTTTTTAGCAGGTATGTCTTTTTGTATGAAAAAGAAAAAATTGGAATTTCGGAAAAAGTTATTTATCTTTTTTACTCCTACGATCATGTAGAATCCCCCCACGAAGTTACTGCACTTTACCCCCGGACACCCTGTATATTTTTTAAAGTCAATTATTTTTTTTAAATGTCTGAAACCAAAGGGACTATGGCTACCCTAATTGGTGTTGTGAGGCTGAAGGGAGTGGAGAGGGGAAGGAGATGGGGAAGAGGAAGGTTCGGAAGTTGTTGGCCACCAAATACGGCTAATGCCATTTCGAACAATGTTTCTATTCTGAACGATGGTCTTTTGAGCGATACTCAAAACAGGTTGTTTTTGAAAAAGAATTTGAAAAATTCATCAAATTTCGAAGTTTAATTTTAAGTTCTGTGAAACTTCTATTCTATTATATAACTTTCACAGAACTTGAAAATTGACTTTGAAATTTGATGATTTATTCAAATTATGGGATTCGTAGCTGAGGATATTATAGTAGAGAGGTTGTACGTATGTCATCGACAATTGGATCGTCTTAAACCATATAGAACTAAGTCAAAAAACTTACATTTGAGAAAACGATGGTTTTGCGTTTGGTAATGCTGTGTAAATACCACCATCACTATGGAACTAAATTGTGACCTAAATTTAAGATAAAGGCTTAGATTGAGTTTTGAACATATATTTATTATTCCAGCATATTTAACATATCAATTAAAAATCATTTAAAAAAGTTAGTTCACTCTGGTTGAATACTTCGGTAAGTTAGTTCAAAGTTAGTGCACTCTGGCTGGTTATATTATGTGACTAATCTCTTCCATTGCATACATTAAGTGAACTAAGTTCATTCTTCGAAAAACTCGTCGTCTGAAGCAAGTTCTAGGCCATCAACATCTTCATCACTTGCATTTCCTGATTCTTCTTTTGTACGCAATGCTTCAAAAAATGGGTGATGAATCGGTGGAACATACTTTAATAGTGACATTATGTCATTCTTCTTTGCTTGTGCGATTCGATTTCCTGCAGGGTACAGTTGGGTTAAAACTACCTTGCTAACATTGAATGGTTTTCCCCGGAGTCGCTTATTGAGGTTCACTTCATAGAATTCAACTGCATCGTTGAGAGTGTACTTGAACTTCAAAATGCCTGGTCTTGATTTCACAACACATATTAAACGCATTTTTAACCATTCTACTTTCATTTTTTTGTTAGCGACAGTGGTTTTTTTCCTGTTTGTGAGAAATGATAAAATCGGTTTGGTAGAGACAAAATTTTCAGGGATCATCGTCGAGACTTCAAAGGATTGCTTTCGTGGTCGACATTCACGAATAATAGCGTTGTAATCTTCCACGGAATACACATTTTTGTGATACTTTAGATGTTTTTCAATGTCCCCAAAATCGCTGTCGTTAGGAAGGAAGCTATGTCCTGGCACTGGAAATTTGTGTTCTATAATGTCGATTGGGTTGTCATCTCTCTGAACAATGTACATTATTGCTGCTGCCATCTTGATGTTCCGGTTTTGTCCACCGCAAGAGTCGGACCAGAGCACAAGGTGGTTGGAATTAATTTCGTTAGATGCTAAGTATTTTAGAAGACATGATGCAATTTTGTTTGGCCCACGAGAAGCAAGTCCTTCGTGCCAAACATGCATAGTAGCCTTATCATTCTTGCATTCATGCATTCCTAGGTTATAAACTGAGAGCTGACGCTTATAATATGCTTCACCTGTAGATATCTTGGGTATTGGCAAAGTTTTCTGTAGGTCGAAAGTCAGCATTTCAATTTCTCCTTTTTTTGCAAGCACTATATCATTTTTTTTGGAAGTCTGCGTAGCTTCAACACGGGCGTGGTGAAGAGCAAGGTCTGCTTTCAACTTGTTCATTTTGTCTTTGTCTTGTTCTGACAAAGGTTTTCCTTCTTCTGCCCTTATTTGCACATTAAGGCTATCACAAGTCTTGCATGTATCCTTCTGTGGTGTCTTGAACTTGAGATTAAAAGATCTACGAAAAACTCTCTCGTATGATGATTGACTTACTGGCTTATTGTTTTTGAATTTGCAATCATCGCAATACAACCTGTACATCATGCATAGGTTTAACCCTGGCTGCAGATACTTGCAATTGGGGTTTTTGATACGCGTGTAGTGACTGATGTAGCGAGGAAAGCTTTTAATGTGGTCGTGAACGAGTTTTTCAGTGGCAGCATCAAGTTTATTTCCTGGCACATGGCGCCCCCTGTTATCGGTTAACTTTCCGGATCTACCTTTTACAAGAGCTCGATGCACACGAGCACTGTCAATCCGTAAGGTATTCAAAAACATCAGTTTGCACACCTGAATGTCCTTTTGGTCCCCCTTTAAATAATACGCCCTTGACTCTTGTCTTCTAGATGCCAATCCTTTCACACCAACTCGTTGTTTCACACTGGTAGTCTTCACAGAACCAGCAAGAAATGCAGTTTGGGAATCCCAAGACCCGTGCACATAAAATCTGTCATAACATGCCTTTTTGTTGGCAGTACTTAGAAAATTGTAGCACTTACGTCTACAAGTGCATTTATAATCGATAAAAGGTTTGCCCGTCATAACCTTTCCTTTGGATGAAGTGTATTCTTCTGCCGAATTTCGGTGCTTTTTCCTTAAATTTTTTCGCCACTGCGCAGCATCAGCATACTTGCTTTTCACTTTTTTTGCCCCTTCGTGTAAAACGGCATTAGTTGGCAGTGGCAATGCGTTTCCCTCCGGGGAAGAAGTCTCACTATTTTCAGCATTTTCGGTGAGTTCACGTTCCGCATGAGGAGAATTTTCAGCGCAAATGCGATCTGAAAAACAAAATAATTATTATGAATGGCGAATTTCACTTATTTTAGTCTTTAATTCAACCCTACACTATCTCTAACCATCAAATACAGCAGCCTTCTGTATCATGTTGCTTCAAGTTTCCCCTACATTGATTCAACCATACTGAACTAACTTTTAAAGTGTGAATTTTATTGCACTTAACCTGAGCTTTCCAAAATTATTATTCAACTTATAAATGCTTAATAATAAACACAATCTGCAGTACTCAACAAAAACATGATTTTTTATTTATTTATCAAAATATTGAAAGTTATCATGATTTTGCTACTTAGTTTACTTTGGTTGAAGACTGGAGTGGCTAAGAACGATCCCAGTTCAAAATAACATTTATTTCCAAATACTAGTAATTATTCAAATAGACTTACCTTCTGAATCACTAGGAACATAAGTTTTATCATTGTCATCTGACAATTCACTGAAATCTGACATGGAACACTCTGAAAAGTCATCATTTCTGCTGACCGACGCGCGACCTGTCATGTAGGAAGCCATGTTGGATACTGAGTTAGTTTAGTGTGGCTTGAGAACTAATGGAAGAATGCTCGTTTCTGATTGGTTCACCGTGCTAAAAAACTATCTATGATTGGTCAATCAACATGGTTCTCTCTGGCAAAGGTAGATTATGATTTGGAGCCCTCATTTCAAGCACTAACTCAAAAACTGCAAAAAGTGAGTTAGTTCACTATGGTTTCAGACGATCCAATTGTCCTCTTCCTTCTCATCTTCATGAAAACGAAAAAGACAGGAGTCACCAAAACGATGACGTCACGTACAACCTCTCGCTGGGACTAATAGTCACTTAACCACGGAGGCGTCAAATAACTTGTTTGAACAAACCAATTACCTATCCACACCTGAAAAAAATTACCACGGATAACAGATACTTGAAGTAATCCTTGGTAATGAATTAATTCTGAGGAGTACTATTATCTACGTAACGTAACAATTTATAATTTAAATATTGAAGACAATATTAGTGATTTCTAAACGAAAATCTGAAACAGAAAAATCAGAAAAGGAAATATTACAATTTGAGGTTTTACTCAATAAAGTTATTCCGAAAAATAAATTTATAATTTCACCGCTGCTCCGGGAATCATTTATTGGATATAGGCCAACTCAAGTGGTTTGATACTTTTGGTGATTTAGCAGGGGTGCCCGGGTTTATCGGGTGAGGTGTGTTCACAATGCGCCTGTCCACCAGCTGCGTGGCGTACCGGATCGGGAGAAGCTGGTTTGATGAGACTCTTTGAACTCTCTAGCTGGTCTGTCTTGACCCATCGCCTTACGCCGCAGCTGGAGGGATAGATCACTCCTGGACACCCTGATCGCTAGATTTCTACCCACCCCTCATTCCCATCCCCCTCATTCCTCTCCTTTCTTTCCTTTAAAAGACCTTCCCCAAAGATGGCATAAGGCCCTGAGGGAAATTATTTTACTCAGGGCCTCCTGCGTGTGGTTAATGTAAAAAAAAAACCCTTTCGGTACTGACATGTTACCACTACAAGCGTATACCACTAGACGGGCCGGCGTGGTCTAGTGGTATACGCTTTTGACTACAGATCCGAAGGTCGCGGGTTCGAACCCGGCGTGCGCAAATAAATTTTATTTGATTAATTTGTGTAATTTCACAATTAATTAATTTAAAATAATATATAGTATATTTGCGTCACGTTCCAGAGTGGAAGATACTCTCAGTATCGCCCTGGTGTAAGATCACCATTCAGAATTGAAACGTTGCTTGAAATGGCTTTAGCCGTGTTTGGTGACCAGATCTGAATAGCCAGGTACTTCCCCACCTTCCTCTTCCCCATCTCCCTCCCCTCCCCAATACCCTCAGCCTCACAACATACCCCAATTGGGGATGCCATAGTCTCACTGGCTCCAGACGGGAGCAGTTGGGACTCTTGTGCGGTATTACTGTAAAAAAAAAAAAAAAATGTTTTTCTTTTAAATCTTGTATTCCGTCCTATCAAGCCATGCTGAAAGAGATTACAATGTCATATAGTTAGATTACTAAGTAACAAAAAATTATGTTTGTCAATTTCAGATTTTACTATCCCACATATCCAATACGGAGCGCTTGCCCCTCTCCACCACCGGGTCCCCCCTCCTGGTGCGCACCAAGACATTCCAGTCCGTGACCTTCGTCATTCCCAGGGACCGGGACTGCAACGATATGCACACCTCTCTGCTGCAGATGAGCCAACCAGGTATACTCTAACAACTAACTAACTTAGATTGATTCACAAACAGAAATATAAAACACAAACTCAGGGGAGATACATAGATGAGGCTTGAGCACAATTCTTTAGTTCACTTTATCAAAAACTAAGTAACTTAGATTGATTCACAAGTGCAAATATAAAACACGAACACAGGGGAGATACACAGATGAGGCTTGAGCACGATTCTTTGGTTCACTTTAACAAAAACTAACTAACTTAGTAATAAACAGAAATAAAAGTAGAAAAAAAAACAGTTACAGCGGAGATACAGGGACACTGCTTCAGCATGGTTCTTTAGTTCAGAGAAAAACAAATACACTTATGACTTATATTATTATTATCAGTATATCCGTCTATCCTGTTAAGGCATATTTTGCAATATATCCGGTATCGGCCAATTCACTATCTGTTGCATCTCTAATTTTAATGTCCCTTATTCAATAATAATTTGAACACAGCTCTCAGTGGTAGGCTTGTAACTTGTAATGTGTGGTTCCAGTGCACATCGAGGACCTGTACTGCTTCCACTACACGTCCAGCTCGGAAGACATGACCAAGGCCGTGGGCTGGGACATGTTCAGCCTGAGGGACGAGTACAAGCGCATGCGGGTCCCCAATGACCAGTGGGTGCTTTGCACCGCCAACAAGGAGTATGATGTGAGACAACAACTCATTTTATATCAATAAGGTTAAAATAATAAAAATTGAGATTGAAGAAGAAAATAATACTAACAACAACATTAGTTTATGAAATCATACCAACATATAATATTTAATAGACACAAACCATTTAATACAACTAAGTTTAAACGCATCGGTCTTTGATACGTTACTTACTTATAAAATGTGTAATTATGGGTACTGTTGCTCGAAATTCCCCAGAGTGCTTACCTTCTTCCAAAAAACTCCCTTTCTTTCCAAGAGAAGAAATTAAAAATCCCCCAGATATGAGGACTTCTCAACAGACATGCCATCACTGGATTGAGGACTGAAGACGAATGACAAGTGACCGCAACCAGTGGAGAGTATTTGTAGAGGAAGCCAAATCCAACCATGAGATGTAGCTCTGTATTTATACCTCCATTATAATTTAATTCCAGCTGTGCGATACCTACCCGCGAGACCTGTACGTCCCAGCCTCGGCCAGTTCCCAGGTCCTGCTGGGCAGTTCCCGTTTCCGCTCCCGAGGCAGGCTGCCGGTTCTGTCCTACCTGCATCACAATAAGGCCGCCATAGCGCGCTGCTCACAGCCGCTGAGTGGATTCAGTGCTAGGTTGGTTTAAATTGATCAAATCATCTCTTCTACTTCATCAGCCTTCCGGCATCCAGCTCTGAACATAGGTCTCCTTTAAATATTTGTAGTTTTAACAATTCATGGACTCTTCGTATACTTGGCTACATTAGTGTATATTGCTGATCACTTCACAACGTCCAGTTTTAAACGGTGACCGGATAACTCATCAAAATGACAATTCAACACACCTATAAAAAGTGTTATAAAGTTTTGGGGATCAATGGTGAGGCACGAAATGAAAGAAGGTGTTGAAGGTCACATGTGTTTATTGGTGAGTCAGTTGCCGTGACGAGGAGATGACGTAGGACAGAAGAATACACCGGAAGCTGGCTGTGATGTGCTGGTCAAGCGCGGGTCAGTGAGTCGACGCCGGGCGCTGGTGACCGGGACTCGATGGAGGTCAGGCACTGGCGAAGAACGTAGGTCTTCAGGCACTCCAGTGCTGACGAGACGGCCGAAGGTGCGACGGACCTTGTGGGCAGTTGAACGGGAACGGCGTGACCAGTGAGGATGCTGCGTGTCCTCGTGGTGGTCATGGTAGCGTGGAAGAAGCGCTGGTCAGAGACGCTGGAACCAGGGCGCTTGTAATCCGAGTAGCGCTGGCCGCGGACGTGGCCGAGGCGCTATGATGATGTCCCGATAGAGTCCATGATGATAGGGGCGAAGCCGGGTACGTGTCCCTCGCGCTAGTAAGAAGAACGCGGGAAATCACTCGTTGAACCTTGCAGACTGGCGGCAAAATTATGACTGACTGACTGGCTCGCTGCGTCGGGCTTATTTATACTAGACGGCCGACGGCGGCAGTAGGTAGATGGATGGCAACTAAATCGAAGACACTCGCTCGATCTGGATCATTCGCGAACTTTCGACGGCTTGGTAATTATGCCTAGGCCGTAGGCTCGAACCTTCTGGCGAGTTCTCGTAGTATTCGAGACGGACTGCGGTGTTATTGTCATCAATAGGCAGGTAGGTACTTGAAGTACGTAGATTACTTTGTTTACGATTTAACGATGCAAGTACATAATTCGGGAGTAGATACTAAGTAGGTCAAGCGGTTTATTATTAATTATTCAATGGATTAATATCGACGCTACAAAGTCATTAAAAGTGATGAAACAAAAAGTAGGTTATATACTTACATATGTAACTCATTTAACCTAGTTTTTGTTTCATCACTTTTCATAACTTTATAACACTTTTTATAGGTGTGTTGAATTGTCATTTTGATGAGTTATCATGGAACCGTTTTAAACATAGGGCTTCCTGTAACTCTATTTTTAACTAGCTGAAGTCCCCGGCGTTGCCCGGGCTTTAAGGTTGTTGCACACATATCACCCTGGTACCAGATATGCATCGCTTCAGCTCAAGCCGTTCAGAATTCTTTGTATGAAACTCCTTACTGCAACGCACACTAATCAGCATCGTAACGGCATCGCCTCACCTCGGACAAGCTAGTAAAATGAGGCGAAGCGGTGCCGATCCAACGCCGAGTTGATATTTGTGAAATAGAGTTTTTCAAAATTTCATGTAGACAGTGATCCTCTTTTGTTTTGAAAGTCAAGTGTGCAAAATTTCATCAATCTAGGAATAAAACCATAGATTTAAAAAATAAATTCCACGCATCTTGCCCGGTATCCGCCACGCGGCTGCCACTCACAGACACTACATTATACAGGGTTTTCCAATAAGAGGTGTTATTTTGATATTCAATCGTAAAAGATCAATGCTTTCATTGCTTGTGTGGCACGTAGCGCCGTCTTGTTGAAAGTAAACGTTGTCCAGATCAATACCATCCAATTCCGGCCATAAAAAATCATTAATCATCTCTCGATAGCGCAATCCATTCACCGTAACTGTTGCTCCCGCATCATTTTCGAAAATGTAAGGTCCAATGACTCCGCCGGACCATTAACCGCACCAAACAGTCACACGTTGAGGATAGAGAGGCTTTTCAACAATAACTCTTGGGTTTTCCGAGCCCCAGATGCGACAATTTTGCTTGTTGACGAAGCCCCCGAGGTGGAAATGGGCCTCATCACTCAAGATGATTTGCATTTGATTCACTCAAGTGAATTTTAATAATTTCAATGCGTTGTTGAAGCGTGTATCGTTTCATTTTTATTAATTGCGTAGTTTCTACTTGTCAAATGTTTAAAAATGACAGCTTCAAAAGTAACATCTACCGAAATAGCGGGCTATTCAAAATAACACCTCTTATTGGAAAACCCTATATAAATATAAAAAAATAATTATAGTGTCTTTTCTAATTATGCACTATTGTGAGTGCCCAAACTGTCAATTAGAGGTTATAGTAGTAAGCATTTTAGGACGATCATCGATGACATCATGTACGAATTCTCTCTGAGACTACTAAAAGTATGCTTATTGAATACCTCTTTATTTTCCAGGTGTTTGGAAGATGAACAAATGCTGGATTGCATTCGGCGGACCAATCCTAACTGTGGATTTATGTATGTTGTTGATACAAGACCGAGGGTAAGAATGTTTTTTTCTATATTTACTAGCCATACCCCGCCACGCATTGCTATGGCTCAGTCTGTCTGTGCATATAGAGAAACAATAGCGCATGTTGATTTTACATCCAGTAGTGCTGTTTTTCAAAAAAGCATGTTTTTATCTGTCAAAGCTGACATCTATATAACATAGGTATATAAAAACACATGCATATTCGATTGCAACGTTGTGTCAAAATTACAAAGAAATCGGTGAAGAATTTTGGAGATTTAAGATTTAGAACAAGCGAACATTTACATTTTTATTTATTTATATAGAAGACAGATTAGTTGTTAAAATATTTTGACCTCATAAATGTTTATTGATAATCAATTATTGTTCCATCCTTTCAGATAAATGCCATGGCTAATCGTGCTGCCGGGAAAGGATATGAGAATGAAGCATTTTATGAAAATATCAAATTTCAATTTCTTGGTATAGAAAACATCCATGTCATGCGAAACAGTCTGCAAAAGGTCATCGAAAGTAAGTTAAAATTATTTTTTGGTATTCCATTTCTGGAATGCAAATTAGTATCTTGTCTTTGTTATTCATTGTCTTCTTGAAATTGCAAAACAAACTTATAAACATGGCATTTGTTGAATGCATTGTTCTTATTCCACAGAATTTGTGTTTTTAACAAACAATTCTAAGAAAATAATTGTTTATTATTTATTTTTCTTCATTCAGTTTTGTCGTGGAATCATTTATAAATTATTTTCTCTTCCAGCTTGCGAGCAGAAGACCCAGTCGATGTCCGCATTCCTCAACGGTCTGGAGTCCTCCCAGTGGCTGCGTCACGTCCGCTGCGTGCTGGAGACGT
This sequence comes from Hesperophylax magnus, assembly GCA_026573805.1. Classification (NCBI taxonomy): domain Eukaryota; kingdom Metazoa; phylum Arthropoda; class Insecta; order Trichoptera; family Limnephilidae; genus Hesperophylax; species Hesperophylax magnus. Next base: position 27,939 of record JAIUSX010000016.1, read on the forward strand.
CCTGCGTGGTGGCGGGGGCCATCGCGCGAGGCGTCTCCGTAGTGGTCCACTGCAGCGATGGTTGGGACCGCACCGCACAGGTCTGCTCGCTGGCCTCCATCATGCTGGATCCGTACTATAGGACAGTCAAGGGCTTTCAGGTAACTAGCGAGACAATAGTCAGCGTTTTTTTTTTCAGTGATACTATTTTCGTTGTAGGACTATTTCCTTACATTGAAAAATCCTAAATTGATCCAACCTATGAAGGTTTGTTACCGCCGTGGAATGGCTTTGCAGAATGACTTACGCTGTGATGGATTGCCGTCGACATTATGTCCTTAGGATCTAGTATCACAAGCAGTTTGGACATAGTCAAACAAAGTTCTGTGTTTGGAGACTGCTGATGATTGGTAGTTTTAGAATAATTTTTATAATTAGTGTTGTGTTCCCGCAAACAGTTCTCCAACTGGTCGTGGAAGGAGATTATAAATAAATGGTTCTTTGTGATAAATCAGGGATTTATTAATACTTCGCGTATTACAATGGTGACTCGATAGTCGACCTAGAAGCTGGCTAATTGAGATCTGCAACCTAAGTTTGTCTGGGAGCATTCCCACTGGCCCTGGCGACTACTGGCCACTGGCTGCCATCTTGCGGATTTCCACTCAAGCTCTATGCACTGCCCTTTATGAGTGCATCTGTGAAGCTCTTCCCAATAATTAGTTTCTGAGCTTGATGTGTTTAATGGTTAGTTAGCTGGATAAATTACTCACGCAGGAGGCTCTGAAATTATAGGCCTATCGGAGCCTCTATCATTGGGAATATTTTGTAGAGGGTAAGTTTTTTTTAAAGAAAGTAAGTTGTAAAGTAAAGAACAAAGAAACCACCAAAACTTCCCATTACCGAGCTGTTGAGCGCAAAAACCATATCCAATGACAGTTGTGTATGTATATATCGTGGAAAGCCGTGGACACCGGCATTCCCGACGCCTGTGATACGTGAACAATCCAATGCTTCGGTGAGCTTCCTCAGATTCTTCTGCCGCCCACTTTGCCAATAATAGTTAACCTATTTTGGATATCTATCTCTTCCAGAATTTATAGATTAGTGTGCCTGACTGCCCATCTCACTTATAGCTTTCTGTTTCCAGGCCCTCATCGAGAAAGATTGGCTCTCATTCGGGCACAAGTTCTCTGAGCGCTGCGGCCACGTACTGGGGGAGCCGAAGGAGCGGTCGCCGGTGTTTGGGCAGCTGCTGGACGCCGTGTGGCAGCTATCTCGTGCGCGTCCCTCTGCCTTCCAGTTTGGGGAGCGCTTCCTCATAGCGCTGCACGACCATGCACATGCCTGCCAGTATGGGACTTTCGTGGGCAACTGTGAGAAGGATCGCCTGGATTTGAGGTGAGAAATATGGTGTCATGACGAAACAGAGTAGTGATAAAAAGGAACAATATAAAAGTGACAAAGAAATTACAAGGGGCTTGAGCGATGGCTGCCTAAATTCAGGTAGACAATTTTTTCAAATTTATTTTTAAAATCCGCCAACACCTCAAACCTACAAATATGAGATTAACGATAAACTATAGTTGAATTCATTGGTTTTCAACCACAGTAAGCAGTTTTTTATGTTTCCATATTAGTAATTGGAGGTATGATTTTTTGAATGAGCGCTGCCTAATCCAAAACCTAATGTCCGGTAATCTCCATCATTTATTTTGCATAACCCCATCACTCAAGTGGTTATCTCTAAATAGTATAAAACATAGTCGCTATCCGCGTCTGTCTGTTTGTCCGCTTAGTACTTCTAAACTACGCAACGGATTTGGATATAGTTTTCACTATCACTTAGAGAATTTCTTCCGGAAGGTTTATATTTATAGATTTATAGAGAAAAGTCTCCGAGCAACGCTGGGTACACTTCAACTAGTTAGTAATAATATTAACATTGAATGAAAATGTTCTGATTGCAGGCTATCGGACAGGACATTCTCCCTGTGGGGCTACATGGCCAGTCACATGAACGAGTACTACAATCCTCTCTACGACCCTTCCTCCGCCTCCGATCTCCTGCAGCCCAATCTCATCAGCCAGAACATTAGGTAAATTGGTTCAATTCTCCTTGTCCTTGCTGTGCCTGTCCTATCAGAGATTGAAAGCTAACCTAACCAAACCTTACCTAACTATTATCAGCCAAAACAATACGAAAATTGATTAAATTCTTCCTGTCCTTGCTGTGCCTCTCTTATCAGAGATTGGACACTAACTTACCTAACCTTACCTAACCCAACCTTACCTAACTTAACCTCATCAGCCCAATCACTAATACTGTACCATTCTCCAAGATTTCCAAAATTCTAAAATAGTAATTATTTATTTTTCAGGTTGATGGAAGAATAATTATGTTAATAAGTATTCACTGTTATAATAACAGTTTGATATTTTAAGCTCTAGTTCTTTGGAAATCATATAATAATATAGCATTTGGCTTTTGTAAAATGACTTTAATTTGGTATTCATCTTTTTTAAATTGAAATATCGCCGTTTACAATCTAAACTCTTTGAAATAGTCTGTTTACTAAGCAGAACTTGTAATAATCGACGATTACAAACACCGCAAAAATAATAGTATTGATTATTTGTATATTGCCATTTTCGTGGGAAAATAACCTCGAGGGCAATTTACCACTTAATTTATTTATCCTAAAACTTATCACTTCGACTTATAACTAACAACTTACAGCTAAAATTTATTACTAGTGACTTAAAACTAATAAACTCATGACCAACTGGGTCTTAAAATAATAATACTGCTATATGACTTACAACTATCTTAATAACCTTGCATTAACTGATGCACCAGGGTCATAATTGTTGGATTACTAGGAAAATGTGTGGTAAGCATGGTATGTAATGAAATTAACCTATTGGCATCAACCCCGCTGGCCCGGCAGGGGTGTATCGCTACTTCTTAAACTCAATCCATTTCAGCACGGCGGGTCTGAAGTATGTCAGCTTAAAAACGGACATACGGGTGATATCTGGGTTTCAAATTTTAAATGCCAATCGCTCTATAGATAATTAAGCATTCATTTCGTAGTGTTGGTAATAAAACATGGGTAAAGTTTTTCCTCTATAGTTACAAATTAAGTTATGTTAGCAATCGGCATCATAGTGATTTTTAAAAATGGCCAGTGGTTCTGGTAAATTGCTCGAAATTGCATATGGTGGATGCTTTGAGGACTATCACACCAAATTATATTTGTATCTATAATTTTATTTCCACATTTACTCACATTATTACAATTTTGGTACAAAATTAATTGGGAGGTGAGGGCCAATTTTTCATCTCAACAATTCGGATGCCAATGGGTTAAGATTTCTATAAGTTTTTAATGAACATTGCTTTTTCAGATACAATCATATATCATGGGATATATTTGTGGGCCTGCCAACTAATATGCGACCCTTTCTAAGCTTCCCCACAATAACTACTTTTGTAAATGTTTTCTTATTTTCTGTTTTCCATTAGTAAACCTTGGCACTCAATACGGAGCATAAAGATAGTAATGCAGTGAGTGACTTGATCAATAAATCATTGTGTTGGTTCCACACTTCAATGTATCATCTTACTTATTGTGTTGGTTCCACACTTCAATGTATCATCTTACTTATTCTCTTATCTTTGCCAGTTTCCTCTCTGTAGCATGATCTCCATTGGAATGTGCTATCTCAAATATCAATCAATTTATTCATTTGATTATTCCTCTGAATTACCTTATTCAAAATACATATTTCAATTATTATAATCATGGCTGCTGAATGTGTGTGAAGCTACACGGATGATGTTTAGCTTTTAAGGTCTATGTAACATCTTTGTTTCTTTCCTTGTCACTGTTTCCAAAAACAATTCCAGTTGTGCTAAGCGATAAACGCTTCCATGATAACTCAACACAGTGACAATTCAACACACTTTTAAAAAGTGATATAAAGTCATTAGAAACGATGAAAAAATTATTTTTTTTAACCTAACCTACTTAACCCAGTTAATAAAGTTTTTATTTCATCACTTTCCATGACTTTATACAACTTTTTAAAGATGTGATGAATTATCATTGTGATGATTTATCCGGTCATCACGATAAACACATTTGACTTTTTGATTTCAGAAGTTTCTTGTTTTGATTGCTGTTAACTCCTCTGGCCTAGACAAAATATTATCATGCCAATAGATTCGTTGTTTTTTAATGTTTCCCAAAATGAAATACTTTTTTGAAAGCAGAAAGGCTTTTTTTTTGAAGGATTGCAAAAGTTTTTTAAATCGCTTATTGATACTTTTTTTTGTAAACTCTATTTACCACCTTATATGAAACTAAAAAAAAATACATATAATTAGACAAACGTGTTTTAACCTCTTGTTCGCCAGCGTATCCTTAAGGTTACTATTAAAAAATCATTTCTCTGAATGTAACTAGCTATTCTGGGGAAAATACTTATACTATAATCTGCCGGCTGTGCCAGTTTGTTGTAACTCCGGGTTGTTTCGCTGCTGGTTATTTCAGTCTTATTTTGTTGGGCGAATGCAAAGTTATGTCCTATCGACAAAAAAATACTTAACAGCTTACGAGCATAGAAAAATAAATATTGGCAAGGAAAGTAATAAGCATTAGTCATGATGACTGAGAACAATCAGCATAAGGTACATTGTTGCTTACACATAACTTGTGCAGTTCTGATAAGTGGTTGTGGAATCATTGGAAAACATTCTTTCTCTTTGTTTTGTGAACAGGTAAGGGATAAAATATGATGTAACAAAAAAAATGTTGTGTTCGAACTTAATATGTCAAGTGTTTGCTATTTTAAACAACATCAAAAAACATTAACAATCCAATACATTTATTGAAATATAAAAGACTTGGTGGTGCTGGGACTAAAAAAAACTAATTACTCAAAACCATAATAAAATATTTTATTGCCTAAATTTACTTGAAAATTTGAATATGAAATCTTATTTTTGACATCCAATTTTGTAAATTTTACACTAATTAAATTGAACCATTTTTTCAACTTGTAAACATATTTCATAAACACAGGGTCCGAAAACTCGTAGTACAAGAGGAAAACTGATGAATCTACATCACATTCATTTGGAGTTAATTTTATCTTATAATTTTTTTTTATTTGAGCTGTCAAGACGCTGTCAAAAGGTCGGAGAATTTGTGTATTTTCGCTTTGCAATAATTTTCAAATATTGCAAAGCGCAAAGCAACTTTTTTCACTGGACTTTTCATTTTTAAGGTTGAAACGCTCAAAAACTAGAAATTAATAAGATATCTGCATTTTGATATCCTGGAGTGATTTTCATACATTAGTACCTGTCTATTACGTACTTTACTTTTTACACTGTATTTTGTGGAACATATTCCCTCTGTAAAAACAGAATTAACCCCTCAGGTTTCTGGCATATTCTGTTAGAAGGTCGGAATGTTTCCACTTTGCAATAATATTCAATTAAATGGTATAGTTCTGAACATAACCGAAAACTAAAAACTGTTTTTGAAAGGTGATAAAATACACTTTCAAATTTTATTATTAGAAATAAAGTATACAAACATAACAGTTTTAAAAATGGCTCACCTCTCGTTTTTTCGTCCACACACTGAATTAAAATTACTAATGATGTCAAAACGTACATTTTACTAGACAAATGTATTATTAACATTTTTGTCACCTCACTTTTATTTCATTTCATATAAAAATAATTCATAAAGAATTCACATAGTTTCATAAATTTTTCTCAAATTGCGGCCGGAACCTTTGGTTTTATCGAGGTGTTAATTTTCATTATTCTGTGATTAACTTATAAATTTAAATATAAAGTGTGGTGTTTTTTCTTTCTAACCCTTTAGATCATATTTCTAACTATGACAGTAAGAGAGAAACAACGATTTCTATGACACCATATGGGGCTGTTCCCAAAAGCGAACAAATTTTCTCTACGGGTAATAAATAGCGGATTGTTCGCAAAACCGAACAAATTAGCCTGAAAGGTTTAAATGCCTCAAAACGTACCCCTAAATAAATAAAGATTGAAAAAAAAAATTGCCTATGATTTTCCGGATACTGTGTATATATTTTTAAATGTATTACTCTGAATTGAAAAAATGAGCTTAATCATTTTGCTTCTCATTTGCATTTTAATTTTTTTATAGTTAATTTTTAAAAAATTTATTAAGTTGACCACAAAAAGAATTTATAAACATTTTAAGCCTTCAAAAAAAAAACGCTACAGAAATTCTTCTGTAATATTTAACCAAGTTAATACCAAACACTGATACACAAACATTTGACAAATTGCTGTGCTATGTTGACATTATATTCTTGTGTAATTCAATTTATGTTAAAAAAAATCAAAAAAGGGGAGGTGTTGGGTTTTGTGTGTTTGTTTTATCAAATATTTATAATCTATGTGAACCTATGTTATATTATATCTAAATCATATTTCTTTTACTGTTATTTTTCTGCAAATTCAGCTATTTTATCAAAAAATTGTACGGGGACATTCAAATCAGTTTTCGTTGTCGAATCAACGCCTTTTTAAAAAAAAGATAGCTGAATTTAAATTCAGAATTTTTCCTTGAAAAACATCAATCTTGTTTTCATTCTCTTAAAACTTTAATCTTAAATATTACAATTTTGCATGTTTCTTAAGATTACCCCACAGACTACGGTGTCATTTTTCCTCATTTAAACCTAAATTAACACAACCTAAATACCGTCATTTTCCCTCACTAAACTAACACAACCTAAATACTGTCATTTTCCCTCACTAAACTAACACAACCTAAATACCATAATTTTCCCTAACTAAACTAACACAACCTAAATACTCTCATTTTCCCTCACTAAACTAACACAACCTAAATACCATCATTTTCCCTCACTAAACTAACACAACCTAAATACCATAATTTTCCCTCACTAAACTAACACAACCTAAATACTGTCATTTTCCCTCACTAAACTAACACAACCTTAATACTGTCATTTTCTTTCATTTAAACCTAAACTAACACAACCTAAATACTCTCATTTTCCCTCACTAAACTAACACAACCTAAATACCATCATTTTCCCTCACTAAACTAACACAACCTAAATACCATCATTTTCCCTCACTAAACTAACACAACCTAAATACTGTCATTTTCCCTCATTTAAACCTAAACTAACACAACCTAAATATAGTTTTTTCCCCAAATTTAAACCTAAACTTGATGTTAGTTAAGTAACCAAAACAATTCATTTGATGTCTTAGAAAGTTCATCTTACGCAATGGCATTACAAACAAACTTACAGACATGCTATAATATCTCACTAAATGTACTAACTAACAGACATACTTACATTTCCAGTCAATTCTGGAATTGGTCATGTATAACAAAGATAGACACAAACAGCGCGGGCAGCGTTTACATACTTTACATACTTGCGTCGAATACTACATTACGGGTGTGATTGTAAAATAAAAGAGATTTAAATTATAAGTTAACAAGGAAAAAAAATCAAAATAGTACAAAGTTATTAAAAGAAATGAAGAAGAAACAAAAATGAAAAACCTGTTATGCAGTGATCTTGTTAAAATATGCACTGCTAAAATGTATAATCAGTACAGATTTATATTTCAATAGAGGCATATAAAAAACATCAGCTAACATAGCATACGAGTTACCAATGGTGTGTAATCTATTTATAACAGAATTGTAGCCTGAAACCGTAATATAATTGTGACAGTGATATATACTAAGGAGCCTTCACTTACATATAATAATAAAATATTTGTATTATTTATAATAACAAGTAATTCAGGGGTGCATTTAAGAAAGAAATGTAATTCCTTGGCTTTTACTAGTGTTGCCGTGTATGGGAAAACTTTCTCACCACACAAGAGGGAATTTCAACACCAGCATATGACCTCTTCGTGTAGAGAAAGTACGACAATTACCTTACTTTTCGTTTGCTACTTTTGAGATCTCTATAACATGTCTATAGTTTGTAATGTCATTGATTATTTTTGCTCATTATGACATCACCAAAATGTCAAATATATATATGTTTAAATTTTAAAATGTATTTGTTGCAGATTTTGGCGTGGTATGTACTGCAGGTTTGAGAATGGAGTTCACCCTCGGGAGCCATTGGGAGACTTGTTGCTCGCTACCACAGATCATACTTCATCGCTTCAAGATCACATCACGCTGTTGACTAAGGTGAGATCCTCGTAACATATGTTTTTGTTTAATTTTTCTATTTAGTTGCTGCCTCATTGCTGCAGATCGTGACCTACAATGTGTCCAAGGTATCTAAAGATGCGTTGTAGGCAGACATTTGATAGTCTGTTTCGGATGCCTAGATCTAGACTACTTGCTAGATACCCAAAAAAAACCGAACTGATTACAGGGGGCTTAGTTTTTGTAGTACTGGGTTCTTCCGGTAGTACCATGTACAGCTACCTTTCCTTAGTCAGTATGCTAAGCACTGCGCTGGACAAGTCATCATTCAAATTCGTCACAGGTGACGAATCATGTTTCAAATTTGCCTCGCTTCAAAAAAGCTCATCCGGTAAGATCAAACATCAATAATGCTGATTTGTTTTTTCGATGTGAGGGAAGTCATCCATTCAGAGTTTGTTCCTCATTTGAGATCCACAAACGTTTGTGGTTCCCAAATTTGAGTTTTCCCCGTGGAATTTCTGTGCCAGTTTTCAAAAATTCACGGCCGCGTGCTATTCACGAAAATCAACCATTGCATAAACGACTAGAACACAAAACAACAATCACCAAAAAATTCACACCAGCTGAAAGGACGACTTCTCCATCGCAGTGCCCAGCATACTGACTGAGGAAAGGTATCTGTACATAGTCTTACCGGCAGAACCCGGTACTAACAAAAATATGCTTCCCGCAACATCAATTTGGTTTCTTTTGGGTATCCCCTTGTATATTTTAATAATACTAAACATTTAAGGCCGGGTCTCGAACTTGGCGTTAGACCGGCATTCGTGTGGGTTTGGGATTTCATAAGCGAGCTCTCAACTATTGGGTGGTATTTATTAAATGTGATTCGTATTGACAAAATTATATTTCATTTTTCTTGCTGGGGAACACATTTAACATTTTCCTTATTTTATTCAATTTGCATTATAATATAATCTAATACCTATTACACTAGTTAGGATATGTGCCACAATTTTTTGTATTTCTTAATACTTAACATTTTACAATTTAAATTTAAAAGTGTTTTTTTTTGTATTATACTTATGTTACACAGGTTGTCTCACTTGAATCAGTCTTGCGTTTGGTTGCAATATTCTATCAATTTCGTGTCTCCCTGTGTCCCAGATCCATCTTAATAATGTAAAAAATTCAGCCTGCATATGTTTGTGCTTGCAAAACTCTAAAAGTAGTCGACCGATATCGCTGAAAATTTTAATGTTTGTTCTTATTAGTGTCAGGAGTGTTTAGAGAGTGGTTTAAATGGTAGAAGAAGTCGGGGACGCCCGAGGAATACTTAACACAATATCTCTGCACCCGAATGAGATATGAAATAAAATTAAAGTCTATCTAATGTAGTTTTTTAACAGTAACATTGTGGTATAAGTAGCGAATGGTGGAAGATGTTGGAGACGCCCGAGAAAAACATTAGCAATTGCGAAGCATTGCGGCGTCCACTAGTTGTTTTATGAATATTTTGAATTTACTTGTAAGTTTTTTTTGTAGGAGAAAGTGGTAATCTGTTCTGAAGTTTTATACTGCAGTAAATTAAATTTCTCTGTCCAAATGTTGCGTTCGTTTTTGCTTGTTGTATGTATCTTTTATTGAAGGACCTAGTGATTTTTTTAGGTATGTTGGTTAAAGATCAAATGTATTATTTTTGTGAGGATAAATAAGTATGGTTTTGGCGAAGAGTTGTTATAAGATTATTGAAAATTTTGTCTGAGCAAGTTCTGATAGGTACTTTGAGTAACATCAAATTATTCCATATTCTAATAAAGATTGACATAGGGCCATGTAGATTCTAATGAGTTCTCTTTTGTCAAGAACATCTGATTGTTTTAAAAATCCTTAATGTATTTCCTTTAGGATTGTGTGGTGAGCTGAGAGGGCCTTAATCCCCTCACACTGTTATGGTTGCAAGGGATCATGTCTCGGTAATTATTAAAATATGCATTTGGGAGCGAAGTGGGTAATAAATTATTTGCAATTTGCAGAGGATAACTTCTCTGAAGTCCCTGCTGGGCAGTCGCCAGAAGAAGTCGCACAGCAACAAGCCCAAGCTGAAGGAGATCACCAACCACACGCACACCCCGCCGCAGCAGAAGGACGACAACTCTGACTATGTGGTTGTGAACCACCTCAACAACTCTAACCAAATTGACAATAAGTAAGTCATAAGTTTTCTTTTCTTGCTGACGTTGCTTGGGCAATGATGCAAGATTTAGCTACTGTGCAGTGATACAAGTGTCCTGATTTCTTCAATGTTTTATTCATTAATTAAAGGACTTCGTCCAATATATAACAAAGCGACACGAGATTTAGGACAATGTACCATGCAAGAGTAAAGGATGGTATATAAAGGCAGAGGGAACAGGGAAAATATAAGAAAATAGAAATGAAATAGAAGTGTCAAGTCAAGTCAAGACCTTGCTAAAACTAAAGTGATACAAAATATATGCAATTGCATAGTGAACGACAAAAAACATTCTGACTTATACCAAAAAAATCAAAGCCTTGACGTGAGTTGACCATTCTACATATTCTGGACAATGGTGAATTATAAGCATAATTAGTCGAGTGTTGATTGAGGAAGAGCAGGCCTTTATTTCTGAGTCTACGAGAAGGTATTTTTTTATTTAACAATTTTTAATATAAGATAATGTGTCCTTACTGGGGTACCCCGTTCTAAGGACACATTGAACATGGTTGTGTGTTTGAAAGAGTATAAGTACATATGTTAAAATACTAAATAGAAAATTAAAAAACAATATTTAGAGAAAAATAAAACATAATACAAGCTTTAGTCTTTCTTGGGTTGCAAAATTATATCTATATTCATCCTTCCCTTATCCATAATCCATTTCTTAATGTTTCTTTTGAAGTCAGTTATTTTTTTAAGGTTTTTTATTTCAAGAGGGAGGACATTAAATATTTTTATAGAATAATACTGCATATTTCTTTGTCCAAAAGTTGTTTTAGTTGTAGGTTGGTGTAACATATGTTGTAATGTGGATCTTGTGATTCTGTCTGAGTTTGTCTGTGTAAAGTTGTCCTGGTTTTTGAATGCGTAAATTAGTATATCTTTTGCGTATAATTGTTTTGGTGTCATTACATTCAGGGTTTTAAAAACATAGTCGGTAGGAGTTCTGATGGGGATCCTAAGTATAATTTTTAGAATTGCCTTTTGTGTTATGAGGACTGGTTTTATAGTGGAATCGCATGAGCTTCCCCATCCGATAATACCATATTGTAGTTGAGATTGGGCTAGTGCGTAGTAAATTTGAATTAGTTGTTCTTTATCTAAAATGTTTCTTATTGTTTTGAAGAAATAGGTTAGTTTTTTTTAATTTGTTGCTCACATTTTCTATTTGGGAGTTCCAATTTAAGTTTTGATCAATAATTATCCCAAGGTATTTTATTGTTTGAATTTCAATCAATTTTGGGCAGTTGCAAGGAATTTCATGGTTCGCGGTTAAACAGTTTTTATGAATTTTTATGTTTAGGTTTGAATTGACATTATCTGTCTGTTTGTTGTAAATTTTGAATTTAATATATTTAGTTTTTGTATCATTTAATGTTAGTGAATTTGTATCAAGCCATTGTTTTACCTGATTCATCCCTTCTTCAGCTTTTACGAATACAGTCTCCCACGACTTTCCATGGAAGAGAAGAACTGTGTCATCTGCGAAACTAATTACTGAGCCGTGACAGTTTAGATTACATAGATCATTTATATATATCAGGAATAAAATCGTCCCTAGGACACTGCCTTGTGGAACTCCGTATTGAATTGGTATTGGTTGACTTGATTCATTTTTAATCCTGACTAGCTGTGACCTTTCTGACATGTAGCTTTGAATGAGATTCAGTTCACGACCTACGATTCCAATCTTTTTGAGTTTTTCTAGAAGATATGGATGATCAATTGTATCGAAAGCTTTACATAGATCTAAAAATATTCCGATACACTTATTACCATTATCGAGACTATGTTTTATACTTTTTACAATAGAGGCGATGGCATCGGAAGTTCCCATATTTTTTCTAAATCCGTATTGATTTTCAGATAGTATGCGGTTTGTTTCAAGATATTGGGTGAGCTGTTTCTTAATAACTTTCTCTACTATTTTTGAAAGATTATTCAATATTGTTATCGGTCTATAGTTACTTATATCCGCTTTATTTCCGGCTTTAAAGATTGCTATAACAGAACCCAATTTAAGCGATGCAGGAAAGATACCATCCTTGATACATCTGTTCACAAGGTGGAGAAGTGGTTGGATTAGTTCATCTCTAGTTTATTTAATTATTCTCATTGAAATGCCATCTTGAATGTGATGAGTTCTAGTAATGTAGGTGAGTCAATTGAATTGTTGATAATTTTAAAGAAACAAATGAGATCAGATTTTTTCCGACAGTCTTCTAAAGGAGAAAGGTTTAGAATTTGTTCAATTTCATAATACGAGTAATTGCCTCTTTCTAATCGTAGCCTCCTAGCAATCCCTTTTAGGAACTGATGTTGAACGGACTCAATATGACTAATATGGATAGCATAAAAAGGAGACCATATAACACAAGCATATTCAAGATGGGGGCGAACCAAGGAGCAGTAAAGAGTTCTAAGGGTTTTTATATTTTTGAAGTCGACTTTGTTTCATAATCTTATTTAGGTTCCTTCCATCTTATAATTGATAAATAATATTATTTTTTTATCAATTATTAATTATAATTATGATAGATATGAAGATCTTCATAAATTATGAAGATTAGAAACTACTGTACATCTTGATTTCTTTTATAATCGTTTCTAAATAATTTACTTGCTCGCCAGGCACCCCATTAACGACTTTTCTATAAAAAGTAGCAGGGATCGTGAAGTTCTAATGCAATCCCATTTTCTCTCGATATTTTCTTTCCCTTCTTATTTCACAAAATACTTCTTTAATTTGCAGGTATCTCTACGAAAAGACAAACGCAACTCTTTCGGAGCTCGCCTGCGCCAACGACGACCATCCGCTGAAGCTGGACGGGCAGAACCCCTCACTAGACGGCAAGCAGCCGCCCTTCTCTGTAATACCCACAGAGGACATCATCATACATGGCGGGGTGCCCGTCACCGATATCCTGCAGATTCAGGAGGAGATTGCTTCCGTGGCACTGGATTGGAAGACCATCAAGAACGTGAAGGAGTGTGTATGCTCTACTCCATTCGATCACTTCAGCCGGAAGGTGATAATAAAATAATTATTTATTTATTAATTTTTGGGAAATTCACAGTTTACATTTATTTCAGTTTGTACATAAGTACTATATAGCCAAAATAAAACCAATTATGGATTTCCTCCTTGTGACTTTACCTCTACTGAGACAGCATAGTAAGGAATAAGTAAATTAAATTTGTAAGAAAGGAATATGAATTAAAAAAATTTATACAAAACAAAAGATTATATAAAACGAAAAATTTACAAAACAATACATTTATAGCCATAGAGAGAGGTTGTAGATATAAATCAAATCATAATAGAAATATAAACAATAGAAACATAACATTATTCACAAACCATCAGGGAAATATTCTTTTATGGACCTCTTGTATTTGGTAAGTTCGCAACTGAAAATATCCACCTTTGATAATACGCTATTGTAATTATTGCATAGTCTGGTCAGGCAAAAATTATGCTTAGAGTTCGTTAAATTAATAAAAAAATCATCAAATAAAATTAGCTGTGTTCAATATGGGTTTTATTGTTTTTGGGTCATCACCATATATATAAGAAATAATAGTATTTTTTCTATCAAATTTTACAAATTACAATTTTGGTGATTTTCTCAACTACCGTACAAGGCTCGTGCTGAGCGATTTGTCAATAAATGAATCTGACAATATACAAGCAAATCGCATTGTCATATCAGTATCTGGTGTTTGAAAATTTCTGCTTACGAATAAGTAGTCCTTTTTACAATGGCGAACCAAATTGCTGGCTGCCTAAAAACCTTAACTGCAAATTCCAGATAAAAAAATTCGGGCTTGTTTCCAAAATCGAATATTTTGTTTCACTATTTAGTAGAAACTTTTACAAATGTGTTATAATTTACTCGCCTCACTCATTTTTGTATTGCTATGCAATCCGATATGTGGACGGTACGGTTAAAAACAAACATTTTGACCCTGAGCAGAAAAGTCCCACAATGGACTGCGCTGTAAGCCATTACATTACTTTAGCGAACTTTACTTTTCTGCGCAGGGTCTGGTTATGTCAATGTGGATTATCACTAAGGAATGGCCATTGCATTAATTCATATTTCAATGTCCTCTTGAGAGCTGTCAAAAGAACTAAGAATGCTTAGCTTGTAAATGAGTTTTTTTTTCTCATGTTGTGAGGTAATATTTTAGGCTAATAAGTAGGCTCTGAATGAGAATTGTATTGTCTATATATTGGCATATCTGTGGTTATATTGAGAACCAATTTTTTTCATAGAAAAAGCCCGAAGATATCGATCCAGTGAGTGGTTTATACCCCAGAGAAACATAGTATAACATATATTTACGATTTATTTATTTATAGAGTTCGAGTTTATTATTCGGTTTAGTTAGCGGATTTTTCTACCCATTGCTAATGCATATTTATTGTTTTTTTGTTTCTTTACATTGTATCTTTTTTATGTTAGAATTTTTAACCTCATTAGGACAGGCCTTTGTTGAGGTTAATAATTTTACAAAATATTAAAAATTAAAATAGCACAAAGATTATATATTAAGAGAAACAACATTGTTACATTAACGTTTCTACGAATTGGATACCTACATGGTACCTATTAATCTAATTCCAGCTAATTCATTACAGTATAATGAAGTAAACATGTAGGGTGACCATCATATACATTGATATTTAATTGCAAGAAAAAATATAATGAACTATTATTTTAAAAAGGAGAGAAGAAAAACAAACATAATAAAAGGAAAAGGATGAAAAAATTTACATATACATTATGATGTATATGTAAATTTTTTCATAATATGTTATGCCACAATTTTAATGGATAGTTATTTTTACAGCTTTTCGAGAGGATAATGAAGCACTCCCTAAGTGTTTGTAGAATGAGAGCACATTTTACGCAGATTTGTGACGGAGTGTAACTCAAGTATCAAATATTTTGAAAAAATTATCACCTACGGTTGATCTAGCAGTAACTTATTACAGAAATGCTTTCTAATACAGTTTGGTCGTATCTCGCTGATAGTCGGCACCCTCCCCTGTTCTTATCTTCCTTTGTTTCTCTTCTAACAGTTATTAACGGAATTAAAATATTTTAAATTACACATGTTACAGTTCTCAGTGGCAGCTCGTGACTTTTGGGCGTATTAGAGTGCTAATATTACATAAAATGGAATTATTGATCTTGTTGCAGCTAAAAACATATTCTTTTTTTTTGTAATCGGATTTGAAGATTTACAGTTATCTATTAATTATAAACAATTGAATTTTCTAAAAAAATAAATAAATCGTTTTGGACTAAACAACATCATTAATTTAGAATTTTTCAAACTTAGCACTCTAATCACGATAATAAGTCACGAGCCACCATTGTTTACAGTCCCATTAATTTTAGGCAATACGGATGCTTTTGGTCGCAGAAATCGCAGAATAAATTATCCTACTATCAATAGATTTATGTTATGATTTTTTTTTCAGTACCACTGTTGGAAGTGCGGTGGCGTTTTCTGCACCCGCTGCATTGACAAACACATACCGCTCTCGGGGCTCGCCTCGGGGCGCTCCGCCCCCGTCTGCCGTTCCTGCTACGCCCAGACCATCAGCTCCCCCAACCTCACTTAATATACCAACATCTTCACGTACCCCAATACACGATACTAGACTAGTTCACATTCAACCAACCCAATACATTATCTAAGTACATTTAACAGGTACGCTGCCACTAAATTTTCAGGACGTAATCCAAACAGGACTGGTGGAAGCGAACGTGTTAAGGGCTATAATGGTTGATTTCACCAATCAAAACTAAGGGAACCCTATGCAAAATTGAGATTTATACTTACATTGGGAGTTTTTTAAACTCTTGTCACATTTAATGACCATATTAACCTATTGTGTTTGGGACACCGGTGTCCTACTAAAATCCATCAGTTTTTTTTAAAGCTATTTTAACCCTTATATATAAAAGAATCGTATGGAAGACAAGGTCAGAATCGCTTGCACTAAATATCAGTTCGGAAACTATTTTTTATTTGATGTATGTAGCTTCTTTTATGGCTTTGAAATAAATCTATTTTCTGAATGTCATTTTTTCACAAAGTCACCGAAGTCACACAGTCAACCGGTCAAACTGACAATTGGAGCCATTTTCAATATGTGAAATTTGAATGGTTAGACGCAGATTTTCGGTCCGTTTTAACTATTGATCAAATTGTGATTAGTTGTCAAGTTTGGCAGTCGTGTTATCATGCTTGTTAGCTGATCACAATTTGATCAAAAATTGAAACGGATCAAGAATCAGCTTTTAACAGGGACCATTTAAATGTCAAAATTTAAAATAGCGCCGGTCGTCTTTTTAATGATCTTCAAATGTAATGAGAGTTTGAAAAACCCAACCTTAGTCACTGATTGTTCCTATTCCATTTCACCAACATTATGTAACTGAGCGTTTAACACTTCAAGTCTAGCACTGAGTGAAAATTGTTCTCATCCGCATTGGCAATGATACCCAACGAGAGGTCGTATGTCAGTCATCGACGATCGTCCCCTTCATTCTCAGACGTCTTGTATGAAAACAAAAAAGACAGAAGATACTAGAATGATGACGTCACATACAACCTCTCGCCGGAACTAGTATAATAATATATGGCATGATTGGTGAAATCAGACTCTGTGCTAAAAAAATCATGTTCAAGATTGCTGGTACTAAATGCAATGTTTCAAAGGTAATTTAAAGGACATAAAAAGTTCATGAATTTATTTGTTAGTTCCGCAGCCAAGCTGTTAAACTCAATAACGAGTAGTGAAAACAACCCGTTCTCATGGGACAATAATCAACCGTGTACAAATGTTGGGCACGCATTTGGTGTGTTTCCTATGCACCGGTGCCGAGGGGATCAATGATGCTAGTTACTCGGATCATCTTCCATTAAAATACCGGTAGAACAAGGACAGCATTCCCACCTCACGCCTGTGCTTTTAAAACTATTTTGAGGCTCCAGACCAGAGGTGGCTGTAATTTTTTCATCTGATATTAGCTAAATAATGGAATATTCCACCCATTTTACTGTAGGTCTATTCCTTCACTTATTTCTTGCTAGCCTTACCAAACTAATTATTCCGTTACCTATGTTATTCAGAGCCTTTCAATTTGCAGACGCTGATTATGTTGGTTTTATGCTATGTATAAACATGACATAATTTCCGCAAGCTGAGCCGCGAATTATGGGAACAGAACGAAGCAACTGCAAATGGCGTGAAACCCCTCATGCGGTTGCTTTGTCCCTTTCCCATAATTCGTGGCTCGGCTTGCGGAAATTTTGTCCTCTTTACACGCACCCTTATAGAACTTCTTTCGTGCCAGTGCCAGTCAGCCTGTTTTATATTCTAAGAGTATGACGAAGCTTTTCTATTGTATAATCCTCTGCCCCTATAAAACTAGGTATTAATTACTATTTCAAACACATTTTTTTGGGTTCTGTGATGAAAATATATTGTTAAAATCTTGTCACAGGAACTGCCCTGTCCTGTCTCTACTTCATAATTTGTTAATTATTTTTATTTTTTGTTAATTCTTTACAAACACCAAATTAATAATATATTTTTCACTTTCATAAAGATCTCTCATCTCATATCTCATTCATTTCATCTTCTCATACATTTAAAAATGAGGAATTTATTTAGGAAGGAGTTTAAAGTGACATAAATATAAGTGTGTACATATTCATATACCTAATTTAATCAATTAATATAAATATTATTACATAGGAGAGCTGAAAATGAATTTAATCTTATGAAAAAAAAAGGAAATTTCGAAAGTTGGAATGAAAAGATGACAGTACATTGACTAAGATGAAGAAGAAAAAACTGATGATGATAGGTAGAATCTTTTGATTGCAATAAAGTTATTGAAGATCATAACTCCGTCTGTAGCTAACTTCAGGCTCTGGGGAAGTGATGATCAACCTTTTTAGCTGCAGGGCCAATTTATACATTTTCAGTATGTTTGCAGTCTGCTGTAGCTAACTTCAGGCTCTGGGGAAGTGATGATCAACCTTTTTAGCTGCAGGGCCAATTTATCCATATTCAGTATGTTTGAGGGCCGCTGGGTGTAGGGTACATACAGTTTGACACGGTTAACTTTGTCGGTGGTGTTGCAAACCTGTTTGTATTTTCTAAAACAGTACTTTTTCAATAAAACAATCATAGAACGGAATAACAAAGCGCCACAGTCAAAAAGTTTGCTAGGTTCAACATAAATGCTATTGATATTTATCATTCAGAAATTTAGTTAAGAAATATTTATGTATTTTTAAAAATGAATACATTTAAAATGCATCAAACATAGTTCTCAACAACAAAAAAACAAAAGGTGAAATTTTTTCAAATTCTGAATATTGATGTCCTAGCGCACACATGTGCTAAGTGCTATTTGAAAATTTATTTATAATACTCCAGGTTAATTATAAGATGTAAAGCAATGAATTTAATGTTAACCCTTTCATACCCGCATTATTGTTTCCACACATAAAATATGTAATGCTTGATAATACCTCAGAAAATTATTTGAAAATTTTTGGCATTTAATTTTTTTAGAAATTTTTCTATGTTATTTTGGATTAACATTGGGCGTCAGAGGGTATTTTTTAAATAGTAAGGTAAAATAAACATAACACAAAAGTAATACAAATAACTGTTTCATGTCAAAAATGCACATTGACAATGTAGTGATAATCTCTAAGGTACAAACAAATAACATTTTAATTAAAATTCATTCAGAAATAAAGAAATAATCTAGGATAATAAATCTTTAAAAATTCGCCATACTAGTCGAAAACATGTCCGTCACTACCAGTGTTAATTTGAATGAACATTAAAATTCATTTTCAATATTCTGGGAAATTACTGTGATCAGTGAATTGAACTGATGTTATTATTATAGAACACATCTTAATGCGTTAAAGTATTTGTAATTCGAGTATAAAATATTGATATCTCACCATTAAGTTAATCAATGACGGCAGAAATTCGATGAAACTCACAATCAGCAGATGTCAAAAGATTTATCGTTGTTGTGGCAGGAATAAGGATTTCAACCGAGCGGAAAAAATAGACGCCACAGAAGAGACTACAAACTATAAGAAAACGAAAACATGGCTTTTCTAAATCCCTACAGTTACGGTAAAAAAATTCACAAAGTTCATGTTAATTTGAATTAACACTGGGGCTGAAAGGGTTAATACATGAAATAAGTGATGTAAATCTCCCACAAAACATCTATTTACAAAGTAAGTAATCTTGATAAATACTTTCCACAATACACAATTGTTTTTTTCTTATAACTGCATTTAACACATTTTTGCACTAGGCCATCGATATGTAAAAAAAGAATATTATTTTGATGAAATAGAAAAGTTTACCCCTTTTGGAAAACAAACCATTGAATATTTTGTTATTGGAAATTATTATGTATTTTTTTCAAGACTAGTGGGCCTTACAAAAAGGTTCGCGGGCCGCTGGTAACTCATCACTTCTCTGCGGCTTTTATTAGCAACCTAGACAATATCACCTGCCAAATTTGGTACAAAATTATATGATGGAAAAAATTGTTGCCTCATGTGAACAAGTTATAAAATATTACTTCTTGTATTATATAACATAAAACTATATCAAAACGAAATATATGTAGGTACTTAAAATAAATAAACCAAAAAAAAGTTTTATTCTCAATGTTAAAATATTTTGTGTCATTTCTTTCATTACATGGAAAATGATATGTCCCGATGAACAGGTGATACCTAGAATCCTGATCTACACCGATTTGAAAGTAAACTTATGTCGCCAATTTACTTAAGATCTTTCGACTCCTAGGCCCTAGACAGACCAATGCAATTGATTAACTGCTCAAAAAACAATGTTGATATTTAAAATTTTTTGATCAATTAAGGAAAATTTGGGCTTATTTTGGGCACACAAGACACGCCCACAACACATTTCTGTCAGTTTATCACTTCAGTTTTATGTCCGGTTCCATGACAACTCGACACACCTTTAAAAAGTGGTATAAAGTCATTAAAAGCGATGAAAAAAACCAGAAATAACCTAACCTATTCAATATAGTTTTTAGATCATCACTTTTCATGACTTTATATCGCTTTTTGAAGGTGTGTGGAATTGTCATTTTGATGAGTTATCCGGCCACCGTTGTCTCCTATAAAATTTGTATTTTATTTCTTCACTATCAAGTTGACATTCACAGTTAGGTTAGGTTAGTTTGCAGTGCAATGCAATGCAATGGGATTTAATTGTTTGTATCAAAGATATTAGAAGAACGAGATGTGCTATCAGCAGTTCATACTGTGTGGAATTGCTTTGCCGAGTGTCGCCGGTTTTGTTCACCAATTCGCTTACGCTAAGGTATCCGCACTAATACATAGAACAGATTGCTGTGCGTACACGTCCCGATACCGTTCAAAGTACCCTAATTAGGTAGTACTCCGCCTACGGTCCGGCGGACAACATAGCATATCTCGTTCTTCTAATATCTTTGGTTTGTATTGAAGTCCTGTTTTAACTCGACCGATTTGTATTTTGTCTCTCTGTAAATTTGTTTTGTACGTTAAGTTTCCTTAAAATGGTGGTCTTTTTAATGGTTCAGTAAAGATTTTTTTCAAATCTGAAATCATTGTGTTTATTTGATCTTTCTTTTTTGCATTTTTTCTATACGTATTATGGTACCTAACTGCCTGAAGAAGGTTTGAAAAAATAGTTGTCATTGAGATGGTCATGTTGTTTCCTTGGACAAATTTTATAATTCCTTATTTAACTCCTAAGGCTAATCTGTTTTTTCAAAACAGTTCTCATAGAAATCGTTGTGGTTCCCTTACCGTCATGGTTAGAAATATAAGCGGTGTTACAAAGAAAAAAGACCAAGTTTTAAATACAAACACGTCTATGAAACCAAAAGTTCCGATCGCAATTTGAGAAAAATTTATGAATGTTTGTAAATTTTTTAATTAATTATTTTTATATGAAGCAACAAAAAAGTGAAGTGGCAGTAATGTTTATAATACATTAGTTTAATAAAATGTGATTTTTTTTCGTTATCATTCATTTTAGTTCAGATTTTAGATAAAAAAACCAAGATGAGCCATTTTTAAAACTTTTATGTTTGATTTAAATATTATATGTTTATTTCTAATAATAAAATTAGAAGGTGTATTTACCTTTCAAAACCAGTTATTAGTTTTCGGATACGTTCAGAAATATGCCATTTATTTGGATTTTATTGAGTAACGGATATTTGTCAGAGGCCTGATGGGTTAAATTTTTTAAATAAGTTTTTCTATAATGAAGTAGGTAGATATTTAAGTAATACATACAAATCTAATTTTTACGAAGGAAATTTTGGTTTTGATTTATTAACTTTTGAAATGCCGAGCTTCCTCGACCTAACTTCTGCAGTGTGCCGATGGTAAAAATGCCACAAACAGAAAGTATTGTTTTCAGATTACCAATTGGATACGCCGGCGCTCAACGGATACAAATTTTTCATAACCAATGCGTAATTTTGGCACTTGAGAAGTTAAATAAGAAAACATTAGAAATATGTATACTCTTTTGGATGCGAGGTCTACTCTGCCGTGGTAACTAAAAACGCAGCGTTTGCCTTGAGACTCTCAAGGAAGATACTGTGTTTTTAGTTGCCACGGCAGTACTGTTCACAGAACTGCTAGTTCTTAAGAATACTTAACCTTATTTTTACATTTCGATATTGTCAGAATCAGTCCTTTACCTAAGTGTAGACTCGCATTGAAAGATTATTTATTTGATAATTACAGCTTTTGAATCATCCTCGCCCATTATTTTTATCACTGCACCTTTCCCACACGATCATCTGATATTCTCCATTTTCTTTCCTGAAAGATTTTTTTAAATATTGAGATATAAGACACATAAAATACTTTCAAAAGCTGAAATGGTAAGACTTACGGAGACATGTAGTTATTCGCAAATAAATTTTAACTAATTTGACCAGTTTTGAATAGCCATGTACTTTCCAACGTTCCTCTCCCCTCCCCACTCCCTTCAGCTTCACATCATACCCCAATTGGGGATGCCATATTTCCACTGGCTCCGGACAGATGGCACTATTGTGCGGTGTAAATATCAGATATCCTTTCCATCTCTAATAAAAATCGAAGATCAATCAGCCTATTGTCACTTTAGTATTAATTGAGCTTCAGTTTAAAATACTTTCTGAATACATAGATTTAGGCATGTAACAAACTTAATTTTATCACTATAAAAATGTAAATATATGAGGAACATGATAATATAATGTAATGATATACATACATATAAATATTTACGATTGAATTTTTTATTATTATGCATTGATAAAACAAAGTTGGGTAAAGGTTACGAATTCCGCTTCACGGTAAATATGGAATGTTTACTTTGAATTAATACTTGAATTTAGTTATATTGTTACTAAAAGTTACTATAAATGTTGGGGAACCTTTAATAACGCCTGCTCGCGTCCCCTTTAGAGTTATATCCCAGTTTTCAAGTAGTTTGTGGGCTACGCTAGGTTTGTATAGACTGGTTTGTGATTTAATACTAATACGATATTATGAATATAATCCAACTCTTGATATGAACATAGTCGCCGTCGGCTGCGACTATTACGGCGCCGCATACTAATTGACATATCGCGTAAGTGACTTAATAAACGAAATTAAAATTAAAAGTGCATATTTTTCCGTCTCCCCCGACATAATAAATCATGTTTTGAATTAATAAAGCTAAATCCATTTATTTGAAAGTGAAATATTGCGTATTAAGAGTGAAGCAGAATAAGAGAAAAATAATCAAAGTTGTACACTATTAAGTAAAGTTGTAAACTATTTTTGTTTTCTTTTTGCGCTTTCATTGTCTGAACATGAATTTAACTTAAATGCATAGTAATAAAATTAAGCAATATAATTTCTTTTACTATAGAATAGTTATAATACCTCCAACCCCTGACATCTCCCATACATTCTGATGGCAGTATGCTACACTAGCGCCTCCTAGCGGCTTCGTGTTCTTTCATATTATATTTTAACAGATTTTACATCCTACGCTAGCACAGGTGATTTATGACTAGCACATTTGGCGGCCAGAGTTGCCAACCAATAAAGTAAATACTGCCAATATATTACTGGAATTTAGGGTATTTGGTATGAGTGAGACATTTTCAAAATAGGAATTGATGTGTTGAAAATTATAAAGAGAATCTTTTCAAATACAGACAAAGGTACCTACCTACAAATACACATTACAAGTGATTATTTTTATTCTACATTTGAATTTTTTTGTTGATTATGTCAAATGAAGCAAAGTTTGTGAGTTTTCATCTTGGCTAGTCAAGGTACAAGTCATGTGTAACGACTAGTAATTATTATAAAATATGCTCCAAATGAATATTGGCAAAGTACCTAATATAAATTAAATAATATATTATTGTGTTCTGTCTAGTGCAGGTTCTGATTTCGTAATATAGGCTATAAAATGATAATTTATTGTACTTCACCATGGAAGCAATTATTATAAAATAAATATTTGAAGGAATGGAAATGGAAAGACTACCTTGTGTGCTAGGAAAAGTAACGAGAAAATGATGATAATTTAATAAAATATATTATAATTTTTTGATGATAAAATTGCATTTTATTTCTAATAGTTTTTTTTTGTTAATCCAGACAAGCGATAAAATACCTACCTTAATATAATTTAAAAAAGACAATTATTTTAATTCTATATTTGAAATGTTCTACAAAATTCTACATTTACAGGCCATCTTTAAAAGTTATAACTCCGATCGAAATTTGTAACCGAAATGTTGTGACTAAATTAACCAATGAAAAACTTTGAAAGTCTGTAGAATAAACTTTCATAGTTTTTCATTGGTGTATAGTATAATAATTAGGCTCCGAATGAGAATTGTACTGTCTATATATTGGCATATCTATGGTTTTTTAGGACCAATTTGTTTCATACAAAAAGCCCGAAGATATATAAACGCCCGGGTTGCCGGCAATCAAAAAAAAAAAAAAAAATCAATCTAGTTTTTTTATTATTCTTTATTTTGGCTTTTACCCATTAGGGCTGATCTTGGCCATACACAATTAACATTTTTCTTATTGATAAATACAACAAATTACAGAATAAAATTGATTACACATCATAAACATAACATAACGTAACATAAATAAACCAAACATAACATAAACGGTACAGAGCTGGTAACAGTAGGTTATCACAAAATTATAAAAATAGGAACCTGTGTACAATATAAGTGGGCGCTTTTCGTGATTTAACCAAAGATTTTTCTAAAATTAGTAGTGGTTTTTTTTAAACAGAACTATGAAATTGGCAATCTTATAAACAAACACAGAATATGAGAGTAAACAAATTTGATTATAAAACATAAAGATAAACATAACACAAACATACCATGAACATAACATAAACATATCATAACATGTCATACACATAACATGAACATAACATATCATAAACATAACATAGGTATAACATAAACATAACTTAACAAATACAATACAGAGCTGGTAATAATAGGTAATTACAAAATTATAAAAATAGGAACCTGTGCATAATAGTAGTGGGCATTTTTTGTTATTTAAAAGAACAGATTTTTCCAAAATTAGAAGCATTATTTTTTAAAAACAGTACAATGAAATAAATATAAACAAATACAATAAAAGAATCAAGAAAAATATACAAATGCATAAAGAATAGTGTTTTCTCAGTCAAAATATGCAGAGTTGGGATTAGTAAAAAAAGATGAAAATAGGAACCTGAACAAATGAATACAAATGAAAGTGAAAGAAATTTGGTTTATATTTATTATTATGGTCAGATATTAAGGCCATTTTTATAAATAAATTTTGCCAACAAATGGTAAATTTCAGGAGTTTTTAGACTAAGAAGGCAGGGTATACTGGTAGGCAATTTAATATCAAGTTTTACCAATTCATGCATGAAGTTTGGAAATTGGTCATTGATAGGACACTCAAAAAAATTATGGTCCAGAGTATCCTCTGACCCACAATCACAGTACGGCGAACTGACTATGTGGAACCTGGCAAGATGGCTAAGACAACAAGTGTGACCCAGCCGCATTCGGGTTAAGGAAGAAATATGTTTTTTAGGCATGGTAGTGTATTTGAGTCGTGTAATTTCTATACCCGCTATATCAACTTTCATTGATTTGGAGAAAATCGCAAAAAACTGTCACATCTCTAGCGTACATAAGTAAATGCATTACAATTTTTTATATAATGAATTGGAGTAATAAAATTTCGAAAAGCATTTATTTTTCTATATATGTCTAGCAATAATTAAGTAATTTCGATAAATAAAATGGATATAGCGGATTTTGATACTCACTTCGTGATTTTGAAAGTCAACTGAGCCGACATGGCGGGTTTAGAAACTCACGCGTAGATCATTTTGACACACGAGCGTGGCGTCAGAGCGGCGGCCATATTGTATTTTGGCAAAATAACTGCTTGTGATTCAGTTCAGTTCGCCCGGCCGAACCGGGCAGTTGATATACCTACCTTCGTCCACCGGTTCGTTTACTTTTGAA
The DNA here is from genome assembly GCA_026573805.1 of Hesperophylax magnus. Lineage (NCBI taxonomy): Eukaryota > Metazoa > Arthropoda > Insecta > Trichoptera > Limnephilidae > Hesperophylax > Hesperophylax magnus. The sequence goes on from JAIUSX010000016.1 coordinate 54,065, forward strand.
ACGAAACGGTGTTAATCTTAATTATAATCACATTTAATCGCATTTCTGGCGGTTATTTACTGTATTTCTATTCTTCAGCAATAAAATAGTACATAATAAGTGTCAAAAATAGTTTTTTTTAGTTAATTTTCGGGTCGGATTACCGAAAATTGTAGTGACGTTTAAATGTGTTTTGAGTTAATCTGAATTGTATAAACACGGCAGAAACTATTGTCAGTACTGTGTTAATCTTCAATTACATAATTAAATTCGGATTTTGTGAAATTCTGGTGAGTTTGCAGATTTTGTAAATAACATCTGTATTTGCATTCTACCCACAGCGGTAAGTTCCAGCATTTTGTCTGGATTTTTTATTTTTGTTAATTTTTAGGTTGGTTTCTTTTTAATTTATTTTTATTATATGTAATATGTCCTCCGTGGACTCCTCCGACGAGGAGGAAGTTGCCCTCCATGAGCTTTCAAAGGAGGAAGTTATTAAAATAGCGCAGGCAAGAGGGAAGGAGATATCCTCACAAAGGAGACGACCTTCTCCCAGATCCTATGTGCTCATGGAGAGTATTCAAGCCCACAAGGAGCCTGATAGTCCTAGACGGCCCACTTCACCGTTTACCAGTATCCATGGCAGCTTACTCCGTGAAGAGGGAGCAGCATCAATTTTGGCCGCCCCGAAGGATGTAGCGAACGCTCCTTCTGGAAATATTTCCACTGGTACTGGTGACGTGACCAAAAACCCGTCGCCTAACCCAGCAAAAAAGAAGCGTGGCAGAATTGAGGAACAGTTAATTTCAGGTGACAACTACGATATGCCAGTCGAGGAGGATTATCTCGCCCCATTTTGGAGCCTTCTTTCGACGATCTCTGCAAAGGTGAATGAGATGAAAAATAAAATGAAAAAGGAGGACCGCTCAGTTATAGAGGTAAGTATAGATCTAATTCGTAATGAGCTCGCGAACCTGGCAAATACCTGTGCCGCCGCCAACGCGAGAGCTGGCGCCTTTGCCGAGGTTATTAAATCACAGAAGGGATTATCGGAAAAAATAGATTTACTCATTAAACGTCCGTCCCATGTGCCACCAGTTATTGAAAAAGTGGTAGGTAAAAAAACATATGCGGGTGCAGCTTCCGGAGCGCCTCCCAGTGGTTCCATCTTATTCGAGGGACAGGAGCGTGAGCTGCCTTCTCTGAGGCCCACTATTCTATTCTACCCCACTGCCCCTGAAGGCAAAACATCTGAGGAGACCCAGAATGTACTTACATCGGTTCTGGATCCCAAAACCGACGGTTTTAAAGTGGTTAGGACACGTAAGATCAAGGGTGGAGGCGTTCTTCTGCAAACTGATAGCCCGGGGGGTGTCAAAAACATTCAGAAGGCGGCGGAAAAATTAACCCTCAAAGGTTTGAAAATGGTTAACCCACAGGGACGACTACCCAAGATAGTCATTTATGACGTCCCCAGAGGAGACGCAGCTGCTGACACGGCTCTTTTCAAGGAAATTTTTGATAATAACGTCGCAGAAAAATCAACTCTCTCCAGGGAAGACCATTTAAGGACAATGCGGAGGGTATCCCTCTTTGGGAAACGTGAAGGCGGGACTATGAATATGATTGTCACGTGTCATCCGGATTGCCGGAAGGTACTAATAGATAGCGGTCTTTGCTACCTTGGGTGGAATGCCTGTCGGGTTCGTGACTACCTGGGAGCTACCCGTTGCTTCAAATGCCACATGTACGGCCATGTAAGCAAATCTTGTACTCAGGAGTTCATTTCATGCCGCCACTGCGCCGCAGCCGGTCATGATTTCGAGGAGTGCCCCAAGAAGGCACAGGCCGCTATCTGCGCAACTTGTACCAAGTTTCAGAAACCAGCCGATCATTGTACTGGTGACCGAGCCTGCCCCGCAAACAGAGCTGCGATCGAGGCTCAAGTTCGCATGACCGATTATGGCCGCCGCTAATCCCCTCTCCATAGGCCAGATCAACCTGCAGCGGTCTCGGATAGCCACCCTTGAGGCCCAGCGGGTCATGACCGACCTTGGGATCGACATTCTGCTCATTCAGGAACAATACGTTTGGCAAGGGAAAACACCTGGTATCATTAGTCCAGGGGTGGTACTTGAAGTAGGCAGCTCTCCCGGGGCGGGTGTTCTGGTCAATACTTCGTTGATTAGCCCCCTCCTTCTCGAGGGACTGTCGAACGAATACCAAACCTGTGTTTCCTTTAAATTTGGCGATACTGAGATCATCGTGATATCAGTATATTTTAAATATGGTAATTTAGTTGAACCGCATATTTTGAGCCTCACGCGTGCCTTGCATAAATTAAAAGGCCGAAACATAATTATTGGAGGTGACTTCAATGCGCGCTCGCCTCTCTGGTTTGACTTTAACGGAAATCGAACGGAAAGATCCTATGCCGTCGAAGATCTTATCTCAGCGCAAGGTCTGTTCATCCTCAATGAACCAGGTACGTTTTCAACATTTTCAGGAACCGGTGGCGAAAGCAACATTGATCTCACTCTTTGCTCTGGATCTGTTGCGTCAAAAATATCAAAGTGGACGGTTCATGAGTGTGCGATAGTTTCTGATCATAGATTGATAACTTTTTCAGTGGGAATTACAAAGACAGAAGCTCCACAATCATCTTGGAACTTCAGAACCACTAGGGCGAATTGGGATAGCTTTGGGGATGCGCTGCGTCAATCTTTAAGGGGTTTTCATGACGTAGCCGCTAGGGAACCGGACAACTTGGGGAATTTCTTCAACGCGGCGGTGGTATCAGCCGCTGAAACTTCTTTGGGCAGATCAAACCCAAAGAAGTTAATTAGGACGCCGTGGTGGACACAAGAGCTGACTTTGCTGAAAGGGGCCTACAAAAGAGCCTATAGGGGCCTGGTAGTGGTTAGGCGGAGTATATGCTCGCCTGAAGAAGCGGCTGCACTTCAGGCCCGTTTTAGGGCTTCCCGTGGCGCCTATCGTTCGGCCGTCCTCTCAGCAAAACGAGCTGCATGGCATAGTTGGGTAGATGAAGTGGGTAACGCTAACCCGTGGGAAATCCACAGCGCTCTTGAAAACTCGGGAAAAGGATCAGAACGATACTTATCGAGCGTTGTGCTCGGTAATAGCGAAGGGAACGCAGAGAGTGTTGACATAGTCTCCACTCTTGAGACACTTCTGGGCAAGTTAGTTCCTCTAGACTCAGTTAATGGGGAAAGTGTTCACCATCAACAGGTAAGAAACCTGTCACGGCTTCCACCTAGAGACCTTGCCCAGGGGGACGGCGTACCACCATTAAGTCGAGCAGAGGTTGAAATCATAATTAAGGGTTTGGGTCCGAAGAAGGCACCGGGATTTGACAGATTGAACGGCATAATAGCGAAGAATGTTTGGATCCACGCTAAAGAGGAGCTTTATCAAGTGTTGGAAACATGCTTGCGTAGAGGAGTATTCCCTACAGAATGGAAGAAAGGCGTGCTCCGGATTATACCAAAGGGGAACAACAAGCCGAGAACAGATATCGGAGCCTACAGACCCATCACTTTACTTCCAATCTTAGGTAAAATACTGGAAAAAATCATCAAACATAGGCTCCGTCTCACCCTGTCTCCACCCTGCGACCGCCAATTTGGGTTCGTCCCCGGTAAGTCCACTGAGCACGCCATTAAGTATGCGCTTGAATGGGTGAGGGTTTGTACCAAGAAGTATGTAATTGGAATATTTTTGGACATCTCGGGTGCCTTCGATCATGAGTGGTGGCCTATGATTTTAACTAAGTTGAAAAGTCGTAATTGCCCGCCTTTACTGTTCAATATTATTAGTGATTATTTACGTAGCAGAAAGGTTACTGTGATGTATGGTGATTTTTTCATCATACGTGACGTTAACATGGGCTGTCCACAAGGGTCAGTCCTCGGGCCTGACCTGTGGAACATCCTTTTTGACGACTCCTCTAGGTTACCCTTGCCTGAAGGATGCATATCGGTCGACTACGCAGATGATAAGTTTCTTTTGGTCTCAGGGGACAGCAGAAAGGAAGTGGAGAGTAAAGCAGAAGAGGGTCTGCGTGAAATTCTTGAATGGGGTAAGAGAAACAGGCTGAACTTCGCTCCCCATAAGACCGTGGGACTCTTGATGAAGGGTATGCTCAGTCGTGCTAGAAACCCTACCATCAGAATGGGAGGCTCCACTATACGTTTCGTTGAAAGCACCAGGTATTTAGGCGTCACTTTAGATAGATCTTCTTCGTTCCTAGCGCACGTCAAGAGCGTTTCTAGCAGGGCCCAGGCCCTATTCTTGAAATTGAGAAGGCTCTCAACGGCTGAGTGGGGATTGCGGACTCCGGCATTTCGCCTCATATATAGGGGTGTTTACGTGACGCATGTCTCGTATGCAGCTTCTGTGTGGGAGCACCGGCTGGATAATGCATTGATCCACTTGGCCCTCAAGCGGGGCCAACGGACTCCCCTGTTGGCTCTTTCGGGCGCATATAGGACTGTGGCTAATGATGCATTACCGGTTCTGGCTGGTACACTGCCGATTGACTTGGAAATAAGGGAAGTTTTGACAAAAAAGGCATTGACAAGAGGTAAGGCCGCTGTCCACCTGGGAGTTGAACTGACACCCGGTGGAGCGGTGTCCCTTCCTGGCTTAATGAAAGCCATGCGAGATAGAACGCTGAGTGTATGGCAAGAGCGATGGGATAGGTCGACGAAGGGTTGATTGACTTTCTCTTTCTTCCCTTCAGTTAAAAGCAGAATGGAAGGGGCGCACATAAAACTGGATCACTATATGACGCAATTGGTGTCCGGTCATGGGGAGCTCAGGGGGCGGCTACATAGTCTCGCCTTGTCTCCTCATCCGAACTGTTCATGTGGTGACACTAACCAGACAGCCGAGCACATTCTGTGGCACTGCGAGTTGATGAAGGATGCCCGAGAGGAAATGTTGGATGGCTTGAGAGGGATTACAAGACCGGCATGGAATGCCGATCTCGTGTTGAACAGAGAAAATTTTGAATGCTTCAAAAAGTTTGTAAAGTCCTGGGTAGAGAGATGGCCTGTGCTTAGAGTTGCTGATTTAGATTAAAATCATATTTGTTTCAGGTGCCAAGCGTATTGTTCCTGTCACTCCACGGTTACTCCTCTTATAACAAATTTAATATTGTTTATGCGCGATTGCTTTATGTTTTATTTTTATTTTTATATACTCATTGGTTTTACTTTCTTTGTCTTATGGCATGATCGCAATGCATTTATTATTTTATTTGTTTGTTTTATTATTTCTTATTCATTTATTGTGTATACTGGCTTTTTACACCGTTTTTGCCAATTCTTTACACTGTTTTTTTTTTTTATGCACATTCTTCCTTTTACTTTTGAATTTGGGCCTTATTTATTAGGAACGCGTTGATAATGATAATACTGTTTCTTTTTGTGTTTTAGCTCTTTAATACTATGTTAATCTTTTTTTCCCTTCTTTTTTTTCTATTATGAACGGTCAATTTGTTGTTGATCACAACTTATTTTCTACGTTTGTTATTTGCCTTTTTATTTGTTACTAACAAATTGGTTTATGAATAGGTTGTCGAACTGAACTCTATCGTACTGTATTGTTCATTTCCCCACCACGGGGGCGGATAGACCCTGTTCCTGCATCCAGTAAGGTGAGATTAATCCGGGGCGGCTGTCCCATGAACCACGGGTGCCTCCCCCGGCATCATGAGCGGGCCTGGGGAATGTTTGCGCGAGCCCGGTCCCCTTCCGTTCTGCCTCCGGTGACCTGAGGCTCACTTCATTCCCTAGGGTCTTTGGGAGTATCTCCCCCCCCCCCCTCCCCCCATTTACATTTCTTCGAGGGTACTCTCGGAAAACTGGTTAAGGGACGCGGGTGCTTGGGATCGTTGTGGCCAGGCCGCTTGCCACGCTCATTCTTGCCGGGACCGTCCCGTGATAGTGGGGTAAACTGCCCTCGATACGCGGCTTGTATATTTTTATGTTTCAATCATACTTCCACTTATAAAATTTGTGCTCCTTATTTATTATTTAATTTTAGATGCCAAACCACCAGGCGAACACATTTCATATGTGTTCTTATTTTGTGTTACTATTAATGTAAGTATGCATACATTATTTCGTACTAACAATCATGCATGCAGGGACATTGGAGGGTCTAGAATCGTTTTAAAATAAATGTAGCTTCTTTTTACAAAAAAAATTAGAGTCCTGACGTGTGCGGCTAAGGAGGTTAAACAATCAGTTTCCTCACACAGCCGTCGGGAAAGGGTGGGTTCCCTCCAATGCTTGTGATTCGTTGAATCCGATATAGCGGGTTTTGATAGTAACTTTCTGTATGATATAGCGGATTTGGTTTCTCACTCGCAGTTTTAACATGGTTTTTGGTCGTGATAAGGAGGGTTTTTAAACTCAATTTTAGGCTCCTCTTGTTGCTCATAAAAATGTGAACAAGATGTCATACTCAGATCATTTTGTCAAAAAATCGGATATAGCGGGTATAGAAATTATAGGATTCATTTGTGAAACCAGGGCTTAACAGGAATAGAAGGTTGAATTAATGAGTACTGGTGACCTTTTATCAGAGAGGATTTTTTCCATTCAGAAGACCATTGGAGTTGGTACTTAGTTTTTAGAATAGGGAAATGGTCTCTAACCGGAATAGGGATATCACTTAACGGACCATGGGCAGTGGCTTCCTTAGCAATATAATCAGCCATGTCATTACCAGTAATACCGAGGTGTCCCGGTATCCAGGCTAGGACCACTGATGCATGAACCAGTGACATGGAATGCAGTAGGTCCCTGATCGAGCAGATTAGAGAGTCATTACTGTAATTGAGTGGGGATGCGCTTATTTTTTGTAATGAGCTAAGCGAGTCTGAAAGGATGAGTGCGTTTTTAATATTTAATGATTTGACGAGTTGAAGAGCTTCTATGATAGCTATGCATTCAGCAGAGAAAATGGAGCATTCTTTGGGAAGTTTGTGTGGGAAACACAATTTTCTGTGAGGAACATAGACACTGGCCCCGCAATGGGAGTCCTGACTGAGTTTGGAACCATCTGTGAAAAATTTTATGTAATTTGGCCAGTTGTTTTCAATAATTGTGTTAAATTCTGCATTATTTAATTGAGTTAAGTTTTTAATGTTTTTTTTACTTATTCCGATAAATTGATGGACCTTCGGATAGAAAGTAAGGCTTTCATAGGGGTATGAGTATAAGGGAAAAGATTCATTGAGGTGTTCGTAGATAAATCAATGGGGAAGATTTCATGGCTCCTAAGATAAGGTGAAGAGATTTTGACTGGATTTTATATAATTTATGAGAATTTGAAGTGGACATTGAATCAAACAGACAAGATCAAGGTATTGTATAAAAATTTTAAAGATGCTAGGTGGGATCCCCACCAAACTCCTGCTAGAAATCTAAGGGGATTGATGTTGCTTCCACATTTTGTAACAACGTGATTTATATGAGAGTTCCAAGTAAGCTTGGAGTCCAAAAACATTCCAAGGAACTTAACTTCCTTCAAAATAGGGATCACTTCTTATCTGAATATCTTACCTGAATATCCGGAAGCTTTCGTCGAGGAGTGAAGATGACAACTTTGCTTTTGGCAGGGGAAAGTTCAAGACCATTACTATTTAACCACGCCAAGAGTTTTCTAAGAGCGTTGTTAATTGCTGATGATGCGATGTAAAGATTGGCGGATATTTTGTAAAACGTTAAGTCATCAGCATATTGGAGTATGTTGCACATGAAATGAATAGATTTTTCTAGATCGTATGTGTAAATATTATACAGTATCGGGCTTAAGACAGACCCTTGCGGGAGTCCTTTGAATATTTGTCTTATGTGAGGAGAGGATTCGGATCCATCTACAAAAATAGTTCTCTCGGAGAGCAAATTGATAATGAATTGAACCAATTTAGGAGGAATACCAATCGCCAGTAACTTTTCTTTAAGAATGGGTATATTTACATTGTCGTATGCTCCACAGATGTCTAAAAATACTGCAATACAATATTCGTTTTTAGATAACGCTAATTTGACAAAGAGACGAAAGGTTGTCAAGGGTACTTTTACCCTTTCTAAATCCAAACTGAGAAGGGGGGAGAATATGATTTTTCTCTACAAACCAGTCTAATCTATTCTTAATCATTCTTTCAGCTACTTTGCAAAGTGTTGAAGAGAGAGCAATCGGTCTGTAACTTGAGCCTAGACTTGGATCTTTGGTACTTTTGCAAATGGGAATGATTTTTTGAATTTTCCATTCCGGGGGAATAATACCAGGGTCCAGGAAGATATTGACAAGAGAGAGAAAGTAGGAAAGGGAATCGTCATCAGTGTGGCAGATGAATATGTTCAAGATTTCGTCATTGCCCGGAGCTGAGTCTTTTAGGTCTTCCGTGGCTCTTTTTAACTCGTCTATGGAAAATGGAGCATCTAACCAAGAAGAATTTGGAGAGTAAGATAATGTTGAAGTTCTCCAGGAAATTATTGGATATATACTTGGGGAACAAAGAGTTATATCCACCGCACTAGGGCTCTGCCCAGGTAGACTTAACCTTGTTGGGGATCCGTCATTTAGAAGGCACATGTTCAAGGAGTCCATAAGGTCAATTATTTTGATTCCTGAGGGATCCGTTGATGAAGAACCCCAGAGAGGGGAGTGGGCATTGAAGTCACCCAGAATGACCAGGGGAGAAGATATTTTTCCAAACATGTGGATCCATAATGAAATGTCAAATGGGGTAGAGCGGGGAATGTAGAGGGATACAAACGTAATATTAGAGACAGTAGCTGCCACTAACTGGAAGGATGAATCTGGGGGTTTAATGGAAATAGGGGTGAAGGACAGGGAGTTTTTGATTAGAAGGGCTGCACCACCCTTCCCATCAATGCGGTCGTCCCGCAGACATTGGTAGCCACTCACCTTGAAGAGCTGAGACGGTTTAAACCAAGTCTCAGAGATGGCAGCAATAGAAATTGTGTGTAATTGTAGAAGGCAGATGAGGTCAGCCTTATTGGAGAAGGTGCTTCTACTATTCCACTGAAGAATCCCTGCTGTCAGGGCAGCCATTGGAAACAAGAGAATTAAAGGATCTAGTTGGTGGTTTATTTATGAGTGGTGGGTACTATTGAAGTCATGTTATGTCCTGTGATTTTTCACAGGTAATAAGCTAGTTAATAAATAATTGAGGTCATAAAATATCAACTTTAAATAGAATAGGGAAGGAATAAACAATAATGTGTTTTATCTTGTGACCCCCCGGAGTGATTTGAACACAATGGAAGCAATTTCCCATTTTCCAATACACAATTTGATGTATTTTTTTACAGAATATTCTTTGAAAAATATTACCCCTGTGTAAATCTATCTATATAAATAAAAATGTTTATTCAAAATCGAATTTGAATACCTATGCGTATCTTTACATACCTATATTATAAATATTTTACATACCTATATTTTAAAGATGGGTCACCTGGGACAAGTAAAAACATGCGTTTTTTGAAAAACAGCACCTTCTGTTGGACGTAAAAGCAGCACGCACTATTGTTTCTCTATTTGCACAGACAGACTGAGCCACAGCAACGCGTGGTGGGGTACAGGTAGTACAGAATAAATTAAGTGTAATCACTTTGGTTTGGTTTCTTTGTTCTAGGATATTGTGGAAATGATGAACACATCTGGTCAATGATCAATGTGACCGGTCTCATGCTTTGGTACTGCATTTAAATAGAAGAATTTACTGAAATTAATCTTAAAAGCTCAAAATACGTCCACAGTCAAAATAGTAATAGCTTGGAGTGGGGTGTTCCTTACCATCTGGTCCTGACGCAGAATGTGGCCGTGACCTGTCAATCACCCAAACAACAAACGCCAGTGATTTTTAAACGGTGGGATATATTTTTTAATAAAAATAATTTTACGGTACTTACTGTTCTTTATTTTTCAACAAAAATTACAAACATTTCAATAAATTTAAAAAGAAAACATAACAAAGGATAACCTTCTTTACATTGAACCATTGTGAATATTCTTTTTAAAAATAATATAATATCACATTGACGATTTTGAGACTCTGCTCAAAACAAAAATTGAGTTTCAAAATTTTTATTTTGACATTCTTTAAGATTTATCATTATATATGTATTTGTGAACTCATCCGAAAAAAAATGTATTAAAGACTTGGTACCACAAAAGAGTGTACAGTGAAATCTCGAAAAATCGTTTTCCCTCATTTGTCCTTTATTTCTTCCAGTCCTGAATTGATTTCATACAAACTTCGTAAAAATAGATCACATCGATCGATCCTCTATGTAACATTTTACCGCATTGATCATTTCGATCATTCAAAAGGCATGGACGACTACGAACATTTTAAATTAGTGTTTAAGGGACCTCGATGCAGCAATGGGTGTAAAACAAGGAAATATTTTATTATTAGTAGATAACTGCGCAGCTCACCCAAGTGATATGACATTTGTATGAATGTAGCTTTTTCTTTATTCCCGCATCATCAGTTTTTTTCGAGGTCCCTTCAAAAACGATAGACAGAGGTTACACTGTACCACGCAATTGTTCAGTCTAATAATTTAATAATTAATACACCTACAGCGGGAAAAATAAGGTCCCGTTCGAGAAAAATTATGCCATAAACCGCTGTATCTTTGAAAATAATGCATAAATTCCAATGAATTTTTTTTTACATAGTAGTCATATCCTAACTGTAAAAGTACTGGTGACCACCAGATAACTCATCAAAATGACAATTCAACTCACCTATAAAAAGTGTTAAAAAGTTATGAAACAAAAAGTATGAATATGTAACTATTTAACCTAGTTTTTGTTTCATCACTCAATCCATCATCTTTAAAAGGTGTGTTGAATTGTCATTTTAAGGAGTTATCATAGAACCAAAAGTACTATCGGAAATTGAAGCCTACTTTGTAATACAACTCCATAATCTGAAGTTAATATCAGTCTTGGGTCATCTTTTTTTTTTTTTTTTTATTAGTAGCTATATTATACATTTTTTTTACATTTTTATAAGAATATATATATAAAAAATAGATGTTGATTATATTCGTAGTCCTCCTCACTAGGAGATCCTGTGCTGAGGGGGACTAGGTTTTGGATAAGTTATTCAGCGACTTCTATGGTATGACTCCATGTTTTGGGTAAGGGTTTCCAGAAACTTCTACGACGATGTTTTAAATATGCTAGTAAGTTCTTTTTCCGGTAATTCCTTAAGCCAAGATTTAATGTTCTTAATGCAGTTGTTTTTTGTTTTGATTTGTTTGATACTAAGTGGGAGTTTGTTATATACCTTTACTGCTAAAAATTCAGAGCTTCTTTGTCCAAAGGTAGAGTTACACTTTGGTATAGTTAGTATCTCTGTTTGTTTGGCTCTGGTTTTATGAGTATGTGAGGTGTTTTCCTGAGAATTATTTTTGAGGTGTTGTACCAAAATGTTTTTGGCATAGATTTTCTGTATGCTTGGAACGTCAAATTGTTTAAAAATTTCTGTTGTTGACGTCCTTATGGGAACCTTTAGTATGGTCTTTATGATGCAATTCTGAGTTACCTTCAGCTGTTTTATATGTTTTGATACTGCTGAGCCCCATCCTATTATTCCATATTCCAATTTGGAGTGGCATAAAGCATAGTAAACTCTCTTTAAATCCCTAGCTGACAAAATGTTCCGTATTTTTTTGAAGAAGTAGATGAGTTTAGTTAACTTTTTTGAAGTTCGATCAATGTGTGAATCCCAGTGTAGTTTATTGTCAATTTCAATACCAAGATATTTTATGCTTTTGGTTTGAGTTATAATCGAGCAGGAACATTGAGGAAATTTTTTTTGACATTCATGTAGTTTGAGTATATGCTCATTCATTGGTTGTCCTCTTTTGTTTTTGGAGAAAATTAAATATTTGGTTTTATTCACATTTAATGTAAGGGAGTTTGCTTTAAGCCAGTTTTGAAGAACAGTTAGGCCATGTTCAGCCTCCTTATATGTGCTTGTCCAATCTTGTTCATGGAATAAAATTACAGTGTCATCTGCAAAGCTCATTATGTTTCCTTTGATGGGAAGATTCATAAGGTCATTTATGTAAATTAGAAATAGTATAGGTCCTAATACGCTTCCCTGGGGGACACCGTACTTAATTGGTAGAGTTTTGCTCCTTCTTTTACCAATTTGTACAAATTGTTCTCTTCCCGTTAAGTAACTTCTAAGTAGGTTTAGGGTCGTTTCGGTTATTCCATTTTTGTTTAGTTTTAAATACAGTATTTCGTGGTCAATGGTATCGAAAGCTTTTTGAAGATCAATGAAAACTGCTAGGCATGTATTTTATTTTAATCTAGTTATGTATTTTATTTCATAACATAAAATTTGGTTTTCAATTTCGCACAAATCATTAGAAAAAAAAAATAAGATTTCCGCATCTCCAGTACCATAAGTTTGAGGATTTGTTCTCATTCTACAGGTATAGTATAGTTTCGCTTTTTGTTGTAAAAACGGCGCTATGCAAAAATACATATTACCCGAATATTGTTGATTACAGTGATCACCTACTGGTTGGTGTCTACTGGTTTTGACAAGGGGTGTCAAAGTTTTATTTGCGCTCAGGGCCGGCCACATCTATAAATGTCCTGTTTGTGTCTCAAATAAATAAGATCTTTATTTTCATAGCGCCCCTTCACAGATTGTGCCTGTATTTTTACACAGTTATGCCCTTTTCAAATAATACTAGTAATGTATTTTTGAAACGGAAAGAAACATATAATTGGTCGCTTTTCTTCTTTTTGGTCAAGAGCAAACATAACAGTTTTTATCGGGTTTTTGAGTTTTTTCCGTTGCGGGTATAGGTCTCCAGATAATTTCAGTGTGCGATATAATAGAATATTTTTCTAATAATTGTCTTATCACATATAATTACAGGGCGCAATCAAGTAATCATGAAAGTAATGGTTTTGTGCATATGTACGAATTTCTATTATCTTATGAATTATCTCTTCTTCACTGAGATCGTTTCTTAACATATTTAGGGATATAAAAATTTATGTTTCTTTCCGTTTCAAAAATGTTTGTATAACAGCACACACAAAATGAAATACCAAACTAATTTTTTTAAAAACACAAATTAAATTTTCGAATAAAAATACAAGTCCTCATTTCCGCCGAACATTCAAAAAAACTTTTAGAACCACATAACTGAGAACGTAATAAGAACCATGTGATATCCACACAACTAAGAATGTAATAAGAACCATGTGATATCCTCACAACTGAGAATGTAATAAGAACCACGTGATATCCACACAACTGAGAATATAATAAGAACTACGTGATATCCACACAACGAAGAATGTAATGAGAACCATGTGATATCCACAAAACTGAGAATGTAATAAGAACCACGTGATATCCACAAAACTGAGAATGTAATAAGAACCACGTGATATCCACACAACTGAGAATGTAATAAGAACCACGTGATATCCACACAACTGAGAATGTAATAAGAACCACGTGATATCCACACACGACTTTACGATAGCGGGAGATTTAAACAATTGCGCCAAGAAATCTGTAAGACCTTTTTTGGATGCTGCTTTGCGTAATATAAACAATATAAATCATCAACTTTTATGAGATGTTGTTAAGAAAAGTTCATAATATTTTACAAAATAATATTTAGCCCCATCTACCGTTAGAACTTAGAAATATCCTCCCGATTTACGTGGTACGGTGTAAATGGCAGTTGTGGCACGGATTGTTCGTGCGCCGATCCGCGTGAATGGCAGCTATTGAGTTAAAAACAATATTTATCAATATTGCACTTTGAATATTGGAAAACAAAAAATGGCAATATGTTCATCTAACAATTGTAGTATTTTCTTAAAGATTCAAAAAATATATTAATTTAACATAGTTATCGTGTTGGAGGAACGTGGGGATTTCAACAACCCGCTTGGAGCTGGCTCGGTTAAAGAAGGTGTTAAAGGATATTCATTATGTTGTCGAATAAGTAATAAAAAAAGAACCAGACAAATAATAAAAAGTTATGTTAACACATTGTTTGCGGGAGACGCTTAAAAGCGTTTTTCGTATTTGTACACTTTTGTTAAAGCGCGGGAGACGCCAAAATGCGTTGTACACTTAGAGCAAGGCTGCCCAACCTTTTTAACAACTTTTAACCAACGATGTATATAATAAATTGTGCATTATTCAACTCATTTGTTGTGTACAACTCCGTAAAAGAAAGAAAAATAATATATAAAAATGAAATCGCAGAGCACTGGGCGGCTGATCAGATTTCGTCAGATAATAGTCAAGACCCGGAACCAACACCATCAACATCTGGTATCTGAAAAAAATCTTAAAAATCTGATCCTCCAGGAAGACTATCGATGGATATGAGAAAACATATATTGGAAAAGATTGAAGGCCCTGGTAAAAATAAGAATCTACGAAGGCGATGTCGTGTGTGCGCGCGGTACACAAAATACGCAGCGAAACCCGGTACATGTGTAAATTCTGTGATGTACCTTTACATAAAGGGAATTGTATCCAACGATTTCATACTTTCAAACAATATTAGTGTTTAGTGGTGTGTATTTTACAAAATATATATACTACCTTGAATGTGCATAAAATGACTAAATCGACAATACGACAATAGTGCAGTTTTTTCAATTTTTTTTAATTTAAACTTAAATATCATAATTGTTTATCCAAAAATATAAAAATTTGTGACCAGATCATAATGAAAGATTTCAAATAAGGTAAAATACTGAAAATTTTATTTAAATTTGATCAATAGTTCAGAAGTTATAGCTATTTTACATGAAACGTAAATTTGCTCGCGAACATAATAAAAAATGCCCGCTTTACGGCGTAGATTGTTTAATAAAGCCCCCGCAAACATTGTGTTAAGCATAAGGACCTTGCCTTCCTACATTTAGCAGATTTTAAATAATGTAGTAAGGCCATTTTCTGCATGGAGTCTTGTCCATCATATGGTCTCCTATCTCTGCCACACAATTTTTTATTGATGTCTGAACACCAGACCCTAATTATGTAGAGCACAGTGAACTTTATAATCGCTTCGGTCAAATTATTTTTATGCTTCTGACAACTAATCCAATCAAAACATACGTATTTAAGAATACTTTCTTTAATAATGCGCAAAAGGTGAATATTTTCACAACTATTTATTAGTACATACTCGACGACGTAACGAATTTCCAAAGCGTTAAGTGTTAAGTTTTTCGAAGGATAAAAGTTCCGTGCGCGACGTAATTTGGGAGTTAACATTAATGCATTCATGGTTATGGGATCATATGGATCATCTATGCAAAATGATTTACATTCCGCACAACGTCGGATACCTCTCCACACCTCTTTTAATCCTTCAACATAACAGTCGATACGGGATGTTTGTTTGGAAAATGATTCCCTAATTTTCTCAAATTGGTTTTCAATGTCCGGTATTGTCATGAAAGAAGTTACATTTGAAATTAAAGTGGAAGAGGTGGATTGAGCATTATCAGAATCGTCAACATTAGACAGAGGAACGGTGGAATCATCGGCTTCACAATTATTGGTATCAGGCGAACATGTAGACATAAAATTATAAATCATATGGGATTTATAAGCAGCTACAAACAAGTTAACGGGAGGTTTTCGGTAACTTTGACTTCTAATAGATCTGAAAAAAAATTCCAATGGTTCTAGGTTAAGAAAGCGACATTTTAAATGTTTAAATCCGCATTCTTCCAACAAATTCCACAATTTAGTAATGCCGTGGATGGAAAATATCCAATTATCTAATACAGGAGCTGATGACCTAATGTTCGCGCCTGTTTTCTGATGGACAAATTTCATTGTGCTCATTATTTTCAACAACTTATTCCACAATTGAATGTGTGAGGAGTTTTTCGATAACGCCACACAATATTTTTTCCCTTCTTTGGGATGTACTGATGTCCCATTAAAACTATCGAATAATGCACCAAAACATTGCAAAACTCGTGCAGTATGCAATGGATTTTTAGCAAACGCCTCTGGACGTAAATGATATAATGTTTCCAGTGCGGCAGACACTTTGTCACTAAAAACTTGTGAAGCAAGTTTAACTTTGGTTTTTTTAATTTTTTTCGGAATGATGTGCATATCTGTTATTTTGAACATCCTCTTGAATGATTCGGCTGGTACCAAATCGTAAGCCGTCACCAAATTGTCCCAAGAAGCTAACTTTTTATTCCCAGCTTCATAAAAAATTATGTCTTTATCTAAAAGATTATTACGAACACACTTCAAAAGATGAGGTGCGTCAAACAAGGGATAAATTATGTTATTATTTACCAGGAAGTATCCTCCCTTATATTCTGTTCCATCGTTTATGCATCTTGTTTGAGTGTCTTTAAGCAAGGCTTTAACCACCCTACAGTTAACGGTACCATTGTCGCACACAGTTGCAACTGGCTTGAGACCACAATCGAACAATTTGCCTAAAACAGTAAGAAGAATTTCTTTCAAGTCAAAATAATTAGTTCCACTTTCTGAAAATGAAAAAAAAACTGGCTGCTTGTACGGATCACTGAGGCCTTTAATCATTAGCACTAGAGCACGATCAGCAAATTTTTTTCTTCTTGTATTGCCATTATCTTCAAACCCATCAATATTTCCACTTTGGGCATTGAAATTAATACGAGGACAAATACTCATCTCATCAAATATTAAAACGCAGTATTTTTGAATATCCTTCATAGAATCTACTTTTTTTTCTAAACGGTCAAATAAATTTTGATTAATTCCCGGTTTAAGAGATAATGAAGCTATTTCTAAATTCAGGGTCGTAAGTGAAGGTAACCCAAAAAGTTTGGCCAAGAATGGATAACATTTTGGTCCTCCGTTATATAAACCAACTGCCATAGTTTTTTCCTCCTGACTATATTTTTGACGGATGGGCTTTGCTGACGGCAAAATGAATTTAGAGAGAATGGAATTTAAACTAGAAAAAGAATCTTCCAAGCAGGTTGCATCTCTATAACGAGTTGCAATAGCAAGACGTTCTATTAAAGTACAATTCTTCTTTCGTTGGACATATTGTAGCTGACGCCTGCCCTCCTCAATTACTGATTGCAGTTTCTGCTTCCTGAGAGTGAGGGCTTCAGCTGAGAGTGGCTGCTGAGTTGACCCAACGTATCTTAAAATGCTCTTCCTCATAACTAGAAAAAGACAATATTTTAGGATAATGATTGCAACAATCTCTCAAGTGTTATTCAAATATAAATATGTGTCCCCACTAGGGACTTAATTATACAGCGTGGTTATCTAAAACTATTATTGATAAATTAAAAAGCAAAGAATCGCATTGAAGAAGATACAAGAAGCAATCAGATTAATTGTTATTTGTTGTGATGCGATCCGAGCTTAAAAAAGATATTGCAACCGCAAAATGTCAATATTTTTATCAGTTTGGGATCAAAGACAATGTCAAATGCTTTTGGAATTTTATTAAATCTCAAAAAGCAAATCCACAGTCTCAAATCAACTTGAATGACGGACCGGAAATTATTTCCCACCCCGAAATAGTTAGCCAAAAATTTGCAGACTACTTCCAATCAATGTACAGCCCGACAGCCCCGCTACTAAATCTAGACTTTACTCCAACTGAGGAGCCCTTTAACATGGGACTTGGGCTAACCAACTCGAGGAAGTAGATGCCTGTATTCAGACACTAAAGCCGGAAAAAGCTGCAGGCCCTGACGGAATACCCCCTAATATAATTACTTACATGTCAAAGACCATTATTTATCCACTGGGCTATATATTTAATATTAGTATATTAGCGTGTAAGCCCAATTTTCAAAGCTGATAGAATTACAGACCTGTAGCCATTCTGTTAACAATACAAAAAATATTTGAAATGATTATTTATAAGAAATTACATTACCAAAATTATGCCTTTTCTATTAGAATACCAACACGGTTTTATGCCAAAAAATCCACAGTATTTGCTGACATTTTCGCGATTGGTGGCCTTAGGACTGGACTTGAGACACCAAACAGATGTAGTGTATACGGATTTTGCCAAGGCATTTGAAAATGTTCAAACATTTAAAGTTACAAAACTTATAGACGACATCTGGGTCTGTGTAAAATATGGCAGATGTCTTCTGTTTGCAGATGTCCTCAAACTTCTGATGGAAATAATCTAAGTTTAAGTGTTACCAAGACTGCTAAACATTATATCGAGTCAATAGTGTTAAAGATTTCGGTGTCGTCTTTGATCCCAAACTGACGTTTTCGGACCACATATTACGGCTTACTCCAGCATGCTACAAACTCCTGGGGTTTATCACTGTTTTTTAAAACAGTTTAATGACCCAGATGCAATGATAGCGATGTTCAATGGCGTTATAAGTAAGCTAGTGGTGTGTGTACTCCACACCAAACTGAATATATAAATATGCTGGAACAAACCTAGATTTTACAATTCCTCAGGTATGTCTATATGCGGACTCATGAAACTTATCCGAGGTTCATGTACCATATAGACTTACTTGAGGCAACAAATAGATTTCAAATTCAATTTTGCCCATGTCTACTGTAAATGGATTAATAATCTGACATACAACAATAATAAAAAAACAAAAAATACTAAACAATGTATGAACAAACAAAATGCTAGAAAAATGCTTACGCTTCGAAGCATTGTTTTTTCGTGTGGCAACTGGATTACTGTTGCCGGGTCCTACAGGAACATTTATGTCTGAAAAAAAAAAATTATCTTAGTCCTTCAAGGAATGGAAGAAAAGATCTACAAATAAGATGAACAAAATGCAGAATACTATTGGGCGCTTAATATTCCTACAGTGATGGCACGGCAACGCAACATTTTTTTTATGACAATAATGCTGCAGCCGTTTCTTTTTTAATCTCTTTTATACTAAAATAAAGTCGTTATGCGCGTCTGTCGGTTTGTGCACTTAGTTATTAGCATTACGTAATATGTGTACTTAAAACTCATGAGTTAACTAACTAACCATCACGCCGTTTTCCCGTAGGCAGAGAGGATGGACAGCCAAACAACTCGGTCTTGGCACACACTCCTTGCCACATTCATACATACTCTTCTATTATTCTAACTCTTGACATGGCCCGACTCAAGTATCTGATTCACTTGGTCGTGCCATGTCTTCCTCGGGCGTCTCCGACCCACAAGTTAAATGAATTAAAATAAATTTATCATTAAAGGTAAGTAACTAAGTGAAAAACACCAATTTACGATGTTCTTATGTTGTATGGCGTGCTTGTAATCTCTGTCCATTAGAAAATGGCCCAAAAATAACTCTCCAATATCTCGATTTGGCCTGTAGAGCGAAAGGATTTTCACAAATTCGCGTGCTTAGTTACGCAACTTCATTTTTTTGTATTTTAATTTCTTTATAGTAAGTGTAGTGTCTTTGATGTAGGTACTGGCCTTATTTATTATTCGTCATCAGCCGACTGGTAATTCGCAACTAGCGGCGCGCACACATCCGATTGCTCCCGAACAGAACCGACGGAGACACAAAGCTTTGAGCAACAAGCAGAATCCCTTCGGGTCCCTAGAGTATAGGATGCTGTCCTTGCCATGATATTATTGTAATATGCCAACTTGTGATAACGTCCAGTAAATAAATCAACAAATACCGGCAGTAAAATAACAACCCAAAAATGAACAATCGCAATGCTGAATACTTAAATAGTGGCATATTTAGTACGGCATCATTGTTTGAAAAAAAAAATACCACTGCCAAAATACACTAGAAGGTGGGTACACACGTTCCGGATGTTTGGGGTAGCCACAATCACACACGCTATTCAAATTGTAAATTATTACATAATCCAAACTTCTTTAAATCTTTTATTTTTGGATTAACTTTACGAGTAAAACCTCAAATTGTAATATTTAATTATTGAAAACAATAATAGTCCTGAGAGCAAGGGTTCTGGGTTCGAGTCCTAGATGTGACCGTCTGATTTTTCTGTTTCAAAATGGCTAATATTGTCTTCAATAATTAAATATTACAATTTGAGGTTTTATGTACACATTAAGTTATTTAAAAAATAAAATATTAATCCTAGACTTGCAGAAATAGTCAATAGATGTCGCACATTAAAATAACATATATTTATCTAAGACACTGTCTAGATTGCATTTAGTTCTAGTTGAATCTTGCGATCATCCATAAAGATAGCAGCCAATAAAAATGTGCGGTGAGAAAATGAAGACAAAAATCTACTGAATATTCATGAGACGAGAGTGTAAGGACGGGTTGTATCACAGAATTTGAACAATTCATTAATTTTCAAAGTTGATTTTCAAGTTCTGTGAAGGTTCTATTCAAGTTCTTTCATCATTTCAGTTTTGTGAAACAACTGGCCAATAATGATATAATAACAGAACTTGAATAGTACCTTCATAGAACTTGAAAATCCTAAGTGTTGAAAACGTAAACATATGGGTTACAAGAACCTAAATCTATTTAACATGAAAAATACTTAAAATTTTTACAAATAAAAATCGTCCACACACTAAGGACGGGTTGTGTCAGAGAATTTGAACAATTCATCAAATTTCAAGGCTCATTTTCCAGTTATGCGAAAGATTTTTTCAAGTTCTGTTTTTATTTCAGTTCTGTCAAGCAACTAGCCTATAATGATATAATAACAGAACTTGAATAGGACTTTCACAGAACCCGGAAATGAATGTTGAAATTTGATGAATTGTTCATATTCTCCGAAACAACCCGTCCTAAGAGTTTCTTCTAATTAAGGCGATCCACCTTGACATGTCACCTGCTAGGGATCCATGTAAATGGGAAAAAAATGAGGGTGCATGAAATGTAAATAAGGGTCCACGAGAGGGTCTCCCCCCCGTAACGAATAATTATGAATAAAATCACGAAAAATGAGACAAACAATGTACGTATGTCTGCACCCCCCAAAGGAAACATGCAATCATTATCATACATCTTCCTCACATTTATTAAAGAAATGAAATGCCATTCCTGTTGCCGTAGCCTATCATATTTCAATATTTATTAATAACTAACCCATTCATTGTATTTAGAAGTATAATGCACCTGGTTGGTAAATTATATTTGTGAACCAGCCAAAGTATAGTGGACAGTACTGAGCGTATTTGCGTTGAGCGACTTCTCCCTGGGTCGCCGTAAGGACCGACGACCCAAGCGACTAGTCAAAAAGTTATAATTTTAATATGTGTAATTAAACACATCATACAGTAAAATCATAATGGAAATTATTCCTAACTAATCATATGTCATTATTTTTCAAGTTTTCCGTTACAGTTGGTACGGATTAAAAAATTATCAAAATTATAATTGCTGCTTAGCCAAGTTAAGTATCAGTTATCATCCAGAATCTAATTGATAATGGTGATCAATTAACACCTCGTTAAGTGTTTCGATTCTACTGACCGAACACCCGCTTTCGTTTTAATGTTTTTGCCACATTAACATATTACTGCCTGGCACGGGGCCACATGCGTAATAACTATCCATCAGACCATGGTAAATTTAATTGACGTTACAACCCAGATCGACACCTCCAGAAGAGAAAGAAGACGACCAGGATGGAGTTTGCAAAGAACGGAGTTCTTGGAGACGACGGGGTTCTCTTAGCTTTCTGCTCCGTGCGGCAGGCCAGCACATCACATGCTATCGAGATTGTATTCTTAGGAAATAACAGCTAGGGTATAATAACTGTCCATTGGTAAGTCTCAATTAATTTACTGTGTTATATTTAAGTATATCCTTTATAACTCGTCTGGTTTTCTTTCAAAATTCACACATCCAAAATGAAATGTCATGGAAGCAGTGCCCATCTCTGATGAAGACTGAAGGCCTGGGTTAATTATACTAATCCAGTGGCGCTCTGGTATATTTATACCAAAATTAAGCCTTCAGCTTGTACTACTATGGGACCTGCCTAGGAGTACACGACTTGACTAAACTCTACACATATTTGCACCCACTCAAATATAATTATATCAATTAGTTCAGCTCTCCCAAGAGCTACATATACTCATATCAAGCTGCAGGAATTATAAAAGCAAGAAAACTACATGCAGTGGCGTCACTGAAAGAATATATATCGGATGCTTGTTCATTATAATTTAAGAATGACTTTATATTGTTTTGTTTATATCTTTCGCTACTATTTACTACTATAAGAAATAAATAAATATTGTTTGCGTATAATGTTAATCCGTGGATTTGACATTAATAAACTATTTGAAATTGTCCACATTCACGGAACCTTGCATTGTGTACCTAGCTTTAAGATTGTCAAATTCCTTGAAATGTAACTTGTAAAAAAATAAGCAATAAACAATTGGCCAGCGGGTAGCGATTAGAAAGTGTGGGGTCCGAGGCTGGCTCGTACGCTCCAACGGCTATAGAAATCCGACCAATGAGAAGCCATAAACGGGCCGCTGGACCTTGGCTGACCTTTTTTTATGTGCCGTTGTCGAGTCGCAACTTTGACAAAACAAAACAACGATAGTATTGATACGAATGCGAATACACACGTCTTTCTGTCGCGCCGTAATTAAAAAAATTTTTCGCGAGTTTTTTTTCACTCTCGCACGAAATAATGAGTGATACCGTACTCTTTGAATTGAGAAGCATAATTCTCGAACAAAACAAAACAATAAACGAATTATTAATCCGTGTAAAGTCCGTGGAAGAAATATTAAATCGACAGGCGACAAACAGTGTAAACACTAATGGTCTACCTACACCTCCCGCTACCGCCAGCTGGGCTGACGTCGCCGCACCGCCCGCCGCCCCCCCCGCCAACCCGCTCGCTGTTACACTAACCAAAGAACGTATGCGCACTAGGGCGGCCACCAAGGCCAAAAATAACGCAAGTCATCTCGAAGTCCCCACTACCAGCGGCGCGATCCCCAAAACACAGACGACGGAACCACGCATTCTAACTTCCGAATCTGAAGCGAAAACCGCGCCAAATAAGGAAGAATGGATGAACGTCAAACGCAGACAACGGACAAGCAAGAATCTGATTGTCGGAAATGGCGATAAATCCTCTAGTATCAAGGTATGTCCAAGGATAAGGAATATCATAGTATCTAGGATTTCAAAGGACACCACAGTAGATGATATCCGAGCGCATCTAGAGAAAAATAATATAACAAACTGTGAGATAGAGAAATTCATCGCTAATTCTCAGGAATACGCAGCGTTCCGTATAGGAGTAACAGATGAGTTATACGATAAACTTTTGCAGGAAGATTTGTGGCCCCGAGGAGTACCGGTAAGAAACTACCGTTACTTAAAACCGAGACAAAATCCGGTTGATCTTAACCAAAACCGAGGCAAACAAAACGATTCTGCGGCCACTAAATGACTAGAGAGCAGAGTTAAAGTAAATTCACTCCCCTGCACAATGTATTATCAAAATGTGCGGGGATTGAGATCTAAGACCGATGACTTCTTACATAGTGTTATTATACAAGACAACGACTTTATATTATTGTCAGAGACCTGGCTCAACGACAGTATTCATAATTGTCAACTGTTCGATCAACGATATGACGTCTTCAGAAAGGACAGAACTTCAGGCCAATCAAGAGGGGGAGGAGTGCTACTAGCCGCGAGACGTGATCGCGTCCAACAATGCCAGAGACTCACGTTTCTAGAAAATGATGGCGAAAACTTATGGATTAAGGCCAAAATAAATGAAATTAGTATTTATATATGTATAGTGTACATTCCACCGGCTTCACAGAGAACTACTTACTCTGATTTTTTCGATAAAATCATAGCTAGTTTTAACTTTTTAGTAGATAAAAAAATTATTATTGTTGGCGATTTTAACTTACACTCCTGTGTGAGTCACAAAGCAACTCAAACAGATTTGTTATATTTTATGGAACTATTTCAATTGGAACAGAAAAACTTAATCACTAATATAACGAACAGGACACTGGACGTTATTATCAGTAATTTTGACTTAAAAGTGTTCAAATCCGTATACTCACTTGTTAGTGAAGATTCATACCACCCATCTTTATATATAGAATTCCCGCTCAATGTAAGCAAAGCCTATTGTCGGAATTTATTAAATGACGACAATGGAAATTGTGTTAAGCGAGGATGGAATCTAGAACGTGGTAATTTCGAATATTTTTATGTTTACTTGAATTCTCACGACTGGAAACCCTTATTAAAACTTAAAGATGTAGATTTAGCAGTAGAATATTTTTATAATGTAATTTATGACCTTTTTGACATGTGTTTTGAGAGAAAGCGTGTACCTTGTTTTGAAAGAAGATACCCTAAATGGTTTAATGGTGAAATTATTAGTGACCTGAAAAAGAAATGCAAACTTCACAGAAACTGGAGGCGCACCGGATTGATAAGATATCGGGAAAAGTTTTGCATTCTACGATCTAAAATCAAACGTAGTATAAATATTGCGTATAAGAATTACATAAATAATATCGAAAAAAACGTCAAGAGTGATCCGAAATCCTTCTGGAAATTTGTATCCGAAAAGAGGAAAGACGGTGGGTTTCTAAACTCAGTGTCATGGAACGGAAGTACTCATATTGGGCCCGATATTCCGGAAGCATTTTCGAATTATTTTAAGTCAGTCTATAGCGAACATAGTGCAGAATTTGACTCATACACCCCAGGCGGTTACTCTTCACTAGCTCAAAATGTTGAAATTTTAAGTGTAAATAAAAATGATTACCTAGCTGCAATTAAAAAACTAAAACCAAAAAAATCTGTTGGACCAGATTTTATTAACACAATTGTACTGAAGGGATATGCAGATCCGTTAATGGTACCGCTTTTACATATCTTTAATATTTCACTTAACTCCGGTAAGTTCCCCGACCGCTGGAAAATCTCAAAAGTCACGCCCTTACACAAAAACGGCGATAAATCATGTGTATCTAATTACAGACCTGTGGCAATTCTTTCGGCACCGGCCAAATTATTTGAACTCATAATACAAAAACGTATATACTATAAAGTAGAACCATTTCTCATAAACCAGCAGCATGGGTTTAGAGAGGGCAGGTCTACAACGACCAACTTAATGGTATTTACGGATTACGTCTCAAATATATTGGACAATAACGAACAAGTAGATGTCTCATATAATGATTTTGCGAAAGCTTTTGACAAAGTGGATCACCTCAT
This sequence comes from Hesperophylax magnus, assembly GCA_026573805.1. NCBI lineage: Eukaryota > Metazoa > Arthropoda > Insecta > Trichoptera > Limnephilidae > Hesperophylax > Hesperophylax magnus. Next base: position 79,340 of record JAIUSX010000016.1, read on the forward strand.
ATTACTTAATAAACTTGAAAGCTTCGGCTTCTCATACATGCTGCTTTTGTTCTTTCATAATTATTTGTCTAATAGAAAACAATACGTTGTTTACGGGCAGTTCACATCGAAACTCTACGCCACAAATTCTGGGGTCCCTCAAGGGTCTAATTTAGGACCACTATTATTTTTATTGTTTATTAATGACATAGGGATGTTTATAAGATTTGTAAAATTTTTATTATTTGCGGATGACATTAAACTATACACCTGTATAACGACAAATGAAGACTCCATTCGTCTACAAATCGATATCGACGGTATAGTAGAGTGGAGTCATCAAAATAAACTTCATTTTAACAGTAGTAAGTGTTCAATTATGTGCATTACAAGGGCAAAGCGTACTTTATATTTTAACTATAAAATGTCTGGTACCTCTCTAAAACATATTTCGATAACGAAGGATTTAGGAATCACTTTTGACACGCGTTTGACTTTTCGAACTCATATCGATTCGGTGTGCAACTCTGCAATGCGAATGCTGGGTTTTGTTATATGTAATTCGAAATCTTTTACGAATACGGCAGTCATAAAAATGCTTTATTTTACTCTGGTTCGCAGCATTCTTGAGAGTGGATCGATAATATGGGGACCCGAAGATGCCCTTTACTCAAATGATGTAGAAAAGGTGCAAAAAAAGTTTATGCGATACCTCTACATGCGAGAGTTCGGATATTACCCTTTATTGTATCCCTCTGATTTTCTTGCCGGAATGCTGGGGATAGAACGTCTAGACGTTAGGAGAAATATTGCAATGGTGTTAGTGGCGCACAAGCTGCTAAATGGGCACATTTGCAATCCAGATATTCTGGAACGAATTTCTTTTTATGTCCCTGATAATTTCATCAGAGCTAGACAGCACAGATTATTTATTTTTCCAAGGGGCAGGACCAACCTACCAATGATCATGCCTTTGGGGAGAATAACTACTTTGTTAAATCACATTTCTTCTGTGATTGACATTTTCAATTTGAACCAAAGAGAATTTAAGACGGCAATAAGCATACTATTTAACAAATCTGGTTAATCAGATAGTATTGATGTACTTACCCATGCAAATAAATGTATGTACTTACTTCTTATAAACTGTTATTTGTGAAATGTAAATGGCTTATACTGTTTTTCACAATAAATCAATAAATAAATAAATAAATAAATAAATAAAAAGCAGCATTTTTAAATTCTAAAGTCTCTTTCTCCATTGGGTCACCAACGCCTCGGGCCTTCGCATCTACCCGCTACCTGCTGCTGCCCCTTTCTGCCGAGTTCTGAGAATTTTATTGGCCTTTCTCCTTCAACTGAAGAATCCTGCATCTAGATTCCGGCGGGCACCACGAGGCTTAAGAAGCTGACATACTTAACTGCCTTTTTAAAGGCGATCTTTCATTGATTTGCAGTTTGCACAAAGTCGTGTATATTCCAGAAACGTCCTTTTCAGGACGAAAGTCAATTGATTGGCATTTACAAAGTCGTTTGAGTCGTGTAACTAAACCCTATTTTTTCAGTCTGTATGCACACGACATTTAGTCGGGTACATAATACATTAAGCGCCCGATCCCTTCCAACTAATAAAAACAGATGTATACCTTCATTTCGTACGATTCTTTTAGCAGCAACAACCACACTGCCCCTAGACCAAACGACCCTTCCTGGGAAGACATCATGCTCTGAAATAAATAATTTAACATGTTAACCAAAGTTCATCAACAAAACATAGAATAAGTAATAAAAACAGATGTATACCTCCATTTTCCAGGACCCTGTTGGCAGCAACAGCTACACCGCTGGGCCCTGGGAGAACATTATGCTCTGAAATAAATAATTTAACACATTAATCAGGGATCACAAACAGAGCATAGCATATTATTCCCTTTCAAGTAATAAAAACAGATGTATACCTCCATCTTCTGGGACACTTTTAGCAGCAACAGCTACACCACTGGGCCCTGAGAGGACATTATGTTCTGAAATAAATAATTAAACACATTAACCGAAGTTCATGAACAAAACATAGAATACTAATCCCAATCAAGTAATAAAAACAAATGTATACCTCCAATTTCTAGGACCCTTTTGAAAGCAACAGCCAAACCGCCGGGCCCTGGGAGTGCTTTAGGTTCTGAAACAAATAATTTAACATGTTAACCAAAGGTCATGAACAAAACGTGGAATATTATTCCCTTTCAAGTAATAAAAACGGATGTATACCTCCATCTTCTAGGACCGTTTTGGCAGCAACAACCACATTGCCCCTAGACCACAGGACCCTTCCTGGAAAGACATTATGCTCTGAAATAAATAATTTAGCACATTAACCTAAGTTCATGAACAAAACATAGAATATTATTCCCTTTCAAGTAATAAAAACAGATGTATACCTCCAATTTCTAGGACCCTTTTGGCAGCAACACCTACACCTGGGAAGACATTAATCTCTGAAATAAATAATTTAACACATTAATCAATGTTAATGAACAAAACATAGAATATTATTCTCTTTCAAGTAATAAAAACAGATTTATACCTCCATCTTCTAGGACCCTTTTGGCGGCAACAGCTACACTGCTGGGCCCTGGGAGTACTTTATGTTCTGAAACAAATAATTTAACACATTAACCTCAGTTCATGAAAACAACATAGAATATTATTCCCTTTCAAGTAGTAAAAACAGGTGTATACCTCCATTTTCTAGGACCTTTTTGGCAGCAACAGCTACACTGCTGGGCCCTGAGAGTACATTATGCTCTGAAACAAATAATTTAACATGATAACCAAAGTTTATGAACAAAAAACATAGAATACTAATCACCTTTAAAGTAATAAAAACAGATGTATACCTCCATCTTCTAGGACCCTTTTGAAGGGAACAGCTACACTGCTGGGCCCTGGGAGTACATTATGCTCTGAAATAAATAATTTAACATGTTAAGCAATGTTGATGAACAAAACATAGGATACTAATCCCTTTCAAGTAATAAAAACAGCTGTATACCTCCAATTTCTAGGACCCTTTTGGCAGCAACACCTACACCTGGGAAGACATTAATCTCTGAAATAAATAATTTAACACATTAATCAATGTTAATGACCAAACATAGAATATTATTCTCTTTCAAGTAATAAAAACAGATTTATACCTCCATCTTCTAGGACCCCTTTTGCAGCAACAGCCACATCACTGTGTCCTGGGAAGACATTATGCTCTGAAATAAATATATTTAAAAATTAAATATTATTCTCTTTCAGTATGTAAATGCTGGTCAATTGTATTTTTAAAAATGTATTCAATATTTTTTTGTGCACCATGTTAATCTGCGGATGTCATATTAACACGAATTTGCATGCATACTAAGCGTAACCGGCCGCGTCTGAATGCAGTTTGTGACACAGTCGTCGCCCGACTGGCCTTATCCTTGTAAAGATACTCCATCTGGCCGGGCTTTTTGGCACATATTCAGTAATTCATATTTACATAACCATTATTTAAATTGTGGTTATTCTTTTTGAATGTTAGAATGATTTTTTTTAAAACATTTTCAAAATAACACAATGCATTTGTTATTAAAAATAGTTTTTAATTATGGACAAATGCAATCTAAAAACTAAAAAAAAAAACTCTTCTCAACTGTCTCTGACATGTTATTCCATAAAATGTTGTTGTGTGGAAGTTTATGAAGCATTCTGACAGGCAAAGGGGAACACGAAACAAAGGGGAAAGTTATTATTTTACACATTTACAAGGTTGTGTGTGACAAGTGGAACTAACTAACCATGGAAAGAATAATAGTGGACGAGATACGCTCATTCCTGATCAAACTTGACATAATCTCAAACAAACAACATGGATTTGTGCCAAAAAGATCCACGATTACCAATCTCATTCTTAACATAGATTACTGGACAAACGAGTGGGACAAACGGATTCCCACTGACGTAATTTATCTCGACTTCGAGAAAGCCTTCGATACTGTTCCAACCAATCGACTGTTGGCTAAACTTAAATTCCTAGGCATAAGAGGACGACTTCTCGAATGGATCAAATCCTTCCTCACTGAGAAAAAATTACAAGTTCGAATTGGTAACCAACTGTCATCTGAGCGAAAAGTGACCAGTGGTGTCCCTCAAGGATCAGTTCTCGGTCCAGTTCTGTTTATTTTGTACACGGACCTGCATACTATAATAAAATCAGACTCCAGCTGCTTTGCAGATGATGCAAAATTCTTTGCCAACCCACACACTCATCACAACCAACTGCAAATCGATTTAAACGAAATATATCAATGGACAAATGATTGGCTTCTAAAACTCAATGTCGAAAAATGCACTGTCCTACATGTTGGAAAAACTAACCCTACACTTGCCTACAAACTTAATGGAACACCTCTAAAAGCAGTGACATTACAACAAGACTTAGGAGTTACCATATCACAGGACTTGAAATGGGAACTACACATCGCTGGAATTGTGAAAAGAGCAAATTCACTAACATATCTAATCAGGAAAACCTTCCTTGACCTAACACCGGACATGATGTTAAAAATATATAAAACATATGTGCGACCTCTCCTGGAATATGCTTTCCAAATATGGAGTCCTTACTTCGCAAAGGATATAAATCTGTTAGAGAGAGTACAGAGACGTTTCACTAAAATACCAAGAGCTCTGAAAGATCTACGATACGAAGATAGACTCAAGGAACTAAGATTACCAACCTTACAAGAAAGAAGAGAAAGGGGTAACTTGATCGAGACTTTCAAAATTTTATCTGGACATTACAGTTGCCCTAGCATCCAAGAAATCTTCACTACTAATAAAAATATAAATCTCCGTGGACACTCAAAAAAAATTACCAAAACGCCTTTTGCATCTAATCCTAGAAAACACTTCCTTGCAAATAGAGTAGTGGATGCTTGGAACAAACTCCCACAACATGTCATCGATGCAACAAATATAAATCAATTCAAAGCTCTATTGGATTCACATTTGGAGAGAAGAAAGAACTTAGTTCGAACTTAAAACAACTCAATTACTGTCAAACTTGTTGTGAAATCAGATATGAGCGCATCAGCAGAATGCTGCCTGCTCATTACATAATAATAATAATAACCCCCTTTACAGTATGTGTGCGCGCCACAATATGTCACATATACAAGATTGTTTTTAGTTTATTTTATATCAATTTGTATTGTGGTATTCGTGAGGACGAATATTATAATTTATACAGAACGCGGTGACGGTGGCAGAAAGACCCTAGACGAACCAAGAAACTACTCGATATGGACAGAAACTCGCTGAGGGAACTGGTAGAACTGCCATCTCAGGAGAGACATGCAGATATTGGGAGTGGAAAACACCAATAGATGCAGTAAATATGAAGAGGATGAAGAGACTCCAATTCACCTATGGTGCCAATGTCCTGCCCTGGTGGGCACTAGGTTCAGATACCTGGGGAGAAATACAGTAGAACCAGAAGACATAGCCACATACCCGATAACAACCCTGGTGAAATTCATTTAAGGCGCTGGGTTGTTGTTAAAGGATTGAGGTAAAATGTAAGATGGACCTATGGCCTAAGTGCTCACGGGAACTACGAGTAAAACATCTCCGCCCTTTAAAAAAAAAAATCCCTTTCAAGTAATAAAAACAGGCGTGTACCTCCATCATATCAGATTAACCATAGTTTGTGAATAAAGTGTATAATATTATTCCCTTTCAATAATGTAAAACAATAGTGTAGGGATTGTGGCAAACCCATCGCTCAAGGAGTGGAAACACGACCTGCAATAGCCATCCCAAACCAAGGTGGGAATCACCGTCCTCATGCTGAAAAACCTGGGAAACACAAACAGTCACGAACGGTGCCTCTGAGAAACAGGGTAGCATCTCGGAGTATTTAGACCTTACCCCAGCATTCGGGGCTCTGCTGGAGTGGACTTACTATTTCCCTAGATACTCATGGGACGAAAATTGGACCATTCAAATACACCCTATTCCCTTGTCAGATCTTTAGGGAAAAAAAGGGGGATTGAACTCTTCTGTCGTGTCCACTTTATAATAAAAATGTAAAACATATGTATACCTTTGCCATCTTCTCTGACTCTTTTGCCAGTAACAGCTACACTGCTGGGCCCTAGGAAGACATTATTCTCTGAAATAAATATACTCAATACATTAACCAAAGTTTGGGAACAAAATATAGCATATTATCCTCTTTGTAGTAATGTAAAACAGATTTATACTATGATCGCTCTTTTCGTGTTACTGGCCCGCTCATTTGGAAAAAACTTCCCTCAGCTCTTACTAATCTCCAGAATTTGGCTGAATTTAAACGGGCTTTAAAAACAAAATCCTACCATTCATAAATCTTAACTTCTTTTCAATGTTTTAAAATAAGCCATATTCTCAAATTGCTTCCTTATAAGCGCAATGATAAGTGTAATGAGTAAGCGTAAGATTAAGAAAGGGACGCTTAGATGATTTGGGCATGTAGAGCGAATATAGGAGTGTAAGGAGGATATATGATGAAAATGCGAATGGTAGAAGAAGTCGGGGACGCCCGAGAAAGACATGGCACGATCAAGTGAATCAGATACTCGAGTTGGGCCATGTCAAGAGTCAGAATAATAGAAGAGTATGTATGAGACGATGTATGAATGTGAATGAGGCAAGAAGTGTGTGGTGTGACCGAGTTGTTTGGCGGTCCGTCCTCTGCCTACCCCTGCGGCGAAACGGCGTGATGGTTAGTTAGTTAGCCTCCTTATTATACCTTTTTTAAGGACGAGTTGTTTCGGAGAATTTGAACAATTCATCAAATTTTAACGATCATTTTCAAGTTCTGTGAAAGATTTTTTCAAGTTCTGTTTTTATTTCAGTTCTGTCAAGCAACTAGCCGATAATGATATTGTAACAGAACTTGAATAGGACTTTCACAGAACCCGAAAATGAACGTTGAAATTTGATGAATTGTTCAAATTCTCCGAAACAACCCGTCCTAAATGTGTGCTCAGAATATTCTCATTTCTGAACACAAATCCTGTTTTATATTATGTTTTAGTTTTAATGTTCTTGTTTGGTCCTGTGCTATAATAGCACTGTTATTGTTATTATTTTGTCATCGCTTTGGATAAACTGTACATTTAGTGTTATATTATTAGATCTATATTGGGTAAGGCGCACTGTAGGAATAATTTTAAGAACATGACCACTTATACTAAATTACCGTTTTAAGTTTGTTATAGTAAAACGCACTTGTGACAAGTGAAATGACACTAAACTGCGCTATATAAATGCTATTATTATTATGTATACCTTTGTCATCTTCCGTGACCCTTTTGCCATCAACAGCTACATCTCTGTGTCCCGGTAAGCCATAATGCTCTGAAATAAATATATTCAACACATTAACCAGTGGAACGCCGATGTGTCTCTGGAAAATGTGCGAGCATTCTAATATTATCCTTTAAAAAATAAAACAGCATTGTTTGGGCTAATAAAACTTTAGGTTCCACTAATACATTTCTGTTTTATGCTCCGGCCTTCAACAGGTTAATCAAATGTTGTGAACAAAACGTAGCCCAAACGCGTTGTTCCCTTTCTAGTATTGTAAATGAGATATATACCTTCATAATCATCTGGAATCCTTTTGGCAGAAGGATCTACATCTCGCGTGACGTAGTCATGCTCTTTGATGGCATCACAATACGTACTGTTGGGTCCCGGCAGAACACGGATGGGGCCTAAAAATAAAATCAATTCTGAAGTGAAGTTAAGTTAAACATGGAACACTGAAAACAAAATAAGAGATTCGCACCTGTAGTTCGGTCACAATTACGTTTTCGAGGTAAATCCGGATATTCTTCGATGTCAGGAAGATTTAGCGTTGGTAGCGCGATATTTCTTAATGCGCCATTTGCTTTTTTGCTTGTGATTGTGAAATGGGAGCCACAAACCGACGCGTATCTCGCTAATATTGGAAACTCAATATATTCACATCTGCCGATCCTCCATGACCACTCGCGGAACCGACTCTCATCACAGCGCGGAAACTTATGTCGAGTAGAATTTCTGTCAGTACATCCGCTTACACAACACCGCTTAAAATCTTTTTTCGGAGGCATTTTCACAGATAATTCAAAATATTTATTTTGACGCCTACCGCTTGCATAAACAAACCACCATTAATAAACAAACCACCATTAATAAACAACTATGACCATAAATACATAAATCAACTATCTAGATTGATAACTTCGGCCTTTAGTAGGGAGAAATTTTGTCCACTGATGACGTCACCATAAATAAACCACTCTCGACGTCACAAAAAATTGAGGCATAAACAAACCACTCGGCAAAGTAGAGGAAACAAAAAAAAAGCGCGGCCATAGACAATATGATCTTCCCTAGGTAGGCACCTAGGGAAGATAATATTGTGCTATTCATCAGCCTAAAATATTATTTTAAAAATAAATTTTGGAAATGTTAACAGATTCTCTCAGGACGACAAGGCTCCAACTCACAAAGTGCGGTCCTGCGATAATGAGCTATAAGGTATCTTTTCTTACGGCACATTTTCTCAGGACGGTGCTTTGTAAGTTGAAAATCTGTCTTCCCAAGGCCGTCGTAAAATAACTCAAAATTACTTGAAATTTGAATTCTACTAAGGAAAAACATTTTAAAACAATGATTGTATTTTTCATCATTGAATGTTAACATTTCTCTGTTTATCAGAAAAATTAAAACTTGGTTACGTGTTGTAAAGTATTTTTTATTTGATTTCAGTAAGATAACAGAAACAGAAACAAATAAATTTATAAGCACAAAACACATTTTAAATGTTTACGAAGTCTGCGACTAAATATTTATCTGGTTACATTATATTCATTTCAGTCGCTAATATTGTTTTAAATGATTAAATATTTCAATTTGAGGATTTAGTCATGAAGTTATTAAAAAAATAATATGAATACAGAAAACATGAGCACAAAACACATCCTAAATTTGTACCAAGTCTGCGACTAAATCTTTTTCTGGTTTAAATATTCATTTGACTCGCTAATATTGTTTTAAATGATAAAATATTTCAATTTGAGGATTTAGTCATGAAGTTATTAAAAAAATAATATGAATACAGAATTCATGAGCACAAAACACATCTTAAATGTGTACAAAAAACTATAAATATTCTTACGCAGGGGAGCATTGTGTTTCCGTGAAACGACTGAATTACTGCCGCTGGGTCCCACAGGAACAGGAACACTGATGTCTGAAAACAAAATGATCTTAGTGGTCAAAGGAAAGGAAGAAAAGATCTGCATATTGGATAACAAGTAACATAGAACAGATGTTTACCGTTGTAATCTTCCATGATCCTTTTGGCAGAAGGAACACACCGCTGGTACCCGGTAAGATGTTATCAAGCTCTGAAATAAACATATTTATCGGGTTAACCAAAGTTCGTGAACTAAACATATCATATTGCAAGTAATTATGGTATTTAATGACAGCACACCGTCCTGGTGTAATACGGATGGGGTCTAAAAGTAAATTCAATTCTTAGGTGAAATTAAGTTACACATTACATGGAACACTGAAGACAAACAAAGGGATATTCACACCTGTATTTTCGTCATAACGGGTCCGATACTGCCTTAAATCTGCACAACTCTGACGGCCGGCATAGTCCAGTGGTAACGCATTGGACTGCCATTCCGAAGGTCGCGGGTTCGAACCCGGCGTGCGCAAATAAATTTTATTTGATTAATTTGTGTTATTTCACAATTAATTAATTAAAATAATATATAGTATATTTGCGGGACGTTCCAGAGTGGAAGATACTACCAGTATCGCCCTGGTGTAAGACCACCATTCAGAATTGAAACGTTGCTCCAAATGGCTTTAGCCGTGTTTAGTGACTAGATCTGAATAGCCAGGTACTTCCCCACCTTCCTCTTTCCCTTCCCCACTTACCTTCAGCCTCACAACATCCCCCAATTGGGGATGCCATAGTCTCACTGGCTCCAGACGGGAGCAGTTGGGACTCTTGTGAGGTATTCACTATAAAAAAATAAAAAAAAACTACCAATGCCGGGTAGATTTAAAGTCAGCAGTGCGCATCTTCGAAGGGATCCATTGGCATTTTTGTTTCTTTTGTACTTTTGTAACTTCGTATTTTGGGTATTTATGACGAGTGGTCCGTCTGTCTGTATAGCCCTTCACACAACACAGCTTCATAATTTTAGACATTTTCACACAACAACTCATGAATTCACGAAAGCAAACAACATAAATAAACCACTCACGCAAACAATCTGAATCTGTCAGAAGGACGCAACCATGATGCAACAATGGCGTCCATCGTTTCCGGGGGAAATGGAGCGTAGCCTCTCTCTCTGTTACACGGGAGAGAGTGAGAGACCAAACCAGGACGGCTTTTCATTGGATAGTTTGAAATAGACGTCATCAAAAAACCAAAAAAGTATCGGAGTTATACCCCCCCAGGGACGTATAACTCCCGCATGACCTTGTAACCCTAATGGGAGGAGTTATCCTTTACCCAAATTCTTATAGACAAAGCTGTTGTGGCTGAAAGCTCAGATCTCATTGGCTCAGAGCAAAAATTGTAGTTTGATCTCTCGCTCTCTACCATAGCGACTTGTGTAACAGAAAGAGAAGCTAAGCATGTGTTATGCTGCGATAAAAATTAACGGTAATTTCTAAGACGCCATTTCGAAAGTCGAAGTCAGTTGAAGCTTTTAGCGTAAATATTTTGAATTTTGAAAATCGTCTAACCCATCTAAAAATAATGTTGCGTGCTAGAATTCTTCAATGTGATAAATTAATGCCGTGTTGTGTTAAAGGTTGCTCAGACGGATTCGATAATCCGGTGCTAGCAAGAAGCAGCAAGAAATACGTTTGTTTGTGGGTGTCATTTCGCAATTGAAAGCAAAAATACGGTATTTTTGAGATTAAAAAAGAATGCTTGGCAACGCTTAATCTTCCAGTCATCATATAATATCCTGTCTATCTACACCAACTGAAAGAAGGACCCGAACCCGTTGTTAAATACAGGTACTAACCTCTCGTTCTTTGATACAATGTTCCTGATTCCTGAATGTACTTCATTGGCTAATAATTTAATTAATTTTCCTTTTCAGACCTATCCGTATCCCGACGCGATACTATACCACGTATTAGGATGCTAAAACTGCTAAACAAAGCCACGATTACATCAAACAAGGTCATTTAAACCTCTCCAGAATTACATCATTGAGATTTAACCAGTATTTTCAATGATGTTTGCTGACGACAAAGCTGTGGAAATTATATGAAACCCTTGCAGGAGAACTTGAATAACTTAAATTTGCTATTCTTTAACTAATATTTATAAGATGTAAGTCACCTACAGTACGCTTCAACAGTGTGGAATCCTCATTTGAAGGAATATTCTGAAGGGATACACCTAATTTATATTACAGTGAAACTCGCTCAAGAAGTTTTGTTTTCGGTCCCTACAAATTCTGCAGAAACTGCATAAAACACGATTTTTTCCCATATAAGAAAGTTCGACAGTGAAAATCCATCACCATAAATGTCCCCTTTTTCTTAAAATATTTTTAATTAATTTTATCCATGAAATTTATTAAATATGTGTACAGTACTAGAATAGTGTAATCATTGACCTCAAATTTTGTCTTTTTCTAGGTAAGACGAAGGGCATTTTGAGCTGCATTTGTCCGACGGCAGCCCTTTCTCCCAGGAAACGGAAGACGCACTTGGAGATTTTGGGGACCAGACGGCAGCTGTTAGATGGACAGACGGTAATCAATTATATTTTGATGCTTTGTATGTATTCGTAGCGTGGTTTTTATGAAAGATAATCTTACGTTAGTTTAGGTATTATCACCCTTTGAAATTCAGCGCCCGAAGCGGACTGCTCCAATTGCGCCGGACAGGGTCGGCCCTGCCTTTTCACCCCAGTGGAGTGTTCTGGCCAGTGTCAAGTAGAGAGTGTGCGGAGTATTTGTATTTGTGTATGTGTAGGTTAATATTTATTTACCAAAGAATTACAAATACACAACATAAATATATAATATATGTACAGTTCACTAAACACACTAAATACAAATAAATAATAATAATAAAAAGATATATATATATATATATATATATATATATATATATCGTCGCATTAATTCGTAGACTGCGTAACTCCAAATTTTTCGAAAATACGTTTTTAATGCCATCTGGTGTTAAAATTAGACCCGCATCGACTAGTAAAACTCGAAAATTAAAAAAAAATTAACCTTTTAGATAAACACAAATTAGGAAACTGCGTAAAATTATGGTGCCATTTTTACTCGCGAATACTTCGTAACTCCTTAATTCAGTATTGGCCGGTGAGCCGTGCATGCTTGTTGTGTTTTTGACTGAGGAAATTTATTGACGGTGTAATAGTTTCACCGTGAAATTAACTGAGAGAAGTTGATTAATCAATTTTGAACATTTTATAACCTTAATTTTAATTGTGAAGTCACGAATAGTGTTTTGTATCTGTAGTCTAAACTGACGTCTTCTGCACCGTGTGACGCTCTGCCGTAGCTCTCTTGTTTTATGTGCCTCTGCGGTTTCGTAAATACCTAATAGGTCCTTGTTCTGTGATTATCTCTTCTTCAAGGTCACCATCTCTTTGCAAGTGGATCTCCTCCTGATGCATATCCGGATCCGGTTCTTCACTGTCCTCTTCAAACAAACCCAAAATATTTACGGTGGAACGTGCGGCAATTCCATCTCGACTCTCCTCAGACACAGTCCGTTCTCTGTCAGGCATCTTCCGCGGGTCAAGCACATGTCTTGGTATGCCATCTACTTCGATGTTGTTGACTGAAGTAAGTCCTGTCACCCTTCCATGCACGATGTGCATCTCCCATCTACTGGTTTAACCGCAAGAAGATCGCCCACTTAGAGCTCAGTCAATACTTCCTCTTCTATATTCACTTGCGCAGAAGGGTGTCTCCACGAGTGTGAAGTGTGAACTATACTAGACAGCGCAATACCTCGATCATCCTGACTTTTTGCAGCCAAAGATTGTATCGAAACACTGCCTGCAGGGGATCGCTTCCACTTCTGGCTGCAGTTCTCTTTATTGTTTGATGATGTCGTTCAACTATACCGTTTCCAGCTGGTCGGTATGCCGCGCAAAATCTTCGACGAACATTCCATCTCTTACACTTATCTGTAACACTGTAGGAACAAAATGCAGTACCATTGTCCATGAGAACTACTTTGGGCGGGCCTCTTTCCCGAAACACTTCTTCCAAATGTCTGATAATCGAAGCTGCATTATCTGACTCGATTTCCCGCCACATGGCAAATCTACTTGGACCGCAATCGATAAATGTGAGTAAACATTTCCTACCGAAATGAGTAACATCAACTGCCAAGCGACTCCAGGTTGTCACAACATTAAGATTACCCGCTTCATGGGATGATGGTGGAGGGTCAATTGTCCTGCATTGTATGCAGGAACGCACGCATCTATCGACGTCCTTTCTTCTCGCCTCGGGATCGACCAGCCGGGCAAGATGAAGCGTTCACTTTACTCCAAAGTGATGCTGAGCATGAAGAGTTTCTACGCTTGTTTGCACATGTTTGCTCACCAGTTCCACTTTCAAGTCTCTCCCACCTATCTTCACACTCTGAGGAGTCTCTTTCACAACGTTTCCTGTCATGGCTACTCTTTGCCCGGGTCTTGCAAACCCTAGTAAGTACATCAGTTTTATTTCTACAGGACAACAAGGGTGATCGACAATGTCAGATCAAATTCTTCTACAATCTTCTTCATCAACTCCAAGCGTCACTTAACGATCATCTCTGACACGACTACTCCCGGTCAGTGTAGATCTCACCCAGCACAAAACCGTCGCCGAATCTGTAATGATCTCCAGAGTTTTAAGATTTCACTTGAGAGTCAGATTTAATCCCTTAAGGAAGGAAAAGTACCAGCATTTACAAGACTTAAAACAGACATTAGAAAAGGTTTACCACTCCTTTAACGATAACCTTCCGCATCATTAAAATCATTAAAATGCATCTAAATAGACTGCCTCGACATACACATACATTGTTGTGTTTTATTTTGTAAATGTAAAATTCCTATCTCCCAAATTTTCCGCTAGGTTGTTCATAAAACTGTTCGCAGAAAAGTATGTATCTTTTGTAAAATGCTTATCTCCATTCTCGGTTTTACGTAAACTTCCTAACTCCGATTTGAAATAGAAAGCCTTAACTTACAAAAGTTTAATGATTGAAAATAAATTTCCAAATATATTATATGTTCGAAACATAAATAAAAAGAATAAGCCGTCTTTCATTTTTTTTCACTACGAGGTTTTTTGTGCCTCCTGTAAAATTTTACATTTGGGAGTTACGCATTCTACGAATTAATGCGACGATATATTGACCTCTTCCCGTAGTATGTTGATCCAGTAAGAAGTTGTTAGACTAAGTTGATCCACCTTTAACACCATATAACTTGGCTATTGTGGAATACATCTGAATGAATAGGCAACAGTGGTACGATAATTATCAATGTTGCCAGTTTGCCAGAAAAACCATTTGATATACTGTTCATAAAATTTTCAAACTTTGTATGGAATTCGGATGCATAATTTATGTTGATCTACCCAAATTGGCATACTTATGTTGATCTCATATATATATAGATCTATTCCCGTAGTATGTTGATCCAGGTAAGAAGTTATTAGACAAAGTTGATCTATGTCCCTATATCTGGTTTTGTGATATTGAACTCAAAGTGTAAGTCTCTAGAGTCGAATATCGCATGAAATGACTGTGAGATGGTACCGTTTCAAATAAAAATGACGTGTTCATTCGACTTTTTGTTGCTTGAATTGTTTATAAGAAATGTATGCGTATTTAGATAGAAACGAAACTTTCGCAAAAAACAAATCCATAAAAAAATCATAACTTAGCAGGGGTACACGGGTTCATAGGGTGTTGTTAGTCTAGGTCCTGGCGGCGGATGCGTTTGCCCATCTACTGCGTGGCGGGCCGGATCGAAAGAGACTGGTTGAGGGATACCTTTTGGCCATAAAAATCTAAAATGGCGGCAAAAGGAATAATGTTATATGGTATATTTTGAACTTCTTACCACCTCTCCTGATTACGCTTCGTGACTTAGTAGGGGTGGGCGGGTTCTTGGTTATAATGGGTAATTATTTAAAATGGGTAATCAATGGATGATTGAACGCGGTTGGAGATAACAAAAAATTGTCCAAAGAAGCGAAACTCCACAATGGAGTGCTGGTACCTACCCTAATATATGGAAGTGAGGCATGGAACTGGCAGAAGAAGGCTGAAAGTAGACTGAATACTGTAGAAATGAGATCCCTGAGGCATATGTGCGTAAAACCATGTATGACGCAATGTGCGTATGATGTGTCTATTCTACAGGTATTTTATTGGAGCCTGTTATTAGGAGCTAGCAGCATTGATCCACGGTGCACCGTGCACGTGCGTGATACTCGACGGACACGAGCGGAACACACGTTCACAATAAAGTTGATGTTGTCTTTATGAGAACGGGTCGTTTTTCTAACTCGTTTTTGCGTAAGTCCGCTCGTGTGTGTGTTTTTTCCTCCATATAATCCGGGCCTCTTTCAGATCCGCATTAATAAATTCATCCCTACAGCCCCTACCTTAACCCGCCTTATAACGCTGCCCAACTGGGTGGCGACATAGTTTCTCTGTATTTAAAGTGTAAAGACAGGGGCGCTCTTGTGATAGTTGTCACATAAAAAAATCATACCTGCGAATTTGAATATAAAGACATACACAATGATCTATATTATAACAAATGAATCTAACCCATCTTTTATCGATTATCACATTTTATTCGGATTTAAAAAAAATCGTAAGCTTTATAATCGCATAACTCAACTCAACTTCAAATATTAACATTATTATTGTCACATCTTACCGGAAATGATTATATTTTAAAGTTCTCTAAATAAAATGAAATGCTCTTATTTAAAGAATCTTCTCATATTTAATATTATAAAACAATATGACCGGAAGTCGATATTCTTCAAATAAAATAATGCATGAACTAAAAAAAACAGCTACAAGGTGGTTACAAATGCAGTTATATTTAATCCATTTTTGCGATTATATTTTATGTGAAGTTGTTTTCACAGTGGCCCAATGAATATTATATGGGGCCAATTGAACCAATTTGACTATTAGCATGTTCTACGTCTTGCGATAAAACCATAGGTTTACGATAAAAATACTCATATTCAACGACAGACAATAAGTTGTCTACCAAATTCTTATATAATTATTTTATAATCTTATATAAATTCTAAATCGGAGTCATTGCAGCAATAACCGAATGTTGAACCGATTTTAATAACTTTGACGAGGAAAAGCAGTTTTGTTAATTAGTTGATAAAATTACTCTTCCAAATTTCAATTATGTTTAACGTAATACACTATCTGGCATCAAAAAAATCAGTTTAATCACGAACCGTAACTATTTAATGTAATAAAATAACAAATTTATGTTAATATCATAGTTTGCTTTAATCTCAATAAAAAGAGAAGAAGAATTTTTTTTTATGAATGAGATAAAACTTTCCCCCATACAATGTGTATATATATTGATTTAAATTAAAATAGCAACTTCTTATTAGGAAAGAGAGGACAACGAACAAATAAGTACATTGAGAAGTTTTACACTTGAGCAAGACTTGGGAGCTGTAATAAAAGAAACTTTAAAAAACAACTGGGGCTTAGTTGTACCTAGTACGGGGTCAATTGTACCGGTATAATTATCCCCCGAAAACATAAAACAGAAACAATATAAACTACTAACTGCGGTTTAAAACTAAAGAATCTACCTAGATTTAATCTAGGTACTATCCCATATTTTTAGATTCCATAAGTACCCACTTTATGATGTACCTAGAGGTAAAACATAGATATTCCACAATATTGTCAAAATATGGCAGAAATCGCTACAGTGGATAAGTAATAAAACGTAGTTTATAGGCACTCGTCTAAAGAAACAGATACATTTTAAAAACAGTAAATAATAAAGTACATTCTAAAATCGTTAATAAGTCGTTTTAAAATATTTCGCTGTGTTAAGTTATCGATAGTTTCCGGGAACGCGGTGGCAAAACGTAGAATTCCATGGCCGTTGATTATGAAAGACAAAACAATTAAAGTAGAATTATAATATGGGATAAATGTATTCTAATCAGGGTGTTGTCACATCGGCCATAGACCGCAGGTGCATTGTCTTAACAACGTAGTGTAGGTCTGATCACATTTTTAATACAGTGTTATTTTTTAACGAAATTAGTTTTCATACAGAGAATTTCCAAATAAAACTTTTTTATGTATAAAAAAATATCGGCTTCTTAGTCTAGGTGTGTGGTTTGATATGATTTGTATTTGTTTATTAAACATTAATATGAAGCATCAAGGAATTACCAAAGTTTAAATAAAAAATATTGAAGTGTTTTACGCTCTCCTCTAGCTGGTATTAGTATAACATGCACGTGTTCGGTTCTACACAAACTGTGAAAAAAATCAGCTTCTCATTGGGTGGTCATGTAAAATGAATGTTATTCATTGATGTATTAATGTCTAATATTTGTCTATAATAATAATATTGCTATTGTTACAATAATATTGCTCTTTCGAAACTAGCTGTAGCTTTTTGTAGGAAATATGATAATTGGCATCTGATTGTAATATTGACCATATTACTGTTTTCATTTAAAAAAAAAGTGCGATAACCTCAACAGAGTCCCAACTGCTCCCGTCTGGAGCCAGTGAGACTATGGCATCCCCAATTGGGGTTGTTGTGAGACTGAAGGTATTGTGGACCTCGAAGGAGATGACGAGGAGGAAGGTGGAATAGTACCTGGCTATTCAGATCTGGTCACCAAACACTAATTATAAAATAGTACAAATTAATTTTAGTAAAATTTATTTTAACCCGCGACCTTCGGATTGCTAGTCGAGAGCCTTACCCCTCGATAACGGAGGCCGTCATTTAGGTACGTTTTAAATTATGTTTTGCATTTGAAAGAAGACGTTTATTACAATTTGGGACGAGGGTATGTGTACCGCCGCCCCGGGAACCATTTATTGGATAACCCACACTTCTTAAGTCACTAACCCACACTTACTTCATAGGTCACCCCAAGTTGTTTGATATGCTTGGTGACTTAGTGCCCGGATTTATGGGGCGAGGTGTGTTAGGGACTTGGCGGCGGATGCGCCTTCCTAATAACTGCGTGGTGGGCCGGATCGATTAATCCTCTTTCAACGCATCGCTTTGCAACGCAGTAGGAGAGTTAGATTCTTATATATATCACTAGTACACACTGACCCCCAGATTACTACTCACCCATTATTCCTATTTACTTCCCAGAACTCACTCTCCTTCCTTTTCTTTCAAAATTCCCCCAGCACAGTATTCTCAAAGATGACATGGGCCCTGAGGGTTACGATTTTCCTCAGGGCCTCCTGTGTGGATATGATGTAAAAAAATACAAGAAATGAACATCAATCTCGCCAAACGTTGGCGGTGACCTATAGTTAAGTAGGGTTGTTGCTTATCTAATAAATGGTTCCCGGGGCGGCGGTACACATAATTGTAATAATTCTCGAGGGCTCTGAGGTACAGACATTATGGCTCCTGTTGATTAACAAACATATACTAAAACATCGTTGGTTGGAATCGGTGCTTGAAATGACTTTAGCCATGTTTAATAAAAAACAAAATAAAGCAAAATTTTCAACAATCATTATTTAAAATTTGAAAAATGTAATTCTCACCAATCTAATCGCCGCAATTTTAATAGGCACAGATTATGGATATTACGCTTTGTTTCAACTTAATCATTACACGAAACTTACGTTGGGAGAGATGGTAAAAGATACATTAAAATAAAATTTGATTCAATCAAAGTTATAAATTTCTCTTATAAAATGACCTCGACAAATCTCACCCCGTGAACCCGGGCACCCCTGCTAAGTCACGAAACGTAGTAAATGATAAGTTACATTTTTGTTTAATCAAGTTCAAAAGATTTTTTAAGCATGGATTTGACATTTGCGTAAATTCCATTTCAATACAAATACTCGTGAGGCAGTCTATCCTCTTTAAGTATTAAGTCATTTTCATAGAATATGGATGTACTAACAGGATCTTAAAAGTACGACAACGCGCGCGAAATTGGCGGTTACAAGTTATAACGCATGCAATTACAGCTAAATCTCGATGACACAAGTTGATCTGGAGGGATTTACATATGTATGCCAGCTCGGGTAATGGATCAACATATCCGGGGTGGATCAACAAATGCAAACGGATCAACATATACCTGGCGTACCGTCGCTCGAGATCAACAAAGTACGAGAGGGGATAAATATATATATATATAGGGGATAAATATATATATACATTGTTATAAATTGGGGTCCTTAGAATAATAAGTCAGATTCTTGAGAGTTAAACTGAATCACTTTTTATTTGACAATAAACTTCCAATTTCACAGGTATGATTAAGCACTTTTTAATAACTACTCTGGGTACCGGTACTAGTTCCCGTAGTTATTTCGGAGAGGTGAAACCTTTGATTGTTTTCGTATTAGAGCGCGTTTGTAAGCAAAGACCACCTTTTTATAACCTGACAAAAGACTGTTGACATTCAAATTTAAAAGGCCGCAAAACAGAAATCGTCTTTGCTGACAGAATTTAATCAAGCAATTAGCAGAGGCGCGAACCTTTCATAAATAATATAATTTAGCATTCATAGATGTCACTAATGGTACATAGTTACCCTGAAAATTATACATGCACCCCCCGAAAGAAACTTAATTCACCAATTAAGGTTCTTTCTAATAAAAGAAAAATTATATAACTACATAATATAAACATTAATATTAACCAAAATAAAAAATAAAAAATTTAAATTCTAAAATCATTGAAAGAAAAAAAAAAAATACATATAAAATATAAAGGATTCAGTTTTTAACAACACAACACAAATCTTGATTGGCTTCATCTTCTAATTCCATCTGGATGGGTTCCTTGTTATGATTTACATGAGAATAACCTTGTGCACGAGGGGTCATCAGTTTTGCACGAGGATTCATCAATTTGAGCCGGGGTCATCAATTTGGTTACATCAGTTTGTGGCGTGCAATGAAAAAACATAAATTGCACGATCGTGGTGTTTCTTCATATCGCCCTTTGTTGAACGAAGCAGTCATTGGCGTTCAAAGTTGTCTTCTACGGGTAGCAGACAGATTTTGGTAATTGGTCGCACGAACGTCCCTTGTGATGTCCGGAGGGTGACTACCCTTGTGATTCCATCAGCTCCAGGATGGCAGGATAGTATACGAGCCATTTTCCATAGAGTGGGGGGTAAGTTATCTTCCTTCAAAATAACTAGATCATTTTCCTGGAGGGACCTCTGATTGCTGGTTTGCCATTTGTTTCTCCGTTGAAGCTCTCCCAGATAATCCTTTTTCCACCTGAACCAAAAGGATTGAATTAGTTCTGTCATTTTTTGATACTGATTTAGTCTGTTGTATGGTACATCTCGGACATCTTCTTCTGGAATAACAGATGCATTTGTGCCCATAAGGAAATGGTTAGGAGTCAGAGGATTTAAATCATTAGGATCGTTAGACAGTGGTGTTAAGGGTCTGGAGTTGAGACAGGCTTCGACTTGACATAGTACAGTATAAAAAAGCTCAAAAGTTAAAGATGAACAATTAGTAATTCTATACAAGTGATATTTGGCAGACTTGACTGCGGCCTCCCACAGACCTCCTTGCGTTGGTGCGCGTGGAGCGATAAAATGCCATTCTATTGACCTATTTGCTAAATACTCCTGAATTTTGTCATCATTTTTTCTCAAACTGGCATAAAGTTCCTCCAGTTTATTACATGCTCCTTTGAAAGTAGAAGCATTGTCGGAATATATTTTCTTGGGTTGATCTCTGCGAGATATAAACCGTTTCAAACAATTTAAAAAAGTTTCACTAGATAAATCTGTTACTAGCTCTAAATGGACAGCCTTAGTAACAAGACGAACAAAAATACATAGATACGATTTAATTAGAGGAGCTCTCTTCAGAACTCCACTTTTGATTTGGAGCGGACCCGCGTAGTCCAAACCGGTTACAGAGAAAGGCCTGCTAGGAGTTATTCGGTCCATAGGCAAATTACCCATAATTTGCTGGCCTACGACGGGGCGGCATCTAAAACATATTATACAGTTATGTAATATTCGTTTCACTGTGTTTTTACCGAATATCGGCCAAAATTTTAACCTTATTTCGGCTAGTAACGCTTGTGCTCCTGCATGTAAATTCGCATAATGATAGTGACGTATTATTAATTCTGTCAACTTATGCCTTGCAGGTAAAATAATAGGATGCTTTTGTTGAAAAGTTAAATGTGTTGCTGTGGACAATCTCCCACCAACTCGTATTAATTGGTCATGTAAAAACGGGTTGAGAGCCTTTAGAGAACTATTTTTATTTACACTTCCATTTTTTATTAAGGCTTCTCGTTCTGCCTGAAAACTGTATTTTTGTGACGATACAATTAAATATTTCAAAGCTAATTCAAGTTCTTCAACGTTTAAATTTCCTGATATTTTGGTCTTTAACTTATCACAATTATTTATAAATCTTAATACATAGGCAGTTACACGTTTTAGTTTTGTTAAAGAAGAGAATTTCTTAAAGATGTCCCATTCTTCCGGATTAGTTACAATCAAAACATTGTTTCCTTTAATTTCCGGAGGGTTTGAACAAGATATTTTCGATAGCGGCCAAGTGTTGTTTTCTCTAGTCAACCACTCTGGCCCATGCCACCATATTGAGGAATTCACTAGTTGATCAGCAGTAGCTCCTCTTGATAATATATCTGCTGCATTGTCAGAAGATGGCACATGACGCCATTGTTCTGGGTTACTAAATTCTTGAATTTCAGCGACTCGATTCGCTACGAATGTGTTCCAACGTGCTGGTTGACCTTTTATCCAACATAACGCTATCGTGGAATCACTCCAATAATATGTATCTACTTCCATCATACCTAATGCTTGTTTGACATTTTTTATTAGTTTTGCTAGTAACACAGCGCTACATAGTTCCAGCTTGGGTAATGATATGCATTTTAATGGCGCTACTCTGGATTTTGATGTTATTAAATGAGAATGTTGCTTGCCATTGTGATCCATTGATGTGATATAAATGCAGGCTCCATAAGCCTTTTCAGAGGAATCACAAAATCCATGTAATTTAATATTACTAGCGTGCTTGCATACAATTTTCCTTTCAATCTTCAATACATTCAATTGGTTTAATTCATTTATATAACTTCTCCATGGTATCAGTATTTCATTTGGTAATACTTCATCCCAGGAAGCCTTGGATTGCCATAACTTTTGCATTATTAATTTTGCCACAACAATAACTGGTCCAAGTAACCCCAATGGGTCAAATGTTGATGCTATGCTTGACAATATTTGGCGTTTATTTTCACTATGCTTTGATGGTTTTGTTATAACATAAGAAAAATAATCTAACTCATTATTCCAGATTAAGCCCAGAATTTTTTCATTCTTGGGTTTGTCAGATAGAATTTTTTCACAATTGTTCTGTCCGGCAATTTCAGCTTGGCCCGACTCGGATGACAAATCCAAGATATTAGATCTCCATTTTCTTAACCTCATGCCTGCAGACAGCAATATGTCAATTAATTGACCTTTTAAATTTCTACAGGATTCCAAATTATCGTCTCCGGTCAATAGGTCATCCATGTAAAAATTGTTTTTTATGACTTGACTAGCTTTAGGAAAATTAATTTGGTTATCCATACCAACTTGTTGTAGGCATCTTGTAGCTAGGAAAGAGGAAGGACTTAACCCGTACGTTACAGTTTTCAGCTTGTAATGCTGAATCTCATCTTCCGGTGATTCGCGCCAGACTATTTTCTGCAAGTTGCGGTCAGCTGCACTCACATTTATCTGCCGATACATCTTCTCGATGTCAGCTGTCATGACATATTGGTGTTTTCTGAAAAGTAACAATTGGGTATATAAATCCTTTTGAATGACAGGTCCTACCATCAAGGCGTCATTCAGGGAAATTCCTTTGGAAGTTTTGGCTGATCCGTCAAAAACAACCCTCACCTTAGTGGTGGAGCTCGATTCCTTAATGACGGCGTGATGTGGTAAAAAATAGGAGTTATGATCTCCTTCTAGTTTATCACATACCTCCATGTGACCTAGTTCCTGGTATTCTCGCATAAATTGTACATATTGTGATTTTAATTCTGTATTTGAAGATAATTTTCTTTCTAAGTTTTGGAATCTTTTCTCAGCTGTTGTCAATGAGTTTCCTAATTGATCAATACAAGGACGGCGTGGTAAAGTTACTGTAAATCTACCGTCTTCTTCTCTTGCATGAGTAGCTATGAAATTAGCCTCGCAAGCTTTCTCCTCATGATTTTGATATTTCATGGGGTTGACTTCTTCAAGATTCCAAAATTTTTCAATTTGATTGCTTAATTTATTTATGGATAAGCTACAGAATTGTGATACTGGCCTTTGGTTGGGATATATGTTGGTCGGTCCTGACACGATCCATCCCAGTTGTGTTCGTTGAAGTGTGGGACCGGTATCCAACTTCATTCTATCATTGGTCAGGATGTCCCAAAAACCTTCAGCCCCCAACAAGATGTCGATAGGCGCTGCGATGTTGAAATTCGGGTCTGCCAATTCTAATCCATGAGGCAACTTAATCTGGTTTCTTGGTATTGATGTTTGCGGCAGACTTGTGGTTATTTCCTGTAATATCAGACAAGATATTGTATTTTTATAGTTGGTTCTTAAAGAATTAAAGTCTACCGATACACTTTTCCTTATGTGTGTAACATTATTGTATAGGCCCGATACCGGCTTATTTATGTGATTAAATTTTAAATTTAATTTTTTTGCAAAATCCTCTCTCATAAAATTGGATTGTGCTCCAGAGTCTATTAGTACTCTTGCCTTATATAAATTATTGTCGCTACCCACGATACCTACTATCGCCGTAGACAACAATACTAAATTTTCTGCCTTACCTACGGCAGAATGATTGTTAACTGAGACATCTTCTGCCTCAGTTCCTAAATTTGGAGATTCTACTCGGAATCCCTCTTTATGAAGCAACGTATTGTGATCCTTACTGTCACATCGTTTGCATTTAAAGGTGATCCTGCAATCCTGCGCAAGATGACCCGGCTTCAAACATTTGAAGCATGCTCGGCTCTTTTTCAAGGCTTCTATCCTTTCCGATATTTTTAATTTTAGAAATTTTTTGCAGTAAAAGATCGGATGATCCTCACTGCAGAATGTGCATTTTCCCTTTTTTACAGATAATAACACAGTTGATTCCCTATTATTAATCCCTAAATGTGATTTAATTTGGCTGTGCGGTTTTTTGTCCGTAGTTTGCATAAGTTCTAAAGTTTGAGCTCGTGAAGCTAAACATTTCAAGAACTCTTTCAGTGTTGGCAACTTCCCTTCAATAGGGCTTTGTTCCCAATGTTTTCTAGTAATCTCATCTAATTTGTTTGAAATTATGTAAATAATTAAAGCATCCCATTGATTTACTTGAACTCCTAAGTTGTGTAAAGCCTTTAAGTTAACGTTAGTTCCATCTATCAATCGCCGCAATGCGACTGCATCTTCCTGCTTCATTTCCTTCATTTGGAATATGAATTGAATATGCTTATGTACAGTTGCCCTTAAATTAGAATATCTCTCATGTAATAGTTCCCATGCTCCTTGATATCCAGAATCAGAGATTTCTAAATTCGAAATGATTTTAATTGCTTCTCCCTTTAAGCAAGATTGCAAATAATAAAATTTCTGTACATTGCTTATCGATTTATTATTGTGAACTATATTCTTAAAAGTTTCTACAAAGGTGTTCCAATTTTTCTGATCTCCGTGGAATTCTTGTAACTTTAGGTCAGGTAATTTTATTTCTACCCTCGATTGTTCTACGGATTCTAATGCACCTTTGGCCGTTGCCATTAATGAATAATATTGATTTTCAAATGATTCTCTCTGAGAAGCATTTTCGATTTCATTTACATCTGAGATTTCCTCAATTTCATCCTGAATAACTTCAAATTCATCAATTATAGATTTAATTCTGTCATATCTTAGTTTTATTTCGTGAGCTGAAAGAGTATTCAATGCATCATTGAATCTGGTTAATTTTCCCCTTAAAACTCCGCGTTTGTTTACTAATACTTTCAATTTCTCCATCGTATTATGAATCGCGACAATAAATTTCCGATAATTAAATGATCACAAAATAATTCACTAAAACTGGTAAATTATTCGCGTATTAATACTCCAATTTGAAAGAAATGATTACAAAATCCTTACAATGTTTACTATTTTTGATAAAATCTGCACATAAAACACGTAGGTAATATTGTTATTGTGGTGAACGTATGTCTGTCGGTATGAAAGAGACAGGCATATCTGAGTGAGACAGCATGACCGAGACGTATAAAAAGGCGTGTCTGTTGTAACTCGTCCTCTCTTTGCAACAACATCTCGAATACTGTACATTAGTAATAACACTAAATAAACCAAATAGTATGGAGTATCCAAACGACTATTATTTACATCTTATCTGAGTGATCGACACGGCAGATCACCACAGTTGGCGCAGCCGAAAAAGGAAGCTGAACGGCCGCAAAATTCTTCCTGGAGGAAGAACCGTAGCCGCAGCTGAAAGAACTACAGTTGGAGCAGCCGAAAAAGGAATCTGAACAGCTATTAAATTCTTCCTGGAGGAAGAACTACAGTTGGAGCAGCCGAAAAAGGAAGCTGATCAGCCATTAAATTCTTCCTGGAGGAAGAACCACAGTAGGCGCAGCTGAAAGAACCATAGTTTGGTTATAATCCCACCGAGCACCGCGGAAGGGATTATTGTCGCATAAAAAATAAAATAATTTGGGGGCAGCTTCACGGACAGTATCGGACATTGAAGGAGCATCAAGGCAAGGAACTGGTGAGGAGATTCAAGGCGCTGAGCTCAAGGAATCAGCAGCCGAGAAACCGGATGAAAAACGGATCCAGGCAGCTTGTACGGGGACCCGACACGGGAAGGCGTGGCGGTGGTGACCGGACGAGAAGGACGATCAGGAATCCGGACGGAGCCAGAAGACGGTCGGACGCGGAAGGGCGGCGATCGGCGGCAGCATCAATCATCAGATTCGTGAGTTGAGTGCTGTTTGTTGTTGTTTTTTCTGATTATTGGTAATCTGTGTGGAAATGGAGGGAGTGGGTTTACCCAGGTTTTGTCACCTTAGGGACGGGCTGGAGACGTTCGTGCTACAGTTTGAGCAGTTGATCCTCGTCAATGATGACAAATTTAAATCCGAGGATAAAAAGAGGGCGGTTTTAATATCCCACCTACACACAGACACGATTAATCTACTGATAGATTTATGTTTTCCAAAAAAAATAACAGAATTATCGGTTGAAAATATATTTTTGTTATTAGGAAACCACATTGGTGTTTCAAAGAATGTGTTTAAGGAACGTGGAAATTTTTTTGCGGCGAAACAAAAAGTTGGGGAATCTATAAATGATTATATAGCTAGGCTACGTTGTCTAACAAGATTCTGCAAATTTGAAAGCAGACTGGAAGAAAATTTAAAAGATATTTTTGTGACTGGTTTATTAGAAGGTCGTATTAAAGAAAAAATGTTTTTAGATGCAGAGAAGCTGACTTTAAAAAGTACATTAGAGTGCGCATCGGGAATGGATTCATTTCATAAAAATATTACGTGTATTAAATCCGAGAGTGTCGGGCTCATTTCTAGAAGTAAGAAAAATTTTAATAGTAGTGCAGGTAGGAATTATTCTACTTCACCGGCGCGGGCGAAAGACAAAAATGTTACAATTCCCAGAAAGAAATCAGTAGAACGTATACAACAGTTGAAGTGCAAATATTGTAATTTAAATAATCATGATTCCAGTAATTGTAGATTAAAAAACGTGACGTGTTTTAATTGCAAAAACAAGGGACATTTTAGTAAAAATTGTCGCGAAAAAAAACGGGAGGAAGTTTCATCTGTGTTTGTGAATTCAAGTGAAATAAATTCAAGGTTAACAAGAAATACCGATCCCATTTATTTATCGTTAAAAGTTAATAACGGTATCATCATAAAAGGATTATTTGACACGGGTGCAGGAATATCGATCCTATCGGATAAAGATTATTGGGAACATTTTAAAGATGTACAATTGAAGCCGAAGAATTTAACCCTGAAGGGTTACAATAATTGTAAGTTACAGTTACTTGGATGTTTAATTTTGTCAATTAATTTCAATGGTATTACTAAAATAATGGAATTTTGTGTTGTAAAGGATGGTTCAACCACTGTGCTAGGTAGAGACTTCGTAAAAGAATTTAACATTGGTTTTACGGGTTTCGAGACGGTTTCTTCACAGTTGAAAAGTGAAATACTCACGCATAATATTCACGACGTAAACAATAATAGTGTCGATACGTTAGTGCGTAAATATCCGGAGGTATTTTCAAGTAAACTAGGTAGATTCAATAAATTTAAAGTTCATTTAAAATTGAAAGAAAATGCAGAACCGAAATTCTGCAATCCGAGAAGTATTCCTTTCGCTTTGAAAGCGAAAGTTGAAACGGAATTGAACCGTTTACAGGAAGAGGGAATTTTAGTTCCGATTAGTTATAGCAAGTTTGCATCTCCTATCGTGCCCGTAGTTAAAAGCGATGGAAGCATTAGAATTTGCGGGGATTATAAATGTACTGTGAACCCACAATTGATTGTTGACAAATATCCCATGCCGAAGATAGAAGTTTTATTATCACAAATTTCGGGCGGAATAATATTTTCAAAAATTGATTTACGTCAAGCTTATTTACAGTTGGAACTAGACGAAGAAAGTATGGAATATACTACGATTTCTACACATTTAGGATTATTTAAATTCACTAGGCTAGTGTTTGGGATTAACAGTGCACCGGCAATATTTTGTAGAACTATAGCTTCATGTCTACAAGGTTTGAAGAAAACAGCGGTTTTCCTGGATGATATTATGGTTACAGGAGAAACGATAGAGGAACATAATGCTAATTTAAATGCAGTTCTTAATAGGTTAAAAGATTGCGGTTTGTGCGTAAATATTCAAAAGTGCAATTTTAACGCTTCATCGGTATGTTTCTTAGGGTTTGAAATCTCGAAGGAAGGGATTAAACCTATGGAAGATAAAACGAACGCAATTAGTAAAGTCGCGCAACCAAAAGATTTATCAGAGCTACGCAGTTTTTTAGGAATGGTAAATTTTTACCGATCTTTTGTGCCAAATATGTCTATGTTATTAGATCCTTTGCACAAATTATTGAAAAAAAATACGAATTTTGATTTTAATCAAGATTGCGTAAAAGTTTTTAATAAAATAAAATTAATTTTATGTGATAATCGAGTGTTAGCACATTACGATCCAAATGTTACTTTGAAGGTAGTTACGGACGCCTCAACGAAAGGTTTGGGTGCAACATTGTTACATGTGTATGAAAATAATTTACAAAGACCTATTTCTTTTGTTTCTCGTAAACTGACAGAAGCGGAAAAGAAATATTCAATTTTAGACCTCGAGGCTTGTGCAATTGTGTTTGCTTTTAAGAAGTTTTTCGAGTACATTTACGGAAGGGAATTCATTCTAGAAATAGATAATGAACCTTTATGTAGAATTTTTGGTGAAAAAAAAGGAATTCCTGTTTTAACTTGTAATAGATTACAACGTTATGGTGTAATTCTCTCATCTTTCAATTATAAAGTTCAATACGTAAAATCAACATTAAATTGTTCGGATTACTTATCTCGCGTACCTGTAGGAGATCCTGTTGAGGAAAATAATAACTTTGATTCAAGAATTTTGTGTTTATTCAAAAATAATAGCGAGATGCCAATAGATGTTGAGGAAGTTAAAGCAGAATCTAATACGGATAAATTATTATTAGAGATAAAAAATTATCTTAGAACAGGGTGGCCAAATAAAGTCAATAAGGATGATTGCAAATGGATTTATTGGATAAAAAGGAACGATTTATCAATAATTGATGATTGTATTTTCTGGAACCATAGGTTAGTAATTCCAATAAGTTTAAGGGATAAGATATTAAGCTTATTGCATAGATCTCATCTAGGGATTGCCAAGATGAAAGGGCTAGCTAGAGGCTATTTTTGGTGGCCAGGGATTGACAGTCAAATTGAATTTTTAGTTAGAGAGTGCGGAATTTGTGCGGAAATTCAACCATCACAACCCAAGAGTGAGTTAACTCCATGGCCGATAACGGAAGAAATTTGGAGTAGGGTTCATATAGATTACGTAGGGCCTATCGGAAATAAATATTTTTTGGTAATCATAGATTCAACCTCAAAATGGTTGGATTGCGTGGAAGTAAATTCACCTAACTCAGATAATACCATTAAAATCTTAAAGAGATTATTCAGTTATTTCGGTAGTGTACAAACCTTAGTTTCTGATAATGGAGCAGCATTCATGTCAGCAGACTTTAAACAGTTTTGCGAGAGAAATGGCATTAAACATTTAACAACACCTATAAATCATCCTCAATCAAATGGATTGGCAGAGAATGCAGTCAAAACGTGTAAAAATTTTTTAAAGAAAATATTGTTAGAAAAAAAATTTCAGTCAGGTTATAATGAGAAGTTAGAATGTTTTCTCATAGATTATAGGAATGCACCACACTGTACAACAGGGTTAGAGCCAGCAGTTGTAATGTTTGGTAGAAGGTTAAGGTCAAATTTGAATAATTTTATACCTAGAGGGGGGAAGGTAAAGGAAAATGTGATTGATAAAGATACCAAAATGAAAATGTCAAAATGTCAGGAAAATCAGAAATTCTATTATAAAAGGAATAACAAAGTATCTACGAATTTTAAGATTAATCAGAAAGTTATGGTTAGGGATTTTAGAGACCAAAACAATGATAAGTGGGTACCAGGGAAAGTACATAAACGTTTGGGAAATAAACTATATTTAATTGAGGTTAAATTGAATGATAAAATCATGTACTGGAAAAGACATTTTGATCAATTATCCAAACTGTGTGTATCATGGGAAAAGAACCCTAGTATTTTAATCCCTGAGTCTGAGACGAGGAGGCTATCGTTCGATGAGTACGATGTCTCCGACTTTGTTTCGGATGACAATCTAACGGGTGACCCTCTTTTTCCTTCCAGCTCCAGTGAACCCGTGGCGTCAACGTCGGGGAACTGGAAGGAGCGCCTTCGACCAAGGACAGAGAAATCAAAATAAGCAGCAGTCAACTCTCCGAATCAACATGGTTATAAATAAAAAAGAAAATGTTGTAAAATAATAATTAAATATGTGTATGTATGTTTTATAATTATTATTATGATAATCATGTTGTGTTACTGTCTGCTGATTTAAGTGTGGAGGGATGTGGTGAACGTATGTCTGTCGGTATGAAAGAGACAGGCATATCTGAGTGAGACAGCATGACCGAGACGTATAAAAAGGCGTGTCTGTTGTAACTCGTCCTCTCTTTGCAACAACATCTCGAATACTGTACATTAGTAATAACACTAAATAAACCAAATAGTATGGAGTATCCAAACGACTATTATTTACATCTTATCTGAGTGATCGACACGGCAGATCACCACAGTTATTGTGAAATGTCATACAAAATTAAGTTATGACTTGCAATTTTTATGATGTTGACAAACAGTAAATCGGAATATCTTGTAACAAATTATTTCTAATATTATTATTTGAATAAAATAATAAGGATATTTTGGGAATTCTAGATGTGATAGGAGTTGGATTTGGAAGGATTGGACTTATCTGTCTGATGCGATGGCGTGTTTCCAGGTTCTCAGACTTCCAGCTACTTCCAGCTTGATCTCTCAAGGATCTCTTCAATATTTTTGGCCGCTTGGTTTTTGTTTAAATTTCTGTAATCTCGCTTGGATTACAATATCCGGCTCGAAGGACCATGTTATAAATTGGGGTCCTTAGAATAATAAGTCAGATTCTTGAGAGTTAAACTGAATCACTTTTTATTTGACAATAAACTTCCAATTTCACAGGTATGATTAAGCACTTTTTAATAACTACTCTGGGTACCGGTACTAGTTCCCGTAGTTATTTCGGAGAGGTGAAACCTTTGATTGTTTTCGTATTAGAGCGCGTTTGTAAGCAAAGACCACCTTTTTATAACCTGACAAAAGACTGTTGACATTCAAATTTAAAAGGCCGCAAAACAGAAATCGTCTTTGCTGACAGAATTTAATCAAGCAATTAGCAGAGGCGCGAACCTTTCATAAATAATATAATTTAGCATTCATAGATGTCACTAATGGTACATAGTTACCCTGAAAATTATACAACATAACTTATGAATACATAAGTTATGTTATATATATATATATATATATATATATATATATATATATATATATATATTTTTTTTTTAATTTTTTTATTTATTAAATAATTAATCAATTTACAGTATAATAGCATTATAGAGTATAATAAATGTTAACGAAAATAATTCATACAATTAGTTTTCACTGCTATTGATTTTTTAATGTTCCTCTTCTATAGAATACAAATGAAATGTTATAAAAAGATTCCAAATATAACATTAACAAAGTTAATAATCATCAACACATTTTGCTTTACTTTCAGAAGATGTTTTTAAAAAATGATTATAAATACAATATTTAAATGAGCATAATAGGTCCATTTCAGTTTTCGGTACCATCAGTTACATTGCATCCGCTGTAATTAGCGAGACTTTGATAATGAATGTATATATATATCTGTTTGTGAGATCACTTTCATCATTCAATATGCCAGTCTTGAGTTCACTCCGAGAGTCAGCCAATTGTTTGCGGTGTAGTAAAGTTTTATCGATTCGGGCTATTAAACCAGGATAGCTTGACTGGATATTTATGATCTTTTTGCGAAATGTCGGTCGCTGAGTTCAGGTTTCACTAAACCGCGACCAATTGGCTGGAACCATCGTTCTTCAACACATCCATCGTTTCTTTCTCGTTGACCGTATTGTAATTTTTTCTTGGAAATTTAGATACACATTTAATGTTCTAAGATGCACGAGCTGTGTGAGAGTCGGAGTTGCTTTCGAGAATATTAAATAAAATAAAGAGAATTTTGTTAGTATTTGTGTGGTTGAAATTTTCAATTAAAAATGTTGTCCGGAAACTCTGAGTCAGCATGTGGTTCGTTAGAAAACACTTTCGAGAATATTGATAGTTCCATGTGGTACATGAAAACTCATTTCCTGACTATCCTGTGAATTAAAACGTGACCTCAAATCTCCCTTTCGAGTACATGTATAGTTTCACTCGGAACAGGAAAAATCCTTTTCTCCACTGTGAGTCAGAATGTGTCTCGTCAGATGGCTTTTTTGAGAAGATGCATAATTGCACTCAGAACACGAAAAAGGTTTTTCTCCACTGTGAGTCCGAATGTGTGTCGTCAGATTGCTTTTTATAAAAGATGTAAAGCTGCACTCAGAACATGTAAAAGGTTTTTCTCCACTGTGAGTCAGAATGTGTTTCGTCAGATTGCTTTTTATAGAAGATGCATAGTTGCACTCAGAACACGAAAAAGGTTTTTCTCCACTGTGAGTCGGAATGTGTCTCGTCAGACTGCTTTTTAGAGAATACGAATTGTAGCACTCAGAACATGTAAAAGGTTTTTCTCCACTGTGAGTCCGAATGTGTGTCGTCAGATTGCCTTTTGTAGAAGATGCATAGCTGCACTCAGAACACGAAAAAGGTTTTTCTCCTCTGTGAGTCAGCTTGTGGGTCGTCAGATGGCTCCTTCGAGAAAATGCATAATTGCACACAGAACATGAAAAAGGTTTTTCTCCACTGTGAGTCCGAATGTGTGTCGTCAGATTGCTTTTTATAGAAGATGCATAGCTGCACTCAGAACACGAAAAAGGTTTTTCTCCATTGTGAGTCCGAATATGTGTCGTCAGATGGCCTTTTGTAGAAGATGCATAGCTGCACTCAGAACACGAAAAAGGTTTTTCTCCAATGTGAGTCCGAATATGTGTCGTCAGATGGCCTTTTGTAGAAGATGCATAGCTGCACTCAGAACACGAAAAAGGTTTTTCTCCACTGTGAGTCCGAATGTGTGTCATCAGATTGCTTTTTATAGAAGATGCATAGCTGCACTCAGAACACGAAAAAGGTTTTTCTCCACTGTGAGTCCGAATATGTGTCGTCAGATGGCCTTTTGTAAAAGATGCATAGTTGCACTCAGAACACGAAAAAGGTTTTTCTCCACTGTGAGTCGGAATGTGTCTCGTCAGACTGCTTTTTAGAGAAGATGCATAGCTGCACTCAGAACATGAAAAAGGTTTTTTTTCACTGTGAGTCAGCATGTGGCTCCTCTGATTGCCCTTCAAAGAACATGAGTAGTTACATTCGGACCTTTTAAAATTCGACTTAATAATTTTTTTTGTTTTGTTTGTTGGTTGTTTTTGTTTAAATTGTTTTTCCGCAGGATGCATCTTCAGATCTATCGAAAAAAAAAAGATTATTAAGGCTAAATACGACTTAATATCTACACTTAAGTAAGTACACGTAAGAAAGCACAGAAAATTGATTAAAATGTTAACAAAATAAGAAGGCAGAAATTATGGACAGAAAAGAAATTGTTTTTACCGGACTGGTCAATTCTTTCAACGCGTTCTAAGCATTCCCTTTTAACATCCGGCAGGTCTATGTCGATTTCCATACAAGGGAATCCCCCATCATTATCTTCTCTGCGTCCGAGTTCCGCCTTGACGGTAACAGTCTCCACATTAATGCAAACTATAAAACAACATGTACATATATTGATAATTGATGTTGAGCAACACAATTTTTTTGATCGATACATGATATTTCACAAATTATTCTTGTGGCACGTTCCAGAGTGGGAGATATTCTCGGAATCTCCTTGGTGTAATATAAACAATTCACAATTTAAACATTTATTGAAATGACGAGAGCTGAATAGCCAGCTACATTCCGCCTTTCACCTCCCTATATCCATCCTCTCCTTTCTACCTTTAGCCACCAACATATTATTACACCAAGAATTTGAGACACAAAGCACTCTTTTCAGGGTGAAATGCCTAAAACCAAAAAAAAAAAGAATTTGAGAGCAGTTGGTACACGTGTGGCGTTAACGAGCAAACTTTGTTCTGTCGCCATGGCAATCCACAATATACTTAAACTAATAACATACAATTTATTTTACATAAGCAATGCATCTAACTGGCTATCTGTGTACTTTCCGCATATCGCAAACATTCCTTCTTCACATCTAGGTGGTCGAAATCCATATACGTGTAGGGCATTTCACCTCCGCCTTCTTCCTGGGGCCCTGGTTCCGTCTTGATAGAAACAGTTTCTGGATTTACTAGATCCATGACACCGCTGTCGTAGGTTTTGGTAATTGGTACAAGCCCAATCAAATATATATAAGTATCTGAAATAGAACACAGTTGTAATAGAACCCTATTTTAAATGAGCTTAATATTTTGTTTAGATGGAATATTCTGTCAAAACAATGATATCGTATGCGAAACTCATATTTGGAAATAGGAATACACATATTGTGACTATCTTGACCTTGAAGTTGACATTTGAAATCTGTTGAAAGATCCGTTGTTAATCGTCGGATAACACATCATAACTATAACCATAAGTAAATTTAAAACGGTAAAGCTTTTATTGAGTCCGCTAATCCGCTAACTTAGTGAACCGATAACGGCCGCTACCAAAATGATTAGCGTGATTAATAAAAGCATTAGTATTTACTAATAAAAGCATAAGTACTTACTAATAAATATCACAAGTATGGGAAGATAAATTTAACTTCGTGGGTTCAACAGTGTAAGCGAGATAAAGTAGAATTAGAGAGTAAAAACCGGGTGATGCCACTGGCCGACTGGCGGTGAAAAACTGGTGAGTCATAAATCAACTATCTATAGATCGATAACTCCGCCCTCTTTCCATTCGTTTGGTTTGGTCAAGTTTTAACGGGAGTCGCTATATGCACAGCTACTAGTCGACAGGAGGCGTGGCCAACATATCCGAGCATACCCGAGCTGTTCCGAGTTTTTTTTAATGTTAAAAAATTCCGTCAAATTAGTATTTACCTAATATGCATGCATTGTGTGCGTTGTGATTGAAATTTATTAGCTGGATTTTATTTTTTTACGTTCAAATTTTATTTAAGTTAACTATTTCTGCGATGTTGAGCGGCTACGCTAAGTTTGTGTAACATGGTTTGTGATTCAAAAGAAATTGTCCCTTTTATACCGCCTGCTCACGTCAAGGCAAGAAAAACATCCCAGTTTTCAAATAGTTTAGCGGCTACGCTAGGTTTGTGTAACATGGTTTGTGATTCAAAAGAAATTCAGGATTGTTGAAGCTGGAGTTTCCTCAGTACGAGATGTGTCTATTGTTGGAGCAATTTATTAAACTCAAATTTCAGGATGAGGCAGAACCTGATCGGCTCAATTCAGGGTTCATCTGTCATGTTTTTAAAGGGGTTTGTTCCCTCAATGTTTATATTTCCTTTGTGTGGTGTAATGTATTATTTTCCATTAATAAAATAATATCAAATATCAAATATGCAGCTTATATGTATCAACTTAAATTCAGTTTTTTTGTAATATTTATATTTTTGTAATACCTGCATCAACTGTAAAGCGCCCCTGAGGTGATATCTCACAAAAGCGGCGCTATACAAATTGTCCAATAAATAAATGTATCAATGAATTGCCCAACTTCCTTCATTGCTCACTTATCCTTCAACATGCTATATGGCATCCAAATTTTCACATTGACTCCAAATAATGCTAGTTTTACTTTCCCATAGGTGTACTGTTTTGTAATGTAAAAAGATTAGACACTTTGAGTATATATAGGCCTAATACGAATCTGTACAAAAGTTGAACATAGGACCTACCACAAGTCTTTTACTGTCCAAAAGTTAATTATATTTGCAGGAATTAGAATGTGGTTGCCATGCCAAACAGTCTTTATTAAGGCTTTGGAATCGAATTTATGATATTGGCCCTATAGTAATGTAATCTAACCAAATGAAATCAAGGTGCAAGAATCGTAAGAAATGAAAGATGAAAATTAGCTATCGGCTGCTCGGCAATATTCGGAAATGCTCGGCCGTGACGTCACAAAAAAAATCTGAACGGAGAACCAATTTCAAATAAAGCGCCGAAACACTTCACTTCGGGTATGCTCGGAAATGTTGGCCACGCCCCCTGTCGATTAGTCGCTGTGCATATAGCGACTCCCAGTTTTAACCTTAGATCTGGCAAATTTGTAGACAACACGCATTACTGACGTCACACCACACCATCGACAAAGGATAGAGGAAATTTAAAAAAAGGCGCAACCATAGATAATATAATTCTGCTTCGGAACCTACCGAAAACCCAATCCATTAACCTAAAACATAAGTAAAATGTCACCCAAGACCACAAGGTCCCATCTGACAAAGCCCTGTCCTAAGAAAGAAATGAGCTTTAAAGTATCTTCCTTTACAGCTTATTTTCTCAGGACAGCGTTTTATCAAAAGGAAGCTGAAAAACAAACTCACAATTACATGTACAATAATTTTATTTTTTAAATATAAACATGAAATACAATAATATAAGCACAAAACACATTTAGAAGAAATTACTG
Organism: Hesperophylax magnus; assembly: GCA_026573805.1. Lineage (NCBI taxonomy): Eukaryota > Metazoa > Arthropoda > Insecta > Trichoptera > Limnephilidae > Hesperophylax > Hesperophylax magnus. The sequence goes on from JAIUSX010000016.1 coordinate 116,280, forward strand.
TATGAATATGTAACTAGTTGTTGGAAATAATAGTTATTTTCTTTCAACATCCAACGCTATTGAAAAAAAATATTGTCAATAAGGCAGTCAACGATTCAACCTACAGTTTTCTTCGTGCAGTTAAACAGATCCGCTACATCTGCGTACCTATTACAAACTTCATGTAATCTAGGTACAAGCGAGTGTTTGAAATGCTCAGTCTTATGCTTGGTTCACACCGAAGCCAACATTCTAACTTCAAACGTTTGGACGATCGTGTGGAGGGGTAGTTCGTGCGTTGGAAGTTCGGGTTGGAAGGTTGGTGTTTGAGTTGGCCTGGGATCGCCTTCGAGGCGATCGCTACGGCCAACTCTATGGCCAACCCGCACGAACCGGCCAGGAGCGTATAACTCTCGTCTGACCTTGTAACCCTGATGGGAGGAGTTATTCCCAACCCAAATTCTTATAGACAAAGCTGTTGTAGCTGAAAGCTCAGATCTCATTGGCTCATAGCAAAAAATGTAGTTTGATCTCTCGCTCTCTACCATAGCGACTTGTGTAACAGAAAGAGAAGCTAAGCATGGGTTATGCTGCGAAAAAATTAACGGTAATTTCCAAGACGCCATTTCGGAAGTTGAAGCATGAAGTCAGTTGAAGTTTTTAGTGTAAATATTTTGAATTTAATTTCACCCATCTAAAAATAATGTTGCGTGCTAAAATTCTTCAAGGTGATAAATTAATGCTGTGTTGTGTTATTCTGTCTTTCTCCACCAATTGAAAGAAGGACCCGAACCCGTTGTTAAATACAGGTACTAACCTCTCGTTCTTTGATACAATGTTCCTAATTCCTGAATGTACTTCATTGGCTAATAATTTAATTAATTTTCCTTTTCAGACCTATCCGTATTCCAACGAGATACTAAACCACGTATTAGGATGCTAAAACTGCTAAATAAAGCCACGATTACATCAAACAAGGTCATTTAAACCTCTCCAGAATTGTATCATGTAAGTACCTTATCCAGCATTTTCCATAATGTTTGCTGACGACAAAGCTGTGGAAATTATATGAAACCCTTGCAGGAGAATTTGAATAACTTCTAGTGCTGTGAACTAAGCGCACCAAACAGACAGACGCTAATGTCACTTTATTTTATACTATTTATAGATATTCCACCACGAATTGTCAGTATCCAAATTAGAAATATTATTATTATTTTTTTTTTTTTTTTATTTCCTTTATTTTTTCCCAATTTATATATTTTACATTTCAAGTTTTATAATAATAGGAAAGGGAACCCACTAAGGCGCAGCCTGTGCGTGGGTAATATAAGTTAATACATTAGATTTTTGTACCTAAAAATATATAACAGTAAAAATAAAATAAAAACAGTAAGCATAATAAATAAAAACGGTAGGATTATAATTAAAGTTAGTCTAAAAGATTGTGCAAGAGGTGCATATTAAAAATAAATCAAAGTAAAAATAAAGATTGTAAGATAATATATATGAATTAAAAGAACACAAAATAAAATAATAATAACTATACAGAAACAAAATAGAAAAAAGTAAAAATTAAATGAATAATGCTTCAACATTTGCATTGTACAGCCACAACTGTAATTATTTTTGGTATTGCGCTAGTTTAGTTGTTACTTGATTTTTTTTTGGTAGTAGATTAAAAGTGCGAGGTCCAATAAAGCTACTGTGAGTTTGCATTAGTTTGGTATTGGTTTGTAATTATAATTTTTGGTTATTACATGTTCTTAACTTCTATTTCATAATATCTTTTGTTGTTTTACAAGCTATATTTCTTTACAAGCTTTTATTATGTACACGGTTTTTATTTCTTATATTATGGTTTATGTATTATGATTTAAATTATACCATGTAAAAGTCAAAAGGCGTTCCTATTACTTGACATAATGAATATCTTTCAACACGTTGAATGTGTATTTTGTGTATATATTCTTGTATTTTTGTGCAAGATCAAATTAAATCCTATTAAGTTGTTGCAGTAAGACAGATATCCTGGGTTCGATTCCTAGTTGAGACCGTTACTTTTTATTTTTCTGTGTCTTGTTCTGTTTCATGTTTTGTTTAGATATATTAGTATTATTTTCTTTTTCAATAATAAATCAATGCTCAATACATCGGTTAATAATAATAATAATACTTGGATGACTTGTATAGCGCCGTTTTTGTGCAAAAACACCTCAAGGGCGCTGTACAAACTTATAATACATTTCTACAGTGATCTATGTTATTCTTAACTATATGGAGAAAATATACATAATTTGTTTATTGGTGAAATAAACAATTAGATAATTAGATTCGACGGCCGGCATAGTCCAGTGGTAACGCATTGGACTGCCATTCCGAAGGTCGCGGGTTCGAACCCGGCGTGCGCAAATAAATTTTATTTGATTAATTTTTGTTATTTCACAATTAATTAATTAAAAAATAATATATAGTATATTTGCGGCACGTTCCAGAGTGGAAGATACTACCAGTATCGCCCTGGTGTAAGACCACCATTCAGAATTGAAACGTTGCTCCAAATGGCTTTAGCCGTGTTTAGTGACTAGATCTGAATAGCCAGGTACTTCCCCACCTTCCTCTTTCCCTTCCCCACTTACCTTCAGCCTCACAACATCCCCCAATTGGGGATGCCATAGTCTCACTGGCTCCAGACGGGAGCAGTTGGGACTCTTGTGAGGTATTCACTATAAAAAAAATAAAAAAAAAGATGCAGGATTTAGGACTTAATTGAAAAATTGAATATAACTTGGTTGTTCTGACCCTGTCTTGTATTACTGTCCATTGTCTTTTTTTTTAAATAAAAAATATTTTGATGTGTGCATAGCTGTGGGTTTTTTTTTCCTGTTCCTGCATTCCAATATTTTTATTTTAAAAATATAATTTTTTTGGGCTACTGAATGAACGATGTTAGCTGGGTGTAGTTATATTGTCTATGTTTGCACTTTTTTTAAATGGCCTTGAGATTTCTTTATGGTCCACGATATATTTACCTGTCTGGACCAAACGACCGTTTTATCTGTGGTCGTCTGTGGTTAAGGGGGTGACAAAATGGGGCCATACAAAAAGCCCGAAGATATCGATCTAGAGAGTGGTTTATTTATGGAACCGGCCGTCCGAGCCAGGGTAGCGATTCTCCAGTCGCCGTCACTCGTAATCGCCGTCGAAAGTACGTACATTGGTCGACATTGGTATTCTTGAGTTTCTTCGTAGGTATATACTTAGTCGACAAACGTCAAAAGTCATTCGGAACTAACAACGAGTGGGTTGAACCAGTCGAAACCATAGATTTATGGTCGACATCGTGAAAACTGTCAAATTCGTACATAGTAACGAACGGTTTCCCGCCCGCTCTTGGAAGGACAAACGTCATATATTTTTACAAAGTTGTTTTGGTTCCTTATAATGGCTGATTTACCGCCGATATTGGCTGCAATAAATAATGTAGAGCAAGCTGAAGCAGCTGCTGTGAGACCAACAAGAACGTTTCGCCAGAGGGTCGATCCTTTCGATAATTTAACAGACGAAGCCTTCATCAGGAATTTTAGGCTTACCAAAGACCTAGTACGTCGGCTGGTAGTCATTGTGTCGCCTTTCATATCACCCCCAACCCTTTCTTCAGCTCTAGATGTCGAAAGTAAAGTGAGTTCAAAATGATTTATACAAACGTCGATAGTTTTTACATGAAAATGAACTTGCTAATTAATCTTTTCCAATGTCGTTTTGCAGGTGTTAGCAGCATTAAATTTCTTTGCCACGGGTGGTTACCAGTTGCCCGTGGGGTGTAATTTGCACATTGCAATTTCCCAAGCATCAAATTCCCGGGCATTAGATGAAGTGGTAAACGCACTTAATAACCGTGAAGTTTTTAACCGTTGGGTAAAATTTCCCCCTAACATCCAGGCCCTAAACCAGATAAGGGCGAAGTAAGTTTTTATTAGAGAAACATTATGATCAAGTTATTTACTTATTTTAAGGTTAGCTCTATCAATAATATTTGTTTATTTTAGGTTTTACAACAAATACAGATTCCCAGGGATAATCGGCTGCATCGACTGCACACACGTGGCCATATATCCACCAAAAACACGAGATCCAGTTACTCCAGAATACATTTATGTAAATAGAAAGGCATATCATTCAATTAATGTTCAGATAATTTGTGACTCGGATCTCCGAATCATGCATGTCGATACACGTTACCCTGGGAGCACTCACGACACTTTTATCTGGAAGTCGTGTTCTGTAGAATTATCAAATTATGTCCAAGAATGACCAGTCAATCTGTTTAAGAAAGTTAGATAAAATTATTGCCACAGCACCAGAAATTTATTAAAATTTACCTGCAAAGATTTGCAATAATTTCCAGTTTTGTTGTCAGAAAACAGTAGCACCATTATAGAAAATACTGGTTATATCTGAATAAGGTACAAGATTCAATTCAGAAGAGATTTAAATACCTTGTTTGAAGTAATCGTGGTCTTGTTTAACTTCATAATACGTGGTATTAGATCCTGTCGAAACACGATTAGGGTCTAAAAAAGAAAGAAATTAAATTATTAGCCAGTGAAGAATTGGTTCAGCATTAGGAACAACATTTTAAGAGAGATTATTACCTGTATTTTCGTCAATATAACGGGAACGGGTCTTTTTTTCAGTAGATCTAGGTGGAGGTAGATCGGGATAATGTCCGATACCTGGAAGATTGAGCGTTGGCAACGCATTCTTTCTTAAACCCAGTTTTACCGAATGTTTGCTTCCGATCGCAAAATGACAACTACAAACAAACGCACCTCTTGCTAACGCCGGATTATCAATATAATCAAATCGGTTAATTCTCCAGGACCATTCACGAAACTCACTATCCTTAGTCACATAAATCGGATATTTGTGTCGAATCGAGTATCTGTCATAGCAGCCTTTAACACAGCACGGGTTTACTTTATCACCTCGAAGAATTCTAGCAAGCAGCATTATTTTAAGATGGGTAAAAGAAAATTCAAAATATGTACGCTTACAACGTAAAAATCCGAAAACTTCAACCTTTGAAATGGCGTCTTGGAAATTACCGTTAATTTTATCGGAGCATAACCCATGCACAGCCTCTCTTTCTGTTACACGAGTCGCTACGGTAGAGAGCGAGAGATCAAGATACAATTTTTGCTCTGAGCCAATGAGATCTGAGCTTTCAGTCACAACAGCTTTGTCTATAAGAATTTGGGTTGAGGATAACTCCTCCCATTAGGGTTACAAGGTTATGCGAGAGTTATACGCCCCTTTTTGATTTGATTATATTGATAATCCGGCGTTAGCAAGAGGTGCGTTTGTTTGTAGTTGTCATTTTGCGATCGGAAGCAAACATTCGGTAAAACTGGGTTTAAGAAAGAATGCGTTGCCAACGCTCAATCTTCCAGGTATCGGACATTATCCCGATCCACCTCCACCTAGATCTACTGAAAAAAAGACCCGTTCCCGTTATATTGACGAAAATACAGGTAATAATCTCTCTTAAAATGTTGTTCCTAATGCTGAACCAATTCTTCACTGGCTAATAATTTAATTTCTTTCTTTTTTAGACCCTAATCGTGTTTCGACAGGATCTAATATCACGTATTATGAAGTTAAACAAGACCACGATTACTTCAAACAAGGTATTTAAATCTCTTCTGAATTGAATCTTGTATCTTATTCAGATATAACCAGTATTTTCTATAATGGTGCTACTGTTTTCTGACAACAAAACTGGAAATTATTGCAAATCTTTGCAGGTAAATTTTAATAAATTTCTGGTGCTGTGGCAATAATTTTATCTAACTTTCTTAAACAGATTGACTGGTCATTCTTGGACACTGATGCTTTTTTGTATATAGTTATGCTATTATCCATGAATTATGTTACACTTGCATACATTAATTGTCAATTTCTTAGAGTACGCTTCAACAGTGTGGATCCTCATTTTTCCACATATAAGGCGTTTAGAAAAAGTTTGTGCTCATCACCAGAACATCGAAAGGGAATAATATTCTATGTTTTGTTCACAAGCTTTGATTAATGAGTTAAATATATTTATTTCAGAGCATAATGTCTTCCCAGGGACCAGCGGCATTGCAGTTGTTGCTGCCAAAGGAGTCCCAGAATATTATGAAGGTTTAATACGTTTTATATTGAAAGTGAATAATATTCTGTGTTGTTCACAAGCTTTGATTAATGTGTTAAATATATTTATTTCAGAGCATAATGTCTTACCAGGGACCAGCGGCGTTGCATTTGTTGCTGCCAAAGGAGTCCCAGAATACTATGAAGGTTTAATACTTTTTATATTGAAAGTGAATAATATTCCATGTGTTGTTCACAAGCTTTGATTAATGTGTTAAATATATTTATTTCAGAGCCTAATGTCTTACCAGGGACCAGCGGCGTTGCAGTTGTTGCTGCCAAAGGAGTCCCAGAATACTATGAAGGTTTAATACGTTTTATATTGAAAGTGAATAATATTCTATGTGTTGTTCACAAGCTTTGATTAATGTGTTAAATATATTTATTTCAGAGCCTAATGTCTTACCAGGGACCAGCGGCGTTGCAGTTATTGCTGCCAAAGGAGTCCCAGAATATTATGAAGGTACACATCTGTTTTATATTACAGTGAAACTCACTTACAAAGTTTTTTTTCAGTCCCTTGAAATTCTACAAAAACAGCAAAAGAAACAATGTTTTCACAAATAAGAAGTTTTAAATGTTTGGCAGTGAATTCATCACAAATGAAAACTAGAGGCGGAAATATATTTGAAAATGTCCCTTTTTTAATTTTTTTTAATTCATTTTACTTATGAAATTTAAAATTACGTATAACTAATAACTATGTGTACAATACTAAGGACGGGTTGTTTCGGAGAATTTGAACAATTCATCAAATTTCAACGTTCATTTTCGGGTTCTGTGAAAGACTTATTCAAGTTCTGTTATTATATCATTGTAGGCTAGTTGCTTGACAAAACTGAAATAAAAACAGAACTTGAAAAAATCTTTCACAGAACTTGAAAATGAACGTTGAAATTTGATGAATTGTTCAAATTCTTCGAAACAACCCGTCCTAAGAAAATCTTATTTTAAAAAATTGCCAAATTCGGATCCCATTTAAGAAGTTTTTTTATCCGGCCCTTTGGAAAACTTCTTAAGAGAATTTCACTTTCCTTGAAAGGAAATAGTATTATGCATTTTGTTATTTCACATAGATCTTTTCTTCCATTTCTTTAAGAACTAAGAATTTTTTTTCAGGTATACGTGTTCCTGTAGAACCCGGCAGCAGTTATTCAGTATCCACACAGAAAAACGACGGTTCTACAAGAAAGCATATTTATATTTTTTTGTTGTTTCATCACTGTTTCGTATCTTTTGTTGTGAATAGTTTGATCATTGGCCTCAAATGTTGTCTTTTTCTAGGTAAGAGGAAGGGCATTTTAAGCTACATTGGCGCGACGGCAGACCCTTCTCTCAAGAAAAAGCAGACGCGTTTGGAGATTTTGAGGACCAGGCGGCAGCTTAGATATGTCCAAGGAGAAAATTATTCTTTAAAAAAACGTATCGCTATGGCAACTAGCTATAGAGACAGAAACAACTTAGAAGATTCTCTTTCAAGTTTAAATCCCGTTCTTTCAAGATTCATTTTGTCACAAGTAAAGCATAACCCATGTAAAAAAAGAGGTCGAAGATATAGTCGCGCGGATAAATCTTTGGCACTTGCTGTATATAAGGGAGGACCAAAATGTTATCGATTCTTGTCCAAACTTTTTGCGTTACCTTCGCCTTTGACCCTGAAAAAAGAATTAGCTGCAGTATCTCTTAAATCAGGAATTAATCAACATTTATTTGACCATTTAAAAAAAAACGTAGAATCTATGAAGGATATTCAAAAATACTGTATTTTAATGTTTGATGAGATGAGTATTTTTCCTCACATTAACTTTAATGCACGTAATAGAAATATTGAAGGGTTGGAGGATACGGGCGATACACGAAGAAAAAAATTTGCCGATCATGCCCTTGTCTTAATGGTTAAAGGTCTTGTCAATAACTACAAGCAGCCAGTTTTTTTTTCGTTTGCAGAAAGTGGAACCAACTATTTCGACTTGAAAGAAATTCTTCTAACTGTTTTAGGCAAATTGATCGAGTGTGGTCTCAAGCCAGTTGCAACTGTGTGCGACCAAGGCACCGTTAACAGTCGGGTGGTGAAAGCCTTGCTTGAAGGCACTCGAACAAGTTGCCTAAAGGATAAAGTAGAATATAGGGGTGGATACTTTATGGTAAATGACAATATGATTTTTTCATTGTTTGATGCACCTCATCTTTTGAAGTGCGTTCGTAATAATCTTTTAGATAAAGATATGATTTTTTATGAGAATGGGGTAAAAAAGTTAGCTTCGTGGGACAATTTGGTTACGGCTTACAATTTGGCACCAACTGAATCATTTAAGAGAATGTACGGTATAACGGACTGCCATATTATTCCAGAAAAAATTAAAAAAATGAAGGTCAAACTTGCCTCTCAAGTTTTTAGTGACAGAGTGTCTGCCGCATTGGAAACACTACACCATATACGTCCAGAGGCGTTTACTAAAAATCCATTAGAGACTGCACGAGTTTTGCAATTTTTTGATGTTTTATTCGATAATGTCAACGGGACATCAGTGCACCCCACGGGAGGCAAAAAATATCGTGTGGCTTTATCGAATGACACCCCACACTGTAACGGTGTAATGTTTACATGTAATATTGAGATCTACAGGATCAATTATAGGGTACAAATACGGTAGAGCAAAGATCTCAATCTCATGATTGTGTGGTTAATTCTCTGTTAAGTAAGGAGGAAAATCAGAAATAATAAGAGTAATTACTTAATAGAAATTATATTGAAACCATCAAAAGTTACAACAAAGGAGTACAAATAATAACCATGTAACAATAGGAATAAAAGTGGGCACATACCAGATGGACTCCTGAACCAAACTAAACTAACTTTACGTGGTCGAGAAACGAAGGAATAACAACGGGTGGCGAACGAAAACTTGTCTCCGGTAACGGGGAACGGACCCGTGACGGAAGCCAGGACATCCTTCACTTAATGGAGACGGAAGGGCGCAAGTCCTTCAACGCGCGCCTGTGGGATCATCAAGTCCGCAGCACGTGGCAAGCAACCAGACTCGTCTTAAGGAGCCAGGACATCCTTCTCTTAGTGGAAACGGGAGGACGCAACTCCTTCAACGCGCGCCTGTAGGAGCATCAATTCCGCAGCACGTGGCAAGCAACCAGACTCGTCTTAAGACTGCCAGGACATCCTTCTCTTAGTGGAAACGGGAGGGCGCAACTCCTTCAATGTGCGCCTGCAGGATCATCACTGGAGGTTATCCACCGCTTACCCGCCCTGGTATAAGTAACAGATGGTTACTCCTTCAGGGCTCTCACAAGGACTCTAATTTTTTTTTTGTTTAACGACTCTACTTTTATTTTAAAATGAATCTAGACCTCCAATGTCCCTGCATAGTGGTTAGGCTGCAGGATGCCTACAATATTACACAAAAACACAAATAACAATATTAAAATATGTACAGGTATAGTAAAATAAAATAGGCCTAAAAATAATACAGGACGAAATAACTGCTTAAAGCCTAGGTCATCTGTAGAGAAAGAAAAAAAAAAGAAAGGAAACACATATACATTCATGTTTATATTGTAGGAATCTACATTTAAACATATATAAATATTACCGGAGAGTATTACACCCGTCCACTGGCAGTCCCATCGAGAATGTGCATGGCGATCGGTCTGTCCGTACACAAAGAACGACTACCGCGCCCCTCCGCCGGATTACCTGATTATGCCCTGAAGAAAAAGTATGTGGGAAGGTTGGGGGCGTGCCCGAAGACCCTAGGGACTAAGTGAGCGTCAGGCATTCGGAGGGTGGGCGGAAGGTTGTCGAGCTTGTTCGGCCATTCCTCAAGCCCGCCATGGCGATGGGGGAGGCGCAGTCGACTCTGTGTGAACACTTGTCCGGTGTGGGAGGCGTCTGATTAGGCAGGGACGAGGTCTATTTCACACCCAAAACGGGTTAGAGACGGTACAGGACGATTAAAGTTCAGTTCCGGCTTACTGCACACACTCCTAATGATATGTAAAGCAAAAGAAAGAAGAAAAAAAATGATAAAGGACAAGTTAATTAAAAACTCAAATTAAATTAATTAAATTCATTGTGACGGATTGAGCGATGATGTCATCACTACCATCGCTCAAGGGGTCAGTCTCGCATGGAATCCTGCTGAAATAGAAACAATCATAACAAAATAAATAATTAAAATAATAGCAGATACTATGGAAAGAAGAAAAGCATTAACAGATAAAATTAAAAAGAAAACAGCAAAAACAAAAAACAAATCAAATATATAATGCAAAGGTGATTGCAAACCTTAATATAAAATGAAAATAAAAAAGAAATATAAAAACAGATATCATAACGAAGGTAATATGAGAGCAGGAAAAGAATTAACCGAGGAAACCAGAAGCAGTCACACATGGCACCTGAAACTCCGAATGATTTTAATCTAATCAGCGACTCTAAGATCAGGCCATCTCTCTACCCAAACCTTTGTAAACTTCCTCAGGCACTCAAAGTTCACCTTATTCGAAACGAGATCGGCATTCCATACCGGTCTTGTGATGACGTTCAGACCTTCCAACATTTCCTCTCTTGCATCCGTCAAAATCTCACAATGCCACAGAATATGCTCGGCAGTCTGGTTAGTATTGCCACATGCGCAGTTTGGATGGGGGGACAGGGCGAGACTGTGAAGTCTCCCCCTGAATTCCCCATGCCCGGAGAGAAGTTGGGTCACATGGTGATCCAGGTTTAAATATGCCCCTTCCATTCTGAGTTTAACAGACGGGAAGAATGAGTAAGTCCATCTTCCCGAATTTGACCTGTCCCATCGCGCTTGCCATTCACTCAGCGTTATTTCTTGCATCTCTCTAAGAAGAGCAGGGAGAGACACAGATCCGCCTGGTATTAAGTTAACACCTAGGTGAGTAGCAGGTCTTCCTCTGATAAGCTTCTTCTTTGTTAGCACCTCCCTAATTTCTAAATCAATTGGCAATATGCCGGCCAAAACTGGCAAAGCGTCCGAGGCAACTGTTCTATAGGCACCAGAGAGTGCCAACAGGGGGATTCGCTGGCCCCTCTTGAGTGCCGACTGGATCAATACATTATTCAGGCGGTGCTCCCACACAGAGGCTGCATAGGTGACTTGCGACACATACACCCCTCTGTATAGAAGGCGAAGCGCTGGAGAACGCAATCCCCACTCGGCAGTTGAGATCCTTCTCAGTTTCAAGAAGAGGGCTTGGGCCCTGCTTGATACACTCTTGACATGTGCCAAGAAAGAGGACGATCGATCCAAGAGAACGCCTAAATACCTAGTGGTTTCCGCAAATTTGATGTTTGAATCTCCCATTTTGATGCAGGGATTTCTCCCTCTATTGAGGGAGCCCTTCATCAGGAGACCCATGGTCTTTTGGGGAGCGAAGGTCAAACGATTTCTCTTACCCCATTCTAAAATTGCACTTAAACCTTCTTCAGCTTTGCACTCTACTTCTTTTCTGCTGTTCCCCGAGACCAAAAACAATTTGTCATCAGCGTAATCGACCGAGATACATCCCTCAGGCAAGGGCAACCTGGAGGAGTCGTCAAACAAAATGTTCCAGTAATCTGAAGCAAGAGCCGAACCCTGGGGACAACCCATATTTACCTCCCGTTCAATAGTGACATCCCCGTACGACAGAATTATAGAACGGTTGTTGAAATAATCTGCGGTTATCTTGAATAACCTTGGAGAACAATTACGCGATTTTAGTTTAGAGAGTATCATCGGCCACCACGCATGATCGAAAGCACCAGTGATGTCTAAGAAGACCCCAATCACATACCTCTTAGGGCAAGCCTTCACCCATTCAAGCGCATACGAAATTGCGTGCTCCGTAGACATACCGGGGACGAAGCCAAATTGTCGATCGCTGGGTGGTGACAAAGTTTTCCGCAGTTGGCATCTAATCAGTTTTTCGAGTATTTTCCCAAATACAGGCAGCAAGGTGATGGGCCGGTACGCCTTGACATCTGTCCGGGGCTTATCATTCCCTTTTGGAATGACACGGAGCACGCCTTTCTTCCATACTGTGGGGAAAACTCCCCTTCTCATGCACGTGTCCAACACCTGGAAGAGCTCCTCCTTGGCGTAGATCCATACATTCTTCACTATTATGCCATTAAGTCTGTCGAAGCCTGGTGCCTTCTTTGGATCCAAACCCTTAATAATAGCGTCAACCTCAGCAACAGTTATATGTAACAAATTATCCTCCTGGGCGAGGTTCCTGGGCGGAAGCCGTGACAGATTTCTAATCTGTTTGTGATGGTCGCTTTCCCCTATTACAGAGTCTAAAGGGACTAACTTGCCCAGAAGTGTCCTGAGCGTAGAAGCCACGTCTACACTCTCAACATCCCTGCCGTTAATATTGGATGTAATACTGGTTAAATACCGGTCAGAACCTTTTCCCGTTTTTTCAAAGGCGCTGTGGATATCCCACGGGTTGGCGTTTCCCACTTCTTTAACCCAATTATGCCATGCCGCTCGTTTCGCCTTAAAGACGGCCGATTTAAAGGCACTACGAGCACACCTGAGACGAACCATGAGGGTGGACGTCTCCTCCGGCGTACATCCGACCCGTCTCGAGTTTCCCAGGGCCCTGTAGGCTCTTTTGTAGGCACCCTTCAGCGAAGTCAGCTCACTCGACCACCACGGCGTCCTTAAAATCCTCCTCGGGTTTGATCTTCCCAAGGATGATTCTGCGGCTGATACTACGGCCGCGTTAAAAAAATTCCCCAAATTATCCGGATCTCTAGACGCTACTTCGCGGAATCCCCGTAAAGTATCTCGTAGCGCCTCCCCAAAGTTATCCCAATTCGCCTGAGTGGTTTTGAAGTTCCAGGAGGATCTTGGAGCTTCGGTCTTCTTGACACCCACTTTAAAAGTAATTAGTCTATGATCAGAGGCAATTGCGCAATCGTGCACGGTCCACATTGATATCTTGTTCGCAACTGATCCAGAGCAGAGAGTTAGATCAATGTTGCTTTCACCAGAGTGGTTAGAAAAGGAAAAAAGTTTTCCTGGCTCATTAATTAAAGTTAGACCTTGCGCCGCAATAAGGTCTTCGACGGCGTCTGATCGTTCCGTCCGGTAGTCACAGTTATCAAACCACAATGGCGAGCGAGCATTAAAGTCTCCTCCTATAACTATGTTACGACCTTTAAGCGCATTTAGGGCGCGCGTCAAGCACAAGATATGTGGTCCGACCGGGTTTCCGTATTTAAAGTATACCGATATCAGAATGATTTCAGTTTTACCGAAGTTAAATGAGACACAGGTTTGGAACTCGTTTGACAGCCCAACCAAAAGGAGGGGGCTGACCATCGAAGAATTAATCAGAACACCCGCCCCAGGTGAGCTGCCGATTTCGAGAACCGCACCCGGATGACTTACTGGCGTTTTACCTTGCCATGTGTACTGCTCCTGAATAAGCATTATGTCGATGTGCAGGTCAGTCATGACCCGCAGTGTCTCGATCGTGGCCACCCGGGACCTCTGCAGGTTAATCTGACCTATTATAAGGGGAGAATTACTGTCCATAATCCGTCATTCGAACTTGTGCTTCGATGGCGGCTTTGTATGCCGGGCATGCTCTGTCACCGGTCACGTGATCCGCGCGCTTATTAAACTTAGTGCAGGTTGCACATACTGCAGCTTCAGCCTTTTTTGGACAGTCTTCGAAATCATGTCCGGTAACAGAACAGTGACGGCATGTGATGTGAACCTGAGTACATACTTTACTTATATGTCCATATTGATGGCACTTAAAGCACCTTGTTGCTCCTAAATAATCTCGTACTCTGCACGCGTTCCAGCCCAGGAAGCACAAGCCACCATCAATAAGGACTTTCCTAGCCTCTGGATGACATGTTATGATCATATTCATCGTGGGTGTGTCTCTTTTTCCAAAGAGTGCGACTCTGCGCATAGTGCGCAAATAGTCGTCCTTATTTAGGTTACAATTACCTGTAATATTATTAGCAAAAATTTCCTCAAATAGGGCGGCATCTCCGGAGGCATCTCCCTTTGGTACATCATAAATCACTATCTTTGGTAAGCGTCCCTGGGGGCTGATGATTTTAATGCCTTGCTCAGTTAACTTTGATTCAGCTTTTTTGATATTACTTATACCTCCTGGACTGCTTGTTTGGAGAGCCACGCCACCACCCTTTATTTTCCTAGTACGAACAACCTGGAACCCATCTTTTTTGGGGTTTAGGAGCTCTGTAAGTTTCTTTTGCGTATCTTCTGAGGTCTTACCTTCAGGGATTGTTGGGTAAAATAACACGGTTGGTTTTAAGGGAGGCAGTGATCGCTGGATACCATCCACATTAATAGTTTTGGACATGGGACCAGAAGTAGCGGCACTCGCGTAAGATTTTCTGCTCAGGATTGTCTCAGAAGTTGCGGGAGCAGCTGTTTGTTTTATTAACAAGTCGACCTTATCAGATAATCCTTTTTGGGGCTCTAGTATTTCAGATAGAGCTGCCGCACGTGCCACCGCCGATGCATGAGATACAGCCATGCTGGATATGATTTTTTTAATATCGTCCATGGATCGGGTAATTATTGATCGCTCGTCTTTGTTCATCTTGTTCTTACCTGTTGTCAGAGTAGTAAAAATGGTGTCCATAAGTGTCCAGATAGATGATAGTGATTCATGGGTGTTGATACTCGAAGTGTCTATAACTAAGGAGTCTGTGATCCTAGGTCGTTTCCTATTCTCCTGATTGGGAGAGCTAGTTGGTTTGGGTTGCGGGGCCGGGATACTTACCTCTGCTGAGGTTGAGGCAATGATCTGCGTGTTGCCATCCTTGGCTGCGTCAGCTATTGTAGTGGGATTTTGTTCCAAGAGTCGACTTCCGTGAATGCTACTGTACGGAGAGGAAGGTTTGTCTCGAGAGCCGTGTGTGGGCGCGGGTTCACGTACAGATAAGCTATTAATAAGAGCCAAAGAACGTGGAGAGAGGTCTTTCTGCTCCTGTAGAGCCTTCCTCAAAGCATCATTTTCGCTCCTCAAAAAGGCAAAGTCACGAATGGTGCACCCCTGGGGAGCCATCTCGCTATCCGAGTCGTCCGAATCTGACATATTTGCGCAATTTGTGAGGTGCTCGAGTTTTGTGCAAATATTGTGCAAAAATTATTTTTGTTTTTTTTCGTCTCTGGGAAAGATAGAGATGTGTTTTTGATTTGTAAGGTCTGTTTTATTATTCCTCTATGGAAACAGACCATAGAAAAAAGCCTTTTCTATGGTCAGATCCAAAAAGTTTTTCTGTGGTCGCGTCTGTCAGTGGGTAGTCAAGTAACAATAATATAGGGTCTGAAGATATAAAAAATTAAGATTTTAAAAGGGCTAAAGCCCTGTATTGGGTGTAGAACTTACCGAAATAACGCTCGATAATGATTCCTCACCTATTATTTGCTATTTAAAGTAAAAATTTGATAAAAAAACGAGTTATTTCCTTGAATTTTGTTAAAAATTACCGGAGCAACTATGAATAGTGTTTAGCCCAGATAAATTGAAACTGAACTTGAACTGAACTGATGCAGGATCATCAAGTCTGCAGCACGTGGCAACCAACCAGACTCGTCTTACAGACTTCGGGAACAGCAATCCGTTCCTTCGTGACGCGGGGACACTCAGCCATCAACTTCTAGCCACAGCTAGGACCAATCCATTTGCGGTTTCACAACCGAAACACGAGTACTACAAATATGACCACCGGCCAACACTGGATAAAAAGCGGGATTCAATAATCACCACTAAAATAATAATCAACACGAACTATTCGTGAAAGGTAAAACACCCCGCGCCCTTTTTAAAAGAAAAGCATGACTTCTATTCACATGATTAACTCAGATTAAAACACCTTAAATGGCGAGTGACAAGATCCGCGAGCAGCTGCCCAAAAACTGATCGGGGAGGAAGTGACCAAAAACAAAACTGTTCTTCCTTCCTTAAAAATATTGCCAAAGTTAAAAAAAAAACACCATAGACAAAATAAACCCAATTAAGCAAGAACTACACTTGTCACAAAATATTTATGTGACAATTCCCCCCTTCCCACGAAAATGTTTGCCCTCAAACATGAACAACTAAGACCACTAACAAACTAAACTATGAGTCCATCAGGTATCTAGAAAAATGAAAACAAAAAAACATGATTAGTAGTTAAAATAACAACTTAGAATTAAGTTTCTTACAACTAAATTTCTTAAAAATAAATTTCTTAAATATAGGAAACGTATATAGGAAACCAACTCATACGAATCGATACTTACACGCTGATTCGCACCACCACCCAGCGCAGAAGAGAGGACTTATCCATACGTTGGTGACCCGAGCGACCAGAATATGTGAAGAAACAAAACTTGGAGCAGAACTTGTAAAACTGACCGATGCACTGGAGCGCAACGGTTACCCGGCAAGTCAGACAAGGCAAATTTTAAGAGCCAAATCTACAACAAACGAAGACAGAGTTGAACAAGACTCAAAAGGCTGTGCTTTCCTGCCTTTCGTTCACAATGTGACAGACAGAATTGCCAGGCTGTTGAGAAAAGAAAACATCAAAACTGTCTTCGGAACCACCACCAAAATCCAAGACCTACTGAGGTCTGCAAAGACTAAGTTTCCTCTGGAAGCAGATGGAGTGTACAAACTCAGCTGCTCTGGTTGTGACAAGGTTTATATAGGCCAGACAGAGCGGACGATTTCCAAAAGGATAGCAGAACATTTTCGTGCTTGTAAACTTGGCCACCCTGATAAATCAGCAATCGCCGAACACTTAATTGAAACCGGCCATTACTTTGGATTTGCTCCCGAGGTCCTGGGAAGACCCAAAACTTATAGATCACGCCTGATTATGGAGGCAATTGAAATCTACAAAAATCCATTTAATATCAATAGAGACGACGGAGCTAAGCTTAACAGCTCTTGGTATCCGGTAATTGACGGCTACACCAAAGCTAAACGCAAATAACATGTCTAAGTATACTCCAATACCATATAATAATACAATATAAAACCATTGCATTTATACCTTGATACTGGGTACATCTACTCTAACCGCTGTCAATCGGTTTTCTAATTCTAGAATTCGCCACAAGATGGCGCCACTTCCGTTGGCATTTCGCACTTGGACGGGCCCCAGGCTAACATAAATACTGTGCTTTCAGAATTCGACACAAGATGTCGCCACTTCCGTTGGCATTTCGCACTTGGACGGGCCCAGGCCACAAATAAATAAGCACAAACTCGACAACCAAAAATTTACACATCTTCGGATCTACCGGATCTGCCCTGATGATGGACACTGCAACGCTGTCCGAAACGTCGGATAAAGAAGGAGTTAGCGCAACACGGCATAACACCCCAAAAACAAACAACAAAAATGCTTTTGGCCGTGAGAATCTAAAAACTTACCTTCTTAAATATAAGTTTCTTAATAATAAAGAACAAACAAGAGAAGAAAAAAAAAAGTATGATCACTTTTCCTTGCACAGGAAATAAAGTCCAATTAGGCTTCACTTTAGGGTGGTTAAACAGCCCTCACTTACACTGAATTTACGCTATAATTAAATAGCAAAATGAGAAACCTATCTAACTAAGTCCATCCGGTTTAACATTCTCATGACAAAAATCTTATGACAAAATTCTTATTACAAAACTTAAAATTAAACAATACTTAAAATTAAACAAGCATAGATAATGAAAATATCTTTATAGATATATATTTTTTACAATTCAGAACAATGGAGTTCAATATTGGCAAAATTAGTACACAAGAAAATACTTTTCTTTGTTATAAGTAATATAGAATCAGTTTACAAACTGTCTATCAGACGTGACCAGAGTAGGGGTTTGTATTGGATTATTTATCCGTCATTTTTGAACCAGGATTTACAGTTCCAAAGAAATACCTATATGTAACAGAGTCGTCAAACAAGAATAATATTTAAATTATCCATTTTTCGAAAATCAAATCAGGTCAGGATTTAAAAACAATAAATACCTGCCAATCAAGGTGGACAGAATAGGATTTACATACAATACCTATCTATTTATCAATCAGTTCATGACAAAAGTCAATTGGTACTCAAAAGCAAAACAGAAACTAGTAAGTTAAGCTCATACCTTAGGATATACAAAAATCCATATAACAACCTGCAGCAAACACTCAACAGAGTGACATTGTTTGTAAAAAAAATGAGACCAAGGCAATACCCAAGCTGGCATTCCTTAAAAAAAACACTCCAAGTGTAGACAAAACGTCAGCATTTCTTGTACAAACAAAACAAAATTGTGTGATCAACTATGGCTTTCAGTGAGTTGACACTATTCGAGGGGTGATCAATCCAAAATTTAATGAATGACACTAGTAATACTTAATGTATAGTTTAATACTGGTATTAACAGGAAGACACTGATGTTTATCACATTTAGACTTAAAAACTATACAGATACACACTTTCCTGTATTAGAGGCAAAGTGATAATTCCAGAGGAATTATTTACTAGTTAAGCACGCCAAAGCAGTACTTACTTTGTTAGAGACAAAACAACTTTCTTATGAACTAAGAATTATATAAAGAACTTTAGGAATGCTATACCATACTTAAACTTATGAGATACAAACTATCAATAATAGAACTAACAGAACTTTTGTGCATCAGAAAGTAGCTCAAGTTTCTGAAACACAAAATTCCAAGATATATATTCTCAAGTACGCTGGAGGTTCCATGGGCTAATAAAAGGGCCTCCAGTGGACTAAAGAAAGAAGGGCATAAACTTAAAAATAATAGCATTACTACATAATCCGTTATACAGACGGAACAAAATAATAAATCAATGTGTGTGCACGTAAGTAACTCAGTGTATTATTACCAATATAATCAAACATTTGATAATACCAAAATCTCGAAGCTAGTGTATGTTATTAATAACAAGAAAAGCAAAGTAACGAAGGAAAGAAAGACTTAACTAACAAAATTTGGGCGCCAGTGACCACAAGGGTCACGTTCCAGTTTACCGAGGGTAAATAAACGGTTTATCGTCGATAAACTAGATTTTAGTGTCCGTACTGAGCACAAGATATGGAGGTACCAAACTCCAAATCATGAGAACAGAACAGTCACAAAAAGAAACAAATGCCATAATGTGAAGGGTTGGTAGGCCTATACACTACAACATTGGCTTCCTTAAAGAAAAAAAAAACAAAACTAATCTACCCGAACAATATCTTTTACGTGAAAATTACCTACAATTTTACCTTGCATATCTGCCAAGGAGTATACTAAATCCGAGACTCTATTTTTTATAACATTATGCACGAATCTTGGTGCCAACTTATGGGAAAAGTAATCCGGACCACTGGATTGAACAAAATTCTTCCTCCAAACGACATCACCTATATCATAAACCACGGATTTACGGCGTAAATTATAATGTTGGGCATTCTTTTTAAAGGCCTATACTAATGCATTTGAAACTTGTTCATAAATAGGAACTAAGTCTTCCAACTTCTTTGCAAATTCGGCTCTAGACTGATCTAAAGGTATGTCCGTGAGACTAGAAGAAACATTAAATTTATGTAAATTACCGTCAATAATTTGTTCCCTGTCGTGCATGAGGAAAAAAGGCGTGAAACCTGTTGCAAAATTAACAGAATTATTCAAGGCTGACTGTATCTGAGGCAGAAATCTAGACCAATTACGATGGTCAGACTCGGTCAAGATAGACAGAGCAGTCCCGATAGTTTGGTTATACCGCTCGACTACATTGTTTTGTGGGGTGTAATATGCGTTATAAAAAGGCATAGGAACATTATAATCGGCCAACAATTGTTTAAACTCTTTTGAAATAAATTGTTTACCATTATCACACACAAAGGATTGAGGAACACCGTGAACCAGAAAAATGAATTGTTCAACATTTTTTACAATGCTTTTAGCAGTAGCATTTCTTAGCGGAAAAATCCAAGTGTATTTCGAAAAGACGTCAACAACCGATAAAATGTACATAAATCCCGCGTAACTACGTGGAAGAGGACCAACAAGGTCGATAGACAACATTTGCATCGGTCTGTTGACTATTTTAGGATTCGTAGAAATACCCGCCGGCGCAGATGTATTTATTTTATGTGCTTTGCACGTTTTACACTTATTAACAAACTTTTTGACATCATTATACAAACCCGGCCAAAAATAACGTAGTTGGACTTTCTTATATGTTCTGAATACACCTGGGTGGCAAGAGCTAATAGACTCGTGTTCTTTACTTAAAATTGCGTTACGGTCCTCAAAAGGCACAACCAGCTTCCAGGCTGTATCCTCTTGCAAACCGAAACGAGATTTAGAATGTCGAAATAAACAATTATCTTTAATTTGGAAATTATTGAATCGTTGTGGATTATTCATACAATTGGAAAACAAATTATTATACCAACTATCAGAAATTGTAGGCGTAGAATCTAAGGCAGCAACAGTAAAATCATCTTTACGAGAAAGAACATCTGGAACAGTATTCAATTTACCTTTTCTGTGCACCACATCAAAAGAATACTGAGAAAGGCGCGTAGACCATCGAGCTAGTCTACCAGTTGGATTGGACAACGAAACCAACCACTGCAAACTGGAGTGATCCGTTACCACTGTGAAATGAACACCTTCTACGTAAGGCCTGAAATGATTCACAGAATCTAACACCGCAAGGAGTTCGCGCTCCGTGACGCCGTAGTTCCTCTCGTGAACATTTAAACACCTAGAGAAAAAAGAAACCGTCGAACACCTGGGTAAGCACGCCGCCGATTCCAACGTTGCTCGCGTCGCAATGTATAGTAAAGGGCAAAGAAAAATCTGGACAGCTAATAACGAGAGCAGAAGTGAGAGCTTTCTTTAATTCCTTAAACGCGTTTTCTGCTTCTGGAGACCATGAAAAATTACTTATTCCCATTCTAGAACCAGTGAGTTTTGTCAACGGGGCCGCAATAGTACAGAAATCTTTAATAAAACGCCTGTAATAACCGCAAAGACCTATAAAAGCTTTAATTTGCTTAGAATTTTTAGGGGTAGGGTAAGTTCGAATACATTCTAATTTAACGGGGTCTGTACGAAGACCTTTCGCGTCTACGATATAACCTAGATACTTCAACTCTTCTTTACAAAACTCACATTTTTTGAGGTTAACTGTTAAGCCCGCATCTCTTAAACGTTCATAAATTTTATTCAAAATCTTAAAATGTGATTCAAAATCCTCTGAAATAATAATCAAATCATCGAGATAGCAAAATACGTTCTCGTCGAACTCAGGACCAAAAAGGGCATCCACAAGACGCTGCAATTCGCTGGGAGCATTCTTAAGACCAAATGGCATCCTCACAAATTCAAATAAACCGTGGCCTGGTACAACGAAAGCCGTTTTAGGACAGGATTCCTTATCCAAGGGAATCTGCCAAAACGATTTGGACAAATCTATTGATGAAATAAAACGAGCAACCCTAAGTTTATCTAAAATACGTGAAATATACGGGATAGGATAGGAATCAGCCAGAGTAACGCTATTCAAGCGCCTCGAATCCAAACAAAATCTAACAGAACCATCCTTCTTAGGGACAATCAAAACTGGGTTTGACCAAGCCGAACGAGAACGGCGGACAACACCTAAATCCAACATTTCTTTTAATTGAGCTTCTAATTGCTTCTGACGAGTTTGAGACAATGGATAATAACGCTGCTTACCTATTAAGGGATCCTAATCCCCTGTTGTATTTATTTTATGACGTACCAAATGGGTTTTACCTAAACCTCGTTCTTCGAAAGAAATTGACTTAAACTTAAATATTACCGAATTGAACTTAAGATTGTCTTGAGGGGACAGCAAGGAAGCTGATGTTAATTTGCGAACCTCACTGACAACATTCCCAAAATCAACATTGCTAGCAATTCGACGTGGCCCCTCAGTTGTTTCCAAAAGTCAACTCCCAAAACAATTGAAGAGGACAGAGACGGAATTATGAAAAACTTAATATATTTTTTAATATTATTATAAAATACTAGTACTCGCATGGTACCAATTATATCCTGACGTTTGCCATCCGCGGTGGTAACGTAGGAATCTAACTTATTTAACTTAAATCCTAAACTTATGAAAAAATTATAAACAGAACCCCCGAAACAACTGACAGATGCTCCACTGTCCAAAAGTCCCGAAAAAACCAAATTCTTAATTCTAATATTAACATGTGGTCTAACATCTTGTCCACAATCAGATAACGGCAAACATGCGTAGATGTTGCGCGTGGAAAACTTAAACTTAGATTTATTACTAGTAACTGCCGACGACCTTTTATCACCCTTGTGCACAGAACGCAAAAGATCTTTGGCTAGTTTTTTGAATTATACTTATTTTCGTCATTATGCTTAAAAGAATCCCTTTTCCATTTTTGACAAAATTGTTTCGTATGTCCCTGTTCTTTGCAATAGAAACAATTAAAAGTTTTCTTACTATTAGAAGAAGAATTTGAAGAAGGCGCGCGTGGAGAAAAGGAAGCCTGATTATACTTAACACGTGGAGAAAACGACCCTTGAGCTTGAGGCGGATACGACGGTTGAGAAGAAGGAACCCGATTAGAATACGACGTTTTAGGAAACGAAACTCGCGGAGAAGAATTAAAGTGTGGAGCGGGTTTTTCTACCGAAAGTTTATCAAATTTACTGCACACACTTACTAGGGCTGAAAGACTCTTATCCGAGAAATAGGCAACGGCCAAGGCGTATTTAGGTAGGAGACTGTCACAGACTAAGTCCACCAATTGTTCTTCCGAGAGCGGAACATCCAACCTTAAGTTTGCTAATTGAACATCTTCAACATATTCCACCACAGCTTGATTAAACTTTTGCTTCATAGCGAACAAGGCTTTTAAAGCTTCCGTTTGGTTGGTACAAACGTCAAAACGGGAAATGAGGAGCTTTTTCAAAGTAGACCAAGACAAAGAGTCATCAAAAATAGTCCTAAACCAAGAAAGAGCTCTTCCCTCTAAGAGGTCAGAGAAAGCGGTAACAACCGAGGACAACTCCACCTTCCGGCTTCTAGATAGTTCTTCAACTCGTAAAATGAAATCTCTAACATCCGAAGACCCAGAAAATTTTAAACCCCAAGAATGGACAGAAGAAGAAGTTGAAGGAATAGCCGACTGATAATAATTATTAATTATAGTTTTAGTATTTTCTGAACAAACTGTATTATCATCCCCCACATTCATATTAGAACCACCCCCATCTTTCAAACTTTTATTAAAGGAGCGAGCCTGTTCGCGCATACTGGATAAAGTAGTTTCCGGAACGATGTTACGATCCGATAACAATTTAATCATTTCTTCCTTCCTCTGAATATCTGAAATCGCCATCTTTGTTTAACTGGGGAAAATGATAATTAGAAATTAAATAATTATTCTTCAATAAGAATAATAACTTAAATGTAATAATGAAATATAAATAATAATTTATTTATAACAGATCAATTACCAAACACCCTATACAAGTCAACTCGAAAATTAGAAATTATTTACACTAATACAATCACAACAGTGCAGCCAACGTATTCTCCCAAAATTGCAGTGCTCACTAGGCTACGATATACGAGTACGATTATATACGAGTACGATTATATACGAGTACGATTATATACGAGTACGATTATATACGAGTACGCCAAGTACAATTACGAATCAAGGACATTTACTTTATTGTACTTTAATCAAAATAAACAATTATCCAAATTGTTATTATAATTGATAAAGAAAACAATTAACCAAATTGTTATGAAAATTGATAAAGATGATGATGATGCTCTTTATTAAGGCGAAATAAGTAGACTTGACCTGAAATTTGGCATTTTTGAGGCCACTTTTAGACGTATGGACACTTTTCTAGAAAAAAACACAAATTGATTTCGAAAGATCGTTATTTTATCTTGTAAAGTAAGATGTAAAATTTTGAAAAATAATATTATTTTCATATCATAATAAAGTGTTACCGTTGGACGATGCGCAGATTTGTTGCATTTTCAAAGGTGAAGTTGTATTATACAACAAATATTTCAAATCATATAATAATACAGTATAAACAATCAATAAATTATCTATCATATGTATGTATAAGAATTTTGTTTTTATTTCAAATAAAATTACTAATAAATAAATCCGAGCACGCGTTTTGTGACGAAAATCCCTCAATTGGACTATTTATTTATGGTCTTACAAATTGGTATAGTTCAGATTTTTTTAGAAAAATAATTTACCAAGACATTATTGAAACATTAGAAATAATTTATGACCAAAAAATATATTCTTAAAGTACATAATAGTAATTAATTTCGATTCGCGTTTGTTGTTTGTGATTACCCCGGCGCAAGCCGAAATTTTATGATTCCCCGCTGCGACAGGGCGGCGAGCGGACGTCTGTTCCACGCCAGTCTACTTGATAACATTTTAAGGAAATTCCTCGCTTAAAAATGAGGAGGAAAATACCCTCGGAAAAAAGTTTTATTAGATAGCACAAATTACGACATCAAAAACGTACGTGGGAGATATATTTTCAGAAAAAACAAAAGTTAGTGATATTTAATTATCCGTGTACATTGTATGTATCGTTATATTACGTACTTATATGCTACAGAGTCGTTCGAAAGAATCAGTCAGAAAGATTGATTGGTAGTCAAAAAGTGCCACCAACCAAATGAATTTCGATTCGTGATGTGCGATTCAAATATTTTTTTTGTTCATAATTTCTATTTTATTGTCCAATTCACTATTACATTGGTATAATTCAACATATTTAATATTTTTTGTGTTACTTTTTGTCAGTTTCATAATGTCATATTGTGAATTGAGAAAAAAAAACAAGGTTATTTTTGACACACTAACCTATGATTTTTCAATCGAAATTTACTCGTGAATTTAATAACATTTCGAAAATTAGACGAGTCAGGTCGCTCCGTTAATCATGAAAACAAATACATGAAAGCGATACAATATTATTGAATCGCATAACTACATATGTAGGTAGGTAGGTACCGTAGAAAATACTTGGAAATAAAACCTAGTTTTAATATATATACTACTTCAGTTGTAAGGAATAAACCCTATTTTCAATGTCATACATATCAAATCAAGTAATACTTTAAAGATAAGTATTAGAAATAAAACTTACCGGTTATACCTTTCGGACAAACGAATAAATAAGTAAAACAAAAGATTTTTACTCTCCTTTGGAAAACTCGTGTAAAATATTTAAAAAAAAACAAATTAAACAAATATTTGAATTTTTTTTAAATGTATATTTATATACCTACATATTTTATATCTACCATGTCAACAAACTGCATTTGTATTTATTTATGTTAACTCACTCCGACGTATAATTTACAAATATGTATGTAACTACTTATTAGGAAGAAAGCTACAACCAAGAATTTAACAACAATAATTGTTATTTCATCGGAACCATGCTGTAGTTTTCACAGCCGCGCGAGTGTACGGCTCGCAGCGGAATGAATTCGGTATTTCTGTCTCGGTCTAAAAAAACGTCCGATCGCGAGACCGTCTTTTAACGAAATTTGAATTCTTGTCTGCTGGTTAAACCGCCTTAAGGAATAACACGTCGTTATTTTCGATTAAATATACGGCAAAAAAGAAATAACGAAGTCTTGTGGAGACATTGACAGTTGTCCATGTTTGTAAACAATGTAGTAATTACTAGTCAGATGACATTAACAACAACAACTTAATATTATATTATTAGTATGACAAGTAGTAATACAAGGTTTGACGTTTAACCTTCAAATTTTGACAACCAAAGTTGTTCATAGATCAACAAATATAGACATAGACAATCGATATTATAATTTAAACAAAAATAATAATTTATTTACTCAAACTTTCGAAAACTTCTAACTTCAACAGTAATAAATTGTCTATGCTCAAAAAATGAAAAGATCTATGCAAAACAATAACAATTGAAAATGCAAACAACATAATTATTATAGGTTATGTTTGAGAATACATGAACACAACATTGAATAACATTAATATTAAAGGTTATAATGTTACAATTTAAATATTCTCGAGCAAAACAAACAATAGTAAACATTAGGATAGGTAAATGTAAGTATCCAAATGTTAAGTACACACACCTCGATTTAACTTTAATATTATCAACTAGTATTAATGAAAATCCAACCTGACATGACAGAAAAAATACGGCACCGAAAATGAAATATTTTAAACGTTGGGCGCCAAATGTAAAGGTGTAAATGTAATGTAGGAACATTCCAATGTTTACATGTAATATTGAGATCTACAGGATCAATTATAGGGTACAAATACGATAGAGCAAAGATCTCAATCTCATGATTGTGTGGTTAATTCTCTGTCAAGTAAGGAGGAAAATCAAAAATAATAAGAGTAATTACTTAATAGAAATTATATTGAAACCATCAAAAGTTACAACAAAGGAGTACAAATAATAACCATGTAACAATAGGAATAAAAGTGGGCACATACCAGATGGACTCCTGAACCAAACTAAACTAACTTTACGTTGTCGAGAAACGAAGGAATAACAACGGGTGGCGAACGAAAACTTGTCTCCGGTAACGGGGAACGGACCCGTGACGGAAGCCAGGACATCCTTCACTTAATGGAGACGGGAGGGCGCAAGTCCTTCAACGCGCGCCTGTAGGAGCATCAATTCCGCAGCACGTGGCAAGCAACCAGACTCGTCTTAAGACTGCCAGGACATCCTTCTCTTAGTGGAAACGGGAGGGCGCAACTCCTTCAACGTGCGCTTGCAGGATCATCAAGTCTGCAGCACGTGGCAACCAACCAGACTCGTCTTACAGACTTCGGGAACAGCAATCCGTTCCTTCGTGACGCGGGGACACTCAGCCATCAACTTCTAGCCACAGCTAGGACCAATCCATTTGCGGTTTCACAACCGAAACACGAGCACTACAAATATGACCACCGGCCAACACTGGATAAAAAGCGGGATTCCATAATCACCACTAAAATAATAATCAACACGAACTATTCGTGAAAGGTAAAACACCCCGCGCCCTTTTTAAAAGAAAAGCATGACTTCTATTCACATGATTAACTCAGATTAAAACACCTTAAATGGCGAGTGACAAGATCCGCGAGCAGCTGCCCAAAAACCGATCGGGGAGGAAGTGACCAAAAACAAAACTGTCCTTCCTTCCTTAAAAATATTGCCAAAGTTAAAAAAAAAAAACACCATAGACAAAATAAACCCAATTAAGCAAGAACTACACTTGTCACAAAATATTTATGTGACAATCTGTGGTCGTCTGTGGTTAAGGGGGTGACAAAATGGCGCCATACAAAAAGCCCGAAGATACCGAAGAAGCAAATAAATTTTATTTGATTAATTTGTGTTATTTCACAATTAATTAATTAAAATAATATATAGTATATTTGCGGCACGTTCCAGAGTGGAAGATACTACCAGTATCGCCCTGGTGTAAGACCACCATTCAGAATTGAAACGTTGCTCCAAATGGCTTTAGCCGTGTTTAGTGACTAGATCTGAATAGCCAGGTACTTCCCCACCTTCCTCTTTCCCTTCCCCACTTACCTTCAGCCTCACAACATCCCCCAATTGGGGATGCCATAGTCTCACTGGCTCCAGACGGGAGCAGTTGAGACTCTTGTGAGGTATTCACTATAAAAAAAAAAAAAAAAAAAAAAAAATATATCGATCTAGAGAGTGGTTTATTTATGGTCCGAGCTGTCCACACATCTCTGCGAACGGCAGGCAATCATAACAAAAGTGACATTTGCGTAGGGTTGCCATCTCTAAAATTTGGCAACCAGGACAAGAGGCGTGAAAACCCCGGATTTTAGAGCCCATAACCCGGACATGTCAACAGGTTTTTTTAAACACAGTCAGTGTAATAAAAACAGTTTAAAATGTCATAAATCACCTTTTTATTTATTTTCAGACCTTAAAATTGAATTTTGTCATCTTTTATCATCATTTTAAATGTACCTATTAAATTTTTAATAGTAATTAAATTTTTAAACAAAAATCTTAAAAATACTGAGACCATTTTAGTACTCAGTCTTACAATTTTTGAGGTAACTCTTTTAACTGAATAATATTTATCTTCTTTAAATTTGTATCAGCAGCCATTTACACAACAAAATACCTCTTAACATAATATAAACTAAATTCAGTCTTCTTAAATCTTAAGCAACAAAACTGACCCTTTTTAAAGTTTAGACTTACTAAACCCGGACTACAAATGAATCCCCGCCCGTCCCTCCCCGGACGCCTTCTAAACTAGGACAAATCCGGGGAAACCCGGACGGATGGCAACCCTACATTTGCGTATAAGTGACGTTTACGTATTATCTTTTTCGCGCCAATCCGTTAACACATAATGGCAGAGTGGAGTAACGATTTAATATTGTCGGACTCGGATTCGTTCAAACGTTCGGAGTTGGAGGGTTGGCAGCAGTTTCTCTAGGTGGCCACCACACGATCGGCCAACCTTCCAACTCCGAACTAAGTTCGGAGTTGGAAGGTTGGCGTTGGTGTGGAGGAACCATTACATTAGAGTTTTGTATGTACTAATGCTATGATTTGTAATTTGGAATAGTTGATGATGAAGAACATGATGAGGGTGCAGGAGCAGAAGCAGGTGGTGGTGGTTTCATGGAAGTAGCCCCAAATGAACAAGTAGCCCCAATCAATCATATTGGAAATGCCACTAGACAGGTGTTCATTGATCAACATTTTTAAATGTATTAGTATGTACTCAATATGATTGTATCTACATATCGTCCCTTAGCTGACAACACCGCTCAAGTCGAAAATTGGCGGTTTTCACATTTTAATGCCGATAGATGGAGCTGCTCATTGCGCGTCTGACCATTGGTCACATGATATAGATTTCTGTCAATTAGAAGCCTTAATTCAAAAAGTAGTGACAGCGCGCAAGTCGGTTAGCCTCTCAACACCGCACAAGTTGTTAGTCCAGGGGGGGTCGCATAAATAAACCAATCACTAGATTGATAACTTCGGCCTTTAGTAGGGAGAAATTTTGTCCACGATGACGTCACATCCAGAATTGAAGCATAAACAAACCACTCAGCAAAGTAGAGGAAACAAAAAAAAAAAAGCGCGGCCATAGACAATATGATCTTACCTAGGTAGGCACCCAGGGAAGACAATATTGTGCTATTCATCAGCCTAAAATATTATTTTAAAAATAAATTTTAGAAATGTCAACAGATTCTCTCAGGACGACAAGGCTCCAACTGAGGAGTGCGGTCAAAGTGCGGTCATGCGATAATGAGCTATAAGGTATCTTTCCTTACGGCACATTTTCTCTGTAAGTTGAAAATCTGTCGTCCCGAGGCCGTCGTAAAATAACTCAAAATTACTTGAAATTTGAATTCCACTAAGGAAAAACATTTTCAAACAATGATTGTGCTTTTCTACGACAGCATTGAATGTTAACATTTCTCTGTTTATCAGAAAAATGAAAAACTTTGTTACATGTTGTAAAGTATTTTTTTATTTTATTTCAGTAAGATAACAGAAAGAAACAAATAAATTTATAAACACATTTTAAATGTTTACGAAGTCTGCGACTGAAGCTTTTTCTGGTTTAAATATTCATTTGAGTCGCTAATATTGTTTTAAATTATTAAATATTTCAATTTGAGGATTTAGTCATGAAGTTATTCAAAAAATAATATGAATACAGAAAACATGAGCACAAAACACATCTTAAATTTGTACCAAGTCTGCGACTAAATCTTTTTCTGATTTAAATATTCATTTGACTCGCTAATATTGTTTTAAATTATTAAATATTTCAATTTGAGGATTTAGTCATGAAGTTATTTAAAAAATAATATGAATACAGAAAACATGAGCACAAAACACATCTTAAATTTGTACCAAGTCTGCGACTAAATCTTTTTCTGATTTAAATATTCATTTGACTCGCTAATATTGTTTTAAATTATTAAATATTTCAATTTGAGGATTTAGTCATGAAGTTATTCAAAAAATAATATGAATACAGAAAACATGAGCACAAAACACATCTTAAATTTGTACCAAGTCTGCGACTAAATCTTTTTCTGATTTAAATATTCATTTGACTCGCTAATATTGTTTTAAATTATTAAATATTTCAATTTGAGGATTTAGTCATGAAGTTATTCAAAAAATAATATGAATACAGAAAACATGAGCACAAAACACATCTTAAATTTGTACCAAGTCTGCGACTAAATCTTTTTCTGATTTAAATATTCATTTGACTCGCTAATATTGTTTTAAATTATTAAATATTTCAATTTGAGGATTTAGTCATGAAGTTATTCAAAAAATAATATGCTTACAGAATTCATGAGCACAAAACACATCTTAAATGTGTACAAAAAACTATAAACATTCTTACGCAGGGGAGCATTGTGTTTCGCTGCCGCTGGGTCCCACAGGAACAGGAACACTGATGTCTGAAAACAAAATGATCTTAGTGGTCAAAGGAAAGGAAGTAAAGATCTGCATATTGGATAACAAGTAACATAGAACAGATGTTTACCTTTGTAATCTTCCATGATCTTTTTGGCAGAAGGAACACACCGCTGGTACCCGGTAAGATGTTATCAAGCTCTGAAATAAACATATTTATCGGGTTAACCAAAGTTCGTGAACTAAACATATCATATTGAAAGTAATTATGGTCTTTTATGACATCACACCGTCCTGGTGGAACGCGGATGGGGTCTAAAAGTAAATTCAATTCTTAGGTGAAATTAAGTTACACATTACATGGAACACAGAAGACAAACAAAGGGATATTCACACCTGTATTTTCGTCATAACGGGTCCGATACTGTCTTAAATCTGCATAACTACCAATGCCGGGTAGATTTAAAGTCAGCAGTGCGCATCTTCGAAGGGATCCATTTGGCATTTTTGTTTCTTTTGTACTTTTGTAACTTCCGTATTTTGGGTATTTATGACAAGTGGTCTGTCTGTCTGTACACACAACACGGCACTTTTGTAACTTCCGTATTTTGGGTATTTATGACAAGTGGTCTGTCTGTCTGTACACACAACACAGCTTCATAATTTTAGACATTTTCACACAACAACAACTCATGAATTCACGAAAGCAAACAACATAAATAAACCACTCGCGCAAACAATCTGAATCTGTCAGAAGGACGCAACCATGACGCAATAATGGCGTCACATTGGTCACATTGTTTCCGGGGGAAATGGAGTGTAGCCTCTCTCTCTCTGTTACACGGGAGAGAGTGAGAGATCAAACCAGGACGGCTTTTCATTGGATAGTCTGGAACTGACGTCATCAAAAAACCAAAAAAGTGTCGGAGTTATACCCCCCTGGGGGGTCGACTCCGACCTAAATTTTGGTCCTAGAATGGTGGCGCTTTGGTGACGTCATAGCAATATTTAAAATGCCAATATCCAATAGGAACACTTTGAACGCCATAGAAGAACTGAGTTGTATAAAATGGGATATCTGTGGTAACAAAAGTCAAAACACCACATGTTTATGGTTCTTCGCCGACGTAAATATTTGTGAAAAGTGAAAGTAGTTTTTTTGCAAAGTTCGCATTTTGCAAAAAAATTAAAAACGACTTGTGGCTCGTTGAAAAAAGATGCTTTGCCGACCCTTAATCTTCCAGATATCGGAATATATCGGGATTTACCTGGTGCACAAGGGACCCGGGATGTTAACCAAAATGCAGGTGCGAATCTCTCTCTGTTTGTTCAATGTTTCTAATGTAACTTATCATTAACTTGAATCACCTCAGAATTGAATCTATTTTCTTTTTTAGACCGTATTCGTGTTCCACGTGTACCCCCAGTGTACTACTGCACAAATTGTGGTGCCCTCCAAGATCACAATTACAGTTTTAAAGGTATAAATCTCTATCGACCTTAATATTATTATATGATTGTGAGTGTTGGTAGAGAGATAGAATTAAAGAATAGACGTTGATTTGAGTCGTTATTATGATAAAGATATTCATTCAATAGAATTATTATTTCTTCAAACCCAGCAACTGAATTACAGATATAATATTCTATGTTTTGTTTGAGTAATGTGATGATGTGATGTTTATTTATTTCAGATGCTAATGTCTTCCCTGGACCCAGCAGCCGGCCCATTGCTGCCAAAATGGACGTAGAAGCGTATACCTTCATACGCTTCTATATACAACTGTTTTATTTTTCTCTAAAGGAAATAATATTCTAATATTCTGTTTTGGTGTGTTAACATTTTATTGTCATTTAAAATGTGTTTTGTGTTTACACAAGCTTGTATGTCCCTTTTTTGTGTTATCTGTGTTTGAGTAATAAAATAATTCATGCAATTACGAGTTTTTCATTTTTAAATAATATTTTAGGCTAATAAATGGGGACCGTATTTATATTGTCTATGGTAGTACCGTTTTTTTTTTTTACTTTCCTCTATCTTTGGTCGATGGTTTGTGACGTCGTGACAACATATTCCCTTCTCTTTCTTTTTCTCTTAGTTCCAAAAAAATCCGTCGGACGAAATATGTTCAGTACTAAAAGCACGAAGATGACGATCTAGGTGTAGGTTCATTTATGCGTTAGTCTGTCATACATTTCTCTCAAAAGTACTTCGCGCTCTGTGATTATTATATTTTTATGTGAGTTTTATCGCTGAAAGGTTTATGCAAGATGTTTTAATAGAAGATTAAGAGGTAAGCTATATAATACAGTAATGTTTATTGATTATCGCATAATATTCATATAGAAAGAAATCATCATTGAATATCTTCATTTACTTAAGCGGTGTTTACTAACCAGCTTTTTTAACTTGGGCGGTGTTTCAAAATGTATTTTATTTCTTTGAGGAAGCTCAATAATTGAAATACATTATGGATGGAGAAGAAATTGATTCATGCAGTTCAGGTGATGATTGTGTTTTTTGCAAGAAATCGAAACTCAGATCATGTGACAACATAAACGAACAAAAGCGGCAATATTTGTTTGAAAATTTCTGGAAGAACATGAACTGGGAGCAGCAAAGATCATTTATAACTTCTCATGTTAATAAAGTACCAAAGAAAATTACAAAAAATCCAGAATCATCCAAAAGAACTGATAGTCGAACTTACGTTTTCACGATTGATAATGTACGTCACCGAGTCTGTAAAAAAATGTTCTTGGCCACTCTTGGCATTAAAGATTGGTTTATAAGATATTGGCTGACAAAAACAGACTGTGCCATGCCTCCAGATTTGTCTACTTCAACCAGTAACCGCAGAAATCCAGAGAAAATTGAAGACCACAAATATGTTGAAAAGTTTTTAGCAGGTCTTCCAAAGATGCCGTCGCATTACTGTCGTGCTAAAACATCACGAGAATACTTAGAACCAATTTTCTCGAAGATGACACAACTCTACCACACATATCAAGAGAATTGTGAGTTAGAGGGTAGAGAATGCCTTGGTCGTAAATTATTTGACAAATTATTTTTGAAACTCAATCTGAGCCTATTCTACCGAAGAAAGATCAATGTGATGATTGTTGCAGTCATAAAACTGGAAACATTACGGATGAAGAATACGCACAACATGTTTCGAAGAAAGATCGAGCCAGGAGAGAGAAAAATACT
This sequence comes from Hesperophylax magnus, assembly GCA_026573805.1. NCBI lineage: Eukaryota > Metazoa > Arthropoda > Insecta > Trichoptera > Limnephilidae > Hesperophylax > Hesperophylax magnus. Next base: position 150,203 of record JAIUSX010000016.1, read on the forward strand.
GACAAAGATATTGCACAGTCCGGAGCTTGTCATGTATTCACACAGGATGTTGAATCGGTAAAATTGGCTCCGTATCTTCAAGCCAATGCAATTTATTATAAAACTAAATTATGCGTCCATAATTTTACATTATACAATTTAGCAACTAAAGAAGTATGTGTTATTGGTTCGATGAGTCAAATAGCACACTTGAAGCCTCTGTTTTTGCTTCATGCTTAGTAGACTATCTAGAGAAAGTTTTGAGCCAGAAATTATTGCCTGTGATTTTATATTCCGATGGCTGTTGTGCTCAAAATCGCAATGTTACCTTAAGCAATGCTTTATTACGTTTAGCGATTGAAAAAAATATTGTGAGTACTCAAAAGTACCTGGTAAAAGGCCATACCCACATGGAATGAGATTCCGTACACAGTGCAATAGAGTGTAAATTAAAAGGTAAAGAAATTTACCTTCCACAACAATACATGGCTATTACTAAAACCGCTAGGAGTGATCCTATGCCTTACGAAGCTCGTTATTTGTACTATACCTTTTTTAACGACTTTTCGAAAGAATTAATTTATAAATCTATACGGCCTGGTAAAAAGCAGGTGACCCAGTCGTCACAGATGTATGTATGCTAAAATACAGACTAAATGGCACAATTTGGTATAAAATTGGTTTTGATGACGAGCTTCAGCCGTTACCACATCGTTCCACGCCAATTAACAGCATTAAACAAATAAATCACCTCCAGAAATTGTATGCAGCTAGAATACCAATTACAAATCGGAAGTATAAAGATTTGCAAGACCTAAAAAGTGTATTACCATCTAGTTGCCACTCTTTTTATGATGACCTTCCTCACAGCAATCGCTAAAGACTGCAACTAACTATTAGACTAGAGATTTCGAGTATATTTTTTTTATTTTTATAATTTTATTACTATTATATCTTGTTTAGTTGGAGTTTATTAAAGACTATGTTTTAAATATTTTCCTGTTAAAATAAAAAAAAATAATAATATTAATTGCACTTAGGTACGCTCTTAAGGTTCGTGTGTCACCAAATAACTTTAAGCAATTGATCTCAACAATGTTATTCTTAAGATTAAGGTTATAAATACCTATTTATAACGATTGTTAATTATTCTTGAAATATTTCTTAATAATAACTTTATTTTTTAATACCTTATTCCCTAACATTTCCGCAAACAACACCGCCTAAATCTAATAAAATATCAGTCAACACAGCTCAAGTCATAAAATAAAAGTTAAAATAAAGTATTATTGTAGAAAGCAATCACTTTGTGGTTTGACATATTTAATAAAATAAAATACTTTTTTTGTTTTAAAACCACGATATTTATTAATTTATGAACCGACCGGTTTCGCTTTACTTAAGCATCATCAGGGTACAAATTAATACTAAACAAGAAGTACATAATGTGTGCATATATATAACAAAATATAGAGGGAGACAACATGATACAAATATAAGCAACACAAAGACGGTCATAAAATACATTAACATAAGTGCACAAGTAATGGAAAAAACCGCCAGATAATTATCTGTAGATAATTATCAGATAATTATCTGGCGGTTTTTTCCATTACTTGTGCACTTATGTTAATGTATTTTATGACCGCCAGATAATTATCTGTAGATAATTATCAGATAATTATCTGGCGGTTTTTTCCATTACTTGTGCACTTATGTTAATGTATTTTATGACCGTCTTTGTGTTGCTTATATTTGTATCATGTTGTCTCCCTCTATATTTTGTTATATATATGCACACATTATGTACTTCTTGTTTAGTATTAATTTGTACCCTGATGATGCTTAAGTAAAGCGAAACCGGTCGGTTCATAAATTAATAAATATCGTGGTTTTAAAACAAAAAAAGTATTTTATTTTATAAAATAAAGTAAATCGTCAAAGTAAGTATAAATAATTATTTCTTAACCGCTAACTAGGGTATTTATTAAGTAATAACAGAAAAAATCCACCGATTTTTTAAAATAAACAGTTTTTTTCGTCTCCTGAAAAGTTGGTAAAAATGACTTATGCGGTGTTGTTAGCTAAGGGACGATATATAATTATATTACACTGAAAAAATGTACATACTCAATAGTATAATATACCTGCGACACAAATGCATATTACACAATAATGAAGATATAATAATAAGACTAAGGTATGATCAATATTGTTTATTTATTTTTATTTTAGGGAAATCAGTTTACAACGTGCTTAATTTATAGTCATGTGTAATTCACCTAACTGAGAAACCATTTATAGATTTCCTCATTATGTTTACATAATGGCGTTGAGCTGTTTCAATTTGATGTACGTCTGTACATTTTTATTAAGCACAGTGAAGAACATTAATAAATGTAAACGAAAATACGAAATATAGATAAAATAAAATTATTATTTTATCTTTCAGCATCGACATTTTAATTTTGTGTTCCTCCTCCATGAACCTAATCCTGGTCTGCGACTCTTCTTCCTGTAGACAATTTTTAATGTCACTTTCCTCCTTCATCAAGCTAACCTTGGTCTGTGACTCTACTTCCTGTAGACGAATTTTGGCCCTGGATTAGTCTTTCATGAGCCTGAACCAGTACTCCATTTTTTTTTGGTGCTCAAGGTGCATTATTTTTTTTGTTTCTTCAAAGACGTTCGCCTTCATTTGGGCTAAGTCGTCTTCCTGAAAATAAAAACATTAAATGACAAACTTTTCATAACTGGTTTAACATAATTATTCTATTTCCAACTTTTTATTGTAATTTTTCCAATTTCCAATCCAGGTAAGTATGTTTATGTATCTTTGTAAATAATAAACTTTGATAGTGCCTATATATAACAAAGTGTACAGCAGAGATGATTTCTCACAAAAACGGCGCTTTACAATTATTATTTTTATTAATCCATATGTTAACACTATATACAAAATAACTATATTCAACTTTAGTCACCATGAAACAGGCAGTCACCTAGTACGGTATTTTAATCTATTCTCTGCAAATCTCTTAATTATCGTGCATTTTATACATAAAAAAAATAATATTCATATATGAGTTATTGTTTTTCTTAGTAAACTTTCAGTTTTGGTACGACAATAAAGTCAGTTGAGCAAACAAAAATGTGGTGTGAAGAAATACTTACTTTATGGCGTGGTCGCCTCCGAGGTGGAGGTGGAGGTAGAGGTGGAGGGCAAGCGTGCAGCGGGACATGCTGGATGGTGTGTGCTTGTGGTGATAGTGGCGGTGGTGGTGAATCAGCTTCACTGGAAACCTGAAAAAAATACATATATTATTTGTATCAACATTGAATTCCTAGGAAAATAACAATACTATTTGAGCATCTTGGCAGTAAAAACGTACCTCAGTCCGAAACTTCTCGCTTAAACGTCTTCCGTCGCTCTCCGAAGCAGCAGTTTTGTTATTCGATACTGTTTCCTGTTGATATAAACAAAAGATTATGTCCAACTGAAAAGTTACTGCTTTAAATATTGCAAATAGTTAGCACTCATTGTTGCGCTGATCATTTAAGTAGGTTTAGGTATATTACCTCAAAAGACAACTTCCTATTGGGAACAGAGTGTGGCAGTGTGGAGTGAGGGGTTGATGTAGGAAAATTCATCTGTAATAATAAAACACAATTACCAATATAACTCCCACAATTAAAGCAAGATTTACATGAGTTTAAATATAGACAGAACCATCAATATTTCAATAATATTACTATCAACTTATCTTTTGAAAAAAAAATGCTGGTTGGCTGTTAAATATTAATTCACATAAAAGTTGTGTTTTACAAAGTGTGTTTTTCCATTTAATATATAATGTCACACCACAAAGTATTTGCTTCCTTCGATAAAAAGATATTTACCTTTGCTTTAAATGTTGAATCGCTATCATCAACATTTTTGTCCGTTACGAATTCATGTGGTAACAAATCCACCATCGAGAGAATATCCTGCGGAGGACTTGGTGGTTGGGGACCTCCACCTGTTGCCATCACTTCCCTCCTATACCGGCTCAATTGGCTCTTACAAGCCAATTTGAGCATCTTCCATTGAGCTTGTATCTGACCCATATCTCTTTTTTGGTCACTTAGTGTGTTAAATCTGAAAAATAGTGTGCTATTAATTATGTGGTATGCATACCTTTACCTAATTAATTTTATACTATGATAATTTTTTTATTTGAAATGGATGTCAAAGCTACGAAGCGACAAACTTAAAGTTTAATCTGTAGAAAAGTTAACAATGCGGATATATTATGGAGGTATACTTACTTTAATAAAACAAGCTTCCCTCTTGGCAATTAGGGTGTTACTGTCCGAGTTTTTATTCTCTACAGCCCTCACGTGTTCAGCCACACAGTCCTTCAACAAGGCCTACAAGGAAAACAATCATTATACTTACACTAATTTCAAACAAGTAAACAAAACATTAGAGCCAAGATAAAAGTTAAGGTAAAATATCGATCGCGCTGGCCTCGCTTATTATAAATATTTTTTAGATAAAACCTTTAGATTCACCTTAATTACTGTACGACACAACTTTTAACCTTCGGGGCGGTGGAAAATATTGCAATAAAAATTTCAATTACGAAAAATTAAAATTAGCTTTCGTTTTGTGAAACGAGACCGTCCATTTTCAAACTTTATTTGTTTATTGTCAAATGTCATTTTGTTTTGTTGGTATTTCTGTTACTATAGGACGAAACGAACGGCTAGAAGTAGCTAGAGACAATCGCGCGGGCGTTTTTTTAATGTTAAAAAATTCCGTCAAATTAGTATTTACCTAATATGCATGCATTGTGTGCGTTGTGATTAAAATTTATTAGCTGGATTTTATTTTTTTACGTTCAAATTTTATTTAAGTTAACTATTTCTGCGATGTTGAGCGGCTACGCTAAGTTTGTAATACAAAAGAAAGTGCCCTCTTTATAGCGCCTGCTCGCGTCAAGGCAAGAAAAACATCCCAGTTTTCAAGCAGTTTAGCGGCTACGCTAGGTTTGTGTAACATGGTTTGTGATACAAAAGAAAGTGCCCCCTTTATAGCGCCTGCTCGCGTCAAGGCAAGAAAAACATCCCAGTTTTCAAGTAGTTTAACGGCTACGCTAGGTTTGTGTAACATGGTTTGTGATTCATGGTTTGGTATATATATATATATATATATATATATATATCTCAAAAACCATGTTACACAAACCTAGCGTAGCCGCTAAACTATTTGAAAACTGGGATGTTTTTCTTGCCTTGACGCGAGCAGGCGGTATAAAAGGGACACTTTCTTTTGAATCACAAACCATGTTACACAAACCTAGCGTAGCCGCTAAACTAATTGAGAACTGGGATGTTTTTCTTGCCTTGACGCGAGCAGGCGGTATAAAAGGGACACTTTCTTTTGAATCACAAACCATGTTACACAAACCTAGCGTAGCCGCTAAACTAATTGAGAACTGGGATGTTTTTCTTGCCTTGACGCGAGCAGGCGGTATAAAAGGGACACTTTCTTTTGAATCACAAACCATGTTACACAAACCTAGCGTAGCCGCTAAACTATTTGAAAACTGGGATGTTTTTCTTGCCTTGACGCGAGCAGGCGGTATAAAAGGGACACTTTCTTTTGAATCACAAACCATGTTACACAAACCTAGCGTAGCCGCTAAACTAATTGAAAACTGAGATGTTTTTCTTGCCTTGACGCGAGCAGGCGGTATAAAGGGGGCATTTTCTTTTTCATGCTAAACCATGTAACAAAAACTTAGCGTAGCCGCTCAACATCGCAGAAATAGTTAACTTAAATAAAATTTGAACGTAAAAAAATAAAATCCAGCTAATAAAATTCAATCACAACGCACACAGTGCATGCATATTAGGTAAATACTAATTTGACGGAATTTTTTAACATAAAAAAAACGCCCGCGCGATTATGTTTCTAGCCACTTCTAGCCGTTCGTTTCGTCCTAGAGTAACAGAAATACCAACAAAACAAAATGACATTTGACAATAAAGTTTGAAAATGGACGGTCTCGCTTCACAAAACGAAAGCTAATTTTAATTTTACTTAATTGAAATTTTTATTGCAATATTTTCCACCGCCCCGAAGGTTAAAAGTTGTGTGGTACAGTAATTAAGGTGAATCTAAAGGTTTTATCTAAAAAATATTCATAATAAGCGAGGCCAGCGCGATCGAAATTTTACCATCTCAACATTATCCATTTTTAGGTTATTCAAAGATAAACAAACCAACTCTTGGATTACTTTTTTGACATATGAATAAACGTGAAGTTGGCAACACGCCGCGAAATGCAAAATTTTTCAAGTGTTGCTACTGTAAAAAAATCATATTCCATAATCCAGCCGTCGAGCTATATTGGGAAAATTTATGATTATGAGTAAAGATTTTTAATCTGACCAGTATAGGCCCCCACCCCTGTATAGCTAATACGGGGTATTATCGTCGTATTAGGGATTTCATTATGAGTAAGACGTATAAAAAAAGTAGTCCTTCATGCATCCAAATTGTAACAACTGATAAGTATGTATAGTAGTGTCAATTTGATAGTGCTCCCTCCCTAAACACGAGAATTTCTCAATTAGGGAGGTATTGTTACCACTGATATTTTATAATATTATGTATTATATGTATATTGGTTAATAAAAAAAAAAAAAAAAAAAATGCAGCTAACCTGAACTCCTGTTTTAAGGCGCAATCGACTTGCGCCTACCAAAACACGATCCTGCAATCTACACTACTTCTAAGCAATGCAGCTAACCTGAACTCCTGTTTTGAGGGTCAATCGACTTGCGCCTACCAAAACACGATCCTGCAATCTACACTACTTCTAAGCAATGCAGCTAACCTGAACTCCTGTTTTAAGGGTCAATCGACTTGCGCCTACCAAAACACGATCCTGCAATCTACAATACTTCTTAGCTAAGCAGCTTGCTTCAAATCCTGTTTAAAGGCGCACTTATCCTGTTTGACTTGTGCCTTCCAAAACACGATCCTGCAATCACTACTAAACTTAAGCAATGCAGCCGGTCTGTACTCAAGTTTCAGGACGCAATAAATAGGCGCCTAGCAAAACACGATCCCACAATCTACACGCTTGCTTGAAATGCTGTTTTAAGGTTCAATTGACGGGTGCCGGCCAAAACACGATCCCGCGATCCCAGCCCGTGTCTCCCCTCCCTCGTCACCCCAGCCCGCGTTTCCCAGCCCGTGTCTCCCAGCCCGTGTCTCCCCTCCCTTGTCACCCCAGCCCGTGTCTCCCAGCCCGTGTTTCCCATCTCATGTCCGCCTCCCTTGTTGCCTTCCTCCCTCCTATGTCACCCAGCCTATGTCTCCCCTCCATCTCATTTGTCTCCCAGCCCGTGTCTCCCAGTACATGTCTACCCTCCCTTGTCCACTAGCCCAGGAGCCCATGTGTCTCCCAGCCCACGTGTCCCCTAGCCCATGTGTCTCCCAGCCCATATCTCATAGCCCTTGTGTCTCCCAGCCCATGTCCACCCACCTCCCTTGTCCCCCAGCCCACACCCCCCTTCCTCCATGATACCCAGCTCATTCCCCCAGCCCACGTTATATTGAGCTTTGAGAATCATCCGTCTGCGATTTGCGAGCAAAACTAACGACATCTAAGCTTTCAAGCTATGCGCTGCACTGGAAGTGAATTCACTTTTATATTTATTATTATAATATTTTGAAAATAAAAGAAATAAATAGTCTTAGCACTTGTATTATTTTTGTGTGTTTAACTAAGAGATACGTTGTAAACAGGTCGCTTGTGTGACGTGTGGCGAAATAATTATAATACTTATTAACTAGCCACAGGTACGAACTACAGGAACAAATAGTTGGATTAACTTGACGATTTCAATCACTGACAGTTCACAGATCTTAATTATATAAAATCACTGTAACAAGGCCGTTTAGGTTCAGCTAAATTGTATAGTTCACTTCAGTAAAGGTTACCTTACCTTTGTCGAAGTCAAGTCCAATATAACTCCTCGATCTGGTCCCCACATTATAAAATACATTCAGATTCAATAGAAAAAATTCAACACAAATTCCTAAGACACATTCAGCCTTACTCATAATCGCAACACTACGATAATACGGACAGGTTAAGTGAAATTGTTACTCATAATCGAGCCAACTCGCGCGCATGTGCATTGCCTAATCTGACCGTATTAGCAGACATCAGAATTTAACCCACCCGAAGGCCAGGATTAGGCAGTATACGGCCGTATAAATTCGGAAATGGCTGACTTTGACAATTTTGACGTTTTGACTGGAGCTTTGGCAAATCTTGACCGTATTCATCCACCACGGGCACGGAAAACATATAAAAAGCGGTATGACCCATTTACGGCGCTAACGGAAGGAGATTTTAGGTCCAAATATAGATTCACCAGGCAAATATGAGACGTTTGATCGATTTGGTACGGCCATATTTGCATGTCAATAACAAACGGGGTGGAAAAATATCTACCGATCTCCAAGTTCTTTGTGCCATACGATACTGGGGCAGAAACGAGGTAAGGATAGTGTTTATAATTGCATTCCTGTGAAACAAATCAGCAAAATCGATAACCAAACAGTTTTTAAATTATTATATCATTTTTTTCGCAGATACAAGATGATTGTGCAGATTTACATGGATTTAGTCAACAGACAATGTCCCGTATTGCCAAAAGGGTCGCAACTGCATTTGCCCGCCTTGCTCCACAGTACATTAAAATGCCACAATGTATTGAAGAGCAACAATCAACAGTTGCAAAGTTCCAAGGAATAAAACGTTTTCCTGGAGTAATGGTGCCATTGACGCTTTACGCTTGCGCCTTTTTAATTCTACCTCCAAATTAATCTCAACATTATCCATTTTTAGGTTATTCAAAGATAAACAAACCAACTCTTGGATTACTTTTTTGACATATGAATAAACGTGAAGTTGGCAACACGCCGCGAAATGCCAAATTTTTCAAGTGTTGCTACTGTAAAAAAATCATATTCCATAATCCAGCGGTCGAGCTATATTGGGAAAAACTATGATTATGAGTAAAGATTTTTAATCTGACCAGTATAGGCCCCCACCCCTGTATAGCTAATACGGGGTATTATCGTCGTATTAGGGATTTCATTATGAGTAAGACTGATTAACTTTAAACTCAGCATTCCCATTGAAAGTATAAACTATAATTACTTATTGAAAAAATTAAATTTATTAAAACTCTCAGATTGAAGAATTATATCAGACTTAATATTTATGTTCAAAATTGTAAATGGTAGTGTAGACAGCCTTGATTTAATTAACCTCATTGAATTTCATGGGGTCGAAGGGTTGGTAGGTCGTGGCGGGACACATCAAGCTGGATGATGCGCGCCTCAAGAAATGCTACAAATGACATAGCTGCATCAGCAGCACTACCAACAAGTCCAACTCTCTGGCGTCCACGAGCGGTCATCATGGCCCCGCGATCCCTGGGCAATGTGATCACCGGTGTGGGACGACCATCCCACCATCGAGGTCATAGCCGACAGAGAGGGGACGAATGGCGAAACTCTGGCGCCATAAAACCAGAACACCCCAGCTAAGGGAAGGAAAACCCCTACAGAAAAACCCTCGCCTCTAGTAAGGGGTTGGGCGAGTGGCTAATAAACACTCCCTGTAAAAACAACATTATTATGAAACCGGAAACTAAGCCTCGGACAGCGAAAACACCCGGCAGACAACTTGGCAATCGAAATATGGACTTGAGAATGGCAACATGGAATGTAAGAACGATGTATAGAAGTGGGGCCCTCGGAGAAGTACTTGGAGAAATGGAAAAGTACAACATAGATATACTAGCAGTGCAGGAAACTAGATGGATAGGCACTGATACATTTGATACTAGAACGCATACAATAATGCACAGTGGCAATGAAAAACACCATGAGTTCGGAGTAGCCTTCATCGTTAATCAAAGATTGAAGAATCAAGTAATTGGTTTTAAGGCTGTAAACGAAAGAATATGCATACTCCGCATAAAAACCAAATTCTTTAATATTTCCATCATAAATGTTCACGCTGAGACAGAAGACAAAGATGAAGCAACTAAGGATACATTTTATAACAAACTGGAGCAGACATGACACCATACCATCCAATGATATTAAAATGGTTATTGGAGACCTTAATGCTAAAATCGGTCAGGATCCGGCACACCAACAGGTTACAGGAAAAAACAGTCTTCAATAATGGACTATTTGTCCGTAAATAAATAAATAAATAAATAAATAAATAAATAAATATGGAAAGCAATAACAATGGATCAAGGGTGATTGACTTTGCAGAATCACGAATAGCTTCAACACAGTTCCCAAGGAAGAATATACATAAATGGACATGGACATCACCTGGCGGCAGATACCATAATCAAATAGACCATATCCTAATTGAAAGAAGAGGGGCGACCAGTATCACAAATGTAAGAAGTTACAGAGGACCTAACTGTGATTCGGATCACTATTTGGTAGTAGCCAGCTATAGATGCAGAATAGCAAGAGATAGAAGAGGAAATCAGCCAAGTATCCCAAAGCTAAACATCGATGCTCTTAAAACACCAGAAGGATTGGATAGATACCACGACTCACTGTCAACAAACCTACCAAACCAACTGAGTGATCAGCTCTCCTCAAACGATTTAGAAGAGGATTGGACCAGTCTGAGAGATGCACTGCTGACAGCGGCAGAATCAGGCATTGGAAATAGACCTAGGCAGGTTAGAAATCCCTGGTTCGATGAGGAGTGCATACAGAGCGTCTGCAAGAAAAATGAGCTAAGAAAATTATGTATAGAAAGAGGAACAAGATCAAAAAGACAAGCCTACGAACAAGCACGAAGAGATGCTAACCATTTGATTAAAAGAAAGAAGAGACTATATTTTAACAACATATTGTTGAAAATGGAAAATGATTTTGTTAATAACAATCCACGTGAGGCATATAAAGGCATCAATGTATTTAAAAAGGGCTTCAAACCCAACACATCCCTGTGCAGAGATAGTAATGGAGACATAATAGGAGATAAGGAAAAGATTTAGACTAGGTGGAAAGAATACTTCCAACAGCTCTTGAATCCCAATAACAACCTGACAGTCGAACCAACTCACATTCCGGATGAGCTAAATAATGATGAAACGACTAGAGCGCCATCGGTGGCAGAAGTAAGGGCTGCCCTAAATAAATTGAAAAACAATAAAACACCGGGAGGAGACAATATCCCGGCAGAGCTCTATAAATATGGAAACGAATATCTGAACCTGCTACACAATCTTATTGTAAAAATATGGACCGCCGAAAGAGTACCAGAAGAGTGGCAAACTAGTATAATATGCCCCATACATAAAAAGGGAGACAAATTGAAATGTGAAAATCACAGAGGAATATCGCTACTTTATACGGCGTATAAAATCTTCACAACAATTTTGAAAGAAAGACTAGAAAGTCATTCAGAGAACTTGCTGGGAGAGTATCAGGCAGGTTTTAGGAGGGGGAGATCCACCACTGATCAACTCTTTACTACTCGACAAATCCTGACAAAATGCTGGGAATTCGATATAGACATATATCAACTATTTGTTGACTTCAAACAGGCATATGACAGTATAGATAGGGAGAAAATATATGAAATACTCCTAAATTTTGGTATACCGCCCAAAATAGTCAAGCTTGTAAAAGCAACGATGGTTGGTTCACGATGTCGAGTAAGGATAGGAGGTGAAACAACGGAGGATTTTAACGTCTCCCAGGGGCTGAAACAAGGTGATGGCTTAGCTCCCACTCTTTTTAATATTGTTCTGGAGCACGTCGTGAGGAAGACAATGATTGCTACCGACTCAAACATTTGCTACAAAAGCAATCAAATAGTTGGATATGCAGACGACCTTAACATTGTCGGAAGATCCTTACAGGCTGTAAGAGAGGTGTTTGACCCTTTGGAGACTGCAGCAAGAGAGGTGGGCTTGCAAATCAATGAGAACAAAACTAAAATCATGATGCAAACTGTAACATCACTATTGGTGTCGCACATCACTAGTGCTAGAGGTGATTGTAACACATTGTATTGTCGTCTGTGGTCACGCTAACAAGCTCTCTGTATAACCGTCACAAGAATAAAAGTCTATCTCATAAAATACAATCAGTGTTTTAATATAAAGTCATCCACATTAAATAGAATAAAACATGGTGTCAGATGTGGGGTCTCGATAATAAATAGTAATAAATAATAATAATACTGGAAGTTGGATGTTAATAACATAAATTGAAAAATATTAAGTATAATTTAAAATGGCGAAGGACGCGCAAAAGTCGCACATACAACATGATTTTCATGCCCTGTCAAATCTGCAAGTGTTGTCAAATAATATGAATAATGATTCAAAATGGAAAAATTGGTGGCAAGACTACGAAATATACCTGGTAGCGTCAGGTTTGGAAGAAGCTACAGAACAAAGAAAAATCGCAATTCTGCTTCATTCAATTGGCTCCAAAGGTATGGAAATTTTCAAATCATTTAACATGAACATGGAATCAAGCACGCTACGACAAGTCAAGAAAAAGTTTGATGAATATTTTGCACCTCACAAAAACTTAACAATGATAAGAAATTCATTTTTTACACGAAAACAAAATAATTCAGAAGACATCAATAATTTTCTATTGGACTTGGAAAATTTAAGTTTGGATTGTGAATTTGGAAATTTAAGAGAATCTCTGGTAAGAGACATATTTATTGCAAATATGTGTGCAAATTTAAATCATATCCGTCAACGCTTATTACAAGATTCTACATTGTCATTACAAAAAACGATTGAAATTGCAAAAACCATCTTATTGTCACAAAGCAATGCAGAGAAAATTAACCAACAAACACACACAGAAAATATTCTTCAAATCAGTCATAATAAAAATACTTCAAGACAGTCGAGAGCATCATGTCAGTCAAGTCTAAGAGGGTCAACTTCAAGAAGATCAAGTCAGTTTGGATCTTCAAGTCGTCATGGGTCACCATCATCATCATCACAGCCAAGGTCAAGTGGTCATATCAATCCATGTGGAAGATGTGGTCAGCATCATCGCTACAAGTGCCCAGCAGTCAATGTCAAATGCAGGTCATGTAATTCTTTTGGTCATTTTGCTAAATATTGTTTTAAAAATAATTGTCACAATAGAGTCAGAAATTTAAACTTAGAGTCATCAAAACCCAATGATGACAGTGCTAATTTCACTGAGGGTCATTTTATTGCAACAATCAGAAATATTAATAATAACAATTATTCAAGTCAAGCATGGCACATAGATATAATAATTAATAATAAAACATTAGACTGTATCTTGGATACAGGAGCTGATATAAATGTAATGTCATTGACAAACTTTAAAAAGTTAAATTTATGTAATACAATTTTACAAAAAGTTTTTACAAAAGTGTCAGGATTTGGAGGTAATAAAATACCTATTATTGGTCATTGTGATATTGTATGTCAAATCAATGGAAATGTCATAAGTAAAATAATATTTTTTGTCACAAATATAGAATGTCAATCAGTCTTAGGTCTTCCAACTATTCAGAAATTTGGAATTATAAAAAGAATATTTAATGTTCAATATGATCATAACACCTTATTTACTGAATATAATGACATATTTCAGGGTCTCGGATGTTTACCACCTGTCGTTCATCTCAAACTTCGTCAAGATGCCGTTCCGTGCGTTGATCCTCCGAGGAAAGTCCCATTTGCCTTACAAAACAGACTTCGTGAGGAATTAGATCGCATGGACAAGATGAAGGTCATTGAAAAGGTTACTAAACCTACTTCTTGGGTAAATTCTGTTGTCATAACTGTCAAGGAGTCAGGTAAATTAAGAATTTGTCTTGATCCTAGAAAATTAAATAACTGCATAATGAGAGAATATTTTCCATTAAAAAACATCGATGAAATTAGATCAAAACTTATAGGTGCTGCATATTTTTCACATCTAGATGCTTATTCTGGATTTTGGTCATTGAAGTTAGATGAAGAAAGTAGTGATTTATGTACTTTTCAAACTCCATTTGGAAGGTACAGGTATTTAAGACTACCGTTTGGAATAAACGCAGCAACGGAAATTTTTTATAGGATTATGGTAGATTTGTTTGGAGATCTGGAAGGTATATTAATTTTTGTCGACGATTTTTTAATTTATGGAGAAACTGAAGAAATTCATAATTTTAGGTTAAGAAAAGTCTTGGAAAGGGCTAGAGAAGTCAACTTAAAATTAAATAAGTCGAAATGTAAATTTTTAGTCAAGGAAGTATGTTTCCTAGGTTATATTTTTAGTAAGGAAGGAGTAAAAGTTGACAAAGAGAAAGTCAAAGCTATTTTAGAGTTGCCGTCTCCTAAAAATGTCAAAGATTTACAAAGATTTTTAGGAATGGTAAATTATTTGGGCCCATTCATTGAAAACTTATCAAATAAGTCACAAATTTTGAGAAATTTATTAAAAAATAATGTTATATGGTCATGGGATGAAAATTGTGAAAAATGTTTTAAAACTTTGAAAGAGGCTATTTCAAATGCAACAGTTTTAAGTCATTATGATCCAAAAATACCACTAACTTTATCAGTCGATGCATCAAAATCAGCTATAGGAGCAGTTATTATGCAAAATAACCGTCCAATTGCATTTAGTTCAAAAACAATGACACAGTCGCAGGAAAATTATGCTCAAATTGAAAAAGAATTATTTGCCATACAATTTGGTTGTAATAAGTTTCATCAGTATATTTATGGTAACAAAGTGACAGTACAAACTGATCACAAACCTTTAGTCTATTTATTTAAAAAACCTTTACATGATGTACCAGCTAGATTGCAACGTATGATGTTAGCTCTTCAATCTTATGATTTAAATGTTATACATGTCCCAGGTAAAGAAATGTATATATCAGATACTTTATCTAGAGCAGCTTTAAAAGATCATTATATACCCGATTATGAGTCTGATCTACATTGTCATGTAAATTCAATATATATGAACTTAGCTATTAGTGAAGAATATCGTAAAAAATTGAGTAATGCTACTGCTTTGGATGAAACTATGCAAATATTAAAAAAATATTATTATGAAGGTTGGCCGAATAGCAAAGATAAAGTTCATTACACTTTAAAATGTTATTATAATATTCAAGACGAAATTCATGTCATTAATGAGTTAATATTTAAGGGTAATAAATTGCTAGTACCTCAAACTATGAGAAAAGAAATGTTAAACAAAATACATGAAGGACATCAAGGAATAAACAAATGTCTAAGGTTAGCTAGAGATACTTTATATTGGCCTAGTATCACTGTAGATATAAAAAATTTAATTGAGCAATGTCAAATATGTAATAAATTTAAAGTTTCTAATCAGAAGGAACCACTGATAAATTATGAAATTAATAAGTTTCCATGGCAACAAGTAGGTATTGATTTAATGTATTTTGATAATCAAACGTACCTCATTGTAACAGATTACTATTCAAAGTTTATTGAAACTGCTTTCCTAAATAATAATTCTACTGCAAAAAATGTCATAATTCACTTAAAATCTATTTTTGCACGTCATGGTATACCAATGTCTTTAGTCTCTGATGGAGGTCCGCCTTTTCAAGCTATTGAATTCAAATCATTTTTATACGATTGGGATATAGAACATGTAGTTACTAGTCCATATCATTCTCAATCTAATGGTCAGGCAGAAAGTTCTGTTAAAATTATAAAAAATATTCTAAAAAAGTCAAAAGAAACAAATACAGATCCTTATATAGCTCTATTACATTATAGAAACACACCTAAAGCCAATTTACCGTCACCTGCTCAATTATTAATGTCTAGAACTTTAAGAATGAATATTCCTTCAACTCAAATTAAATTAAAACCAAAGGTTGTAAGATTCTCAGATTACAAAAACTGCGTTGAAAAAAATAATTCAAAAAATTCTAAATATTATAATGTCAATGCAAAACCTATGTCTATATTTAAAACAGGAGATTATGTGTATTTTAAGAAAAACCCTAAAAGTAATTGGTTACCAGCTGTGGTCAAGGAAAAATTAAAATGTAACAGGTCTTATATTGTTGAAGATTATTATGGTAACACGTACAGACGAAATAGAATTCACTTAAAAATGAGATATAATACAAATGTTAATAATGACCATCTGTCCATGCGATCTGATCCGGCACTTGAAGAGGCAGAAGCTGGAGATGAGGGACAGGTGGGAGAATATAATAATTTGAACAACCCTTACATTACCAGATATGGTAGAGTGGTCAAACAACCCGATAGGTATAATGTCTAATGTCAGTGTATTTAAGATTTTATTGTATTGTATGTAAGCATAATGTCTAATATCAATGTATTTGAATTTTTATTGTTTTTATAAATAAAGAAAGGGGATGTAACATCACTATTGGTGTCGCACATCACTAGTGCTAGAGGTGATTGTAACACATTGTATTGTCGTCTGTGGTCACGCTAACAAGCTCTCTGTATAACCGTCACAAGAATAAAAGTCTATCTCATAAAATACAATCAGTGTTTTAATATAAAGTCATCCACATTAAATAGAATAAAACACAAACCAGAACCCCACACCGCAGAATAAAAGATAAAGTGAATTTTAAAAACTCCTATAACTTTGAAGTGGTCGAAGAGTTTGCCTACCTGGGCTCCATCATAACGCAGGACAACGAAGACCCAGTAGAAGTAAGAAAGCGCATCACAGCCGCTAACAACACTTACTTTGCGTTGCTGCCAGTGTTCAAATCCCGAAACGTCCATAGGAAAACCAAAATAACCCTGTATAAAACAATTATTAGAACGGTCTTGGTCTATGGATGTGAGGTGGGAACACTGACAGCAAAGTCTGCGGAACGGCTGGACACCTTCGAAAGAAAGGTACTTCGAAGAATCTTAGGAGCGGTGCGAGAGGGAGAGGCATGGAGAATCCGCCACAATAAGGAGCTATATGACATCTACCAAGCTCCCAGACTCTCTACTCATTTACGGCTCCAAAGACTAAGATGGGCCGGACATGTGCACCTAATGCCAAGCACACGTGTACCAAAGAAGGTTCTAACAGGACACCCGGGAGGCAAACGAAAGGCGGGCAGACCTAGGCTGAGATGGGAGGACGATGTCAGGAAAGATGCCAGAGGACTACTCCATGTTGCAGATTGGAAGACGACGGCCGAGGACAGAGGGCGGTGGAGGCTCATGTTAAAGGAGGCCAAGGCTCGAAATGGGCTGTAGCGCCATTGAAGAAGAAGAAGAAGAGAATTTCATGTACCCATAAGAGCTACTCGTTCTAAAACCCTCTTTCTAATATGTATATAAAATGAACTGCCTGGGGCAACTGAGGAAACTTGGGTCAATAAAAATAGTCAATAAGGTGAACCAACAGCAGGTAAATGCCAATTTACCTGCTGTTGGCTCAACTAAAACTTGAAAATAAATGCATACATTTAAGCTATTGTAATATATTATATCATGTATCTATACTATCATATATTTCAATCAATACTAATCTAACCTAGTCAACCTATAAGTTTTGCATGTACTTGTATCTCTAACTTTTTATATCCATCTAGAGTTTCTGTTAATTGTATATTTTCTGATGTCACTGTTTATAATTTACTGTATATGGTGTATTTTATACCGTTGATATTAAAATAAATAAACACCAACCGACGTATTAGTCGATTTTTATGATATATTAAAATTAGATAAAGTTTTTAAGTTGCTTACCAATGGTTTTTACGGTGACTGTAATAATGTAAGCATGTTCTGCATCGACGGAGGGGTATCAAAATAACTCTGCTTGTATTCGTATAAACCGCAATACACATAGTTCTTTTGGAGTGGCGTGTTCCTTACCATCTGGTCTGATGAAAAATGTGGCCGAGACAGGGTCAAGACCAGAACAACAAACGCCAGTGCTTTCCAAACAGTGGGATATATTTTAAATAAAAATAATTTGACGGTACCTAGAGTTGTTTATTTTCAACAAACTTACAAAAAATTCAATAAATTTCAAAAGAAAGCATTAGGACTTTCTTTGCATTGAACCCATTCAAATATTCTTTTGAAAAATAATATAATATCACGTTGAAGATTTTGAGCCTGTCTGCTCAAAACAAAAATTGACATTCAAACTTTTATTTTAACGAGCTCTTCATACTCTAAATAATATTCGTCTTAACTCTAACATTGACATTTTTTCGGATTCACTGCCAAAATTCAAACGTGGCATCATGTCAATAATTTAAACTATTCAATGCATACAGACACACACAATCATACATACAGACACACACACATACATTACACACACACCTATAAACGACACAAGTCACCTGGTAATTAAGGAATAAACATACCACTTAGCAGACATTACAAGGAAACATATCATAGTTACACAACATGAAGTATCTTATTCCTGTATATTGTTTAATCTCTGTAAATCATGTACTGTTTGTTTCTATAATATAAAAATAAAATGACACATACTTTAATATTTATCATTATACAAGGTATCCGGGGGTTAAGTGCACTAACTTAGAGAGGAGATATTTCTACATAACACAAGTAAAAAAAGATACATAACTTTTCGAAATTCCAACCTTTTAAGGTAGTTTTCAGGAACAAAGGTTGAATTGTTTGTACGGAGAAAATAATATTCTTCTACGGATAAAAAAAATGGAATTGTCTGAATCTTGATTAACACCAAGAAGTTTGTTGTTTTAGAAGCGTTGAAGCGTTGTCAGAGCATATCTATTTAACAGAAATGAAAATACATCTCAAGTTCTGTTTAATCATTAATCATTATTACTAAGCATATTTACAGAAATATGTAAAAAGTATTTTTTTATTATAATATGTAAATAGAAATGTAAAAATATAAATGTTTATATTAGACCACACAAAGTGGAACCAATTTATCTTTGATAAATATATATTTACTAAAAACAATATTTTTAATATTGTAAAACAAAAAAAGGCAAAAAGTTTAACTAAAAATTATAATAGTAATTTCTTAAAGATAACAAAAAATATGAATTAAATGCAATGTTAAATATAGAGTTATCGTGCTTAACGTTGAACGTGGGGATTTAGAACAACCCGCTTGGAGCTGGCTTGGTTAAAGGTGTTGAAAGATATTCATTATGATGTCGAAGTAAGTGACGAAAAAAAAACCAGACCATTTAAAGAATATGTTAATATTGCTTCCTACATTTAGTGGACTTTAAATAATGCAGTAAGGCCATTTTCGGCAAAGAATCTGGTCCATCATATAATTTTCTATCTTGGCCGCATAGTTTTCTATTGATCTCTACACACCAGGCCTTAATTACGAAGGGCACGGTGAATTTTACAATTGATTTGATCAAATTTTGTTTATGCTTCTGACAAATAATCCAATCAAAAGATACATATTTAAGAATAGTTTCTTTAGCAATGCGCACGAGATATATATTTTCGCAATCATTATTTAGTACATACTCGACGACGCAATGAATTTTCAGAGCAGTGATGGCAAAGTCTTTCGATGGATAAAATTTTCCTGCGGCACAATATTCAGCAGTTAACATGAATGAGTTCATAGGATCATTAGGATCACCTATGCAAGATGATTTACATGCCACACAACGTCGGATGCCTTTAAATAGCATTTTTAACAAAAATCCTGCAACATAAGGGTCGGTACTGTATTTTTGTATGGAAAATGAATCACAAATTTTCCCAAAGTGGGCTTCAATATCCGGTATAGTTATGAAAGAAGTTAAATTTGAAATTAAAGTGGAAGAGGTGGATTGAGCATTAGACAGAGGAATGGTGGAATCATCGTCATCATCTTCACAATTATTGGCACCAGGCGAACGTACAGACACTAAATTACAAATCATAATGGATTTATAAGCAGATATAAACAAGTTAGCGGGCGGTTTTCGGTAATTATGACTTTTAATAGATCTGAAAAAACTTTCCAATGGGTCTAGGTTAAAGTAGCGACATTTTAAATGCTTAAAGCCGCATTCTTCCAACAAATCCCACAATTTAATCATGCCGTGGATGGAAAATATCCAATTTTCGAATAAAGGAGCTGAAATCCTAAAGTTCACGCCTGTTTTCTGATGGACATATTTCATTGTGCTCAATATTTTCAATGACTCATTCCACAATTGAATGTGTGGGGAGTCCTTCGATAACGCCACACAATATTTATTCCCTTCTTTGGGATGTACTGATGTCCCATTGAAACTATTGAATAATGCATCAAAAAATTGCAAAACTCGTGCAGTGTCCAATGGATTTTTAGCAAACGCCTCTGGACGTAAAAGATATAATGTTTCCAGTGCAGCAGACATTTTGTCACTAAAAACTTGTGAAGCAAGTTTAACTCTCGTTTTTTTAATATTTTCTGGAATGATGTGCAAGTCTGTTATTTTGTACATCCTCTGAAATGATTCAGCTGGTAGCAAATTGTAAGCCGTCACCAAATTCTCCCACGAAGCTAATCTTTTAATCCCGTCTTCATAGAAAACGATGTCTTTATCTAAAAGATTATTACGAACACACTTCAAAAGATGAGGTGCGTCAAACAAGGGAAAAATTATGTTATTATTTACCAGGAAGTATCCTCCCTTATATTCTGTTCCATCGTTTAGGCATCTTGTTTGAGTGTCTTTAAGCAAGGCTTTAATCACCCTACAGTTAACAGTGCCTTGGTCGCACACAGTTGCAACTGGCCTGAGACCGCAATCAAATAATTTACCTAAAACAGTTAGAAGGATTTCTTTCAAGTTCAAATAATCAGTTCCACTTTCTGAAAACGAAAAAAAAACTGGCTGCTTGTACGGATCACTGAGGCCTTTAATCATTAGCACTAGAGCACGATCAGCAAATTTTTTTTTTCTAGTATTTCCATTATCCTCAAACCCATCAATATTTCCACTTCGCTTGTTGAAAACAATACGAGAAAAAATACTCATCTCATCAAACATTAAAATGCAGTATTTTTGAATATCATTTAAAGAATCTGCTTTTTTTGCTAAATGGTCAAACAAATTTTGATTAATTCCCGGTTTAAGAGATACTGAAGCTATTCTTTCATTTAGCGTATTCATAGAAGGTAATCCAAAAAGTCTGGCCAAGAAACGATAACATTTTGGTCCTCCGTTATATAAAGAAAGTGCCATATTTTTTTCCGTGTGACTATATATTTGACGTCTACGCCTTGCTGGCGGCAAAATGAATTTAGACAGAATGGTAGCTAAACTTGAAAAAGAATCTTCCAAGCAGGTTGCATCTCTATAACGAGTTGCAATAGCAAAACGTTCTGTTAAAGTACAATTGTTCTTTCGTTGGACATATTGTAGTTGACGCCTGCCCTCCTCAATTACTGTTTGCAGTTTCTTCTTTCTGAGATTAAGGTTTTCAACTGTGGGTGGCGGCTTAGTTGACCCAATGAAACGTAAAATGCTCCTCCTCTTACCTATAAAAAGACAATATTTTAGGTCAATGATTACAACAAAAGATAACAAACAATAATGAACAAACAAAAGATAAAAATATACTTACGCTTAGAACCATTATTTTTCTGTGTGGCAACTGGATTACTGCTGATTCCTACAGGAACACTTACATCTGAAAATAAAATGATCTGAGTTCTTCAAGGAACGAAAGAAAAAATCTACAAATTAGATGAACAAAATGCAGAATACTATGGCGACGGCACGGCAACAGCATAAAAACTGTATGTTTCTTGCGCACTAAATGAGTGAGACAAACAATGTATGAATGTCCGCTTCCTCCAAAGAAAAAAGTTTTATTGCATCTTCCTCACATGCTCTACAATGTCCTCGCTATGGCACACCAAACTAGGGTTGGTGTGATTTTCTCAGACTAAAAAAAAATAAAGCCCAAGTGGAAAAATTTGCTATTTCAATATCAGGCAGCCGTCAAAAAAATACTTAGGCTAAATGCGGCTTGGCCCGAAGCTAATATACTTAGGCTGAATGCGGCCTGGCTCGAAGCTAATATACTTAGGCTAAATGCCGTCTGGCCTGAAGCTAATACACTTAGGCTAAATGCGGCCTGGCCCGAGGCTAATATACTTAGGCTAAATGCGGCCTGGCCCGAAGCTAATATACTTAGGCTAAATGCGGCCAGGCCCGAGGCTAATATATTTCGGTTTAACTATTTATTTTTAATTACATCAATGAAAACATTTAAACACCTTGATATTTGTATTCATATAAATATTAATTATGCACCATTTAATGATTTATCATTTGCCGGCAATCAATACAAAGGTTAAGTTTGAGAAAGGAAATTATTTTCTTTTGTTGATTACACTTTAAGGTTGGAATATTAAGAAATCACTATTCGGACTATTGCTAAAAGTTCCTATGCAAGTTACGTTACAATTTGTTTTGTTTAGTACCTTCCATTTTCATAGGTATAGGTGTAACATGATATATGCAGCAAAAAGAAATGTGCTTCAAAGCAACACTGAATTTAACTCGATGGTCGTAGGTTTGCCAACAACATAATATGTTCTTATAATTGTGTTTATTAGGTTATGGACTAAAAAAATCGCCAAAATGCGCCACTCGTGTATTTTGCAGTGTTTGTACACGACGAGACGTGTTGACATAAGTTAAAATTACATCCGAAAAAGATTAGAAAGTTAAATTTTTATTCTGGAGGTGGGAAAATATCTGAGAGTGTGTTAGTAAGGATTTAGCACAGAAGGCGTGGATTAAGGTTGGAAAGAAAAGTATATTTGAGATCATTCTCGAGTAGTTCGTTGGCGTCGACAACGAATGTTATGTAACTAGCCTATACTGATATAATAACAGAACTTGAATAGGAATTTCACAGAACCCGGAAATGAATGTTGAAATTTGATGAACTGTTCAAATTCTCCAAAACAACCCGTCCTTAATGATTCTTCCACCGATATATCGGGAACGGTATTGAGAGGAATATCTGTGTGGTAAACACTTTTAAATGAATCAGCAGAGATTAACTGTACCTTCGATACTGTCGGCACATTTTTCTTTTTAGTAGGTACATGTTATTGGGAAATCCACAATCGTTTTTTTGAGATTTAGAAAAACTCTATAATTTTTTAACATTTTGGTGTACCTATTTTTCTATCAGGCTAACATAATCAACATAGCGTTTTATTGATAATTCATTATCAATAAAACGCTACATCGTAATTTGGTAAAAGCTATGTAATCATAAGAATTTCTGATATGTTTATATATTTTTTGTGATTCCTTTGAAAACCGGGATAGTTAAATGGTGTGATGTTGACTCTGGGAAAAAGGCGTTCTATCGAGGTATTTAAAATTGATTAAAATTGTTCTAATTGATTATTCAAATTATTTTTAAAAACACTTGTGTGCTTGACTGGTAATCTACAGGATGAGATATTTTTAGACATGCATAACATCACACCTCCTCCGTTTGACTTTTTGCTCGAATTAGAACTTGAATCAAGGCGAAAGGTAGTATATTGATTTAGGCCTAATTCTGACGAGCCGATATCCGAATTTAACCATGTTTCAGTTAATAATAAAATGTCATATGAGAATGTCGGTGAATTAATTTTAAGTTGCTGCAATTTTGTACCATTCCTTAACATTTTGATATGTCCATTGAGTCTTAAGAGTATGTTATGTCTGTTTCTTATAAATTTTGAAATTTGATGAATTGTTCAAATTCTGTGACACAACCCGTCCTTAGAATTTTTTTATCCAATATATTCTCCATGCTTGAGTTGGAACTAGACTCGGGGACGTTAAGTAAAATCACAAAATATCATTATTTTTAAAGTGCATGAGAGTAATTTTTGTTGTTGTTAAAATTCAAACAAATAACACATTAAAAATAAAAATAAATGTTTGTTTGTTCAAAATCTTAAATCTCCAAAAGTTCTTCACCGATTGCTTTGAAATTTTGACACAACGTTGCATTTGAATACGGTTCCATGATAACTCCTCAAAATGACAATTCAACACACCTTCAAAAGGTGATATAAAGTCATTAAAAGTGATGAAACAAAAACTAGTTTAAATAGTTACATATATAACCTATTTAACCTAGTTTTTGTTTCATCACTTTTCATATCTTTATAACATTTTTTATAGGTGTGTTGAATTGTCATTTTGATGAGTTATCCGGTCACCCTTAAATATATAATGCTGCAGCTGTATCTTACACGCTTTAGCTTTTAACTATTGTTATTTATAACAATAGTTGAAAATGATACAACCGACACATGTCTGCATCCCCCAAAGGAAACATGCAATCATCACTATACACCTCGCTCATACGAATTAAAGAATTGAAATGTCATTCCCATCGCTGTACCAATTATAAAAGCGATCAAACTACGTGTCGTGCCGTTGCCATAGGAATACTTAAAGAGCCAAATCGCATTCAAGTAATAAAAACAGATGTATACCTTTATCAACTCCTAGGATACTTTTGGCAGGAACAGCCGCACCGCTGGTCCCCCGGAAGACAATAAGGTCTGAAATAAATAATTTAACACATTAACCAAAGTTCAAGAACAAAACATACAAGTATGTTGACCGGTCGGTGGCCGAGTTGATATCGCGCTTGGGTCCCACTCAGGCGTAGCGTATTCAATTCCTCGGCTGGCTAAGTCCTCCATCACAACACGAGCAACATTTTCCCTTTTCTGTGGTGGTAGTAGGAGATTTTCAAATATTGTCAGGTTATTCTTAGCCCGGGAATGTTTGTCTTTCTTTAAAAAAAAAAAAAATTAAAATTAAAAAAATTAAAATTAAAAAAATTAAAATTAAAAAGATAAAAACAGATATACCATCCCAATCTTCTGTGTCCCCTATTCCAGCAACATCCACTCCGCTGGGCCCTGTGAAGACATTGCGTTCTGTAGAATAGATAATTTAACAAATTAACCAAAATTTGTAAACAAAACAAATAAAATTATGTATTAAATATATATAAAATTATTAATAAAATTAATGTTGCTTGTGTTGTGATGAAGGGCTTAGCCAGCCGAGGAATTGAACACACACTACGCCTGGGTGGGACCCAAACAAAATGTCAACTCAGCCACCGACCGGTCAAATCGGCGAAGAACTTTAGATAGATTAGGTTTGTTAATTATAAACATGCGTGACATGTTTATTTTTATTTATAATTATGTTAACAAATTTACTTTCAATAAGGTTAAATATTAGGGATCGCTGGCTACGCTTAATTAAATTATTGTAAATGGCTGTCATACCATAAAACATAAGCGAATTTTCATTTTACATAATTTAAAATTAGAATGTTAAAATTAAAATTTCCCACATACAGATTAGTACAATATATAGTTATACAGGGTGTATCGGCACGTACCCGACAAACTTTAACCAGCTTTTCCTTAGCACATTTGGAGTAAAAAATGTTATGGGCACTTTGCTGTCCGGTAACATTTTTTTTTAATTAAAAACAAAAAAATTATTAAAAAATCCACACTCCGTCACCGTCATTGGCATTGTTTCTCGTTTTCAACAGCTGTTATTAGCAAGTGTGTCAAAAAGCGTCTTCGCTCTTTCATACACACTAAATAATAATAGTTAAAAATGAGACGAATGGTGCCGTGCCATTTCGTTGTGATTGTAAAAGCGCGCCAATGTAGGTACGTATATTATTATGTATATTATTCAACGAAACTCGAATAAAATATTGCCAGATGGGTTTTCAAGCTGTGACAAAGTATAAAACAGTGGTGACATGTGGTGAAAATATGATGAAAAAAATTTATTAAAAAAAAATTTTACCGGACAGCAAAGTGCACATAACATTTTTTACTCCAAACGTGCTAAGGAATAGCTGGTTAAAGTTTGTCGGGTACGTGCCGATACACCCTGTATAAGCAGTTGAATATTTTTATTTATTTATTTTATATTGTAATAATCAAGGTGAATCAAAAGGTTTTATTTAAAAAAAAAAGTATTAACCCATCGGCATACCTGCCGCTAAGATTGGGGGGCTGCACTTTTTTCGCATCGGCATATTGCCCGCCCCATTGGGACGACTAAAACTTTTCCCACATACTTAGATAGTTCACAATAAAATTATAATCTATATAAAAGCATAAAGAGTTGAATTTGGGGAAATATGGGTTGTAATACTTCTTCTCAAGTATGCACAGATGTCACAAATAAAAATTAGTATGCCAATGGGTTGAGTAAGTGTGGCCAGCGATCCTGAATAATTACCTAAATAAGTTCTTATTTTACTAAAAAAATACTTATCAAACGTTGTACAACTTTCAATAAATCTTTCATACATAAAGTGCTCTTTTATTGCTGTATTAATTTAGCTATGTTCTGTAAATCATCCAATCAAGGTTTTCTAAATACAAACATGCTTCACAACAAACATTGTAGTAATGAAAGTAAAATATTAATATTAAGTAGTGAAAATAAAAATATACTAAATCCACCAATTAAAACTCAAAAAGCCATAATGAAAATTATACTGAAAGTTCCTGTAAGAACTAGCACTGACGAAATCTTCACCAATCTTAACATCATGTCAATTAAACAACTATATTCTAAAACTATACTCATTTACATTCATAAGTACAAAACCCAAGAAATAACAACAAACACGTACAATAGAAACACTAGATCTCATGGTCAAAAACTTATCCAACAAATAACTACTAATACAACTTTTGGGCAAAAAAGCTTCTTATATCATAGTATTAAACTCTACAATAAAATACCACTCTCACTCAAAAACCTCAACATTATAACATTTAAATCTCATATAAAAAGCTGGATACTTAATATAGGGAGATCTGAAATAGAAAATATACTGATATCAAACACAACCGAATCTACTAAACTGAACTATACAAAAAACACTATCTTACTTATTTTAAAATTATTTAAAAAAAATAAATATATATATATATATATATACTACATGATATATGTTTATAATTAAATTCATATTTTGCTTTGTTGTAATAC
This sequence comes from Hesperophylax magnus, assembly GCA_026573805.1. Lineage (NCBI taxonomy): Eukaryota > Metazoa > Arthropoda > Insecta > Trichoptera > Limnephilidae > Hesperophylax > Hesperophylax magnus. The sequence goes on from JAIUSX010000016.1 coordinate 177,316, forward strand.
TAATTTCTTATAATTAAATTATAATATGTAAATGAAATCCTCAGCACAGGAGATCCCAGTGAGGATATCATTATCTCTATATGTTACTAAGAAAAGAAGACAATAAATAATTATTATTGTTCTGTAAGTACTTTTAGTATTTTTTTTGTACTCAAAGGATCAACCATAGTACAATTGAAAACAAACAATTAACTGTGTATCTGACCCAACAACATTTAAGTATGCTTCAGCTGAAATTTGGTCAGTATTTTTATTCCATTAATACGGAACAAAACGATTGGATTCGAAATCCTTTTGCAACCAATGTAATAAATTCTACGGAAGCACTGCCTCTGCAAATTCGAGTGGAATTTACAGATTTAAATAATGACATGACATTAAAACTTCACTTCTCCGAAGATCAATTAGATGTTTTCTGGATTTACGTTAAAAAAGAATATCCTCAGATTTCCGTCAAAGCATTCTTAACACTACTTCCATTTTCAACGACATATTTATGTGAGCAAACTTTTTCAACGCTTGTATTAATTAAAAATGATAAGCGGTCATGCTTAAAAGGTCTTGACCAAGAACTTCGGGTTGCGCTGTCAAAAATCGAGCCGAATATAAAACTTTTGTGTTCATTGAAACAAGCGCAGGATAATTTAACAATTAATCGCTCATTAATTTATTATTATTTTATAATAATTATTAAGATTAATAAATATGTTATAGTTATATATATGTATGTATTCTTTTCAAATAAAAAACAAGAAATTATTGTAAAATTTGTGTATCAATTTAAAATCTATATATTTTAGCTTTATGTGTGCCGCGGAATTCTAGGAAGAAATTTGGTGTGTCGTAGATGAGATAAGGTTGCGGGGCACTGCTCTAAAGTATCTAAGTACCTCAAGTATCTAGTAATGTAAACCAGATGTATACCTTCATAACCTCTTAGGACGCTTTTGCCAGCAACAACTACACTGTGCGTCTCTGGAAAGGCTTTACTTTCTGAAATAAATAATTTAACAAATTAACCAAAGTTTGTGAACAGTACATAGAATATGATTGCCTTTCAAGTAATGTAAAACAGATGTATACCTTCATAATCTTTAAAGACGCATTTGCCAGCAACAATTACACTGCGGGTCTTTGGGAAGACATTCAACTCTGAAATAAATAATTTTAACAGATTAACCAAAGTTCATAGACAAAACATAGAATATTATTGCCTTTCAAGTAATAAAAACAGATATACCTCTATCTTCAGAGACCCTTTTGGCAGAAACAGCCACAACGCTGGTCTCTGGAATAACATTACTCTCTGAAATAAATAATTTAACAAATTAACCAAAGTTTGTGAACAACACATCTGATAGTATTATTACGCTAGCGTCTGGACGGTCTAGGCCCTCTGATTGGTTGAATTCAAATCGTATGTTTCGGGTAAATTCCGCTAACTTGAAAATTAAGACCCGATTTCATACTGAAATAGGATTGCCTCATGTAATACGAGATTTCTTCAAAAGCGTCTTTTCTGCTCAAATAATTTTTGGATAATATCGAAGAAAATATGTTTTAGAAAGTTAATAATCCATTTAATTAATTACATTACAGTAAAAATTATCCACAATTACGTTTCATATATTTGACGTTTGTTAAGATGTCAATCCCTCCTTTACCGGCCGCTGGAGTAGTTTCCCTATTGGCCGACAGAGCGCCTATGAGCGATATACAAATACGTACAATTTAATTTATTCAAACAACGGTTATTATTAACGTAAAACTACAGTTTTAATACGCATTTACAAATAAAAAAAACATTTGATACAACTTAATGACAATAAACAACAACTCTTTGCATTTACGATTTTGAAAAATATTGATATTTAATATTATTTACGTAAATAATAATTGCGCACCATTTTGACAGAACATCGATATGAAGTTCACGCATAATACGCGTGTGTTTGAAGGAAGTGTAGCATAAATAAACCCATCACAAGTGTAGGCTCTGCCAACCCAATAAAATAACATGAAACACAATCGGAAGCTAGAAACGCTTCGTTGATTGTAAAATTAGCCAACAAATCTCTAATCTGACATGTACTTATATGTATAATAAAACAATAATTTTTCCAGGTATATACACGGTGTCCGGAAACTCGTAGTACAAGCGGGAAACTGGAGAATCTACACCACATGGGGAACCCAAAAAAACATAAAGTTTTTTGATTTGAGCTTTTTCACAAAAAAAAAAAAAAAACCAAAAAAATATATTTTTCGGCTATTTTTGGGTTAAAGTTTTTTCTGGTGTTTAGGGTTGAACAACAGATGTTTTAACCCTGCAGAGCAGAAATATTTTATGATTACACCGGATTAAATGAAGGGTGATTTCAAAATAATGCTTCAAATCCGAGTTTCTTCATTTGTTTTACTTTCAAATAGTTTTAATTAGTTGGGTACTTTGATCTTCAGTAATAATTTATAAGAATTTGATTAAAAAAAAAAAAAAAAAAAAAAAAAAAAAAAAAAAAAAAAAAAAAAAAAAAAAAAAAAAAAATGAACTTCTAACTCGATTTACTCGATAACGAAAGCTCAAATCAAAAAAAAATATACTACAAAATCGACTCCAAATGTGATGTAGATTCACCAGTTTCCCGCTTGTACTACGAGTTTCCGGACACCCTGTCTATATTTATTAAGGTAATTATTCGGAATCGCTGGACACGGATAATATGAAATATTTTTAAATAAAACCTTCTGATTTACCTTAATTAATATAAAAGGAATCTGAATGCATTTGGGAAATTTTTAATTTTAGCATTTTAATTTTTAATTATGTAAAATGAAAATTCGCTTCGTTGGATAGGATGACAGCCGGAATAATTTCTATTGATGACATTTTCTTTTGTTGGTATTCCTGATATGAGTGGCTAGAATTTTTACCATTTACTCTATGCAAATACTAGGTAGGTACATTTTTAGCCGAACTCGAAAAATAAAATAAAGGTATTTAGGTTTGTTTTATAAATAAAAAAAATATTTAAAAAAGGTAAGGTTTATTATAGGTTAGGTTAGGTTGGATTATTATAGGTGAGTTTAGGTTGGATTATTATAGGTTAGGTTAATTATTGGTTAGGTTAGGACAAAGGTTAGGTTAGGTTGGATTATACCGACAAAAGAAAATGTCGTCAACAGAAATTATTCCGGCTGTCATCCAATACAACGAAAGCGAATTTTCATTTTACGTAATTAAAAATTAAAATGCTAAAATTAAAAATTTTCCAAATGCTGTCAGATTTCTTTTATAGTAATTGAGGTAAATCAGAAGGTTTTATTTAAAAATATTTCGTATTATCCGTATCGAGCGATTTCGAATATTTACCTATAATAATTTACCTTTACCCATTTAGGCAATTATTCGGGAAAGGTAAAGTTTTACCAAAACAACTGTCATTCTTGTTATGCCTAAATTGAACATTTTATTATTCATTAACTCCTTCCTGTTCCGTGTTTTAACAATATATACTCACCCTCTCTCTGTGAATGACCTAATATCTACGTATTAAATGTAACTGTTGTTAGTATAATGTAATATGTTAGTAGTTAGTATGTAGCTAGTAGAATAAGATTGAATTTCAAGTAATGTAAAACAGATGTATACCTTCACAACCTCTTAGGACGCTTTTGCCAGCAACAACTACACTGTGGAGCCTTGGAAAGACATTCAACTCTGAAATAAATAATTTAACACATTAACCAAACCAACGTTCATAAACAAAACATGGAATATAATTCCCTTTCAAGTATGTAATAAAAACAGATGTATACCTCTATCTTTTAGGACCCTTTTGGCGGCAACAGCTACACCGGTGGGCCCTGTGGAGCCATTACACTCTGAAATAATTTAATAATTAACTGAAGTTCTCTAACAAAACATATAATAATAAAATGGCATTTATATAGCGCAGTTAAGTGTCATTTCACTTCAAGTACGCTTAACTGTAACAAACTTAAAAACGGTAATTTAGTATTAGTGGTCATGTTATTAAAATTATTCCTACAGTGTGCCTTACCCAATACAGAATTGTGCTCTGAAATGAGAATCTTCTGAGCAGACATTTTAAAAAGGTACAATAAGGAGGCAACCGAAACCAAACAATTACATGAAGTTTTAGAATAAGACTTATTATAAAATCTTGAAAAGTCTAAGTACTTTGTTTCTAAGGACGTCTTTTTTGTCCGGAGAACAAAACTTGAAAATCTTGTGATTCAAAGCCAGCTGAGTGAAAGAGTTGTTCAAGACGATTCGTATAGAGAATGAAGAGGATGGGGACCTAGGACAGAACCCTGGGGAACTCCAAATTCGATGGGAGTTTCAGGTGATGTACATTTTTTTAAAGTTACTGAGGCTACTCATCCAGACAGGTATGATGTCATCCAATGGAGTGAATCACCTTGAAAGCCAAATTTGGTTTCAAGCACATTTAATAAAATACTATGATCTACTGTGTCAAATGCCGCACTCATGTCAAGAACGGAGATATTAAATCTAACTTACCTGCTTCCATCCCGACGATCAAGTCTGAAATAACCCGCAAAAGAACAGTTTCCGTTGAATGAAACCGTCAATATGTGGATTGATTTTTGGAATACAGACCAGCGGAGTTCAAGTACCCCACCAATTGTTTGGCAACAATTTTCTCAAGCAGTTTTGATAAGTAAAGTAGGTTGGATATTGGCCTGTAATTATCTGTATTATCAGTATCAAGATTTTGTTTTTTTGGTATCGGAGTAATAAGTGATTTTTTATATTTTCCCGGTACAAGTGAATTTACTAGACACTTTTGGATAATTGCGGTAAGTACAGGTGCTATATCCGGGAGACATTTTTTTAAGAGCCAGGTCGGTATGGGGTCTTGAGCGCATTGGTTGTTTGGGCAAGACTTCAAAGCAAGTATGAAATCTTCTTCCGTTACGGCTGCAAAAGTAGTGAAGTTACCAGAGAGCGGACTTGTTGCTGTGACAGAAGGCAGTCCTACCCCACTGAGGGCTCGAATTTTTTCAACTTTACTTCTAAAATATGTCGCGAGACTATCTGCTTCAAGAGAGGAATCAACCTTGATGTTGCTCTCTCCACACAAAGTCTTTATATTTTGCCACAGCTTTCGAGGGTCCTTTTCTGACTCAATTTGCTCACACCAAAAGTTAGATTTTTTCTGTGTTACTTCTTCCTTGTAAGCGTTTTGCTTCGCAATTCAAAGTTGCCGATTGCTGAAAGTCAGGTTTCGTCTGTAAAACCTCTCAAATTTCCGCATTTCTCTTTTCTTCTTGAGACATTCAGCATCGAACCATTTGCAGCAATTTCGAATGCGGTAGACCTTCTCTGTGAAAGGCGCACTTTTGTCAAGTAAAGTCAGTAGCATAGAATTACTAACTCTTGTACCTGGCTTTCATAAAACATTTCCTTATCACAGAGCGGCGAGGTTTTCAGTTCTTTGCAAAATGCCTCCAAGTCAAATTCTCTCCAATTTTTGGAGACAACGTATTTGAACTCCAATTTTGGAGGATCGAAGGCAAACGCGTATGTGACGAGACGATGATCTGGTAGTCCAATGTCAGTAACGTGAGTTCTATTCGGGGAAATCCCGACTCAGGAAATTATAACATCAAGTGTACCTCCTGCATCATGAGTAGCTGAGTTCACCCACTGCTCGCATCTGAAGTCACACAGGATTTTGGTGAATTTTTTGGACATGGGATCAGTTTTCTTTTCCAAGTGAATATTTACATTTCCTAAAAGGATAACATCGCAATTGTAGTTGGAGGTGCATTCTAGGCGAGATCTGAATTCGTTAAAAAAATTAACAATCGGTGCGCACGACCCGGGACGGTAGATGGAGATTATGACGAGGGATGCACCATTGGCAGAAGCCCTGCAACTGACGAACTCAAAAGTTTTATACACCTGACGAATCCCTATACTGTGTAAGCGAATACCATTTTGCGCTACAATTGCAACTCCCCCGTGATATGTAAAATAAATATTGGTTATATCAGTTTTAATGGGTCTTGTTGCTTCATATACCGAGAACCCGCTGGATCGAGAACATAGAATGTTATTCCCTTTCAAGTAATAAAACAGAAGTATACCTCTATCTTCCAGGACCCTTTTGGTAGAGACAGCCACACCGCTGGGCCCTGGAAAGACATTACTCTCTTAAATAAATAATTTAACAAATAAACCAAAGTTTGTGAACAATACATAGAATGTGAGTGCCTTTCAAGTAATGTAAAAAAGATGTATACCTTTATAACCTCTAAGGACGCTTTTGCCAGCAACAACTACACTGCGGGTTCTTGGGAAGACATTCAACTCTGAAATAAATAATTTAACACATTAACCAAAGTTCATGAACAAAACATAGAATATAATTCCCTTTCAAATAATAAAGACGGATGTATACCTCCATCTCCTTGGACCCTTTTGGAAACAACACCTACACCGCTGGGCCCTGGGAACACATTAAGCTCTGAAATAAATAATATAACACATTAGCCAAAGTTCATGAACAAAACATTTAATATAATTCCCTTTCAAGTAATAAAAACAGATGTATACCTCCATCTCCTAGGACCCTTTCTGGGCCCTGGGAAGACATTAAGCTCTAAAATAAATAATTTAACACATTCACTAAAGTTACATTACGCTCTAAAAATAAATAAGTGAATAAATTAACTGAAGTTCGTGAACAAAACATAGAATGCTATTCCCTTTCAGGTAATAAAAACAGATGCGTACCTCCATCTTCTAGGACCTCTTTGGCAGCAACACCTACACCGCTGGGCCCTGGGAAGACATTAAACTCTGAAATAAATAATTTAACACATTAATTAAACAAAATAAAACAAACACTTAGTTTTAAACCACTTTATTTTGAGGTATATTGGTCGACCGGTTTCGATTGGGCTCAATCTTCTTCAGGACAATAAAATATAATACTAAATTATAATACAGAGCAAGGTATAAGGTAAACATAAAAGAAAGAGAAAGTAGGTAGTAGAGGGAGAGAACATCAGAGACTGGTTGGTGGAGGGGGAGGGGTATGGAGAGGGGTTGGGGGAGGACCAAAGGAAGGGTGGGGGTTACGGGTTAGGTTGGCGCATGGAAACAACTTTAAAATCGGGCTGTTGGTTAGTTCTATCTGTTTATTTAAAATTTGGGAATTATTTTTCGTTGATTTAGAAATTTCCAAAGCTTCTAAGTTATTCAGGAGTATTCCTATTTTATTTTTATGAATTATTTGGACTCCCGTATTTTTATTAAATGTGTGGTTAGTATTGATTAAATGTTCGGCAAATTCTGAGAAACCTGTGTTTGTTAAGCACCTGATATGTTCTTTAACTCTAATATTTATATTTCGCGTGGTTTTACCTATATAGGTTGCTGGGCAATCGTTGCAATTTAGTCTATAGATGCCAGAGTGGTTTAATTGATCCTCTTTGTCTTTAGAATTAATTAAAATTTTTGCTAAGTTATTGTTAGTATAGAAGGCCGGCCTTATTTCTGAAGGAAGTTTAGATATGCAAAGGGAAGACAATTTACTTATATACAAAATTCTACGCCATTGGGTGGCAGCATTATTATTATTAATAGTTGGGAGGGCATTATATAGGAATTTATTTGTTGTGATTCGGCGAAGTTTTTTTGAGAGGATTTTATCAATTAGATCGGAGTCATATCCGTTGTTGATGGCTATTTGTTTAATTGTAAGTAGTTCATTAGAAAAATTATTATTAGATAAGGGGATCGTAACAAGCCGGTGAATCATGCTGTGGAAAGAGGAGTGTTTGTGTGACATAGGGTGGTTGGAGGTATTATAGTGTCGATAAATGTTGAAGCTAATTTTGTTGTTAATAATGGTTAAAGAGAGATCTAGAAAATTTAAGTTGGAGTTTATGCCTATCTCTAGTGTGAACTGGATTTTTGTGTGAAAGGAATTAAGGAGTGATAGGAAGGCATTGAGTTGACGGTCTGAGCCCGTCCAAATACAAATTATATCGACGAATATACCTCAAAATAAAGTGGTTTAAAACTAATTGTTTGTTTCATTTTGTATAATGTCAAGCCACAAAGTGTTTGCTTTCTTCGATACATTAATTAAAGTTCACGAACAAAACATAGAATATAATTCCCTTTCTACTAATAAAAACAGACCTCCATCTTCTAGGACCCTTTCGGCAGCGACAACCGTACTGCTGGGCCCTGGGAAGACATTAAGCTCTGAAATAAATAATTTAACACATTAACTAAAGTTACATTACGCTCTAAAAATAAATAAGTGAATAAATTAACTGAAGTTCGTGAACAAAACATAGAATATTATTCCTTTTCAGGTAATAAAAACAGATGCGTACCTCCATCTTCTAGGACCTCTTTGGCAGCAACACCTACACCACTGGGCCCTGGGAAGACATTAAGCTCTGAAATAAATAATTTAACACATTAATTAAAATAATTTAACACATTTATCCACACCACATTAGACTAGTGTTGATGTATTTCTGTGCCTGCTTCAAAATATCAAAGAATAAACAAAACAACCAGTAGAGAATTAACTAAAAGTGGTCAATTTTATAAAACGAAGATTGCGCACAAGGCCAGCGTAATTATTTTTCCCAAAAAGTGTGTTTTTTATCTCTGAAAGTAGATTTGTGCTTGGGAATTGTAACACAATTTTAATAATCTGTGACACAGTGACCATAAGATTATAGTTTTCAAGGAATCATTCACAATAAGATCTAAAGAGTTACGAAGGCGTGCACATTCAAGGAAAAAGTGTATATTTTTTATGTGAACTCTCGTATCAACTTCTAAAATGGTTACGAAATGCAGTGCCTGTGAAATCAACATTGAGGTTCCTTCAGACTTTATATCGTGTTCGATTTGTGATGATGGCTACCACATAATGTGTGCTGGAATAGGAGAAAACTCTCGCAGAGGTAAAAGTCAACAAAATTGGAGATGCAAAAAATGCTCTAAACCCCAAAAAGTGAATAAAATGAAAAGTGTTGGAAATACTTTGAGTGAATGCAATCAAGAACTGCCACATTTTGAATTACAAGCAAAACAATATGCCAACTCACAGAAATCTACCTCCGCCCAATCTTTCACCAATGTAAACTCATCGAAATCAAACATAGATGGCGCTAGTCAACAATTAACAGTGGAATTATTAATAAATGAACTGGATTCTTTTAAGTCTGCAATGATCTCTCTTGTAGACAAGAAACTCGACATGTATGCTAAAAAATACGAAGAAATTTTAAAACAAAACAATGAACTGATTAAGTCACTTCAATATATTTCGGACCAACAAGAGCTAAAAAATCGAGTCACTGTTTTAGAGACATCACACGAAAAAGTGAACGCAGAACTTATTGATTTAAAAAATCAGAATTTTAGTTTATCTAACACAATCGATAAACAAGACGATAGAATTGATAAACTGGAATACTTGAACCAATCATGTAATATCGAGATGAGGGGCATTCCGGAATCCAACGCAAATAACAATATGGAAGTGCTCTTTAAAATATCAAACATTATCAATTTCGAGGACGCAACAGAAAACGTGCATTCGGCAATCAAAAAAATATACAGGATGGGGCCGAAAATCTCAGAAAAAAGTCCCAGATCCATCATTGCAACATTTTATAACAATCAAGCAAGGGATAATTTTCTATACAAATTGAAAACATACCTAAAAGCCACAACACCCAGCAGCAATAAATTAAACACATACGATTTAGGATTATCGCAAGATGCCAAAAGAATTTATATATCAGATCATCTAACACAAAAAGGTACATTTTTATTAGCGCAAACAAAACGATTCGCCAGAGAGAACAACTTCAAATATGCGTGGTCAGCGTCAGGACGTAACCTACTAAAGCAGTCTGATAGCTCCAAAATCATAACAGTTAACAATGCCAAGGACCTTGATCGTTTAAAACGTCAGAACATCTGACTACAACTTCTCTCCATTATTAAGGCTACTAAAGAAGGTATTTTTAAATGTTCTCATTTCAAGTTTAGTTATCCACTCAGCTCTTATATTAGAGTGAAAAGCTATTATGTCATTCCTATTTTAATAGAATTTAAATCTTGTAAACATACATACTGCAAAATCATATGCACATTGTTTTTAGTATTATTATATGTTTCTCTTGATAAATTATGTGAGCACTGGATGTTAAATCATTTATCATATAAAATCAATTCCAATAGAAGTACTTACCTTATGTTTATTCATTTGTTAGTTTTAATTTACTTAAAGAAATTTAATTTTGTAATCATAATTTCGTTTCCTGGTTTTTTCACGAGTCACGTCACCATTTTAAATATGACACTACATCATCGAATCAATTACCAAGCGTCTATTAATTTTTTGATTTTAATTTACTTTTAATAAGGATAATTTTGTAATATTAATTTCATTTCCTGGCATTTTCACTAGTCATAACAATTTTTTCGACAGGATATTACATCGTCAAAAAAATGTTTTCTCATTTTTATTATTATTATTATGGTATGAAATTATATTTACTCCCATACTCTCAGTAAAGCTATACATATCTGATAAAAAAATAATATCTTATACTCATTTTTATGTATTTTACATTCATTTATCAATAGCAACTGTCTTTATCATAAGTCATTTGTCAATGGGTAACGATATACTTATATCAATTATTCATAGATTAGAAAGAAAACCTCACTCCAAATACCCACACAAGATCAAAATCATATCTCTATATATTCATTATGTAATTGATCTTATAAATTTGCTTTTTCTTCATTTTTTCATTGTAACTTATTTTCAGCATCAACCTCTTTCCATCATAAGTACTTACCATGATATAGGCCATTTTATTGATTTTAGTATATTTATAGCCTTCAAGATTCTCAACATACAAATAACTTTCAGAACGTACAATAATACGTGTTTCATACATCAATCATTGACACAAACATCACAAAAATTCCTACACATCATTCAGAACTCACTAACTCTTATATTTATATATTATATTAATTAAATTATAACTATGATTCAGCTGCACGTGAATAATTACAATGATTCCGATATTAGCTGTAACATGAACGTTGTTCTAGATTTGAATAAATTAAACAAATATAACTGGAGCTCATATAGCTTGAAAATCATACATCAGAATATCAGAAGTATATCGAATCTTGATGATTTTACAATTTTTCTTGATCAATTTAATTCCTCTTTTTATGTTATCATATTAACTGAATGTTGGATAAACAAAGATTACACATCCAAGTCAATCCCCAATTACTCTGAAAAACACACCAAATTCAAACTCAATAAATCAAGCGGCATTGTTATATATATTAAAGACGGTCTACAAGCTCAAGTAGAAGAAATTTCACTATCGCAATCAAACTGTATGAAAATAATATTGAATAATAATATGTGTATATTTGCTATCTACAGGTCACCCTCTTTACAAAATATCGACCCCTTCCTGAATTCATTACAATCAATCATAAATAATTCAAAAAATCTAGAAAGACAAATCATTATAGGAGATATTAACATTAATACCATCCCGGATTACCATCGTCAAACAAAACGATTATGTATCTTTGTCTGCTTGCGGAAAATGGTTTCACTCAGACAATTAACAGCATTACTCGTGAACAGGGCCTGAGTAAATCCTGTATAAATCATATCAATGTGAAAAAATTAAGTTTATCGACTCTTTTGTTATGCACACTACTATTTCAGACCATTACACTACAGCGATTTGCCTCAAAGAAAAGCCCCATACCTCTACTAAAATTAAATTCGTTTCTCAAACAAACTTCAATATTCTACTTGACGAATTGAGTTTAGAAAAATGGCAAAAAGTTCTGGACCAAACAGACACTGATGCAGCAATGAATGAATTTGTTAACAAACTAAATGAGTATATTTCAAAACACACAAGCATTAAACCCATATCTAATAAACTAATAAAACTAACGCCATGGATCTCCCCGGGACTAGTCAAATCGATCCACAAAAGAAACCAACTGCATAAAAAGGCGAAAACGTACCCAGAGAATTTGTTATTACAAGTTTATTATAAAAAGTATAGGAATTTGCGTAAGAATTTAATTAAATCAGCGAAAGAAACTCTTTATAAAAAAATCATTTACGAAAACAACTGTTCTCCAAAACATTTTTGGGAATCGTTTCGTCAAATAACCAAATCTAAAATTAACAAATCTTCAGAAATTAAATCTCTATACATCAACAACTCAAACTCTCAAGTCCCAAAAAACATGGCAAATTATGCCAATAATTATTTCACATCTGTGGGAGATACTAAATGTATGACAATAGAAACCGATCTAGCCAATTTATCTATCCCTAATCTCAGTCACAAAATAGAATTAATCCAAACATCACCAAATGAAGTCATGAAGATAATTGACGACCTCAAATCTTCAAAAGCGTGTGGTCCAGATAAGATTTCATCAAATCTGCTAAAAATCATTAAATCATACATAGCCATACCCATTGCATTCATTTCTAATCTAAGCTTTAAAGCGGGTAAATTCCCTAATCATTTGAAACACTCAATAGTTATATTACTACACAAAAATGGGGACAAATCACTAATACAAAATTACCGACCTGTTTCCTTGCTAAATTCTGTATCTAAAATTTTTGAAAAAATTGTGAAGAACCGTCTCAGTCATTATCTTGAAAATAACAACATCCTTTCTAGCAGACAATATGGCTTTCGTAATGGTTTAAGCACTGAAAATGCCATTGCCAATTTGACAAAAATCATCTCTAATAATCTAGACAAAGGTATTAAATGCATTGCACTCTTCTTGGATCTAGCCAAAGCATTTGACACTATTTCACACAAAATTCTGCTGAGTAAACTACAGAGAATCGGTATCCAGGGGCAACTTTTAAAATGGTTGGTCAGCTACCTAGAAAATAGGAGCCAAAGAGTGGAAATTAACGGTACTCTAAGCGATCCAGCAAATATAAAATTCGGTGTACCTCAAGGAAGTACTAGGACCGCTTTTGTTTAATGTTTATATAAATGAGGTATGTAATAGTTCCTTTGCAGACCATATTATTACCTTTGCAGATGATACAGTATTATTATTTGAAGGAAAAACCTGGGAAAAAACTCACAGTAAAGCAGAAATTGGCATTAACAAAATCAAAAAGTGGCTAGACAGCAATCTCCTCACTCTAAACTCGGATAAAACTTAATTCATCTGCTTCAGCGCAACTCAAGCGGGTCAACCTAAAGAGATGCATAGCATTTTTGTACACCATTGCAATGCCATAAATGTATGTAAATGTAGTACCTTAGAATGTGTGGACAGTACTAAATATCTAGGAATTATCATAGACAAATTTCTGAGGTGGGATAAACATATAGACTTAACTTCCTCAAAAGTCAGGAAACTTACACATCTTTCCAGGGCTATTAGAAATATTCTCTGCATTAAAGACATGAAAGGAATTTACTTTGCCATGTGTAATTCCTTATTAGATTATGCTTCCTTAGGTTGGGGAGGTTATACTAAAACAATACTTGATCCCTTAGCAAAAGCTCAGAAATCACTTCTTAAAGTTATACTTAAAAAACCGTTCAGATACCCCAGTGATTCATTGTTTGAAGAGTTTGGTGTTCTAAATGCATGAGGAAAATCATATTACATACCCAAAGAACGCGTCACCAATACACTTCCGTACTCCATTATCACGATACTAGACATGCTAAGAGGAACCCAGTTGTTCCTCCCACCACTTCTTCGTCCTTAGCTCAAAGACAATCCTCATACTTAGGCCCTAAATTGCTTAATCTTATTCCCGATGCATGGAAATCAAAAAGTGATAAAATTCTCCGAAATCTGGTAAATAATTGGCTTCTGATCTTGGGGAGAGATGAATGCGAAAATATGCTAATTAACAGTCATTAAACTTGCTTTTCTTAAATGTCGTTTTTCGAACTACCCTGTATTTTATGTGTTTACCATTGTAAATTCAAAATCTGCTTATAACCTTTCTTCACATCTTTTTATTTTATTTTTCCTTGTTTTAGTTTCTCAACTCTCTTTTAAATTTTAAATATTAATTTCATCTTAATAAAAAGTAAAATTTAATTTTGATAAACTCACATGTCAATAATTTTTTACTATATTGCTATTTTTGAATTATCATATATGAATATTCTTTTAGTCTATTCTCTACGTTCATATTATTTAAAATATATAGTTATCAACTTCTTATATCAACCAAGAAAACTTTTCATATTATTTATAAAGTGCAATAACTAAGTAAAAGTCAATACACTAGACTAAACAAGAATCGCATTTAATAAATCTGCCTATTTCTGACTGTCCTAAAACAGGTAATCTCCTAGTTGGACAGCCAAAGATCACTGTAATATCATGTAATATGTCATGTTTTTTAAAAATTAATAAATAAATAAATAATTAAAGTTCACAAACAAAACATAGAATATAATTCCCTTTCTAGTAATAAAAACAAATGTATACCTCCATCTTCTAGGACCCTTTCGGCAGCGACAACCGTACTGCTGGGCCCTGGGAAGACATTAAGCTCTGAAATAAATAATTTAATACATTAACTAAAGTTACATTACGTTCTAAAAATAAATAACTAAATAAATTAACTGAAGTTCATGAACAAAACATAGAATGTTATTCCCTTTCAGGTAATAAAAACAGATGCGTACCTCCATCTTCTAGGACCTCTTTGGCAGCAACACCTACACCACTGGGCCCTGGGAAGATATTAAGCTCTGAAATAAATAATTTATCACATTAACTAAAGTTACATTACGCTCTAAAATTAAATAACTGAATAAATTAACTGAAGTTCATGAACAAAACATAGAATGTTATTCCCTTTCAGGTAATAAAAACAGATTTGTACCTCCATCTTCTAGGACCTTTTCGGCAGCAGCACCTACACCACTGGGCCCTGGGAAGATATTAAGCTCTGAAATAAATAATTTAACAAATTAACTGAAATTTGTGAGCAAAACATAGAATATAATTCCCTTTTAAGTAATAAAAACAGATGTATACCTCCATCTTCTAGGACCGTTTTAGCAGCGACAGCTACACCGCTGGGCCCTGTGGAGACATTATGCTCTGAAATAAATAATTTAACAAATGAACTGAAGTTTGTGAGCAAAACATAGAATATTATTCCCTTTTAAGTAATAAAAACAGATCTATACCTCCATCTTCTAGGACCCCTTTGCCAGCAACACCTACACCATTGGGCCCTGGGAGGTCATTAAGCTCTGAAATAAATAATTGAATAAATTAGCTGAAGTTCGTGAACAAAACATAGAATATTATTCCCTTTCAAGTTATAAAAATACCTCCATCTTCTTGGTCCCCTTTGGCAGCAACAGCTGCACTTCTGGGCCCTGAGAACAATTGCTCTGAAATAAATATATTTAACACATTAACCAAAGTTTGTGAACAAAGAATATTATTACCTTTCACCTATTGTGCTGGAGGTTCTGTTGGCGAAAGAAACAGATTTAAAACTTATTCAACTTCTTCTGCAAGGATTTGCAACAAAATCCTACATTAATGACTTTAAGGAGGTTCACGTCGTCAGCAAACAGCAGTATTTGTAGATCATGGAAAATGTTGGTTAAAGTAATGAATAAGGTAGGTCGATGCAATCGAAGAGATTGGGCACTTTTAATGTTCCCACTGCAACGGCACGGCGAGGGCAATGGCACGGCGACTGCAATGTTACGGCGAAGAGAACAACAAGCGGTGTTTCATTTCTTTAATACGTTGAGGGAGATGTATGATAATGTTTGTATTTTTCCTATGGGGGAAGCAGACATACATCATTTGTCCCACTATCATTTAGTTTGTAAGAAAGAGATGCAGTATTTTTGTGATAAATAACCTACGTTTTACCGAGTTTTTGTTCCGTTGCCACGCCATCACCGTGGTAATATTAATAAATGCCAAATTATACTTTGTTTCATATAATCGTGATCTTGTATGGCATCACAATAAGTACTGAAGGATCCTGGAGGAAAACAGTTAGGGTTTAAAAAAGAAAAGAATTCAATTATTGACTAATTAAGTACGGGTTAACCCAAACCGGGGAGAGCTGACTACGACCAACCAGGTGCATTCCGCCCAATTAGCCTCACCTCATTTTTTTAAAGACAATGGAGAGGCTAATGGACAGGCACATAAGGGACGGGGCACTGAAAGAGAAGCCCCTGCACGAGTTACAGTTTGCTTACCAAGCAGGTAAGTCAGTCGACGCGGCACTGCACAGGTTGGTGTACAAACTGGAGCAGGCACAAGCGACTGGGGAACTGGCGGTAGGGTTATTCCTGGATATAGAGGGAGCATTTAACTGCACCACTATTAAATCCATTGATGAAGCGGCCGAAAGACATGGACTCGACAAAACCACCAGAAGGTGGCTGAGGAACATGCTCTCAGGCCGGATACTTACGGTGACAAGGGGTGAGGTAAGCATCAAAGTGCTGGTGACACGAGGGTGTCCACAGGGAGGGGTCTTTTCACCCTTGCTGTGGAGCCTGGTGGTGGACAACCTCATCCGGAAACTCAACAACAGGGGCCTATATACGCAAGGGTATGCGGATGACATTGCAACCATAATAAGGTGTTGGGATGCAGACACAACCCGAGGCCTTATACAGTCAACACTGGCAACAGTGGAAGAATGGTGTGAAGAAACAGGACTGTCAGTCAACCCAGACAAGACAGAACTAGTAATCTTTACGCGTAAAAGGAAACTAGAAGGATGGAGCAATCCAACCTTCTATGGAAAGGAATTAGAACCCTCTGACACGGTTAAGTACCTCGGAGTCATCATAGATGCCAAACTGAGCTGGAAAAACCAGGTGGAAACTGTGGTGAACGTATGTCTGTCGGTATGAAAGAGACAGGCATATCTGAGTGAGACAGCATGACCGAGACGTATAAAAAGGCGTGTCTGTTGTAACTCGTCCTCTCTTTGCAACAACATCTCGAATACTGTACATTAGTAATAACACTAAATAAACCAAATAGTATGGAGTATCCAAACGACTATTATTTACATCTTATCTGAGTGATCGACACGGCAGATCACCACAGTTGGCGCAGCCGAAAAAGGAAGCTGAACGGCCGCAAAATTCTTCCTGGAGGAAGAACCGTAGCCGCAGCTGAAAGAACTACAGTTGGAGCAGCCGAAAAAGGAATCTGAACAGCTATTAAATTCTTCCTGGAGGAAGAACTACAGTTGGAGCAGCCGAAAAAGGAAGCTGATCAGCCATTAAATTCTTCCTGGAGGAAGAACCACAGTAGGCGCAGCTGAAAGAACCATAGTTTGGTTATAATCCCACCGAGCACCGCGGAAGGGATTATTGTCGCATAAAAAATAAAATAATTTGGGGGCAGCTTCACGGACAGTATCGGACATTGAAGGAGCATCAAGGCAAGGAACTGGTGAGGAGATTCAAGGCGCTGAGCTCAAGGAATCAGCAGCCGAGAAACCGGATGAAAAACGGATCCAGGCAGCTTGTACGGGGACCCGACACGGGAAGGCGTGGCGGTGGTGACCGGACGAGAAGGACGACCAGGAATCCGGACGGAGCCAGAAGACGGTCGGACGCGGAAGGGCGGCGATCGGCGGCAGCATCAATCATCAGATTCGTGAGTTGAGTGCTGTTTGTTGTTGTTTTTTCTGATTATTGGTAATCTGTGTGGAAATGGAGGGAGTGGGTTTACCCAGGTTTTGTCACCTTAGGGACGGGCTGGAGACGTTCGTGCTACAGTTTGAGCAGTTGATCCTCGTCAATGATGACAAATTTAAATCCGAGGATAAAAAGAGGGCGGTTTTAATATCCCACCTACACACAGACACGATTAATCTACTGATAGATTTATGTTTTCCAAAAAAAATAACAGAATTATCGGTTGAAAATATATTTTTGTTATTAGGAAACCACATTGGTGTTTCAAAGAATGTGTTTAAGGAACGTGGAAATTTTTTTGCGGCGAAACAAAAAGTTGGGGAATCTATAAATGATTATATAGCTAGGTTACGTTGTCTAACAAGATTCTGCAAATTTGAAAGCAGACTGGAAGAAAACTTAAAAGATATTTTTGTGACTGGTTTATTAGAAGGTCGTATTAAAGAAAAAATGTTTTTAGATGCAGAGAAGCTGACTTTAAAAAGTACATTAGAGTGCGCATCGGGAATGGATTCATTTCATAAAAATATTACGTGTATTAAATCCGAGAGTGTCGGGCTCATTTCTAGAAGTAAGAAAAATTTTAATAGTAGTGCAGGTAGGAATTATTCTACTTCACCGGCGCGGGCGAAAGACAAAAATGTTACAATTCCCAGAAAGAAATCAGTAGAACGTATACAACAGTTGAAGTGCAAATATTGTAATTTAAATAATCATGATTCCAGTAATTGTAGATTAAAAAACGTGACGTGTTTTAATTGCAAAAACAAGGGACATTTTAGTAAAAATTGTCGCGAAAAAAAACGGGAGGAAGTTTCATCTGTGTTTGTGAATTCAAGTGAAATAAATTCAAGGTTAACAAGAAATACCGATCCCATTTATTTATCGTTAAAAGTTAATAACGGTATCATCATAAAAGGATTATTTGACACGGGTGCAGGAATATCGATCCTATCGGATAAAGATTATTGGGAACATTTTAAAGATGTACAATTGAAGCCGAAGAATTTAACCCTGAAGGGTTACAATAATTGTAAGTTACAGTTACTTGGATGTTTAATTTTGTCAATTAATTTCAATGGTATTACTAAAATAATGGAATTTTGTGTTGTAAAGGATGGTTCAACCACTGTGCTAGGTAGAGACTTCGTAAAAGAATTTAACATTGGTTTTACGGGTTTCGAGACGGTTTCTTCACAGTTGAAAAGTGAAATACTCACGCATAATATTCACGACGTAAACAATAATAGTGTCGATACGTTAGTGCGTAAATATCCGGAGGTATTTTCAAGTAAACTAGGTAGATTCAATAAATTTAAAGTTCATTTAAAATTGAAAGAAAATGCAGAACCGAAATTCTGCAATCCGAGAAGTATTCCTTTCGCTTTGAAAGCGAAAGTTGAAACGGAATTGAACCGTTTACAGGAAGAGGGAATTTTAGTTCCGATTAGTTATAGCAAGTTTGCATCTCCTATCGTGCCCGTAGTTAAAAGCGATGGAAGCATTAGAATTTGCGGGGATTATAAATGTACTGTGAATCCACAATTGATTGTTGACAAATATCCCATGCCGAAGATAGAAGTTTTATTATCACAAATTTCGGGCGGAATAATATTTTCAAAAATTGATTTACGTCAAGCTTATTTACAGTTGGAACTAGACGAAGAAAGTATGGAATATACTACGATTTCTACACATTTAGGATTATTTAAATTCACTAGGCTAGTGTTTGGGATTAACAGTGCACCGGCAATATTTTGTAGAACTATAGCTTCATGTCTACAAGGTTTGAAGAAAACAGCGGTTTTCCTGGATGATATTATGGTTACAGGAGAAACGATAGAGGAACATAATGCTAATTTAAATGCAGTTCTTAATAGGTTAAAAGATTGCGGTTTGTGCGTAAATATTCAAAAGTGCAATTTTAACGCTTCATCGGTATGTTTCTTAGGGTTTGAAATCTCGAAGGAAGGGATTAAACCTATGGAAGATAAAACGAACGCAATTAGTAAAGTCGCGCAACCAAAAGATTTATCAGAGCTACGCAGTTTTTTAGGAATGGTAAATTTTTACCGATCTTTTGTGCCAAATATGTCTATGTTATTAGATCCTTTGCACAAATTATTGAAAAAAAATACGAATTTTGATTTTAATCAAGATTGCGTAAAAGTTTTTAATAAAATAAAATTAATTTTATGTGATAATCGAGTGTTAGCACATTACGATCCAAATGTTACTTTGAAGATAGTTACGGACGCCTCAACGAAAGGTTTGGGTGCAACATTGTTACATGTGTATGAAAATAATTTACAAAGACCTATTTCTTTTGTTTCTCGTAAACTGACAGAAGCGGAAAAGAAATATTCAATTTTAGACCTCGAGGCTTGTGCAATTGTGTTTGCTTTTAAGAAGTTTTTCGAGTACATTTACGGAAGGGAATTCATTCTAGAAATAGATAATGAACCTTTATGTAGAATTTTTGGTGAAAAAAAAGGAATTCCTGTTTTAACTTGTAATAGATTACAACGTTATGGTGTAATTCTCTCATCTTTCAATTATAAAGTTCAATACGTAAAATCAACATTAAATTGTTCGGATTACTTATCTCGCGTACCTGTAGGAGATCCTGTTGAGGAAAATAATAACTTTGATTCAAGAATTTTGTGTTTATTCAAAAATAATAGCGAGATGCCAATAGATGTTGAGGAAGTTAAAGCAGAATCTAATACGGATAAATTATTATTAGAGATAAAAAATTATCTTAGAACAGGGTGGCCAAATAAAGTCAATAAGGATGATTGCAAATGGATTTATTGGATAAAAAGGAACGATTTATCAATAATTGATGATTGTATTTTCTGGAACCATAGGTTAGTAATTCCAATAAGTTTAAGGGATAAGATATTAAGCTTATTGCATAGATCTCATCTAGGGATTGCCAAGATGAAAGGGCTAGCTAGAGGCTATTTTTGGTGGCCAGGGATTGACAGTCAAATTGAATTTTTAGTTAGAGAGTGCAGAATTTGTGCGGAAATTCAACCATCACAACCCAAGAGTGAGTTAACTCCATGGCCGATAACGGAAGAAATTTGGAGTAGGGTTCATATAGATTACGTAGGGCCTATCGGAAATAAATATTTTTTGGTAATCATAGATTCAACCTCAAAATGGTTGGATTGCGTGGAAGTAAATTCACCTAACTCAGATAATACCATTAAAATCTTAAAGAGATTATTCAGTTATTTCGGTAGTGTACAAACCTTAGTTTCTGATAATGGAGCAGCATTCATGTCAGCAGACTTTAAACAGTTTTGCGAGAGAAATGGCATTAAACATTTAACAACACCTATAAATCATCCTCAATCAAATGGATTGGCAGAGAATGCAGTCAAAACGTGTAAAAATTTTTTAAAGAAAATATTGTTAGAAAAAAAATTTCAGTCAGGTTATAATGAGAAGTTAGAATGTTTTCTCATAGATTATAGGAATGCACCACACTGTACAACAGGGTTAGAGCCAGCAGTTGTAATGTTTGGTAGAAGGTTAAGGTCAAATTTGAATAATTTTATACCTAGAGGGGGGAAGGTAAAGGAAAATGTGATTGATAAAGATACCAAAATGAAAATGTCAAAATGTCAGGAAAATCAGAAATTCTATTATAAAAGGAATAACAAAGTATCTACGAATTTTAAGATTAATCAGAAAGTTATGGTTAGGGATTTTAGAGACCAAAACAATGATAAGTGGGTACCAGGGAAAGTACATAAACGTTTGGGAAATAAACTATATTTAATTGAGGTTAAATTGAATGATAAAATCATGTACTGGAAAAGACATTTTGATCAATTATCCAAACTGTGTGTATCATGGGAAAAGAACCCTAGTATTTTAATCCCTGAGTCTGAGACGAGGAGGCTATCGTTCGATGAGTACGATGTCTCCGACTTTGTTTCGGATGACAATCTAACGGGTGACCCTCTTTTTCCTTCCAGCTCCAGTGAACCCGTGGCGTCAACGTCGGGGAACTGGAAGGAGCGCCTTCGACCAAGGACAGAGAAATCAAAATAAGCAGCAGTCAACTCTCCGAATCAACATGGTTATAAATAAAAAAGAAAATGTTGTAAAATAATAATTAAATATGTGTATGTATGTTTTATAATTATTATTATGATAATCATGTTGTGTTACTGTCTGCTGATTTAAGTGTGGAGGGATGTGGTGAACGTATGTCTGTCGGTATGAAAGAGACAGGCATATCTGAGTGAGACAGCATGACCGAGACGTATAAAAAGGCGTGTCTGTTGTAACTCGTCCTCTCTTTGCAACAACATCTCGAATACTGTACATTAGTAATAACACTAAATAAACCAAATAGTATGGAGTATCCAAACGACTATTATTTACATCTTATCTGAGTGATCGACACGGCAGATCACCACAGAAACTGTAGGCAGAAAGGCCTGTGCTCTGATGTGGGCAGCTAGGCGAATCTGCGGCAGAACGTGGGGTCTCAAACCTAAAATGATGCAATGGCTTTACACAGTCGTTGTAAAACCAAGGATCATGCACGCAGCCCTGGTCTGGTGGAGGAGAACAACACTGAAAACAGTGATGGTCACACTCAATCACATACAGGGACTTGCATGCAGAAGCATCACAGGAGCCATGAGAACCACTCCAATACTAGCCATGGGAGTGCTGCTTAACCTACCCCCACTAAACATAGAAATAGAGGGGGCGGCGATGGCGGCAGCCTACAGGTTACATTGCAATGGCCAATGGAGAGGAGAGTTGCCCAGAAACAGTCACACGGAGATAGGAATAAGACTGAGGGCAATTAGTCCGACGGCTGGGATGAAACAGGATGGCAAGCAAGCCGAATACTTCTTCGGACAGCGGTTTAAAGTGACGTACCCCACAAGGGAGGAATGGGACACGGTCCCAGATCCAAACTCCAAACAGGAACTAATCTGGTTCAGAGATGGGTCCAAGATGGAGGAAGGAACAGGGGCCGGGGTCTGTCTACAGGGATCTAAGAGGGAACTCAGTATACCTCTAGGAATGCACTGCACTGTGTTTCAAGCTGAGATGAAAGCCATCTTAGCCTGCGCACAGGAGAATATGAGTATCGGGTACAGAAATAAGAACATAAACATATGTTCGGATAGCCAGGGGGCCTTAATGGCACTGGAAAGTAACCGATGCGACTCCAGACTGGTGATGGAATGCAGGACTATCCTTATAGAACTGGCGACCATCAATAATGTAACCCTGCTCTGGGTACCAGGACATAAAGGTATTGAGGGCAACGAGCGGGCTGACGAACTAGCAAGGAAAGGGGCGAAAGCACCACTTGCGGGATCCGAGCCGGCCGTAGGAGTAGCAGCTTGCCACACCAAACTACATATCAAGAGGTGGGTCAAATCCCAACACTGGAAGGAATGGAAGAAGGCACCCGGAATGAGGCAATCTAAAGTACTCATAAACGGACCGGACCCTTACCGAACCAGGCAACTACTCGATATGGACAGAAACTCACTGAGGGAACTGGTAGGACTATTAACGGGACACTGCCATCTCAGGAGACACATGCAACTGTTGGGAGTGGAAAACACCAACATCTGTAGGAAATGTGAAGAGGAGGAAGAGACTCCAATTCACCTATGGTGCCAATGTCCCGCTCTGCTGGGAATAAGGCTCAGATACCTGGGAAGACACAGTGTGGAACCAGAAGACATCGCCACATATCCAATGACAGCCCTGGTGAACTTCATAAAAGGGACCGGGTTACTGGCAAGGGAATGAGGTAAAATGGGAGATAGTACAATGGGCCTATGGCCTAAGTGCTCGCGAGGAACGTAAGTAAACCGCCTCCGACTTAAAAAAAAAAAAAAAAAAAAAGTACAGGCGAAATCACACATTAGAAACATTGTAAGAACAAAGAGAGATTCGCACCCATATTCTCGTCACAATAACGGGTCCATTTCAATAAGGAATAATTTTTCCTGATGAAGAAACTATTAGCTTTGAAATGTGTCCACCCTTTTTGATTAAAACGGTGGTGTCTAAAAAGATATTTATTTTTTTAAATTTAAATCACACCACAAAGTGACTTTGCAATTATTGAACAAACATATAATTAATATATATTTATTTATAAGCAATAATTATTCGACTCGTGTTTGTGTAAGTCGGCTCATTAAAAAAAAAAAAAATAAATAAAAAATAAAATTCACCTGAAATACCCATACAAATTGAAAATAATCTTCCGAGAAAGAATAAAAGCCGCCGACAGGAATAAGATAGTTGTTTTCAGGTGGAAAAAAAAAAGAATAAAAACCACCAACGGGAATAAAATAGTTGTTTTCAGGTGGAAAAAAAAAAGAATAAAAGCCACCGACAGGAATAAGATAGTTGTTTTCAGGTGGAAAAAAAAAAGAATAAAAGCCACCGACGGGAATAAAATAGTTGTTTTCAGGTGGAAAAAAAAAAGAATAAAAGCCACCGACGGGATTAAAATATTTGTTTTCAGGTGGAAAAAAAAAGAATAAAAGCCACCGACGGGAATAAAATAGTTGTTTTCAGGTGGAAAAAAAAAAGAATAAAAGCCACCGACGGGAATAAAATAGTTGTTTTCAGGTGGAAAAAAAAAAGAATAAAAGCCACCGACGGGAATAAAATAGGTGTTTTCAAGTGGAAAAAAAAGTAATAATCAATAATATTGTTGAATGAAAAATACTAGTACATACACAATTATTTGGTAGGTTGGTAATAAGCCGACGTAGCTTAGTAGTTAGAGCAGCTGACCGGTAATCAGAAGCCTGCGAGTTCAATTACTTATTCTTTCACAGAAGATTTTTTCAATTTGAATGGGTATTGTGAATAATTATTGCTTATAATAATTTGTAATATATATTGAATTTGTTAACAAATCATAGATTATTATTCCCTTTCGAGGTCCTGGTGTCGAGAACACCATATGTAAACTTAATCAAGTTCTCCAGCACGGATCTGTGATAAACGGCAGTATTTGTACATCATGGAAAGTGATGGACCATTTTTTTAAAACCAAAACAAACATTTCTGGTTTACAAATAACCTGACAAAAATTTGAAAATCTCCGACTACCACCACACAGTAAGTGGAAAATGTTGCGGTAATTATTCCCGATCCCAAATATTTACCAATGTTGCTTGTGTCGCAAGCCGAGGAATTGGTGGGACCCAGACGCGATGCCAACTCGGCCACTGACCATGAGTTTATTACTGAAAAACGAATAGGGTAGGTAGATGCAATTTAGGATTTATACCTCGATTGATGTAATCATGGTCTTCTAGGGCATCACAATACGCACCGAAGGTGGGGTCTAAAAAGAAGAAAAAAAACAATTACTGGCCAATGAATTACTAAAGTGCAGTTGCACATCAGGAACATTGTTAGAACAAACAAGGGGAGATTCGTACCTGTATTTTCGTCACAATAACGAGGCCTATATTTGATGATTGGAGGAAGAGATTCCGTATGTTTTCCTATGCCAGGGAGATTAAGCGTTGGCAACGCGCCCTTTTTCAATGAGTGATTTTTTGAATGTTTGCTTCTGTAATCGAAATGACAGCCACAAACTCTAGCACTACTTGCTAGAATCGGATCTTCAATAAAATCATATCTGCCAATTCTCCATGACCATTCCAGAAACAGAGCCTGCTTATCTAGGTAGTTCGGATACTTATGTCGGGTCGAATATTGATCTATACAGCCCTTGACACTACACGGTATTACCTCTTTTCCTCGAAGAAGAAGTTTAGCTAGCAACATTTTAAATGGGTGCAAGAAAATTCAAACTATCCGCGTCTGCTCACAAAATCTACGTTTGAAAACTTCTGATCACTTCTTCAAGTTCAATACTTCAGTGGTGTATTGTCGTTTCCGTTTATCGCTGTGCTCATCCCAAGGTTCCTAGAATGCCTCTCTTTCTGTTACACGAGTGGCTTATAGTAGAGAGCGAGAGATCAAACCATCAAACCATTAGCAAAATACAGCCACAACCATAGATATACCACTCACGCCACAACAGTTTTTTCCATGGTGAAATGACAATGTGCTTCAAGGTAAGACCAGTGATGCCATACCGCGAAAATGAAAATCGGTAGATTAGTGACAAAAATCGATTTAGATATTAATTATGTTTAGAGTTCCTAAACATGAGTTTACTGACTAACTTAATGACGAAATGGATTATCTAAAGATACTTTCCATTGATGATCAAAATCGGTTGAAATGATATGCCCCAATTTTTTACTTGGAATAGAATTCAAAAATTTTGATAGGAAAATTCAAAAACTTCGGTAAATTTTCTGTGGATTTTCAAAACGATTGTAGATTTTAAAAAATTTCGACATTATTCAAAAAATTTCGATAGATTTTAAAAAAATACAGGAGATTTTCAGAAAGTTTATGTTGATTTTCACATAATTCCGATGATTTTCTACGAATATCGGTAGATTTTTGCCAAAATCGGTAGATCTACCGAAAATTAGGTAAGTATTAGCGATGGGAACAATCAATGATTTACTGGATCTTTTTGACCATCGAAGTATTACAATTCGTTGTCATGGACAAATCGATGCTGTCAAAAATCACTCGAAATTACAGTCCGAGACAATCGTTTTGAAACGTCATCAAACAAGGAATCGATTCTGTCAAAAATTATCACACAGTCCGAGACAATCGTTTGAAAATCATTCGAAACCACAGCCATCACGTCATCGGTCGGGATTCACTCGAAAACGTAAATCGATTCCCAACTCCGAATCAAAATGAGAAACGTCAAAAATATCTCGGATTGCTTGACAAACGAGATATTATTCCCGTGGTACATTGTGTTACGTTCTACCTAATATTTGATATCTACTGGGAACTGGAATTACGTAGTTATTCTTTGCTAATAGTCAAATGTCTAATTATGATATTATTTACCAACCGAAAAAGCTACGATTGTATGATAAATTCATTCATATTTTAGGTTTGCCCTTGCACTGTGCAAAAAATGGCATTCTGACATATAATAATTTGGGAAGGTTTTTAATAAACATAAATTGACCATTTTTATAGTACCGTTTTAGTGAAAATTAGCCTCAAATAGTTTAACATTATTATAATAGTATGAAACACTGGTTTAGACACAGACATAGGAATTAATAGACGAGAAGATAAGGGCGAGGGGTAAAATCAACTGTTGAAGAACGAAGGGAGTAAGGCTGACTGTGATTCGTCAATAAATCAATCTGACAGTAAATAGGCATCTTGCATTATAATATCACCATTTAGTTCTTAAAAGTAAAATCTGCTTTTGAATGAATAGACATTTCTACATGGGAGCGCAAATTACTCGCCACGTTATGAACTAATTTGCGAAGTCCAAATTCGGCAAAGTAAGGCAGCTTCTATTTTCAGAGTCGTAGTTAGTTTCAGAGTATTTAGTTAAGACACTTTTACAAATGTCTCATAATTTACTTACCCCAGTAAACAACGATGAGCACACTTGAGAATCGCTACATTGTGATGTGATAGTATATGTTTCTAAAACTGATCCATATAATACGGTGTGAATAAGCTTAAAATAAAGTAAAATAATGCTTACTTATGGAATGTAATACGACAATTGGGTTTATTCTCTTTTTGACATCTATTTTTACAAGTTTTCATATCAAAAGTCAACATTTTGCCGTGTTATTTCGTAAAATGAACCGATGATGCCTCGACCATAGTTCGCACAAGAATGATGACGTCACGTTTTCAAATTTCACTTGAGGCCAATATGCGAGCCCAGCCGGCTCAATGGAACCGGTATGGGGAGTGGGGATAATACGCTTTTAATCACTTAGGGCAGGTCTACTAATATTCATATCGGTTTAGACTATTTTTTGTAAAAGCAGTACTTACCTACCAAAATGTTGCCATACCAATGTACGATACTTTGTAGGGAGTCGCTATATGCACAGCGACTAGTCGACAGGGGGCGTGGCCAACATATCCGAGCATACCCGAGCTGTTCCGAGTTTAGCGGCTACGCTAGGTTTGTGTAACATGGTTTGTGATTCAAAAGAAAGTGTCCCTTTTATACCGCCTGCTCGCGTCAAGGCAAGAAAAACATCCCAGTTTTCAAATAGTTTAGCGGCTACGCTAGGTTTGTGTAACATGGTTTGTGATTCAAAAGAAATTCAGGCTTGTTGAAGCTGGAGTTTCCTCAGTACGAGATGTGTCTATTGTTGGAGCAATTTATTAAACATAAATTTCAGGATGAGGCAGAACCTGATCGGCTCAATTCAGGGTTTATCTGTCATGTTTTTAAAGGGGTTTGTTCCCTCAATGTTTATATTTCCTTTGTGTGGTGTAATGTATTATTTTCCATTAATAAAATAATATCAAATATGCAGCTTATATGTATCAACTTAAATTCAGTTTTTTTGTAATATTTGTATTTTTGTAATACTTGCATCAACTGTAAAGCGCCCTTGAGGTGATATCTCACAAAAGCGGCGCTATACAAATTGTCCAATAAATAAATAAATAAATGTATCAATGAATTGCCCAACTTCCTTCATTGCTCACTTATCCTTCAACATGCTATATGGTATCCAAATTTGCACATTGACTCCAAATAATTATAGTTTTACTTTCCCATAGGTGTACTGTTTTGTAATGTAAAAAAATTAGATACTTTGAGTATATATAGGCCTAATACGAATCTGTACAAAAGTTGAACATAGGACCTACCACAAGTCTTTTATTGTCCAAAAGTTAATTATATTTGCAGGAATTAGAATGTGGTAGCCATACCAAAAAGTCTTTATTAAGGCTTTGGAATCGACTTTATGATATTGGCCCTATAGTAATGTAGTCTAACCAAATGAAATCAAGGTGCAAGAATCGTATGAAATGAAAGATGAAAATTAGCTATCGGCTGCTCGGAAATATTCGGAAATGCTCGGCCGTGACGTCACAAAAAAAATATGAACGGAGAACCAATTTCAAATAAAGCGCCGAAACACCTCACTTCGGGTATGCTCGGAAATGTTGGCCACGCCCCCTGTCGATTAGTCGCTGTGCATATAGCGACTCCCTACTTTGTATATGTGCCCCCCAACCCCCTACACACACCTTCAAAAATCTGCCTCTGTCCGCAGCTACTGCTCCCGCTAAACTCCGAGCAGTTAAATCGATTAATCACTCGATTCATTTGATTTTTCGATTAAAATATTTCGATCATATTAATGTTTCGATCCTGCCCATCACTAGCACATCGCTAAAGCATCGATAACACGGGGCTAGTTTACGAGCTGCTAGTCGACGAGTCTATAATACCCCATTCTCACAGGGCGATTTTAGTTGATCAAGTCGGAGTTGAATGACACTTGAAAGCTAATCGACAAGTGTGAACAGCCTTTCAACAGAGTTTTTTTTGTACATGAGTAAGTCTTATTTCTAAGTAGGTACATTTCACAGATTTTATTTTATTGCAGACATTCGCAAAATATATTTCTAACGAGTAATTGTAAATACATAATTTATCTAATGCACCTCACTAAAAACAAAGAGTTTGGGAATTTACATTAAGGTGTTCAAAGGTACATGAATTGATCATTTATTAACCACAGCTTTATGATTTTAGGGCAGGGTCTCTCATTATTTACAATTTGTTAGTTTTTATTTAGTTTTTTTTGTTATTCGTTTTTGGGATGTTACGCCGTGTTGCGCTAACTCCTTCTTTAGCCAACGTTTCGGACAGCATTGCAGTGTCCATCATTAGGGCAGATGTGTTTATCAGATGCATGATTAGGGCAGTCAGGGGGGTATAACTCCGAGAAAAAGGTGGGTCAGAAAAAAAGACACGGTAATCTCTATGGGTAACTTGTGACGTATATTTTCCACATTCCAATACGAACTTCATGCATGTTTATAGGCCGCTGTCACGAACTTCATGCATGTTTATAGGCCGCTGTCATTGGCCGATTTTAGGCTAGCCAATGGGTTGGCTCCGAATGAGAATTATATTGTCTATGGTTACGCCTTTTTTATAGTTTCTATCCTAGTCGATGGTGAGTATGTGTAGTAGTGACGTATATTTTTCAGTTACAGACTTTTATCTATGGCAAACATTAGGACCCATGGGCTCAGTCAGGGGCGTATAACTCCCGCATGACCTTGTAACCCTGATGGGAGGAGTTATTCAATACCCAAATTCTTATAGACAAAGCTGTTGTGGCTGAAAGCTCAGATCTCATTGGCTTAGAGCAAAAAATGTAGTTTGATCTCTCGCTCTCTACCATAGCGACTTGTGTAACAGAAAGAGAAGCTAAGCATTCTTTATGCTCCGATAAAAATTAACGGTAATTGCCAAGACGCCATTTCGTAAGTTGAAAAGTCAGTTGAAGTTTTTAGCGTAAATATTTTGAATTTTCTTTCACCCATCTAAAAATAATGTTACGTGCTAGAATTCTTCAAGGTGATAAATTAATGCCGTGTTGTGTTAAAGTGTGTTATCCGGTCTATCTCCACCAATTGAAAGAAGGACCCGAACCCGTTGTAAAATACAGGTACTAACCTTTCGTTCTTTGACACAATGTTCCTGATTTCTGAATGTACTTCATTGGCTAATAATTTAATTAATTTTCCTTTTCAGACCTATCCGTATTCCGACGCGATACAATACCACGTATTAGGATGCTAAAACTGCTAAAAAAAGCCACGATTACATCATACAAGGTCATTTAAACCTCTCCAGAATTGCATCATGTAAGTATTCAGATTTAACCAGCATTTTCCATGATTTGCTGACGACAAAGCTGTGGAAATTATATGAAACCCTTGCAGGAGAATTTGAATAACTTCTAGTGCTGTGGCAATAATAATTAACACTTAAATTTGTTGAATATGTATTTTGTGTATATATTCTTGTATTTTTGTGCAAGGTCAAATTAAATCCTATTAAGTTGTTGCAGTAAGACTGGGTTCGATTCCTAGTTGAGACCGTTACTTTTTATTTTTCTGTGTCTTGTTCTGTTTCATGTTTTGTTTAGATATATTAGTTTTATCTTCTACTTCAATGATAAATCAATGCTCAATATATCGGTTGTACTGACCCTGTTTTGTATTACTGTCCATTGTCTTTTTGAAAATAAAAAAGTATTTTTATGTGTGCATAGCTGTGGGTTTTTTTTATTTTCCTTTTCCTGCATTCCAATATTTTTTATTTTTAAAATATAATTTTTGTGGGCTAATGAATGAACGATGTTAGCTGGGTGCAGTTATATTGTCTATGTTTGCACTTTTTTAAATGGCCTTGAGATTTATTTATGGTCCACAATATATTTACCTGTCTGGACCAAACGACCGTTTTATCTGTGGTCGTCTGTGGTTAAGGGGGTGACAAAATGGGGCCATACAAAAAGCCCGAAGATATCGATCTAGAGAGTGGTTTATTTATGGGCTCAGTACTAAAAACCCGAAGATTAGTGAGTGGTTCATTTATGGTTTGGGTATATTCCACATTTTCAAGCTAGGTGATCTTATGTACATGCATTTGGTTTTTTTAACATTAATAATTAGTCCCACATCATGAGACCATTTAAGTAGTTCATTGAAATCGGTTTGCAATTCTTTAATAGCTGTTTCAGGGTTTTCATTGGATACTACAAGTGCGGTATCGTCTGCAAAAATTAATCTACGAACTTCGTAATTAATAAAGTTTTTGTTTCATCACTTTCCATGACTTTATATAACTTTTTAAAAATGTGATGATTTATCCGGTCACCACCTACAGTATAAGGTATAGCACGAAGAGAGTGTTATATTTATGAGCACGAATATACACATTTTTGGCTTGAATGACGCACGTGCAAACTTCACAATTGCGATCTGACAGATTGTATGTACTGATGTACCGATTACTGGTGATAACGACCCGTCTATTTTGGCAAATAACGCAAATAAAACCCAATGATTCAAATTTATGAAGTTAACGGTTTTGTGGGAAGAAGTTTAGATACCTTTTCTACATATTATACTGTCGAATTTCGTTTTTATATCGTTGGTTTCAGTGATTGAAAATGATGAAAAAAACTCATGGAAAGTGATGAAACAAAAACTTTATTAACTGGTTTAGGTTAGGTTAGGTTAAAAAAATAAAAATTTTCATCACTTTTTAAAAGTGTGTTGAATTGTCACTGTGTTGAGTTATCATGGAACCACTGTAGGTAATAGGCATTTATATCGCTTGACAAACGGAATCTAGAAACATTCGATTTCAAGCACAAAACTGGTTTTTATTTATTTTGTAAATAATTTTATAAGAAAGCAAAAATGAAGTGAAACTGTCACAGATAATCTTAGCTATAATACTGTATTTTTGTAAAGTGGTTTCCTTTATGCGTTCATACATTTCTATTGATTTTTTTTTTAATAGTTTACATTTATATTTATAATTGAGTAATTTATTATTTTATTTGTATTCTACTCAAGCGAAACGATAGGAAAACCTTCAATTTATCCAAAGCATATTTTTTGGTATTCATAACTTACACCAATTCGTTATAAAGATTAATAAAAATAGTGATTTTGCTCGATTTTGGTTGATCACATTTCCATGAATATTTTGTAGAATTTTCTCTTGACGGACGATGAAACAACCCAATTTATGGAAAATTGAGTCGATTGACGATGTGATGACTTCCTCACTCGTGATTTTTTCCAAAACAACTGGTCCTCAGTGTACTGAAAAGTGTAAGGGCTTGCCCGTTGCACTCTAAGGAGATTAAATAACATTTTATTATTTTTCCCAAATTCATGACAATTAATGCATGCTTAGAAGTTGACACTTGAATATATATATATTATTATAATGATTGCATAATGTAGGTAATAAATATTAGATAATAAATAAATGACCCACTGGCGACGTAAGCAAGTTTTACACATGGAAATTGTCGTCACACGGGTACTTTCGATGACTTAAGGTACTTGGTAGTAGGTACTGTATGTACTGTAACTATTAGACCATGCCATAGATGTCGAATTGTATAGATATTGGGTACAAGAGGGTGTACAAAATAAATAATGCGTCATCATGGCGTCATCTTTGTTACTGTTAAATTACATGATATATTAGGAAGTTTACATTTATTCTTATTTTATTTGCAGTTTTTGCACGTCAGTGAAAACATCTTATTTATATCAAAGAAAAACTTAACTACAATATACACACATAATAAAAATAAAAAATGTCAATAGCTATAAAGATCTCGGTATCGTCTTTGATCCCAAACTAACATTCTCGGACCACATATCACGACTTACTACAGCATGCTACAAACTCCTGGGGTTTATCACCAGAACATGTAAACAATTTCACGACCCAGATGCAATGATAGCCATGTTTGATGGCGTCATACGAAGTAAGCTGGAGTATGCTAGTGGTGTGTGGACTCTGCACCAAACTAAGTATATTAATATGCTGGAACAAATCCAGAAAAAATTCCTCAGGTATGTCTATATGCGGATGCGTGGAACTTATCCAAGGTTCATGCACCATGTGGACTTACTTGAGGCAACAAATAGATTTAGCTTGGAAACTAGACGTCATGCAAATCTTGTAATACTTAGTTTTAACATAATCCATAACTATATTGATAGCCCGTTCCTCTTGGAATGCTATGGTTTATACGTGCCCGAAAACTTCAGCCGTAGTCGTCGACACGACTTATTCAAAATACCATACGGCAGAACAGATATTCTAGCACAACATAGCATGACAAGAGGAATGGTGCTATTGAATGAAATCTCAGAAGCACTAGATATATATAATTCTTCTTTAAATAGCCTAAAGTTTTTTTTGTATAATAATTATCTTCATAGGTGTTAAGATTGTCAAATTGAGAATTGTACAGTAATTGGATAATCTATCTGTTGTGCAATAATAAAAAAAAAAATAATAATAATAATAATACAGAGAAGATTCAAAAGAAATTAATAATTCAACAAATTACTAAGGAAATAAAACAGCAGAAGATAATAAAAGCAAGAAGAGAGACATTCAAATAGAAGTTATAAATATATAATAGAATGAAACGATTAATGGGAACCAACAACATTTCTCTAAGTAAATAAATAGATTAATTTTGTAATTACATTAATGACCAAATAATTTAAGTTTGGGTGATGACTTATTAATATTGATCAATTATAAACGGCCTTAGGCCCCTAGAGACTTATTTAAAATTCCACAAATAATAAAACACAATGAAAGTACTCACAGGACACAAGTATTATTTCCCAAGTAAATAAATCCTTTAGCAAGCCATTGTAGATTTACCTTCAGAATAATCACCAAATAAGCCGAGTAATTACCAAATAACTAAACATTGATTGTTGCCAAAAGTAACATAGTAACTAATGAAGGAAATTTAAAATAGATAATACATCAATATTCACCAACCTTTGAAATTTTATACTCTTTGCAAATACAATAAAATAAAAACTTTTATCAGTAATAACCACTTCCTTAACAAATCGTAATAACCTAAGCATCATAAGAAACCAATTCCGCGACAAACTAAAACACAGAATCATAATCCCAATATATAAAGGAGGCTCTAGAGCGGACATGACTAACTATCGTCCAATACATACATTACTAAATTCACTTAAAGCCTTTGAAAAAGCTATTAATAATCAACTAATTGAATACCTTGAACAAAATAACATACTATCCCACAACCAATTTGGATTCAGGAAAATTAAAGACACCTCCGAAGCCCTGGCAACAGTTACAGATTTTCTAAATGAAAACTTAGACAAGGGTTCAAAATGCATATCAATATTCTTAGACCTGCGTAAAGCATTTGATACTATCTCACCCTCTAAAATATTACAAAAACTATCTAACATTGGTATAAATGGTCATGAACTTACTATTATTAGCGATTACCTGTCAAACCGAAAGCAATGTGTGAAAATCAATAACTGCAACAGCAATCAATTACCAATTAGCTACGGCGTGCCTCAAGGAAGCGATTTGGGTCCTACCTTATTCTTAATATAAATAAATGAACTGAGTGGAAATGGGCATCTAAAGTCTCCCTGCAACCAGTTTGGATTTGGTCAGCGATAGATTCAAAACAAAGGGATTAATATCCATCCCAATGTTGAGAAACACTCCGGGTCTCGGTGTAAAATGGTACAATAAATGATTATCTAATAACAAAGTTCAAGTAAAAGAACAAATAAATTAAGTATGAACATTTTAAAATGCAACTTGTTTGGATTTAGAAAATGATTTATTGACATAAATAAATTCTCCTGATATTACATAACACTGTTCATTATATTTACATTAAGTAAAAAAGACAAATCCTCTAAAATACAATGTATTGTTACCTGTA
The DNA here is from genome assembly GCA_026573805.1 of Hesperophylax magnus. Taxonomy (NCBI): domain Eukaryota; kingdom Metazoa; phylum Arthropoda; class Insecta; order Trichoptera; family Limnephilidae; genus Hesperophylax; species Hesperophylax magnus. The sequence goes on from JAIUSX010000016.1 coordinate 212,568, forward strand.
TGCCTAATTATTTCTTTAAAAATAATTTATCCTTACATTGCTATCTGTATGTCTTTTCTCATAACATTTAAATATGATTAAACATAATTTAAATCAAATATAAAAAAAAACACAGAAATTTTTTTGAAAACCAATTCAAATTAATTAAATCCATCAAAATACGATCTATAGAAATATTATTTTTAGTAAAAATATTTTAATTTCAAAAACTATAAAACTGTATTAACACATTGCTTACGGTGTGCACATATTTGTGCGTTTCAGAAACCTTACATTGCGGCGGGGCGCACATTTTTGTGCATTTCTACGACCTTCAACTTCACATACAAAAAACACGTATTTAAATCTCCCGCCTTACATGCATTAAACTTGTCCATTTAAATACTACGAAAATGTCAGAATGACATCGGATGAAGAAATTTCCAACATGAAGAAAACATTTGAACCAACTACGAATAAACTGGATACAAAGAAAACCAAAAACATGGAATCGTCAAGCGGAACTAATCCCGATTCAAATATCAATTATGTAACAGTCAGGTTACCACCATGCTGGAGAGAAAGTATATCGCTTTGGCTAGTGCAGGCAGAAGCACAATTTGCAAATTCACGTGTTAAGGACGACTTTACTAAATATAACATAATTGTTGCAGCGCTAGATTCCCAAACATTACAATGCGTTAGCGATATTGTCACAAAACCACCCGCAACTGACAAATATTTAAGCCTGAAAGCGGCACTTATTAACAGACTGCAAGATTCGTCTGAGAAACGACTCACCCGACCACTTACTGGAATCCAGCTGGAAGATCGGAAACCAACCGGACTCCTCCGACACATGATGGAACTTGCCGGACCAGCTTTAGCGGACAGTGCTATAGTGCGAACACTGTGGTTGCAGCGTTTACCGCAACATGTCCAAGCAATCCTGTCAGCTTTAACCGACAATGACACAAATCAACTCGCGTCGGCGGCTGATAAAATAATAGACGTCTACCAGTCATCCGAATGCAGTGCTGTAGACCATCAAAATAAACCGGGTACCTCAAGAAAGGAAAATACGGAAAATTCTATACTATTACAACTTCAACAGCAAATTTCCGACCTTACACATGAAGTGTCACGTTTAAAAATGTCCCAAAATAACAACTTTACAAACTTCCGTGGACGACAAAGTCAGAGCCCGCGTCGAAATTATTCTTACAACAATTCATCACAACAGAATCCCGCTGGAAGGCCGAGGTCCAGGTCTCGCGGTAGATCACCCAAGAGGAATCCTGATGGATTATGTCATTTCCATAGACGTTATGGCGAAAAGTCCTTCAGATGTTACCAACCATGTACGTTCAAAAACAAAAATTTGGGAAACGACAACGGAACCTCTCAGTAGGGACGTGCGAGATTCCAAGTAACACATGTCGTCTCTTTGTTTACGATCTACAAACTAGACAAAAATTCCTAGTGGACACTGGGGCGGACGTTTCTGTCATTCCTAGAAACCCGTCATACAACAAAAATAACATCACTTCTGACAACTGTCAAGCTACACTATATGGTGCAAACGGAAATCCCATCAAGACATACGGCACAAGAACAGTAGAACTCGATTTTGGCCTGCGTCGAGCACCGAAATGGCGATTTATTGTGGCTGACGTATCAAGACCAATCCTAGGTGCAGACTCTCTTCATCATTTCAACTGAATTTAAAAAAGTCAACAATCGCAGACAAGTCAACAGGATTAGTCATAAAAGGAATAACTCATAAGGGACCTACATCCGGTATTTCTACAATTTCTTCATCGCAAAAATACCGTGATATTCTAAACAAATTCCCAAACTTAACAAGACCTATCATGAAGATATCAGATGCCAAAAAACACTCTGTGACCCACTGCATCGAAACCAGAGGACCACCCGTTACCGAACGAGCCCGCAGGCTAGCACCAGCCCTACTGGAAGCGGCGAAGAAAGAGTTCAAATATCTGATGGAACAAGGGATCTGCAGGCCTTCTAAAAGCAATTGGGCCAGCCCTTTACATATGGTAAAAAAACCCAACGGCGAGTGGCGTCCTTGCGGTGATTATCGTCGCCTTAATGCTTAAACGATCCCGGATAAATTTCCAATACCTCAACTTCATGATTTTGCACATAAACTTGCCGATGCAAACATATTCAGCACTATTGACTTGACCAGGGCTTATCATCAGATACCAGTGGAACCTGAAGACATTCCGAAGACTGCCATCATCACACCATTTGGATTATTCGAATTCACATCCATGCAATTTGGTTTATCAAACGCAGCACAAAGTTTTCAGCGTTTCATGTATGCTATGACAGGGGATTTGGATTTTTGTTTTGTGTACCTAGATGACATCCTGATTGCTTCTAAAAATGAAGAAGAACATAGAAAACACTTGGAAATACTACTCAAACGCCTTGCTGAATATGATCTTGTAATCAACATTAACAAATGCCAATTTGGCGTACCTACAGTCAACTTCCTGGGTCACACAATTACTCAAAAACGAATGTCGCCTATCAATGAAAAGGTGAATGCCGTCATAAATTTTTCATTACCTAAAACAGCAAAAGACTTGCGACGTTTTTTAGGCATGTTAAATTATTATAGAAGATTCCTCCCCAAGGCTATTAACACTCAAACTAAATTATTTGATTGCATTGCCGGTTATAAGAAAAATGACAAGAGGGAAATAACTTGGAATCAAGAACTGACGGAAGCATTCAAGGAATGCAAACAACACCTAGCTTACGCAGCATTACTCGCACACCCAAATACCAATGCAAAAATAGCTATAATGGTTGATGCTAGTGACATAGCTATGGGTGCATCATTACAACAGTCAAATGGCGATTGCTGGGAACCTTTAGGATTCTTTTCCAAGAAATTTTCACCAGCGCAGCGAAAATACAGTACCTTCGATTGAGAACTTACTGGTGTTTTCGAAGCGGTGAAATATTTTAGAAGTCATATTGAAGGTCGAAATTTTACTATCTACACTGATCACAAGCCAATCACCTTTGCTTTTTGCAAGAAGCGAGCCTCTAGCTCTCCACGTCAGGAGAGACAGTTGGATTATATTGCCCAATTTTCAACGGACATCAGGCATATTTCTGGACAACAGAATATAGTAGCGGACGCACTATCTCGAATCGATGAGATTAACAGCCCTACTTCTATTGACTACAGGAAGATGGAGAAAGCGCAGTGTCATGATGACGGACTTATGAAGGCAAAAGATGACACCGCCCTCGCCTTACGTCAAATGGTGATTCCTGGCACTGAAGCTTCAATATGGTGACATATCAACGGGCCACATCAGACCATTTGTACCCGCTTGCATGCGAATGCAGGTAATCGAAAGTGTACACAATGTTTGCCATCCTGGCATCCTGGGAACGACAAAGACAATTAAACAATGATTTGTTTGGCCTAACATGGCGACAGACATAAAAAACTTTGTCAAACAGTGCATAGCTTGTCAAAAAGCTAAGGTCTCTCGACATACGGCTGCACCATTAGCAACGTATTATATTATTATATACGTATTATAACGTAACCTCTCCCAGCGTGTAACGAGTATATACTCACAATGATTGACAGGTACACACTATGGCCCGAAGCAATCCCTCTGAAAGATATGACTGCAGAAACCGTCGCTACTGCACTGACGACACATTGGATTGCCCGTCACAGAACCCCGGATACCATTAGTTCGGATCAGGGCAGACAATTCGAGTCCTGCCTCTTCAAAAAACTAACAGAAAAGTTTGGAATAAAGCATTCTAGGACCACCGCGTACCATCCACAAGCTAATGGTATGATCGAGAGATGGCACCGCACTTTAAAAGCCTCTCTCATGGCTTGTGGTGATCGAAATTGATTAATTCTACTTGGTTTGAGAGCAACGGTACGTGAAGATCTGAAGTGTTCACCAGCTGAATTAACTTACGGTAGAACCCTAAAATTACCATGTGATTTCTTCACAGCAACACCACGCGAGGAACCAGACACGTATATCGGACGTCTACAAAGTACGTTCGAAGCCATTAAACCAACTCCTGCCAGTGTTCATGGTACAGGAAAGTTTTTTGTTCACAAAGATCTACCTATTGCGAGACATGTGTTCCTCAGAACTGATGGTGGAAGAAGACCACTGCAGAATCCGTACGAAGGCCCATACAAAGTGGAAGAACGTAACGAAAAAACATTCGTAATTATTGTGAAAGGAAAACCTAAGCGTGTCACAATAGACCACCTAAAACCTGCTTTTGTTCCAGTAGAAGAAAATGTATCTGTTCCTACATCTGTTTCAGTATTACCTCCAGAAATAATCAGAACCACAAAATCTGGTCGAAAAGTTCATTTCCCAGACAGATTAGGACAGTTTAAAGCATAAAAGGGCATTTATTTTCCTAAAATATAAAAATGATCTAATCCATATACTTAGATATAAGCAAACCTTATATACCTATACTTAAACATTTCATACGCTAATGTCTTAAATATATAAGAGCTTAATATGTCTTATATTGTTCATGCAAAACAATGTATCACATATTGCCGTAACTGTACAAAAAATGTTTTTTATAATTTTAAAAATATTCCGCATTAAGCGATAATAGTTTTTACGTTTTTTAATGCTTTAACCATTCTGCAAATAGCGATGAAATTTCAACTTGCATTTAAAGTAATTACGCTTTACGCGTTGAATCCTTTGTATAATTTTAAGCATTTTTAGGCTATTTTTTTAATATCAAATGCACATATGATAAAAATGTTTAATGTTAGTAAAGTTTAACCATGATCACTCAGACGTTCAACGACACACACATCTGACTGAACATGAAGTTGAAACTTCATACCTTTATGTGATAATTCAATCCAAATGTTTATGGAAACGTGTAAATGTTATTTGGCATTTTATAGGTAATAACAATAGTTTACAATGAAAATAAAAATGGAATATGCCAGACTGGATGAGAACACTGCCCAGTCTAATTTTCGTTTAATATCACAATCTCCATTAGTATGTAGAGATAATAAATAACACGTTTCGATAAACAGTTGAAGATAATTTAAAATACTTTTAAAAAAACAATTCTTGTTTGTGTATAGAAGTTTATTGTATCTTAACATAAAACATACAATCAATACAAATCGATCAGCTCCTATACACATATGACAATTGTCTTGTTATATTAAATTTAAAAATATTTAACACACTCCATAAATTTTGAGAGTAGTTTTTACAATTATCTTACATTTACTACAAATATTAAGTAATATTTAGCTTCATAATGTAACTTTTCCACATTCTTAATGATGTGAAGTATTTTCCATATTTCTGTAATATCAGATATTTAATATAGTGTTGAAACATGATACGCTAACATAGTAGTACAAATAACGTCATTTTTAGATCACATTCATGTAATATTTCTTAACATCTTTCAGAACTGTATTTAATAACATTGTTAATTTTATAACATTGCAAACATGTATCTTAGTCTTAAGTAATCTTAATGTACAATAAGTTTATATCGAACTCTGATATCATGAAATATACAATTATGTGTTATAGTCACAACTGTTTTCTCAGTTCCTCAGCTTCCTTGGATAATTTAAAGGAGCTAATAAGTGTTAGTTTATCTTCCTTATCGTTAAATATAAATTTATCCTTATTATCGCTGTAGTGAACGAATTCATCCATTGATTTAATTATTTATTTATTTATTTATTGTAAGAAACAAACAGCAATTTTATACAGGATAAGTTATACAAGAGGTTAAATATGAGGTAAGCCAAAATAGTTTCTTATGCTAATGTTGGTTAATGTGATATAATACAAAATTGTAATTGGTTATAACCATTAACTGAAAATGAAATTAACAAAAAAAAAAAATAAGAATCATATAAATATATTATAAGGAAGAAGGAATAGGAAAGGGCAAGAGGCAGAGGAAGATGGGATGGGGACAGGAGACGCTCATGTTGTACCTTTTCTATAACTGTGCATTGATTTAATTAACATTTGTGGTCGTACACTTGACTTTGTTTCGGTATTTCACAAGAGTATTATAAAACGAGTGTGAAACTTCCTGCGTATGTAGAGGCCGCTATTGTAAACTTCCCTCAGGGTGAGGCCTTTTTCGCATAAATGGATCCAGTATATTACTTTATCTGACTCCTCCCGACACTTTTCCAGAAACAGGTCCCGTCCATCTTCTTCAGAGATGAAGATTCTCCCCCGCGCAGCCTCCGCCCTCTCCCCCCAGTAGTCCTGGCTGAGCTGCTCTGGATCGCTGATCACCAGCAGTGGTCCATCGGCCCCGCTCCTCTCCAGTAATTCCGGAAACTTCGCTTTGTCCACTAGCTTATTCACTTTGGAATAGAAAGCATCTGTAGACGGTACCTACCAGCGAACAACATAAAAAGATTATTTCCTTATTATGGCAATATTCTGGGCAGGTACCGTGTAAATGGTACCCACAGCGGTCCGCCAGTCCGCTGGCCCAGCCATTTTTGATTTTTCGTTCGCCTCGACTGGTTGTGTCCTTTTGGTTCAGACCGTCTACATTCTAGAATCTTTCATGTAAATTTATTGTCGCGTATAACGATGTGTTCAAATAAACTCAGTGAATTTCAACCTTCTTTTATTAAAAACAACCTTCCGATATTTAGAGTCCTTTAGAACCTGTTTTAACCCACAAAACAGTAAATCCTAAACATCTAATTCACAAAGCTTCGGTAGCTTGTTTGGGATTTCGATTTTACACTGGTGGTCGAGGTTCTTCAAAATGGGTGAAATCAAATCATTGATTTCCTTTTGAACCAGTTTATCGTTGGATTTACAGTCATCTCCCAGTAACGTCAATAGGCTCAGTATTTCTCCCTCTAATACTATTGCATTTCTTGTAAAAATTTCTTCTCTAGATCTAGGAACCAGGTCACTCAATTCAAAATTTTTAAAAGATTTAGTTTTAAGGATCAAAGTGAAATCCTCGAATAGTTGATAATTATTATTTTGCGGTAGAATGATGACGAGCTTCTTACGGCTGCATTCAACTAAATTTGTTAAAAGTTTGTTGAATAGATCGTTCCGCAGTGAATTATCAGTTGGAAAAGCGAACTCAAGAACGAGTAGGTTATTAATAGTAGAACTCTTCTTGTTTAAGGCTTTAATATCTATTTTCTTAGCTATATCAGTCAGATTATCCCAACCAAGTGATGTGTAACAGTTGTCATCTTTCAAATATATTTCATTCAAAGGTGTGATTTTGGTCTTAAGCAAGATATTGTTTATTCTGGCAGCGTCAAATTTGGAATCATTTGCCATAATTTGTAAAACACGTTGTTCGGAATTTTCTAAGAATGTATTCAACTCCAAGGTGTCTTCGCAGTCCAGGATATTGGGCAATGTGCGGAGGTAGGCCTGGCCAGTCAAATACAAGGGGGCCGATTTTACACTACTGTTCTGTTTCCCCACAGCCTCCATTATCTCTGCAGGAAACCAGAGAAACAATTGTTTAGTTTGTTTGATCACTTTCAGCAAAACCTCCTTTGAATCACAAGTAATCGTTTTTCTTCTAGCATTAATCTCAATAACTGGGAAATCTAATTCGTTGAGATTTAGGGAAAACTGAAAATTTCTTATTTCCGACAATTCAATCGCATTGCTTCGAAAAAAACTCAAATTTTTAACAAATTTCAACTCCTCCGTAGAAAATACTCCCAGATGGCAAGTGTTTCCAAACCAAATATTGTATCTGTAATTTTTGGAAGATGGGTCAGTTCCGTCCTTCGTTTCTTTTTGTTTCATCAACTCTTGGTAAGTTCTTCTCTCAGCAAGTCCTTGTGGCCAATTCTCTACTACAAATCTCGTCCTCCCGTCACCGATGGCTTTGATTAAGGGATCTAAAGCATGGGCGTCCACATTGTAAAACAACGTGGCCTTCTTCGAGTCACTGGAGAGATCAAAATCTTTCATTGGGATGTGTTGTATATCTCCCACATGAAAACCAGTGCTGTTTACCATATTAGGATCGGATAAGATGTTGGTAATATCTAATTCCTCTGTGAACATGGAAGGTTTGTAGCGGTCGTCAAAATCTCTTTGTATCTTTATTAACATATCGTCAACCCCTGGACTGTCCAAGGCCAGCGTATGCGCATGGAGACCTTCTTCGTTGCTATTGATTTTACGGAAGCCTTTACCTTCCCTCTTCAGGTATTTAACGGTCAAGGTGGTAACCCCTGCCAGCCACGCTCCCAGAGAATGACTGCTAAAAGACAAAGTGAAGCGGCTGTGCTTTTCTTTATTTGTTTTCAGGATTTCTTGCTTAATGTCGTCAGCAAACGTGATTGGTTCCAAAGCCATTTTACTTCTATTATCCTCAACGGGATGGACCGATGAGGGCTTGAGGGTTCCCCGCCAGTTGGGTGAGCCGTAAGCCAAGCCCGTATCCGCCTGCATGTTGAGGAGGTGGACAGACTGCGGACGGAATCTGCAACATGGACAACAGTATAGTATTATTATAGCAGATATTGATAACCTCTTTTCTGCCAACGGCCATTTGAATACTCATCATTCGAGGGTCGGACATATTATGATCATGCATTTAATTCTCAATCGGGTACCGAGCGTGACTGAACCTAAAATTAATACAAGCGTGCCAAAGACCACTTTTTGACAAATTGACTTTTTAGTGTTAAAATCTTAATCGGTTATATATATACATATTAATCATAAGAGTCTTTAACGCCCTGTGATTGGTCGGCGGGTTCTGGCAGAACTTAGGCCACTCCCTCACGGGTCAGTCCGCTGCGTTTATTTAGAATGTGAGTACTTTTGCACGATGTCACACCATGCAGTCACAATAAATTAATTTATTTTATTAAGGACGGGGTGTTTCGGAGAATTTGAACAATTCATCAAATTTCATTTTCAGGTTCTGTGAAAGATTTTTTTAAGTTCTGTTTTTATTTCAGTTCTGTCAAGTAACTAGCCTATAATGATATAATAACAGAACTTTAATAGGACTTTCACAGAAGCCGAAAACGAGCGTTGAAATTTGATGAATTATTCAAATTCTCCGAAACAACCCGTCCTATATTGGCCAGGGACTTCAGAAAACTTGAATAGAAACTTCACCGAACTTGAAAATCAACTTTGAAATTTGATGAATCGTTCAAATTCTATGAAACAACCCGACCTTAATGTTTCAGATTCTTTGTATAATATTATAAATACATACCGACATCGGTCGAAAATATTCTATTTATGTTTTAATATAAAACTTTTAATATTATGCTTTTGAGATTTGTACCGCAAATACATCAAGGGAACCACCCCACCCTATTGTACCACAAATGCATCAAGGGCAACACCCCACCCTGTTGTACCGCAAAGAAAGCGGGAGAAGATTATTTTGAACAGCGGAACATACAACAATAATTCCTTCTCGTCTGTGTGTCAAATGTATGTGTATGTAAAATGATTTAGTAAATGGTGCAACCAGAGTTCACTGCCCTCGCCCTTCACAGTTACTTGATTGCAATTAGTACCTACCTATTTTCTAAGTTTTCTAAGTTTATCGTAAGGTTTGTTTAACTAACTGACTAACTATCACACCGTATCCACAGAGGTAGGCAGACAGGACGGACCGCCAAACAACTCCTCGCTTCATTCACATTCATACATCGTATCACACACACCCTTCTGTTATTCTGACTATTGACTTGGCCTGACTCAAGTTTTTGTTTCACTTTAATAAATTATATAAAATTTTATTTTTTATGATTTTAATTTAAGGTTAGTCAACTAAGGGGGTATTTCACTATCTCTGATTATGTTCTGACTAAGCACTAATCCGCGGATTAGTCATTTTTTCGTTTTCACTATATGTGAATAACGCTAACGCTCGGGTTAAAGTTCGATTTGACTAATCAGTGCTCGAACTTCACGTTAGGCGCTATTCCTCGAATCAAAGATGGCGTCAAAACATTCCGAGTTTGACAGCTGAGAAGTGAGTCGAATTTTGTTGAATGAATTTGAATGCTTGTATGATCCATCCTGAATTATTTGATTGTGTTCAAAATAAGAAACAATGTATTAATTCGACACGAATCTATCTAAAATGACCTGATAATCAACATAACATAACCAAAAAAATGCACACTTCGCGGTGTGCGGACTGTGACGCATGACAGCCATGGCAGTAGATGGAGTAACTGCAAACATTTTGCGATGTTGCCAGACTATTTCGAGTGTTATCTATCCGGAAGCTCGAAACAATGGTGAAACGGTCGCCGTTGAATAACGAAGTTATTCTGATCTTTAAAGCCAGCCAACGGATAGCTAGTCAGATATTTAGCCCGACATAGTGAAATACCCCCTAAAAGTATTGCTGTAGTTTAAATAGACTTTGTTACATTTTTGCCGTTGAAATAAAACAGTGTAATATATTTTGTTGACAATACATTATAATCTATGATAGGATTGTGTCAATACGTTATGAATTAAATACGAAGTTTACAGTGTAAATAGGTATGGTACTTAAGCGACGTAGTTTAAAATGTTCAGTTATATTCTTATTCCGAGTGTCGAGTGAATATTTAGTGTTTATTTCAAATAATTGTTTACGCCGAGCGCCGAGTACTGAGTCACCGTGCACCAAGCGCATGCGGCAAAACCAACCAAACTGTGATCACATTTTTATAAATACTGTTATTGTATTTGCGAATAAAAGGCCTTACTGTGAAGTCCAAGCCAAATTGAAGGAACTAATTAATTTAATTAACAATATTCTAACGCAACCTAGCAAAATACTACCAAAAACATAGGATTTACTTGGGAACATTGGTCTCGTGGATTTGAAATATTACAGAAGTTGAATTGACGGTTACAAACAAATGGCACTAAATACTCAGCCCACTCGCGTTACGCAGTCTGCTCTCCCTATGCAAAGCGTCGAAATAATTGAAACTATTGACGAGACGCAGCACAGAAAGGTGAGAGCTTCCATCCTCATTATCCACAATCTTCCGGAAAGTACGGCAACCACTCAATTAAACAAAATAAAGGATGACACCACAGACATAGGAATTAATAGACGAGAAGATAATGGCGAGGGGTAAAATCAACTGTTGAAGAACGAAGGGCGTAAGGCTGACTGTGATTCGTCAATAAATCAATCTGACAGTAAATAGGCATCTCGCATTATAATATCACCATTTACTTCTTAAAAGTAAAATCTGCTTTTGAATGAATAGACATTTTTACATGGGAGCGCAAATTACTCGCCACGTTATGAACAAATTTGCGAAGTCCAAATTCGGCAAAAAAATTCGGATCTATTTTCAGAGTCGAATATTTCGTTTACGTATTTAGTTAAGACACTTTTATAAATGTTCATAATTTACTTCCCAGCAACCAACCAGCTTTGTGTTTCGCGTCCAGACGTATCTCGATGTGATAGTTATATGTTTCTAAAACTGATCCATATTATACGATGTGAATATGCTTAAAATTAAGTAAAATAATGCTTATATATGGAATGTAATACGACAATTGGGTTTATTCTCTTTTTCACATCTATTTTTACAAGTTTTCATAGCACAAGTCAACATTTTGCCGTGTTATTTCGTAAAATGAACCGATGATGCCTCGACCATAGTTCGCACAAGAATGATGACGTCACGTTTTCAGATTTCACTTGAGGCCATACGCGAGCACAGCCGGTTCCAATGGAACCGGTATGGGGAGTGGGGATAATACGCTTTTAATCACTTAGGGCAGGTCTACTAATATTCATATGTCTATGGATGACACCAATAATGTTTGGAACATTTTGAATAAAATTAACCTGCAGGACAGGTTAAGGTATTTCGGTTGGGAGTTAGGAAGGGCGACAAGGCCAGACTTTTAAAAATTGAGCTCCTGAACTCCCAAACAGCCAAGCATATACTGTACAGCAAAAACAAACTACCTGACTTCATACGAATCTATCAAGACCAAACTCTTATATAATGAAAACAATTAATGGTTCTACGATCAGAACTTGATGCACGCACAAAGGATGGAGAATCGAACCTAACTATAAAATATCTAAACTCGGTTCCGAGAATAGTTGTGAAAAATCTACCATAAAACTAACACAACAACTCATCTAAAAAACAACTAATGAGTTATTACCAAAACTACAGAACTTCGGATTATTTATACCAGAGGTTCCCAAACTTTTTTGCCCCGTAGACCACTTGCCAAATATTTTTTTTTCCCCCTGCCTGCCGAATATTGAATTTTCCTAAAACTATTAACGTACCATGTGATAATCGTTTATTTTTTCGTAAAAAGATTCCCTTCCCTTGCCTGTCCAACAACGGGATGGCGGTATAGTTCCTCTGTTTTTGCATTGTGCAGACAGGGGCGCCCTTGTGAGGTATTACACCAAATGAAAATGAAGCAGGATAAGCAACGGGAATTTCTTTCTGTAGCTGGCCCTACAGAACTGCCCCTTAAGTTCTTTGTCAGTGCTTATTCCGGTCAGTTCTTCTTGTCACATGATATCTGATTCTTCGACCTTCCATTTCCATAGTCAAAATGTCCTCAAACTTGGTTTTTAAGTCTGTGTGAAGTGCATTTAAATGTTGATAAACGTTACCATGGACGTTTTTCAAAACAAGTTGGGGATCTAGGAAAATTCGCGGCTTCCCATGTGCAATGTTTTGCTTCAATATATTAATTCTAATGAGAAAAGGAACGTATATCTCTGTTTACATACCTCAATAAACAACTTTACGAAATATAAAAATACAAATATCAAGTAATTTCTCAGTCTATTTACGTAAACTGTGTTATTTGTGTTAGGTGTATTGTGTCATTTACGGAACTCCTAAATGTTGACTTGAGGTAAATGGGGGTCGGCTCGTATGTACCCCCATTTGAATCTTGTGGACCCCTAAATTTTTTTCTCGCTGACATGGACCCCTAGCAAGCCGATATGGACCCCTGGGGGTCCATATAGGCCACTTTGGGAACCTCTGATCTATACCAACTATTCATCGTGGCATCATAATATTAACAGAAACCTGGCTGGACCTTGACAAATATTGCTGAGTTAGTCATGCCTAGCTATAACGTGTATCGCCTCGAAAGAAACTCGTCCACCAGTAGGAAGACCCGAGGAAGTGGAGATCTTATCGCCATAAATAGAAAGAAACTCGCCCACCAGTAGGAAGACCCGAGGAGGTGGAGATCTTATCGCCATAAATAGAAAGAAACTCGCCCACCAGTAGGAAGACCCGAGGAGGTGGAGATCTTATCGCCATAAATAGAAAGAAACTCGTCCACCAGTAGGAAGACCCGAGGAGGTGGAGATCTTATCGCCATAAATAGAAAGAAACTCGTCCACCAGTAGGAAGACCCGAGGAGGTGGAGATCTTATCGCCATAAATAGAAAGAAACTCGTCCACCAGTAGGAAGACCCGAGGAGGTGGAGATCTTATCGCCATAAATAGAAAGAAACTCGTCCACCAGTAGGAAGACCCGAGGAGGTGGAGATCTTATCGCCATAAATAGAAAGAAACTCGTCCACCAGTAGGAAGACCCGAGAAGGTGGAGATCTTATCGCCATAAATAGAAACAAACTCGTCCACCAGTAGCAAGACCCGAGGAGGTGGAGATCTTATCGCCATAAATAAAAAAATATATATTTCATTTTATCTATTAGGTAGTTACTTACTTTTAGTATTGACGAATAAATTAAGTCGAACACAAATGATTAATTGGGAGTGCTAAATGTGAACATGTCATGTTATAGTAAAAAAACCGAACCAATGTTTCACTGTGAATAATCCGGAAATCAGTATTGGGTACACGGATTTCAATCTTTACTTGGAAGGCAAAATCCATCTTATCTCTAAACAGTATAAAACAAAGTGGCTATCTGTTTGTGCGCTGAGTTCTTGTAAACTATGCAACGGAGTTTGATAGGGTTTTCACTATGATTAAGAGAATTTCTTCCGGAAAGTTAATGTATATAATACATGGATATTATATTCATTGAAAGAAGAGAAAAGTCGAGCAACGCCGGGTACACGTCAGCTAGTTTTAGTTTAATAGAGATAGAGATTTCAGTCTGGCTCGGAATTAAGTTATTGATAGATGGGTTCCCAGTTCCCACGCAGACATCGAGGTTCAACTCTCTGTCTGGCTAAGTCCTCCATCACTGACTCACCAGAACTTACCAATTTAATAAATTTTCATATTCCGTCTAGATCAACCCGACAATCTGATTTATTTTATCTACCCTCGTGTAGAACAAACATTCGAAAAAATTCCCCAATTCCTCGTATATGTGCACAATATAATAAAAAATTTTACAGCATTGACATTTTTGGTAATAACCCAAAGAAATATCGATATGAAGTAATGCGTACGATCGATTATTAATATGAGAGTATGGAATGTATCGGCAGCATCTCCTATCCTCTTCCTATTTTCGTCTTCCTCTCCCCTTCCTTTAACACCAAATTAATTTTAAGAAACTAAAACTTCATTTCTAATGCACTTTAACATAAGAAACTTCTGTGGCTTGACTTCAATTAACTTGTATATTTATATCTATCACTGCATACTATATAAAAGCTGTTTGTTTCTTACAAAATAAATAAATAAATAAGCAAAACGCACCCCCTATAATGATGGTAAAAGGAGGAGTTATCAAATACTGTCAGGTTATTAATGGAATTCACGGAATGTTTCTTAAAATTTTAATAATAACATAATTTTCCCTGTAGCTCAAATATTGAATTATGCTAGCGGAAGCGGAGTATGTTCGCAAGAACTATAAATAGGAATTAATCACAGTCTGGCCCAAGTCGGTGGTTAGAGCTTCATTATAAAGTTAATCAAATTGAGTCAACTGTTTTCTTTGTATTTCGATATTATTATTGCCTTTTTTCCAGTTATAATAATTTTTTGTCCAACGATGCAAAGGATCACAACGATCAACAACGAAGTATGATAGGATGAAAGTAGACTGAATGCTGTAGAAGTGAGATCCCTGTGGCTTATGTGTGTGAAAACGTCAATCGTGAACCTAGTCTAGGCTGACATGTAAACTAGGTACTAAGTATAGAGTAAGGATGCCATTTACCGGGTACTTTTTTTTGATCAGCCATAAAACGAAGAAATGATTGAATTTTCTGAAAATGAGTTTGTATGTGTATAACTGTATCAATCTTTTATCATGAATGTACAATAAAAATAATTTAGCGGCCGTACTTAAAAACACAAAAGGAAAAATTTGTGAAAGGAGAAATTTTGTCTTTGAAAAAAAGAGGTCCTTATATCGGGTACCATACCTGCCTTTTATCGGGTACCCGGTGATAGGATGCCTACCATTTATCGGGTACCCGGTAATACGCATAAAAAGTATTTCTACAGGTGCTTTGAAAAAGATTTTTTTTTTTTAATAAAACATAGTTAATTAAGTTTTAAAAAAACCTGTTTATTTTCGTACTGTTAAGTTCAACCGTTAAGGCAAATATCACATATGAAATCGAAATTCCCGTTACCGGAACATTCTACGTGAGCCCATTTTTTACTTGCAATGCATTTTATCCATTTTTCTCCTCTGAAATTTGATGAATATGCTTTGTTACAGTAAACGCACGCTGCATCTTCTTCATCGGTATCTGGATCATCGTCGGTTTCCATGAAAATAACAGAGTCATCGTTACTCTCCCCACTGCTGGAATCTGATGTGTCCACTTTTTTTTGCTTCTGTTTCATCTTCGTTGTATTTTCAGTTTTCGTCTGTTTTTTCATCATACGTTGTTTACCTTTAACCAAGTTTAATTTACTGACGCCTTTCTTATCGTGTTTAGCTAAAGACTCACTTAAATTGTTTTTGTATGGGGATCCTGAAATGAAACAAGCAGATCCGGTTCTTTTACTTGTGTTAGGTTTAACAGTGGGTAGTTTTTGAATGTCAATACATCTAATAGGATCATTGCTTGAAGATGCAGCAGGGGTATCTACAGTGCCAACAGTTGCCAACGAGATGTGTGCCAGAATCAAGTAACTCAGCTTCTAGTATTTTGTGATTCTTCCGGTTCTGGAACATCGTGAGCAGCAAAATCGTGGTCTCTGAATATGAAACGATTGCAAGGAAATATGCCACTTTTGCGGAAACCATTGATGGCCACTTCAACATTTGCACTACGTTGGTATGCTTGCCCCATAAGACTTGCGACTTGTAATGGAGTCACCATTCTTCCGACATTATTCCTCAACCACGTAGTTACAGCTTTTGAATAATATGTTTTAAATGGCCCCATTAAAGCTAGGTCTAGCGGTTGCATCTTATGAGTTGAATGTGGGGGTAAACAAATTATTATAACGCCATTGTCGCGGGCCATGTTGATTACGTCAATATTTCGTGTATGCGAGTAATGACCATCAAGAATAAGAATAATTTGATCCCCTTTAGAAGGCCTGGTGTATTTAACAAAGTGGCGAAACCAATCAGTAAAAATATTTTGCTGAACCCAGCCTGAAGGATGGAGGAGCTCCATCCATGAGTTCTGCTTTCATGTTTTTACAGGGAAATATGAGCATCGGAAATACGTAGTTGCCAGATGCACTCATACATGTTATAATAGTTATGAGGGCTCCTCTTTCTACAGATGTTATAGCTCCGACTTGCTTCTTTCCTTTCAGCGAAAATATTTTTGGCAATTTACTTTGCACAACGCTGATACCGGTTTCATCTACGTTGTAAATTCTAGTTGGGGAATTATCAACACTGTCTAGTTGTGCCTCCAAAATATCAAAAAATTTTGAAACATTGTCTGGGTTGAAACCTTTAATACGTGCTAAAGACGTGCCTTGGGGCTTCCTCTTGACAAGATGGGGGTGTCACTGTAAAAATAATTTAAGCCATTTTGCACCAGCAGACCTTTTTTCGACGTTAAGCGGATGTGGTATTTTGTTTAAATCGGCAAGTTGAAAAGCTAAACTTTTGACATCAGCGAGAGTGAGTCCGTAGAACCGTTCATCCATTTGAATACAGTACTGCACAAGCTGTTTTTCAAATCCTGCTGACAGTGTAGGCTTTCTTCCAGACTTCTGGGAAATCAGTTTGTCGATGTAACTTATTTGCTTCTTATTTCTCACGTAACCTTCTAAAGTAGTCTGTGGGACATGGAACTCCCGGGCTGCTTTCATATATCCCATTGTTTTGTTTTGAACAGCTTCTATAGCTCTTTTCATATCTGAAGGATCCCATTTTTTGCGTGTTGAAGTTGCCATCTAAAACAAATATTAACTGAATAAATTAAGCCTTTTATCGGGTACCCGAAGTTGGCCATTACCGGGTACCCGGTATTGCGGATATCACAAATCTGAACAACGAAATGATGACAGAAACGTAACAGAGCGATGAAATGTCCAAAGAATGCATGTCGTGTGAACTTAACTACATAGGTTAAAAGAAAAATAATAATAACTCTAAAAAACACTTACCCTTGTTATCAAAATATGCCGTGTTAAAACTACCTTGATAAACTATTAATCAGAGTTTTTGCAAAAATGCCTGCGACTTAATGAACGTGCGAGTGACGGTTGTCGATCTTCGCCTTATGATGGCGGATGGTAAGATCTCGGTTTTACCGGTCGATTGGTTTCCGCAGTTGGCACCAGTTTCGACATAAAGGGGTACCCGGAATTGGGCAACTACCCGGTAAATGGCGTCTTTACTCTATTGAAATTATATAAAATTATTGTCACGAGAAATTTATATACGTTGACCGCCGGCGTATTCAACAATAATTGGTAATCTGTAAACAATACTCAGTTCCTGGCACCTACAGATACAGATGTCGCGGGAGATCGACAGTTCAAAGGTTCATTGTACAAATGACTGAAAAAGATATTGAACAAAGCACACAACAAACATTGTTCCGTACAAAGACATTATATAGGTACTTTTAAGTAACCTCCTGCTTACGAGGGCGCCTTGTGCCCATAAGCAATATTACTCATATTCCTATTTTCCTAACTATCTGGGGTTTCACTGCTTATTAGCAATCAGGCCTCACCCATATTCTGTCAGACGGTCTTTGCAATCAAATCCAAATAAATGGAATATTTTTGAACGTATCCGAAAACTAAAAACTATTTTTGTAAGCTGTTGAAATACACTATCAATTTTTTTTATTAGAAATGAACATATATTTGTTGATATATTAAAATTTTTGATGCAAACATAATTTTTTTTAAAAAAATGGTTCACTTTACGTTCTTTGTAACTAAAATTACTGATAACAAAAAATATATTTTAAAACAATCTTATTTTAATAAACAAATGTTTCATAAACGTTATCGTCAGCTCATTTTTTAGCTCACTTAAGGCGATGCACAACGTCGTGTAATATTTTAAATCGAGCAGCTATCAATAACAGCCCTTACGTAGATGGCGATGAGGTTTAAATTCCCGCTTAACACCATCCGCCTGTTTTGATTTATGCAAGAAAAAAACAAGGCCAAAAAGTGCCTTTTATTTTATTTTGTGGATGTTCAGGCATAAATATTTAATATTTTTTACCATCATTTTATAAATAACTAAATTTGCCACATTATACAAGAAAATCATAACCGAAAATGGGTTCATAAGTAGGAGATTTTGAACTTTAAAGCAGTTTTCATAGGCATTATACATTTTTTTTCTGGGCTTATAAAAAGACTTATCTAAAAAATACTCGATTATTTCAAAGGTCAAGATGTATTCTACTCGCAGTATTTAATTAAAGCATCTGAAACATTTCTAGGCGACCAAATTTTCAAACCAAAAACACATGATTTTGCATTACTACGTATGGCATCGCCTCTCAAATCGCGGTCAGAATCTTTGGTTTCATAGAGGTACACATATTAAGGTATACGCTGACTACGAGTGCCCAGTAAAATTTAACACTTTCCATAATTACTAATTCCTGATGATCTCAAACTGTGCCCGTGGTATTGTTCTCAGGTGCAAAGCTTTCACTTAAGCATCGATGACACGGGGCTAGTTTACAAGCTACAAGCCAGCGAGTTCGCTAGCAGCTTGTAAACTGGCCCCGTGTCATCGGCTTTTTTACAATCTGCTAGTTGACTATCCGATTGTAAAAAAGCAGCGAGTAAAATAAAAAGACGGGCTAATTTACTCGCCATTCGCTGGCGTGTTGGCTTATAAGCTAGTTAACTAGCCGTGTGTCATCATCGCTGCTAGGAACTAGTTGCGAGTATCTTTGCGTTTTGGCAGTCATCTATCTTTTATTTTCTAGATTCTTATATTCCATGAAGTGGTGAATCATTTAAATTTACTGAATTTAAAGTTAATGTTCTTTATACAAATAGAACGACGTCATATGCGCCTCACAATTTTTACCTCATATGGGTTTATTCAAATATTACCTGGCTTTTATAGACTTAGAGGCCTTGTATTTTCTCGGTAGGGAAAAAATTTGTTGCCAAAAAACCCTACTAAAATTGCATGTATTATCCAGCATCAACATCACCAGCGACCAACGGCGGCCATATACTACATACGAGTCTGTTTGTGTTGTGTTGGGATCGGGGGGGAAATTCGGCTGCGTCCTTTTGTGGGAATCCTTCCGCATTTGCCTGATGGAGTAAGGGAAACCGCAGAAAACCTTACCCAGGAAGGAGCGGCCGATAGTCAACTTGAAACATATGCGGCCTTCAGTAACATCGGTATATGATGTCCTGCATTTTGTGGTGTGTGTGTGTCTGTTTTTATGTTAATATATACTTATGGGAAGATAGAGAATATATCACGCGTGTTCCACTTCATTTTTCAGCTTAAAAAAATAAACGATAGAACGCAAACAACACGTCACGCAAAATAACACGCGATTCCAACTCGCTAGCTAGTTCGCTACTGAGCGAGTGGAAAGTTTTGTGTGTCATCGACACTCGCTAACTCGCTTACTCGCTAGCTTATAGACTCGTCGACTAGCAGCTCGTAAACTAGCTCCGTGTCATCGATGCTTTAGAACAAATTTCACTTCGTTTCATTTTTACACTCAAAATAAATATGACATATTTATCAAAATATCCCACTGGTTAGGTTGGGTTAGGTTAGGTTAGGTTAAAATAAATATGACATATTTATCAAAATATCCCACTGGTTAGGTTAGGTAGTATAGTAAACTTGTAAAAATAATTACATCATTAGAAATCAACATGGCCAACATAATTTGTTAATAAATGTCTATCTCAAACTATTTTCTGTTTTTTTCCATGTTTTTCCTTTATTATTTCAACTAAAATGAAGCATAATACGTTTGCCCCAAGGTAAGTTCATAATTACTTCTCATACCGTCGAGATTTGGCTTAATTTGACAATTTTAGCGCAAAAACAGCGAGGGCACTGCTAGACAGCAAGTTCCCATATTAATTTGTCTGTTGTAAGATTCCAAATTCGAATATAAAGCGTGGTGTTTTCTTTTTCTGACACAGTTTAGATCATATTTTTCCCCACCACCGTAAGAAAGACACAACTATTTCTGTGGGACAACATGAGTTGTTCCCAGAAGCGAACAAATTAGCCTAAATGACCTAAAGAATTGAAACTCTCAGAGTAATTAACTTGTAATATGCTTACCTATAGCGAAGGTTTCTTGTTTCTGTGCTTGCTCCTTCTTTTAGTCCAGATTTTATTTTAATTGAACGTTCTTCTCTATCACGAATCACAAAATCAACCGGTCAACGACGAAATTTATAATAAAGAAACTAAGAAACCCGTGTATTGTATAATTGTTAAAGAGTTTAATGAAGAAATCTGGCTTTCAGGTCGTAGCGTGCTTTTTAGACCAGTGCATAAATATACCACTCTCCATAAATCAACTATCTATAGATTGATAACTCCGCCCTCTTTCCATACGTTTGCTTTCGTCAAGTTTTAACCATAGATCTGGCAAATTTGAATACACCACGCATCGCCGACGTCACAGCACACCATCGACAAAGGATAGAGGAAATTAAAAAAAAAAGGCGCAACCATAGACAATTTAATTCTGCTTCGGAACCTACCTAAAACCCAATTCATTAGCCTAAAACATAAGTAAAATGTCACCCAAGACCACAAGGTCCCATCTGACAAAGCCCAGTCCTAAGAAATAAATGACCTTTAAAGTAACATCCTTTACAGCTCATTTTCTCAGGACAGCGTTTTATCAGAAGGAAGCTGAAAAGCAAACTCATAATTACATGTACAATAATTTTATTTTTTAAATATAAACATGAAATACAATAATATAAGCACAAAACACATTTAGAAGGTGAAATTACTGTATCAATATAAAACTAGCTGTTGGAAATGATAGTTATTTTCTTTCAACATCCAACGGCAATTGAAAAAAATATTGTCAATAAGGCAGTCAACGATTCAACCTACTGTTTTAGCGTCTAATTATATTATTATTATTTTTGTTTCCCTCCTACTTATCTTATTACTTAAATATTTATACCTTTCATATATTAATAGTAAGTATATAATACTTTTTAGTTTTAAAAACTTTATATGCCTTTTAGATATTTTTAACTTAGGAATAGTACACAACATAAAGAATGTAACAGTGTAAACAGAAAAGTAAATTTAACAATAGGTTATTGTTTTAACAATACATATTGGTACCTGATAAATAAATAGGGTATAATAATAACAAATAAAAACACCAAATACAAGAGTAAAATTTAAAGGAGGTGTTGAGAGAATATTCATTATGATGTCAAGTATGTAATAAAAAAGTAGAACTATATATAAACTAGACAT
Source organism: Hesperophylax magnus (assembly GCA_026573805.1). Classification (NCBI taxonomy): domain Eukaryota; kingdom Metazoa; phylum Arthropoda; class Insecta; order Trichoptera; family Limnephilidae; genus Hesperophylax; species Hesperophylax magnus. Next base: position 234,438 of record JAIUSX010000016.1, read on the forward strand.
ATGAAATAAACTAATTCGACTATTTTTTTATTAACACTAGTCGGTGACTGAAAATGGGCTGCAGACTAATACAGACAAACTGAATAATGTAAACTCCGCATCAGAGAATATTTGGCTTAAAATTACAAACGATAACAATATTTGACTTGTATATTTATTTTTTCGTTATTATTCTACTACTCATATAGAGATGTCAATAGAAAATGAATTGGCAAGGATACACCACAACCATACAATGGACCTGATTTAATGAGGAGCATGGCAGTACTAAGATACTTAAAAGACGCTTATAGGAACAAATTGTGATTGTATCTTCCAGAATGCGACGTTTACATATTGCTCAATAAAATTTAGCCTTCAGGCGCATTCCCACAGTTCGTATTTTCAAAGTTAGTTAGTTTCACACATTTGCACATTCGATCCTACAATAAAACAATTCATTGGCCTGGTATTTTTATAAAGATATTGTCTTGTTTGTGTATCATTTATGATTTAAGAATTAGTGACATTTTACTCCAAGCGGCGGCAGTTTTCAAATAGAGCTGTTCGCTTTCTAATTTTATGATGACCCTAGTTAAACCATTATGCCTAAAAATATTTTCCAATACCTTTCCCACCCCTGTCCCATAGTAATAAAAGCCCCAAATAAAGTTTCATCTCCCTTAAAATAATTCCTTTAAAATATTTGTATTGTTTAAGTCACGTCTGTACCATTAAGAATAGTTAAATGCATTTTATTTTATGTTAAGAATGTTGTTTGCCAACGAGCGGGTGGAACATCTTTATTTTGGTAAAATGTCCTTCATAATTTAGTTTAAATACAGATACTTCCCAGAAAAAGGTCAGTATTATAGTGTTGCTAGAACGGGTAGGTACAGACGTACCTAGAGGAGCTAGTATTGATATAACTGGTAGGTACATGCGTACCTACTCAGTTAGTCGTGAGATAATTACTAGGTTTATGTGTACCTAGAGAAAACTGAAGAATAAAGGAAACTAGACCTTTATTTCTTTCAGTTTAAGTTTGAGCAGAGGAAAATAAGATCCTCTGCAAATATATTGTGATTTAATAAATTTATACGTCAAGAAGAAAAAGTGTTTTCCTGCATTCCATCTGACGGCGTGTTCTCGTACCACGATAGCAGAAACAGTGATCTTAATTGGTTTTAACTTATTAAAATAAATTAGTTATGACAACCATTTCTTCCTATATTTAGCATATTTTAAATGTTGCAGTACTGCTATTTTCTTCATGGAGTCAGGTCCATTGTATGGTAGTGTATCCTTGCCAATTAATTTTCTATTGACATCGGTACACCATGCATTGATTATAAATGGTACAGTAATCTTGATAATGAATTGAATAAATTTTTTTATGTTCGTTACAATTAAGCCAATCAAAACATATATATTTGGCAATGGTTTCTTCAATAACGGGCACAAGATATAAATTTTCGCAATTATAATTCAGTACATACTCGACGACATAATGAATTTCAAGAGCGTTGATAGCAAATTTCTTAGTGGGATCATATGGGTCACCTATGCAAGATATTTTACATCTATGTTCTGCCATCCCCTGTGCAGCAACAGCAACGCTGCTGGTTGCAGAGAAGACATGACTGGGTCCTGCACTCATTTCTGGAAAAAAATATATCATAGTTCTTGAAGAAATTGAAGTAAAGATTGACATATTAGAGGAACAAAACTAACAATACTATTCCCTTTTAAGTAATATAAAACAGATGTGTACCTTCATTTTCTACTAGCTTCCCCTGTGCAGCAACGGGTACGCTGCTGGTTGAGATGTTATGCTCTGAAATAAATATAATTATTACATTAACCGAATTAACAAAACATATTATTATTATTATAGGCTGATGCAGTATAGAATACCTTTTAGGATGTAGTCATGATACGTGCTGAACACCATTCTCGAAATGGACTCTCAGAGGTTATGGTTGGAAACTTGTGTCGAATAGTCTCTGTCCGTACATCCTTTCACACAATACGTTTTAAGGACTTTATCGGTAGGCACATAAATGTTATTTATCACACATAAATCAACTGTTTCACACAACCAGATATTTGACAATTTTATGATGACAAACAACGGCGTCTGTCAAACTTTTCTTACAGTTTTTTAGAGGAAGTGAAATGGCGGGAAGCATGAGTCGGCCACCTAGCGGCAAGAACACGCATTCCATCGTTTGCGAACCCTCTCTTTCTGGCGCACGAGTCTTATGGTAAAGTGAGCGAGAAACAAAAAAAATACGCATCGCCTACGTCACAAACATAGATTTTTACCATGTCTATAATTTGTGTTGACGTTTTTAAGCGGAGTTATACCCCCCTGCCACTCTCTAGATCGATATCTTCGGGCTTTTTGTATGTAACGGAATTATACAGTACTTAACCACAGATATACAAGCAGCATACAAGCAGTACCTACCGTGCGGAGCAGAGCAGTAGACAAGGTAGAGGAAACTCAAGGCCATTTAAAAAAAGATGCGACCATAGACAACATAATTGCTCTCAGCCTACTCTATTCATTCACTAGCCCGAAAAAACTATTATAAAAATAAAAATGTCCTTGAAGCAGAAAAATGTCGAAATGTTTTCCAAGGGCAAGGTTCATCTGACTAAGAAAATAAACTTTTACAGTGCATTTCCTTAAGATGAAACTTGTTGATCTGAGGAGAAACCCAAAATGACAAGAAATTTGCAAAAACACTGAAGAAAATTTCCAAAACATGATTGTCCGACAGTACGACGAAGAATTCCGACATTTTTCAGCCTCATGAACTCATGGTTACATATGTTTAAAAATCTTTAATTTCACCAAAACAATAAGATAATACAGGATAACACTAATCAATAACATGAATGAGTTTATCGATATAATAAATAACATTTATACGTTGTGGAGGAAGACATATGCCAAGTATGAAACATTGTTCAAAAAACCGAACGAAAAACTGTCAATTCACTTTAAACTTGAACTTACGTAGGTAAGTTGAATATATGTTTGTAACTCGCTAACACTATACTGGCTTATATTGTATTTTTATCACGAACAACTTTAACACGCAATATTTTCGACGGAAATGATAGTATTTCGGCAGCAAATGACAACCCGCGTGTATAAATAAACCACACATTTTGTTTGAATGATTTGAAACTGTCAAACGGCAAAATTCCGTCATCTCTTTCTGTTACACGAGTCATTATGGTAGAGAGCGAGAGATCAAACCAATCCTTCTTTTCTCACCAATGAGATCTGAGCTTTTAGCCATATTATTCGTTTCTATAAGAATTTTGAGGTGGGCGTGGCGGTTTCAAATGAGTTTCAAGGCCAAAGCTTAGTTAAATGCCCCTGGACCAGTGATGGCATAGTCAGTGTTGCCAACGGGTCTTGGCCTAATGTCGCCGTTTTTCAAACATTTAGTAGCCTAAGGGCCCGTTCCCACTTCCGTTTTCAAATCGGAGGCGGGTCCCGTTTTAAAAACGGATGCCCTAGTGGCTGTAGTGGATGTATGGAGCTGTTCACACTTGTCCGACACGATTTGAAAACGGATCCGACATTTTTTGTCGGATGGCTCGCCTACGCAGCGCGTCCGTTTTCAAATCGTGTCGGAACACGCTCGCTCATAGTGTTGTATGGAGCTGTTCACACTTGTCGTCTAGTAGTTCCGGCAGAGTCCCCGCCACACCCCAACCCCCCCAACCACTCGCAAGGAAGCAAGCACGCTGCGTGCTTCCATTTGGTTATTTTGTTAAGTAAATAAATCAAAACTACAATAATGGATAAGGAAATAAATCCCGAAAATTTAATACCACTGGTCGAAGAAAGAGTATGGTAATATTTTATCTTTAACTAAATAAAAACAAAACACTCGGTGTACACAACTTTTGTACATCAAAATTTTTATTTTTATTTTTTTAAGTTTACTTTTTTTAATTTTAAAGCTTTAATGAGATGCACGGAAAAGCGTATTAGTTAAATAAACACATAATAAAAAAATATTTGAGTGTTTATTGTTTTCTTACTTTAAAATATCGATAGCCTTTCTTCAGGACAAATGCACTTTCTCAATTTTGTATTTTGATATGTTAAGCTCTCTGAAACTCATTCCAGTAGATGGTTAAAGGAAGTGATAGACATTCTCTTAAGCCATTAAGCGCCATTGAGGTGATTTTTCATGGTGAAAACGGCGCTATATAAATAATCCAATCATTATTATTCTAAAATAATTAAAGAACTTTAGTTCATCACTTCTCAACTCACCAATTAACACTTGGAAAATTCCTACAGAAAATCATTCTGCTATGATTGGGTGTACCCAAAATTATCTTTTCACTTTTTTCCTTCTATTTAATAAGTACCACATGAAAACAACAGCTTCATCGTCGTCCATTGCGCACCATTACTGAATAATTAGCAAATAACATGTTTTTGTTGAATCGACAATTATTTTTTTTCGTAGAGTATGGTCCGTTTTTAAAACGGATCCGTTTTTAAAACGGTAGTGTGAACAGGGCCATTGGCCGTCCGTTTTTAAAACGGGACCCGCCTCCGATTTGAAAACGGAAGTGGGAACGGGCCCTAATGTAGCCGAATTTCAGTTGCAGTAATTCTTATGAACTCGCATAAATTCTGCCACATATTCCCCACAAATATTGTACGTGAGCTTGATTCCCCCTTTTATTATTCGAAATCCATGGGGGGGGGGTGGTTGTTAGAGAATTTCTGTAAAACATAAGTCCCCACAAAAATGATTCAAAATGAGCACTCCCCACAAAATATTTCAAATCCATTGGGGGGGGTTGTTACAAAACTTCACTGAAAAAAAATTCCCCACAGCCAAAAACATTATGTGATTCCCCACAACAATTTTGAAATCCCATTAAAATTTAAAAAATCTGAGGTAGCCTAATCGATTTTTTCGTCGCCGATCCTCGTTCTGAGTAGCCTAAATGGCGATAAATCGCCTTCGTTGGCAACACTGCTCTGAACCGACGTCATTCCAGTGTGGTAATGCTTAGGGAAATTCCCTTAGATCTAGGGGAAAAAAACTTTTTTTAGGGAAAAGTAAAAAAGCATACAAATCTTGGGAAATTCTGAAATGTTGACCACAAGTTCAATATTCTAGGAAAATTTTGAAATATTTGTCTGAAATTCTTTGATTTAAATACAATTTTTTATGCTGCCAGAAGGTCTGAGAAATTGTGTGAATTTCCGCTTCTGTAATGGTGCAACGTACGTTTTGTAAAATGGTACACCTTACGTTTTGTGATGGTACACAATACGTTTTGTAATGGCGCACCGTACGTTTTATAATTGTACACTGTACGTTTTGTAATGGTACGTTTTTTCATCTAAACACTGAACTAAACTTACCGCTAACGAAAAAACCACATATTTTATTAGACAAATGTATTATACACTATTGTAATTCTCACTTTTTTATCTTTCATATAAAGCCATTTGCAGCGAACTTTCGATTCTCAATTGTGATCTTCCACCAGGGTGATACTGAGAGTATTTACAAGTGTGTGTTACAAAATGAACCTTGAGGTGAGTTTTTCACAAAACGGCTCTATATAAAGTTGCCTCCTGCAGTATATAGTACAGGTTGCGACCAAGACCCCAACTCTGAACTTTTCCTTTATCCAGGTAGCATTGCATCTAACCGCTGTGCTACCAAAACCCTTTCATTTACTGGCATTCTTATCAATCTCGTGTTTGCGGTTATTTGTCGCCTACAAATTAATTGAAGATGGTGCCAATAAATGTTATATTTTCTTTCGAACAAATGAGTAAAATCAACTGGACATTTTGAATGGATGGTATCAATAAACATTATATTTTCGGTACGGAAAACTATGACCTAACTAACCTAAAACTAACCTTGGATATGAAAAAATTCCATGAAGGAATTATTTCTCCCGAGATCTAAGGAAATTTCCCAAGACATCACATCACCGGTGAAACATGCGGCGGCCGAGAGATGACGTGGTTGGCTGGTTGGCTAAGTAGCAGATGTGGTATATCTATCTACAGATCACTACAGATGTATACACGAGCTCTCGTTGGTTGCTTTTGGCCACCATATTTCAAATCTCCCAGTTCAAATTGCATGGAATAGAAATGAATAATCTTTATTGAGTGTGACTTACATTTCACAGATTGTTCAGTTCTTAATTCTTAGATTGTTTAGACCATATCTGGACCAATTTAAATAGCAAAGATCTACACAAAGTGAAGTCAATTATTTGGAAAACCGGTATAACTGATCACCATGCATTCATTCTTTTTTATGATAACAAAACTAAACCAAAAAAACATTACCTAATAACCAAAAAATCCACCATTAATATGACTATTTTAGCCGAAAAACTAAAAAATGAGCAATGGAACAATGTGTTAGATAGTGATGATACTGAAACCTGCTCAAATAACTTTGAAAATATATTGTCACAGCACATAAAAATTACTATTATTACGACTATTGAAACTACAGTTCAAATAAAATCAAAACTTAGATGTTTAAAACCTTGGATAACCCAAGGACTTATAATATCTATCAGAAAAAAAGAAAAACTGTATAAAGCAACATTAAAAAATCCCCTAGACGAAAAAGCATAAATTTTTTCGAAAAACTTTAAAAATAAACTAACAACCTGTATTGAAAAAAGTAAAGAGGACTATTTCAAAAAGAAAATACTGACAATAACAATAAACAAATATTGAAAACAATTAATTTAGCCATGGAAAATACTATAAAAACTCAAAACATAAAATACATTGAACATGCAAACAAAATTATAGATGCTAACTTTCATCCCAATGTGCAAACATATTTAATTATTTTTTTGCCAATGTTGGAAAAAATCTTGCGAAAAATATAAATAAACCTATTAATCCAAAAAAAGCAAATAATTGTAAATTTACATACTCAAAAAAAATTGTCAAAATTTGAAACAAATATAATGTGAAATATTAAAAATAATTGAAGGCATGAAAGGAGGTTCGTCTCCCGGATTTGATAATATTACGGTACATTTTCTAAAATCCATGAAAATTCATTTGATAAAACCCATTACTCATTTGATAAACTTAAGTTTAATAAAAGGATTTTTTCCAACAAACTACAAGAACACTATAATTTCACCTAGGTATTTATAAAGCTTGAGATCCACAACAAATAACTAATTATCGCCCTATCTGTCTAATCTCAAACATAGGAAAGATTTTTGAAAAAATCGTGAAAAAAACAGTTGGTCAATTTCCTTGAAAACATTAAAATCCTACACAAAAACCAATTTGGTTTTATAAAATCACTCAGCACACAAGATGCTATTGCTAATGTAACTTCACACATTTACGAATCATTAGATAAGGGGGAAAAATGTGCAGGTATTTTTATGGATCTCAGAAAAGCTTTTGATAGCATATCCCACGAAATTCTAATGAGAAAGTTGGAAAATATCGGTATAAACGAAAATGCGATTAAATGGATTACCAACTATTTAAAAAAAACCGCCCACAAGTCGTAAAAATTAAAGAAATATCAGACTTTGGAATCCCGCAAGGTGCGGTGCTTGGACCAATTCTTTTTACAATATACGTTAACGATATTTTCTTTCAACCATTGCATGGACATATTACTTCATATGCCGACGATATAGTACTAATAATAAAGGAAAAGACTTGGGAAAAAGTAACGCTAAAAGCCACAGAAGACATAAATACTTTTAAGAATTTCTTACATTAATTTACTGTCACTAAATAGCGATAAAACATTTGTCATTCCATTTGCAATACAATCAAAATACACCCCTAAACACTTTGACATTATCATACATGACAATTCCAAAACACACGATAAAAATTATTGTATCACAAACTGCTCAGTAAAAAACAACAAACAATCAAATATCTAAGAATAATAATTATAGATGAAAATCTGAAAAGGAAAGATCAAATATGTCAAGTTGTAAAAAAGATTAGAAACTAGTATATATATTCTTAAGAATCAGAAATTTTTTGTCGATAAAAAACCTATACTTAATATACTATGCTTTGGTTCAATCAACTTTACAATATGCCATCATTAGTTGGTTGTTTTGACGGCCGGCATAGTCCAGTGGGTTACCACATGAGCATTGGACTGCCATTCCGAAGGTCGCGGGTTCGAACCCGGCGTGCGCAAATAAATTTTATTTGATTAATTTGTGTTATTTCACAATTAATTAATTAAAATAATATATAGTATATTTGCGGCACGTTCCAGAGTGGAAGATACTACCAGTATCGCCCTGGTGTAAGACCACCATTCAGAATTGAAACGTTGCTCCAAATGGCTTTAGCCGTGTTTAGTGACTAGATCTGAATAGCCAGGTACTTCCCCACTTACCTTCAGCCTCACAATATCCCCCAATTGGGGATGCCATAGTCTCACTGGCTCCAGACGGGAGCAGTTGGGACTCTTGTGAGGTATTCACTATAAAAAATAAAAAAAAAGTTGGGGATCCGCATATAAAACTAACCTTCTTCCAATAGAAGTCGTGCAGAGAATAATTATTAAAATCATATTAAAAAAACATTCTGACTACCCAACAGACCGCTTATTCTAAAGATCTGTACATTAAAAATTCATTAATTCAAATCATAAAAAAAAATAAAAGTACCAATTTCTAACTGAAAACCGCACTCAACTTAAATACATTTTCCATGTCCAAAATTAAACATTTCCTTTGCACAAAATTACTATACATACCGAGGAAGAACCTATTTCAATCAACTCCCCGAGGAAATCAGAATCATAAACGACAAAAGCCAAGTTTTGAGCATTTTGAAAAAATATTTTAAAGATAAATTATCAAAAAAATTAATAGTAAATATTCTTCTTAAGAAGCAATTTCTTCTCCTAATATAGTATACATATTAATAAAAAAAATAATAGCAATAATTTTCTTTATCGCAGAAACTAATAACATCATGTTTTCATTTATATATTATAGCTACTAGACATTTTACATACAATATTTTTTTTCCTACTACTCTTCCTACTTCTCTTAATTCTATATGATTCTACAATAACATAATGTACACTTCTCTTCCAACCACAAGCGAATGCTTCTCTGGAAGAGTAGTATTAAATATTGTCACTGTAAATTGTAAACCTTATTACTTACATGTACTTTTTCCTATAAATAAAAAAAAATTAAAAAAATAATTCTAAAGAGGAAATGAGGAAATGAACATCTCTGTACCCTGTACCAGTTGGGACGAAGTTGGTAACTACACGAGACGCAATGTTTTGAGGGGATCGCAAGCTTAGGTTATTTTCAGGTCCAATCTTATAAATAATTGTTTTATCGTGCTCTGTTTTATCCGGTTACCGTACAAATAAATTCAATGGTAAGACACCTATTATAATTTTGTTGTACTCTTTATTTGATTCTATTATTCTCTTATTAATCTTATATTTATTTATTTATTCTAGAACTTAAAGTATGACATGCACCTCTAGTTATTCAACATTAAAACACTACTAGCGTTTTGCCCGTTGCACCCAACGGAAGAGATTTTTTTTTCTTTTCCGATTTTATGTCCGGGTTAAATCTTCCCCATAGGAAAAACTAAACACTTCCACACACTTTTCCACAAATGATCATCTAGTCAATCAACATTATGCAAGTGCATTATATAAGCAAAATAAATACAAAACAATTCAAGAACAACCCGTCAACTCAACAGAGATCAAATGGGAATATAATTCACCTACTCCAGATATTTTGATATCAGAGGGTTCGGCTCGGTAGAACTCCTAACAGGCCTATAAATCCTACTGATCCCTCAACATAAATATTTCAAAAATCTTTCGTTATCCTACATGTATTTAAAATGACTGATTTTTGCATTTTTATAATTAATATTAATATTAGTAAAAAAACTGTAGGTATCTTTCTCGACCTCTCAAAAGCATTCGACAATGTTGATCATGAGCTTCTTCTAATTAAACTTGAACATGTGGGTATTAGAGGTTTAGCATTAAAATGGTTTGAATCGTACTTAAAAAATAGTCAGCAGAAAGTTCAAATTTCAAATATCAATGAAAAAATGGTCCAGTACATGGTAGAATCCAAATGGAGAACAATAAACAAGGGTGTGCCACAAGGAAGCATTCTTGGGCCTCTCCTCTTCCTTATCTATACAAACGAACTTCCAATAATTGCTGGCACAGAATGTTCAATGTTTGCTGATGACACCGCTTTGTTGTTTGAATGTAATGGAGACGTTGACGAATTTAACAAACAAGTTAACGAGACTTGCCAATTAATAGCAAACTGGCTGTTATCGCAACATCTATCACTCAACACAAAACAAACCCAAATTTTGTCCAGTGCAAGCTACACCTATAAATATAAATGTAAACATTAATAATAATATTATCGAACCTTCCCAAACCTGTTCACTACTGGGAATAGAATTAGATATAAACATAAACTGGAAAGAAAATGTCTCAAAAATTGTAGCAAAAATCAGTAGTTTTTCTTATGTTCTGGGTACCTTTAGAAAAATATTAAACACCGAATCAGTAATAGCCGCATACTATGGTTATGTATATTCAATAATAAAATACGGTATTATTTTTTGGGGAAACTCGGTAAACGCTAAAGATGTTTTCATCATACAAAAGAGATGCATAAGAAAAATTACAAACTCTGATCGTTTAGATTCATGTAGACCTATGTTTAAAAATCTGAAAATTCTGACAGTCACAGACATATATATAATGGAGTTATGCATGTTAGTGCGATCATCTACAGACAAGTTCCCACTAAAAAACTCAACACATAAATACGCTACAAGGCTCACAGAAAACTTACTAATACCAAAAGCAAACAAAACAATATTCCAAAAAGGACCAGACTACATGGCCATTAAAGTATATAACAACCTTCCACATAACATTAAACAAATACAAGATACACACAAATTCAAATCGTTACTAAACACTTTCCTTGTTAATAAATGTCACTACACGTTGAGTGAATACCTCACGTAAATGAAACGCCTATTTTTATTGGTATATATATTTGTATTTTTTTTTTTTTTTTTTCATTGGTACCTATATTGTTATTTTATCTGTATAAACATTGTAATTATTATAATAAAACAAATAATATTATATAAACATTGTAATTAAATAAATGTGGTTAGCTGGAAGAAATGGGGTCTACCCATAAGTTACACCTTTTGTAATTTTTATTTTACAATAAATAATTTTTGATTTGATTTGATTTAAATTTTTTGATAGATCTAATACGCCTAAATTTTTAATGAGGGAGCTAGGTATAATGCCAGTAGCCAAAATAACGAATGGTAATATTTTTATAGTCTGAGAATTCCAAATTCTTTTTATCTCAATTCCTAAATCTGTTTATTTATTTTTATTTATTAATCTTAAGTTAGCTCACATCTTCGTGTGTGCTAATAGTTTTATAAACATATAAACATGTACATTGTTTGGCAAACATAATCTTTCTTTAAATATTTCAATAAAGTCACAAAAAAATAAACATTAATAATTGAGATAGACATATTTTCTTAATTCATTTTTGAACTTATTAATATTTTCTATCACAGCAATTTCCTTCGGGATTTTGTTATAGAGTTGAACGGCCTGGTACATCAGAGATTTTTGGGTGCTTGTTTTTTTTCTTGTTGGCAATCTAATTTGCTTAGAATTTCTCGTCCCGTGTCCGTATATCTCGTTATTGTAATTTATTTTTCTTTTCAGTTCCTTAGACATCATCCCTAAGTTAATTTTATGTATAAAAATAAGTACATTCAAATACACAGTTTGCTTCACCGTCAAAACATTCAGCTCCTTTAACATGTCTCTTATCCGTGTGTATATGTTACGCTTAAGTATTATTCGCATTGCTTTATTTTGCAGTATTTGCATTTTTTTCATTTTCTCTTTATTGCAGAGAAAAAGAACTTGAACAGTAATTAAAGTGTGGTGATATAATTGTATTGTATATTATCTGGTATGTTTCTTTATTTACTTTGTTTCTGATTCTACCAAGAAATGATAATTTTTTGCAATTTTTTTAATTGTATAGTCTGCATTTTTTGAGAAGTTCAATTTTGAGTCTATAATAACACCTAGATATTTAATTTCTTCCACTTTTTTTATGATTTCTCCATTTATAGAAACCTTTGGTTCCTCATGCGTATTTGTTCAGCCTATATGCATGTATTTTGTCTTATTTACATTTAGTTTTGATTTATTTAGTTTGAGCCATTTTTACAATGTTTCTAAGTCACTATTTATCTTTTTGATTGCTTTCTCATAATTATCTTCTGCAATATAAATTAGTGCGTCGTCTGCAAACAGTCTTATTTTGCAATGTTTTAATATTTTTACCATATCATTTATGTAGAGTATAAACAATATCGGACCCAATACAGAACCTTGCGGTACACCCAGCTTATTTTCAATCGGATTTGATATATTGTTTCTTATCTTTGTTGTTTGTTGTCTGTTGCTTTCTCTGTGTATTTTTTTATTTTTTCATTAACAGATTTTTGAATTATTATTATTTTTTTATTAATTATTATTATTTATTCGTGCAAATAATACTTGAATAGAATTTTTTTTGGTCTCGATTTAAAACCGTGAGTAAGTTCTTGGGTAGGTAGAGTAAAGAAAAAATTAAGGGCCAGTTGTTTCAAGAAAACTGAACAATTGTTGAGATTCCCAAGTTCTATTCGAATGTAAGAAAATCTTCACGTCGATTTTATTCAAATACAAATTGGATTGTTTCAACTCCAAAAAAGCTTCCGTTATATTTGAATAATCCTTTTCTGTGCTCCCCGCCGAATCGGGCAATTATTCCAGAGAATTCAATAGGAATTCATTTTTAGGCCGCAACACTCACAAGTAGCGATGGGCGGAATCGATGAATCATCGATGTTTTACTCGATCTTTTTACCATTCGAAATATCTCGATTCATTGTCAGAATTAATTCGAATGCAACTCCGAGACAATCGTTTTGAAACGTCATCGAAAGTCGTCGCTGTGATTGGTCAGAAATAATCGATGCCAGCCAAGCGTTGTGATTGGTCAGAATTAATTCGAATGCACGGTCCGAAATTATCGTTTTCAAATGTCATCGAAAGTGGAATCGAGACAATCGCTCTGAAATGTCAGAAATCATTCGAATGTTCAGTCCGAGATAATCGTTTTCAAACTGTCAGAATTCGTTCGAAAACGCAAATCGATTCTCACATTCGAGAGGTTATATTTCGAGATGTCAAAATATCTCAGATTGCTTGACAAACGAAGTACATTGTTGGCTGCCTACTGAAGCATGTTGATGTTATAAACAACCTCGTGTGTGAATTGTAAATTATGAATTAATACTTTTAGGTGACGATTTACGTTTCCAGTAGGTATAGTTTATGTGTAAAAGATTTTCATGGTGATAGTTTTTCACAATTGAAGGTTACCTACCTATGTTATTTTTAGGTTATGTATCATCTATTCGGGACATTCGGGTAGTGTATATTAAAAATAAAATAAACCAACAACTTAGCAAACACCATTTTTATATTTAATGCTGATCGGGTTTCACTACAACCGTAGCTTCTTCGGGCAGTATACAATATTCAGTATAGGTATATTAAACTCATCAAGTGACATGTGTTCGTTCATATAAACATAATATATCTGCTACCTATGCTACGAACAAATATATTTAATTTATTTGAAATTAACATGAATGAAATTAACATCGGTGTCTCTTAGTTAGTAATTAAAATGAAACGCTTTCTGTAGTAAAATAACTTTATTTACTTAATAATAATTCGTGAATTGCATACAAATTACAAATGAATGTGTACCGGACGGTGTGTACCGCTCGCGGCGGCCGCTATTTCATAATGGTCGAAGCACCGACCGGGAGCTTGGTTTTAGAACTTACGTGGGGCTTCGATACCTCGAGTCCCGCTCGCCCCCGCATCGCTTCCCCTCACCGCCTGCGCCCGGCCGGCCCAGACGACCGCCTGGGACCAATCAACGCACCCCTAAGCAACGCTGTACGGGGAAATAGTTTGAATTGACTATGTATTGAAATATTTAGACTAAGTTTGAGAGAGTTCGGCCGTAGATATTACGAAATAAAAGACATTGATAAAACAGCCGGACTCTCCTTAGCATAACTAGATAATAAGAATTTGTGTAAATTTAAATATAAGAAAATTAATTACGATTTCCCCTGAATATGTTGGGCCGGGGACCCCCACACTGAATGAATTATGTACAACTGATTAATAAATAAAAATGCTAGGGAGGAGTGGTTAGGATTGATTAAAAGAGCATAAAGAGTAGAGTAGTTCTAAAGGTTGTGACCTCCGCTAATTAAATCTTAGCGGACGTCACAGCCCGCGGATCATCAACAACCCGCGAATGAAGGCAGCGCGTCGACCCGCCCTCCCCAAAGTCGGGAGAGGGGGATTGCACAATAAATACGGCGCGCCAGCCTTCAGCTCTCTCTCTCTGCCTTGGACCGCCACCAGCTACTCTACTCTGCTCTTCCCGACCACTTCTCTCTGGATCTGAACTTGGATACTTCTTTGACTTGGCTCCCCCCTGGATTTCTGCCCCTGCCTGCCTCCTCCCGCACCGAGGATAAAGCAGATTCCGGCCCCGAACTGAGCAAGGATAAAAGCAGATTCCTGTACCGACCGGAGCAAGGATAAAAGTAGATTCCTTTACCGACCCGAGCAAGGGTAAAGCAGATTTCTACCCCCTTTACCGACCCGAGCAAGGGTAAAGCAGATTTATACCCGGACCTAGCGGCTAACTACGGACTGACCGGCCCCCTATATTACAGTCTGTGTAAAAGACCTAGCTGATCGATTACAGAATGAATGGTTTGTTTTGGGTTCTAGTAGGCGCCTACAACGTACATGAGATTTAGAGGTTATTTTTAACAAAACGGCATATAATTACTGTCTTATTATTAAGAGGTACATTATAAATATTATTAATGGGAATTTGTACCCACTGGCTACACTAAGTAGCTATTCAGCAGGAGCTTACAATATTATATAAAACAGATATCAAAGTACAGCAAATGGAAATTACAGCACAATAATAATGTACGTAAAAATATTTTTCTTTGTACTTAAAAAACTTGTATAATAATTTATTTTAATTGTACGTATGTAGATATTCGAATCTTATTAATTATTTATAAAAATGTTAATTGCACATGCATACATATTTGAAATTCGTGGCTAACAGGAATAATACTAATGTTGCTAGCAGACAACAAGGGAATCATTGCCAGGAATGAAAATTAGTGATTGAAATTTCGCTAGTACCTGCTTACCAAAAATATTGCCATACTAATGAAAATAAATTACAACCGGAATATGCAAACAATTTTTTTTACAATAGGAATAGTCTTGATATTCGAGTTTCTATTTTCGAATCCTACCCCCCCCCCCCCCCCCCGACGGAAAATTTTTTGCCCCTGTCCGTAGATGTTGCTCCCGCACTCCGAGCGATTGATTCGAATGGATCATTCGATTCTTTTGATGTTTCGGTTAAAAAAAATCGATTATATAAATATTTCGATCATTCCCATCACTACTCACAAGTTGTCTATGGAAGGCGGGCGGGGAGTCGCTATATCCACAGCGACCAGTCGACAGGGGGCGTGGCCAACATATCCGAGCATACCCGAGTAAATTGTTTCGCCTGTGATGGTGCCAGGGGCGTATAACTCTCGCATAACCTTGTAACCCTGATGGGAGGAGTTATCCTCAACCCAAATTCTTATAGACAAAGCTGTTGTGGCTGAAAGCTCAGATCTCATTGGCTCAGAGCAAAAATTGTATCTTGATCTCTCGCTCTCTACCGTAGCGACTCGTGTAACAGAAAGAGAAGCTAAGCATCGGTTATGCTCCGATAAAAAAATAACGGTAATTTCCAAGACGCCATTTCGCAGATTGAAGTCAGTTGAAGATTTTAGCGTAAATATTTTGAATTTTCTTTCACCCATCTAAAAATAATGTTGCGTGCTAGAATTCTTCAAGGTGATAAATTAATGCCGTGTTGTGTTAAAGGTTGCTCAAACGGACTCGATAATCCAGTGCTAGGAAGAAGCAGCAAGAAATACGTTTTTTTGTGGGTGTCATTTCGCGATTGAAAGCAAAAATACGGTACTTTTGGGATTAAAAAAGAATGCTTGGCAACGCTTAATCTTCCAGTCATCATATAATATCCTGTCTATCTCCACCAACTGAAAGAAGGACCCGTTGTTAAATACAGGTACTAACCTCTTGTTCTTTGATACAATATTCCTGATTCCTGAATGTACTTCATTGGCTAATAATTTAATTAATTTTCCTTTTCAGACCTATCCGTATTCCGACGCGATACTATACCACGTATAAGGATGCTAAAACTGCTAAAAAAAGCCACGATTACATCAAACAAGGTCATTTAAACCTCTCCAGAATTGCATCATGTAAGTATTCAGATTTAACCAGCATTTTCCATGATGTTTGCTAACGACAAAGCTGTGGAAATTATATGAAACCCTTGCAGGAGAATTTGAATAACTTCTAGTGCTGTGGCAATAATAATTAACACTTAAATTTGTTGAATATGTATTTTGTGTATATATTCTTGTATTTTTGTGCAAGGTCAAATTAAATCCTATTAAGTTGTTGCAGTAAGACTGGGTTCGATTCCCAGTTGAGACCGTTACTTTTTATTTTTCTGTGTCTTGTTCTGTTTCATGTTTTGTTTAGATATATTAGTATTATCTTCTACTTCAATGATAAATCAATGCTCAATACATCGGTTGTACTGACCCTGTTTTGTATTACTGTCCATTGTCTTTTTGAAAATAAAAAGTATTTTTATGTGTGTATAGCTGTGAGTTTTTTTTATTTTCCTTTTCCTGCATTCCAATATTTTTATTTTTAAAATATAATTTTTGTGGGCTAGTGAATGAACGATGTTAGCTGGGTGCAGTTATATTGTCTATGTTTGCACTTTTTTAAATGGCCTTGAGATTTATTTATGGTACACAATATATTTACCTGTCTGGACCAAACGACCGTTTTATCTGTGGTCGTCTGTGGTTAAGGGGGTGACAAAATGGCGCCATACAAAAAGCCATAAGATATCGATCTAGAGAGTGGTTTATTTATGGATGGTGCTGTGATGCAAAATCAGTGAAACGCGGTGGGCGGATGGCGGTGGTGAAACGAAACGTCAGAAATCGTCAGAAATGGCGTCTTCGAGTGCCGGTTTAGACCGTCTTATAGAAGTTTCGTTAAGTAATTTCAAAAAGAATTCAGAGACGGGTGTTATCAGTGGATACATTGACAATGAAGTAAATTATGAAGCATTTCTGTGTTCTGTGAACGCGTTGGGGCACTCTTTTTCAACGAGAAACAGTATGAAAAGAAGTTGGGAGGTAAGTTCTAAACCTTAGGGCCTAGGTCTAGGGCAGGCCTTCAATTTCTTCAGTTCATAAGCAGCTGCTGATATTTACGAGTTATTCGAAATTAACATTTCCAATCTTTCAGATGCAGTATATACGTTCTGCCCGCCTACAGTGGAGTTCTTTGGGATGCCATTTACATTCGGTATGAATGCGTACATAGAGTGCGCCAAGGCCCCCGACCACACCGCCGAAATAATCTTACTACAGTGTTTATATTTCCTGTGTGGTGTTATGTATTATAATTATATTATAGCCACTGTGAGCGATGTCGCATAAGTAACCTCGGTGTTGGGTACGTAGATGCTTGCTTTATCTGTCATGAATTTAAAGGGGTTGTTACCATAGTGTTTATATTTCCTGTGTGGTGTTATGTATTATAATTACATAATAGCCATGATGTAGCATAACGCATAAGCTACGTTGGTGTTGGGTACGTAATGCTTGATTTATCTGTCATGTTTTTAAAGGGGTTTGTTCCCCCAATGTTTATATTTCCTTTGTGTGGTGTAATGTATTATTTTCCATTAATAAAATAATATCAAATATGTATCAATGAATTGCCCAACTTGCTTCATTGCTCACTTATCCTTCAACATGCTATATGGCATCCAAATTTTCATATAGACTCCAAATAATGCTAGTTTTACTTTCCCATAGGTGTACTGTTTTGTAATGTAAAAAGATTAGATACTTTGAGTATATATAAGACTAGTACGAATCTGTACAAAAGATGAACATAGGGCCTACCACAAGTCTTTTATTGTCCAAAAGTTAATTATATTTGCAGGAATTAGAATGTGGTTGCCATACCAAACAGTCTTTATTAAGGTTTTGGAATCGACTTTATGATATTGGCCCTATAGTAATGTAATCTAACCAAATGAAATCAAGGTGCAAGAATCGTATGAAACGAAAGATGAAAATTAGCTATCGGCTGTCACAAAAAAAATCTGAGCGGAGAACCAATTTCAAATAAAGCGCCGAAACACTTTGCTCGGAACCCTAGGCCACGCCCCCTGTCGACTGGTCGCTGTGGATATAGCATCTCCCTATCCAGGTATATCTATGATCGTTTGTTTTGACAGTTTTCTTTTGTTTTTTCAAATTCAAAGTGCTTTATTTATGAGCAGCTCCGAATGGTTTTTTTTATGGAACGTCATTGACATTGTAAATTGTAAAAAGGTTACGAATATACGAATCAATTTACAACATCAAATGCAACTAATATCACGACTCTACGATTAGGAAATAGTAGCCATGCATGGCAAGACTGGTAAAAAACCTTTTATTTAATATTACGCGGCTCCACGATATGCGGTGCTGCTTGGAAGGAAGTATAGCAGCCATGCATTTTCATTGTGGGTATGTTGCCTTCCTTTTTTCACCATATTTATTTGCCATGGTACCGACCCATCCTGGGACACATAATGCCAGGGGCAATTCTCTCAGCTTTGGCCTTGAAACTCATTTGAAACCACCACGCCCACCTCAAAATTCTTATAAAAAACGAATAATATGGCTAAAAGCTCAGATCTCATTGGTAGGAGCAGAAATATTGGTTTGATCTCTCGCTCTCTACCATAATGACTCGTGGGTGTAGGTTCATTTAAGCTGCTGCCACACGCAAAGCTCACATCAACAGATAATATAAAGCACAATAGCGCTCGCCATACAATCCCATACAGACCCGACACACGTAAAAAGATAACGCGCTATAAGTGTGGTTCTGAACTTCGCTAACCAAATTTATTTTACGTAACCGCTCCCGACGCGATATTTGAAAAGTTATGCGTCCCCCTCTCCGCCGTAAAAAGAAGAGGGGGTCATTTTAATTACGGAGCTACCAACTAAGTTCCGTGTTCCCTTTGACAGCCATGACATAAGCAGCCTAATAATGCATTTCTTATTTATTATGTTAGCTCATATCGTCATGTGTGCTAGTAAATTTAGAAACATAAAAAAAACTTTATTTGGCAAACATACTTAACATATATTTAAAATATAAATATAATCAATATTTGAATTTGAAGTAAACAAATTTTCGCCCTTTCAAAATTAATCATATTTTTAACTCAGTATGTTTATATGGTAATATCATTCGGTTTTTTGATAAAGTTGGACGGCCTGATACCTACATAGAGAAGCTTCTAGTTTGTTCGTTTGTTGATTGTTTTCAATTGTTTTCCTGGGTAATCTGGTTTGCTCTCGTCAGCTCTCGTGCTCTCTTCTCGTTCCCTGCCCTGGTGTTGGTCCTTGCCGCCTTTGCCTTCGACATTTTTGGAAATCGACGTGTGCTTATTTTACAATAATTTATTATATGTCGCTTTCGTCGATCGGCGTGCGAACTGCGAATTTCCTGATTCGACGGAGAGGTTATGTCAGGTTATGTGAAAATGCGCTATTTACGCGCAGATTGTTTAAAATCTAAAAAGTTTATAAATAGCATTTATAATTATATAGTTGGCGGCATCATCATCTGAGGATGAGCTGTCCAACAGATCCAGCAATAGGCGACAAGTATTATCCATTTCGAAAACGTGCTCAAGCTGTCAGTAAGTAAAGTTGTCACTTTGACAGATAAAATTATGTTCCTCGGCCGCTCTCGAATTCAACTGACCATAAATAAACCACTCTCAACTGACCCCCTCTCCTACCATAGGAAGAAATATTTGATAGCGTCGTGTGTCGGTAGAAAAGATGATGCGCTGTACATTAACTTTTGATGTGAGCTTTGCGTGTGGCAGCAGCTTTATGGACTCGTGTAACAGAAAGAGATGACGGAATTTTGCCGTTTGACAGTTTTCAAATCATTCCAACAAAATGAGAGTGGTTAATTTATACACGCGGTTGTCATTTGCTGCCGAAATACTATCATTCCACGTCGAAAATATTGCGTGTTAAAGTTGTTCGTGATAAAAATACAATATAAGCCAGTATAGTGTTAGCGAGTTATAAACATATATTCAACCTACCTACGTAAGTTCAAGTTTAAAGTGAATTGACAGTTTTTAGGTTATTACGTAACATATGTCTTCCTCCACAACGTATAAATGTTATTTATTATATCGACCAAATTATTCAAGTTATTGATTATTGATTGTTTATGTTATTCATGTTATTCATTAGTGATTAATTATTCATGTTATTGATTAGTGTGATTTGGTGAAATTAAAGTTTTGAAACATATGTAACAATGAGTTCAAAATAGGCAGAAAAATGTCGGAATTCATCGTCGTACTGTCGGACAATCATGTTTTGGAATTTTTCTTGTAATTTTGGGTTTCTTCTCAGATTAACAAGTTTCATCTTGAGGAAATAAACTGTAAAAGTTCATTTTCTTAGTCAGATGAACCTTGCCCTCGGAAAACATTTCGACATTTTTCTGCTTCAAGGACATGTTTATTATAGTTTTTTTAGGCTAGTGAATGAATAGAGTAGGCTGAGAGCAATTATGTTGTCTATGGTCGCATCTTTTTTAAATGGCCTTGAGTTTCCTCTACCTTGTCTACTGCTCTGCTCCGCACGGTAGGTACTGCTTGTACATCTGTGGTTAAGAGGAAACCCGGGCGCTGATAAATTAGAACAATAGGTATTTTAAAAATCACTTGCTATTTCACTCTGCTCAGCGAGCGCGCTACCGATGTATAGGTACCCACCCAACTAAGAGTGTGTGTGTGCATGTTACGCTCGCCTATTATTATTACTCCCGCCCCGCATCTCCCGTCTTCCGTCCTTCATCATGTGTCATGTATCTTTCCGACTTATTTCTCCGTTACTGTTTTTGTCTCGGCGTATAATCGCGGCGAAATGGATTTTGATAGGATTTTCACTATCATTTAAAGATTTTCTTCCAAAATGTTTACACACGTAATATATAAATATGTATTATATTTATAAAAAGTAGAGGAAAGTCATTGTGTAATCAAGTGATTTAAAATATATTTTCGGGCGCTTAAATTACTAACGCTGGCTAAACCTTGTGAGATACATCAAAATAATGTACTTCTAATTAATTGTATTGCTCTTACTTACTTGACCGGTCAGTGGCTGAGTGGGCATCGCGTTTGGGTCCCACCCGGGCGTCCCATGTTCGATTCCTCGGCTGGCTAAGTTCTCCATCACAACACAAGCAATACCTTCCGCTTAGTGTGGTGGTAGTAGGAGTTTTTCTAATGTTAGGTTATTCGTAACCAGGGAATGTTTGTCTTTCTTTTAAAAATTAAAAAAAATCTTACTACCCATATAGGTACACCTATTAAAATATGTAGGTGCGTACATTTGAACTGCCTCCGTGGTTAAGGGTAAGGCTCTTGGCTACGAATCCGCAGGTCGCGGCGTGCGCAAGTAAATTTTATTTAATTAATTTCTGTCGTTTTGCTAAATTAATCAATTAAAAATAATATAAAATACTTGTTTGGACAGATAGTTATCTTTTTTGTTTATCAAAACTTAACTAAACCACTCAAGTTGTTTGAGACAGGGAAATATTAAATTAAAATATTTTTTTTTTATTTTAGTAAAATTCCTGAAATCAACAGATTTTAATTCCCTTGCGATGTTTATTTGGCCAAAATGAACAACTTTCGATATAATATTGCAATTTTTTGTTCACTATTTTGTTTTACGAATCTTATTATTGTGTTTTGTTAATAGAGCCAACGCCAATGCCATTCGTTGAAATTTTGAAAATGACATGAAAGCCATAACACCCTTGCCAATCACCACACTGCAAATCGGATGGTGTGGAGGAAACCTCCATTTTTTTCCACTCTACCTCCAGACATGTCGGGGTTCTGAAAATCGGATCATAAGTAAAAATGAACTAGTATTTAAATATCCATGTAACTCGAAAATAATAGAAAATGTCATGACTAAACGGCGCGACTTTTCCTACTGTGTTTTGTTATAACAGATCACCGCGCAAATGGCATCTTTTTAAAAATATATATTTTAAAAAAAAATCTTTATTCATTGTAAGTTGAGGATTTTTTGACTTTCATGCTAGGTACATGTCCGTGTTACGACCAAATTCTGTATCGGGTTGCTACAGGGTTTTGTTATAATACTCGTCCAAATAATTCTGTATCAACAATCCAGAAATTTTATTTTACGTCCCTGATAACTTCGCAAGAGCGCGTAGACACAAACCATTCATTCTTCCGAGATGTAGGACTAACTTACCATTAGCAATGCCTCTCTAATATGATTGTGTATTTGTATAATGTATCTTTGTTATTGGAATTTTTTATTCTGTAAATATGCATTTAAAATATAAATAAATGTAATTTTTTTTTCAGACGGCAACTGAAGCAATTCCGGCAGCCCATAAGAGACCACGAGTCACACAATGAATTGGGAGATACTCCTCATAAAAAGAAAATTCGACCAGAAGCAAGGAAGTGGAAAACTTCATGGAACGCAAGAAAGAATTGAAAATTTTGAAAGCGTCACGTAGGCGATATTTAAAAAAAATTGCAACTTTGGTGGTAATTTTAAAGATTTTGCAACAAGGTAGACATGGAACTGCGTTATTCTTTCGGCGGTAATTGCATTCCTTTAGATAACATATCTGTATTAACTAGTTCATCGGCAATAAAAACTATAAATCAATCTTAAAATAGGTGTACGGTGGAGGATGAAGAAAGTGTTTCGGAGGATTTCGACAAATTTGATACGAATTTTGTTTTTAATCCCGTTAATATTTCCTCAGATTCTGACCGACAGATCATAACTTACATTGGAGGATATGTTGTTATGGATATGATCCTTATGCAAAAAAATTATCTGCGAAACTTGTATCAACTCTCTATATTCAATAGAAAAATCGTTCCAACATGTATTAATTGCACTTAAAGATAAAGGAGGTCTTGTCTATCCTTCTGATGATGTAATCGCAATTTTTTTTAAGACTGAATCAATCATTAAGACGATGTTATCTGAAAGTGGGGGTAAAATGCTTCTTCTAAAATACAACAAAGCGACCATTCTCAGTAAAGCTTTGAAAGCATTTATAGGTATTCCAATATTTAAGTCTGTAGCGATCGACGAGATTCATTTAGAATGTCTCGCTAAAGGTAAACAATACGAGCTACCTGTCTACGGGCTACCGACGTCTGGAACTACCTACGACAATACTTTGCGAGTTGGTCTAGCACATTACGCGCATTCGCTAGAAGGTTCTAGCCTATTGCCTAGGCGTAATTTCAGTGCCATCGAAACTACCAGATGAATCTCGCTGAAGCGAATGACCCATACTTTACTAGCGATCTCGCGCAGCTACTGATGCCATCAGCCGGGCTATATAAATAGGCCCGACGCAGCGAGCAGCCAGTCAGTCATTAGTCAGCCAACAATCCGCAATCTCGCGAGTGACTTGCGCGCCTCCGCGCCGCACCTCGGACCTCCGATACATACACCCAGCTCCGCACGGTTCATTTATGGACTCCAACGGGATCACAGCGCCTTGGCCCCATCGTTCCTGGCCAGCGCTACATCGGATCACACAGCGCCCTGGTTCCAGCGCTACATCCACGCACCTAGACAACGTGGCATCCTTGCTGGTCTATGCATCTCCCGCACTGGATCCCACGCTTCCCTGTTCAGCACTGGAGCACCCGGAAGATCGACGCTCTTCACCAGTTCCTGACAGTCAACGAGTCCGGTCACCAGCAGCGGCGTCGACTCACTGACCCGCGCTTGACCAGTATCACCGTCTGCATCCGGAGTTTTCATCATTGGTCCTCAAGTCATCTCACATACGGCAACCTTACTCAATAAAACACTGTGACCTTCACGACATCTTTCATTTCGTGCCTCCTCACCAGATCCCCAAAAGTCCCTGGAAGACGAACTGTATGAACAGTTTTCAACATCGAACTATCTCATTAATTTACTGAAAGCAGTAGTAGAAAAATATATCGACATAAGAATTCATTATATTAGTAAACAGTACGATCACATACCCGCCAAAAAGCAACAATTGTACAATAAGTTATTGCATTTCAAGGGACAGTAGGTTAACAGATTCTGGTTTTACGTGATGTTTTAATTATTTTTATAATTTTCCCATTTTTATGCTTAGCCATACTTGTTGTTTTTTTTCAATTGTTTATCTCCATGGTATTTTTGTAATTATTCTGTCTTCATAATAATTAACCTAGATAACTGATGGCGGCTATGAATAGAATATACCAAAATTGTATGAAGACGGTTGTTAAGATTTCAGGTACTGAAATATTAATATTGGTGCTTGTCACCCTATGGGTGTGGCAACATTTATTTTGTGTTAGCGATTGCCGGGGCAATTTCGTATTGCCACGGATTTAATCGTTCTTCTCTTGTTACCATCCGTCTTGGGCGGTCGTTTTGGCAAAACGGCAGAGCTGCCAGGTTTTCACTTACATGTGGTTTATAAAACCGCGGAGAGAGATAGCAATATTGGGCTCACCTTACATGAGCTGCCCTACGGGTCTTTTTTATTGTTAAAATAAAGACCATTATTCAAGAGCTGGAGTTATTATTGAAGAGTTACTCCAGTCATACTTCCTTGGAATCTGGTGACTCACCACGCCGGATTGCTCTGTCAGGAGAGTGAAGTTAAGATCCTGAACATTGATCATTCAAGAGCCGGATGATTATTATTTGGATTGATCCATTTGAGACGGAAGATCATTATTTGGAGTGGTCTAGTCGGGCCTCATCATCATCGGGAGTGGTCCAGTCGGGCCTCATCATCATCGGGAGTGGTCCAGTCGGCGTCCTCATCACCATCATTGGATTGATCAAGCGAGCCTCATCACGACGCTCGCATGCACAGCAAATCAGGTTGTAGCCTTCCTTTCATTGTCCTTTCAAATTCCATTTAAAAAAGCTAAAAATCTGTGTAGATGCCACATTATTTCGTATTGATTATATCGAATTATATTCGGGTGTTCATAATCAGATGCTTTCAAAATAGCATAAAATTGTTGGTGATAATAATTTTTATTGTTGTATTTTGCCGAATAACTTTGCTTTGCTTACGTACATATCTAGCCACGCGTTTTCAAGCTTTGTCTTTGCATGCCATAGTATTGTAATCGGTTTCTTTATAATCCATAGTATTATTTTGTTTACGTCAAAACGTCAAACTGCCGTTTCGAGTTGTGTATTAAGTTTTAAATCAGGTTATTGTGTTATTCGTTTCTAAAAAATGGAACTCGACAAGTTGGTTAGACAGCGCGGGGTGTTGAAAGGTTCATTAAGGGCCCACTATTCGAATTTCATCCAATTTCCGACATACTTTCCTTAAAATTTTGAAGTTTTTAAGCTCTTAAAAAAATATATGTTATTCTTTAAGATAGTATCTATTTGTTCCAAAAGCCGAAACGGTAATTATTTGAAATTCCCTCGATAGAAATAAATCGCAAAGTATGCTCCGAAAAATATTATTAACACGTTTATTTCTGTTATTTTACAAGTTATATGTATGAAAAAAATCACAATGCTTTTTTTAATGCTACTCAATAGACCCCGAAAGTGATTTTTGCTATTTTTGAAATACGCCGTGATTTATTAAACATTTTCACAACAGTCGCTTACGTCTTATGATTCTAAGCATGATTATTGCATCCCCTCTCACTTCCTCACGCGCGTTCGCTATCTGCCTTTCAGTCACTGCTTAGAGAGCTTCGCGGATGGTCGTGTTGTTCTACATTTCGTGATTTCTCCTAAATAATATTTATCGTAAATAATAATATTGGTATGGCGTGGTATGTTGAAGATCCCCTCCCCCTCTCTGAACGGGTCACGTAGTATGGCTACTGTATATATTGCGCGAAGAAATTCTAAAATCAAGCCGCACTTAATTTACAACGTTCTAACAGCATTACGTTTGTTTTTTTTTTGTCCTATTGTATTTGTCTGTTTCTGAGGCGTTTTGTAGTTGTTCATTTTGATTGGATATAGTTTTAACTTCGCTTTTCCATGTTCTGAGGAGAGAAAGTTTGCAAAGACAAGTTTTCGTAATCCATTTAACAATTTTTGAATTTGAGGTTCAATCTTGTGCAAATTATTTTAGTTCGTCATATTTTAATGGAAAATATTTATAAAGTACGTTGCCAGAGCACAGAATTGCATTCGTTAGAATCTTGTACAATGAATAATTATGCCCTAGCTAATTGCATAATATTCCATATGCATATTTAGGTATGTTCTAAAATGGTAATTATATGTCCTATTTAAATATTTTTCATTTTAAAAATATTAAACTTAAAAACTTTACAAAAAACTCAAATCAGAAATTGGTAAATATATAAATCGTCTTTGCAAACTTTGACATCTCATATCATAGAACTGTATATCTGATGTTAGAACGCGTTCCAACTAAGGCTTGATACAAATTCTAAGCTTTCTGGATCGAGGCAAGTAATATGTATAATAACACTGTAGGTACCTGGAATATGTAGAAAGCGACCCGGTCAGATTTGCATCTCTGCCAATGATTTCGTACAATAATAAGACACTTTTACGGTGGGGCAAACTACCGGCATTTTCGATAATGTATCCAAGAACATAAAGATCTTCATACTAGTTCTCAAACTTTAGGGAATTTAATTTGAGGAAGTTAATTATTGATTGGATATATAATAAATAATTATTTTGTTTTTCTTCCAATAAAAATTAGGTTTTCTATTATTTTATAGTTACGTACTTATTTATTCCAGAATTCGTCCATTTGAAAATAGTCTAATTTTTTAGGCGATCTGTTTTAAATAACTAACTAACTAACCATCAGGCCGTTTCCCCGCAGAGGTAGTCAGAGAGGACGGACCGCCAAACAACTCGGTCTTGGCACGCACTCTTTGCCTTACTCACATTCATACATCGTCTCATACAAAAACCACTTAACTTTAATTTATATTCGTCGATATATATAAATGTTTATTGTCCTGAAGAAGGTTGAGTTCAACCGAAACCGGTCGACGAATATAAATTAAAATAAAGTAGTTAAAACAAAATATTTATTTCATTTTGTTCTTTAATTATATTTCAGATGTGACTATACTCAACTGAAGAACGTTTTGTCCACATCTTGTAAAGATGTTGAAGCACTGAGGTAACAATAAAATCATTTACGCCCTTCACATTTATTTAGAAAGTTCTTGAAATGTAGTTATAATCAATGTTTTTATTTTGTTCCAGCTTCCACGAACAACGGGAAAGCATACCTGTTGAGAATACATATAACGACATACCTAAGGAGAATATAGATAATGGAGGAAGGTAAAATGGATTTCAGAATTTCGATTAAACTATCGTGTTGTGAAAAAAATATATACCGTTAACTTTTTTTTTTATTACAGTAAATCTGATGTACGTGTGTACTACAACAAAAAACGTAAAATTGTAAACAAGAAACCCATCGGCCGGAGAGGTCTTTCTCAAAGCATTGACAATTGGTATGTTATAGTGATTTACTTTACTAACATTTATGTATTTTATTTTACTAACGGTAAAACATAAGTTCTAAAGAGATGAATTATTAATATACAAACTATCTGCTTTATGTGAAAGAACATCCGCTTCATTCGAAAAAATTAATCTTCAGTAATACAAACATTCAAAAATTTATAATACTTTTATTGGTATCCAAATCATTATCAATATCCACTTTTATTTGTAGTTTTTCATAAATCAATTTTGCTTTTCTAGGTTGGATAAAAATGATGCAGTCGAAGGAGGAGAAGAAAGACGCATCGTCGACATTTTCTTTTTTATTAACCAGCTGCAATCCATATCGGACCATTCTCCTTTTGGATGCGGATTTCGAAATCTTATTCTTAAATCTGAGCAAAGAGTTGGTCTAATGTCCAAAATACTATTTGAATGTAACATGTGTTGCGCCAAATTTACAGTCAACACATGCGACCCAAAACCTAAACATACCATGGACGTCAATGTAGCAGCAGTATCGGGGATGACTCCTGCAGGAATTGGGCTTGCTCAACTGTCCGAGTTTTTGACGGCTGTCAACATACCCCCGATGTCCGTAAAATTTTTCCACAAGACAAATGTATTAGTGTCAAGAGAATGGGAGAAATGCGCGTTAGTCGCCATGGAAGTCGCAGCGAAACGAGAGCGTCAAGCAGCTATCGAAGAAGGTTGTCTACAGGACGGAGTGGCGGTGATTGACGTGATCGCGGATGGGTGTTGGTCGAAACGATCATATAGAACAAATTATACAGCCCTCTCCGGTGCGGCAGCAATTGTTGGCAGAAGATTTGGAGAAGTTTTATACCTCGGAGTTAAAAATAAATATTGTTGCATTTGTGCAAGAGCTGAAAACCGAGGAGTATTGCCTAAAGAACATGTTTGCTACAAAAATTACACTGGACCTTCAACTGGAATGGAAGCAGAAATTCTTGTAGAAGGGTTCAAAACTTCAGTTGAATCTCATAATTTGATATATGGGCGGCTAATAGCAGACGGAGACAGTAGTACTTATCATAAACTTATCAAAACGAGACCAGAAAACCTGCAGAAAACCTTCTTCAATAGCAGATTGACGCTCTCGCTCCACTGTGACTTCCACTGCGAGTAATGCACATTTCTTTCACTCTCTTGACATATATTTGCTTTATTATAATGTTTTTGGTACACCAGGGATAAGTCGACAGCCGTAAAAAACTCAGACAGTTGAGCAAGCCCAATTCCTTCAGTCATCCCCGATGCTGCTGCTACATTGATGTCCATGGTATTTTTAGGCTTTTGGTCGCATGTGTTGACTATAAATTTGTCGCCACATTTTACATTCAAATTTTATTTTGGACTTTAGGTCAGATCTGAGCTCAGATTTGACAATAACTTTTCCAAATCCGCGTCTAAATGGAGAATGGTCCGATATGGATTGCAGTTGGTTGATAAAAAAAGAAGGTGTCGATGGTGCATCTCTATTCTCCTTATTCCGACCGTGTCATTTGTATCCAACCTAGAAAATAAAAAGCTGCCTTAAAATGGATATCGATCTATGAAAACAATAACATTGATTTGAGTGCCAGTATAACTGTTATAGTTTTTTAATGTTTGTATTGTATTACGGTCTTCATCATATGGCACCAGCGTCAAACGTTGTTACCAGGTTGTCTCTTTTCATATAACCCACTTTCATTCATCACACCCAATTTCACGTTGAATGAACCCGATTATGTACCTGTTGTCGCTGACGTCTATTATTTATTATACCTGACGAGTTTTATTTTTATTTATTAATATTTAAACATGCTACACTACTTATGAAGATTGTCAGCAGGTACGTAGTGACAACATTTTATGCAATTGGTAAATTTTCAAAGAAGGTATATGTATAAATAAAGATGATGATAAATTACCAACTAGATCAATTGGTTAAATTAACAGAATAGTATAAATATAAATATGTAAACAGCAGTAAAAAACTTATACACTAAACAAGTACAAATGAATGGTCACATCAATAGTTTCATATATTATATAGGTAGGTATATGAAGTATTACAAACATATAATGATATTCCTTTTCCTAACAATGTCAATTCTAATTACAAATACAAGTGCTTCAATAGGGCATCAATATAAATATCTGTATCTTATAGTAATTTCCTTTTATTATATTTGACTTGCAATACAAATGGTATTATTTTTGATTGTTTTTAGTTTATTGTATTTTTTGGGTACAACATAGTTTAAGGTTCTTTCACCGTATTTATTGGTATATCTCAGAACCACCAATTCTTCATTGTATTATGTTTGTGATTAAATTACATTTGACAATTTAAACAAACAAGATTTAGAGTATTTAAAAGTATATCGTATGTTATAACCAATAAAGTTCAAAATTAAATTGTAAGTTCACATGAACTTAAACTATTAAAAATAGTAGTTACAAAAATTTCTTACCTTTGTGAATAAATAAAGCACCCTCCAAACAAAAATACAGAAGCTTTTTTGTGAGAGTAGGTACATCATTAAAAATATATGTTGGAATGTAATTTTATGATTCATACATGTTATATTACTCTCATAATTATTGAATTGTTTAAATGAATAAATAAATCATTACAAAACTGTCTTCTGATTTATATTTAAATCCTTGAGACACTAATGGCCCACACCCTGATAAAAAAGCTTAAAAATGTATAAATTATCTTCATAATACAAAATATGATAAGTATAAAAAACGTATACATCTATATAATTTATATAAATGTACAAAAGTAGATAATACATATATATTTTTTATACAATATGTCCGGGGGTTAAATGTGCAAGGAAGGTGATTCTACATGATAGTACAATTAAAAAAGACGATTTTTTGAAATTTTAACGTTTTAAGCTAGTTTTCGGATAAAAAAAATTAATTGATTGTACAGAAAAAAGTATATTGGTCTATGAAAAAATGTTTTTTTAAGGAAAAAAAAAATGAAATTTCTCCTCCTTGAAACCTCCTGAAGTTTTTGAACTTTACCCCCGGACACCCTGTTTAGATAAACTTATATATATTGATTTTATAAAGTCATATTTTTTTACAAATTACATATTATTATAAAATTAAAAAAATAAATAATTTATGGATTCTGAAATACCCCACAGTTTGACTTCCTTTGTATTGTGCCAGCAGAGCGGCAGCCACGTGTTGATATTATTTCACATTTGTAAAAGTAGATTTAGTTTGGAGTCGTGTTAATAGATGTCTCAAATTCAGGACATAATAATAATATAATTATTTTTCTTGAAGTGACGACAGAGACCCTATAGGCAATCTTACAAAGGTTTAAAAGTTGCCGTAGAGGCAATTCTCAAATTCTGATAGGGAAAGTGCACTCTTAACGAGATTTGAAACCTATTTAAGCAACGAAAATGATATTAGGCCCAGCGTATTGTCGTCGAGATTAGATGCCATCAAACCTTCTCTGATAGAATTCTCCAAAATTCAGCTGGAGATTGATTTATTGAATAAATCAGAAGATCATGACGCGAGGGATAATTTTGAAGGTACATATTTTAATGTAATTGCATTAGGACAGGAAATATTATCAAAATTTAAGAAGATTGAAAATGTCCCGATTACATCTGTGAATTTACCACCAATTTCAATACCTATTTTTTCAGGAGATAATCATAAATGGTTGACTTTTAAAAACTCGTTCATTGCCCTAATTCATGATAACAGTAAATTAAATCATGTTCAGAAATTTCATTACCTTATTAGTTATGTGTCCGGAGACGCACTTGATTTGATTAGTTCTCTAGAAATAACCGGGGATAATTATAGTTCAGCCTGGACGATGCTTATTTCAAGATACGAAAATGTCAGACTTATTGCAAATAGACATTTGAATTTCTTATTTAATGTTACACCGTTAAAACGACAGAATCATCATGAATTGCGAAATTTAATTGATCAAGCAAACATTCATTTGAGAGCGTTACATAATTTAAAGCTTCCAACAGAACATTGGGACACATTAATTATACATATTCTAACCTCAAAGTTAGATAATCACACACGTAGCCTGTGGGAATCCATGGAGTGCGATAAAGTTTATCCTACGTTCGAGCAGTTTAGCAATTTTATTTCACAAAGGTCGCAGATTCTGGAAACTATCCAAGGTGATAATGGTGGAATGCAACAGAAAGCGGAACCAGTTGCAACAAAACCAAAGTTTTTTAATTTTACGGAAAGGAATTCTACGAACAAGGTTACGTTAGCGTCAAGCAACGTTAATTGTATGCTGTGTAATGACAGCCATTTCATTTATTCTTGTAAAATATTTGTTAACAAAGCACCAGCGGCACGAAGAAAGTTCGTTTCAGAGAGCAATTTATGTTATAACTGCCTAAAACCGGGGCACCCTTCAAAGGTGTGCAGGTGGAAGGAAAAATGCAGTGTTTGTGATCGAAAACATCACACTCTGTTACATATCAATACTGATAATGTACAAGCGGGTACTTCAACTGGCAAGGGTCAGTCGGAGGCACCAGTGAATTTAGCGTGTCATAGCGACATGAACGGGCGAGAAATTTTACTATCTACCGTAATAGTAAAAATAGAAGACGCGTACGGTGGAACACACAAAATACGCGCACTTTTGGATTCAGGTTCAATGTCTAATTTTATTACAAAGGATACTTGTAAGAGATTAAATTTGCATTGTACAAAATTGAACATACCTGTTTCAGGTTTGCATAATAATTTAATTCATGTAAAGGAAACAGTTGACATTAAATTTAAATCATTATGTTCTCAATACGAGGATGAAATATCTTGTTTGGTATTAGATGAGATTTCTTGCAATCTTCCACAGACCGTGATTAACCCAAAAATGTTAAACATTCCAGACGGTGTCCGGTTAGCTGATCCGCAGTTTTACCAGCCAGCTTCTATTGATATGCTGATCGGAGCAGAGGTTTTCTGGCAGGTGCTTCGTACGGATCAGATACAGTTAGGAAAGGGTAAACCTACATTGCATCGAACGGAGCTAGGCTGGATAATATCAGGAGCTGTACAGAGTCGTCATAATCCGAGGCCAGTTAAAGTTTGTCATATTTCATTAAATTCTTTGCAGAACCAAATAGAAAGGTTTTGGAAGGTTGAAGAAACCGAAAATAGTAAGCATCACTCTCTGGAAGATAGTGAATGTGAAAGGATTTTCGAAGGCACGCATAAACGCGATGCAAACGGTAGATTTGTAGTCAACTTACCGTTTAAATCTAACCTATCTCAATTAGGAGATTCATTTAGTATTGCTAAAGGTAGATTAGCGTCAATGGGAAGGAAATTCTTAAGACAACCTAGTTTAAAGGAACAATACTCGGAATTTATTGATGAGTATCTTGCGTTAGGTCACATGACTGAATGTGAACCTCCAAATCGCGATGAAATTACTTATTATTTACCACATCACGCTGTATTTAAAGAAGCAAGCACAACTACTAAAATTCGTGTTGTTTTTGACGGGTCGGCTAAACCCGCTCGAGGGATTTCTTTGAATCGCGCTCTAATGATTGGGCCCACCATTCAAAATGATATATTTTGTCACTTGGTATTTTTCAGAAAACATCAATATGCAGTCACCGCAGATATTGCAAAGATGTACCGCCAAATTAATATCAACCCGGAACACAGAAATTACCAACGTATATTATGGAAAAGGGATGCGGAGGATTGTTTGAAACATTATACGCTAAACACGGTGACATATGGTTTGGCTCCTTCGCCTTATTTAGCAATACGTTGTCTGCACCAGCTAGGTAATGACGTTTCATTTACTCATCCATTAGCTAGTAAATCCCTTAAGGAAAATTTTTATGTAGATGATTTTCTTTCTGGTAGTGATTCCATAGATACTTGTCACTTGCTTAAATCCCAAATCATTAATGCGCTTGCTACAGCAGGCATGGAGTTGCCAGAAACGGCGAGGATAGTTTTGGTTACTAGTAGTCCTGTCGATTGGGAAATATTTAATAATTATTCTTCATTAAGACGACTGAGGCGCGTAGTTGCTTATATGTTACGTTTCATACATAACTGTTCTAAACGAAAACCGATGCGGGTCGACGAGCTTTCTGTAATCGAACTGGAACATGCCATGCATGTAATGATTTTGAACGCTCAGCGATTCGCATTTCGTGATGAAATAGCTTCTTTAAGTAATGGAAGATTTGTATCTAGGCAGAGCAAGGTAAAGGCACTAAATCCTTTTATGCAGGATGGGTTATTGTGTGTTGGAGGTCGACTATCACAATCTGATATTACCTCGGTCTCTCAAAAACATCCAATTTTGTTACCACAAAATCATAAGTTGACTGACTTAATAATGACCCATCTGCATTATGAGAATTTGCATTTAGGATGTAATGCTCTGCTCGCATTACTGCGTTTACGGTTTTGGCCAATATTTGGTAAAAACGCAGTAAAGCGAGCACTGCATAAATGTATTGTATGTTTCCGAGTCCGTCCGCGCGAGTGTCGCCAGCTCATGGGTGACCTTCCTGCTGACCGATTCCGAATCCAAAGACCATTTTATGTAACCGGCATAGATTATGCAGGTCCAATTTTAATTAAATCTGGTTTAACCAGAAATGCTAAGAGTGTAAAATCTTACATATGTTTATTTATTTGTTTTTCAACAAAGGCAATTCACCTAGAATTAGTGACTAATTTAAGAGTGGGTTATAGGGCATAATGGTGATTTGCTGGAAAACAGCTCCCTAAAACGGCTTAATACTACCTTTCGTATGTCATTCTCAGACTTCATATTTTTTTATACCAATTAATGGACTATTATTTTTCAGTCTGCCTATTTTTTTTTGTAGTTGTTGTAGGCATTCGACTATAAAAAATAAAAACATTGATACACCATACAACCCACTTTTAAAACTTGGATGTATGATTATGGCGTTAATAACGGCTTTACACTATATTTTT
The DNA here is from genome assembly GCA_026573805.1 of Hesperophylax magnus. Lineage (NCBI taxonomy): Eukaryota > Metazoa > Arthropoda > Insecta > Trichoptera > Limnephilidae > Hesperophylax > Hesperophylax magnus. Next base: position 269,434 of record JAIUSX010000016.1, read on the forward strand.
AATTTAAAATATGTATATAATACACACATCTGTAGAAGTACGGCCTCTTATTATCGTTATGCTATCTGTGGATATTAACAATTAAATAAATACTTCATCTTGCACCAAATTTTCAACGCATTTCACAGTTTTTTACTTATTCCGGGATGGAAGCCCCCGGTGATGGCGGTGGAGCTATAGGCTCCCTGTTTTACGGCGTATATATTTCGAAAATGCCATCAAAATGTTTCATTAATGGGTCTAAAAGTAGAATACCGACTCACTTAAAGAATTGCAATAATCTTATGAAGCTACGAAAACAGTAAGTACTCACAAATTCTCTTTTTTCATATAAATTTGACGTATTGTATATTTTCAAGTGTCAAATTCTTTGAAACGTGTAATATCCAACATTCTATATGCGTTCCTTTTCCTAACGGTTAGCACTAACGTCATGTTGTTTACTGGCGGCATCTTTATGCAAGTGTGTGTGAGAGAATTCATTGTCTTTACGCGCTCTGACTAAGTGGGAGATTGGACGTTTTTTCATAGGGCACGTTTGGTAATTGAACCAAAAATTACCATCTCACGCCAGATCATTTTTAGTTCATATCACCTTTCCGCGTATAAACACGTAACCATTCACACATTGTCAAATCAAAGATATTCTATCTATGTGTTGTGTTGTACAGTTTCAAATAATTATATTATTTTTCTCTTTGTAGATCAACACATGATTTATCCATAGCAGCCGGAAAAAATACTCCAAACAAGGTATGCTTCGCGCAACAAATGAATTTGAGTGCGTTGGAGTCACGGTGGTGGGGAGGGGGGGGTTCTGGACTTTTTCATCATAATATAATTTTTTTTTTGCTTTTTTATTTAGGAAAAAATACAGCAAAAACACCAACATACGATAGAACCAAATGAGTCTACTGTAAATATTGCACACAAAGGACCAAACTTGGAAGATTTAGACCACGAGGATATTCTTATTGGTTCATCAGCCACTACTGTCGAAAAGGTACTTATATACTTCAAATATCTCGCATTTACTATTCGTCACCTCATTTGGATAGGGTTCTAACTTCATTTAACTTGTTCTGAGATATGAGGTGTCAAAGTTTGAAAAGACGATTTCTCATAGCCTATTTACCTATATTTAGAGATGGCAAAATTTAGCATTAATTTTCAGATTTTTTAGCATTAACAATTGGAAATTTAGGGTTTTATAGCATTTTGAGGCATAATTTAGCGTTTTGTAGCAAAATAGAAAAAAATGTATTTCGTGAATGTTTTTAGCGCATATTTTAAGTAATTTTGGTAAAATATATGTTTAACCTTCATTTGCAAGTACATATTTCCATGTGAAAGATTATAAATAATTATTTTTAATATTAAATTAATAAGGAAGGAAACTCTAAGTACGGGTCGAACACAAACACAACAAATGCAGATTGCGATTAACATCAATAGGCGTAATTTATTTCGCACAAATTGTGTAATGTCAAAAAGCTATTTTAGCCTATAGTATAAAAATATTAAATATTTACACATAAAATAGTAACAAAATTATAAAAAATCGTAGGAAAGGCTTCCAAAAATTAAATAAAGTAGGCATAATACTTTTCCCTGCACATTCACATGAAACTACCATGTATTAGTCAACATGATTCCCTTTTTAACTGCAATTTAAAGCATTTACGATTTACCTCAGAAAATAGAAATGGGTTGAACTCTACTTTTAATTTAAAATGTGTGTTATGTGGTAAACATTTTAAACTTAAAACGTCCGAAAGCATACAAGAAGGCATTGGCATCAACGAATCTTTTGTGTCGGGAATAATGAGCATAGGATCGGGTTATTCGGGCATGGAAGAACTATGTGCTACCCTTGAAGTTCCGTCCTTATCTATTGCTGGATATGGAAAATGCCATAAGAAGGTTTGTGAATGGTGGGAGAAAACCAAATTTACCAGTATGGCTGCGGCAGCCGATGAAGAAAAAAAACTGTCTATTCAAAGCGGCGATGTTGATGAAAACGGGACGCCAATGATCACTGTAGTAGCTGATGCAAGTTGGTCTAAACGATCTTATAAAACCAACTATTCCGCCCTCTCAGGAGCTGCTACGATAATCGGTTACCGCACAAAAAAAATTATTTACATGGCAGTTAAAAATAAGTACTGTACGAACTGCGCAAGAGCTATAAATTTGAAAATTCCTGTGCCCGAGCACACATGCTTCAAAAATTATGTTGGTTCTTCAAGCGGAATGGAAGCTGAAGCAATTTTAGACGGATTTCAACAATCGATAAGTATGTACGGTCTTATATATTCAACCCTCATTGCCGATGGAGACTCCAGCACTTACGCCAGAATCAGAAGTAGTCACCCATATCCCAATATTACAGTACAGAAAATAGAATGCTCTAACCACTTAATTCGAAACTACAGCAATCAAATTGAAAAAAATACGAAAGATACCGGCTTTCCTTTGGAATTTAGAAAAATTGTTTCAACCAACAAACTTCGTCTTAGGAAGGCGGTAGTTGGAGCTGCAAATTATAGGATGCAATCAAATAGTACATTAGACCAAAAAATTATCGATTTAAGGAAAGATTTATTAAATGGACCCAAACATGTTTTCGGTGAACATAAAGATTGTTTACTGTACTTCTGCAAATTTAAAATTGATCCAAATAAAACATTAGACCACAATCACGTTCCAAAGTTACAAAACAATATTATATTTTCAAAAATTATGGAAGCTAATTCTCGTCTTGTCAACAATGCCCGGAGTCTAGTACATTGTTTAGACAGTAATATTGTTGAGAGTTTCAATGGAGTTATTGCAAAATTTATTGGTGGAAAACGAATTAATTATTCTTTAAAACAGTCATATATGGGTCGTTGTGCAGCTGCAGTAGTTTCTTTCAATTCCAAGCGACCGTATTATTCTTTACATAAGCAGATTTTCAACAGGAGCCCTAGTAATTTTTTGAAACGATTAGAATTGAAAAGAAAAAAAAGAAGAATGGCTTCTAAAACAAACGATAAAAGATCTTTACGAAAAAAACAAGGGAGACATTTACTTACAAAATCAGGAGCACCTGATATCCATTATGGCGAATTGTGCGAAAAAATGGATATGGAACATGATGCATATGAATGTGCTAAGGCAGAATTCTTAAAGCTACTCGACATTTCAAAAAGTGAAAAGAAGGCAGTTGAAAGACGAACTGTCTTGCAGTCTGATAGCGGGGAGTGGCTGCAACGCAGAAGAAACATGTTAACAGCTTCTTTATTTGGTAATATCTGTAAACGAAGTCAAATCATCAGTTGTGCTAATTTAGTTAAATCAATATTATACGGCCGCTCTCTAGATAATATAAAATCTGTGCAATATGGTAGAGACCATGAGCAAGTTGCAAAAAGGCAACTTTGCATTCAAGAAAATATTGTGGTCGATGACTGTGGCTTATTTATTGATGAAATTTTCCCATTCTTAGGAGCCACTCCAGATGGTTTGGTAAATGGTACAATATTAGAAATTAAATGTCCGATTTCTGCTAGTGGGATGCTATTTGAAGAAGCAATAGCAAAAAAAAAAATTACGTTCTGGAAGGAAGATAAAAACAAAAAATTTTTTTTTACAAATACAAATCACAACTGGTATTATCAAGTACAGGGTCAACTTCACATTTCCAATAAGTCTGTATGTATTTTTGCCGTCTGGTTGGGTGAAGCAATTCCATTAAAGATAGAAATAATAAAACGAGATGACAAATTTTGGGGAGAAAAGATGGAAAGCAGATTAAGTACTTTCTTTATGGATTGTTTATTACCAGAAATCATAGATCCTAGATTTAAAAGATCAATGCCCATTCGTGACCCACAGTATATTATATCCGCGTTGGAGAAAAAACGAAAAGCAGCGACACAAATTCGAACAGAAAAACTTAAAAAATGCAAGAAAAATCTGTTACGTGTTATTGAAACTAATGTAAATATTGTTCAAATTTTAGATTCTGATACGATTTTAGATAACTTTCTGAAGAGCTCACTCTGAAGAACCCTTCCTTGAAGTTCCTTTTATTTAATGTATTAAACATATACACAGGGTGTTGAGGGACGTACTTGAGTTACTTTAACCAGTAAATCCTGATATTATTTGCAGTAAAAACTGTAAATGAATTTACGGTCACCGGTGACATTTTCGATGTTCGATGTGACATTTCCGGTGACATTTTGAAAAAGTCACAGGAGAACAAAATTTTATTTACATTTTTTCTCTAAATAATGTCAGGAATCACTGGTTAAAGTAAGTCAAGTACGTCCCTTAACATCCTGTGTATATTAAAATAAACCTTTGTTCCACCGCAGGGGAAGCTTATGGCGCAGACTACGCCAGTCGAAGAATACCATCATCACTGCCATGGTTGCCTGGATGGAGTCCCCCCTGATGGCCTTCAAACGAAACAGGAGCCTGTCAAATATCCCCCATGAACATTTATTATCATATACTATATTTTTTGTTTCTTTTCTGTTCCATTCTATGTATGAATGCATTGTTATTTTGTCAATATTTGTACTATTTTTGTACATTCTGGAATAAACTCTCATTATTATATTTGTTTTATTAAAATAAAGAGTGAGTGTCGCTGCAGTTTTGTCATGGTTTTCTGCGGCCTTGCACGACAGACAACATGGTTAAAAAATATTGTCGTTTAGTTGTACTAAATAACACAGAAAAATTAAAAAAATATAAAAAAAAACTTTATTTTATTTCTCGAGGTCAATATATAAGAAGAATAATACAAGATTGCCATTACGGAGAATCAAGCAAAGCAACACTTTAACATTACAAATACAGTAACAATAAAATGTATAACATGATAACATTAAATAACATGTCAAATATATTGATAATAATTTAATGGATTACTTGAACCATGAGATCCCAAACACCGTTTATAATGGAATAGCGCTCACTCCTACCTACCTACCTACACTTCAGTCCCTAACGAAACGCGACCACGAAAGGAACCAAGCAACCGCTAACGGTGCAAAACGCCGCTTACGGTTGCTTTCCTCCTTTCACATAATATCGCGAACTTAAAAACCTATTGTCAGCTCTTCAAACCTAATATGATTTACAATAACAAGCAAATGATGAAACATTTGTAAAAAAGATCATACTAAATACTCTACCCAAATTGTAAGTTCCATAAACAAGCCACATTTTGTTATTGGTTTGTTTTTTTACTTGAATATCTATATGTCTCTTCATAACTCACGTATAATGTTGAATATTGTACATCGGTGAAGGCATCCTTACTGCCACCTAGCGATGTAATAATAAACATATTTTGGTAGTTTCGGAAATCTGCCTTGCCTATTATATGCCTTTAACTTCAATGGCATTTATGAATGCATTGAAAAGATTTATAGCTAGGAGGGGTAAACCCTCACGACTCTTTAGTGATAATGGAACTAACTTTACAGGTAGTTATAGGGAACTTACTGAACTATTTGAATTTTTGAAGGCATCTGATAAGGATATCCATAATTTTTTAGCCCAGCAGAATATTAGCTGGAGTTTCTTGCCTCCCCGCTCACCGCATCACGGTGGACTTTGGGAAAGTGCAGTTAAAATGACTAAATTACATTTAAAAAAGGCAATGCGGTCAACTGTTTTGACATACGAAGGCATGAATACCATACTAATACAGATTGAGGCTTGTTTAAATTCCCGTCCTCTGACTCCATTATCATCAGATCCAAATGATTTAAACGCACTCACTCCTTCACACTTCCTTATTGGCGACAACCTGTTAGCATTGCCTGAGCTTGATATCCATCATCAGCCTACAAACAGGCTCAATATTTACCAAAAGATGTCTACCGTTGTTCAATCTTTTTGGCACAGATGGAGCCGGGAATACCTAGCAGAATTGCAGAACCGAGTCAAATGGCAAGAAGGACGTCAACGCAGTTTACAGCCTGGTGACATGGTCATCATCAAAGACAACCAACTACCTCCGCAGTACTGGAGGATGGCGCGAGTGACGGAGATCCACCCTGGTCAAGACGGACGCGTCCGCGTCGTCTCCTTGAGGACGGCCATAGGTGTCACCAAAAGAGCCGTGACACAGCTCTGTCTACTTCCCATGGAGGATCCTTCCTCCAACCTGGATTAAGAACCAATTACAACACTAAAAGTGATGTTATGTGTGAATCAAAATGCCGTCAGGCTCAACAGTGCCAAGTGATAAGATATTTTCTCATAAGTGGGTGCAGCGCACCAGAAGTTTCTACGTTATTAGACTTTTATTTTTTAATGTCAAGTCTGACATAGGGTTATATACGTTGTTATAAGTTTTTTGTTATTATTTTGATATCCATGTATTGAATATTGTTTATTTTTGTATGTGAACCTGTTGGGTAAATTCTGAGTACCAATGTTGCAATCTCTTCCTACATTATTTTATGAAAAACGACTATTCCTTAATACTCGTTTTGGGGCGGGAATATGTTAAGATTTCAGGTACTGAAATATTAATATTGGTGCTTGTCACCCTATGGGTGTGGCAACATTTATTTTGTGTTAGCGATTGCCGGGGCAATTTCGTATTGCCACGGATTTAATCGTTCTTCTCTTGTTACCATCCGTCTTGGGCGGTCGTTTTGGCAAAACGGCAGAGCTGCCAGGTTTTCACTTACATGTGGTTTATAAAACCGCGGAGAGAGATAGCAATATTGGGCTCACCTTACATGAGCTGCCCTACGGGTCTTTTTTATTGTTAAAATAAAGACCATTATTCAAGAGCTGGAGTTATTATTGAAGAGTTACTCCAGTCATACTTCCTTGGAATCTGGTGACTCACCACGCCGGATTGCTCTGTCAGGAGAGTGAAGTTAAGATCCTGAACAACGGTTATGCATAGTTAATCATATAGGCACCAGAAATGGTCATCTGCGGCATTGTTGCTAAACATTTGAGAAGCTAGGTTGTTTTGAAATAGTGTGTCACACTATTTCAAAAGTTATTTCACCAATACCTTATAAAGATCGTACATGTTTGCCATTGTATCATTGGCTGGGCATCCCTCAAAAGTCAACGATACTATTTCTGCCCTGTTATGTTGACCAATTCTAAGCACTGCTTCACTAAATTAGCTCGCTGCTCATCTGACACACCGTTAAATATGATTACGAATACGATTCATGTGCAACTTTTTAGATTATTTTATATTTTCAATCAATAACTTCAACTTTTTATCCCTAAGCGAATATCCAATAAGTCACTTGCATCACATTTAATTTTTTTTTCGGTGTAGATAAATATTCTAAGATATTCCGTGTTTTTTTATCGTATTTTTGAAACCATGGCTTGATGTTTATATTTATTCATTTTGTATCATGCCTATAAATTGTGTTTATAACATAATATTTAATTAATTAATTAATTTTATAATCATTATCGAAGAAAGCAAACACTTTGTGGCTTAACATTATACAAAATGAAAAAAGTTTTTTTGTTTTAAACCACTTTATTTTATTATATATGTCGACTTAAACCACTTTATTTTATTATTGTCCTGAAGAAGGTTGGGAACAACCGAAACCGGTCGACTTTTATAATCATTTAAAATTGTTACACATGTCTCCTGTACTTATCCTTTATTTGATTAAACTTTTTTTCTTTCTTTTTTTTGTTATCACTGTAAAACTGTAGGGTTTTTTCTTATATTATTAACGACCACTCCTTTCCTTTGACCGGGTTGACATCGTGTTTGGGTCCCACCCAGGCGTAGTGTGTTCAATTCCTCGGCTGGCTAAGTCCTCCATCACAACACAAGCAACATTTTCAGCTTACTGTGGTGGTAGTAGGACATTTTCAAATATTGTCAGGTTATTCGTAACCCGGGAATGTTTGTCTTTCTTTTTAAAAAAAAAGTTAAGCGAAATAATATAATAATGCACAAAATTGTACTCCGCAAATCTGTTGATTATTTAAAATAATTCTACCTAATAAAGAAAAAAAATCTATTCAAACTGATGAATTACGCAATGTTAGCACCAAGGAATGGCGCTGCGAATTTCAGCAAGTTCATTACATTAGTTCTTTTACCCATTGCACTTGTTAGATACATTCCCTGAAGATTGATACCAATTTATTCCGACGCGCACTACACAATTCGATCATAATCTTGATTTGGCAAAAAAAAGAATTACGTGAAATAAGAATTAGGTAATTTACAATAACATGTATGGTATAATAAATAAATAAACAATATGCATGTCTTTTGTTACTTCCCTTTCCGCATTAGTTAATTTTATATTTTTACCACCATTCTTTGTTCGGTAAATAATGCGTAATGCGCTGTGTGCCAAAAAAATTACGGACGTTTTTTTAATAAAAAATAAATAAAACAATGTGCAGTCCGTTCACAGTTCGGCCCTTATCTCTAACAAATGATCGCCTACGCGGTCGCTTGCCGCTCTTCCCCGCCTCCATCCCCTCCCACAAGGGCGTTGACAACTTTGGGAGCCTCATTGGTTTTGCGAATCTTTAATACATCTCTACAAATTATAACGCTTCCATTGAATCCTAGTTCCATGGTCTTACCTGTACAAGCTTTTGTAAATTTTTCATAAATATTGAGTGAGTGGTTAGAAGAAATTTTAAATGTATTTTCGTCATTTTGTACCGGGAGCGGAAATGGATGGAGACGTAAATAAAACAATTTTTTTTTTATTCGTAGGAAGCAATTACTTTGTGGTTACACATCATATTTTTAATTAAATCAAACGCTTTTTTTAATCACAAGTTTTTATTATTTTTTCCTGACGAAGCTTAAAAATAAAAACTTATGATTAAAAACAAAATGTTTGATTTTATTCAAAAAAATTGTAATGTTCATTACTGTTTAAATAAAATAGGTTCTTTATACGAAGTTACGTTTATTAATTATTCAGTTGTTTATCAAGTACAGTGCAGTGTATCTGCTAGGAAGGAATTTACGAGAATGAGCTCCCGCGTTGCCCGACCGCCCGCTGTCCGGCCGAGTCGGAAACGTTCGACAACCCTCGGCCATCTTCGGTCGTGCACAAACGCCTATATGATATACTACAAAAATAAAACATTAATTATTATTATTTTAATTCTCTACAATCAACTTTAAACAAAAATATGGACCAGGAGCACAACAGTTTGAAGATATAAAATATTTTTATAGCAAAACAGGTCCAGTACTACCTTGATATTTTTATCCACTGGAAATTTCCACATGAGCAATAGTAACTTATTAAAGTTCGATTGAGGCCACAGTATGTAAAGATGCCAGTAGGCGAGGAAAAATGTCAGAGGTTGTATTTTTATTTATATTTTGGTAGAAACATTTACATTTCTTAGTACAATTTAGTAATGTTGGCCTCACTGGGTGACTTACCCGTGCTGAGGCCTCCATTTTATAATACAAAAAAACATTCATAATACATTTAAAGAAAATACATACAATGTTGGTGAAGAAAAAAAAACATAAGATTTTAAACTAAAAATATAGATTTAAAATTAAAGTAAAATATAATAAAGCATAAATAAAATTAAATAACTTCTTCAAATTTTGCAAATTCACTGTGTGGCACCATTTTATTAATGATCTAAATTAAAACACTTTGTTTTTACCACGATAATCTTTATTTTTTTAAAATCAACATGTTTCGAGAACGATGTTCTCTTCATCAGGACATAGATTGTACTAAAAGTAATTATCAAGTATAGAAAAAAGGCATGCGTAGAAATGAAAGTAAGGGGTGGGAAAGAGGGGAAGAGAGGTGGAAAGGGGGGAGCTTAGAAGATCAAAGACAAAAAATTACAATGGAAATATGTTTAGGATAGGGTTATTCACAAAATTAATTTGATTATTAATAATATTTAAATTTCTATTGACAATTTTTTTAAAAGATCTAAGTGAAAACCACCAACGTTAGTGTGCAAAATTTTTAAACCTGTATTTATATCAAATGAATGGTTCAATTCAATTAGATGGTTAGAAAATTCCGAATAATTATTGCTATTTAGACATCTCAAATGTTCCTTAAGCCTCGTTTCCAAATTTGTGCAAGTTTTACCTATGTAAAAATGGTTACAATCATTACAATTCAATTGGTAAACTTCGGATTTTTTCGTTTTTTTGTCCTTGTTATTTTAAATAAAGGACAATTTATTTTCCAAGGAATTTGGAGAATATCACGTTTTAGGTGACAAGGGCTACGCAAACTGCAGTTACCTCTTGACGCCACTTCGCCTCCCGACAACCCCTGCCGAACGATGCTTTGTTTTTTTCGCGGTTTTTAATATCATTTACGATTTCGTAGAAATCGTTCGGGTCAAAAAATAATACTGAACATAGTGCAAATAGCGAAAAATGCCTTTACAGAAAAAGGATGTTAATCATTATTATATAGTAAAAGTTAAATTACGTCAGTAAGGCAGCTTGTAGTTGCATAATACAAGCTCTCTGTAAATTTTTCAACAACATTGATACTGCCAAAAGATCACAACAAGTGGGCAAGACTAGATTGTGTTCTTCTTTAATGAATCTGCCGGAGAATACCAGATCATCCTTTGGATATAGGAGTTATTCTTATAAAGCTCCGTTGCTTTATAACATACTCAATGAAAATATAAAAAAAACTATAGTTTCTATAAAAATCTTGTTCGGTGATTGGGCAGGATTGAAACACTAACATGATCGAAATATTTTAATCAAAAGAATTGAATGATTAATCGATTTAATTGCCCAGAGTTCAGCTCTGGGGCAGTAGCTGCGGACCGAGGAAAATTTTTGTCAGTGTGGAAAGAGGGTGGGGGGCACATAGACAAAGTATGGTACATTGGTATGGCAACATTTTGGGAGTCAGGTACTGCATTTGCAAAACATGGGCTAAACCAGTGTTTTCGAACATGGCAATGATGTTTATTGTTTACTTGCAGATAGCAACGTAATGATCATAAATAAACCACTCACTAGATCGATATATTTGGGCTTTTTGTATGAAATAGTTTGTACACTACTTAACCACAGATATAACCTATGGAGCGGTGATGATAGACAAGGTAGAGAAACTCAAGATCATTTAAAAAAGAGGTGCGACCACAGACAATAATTGTACTCAGCCATTCATTCTTTAGCCCAAAAAACTATTAAAAAAAATAAAAACATCCTTGGAGCAGAAAAATATCAAATCGTTTCCTGAGGGCAAGGTTCAACTGACAAAGCATTGCCCTAAGAAAATTAACTTTTACAGCTCATTTTCCCAAGAGGAAACTTTTTCAGTCCAGCCCCAGCGCAAAATGACTTGAAATTTGAATTAGTTTTAAAAGGGACAAAAAGTTTGAATTAATTAATGAAACAAAAAAACAAAAAAGAAAAATCACAAACATGATTGTGCTTATCTACGACAGTCGAATTCTGAAATTTTTCTGCTTTTCTTGAATAGAAAAATTAAAAAGGATAATTAATAACATGAATATTTACATTTATACGGTGACCGGATAAATCAAAATGATAATTCATCACATCTTTAAGTTATATTTCATGGAAAGTGATGAAACAAAAACTTTATTAACTGGGCTAAGTAGGTTAGGTTAGGTTTAAATTTTATTTTTTTTCATCGTTTTTAATGACTTTATATCACTTTTTAAAGGTGTGTTGAATAGTCACTGTGTTGAGTTATCATGGAACCCATTTATACATTGTGGAGGTTGTTGAATAAAGAAAAGAGTATTTTCTTTAGTCATTGGTAGAGGCAGACATGTATACCAAGGAGCACTTTTTAACGAGCCATTTAACGTCTGTAAAACTTCTAATGTCTTTTTAAAACTAACTAATTAACTAACCATCATGCCGTTTTCTGCAGGGGTGGGCAAAGGATGGACCGCCAAAAAACTCGGTCTTGACACATTCACACTTAGGACGGGTTGTTTCGGAGAATCTGAACAATTCATCAAATTTCAACATTCATTTTCAAGTTCTGTGAAAGATTTTTTCAAGTTCTGTTTTTATTTCAGTTTTGTCAAGCAACTAGCCTACAATGATATAAAAACAGAATTTGAATAAGTCTTTCACAGAACCCGAAAATGAACGTTGAAATTTGATGAATTGTTCAGATTCTCCGAAACAACCCGTCCTTACTCTTCTATTATTCTGACTCTTGACATGGCCCGACTCAAGTATCTGATTTACTTGTTCGTGCCATGTCTTCCTCGGGCGTAGCTGACTTCTGCTATTGTTCACATTTGCGTCATATATTCACTCCTTTCTTAGCTCATTCGTTCTACATGCCCAAACCATCCAAGCGTCCATTTCTTAATCTTACTCATTACGCTTACATAGGCCTTGGATATTTTGTGGACCGCCACATTTCTCACACGATCATACATGGTTTTACCACACATCCGCCACAGGGATCTCATTTCTACAGCATTCCGTCTACTTTCATCCTTCCTCTGCCGGTTCCTACAGTATTACATGGTGGACTGCTAGCTTCGCTTCTTTGGACAATTTTTGTTATCACCAACTGCGTTCAGTCCTCCATTAATGGAGTTACCTGTATTAACCCTTCTTTCAATATCTCTGTCAGCCTTATGTAGGTAATCTTTATAATAATAGATCTTCGTAATAAAATCGTTAAAAAATCACTTCAAATTTGAACTTACGTAGGTAGTACACTTAGATTGAGTTGAATATATGTTTGTATAGCCGCTACATTACATGGCATTAAATTTTTATCACGAAGAACTGTATCAAGCAACATTTGTTGCATTTGACTCTAAGCCAATTAGATCTGAGCTTTCAGCCACAACATTTTTTTCTATGAGTAAATGAAGTTGGGCGTGACGGTTTCAAATGGGTTTCTAGGCCAGACCGAAGTTATATGCCCTTGCTAACGATCGTAATATTATTATAATGATGTGAATGACTACAAATTTGAATGCGTTTCATATGCGACATCCAAAGAATTATTCTAAACATACAACATATGTATTTTGAGACTGATGATTTCACTTGAAGTGCAGTAAAAATTTATCTCTTGCTTATCGTCAGCATAGTAACAGACAGAAGACCAATGACTCAATTATTTTGCAACATCGTTTATAAAAATTATGAAGAGAAGTGGACCCAAAACAGATCCTTGGGGTACCCCTAAAGAAAGTGTTGTGAAGTTAGAAAGTTTATTTCCAACCTTCACGGCTTGTAAGTGTACCACCTAATGTACTAATGTATCACCAGCATTGTGAGTCGGGACGTCGCCCCATTAGCGGCATTCAAAGCTGGCTAATAAATCTAAGAATTTAACCGTGTTTGGGCGATGTCACATGCTTGAAACTAATATTAATGTCACCTATATGGTACAAGTAAATAGTACCAAAATGTGCAAAATAAATAACTAAATTTGTGCATTTATGAAACTTTGTTCATACATTCTTTTTGGCAGTATAAATGAAGATCTGCAGAGTCAGCCTAAAAAATGGTGGTTTTTTTTTATTTTAAAATAAAGTTTTGGATTCACAGTTACTCGCAAGTGCGCCCTACTGTCGAATTTGGCAGCCATCTCTGGTCCGGAGCCCCTAAATACCTGAAAAAAACCCTTGACTCTGTGCAGAAACGGGCGGTCCGTTTGATAGATTCCCCAATCTTAACAAACGGACTGCAATCTTTAGAGCACAGGCGTCAGGTAGGTATGCTGTCCTTGTTCTATCGGTATTACAATGGAAGATGCTCTGAGGAACTAGCGTCATTGATCCCTTCGGCACCGGTGCGTAGTCGGGATACACGCCAAACGCGCGCCCAACATTTGTACACGGTTGACATTTGTCACATGAGAACGGGTCGCTTCTACGATTCGTTCTTAAGTTCAACAGCTCGGCTGTGGAACGAACTGCCGGCCTCTGTGTTTCCTCCCTCCTACAACATGGGACTCTTCAAGACCCATGTTCACTCCTTCCTCTCCACAAAAAGACCCTCCACACAGCATCCCCAAAGATGACATAGGCCCTGAGGGAAATTATTTTCTTCAAAAAAAAAAAAAAACTCAACACGTGTAGGCTCAAGATGGTAAACCCACACACTGACTGCCTGTAGCGATTGAAAGGAATTCCGAGCAACGAATGCAGTGCAGACTAACAATTGTCTCGCTCCTTTACATCTGTGATCCAGGCTATCCACATGTTAGTTAGAGTGAAACAAATAACATGACACAAAATCATAAAGAGAAGACACGTAGAATGGTATCAAAACGCACACAATATTCTAGTGCGCAATACGATTTACATTAACATAAATGAATAGCTTAGTACCCAGTGAAATAAAAGAAGTACCTAAATTAAGCGTATTTAAAGAAAGATGTAAAAATTAAGTAAATATTAAATTAAAATATGGACGTTTATATTAGACCACACGAAGTGGAACTATTTTAAATTTAATAAAAACAATATCACGCACTTTGAATATTGGAAAACAAAAAAGGGCAAAATGTTCAACTAACAATAATTGCAGTATTTTCTTAACCCTTTTGCTGCCCGAATGTAAACACAAGATAGATACTCCAACGCCAAGGATTTTTAGAATTTTTTATATTTCCTCATTATTTATTATCCTCAGCACTTAGAGATTGTAAATTATTACCAAAACAAAAAAAAAACTTGTTTACGTTACTCTCTTGAAAAGTCTAAACAAGATATCTTTATGAATTGATGCATTATTTGACGAATAAAAACTATCTATGAAACATCAACAAACTTCAAACTGCCGCCATTATCAAATCAGTAATCTCACCAACACATACAGACATACTATAGTAATATCAGTACTCACGTCTCCGAAGTGGGACTTCTGCAACGGCTCATCATTTCTCACCATACACTTGTGATAATATTATTGTTTTAAACTTCATTATTTATTAAACTTTTATTTACAGTTTCTTATCGTATTATTTATGTTAATAGTTTTTATTCGAATGGTAGACTTTAAAACAGGGATGAATACACAATGCCACATTACACTGGTAACACATATATCGAGCCATTTTTCTGCGGCTTTGGTTAAGTTTTGTATTCGCACAAACATGGCAGGCTCTGTATGGCTTGGATTGTTTTGATGTTGCCGGTATTGGCTCAGGCAACCTCTTTTGAAAGCAGACGTAATGGTGTGTCATGATGAGACGAACGAGGAGTTGAGTCGAGTTGAGTTTTTTTTGTGGTGTTTTGCGATTAATTGTCTTATCACACATAACTGATAATCGGGGAAACTCATACCTGAATTTTTTATGCTGTTGTGTACAATAAAAGAATTTAACAGATATAAATCAATAATATGGAAAAAAAGCTTTTTATACCACTTAATGGACTTTCGCAAGCAACTTACTCCAGTTAACATCATGTCTGCCTTATCCACTAAACCCATATGCTTATTGTAATCCTGAATGCAATTGGGTTTGCATATTGTTTGTCCCGTTCTTAAATTGTGTTGTCGTGTAAAGAGCTGAGCATGTATATTTCCCTCTTATCATGCCATTTTAGAGCCATAAATGGCCCGCAGCTCTTTGTTACCATTTCCCCCTTCTTCAGTTTGTCAAATTTTAGCATGTATTTCCTATTTTTTCGCACCGTTTCGCAAGCATTGGTTTTATTTTTATGCAGGTATTTAAATAGTGTAGGACTGGTATACTAGTTATCAACATAAAGTTTGTGTCCTTTATCTAGGTAATCTCTAAGTAGAGTTGTCCCAACAGCTCCCGAGGCGCCTATACATTGATTATCAGTGACGTCAGTTCCATCACCACATAAACAATAAAATCTAAAACATAACCCGTCAGTACATCACACAAAACAAACATTTTTATCCCGAACCGGTGGCGTTTGGAAGGAATAAATTGTTTAAATTTTAATAGTCCTTTAAAAACAACCATGCTCTCGTCGATGCAAAGATTTTCGAAGGGAGTAAAAGTTTCTTTAAATATCTTACGAGTCGGATTAACGAGTAATTTTATTTTATGCAATTTGTCGCCAGGAATTTGTGTATTGTGGTCAGAAATATGTAACATGCTCAATAATATTTGATACCTATTTCTGGGCATCGTTTTACCAAAAATGGCACTCGTAAGAAGAGGATCTGTCGACCAATGCTCTTCTATTGAATGATGTTTATTTCGTGTCATCAGCATTGATATGGCAAAAAATACATACATCTCACTAATTGAAGTATCAACCCATTTACGAAGCCTCGATTGTTCAGACACAACTTTTTTCTGTATTGTTGCTGCGTAATATTTATTAGTTTGAGATACAATATCAGTCATAATATTTGTATTTAAAAAATGCTCAAAAAAATTCACTTCCTCGGAATTTTCCGACAAAAGAGGAGAAGAGTTTACGCCAGAAGGGAAATCATCGAAGTCGTGAATAATCGGAACAAAATGATCCGATGTCCAAGTGTTCATGTCAAAACCAGTCTGACTTGTGCTGGGTTCGTCCAAGAGTTGATCATTAGATTCAACAATATTTTCAACGTGTACTCCTTCATTTATACTGCTTACTTCACTGGCGGAATCGCACTCACTATCACTAAATTCACAGTCAGAGTCAAGATCGAGACAATATTCTCTTATTTAACACAATAATTAGTTTCTAAACACAGATAATTAAAATAAAATGTATATATTTTTTCACTCGAAAGGCGGATATAACAACTTATTTCATTTAAAATAACAAAACATGTTGATTAACACAAACCTTATTTGCATTAAAAATATTACTATTTAAGGCGTCTTAACCAGTGGACACAACTTTTGACCAGCGGAGAATACTCAAAGTCTCATGGACCGACATGATCACCAACACAGAAATTCTCAGGCGGGCTAGAGCAGAGAGAGAACTGCTTAGATTAATAAAAATCAGGAAAATTTCATATCTGGGTCATGTACTTCGAGGGGAGAAGTATCACTTGCTCCAGTTAATATTGAAAGGCAAGATAGAGGGTCGCAGAGGGCCGGGTAGGAGACAAATGTCTTGGCTGCGAAATATACGAGAGTGGACCGGCATTAGAAGTGTGGAGGAGCTATTCCGGGCAGCGCAAGACAAAGAGACATTTTCTAGAGTGATCGCCAACGTCGGGGGGACCTGATACGGCACATAAAGAAGAACCAGCGGACGAGAATTCAAATTTCGTTAAAAGACGGTCTCGCGATCGGACGTTTTTTTAGAACGAGACAGAAATCCGAATTCATTCCCCTGCAAGCCGTACAGCGTAATACGTATTACATTGAAAAGAGGGTTTATTCCTTACAACTGAAGTAGTATATATATTAAAACTAGGTTTTATTTCCAACTATTTTCTACGGTACCTATCTACATAGTAGTTATGCGATTGCATAATATTATATCGCTTTCATGGTTGACGGAGCGACCTGACTCGTATAATTTTCGAAATGTTATTAAATTCACGAGGTAAATTTCGATTGAAAAATCATAGGTTAGTATGTCAAAAATAACCTCGTTTTTTTTCCTAAAACAAGAAGCTCAATTCACAATATGACATTATGAAACTGACAAAAAGTAACACAAAAAATATTAAATATGTTGAATTATACCAATATAATAGTGAATTGGACAATAAAATAGAAATTATGAACAATAAAATGATTTGAATCGCACATCACGAATCGAAATTCATTTGGTTCGTGGCCCTTTTTGACCACCAATCACAAACAGTTTCACGTACTTTGGCATAAGTTTTAACATTTATACATGAAACATCGATGACAGACATAAACTCCTGATAGTCCATAGTTGATTCTTTTCCCGGGAAATTAAACAACATGTAACACCCATATGGCCAGGAATGGGGCGCGTCAGAAGAAGAAGATGACTTTTCGAGAGGGATGTTTTGCTTATCTATGGCCACTTCCGGCTAGTGGATAAGGGAAGAAGGTGGAATTATAAAAACACTGTGAGAGATACTGCAGAATAAACAGTTTAATCCAAAAGTATACAGACTATTATTGACTTTACCCCGCTGGATAAGTAGTGTTTGTTACAATTCAGAAGTGGGATCGGAATAAATGTGCCGTGAAGTATAGTGAATTCTGAAATTAGTGTTTTCAAAGTTCGTAACATCGCGTCCGTCGCCATCGTTTTTATTGTTCGTTTGCGTAATGTCGGGAATCGGAAAAGGTGTCCTCCTCAACAAAGGCTACAAGGCAAAGAGAGACGTGCTGAAGAAGTCTACACGAGAATTGATAAAAGAAACGTTGAAGGAATTAATGGATGAGAAAGCAAACAACGACGGCGTCCGCAAAGGTCCGCCATTACGTGTCATGGCGGAGTTAATTCCGCAGTTCGACCCAGAAGACAAGGACTGCCACGTATCGTCGTGGCTTCATAAGATCGAGCAGCTGGGGCTTATCCACGGATGGAGCGATTATGAAAAGTCTTTCACCATGCAAACTCGATTGACCGGCCAAGCGAAACCATGGTTTAATCGTTTGGAACGCTACGATTTGGAGTGGTGTGAGTGGAAGGCGGCACTCGAGCGAGCTTTCCCGCGCCAACATGATTATGCCGACCTGCTCGAAGAATTGGTGAAGCGAAAGAAGTTGCCGCAGGAGACAATGTCTCATTTCTATCACTCCAAGCTCGCGATGATCAATCGGTGCCGTTTAGATACGGAAGCGGCAGTGTCACTTCTCATTAAGGGACTTCCGAGCGAACTACAAGCGAATGCTCGTGCGTTTAAATGCAGCGAACCAGACGAATTGTACTCAGGATTTTTGGCAGCCTTGGAGCACTATCAGTCTCCAGTGATACCAACATCGACGTCAACACCGCCATCAACATCGGCGTTAAAATCAGCTGGCGTTCCCCGAACCTCCTAGACAGGAGGCTGGCAACCCAGGCAGCAGGACCCCAGGCAGCAGGAGTCCAGGTGCTTCACATGCTCGAAACGGAACCACATGGCTAGGGATTGCCGCTTCAGGCAGCAGACATCAGAGAAATGCTCGAGATGTGGGCGCTTTGGACATCGAGAGGCCAACTGTTGGGCTCGTATCTCAAAAGAAAACCAAATTCCTGTAAAGGAGGTAAGAATTGCACCTTCATTTGAGCTGAACAGCACTTATCTCAAGGATGTCAGGGTAAATGGAATCTCATTGTGCGGATTCATAGACACGGGCAGTCAAGTCAACATCATCAACAACAAAAGTGCAGAAGCGATAAAAGTTCCCTTGGAAGCCACATCATATGTTATTAAAGGATTCACAGGGACATGTGTTCCAGCAATGGGCCAGATAAAGATACACATAGTCATTGATAATATTGAGTTTGATATGGCAGCTTTGGTCACAGACTGCGACATGAATGATGTAGACTTTTTGATTGGCCAACCTATAATAAATACCTATGGCATCGAGATGACAGTGGCAAGTGGTAGAGCCATGTTTGCCAGGGAAAATGGCTTGGGGCCAATTTCAAAAATTAACATCACCGAAGACTCCGAAAGAAAACTCCCGTTGAGAATCAAAACCACCACAATGATACCAATAGGAAAATCTGGCAGAGTAGAAGTTATCGCTTCCGAGGAAGGGAGATTATTGGTGAAGCCTAGGATGCTTTGCCTCGGTCAACAAGCCTACTCATTCCCAGGATCGCTTCTAGATTGTCCCAACGCTAGAATCGAAGTAACAAACTTGGGCTCGGGAGAGCTCAAGTTGACTGCAGGATGCTTATTCGCTAGGGCGGAAAGAATGGGTGAGCACAGCGCTTTCCAAGGCGAAAGGATACCCCTAGAATGCAATTCACTCGCCATGGAGAGCATACACATGGGAGAAATAGATGAGGTACATAAGGAAAACCTGTTGGGGCTTTTACATAAATGGTCCCACTGCTTTGCTACATCCACGAAGGAACTGGGTAAAACCACATTTGGAGAAATGAAAATAATTACAACCACCGCCCAACCAGTTCATTATAAACCTTATAGACTGTCTTTTAAAGAGCGAGAAATTGTACGGAACAAGGTTAACGACCTCCTGGAAAGCGGAATAATTCGAGAATCTGAATTTGAATTCGCAAGTCCCATTATTTTAGTGAAAAAAAAGACAGGAGACGTCAGATTAGTCGTAGATTACAGAGCCTTGAATGCAATAACGATGAAAGACAGGTACCCAGTAGGAAATATCGAAGATCAAATTAACAGAATTTCGGGGAACATGTTCTTCACAAGCCTAGATATGGCACAAGGATATCACCAAATTCCTATAGCTGAAGATTCGATCTCGAAGACTGCATTTGTAACACCGGACGGACAATACGAGTACACTCGGATGGCTTATGGACTTGCTAATGCACCATCCGCATTCGTCAAAACCATTAATAAAGTTTTAGGAAGTCTACGGCACAAGGAAGTACTGGTATTCATGGATGATATTTTGATCCCTTCTCGCACTGAAGAAGAAGGCTTGGTGCTCCTTGAGACAGTACTGGGATTGTTCGATAAAGCCGACCTTCGACTCAACCTGGATAAATGCTTCTTCCTGAAGACGGAGATAGATTACTTAGGGCACCGAATTTCTAAAAATGGCATCAAACCTGGAAAATTTAAAATCAATGCGGTAGCGGATTTTCCCACACCAAAAAATGCCCACGAGATCAGGCAATTTATTGGGCTTGCAAGCTACTTCCGAAAGTTTGTCAAAAATTTCGCAACTATTGCCAGGCCCTTGACTGAACTCACAAAGAAAAACTCTACCTGGGTATGGGGCCGCGATCAGAGTGATTCGCTTGCCTCCTTGAAAGATATACTTACTTCAGACCCGGTTCTGGCACTGTACGACTGCAAGGCTCAGACTGAAATACACACAGATGCCAGTAAACTGGGCATAGGAGGAATTTTACTTCAAGTTCAAGAAGATTCGGCACTGAAACCTGTTGCATATTTTAGTCGTGTAACTTCCAAGGAAGAGTGTTTCTATCGCAGTTACGAGCTGGAGACACTTGCGGTTGTAGAAACCATAAAAAGATTCAAGATTTATCTAACAGGGATACATTTTAAAATAGTAACCGATTGCGTAGCGGTACGCTCTACGTTAGTTAAGAAGGACCTTATCCCCAGGATTGCAAGATGGTGGCTAACGATTCAAGATTTCGATATGGAAATAGAATACAGAGCGGGTGCTAAAATGCAGCATGTGGATGCTTTGAGTCGAAATCCCGTTCAACCAGTACAAGTGTCAATGATAAATTCAGCGGATTGGTTCCTATCGCTTCAGTTGCAAGATCAGTCGATAAGTTCCAAAGTCAAGCAACTAAGAAGCGCACAACCAAATAGAGACGTTACCAACAATTTCACATTTAAGGATGGGCGACTTTACAGAAGGACTTTGCATGGAGAGAGGCTTGTGGTGCCTAAAATAGCAAAATGGAATCTTTTGCACAAATGCCATGATGAGATAGGACACCCTGGGCTAAAGAAATGTGAATCTAGGATTAAGGAAAAGTACTGGTTTCCGAAGATGACCAGATTCATAAAGAAATATGTGGAGGGTTGCATTGACTGCGCTTATAAAAAGGGGCAATATGGACGTTTAGAAGGCAAGCTCCACCCCATTGAAAAACCCCTGAAGCCTGGTCACACTGTTCACATAGACCATTTGGGGCCGTTCCCCAAAAGCAGTAAAGGGAATCAATACCTTCTTATGACTGTTGACTCTTTTTCAAAGTTTTTGGTGGCCAAACCATCTCGTAGTGTGGGATCGATTGAGAGCATTAAACTTCTCAAGGAGATATTTGGTGTTGTTGGGTATCCCGTGAAAGTTGTGTCGGATAGAGGACTTGCATTCACCAGCAGGTATTTTAAAGAATTCGTTGACCAAAAACAGATAAAACATGTGATCTGCGCTGTAGCCACACCGAGGGCCAACGGCCAAGTAGAATGTGCTAATCGCACTATTCTGGAGGCTATAAGGACAGGAACAGCCAGTGAAAATACTTGGGACTGTGAAATTCCAGATATCCTGTGGGGAATCAACAACACGGTGAATGTGAGTACTGGATATTCTCCCTTCCAACTGATGTTCGCTTACAGGGGAAATTTGCTACCCGAACTGGAAGCTGACAATGCAAATAGTGCACAACAAGAGGTCCAATCATTAGAGCTGAGAAGAACGAAGGCAACGGAAAATATGAAGAAGGCAGCTGCAAGGATGAAAAAGTCGTTCGACAAGAGGCGAAAGGCAGCCAGAAAATATGCAAAGGGGGAACTTGTACTCTGGAAAGACAGCTCAACACACTTGGGAGGCTTGAGCAGAAAAATCAAATCTCTGTATGGTGGTCCTTACAAAGTGACCAGAGTTCTAGAAAACGATAGATACAAGATAAGGAGTATTAAGGGTATGCGAGGATACAAAACCTTCAACGCAGTTGTTGCGGTTGACTCCCTCAGGCCATATCGGAGCGCCCCAGCCATGCCGAGCGAGTCTGAATCCAACGACAGTGAAACAGAGACCCAAGACCTGATTGATCTACTGGAAAGCTAGTAGGTAGCAGTTATGTCACGTTGGTGGCGATTGTATGTCACCTTAACTCAGGTGTCGAGCAATACTAATATTTTATGTCACGTTGGTGGCGATTGTATGTCACCTTAACTCAGGTGTCGAGCAATATATTTATGTCACGTTGGTGTCGATTGTATGTCACCTTAACTCAGGTGTCGAGCAATACTAATATTTTATGTCACGTTGGTGGCGATTGTATGTCACCTCAACTCGGGTGTCGAGCAATATATTTATGTCACGTTGGTGTCGATTGTATGTCACCTTAACTCAGGTGTCGAGCAATACTAATATTTTATGTCACGTTGGTGGCGATTGTATGTCACCTTAACTCAGGTGTCGAGCAATACTAATATATTTTATGTCACGTTGGTGGCGATTGTATGTCACCTTAACTCAGGTGTCGAGCAATATATTTTATGTCACGTTGGTGGCGAATGGTAATATGGTTACTTGCTTCTAGAACTTCTATGGCAAGGAGAGAGAGAGTCGTGGGGACACGACAACCAGTCAGGATGGACGAGTGTAACACCCATATGGCCAGGAATGGGGCGCGTCAGAAGAAGAAGATGACTTTTCAAGAGGGATGTTTTGCTTATCTATGGCCACTTCCAGCTAGTGGATAAGGGAAGAAGGTGGAATTATAAAAACACTGTGAGAGATACTGCAGAATAAACAGTTTAATCCAAAAGTATACAGACTATTATTGACTTTACCCCGCTGGATAAGTAGTGTTTGTTACAAACACAAAATTATCGCCAAATGTTATAAAAAATATGTGCTTATTCTGACTGATTCTTTCGAACGACCCTGTAGCATATAAGTACGTACAATGTACACAGATAATTAAATATCACTAACCTTTGTTTTTTTTTAAATATATCTCCCACGTACGTTTTTGATGTCGTAATTTGTGTTTTCTAATAAAACTTTTGTTCCAAAGGTATTTTCCTCACCATTTTTGAGCGAGGAATTTCTTTAAAATGTTATTAACTAGACCGGCGTGGACTACACGTCCGCTTGCCGCCCGGTCGCTGCGGAGAATGACAATATTATGTCTTGTGCCGAGTTAATAAAAATGCACAAACGCAAATCGAAATTAATTACTATTATATACTTGAATATATTTTTTGGTCATAAATTATTTCGAATGTTTCAATAATGTCTTGGTAAAATTATTTTTGTAAAAAAATCTAAACTATACCAATTTGTAAGACCATAAATAAATAGTCAAATTGAGGGATTTTCGTCATAAAACGCGTGTTCGGATTTATTTATTAGTAATTTTATTTGAAATAAAAACAAAATTCTTATACATACTTATGATAGATAATTTATTGATTGTTTATAGTGTATTATTATATGATTTGAAATATTTGTTGTATAATACAAATTCACCTTTGAAAATGCAATAAATCTGCGCAACGTGCAACGGTAACACTTTATTATGATATGAAAATAATATTATTTTTCAAAATTTAACATCTTGCTTTACTAGATAAAATAACGATCTTTCAAAATCAATTTGTGTTTTTTTCTAGAAAAGTGTCCATACGTCTAAAACTGGCCTCAAAAATGCCAAATTTCAGGTCAAGTCTACCTATTTCGCCATAATAAAAACAATTTGTTAAAATAATAACGATAGAACCGCGATTCGTTGCAGATCTTAAGTATTCGCGAACCGTCGAGATAAGAAGGAACCACGTGATGCACTAACACGGCTACGCGCGCGCGGGGAATTCTAACACTGAGAGGGGAAATATTGTAGTCTCCAGTTTGACGAGGTCTTTCATTATATAAACAAAATCATTTGTCACATCTGTGTGAAGATGTCGCTAGATAAAAGTTCAAATTATTTTTTAAGCCCGAGTTTTACGCAATCTATACAGAAAGTCCCGAGATATCGCAAGATGAAATTAAATTCATGTATGATTGCGCGCGGCAGCGAGGGCTCGGAATCTTGAATCAAACATAGCTGCGCACGGCAGCCTCCGGGTTAAAGATCACAAAAATAAGAATGAAATGTACGATTAATTATCGAGTTATCGTGTTTAAGGAGGAACATGGGGATTTTGAACAACCCGCTTGGAGCTGGCTCGGTTAAAGAAGGTGTTGAAAGATATTCATTATGATGTCGAGTAAGTAATAAAAAAGAACTATTATTTTTTAATGATAAGCTAATGTTTATAAGACAAGGTTTTATGCATAGCATAAAGGATAACAAATAATTATAAGCAATAATTAGTCGCCCGATATATTAATACAAATTGAAAATATCTCCCATCAGAAGGCACGGCTTCAATTCCCGTTGGCGGCATTTATTTTTACTCGGGAGATATTTTCAATTTGTATTAATATTTCGGGCGACTAATTATTGCTTATGATAATTTGTTAAAAAAGAACTAGACAAATAATAAAAGATTATGTTAAGATGACCTTTGTTTCCTACGGTGACCGGGCATATTATCAAAATGACAATTCAAGACACCTAAAGTAGTATAAAGTCATGAAAAGTGATGACTAAACTAGGTTAAATAGGTAACTATTAAACTTAGTTTTATCACTTTTAATGACTCTATATCACTTTTTAAAGGTGTGTTGAATTTTCATTTTGATGAAATACAGTAGAACCCCGATAATTCGAAAAAACGCGTAATTCGAAATTTTCGGCAAAAAAATATCCACAGAAATTTTTTTCATACAAAATGGTTTTTTAATTCGAAATTCGATAATTCATAATTTATTTTTGTCCGCACACGAAAATTTGTTTGTGTAATTCGAAAAACTTCGATTTTTGCGAAAATAAATCATAAAATGTTGTAAATCTGAATCTAAAAGACAGCCATGACGGTAAAATGCCGAAAAGTGTATTTTTACGTGGTTATACATCGCCCTAATTAGTATTATTATTTTGTAAATCGGAATCCATTTACACTGGAATGTCGTATTTTTTCCAATTTATTTCGAATATCCGAGTTTGAAGAGCCGAGAAAATTCGTTTTACGCGTAAATATGTCGTAGTTTTATGAATTTACACCAAATATCTGAATTCAAAGGGTCGGCTGCGACGGAATTCTAACGCCAAATTTCAATTTACGCGGAAATACGACATATTTTTACGAATGTACTTAAAATATCGGAATTTAAAAGGCTGGCCGCGACGAAAATCTGCCGAGAAAATTCGATTTACGAGGAAATATATCGTATTTTTACGAATTTATAATAAATATCTGACAATTATTTTATAAGCAATAATTATTATCCTGAAACACTCATCCACATTGAAAAATCTCCTGATAAAAGATACATGACGCCAACGGGATGTCCCGTTGGCGTCATTTTTCAATGTGGATGAGTGTTTCAGGATAATAATTATTGCTTATAAAATAATTGTTACCCTTTGTGCTATGCATAAAAAATCTTGTCTTAAACATTAGTTTACCAAAAAAAAAAAAAAATAATAAATATCTGAATTTAAAGGGTCGGCCGCGACGGAAATCGACCGCAAAATTTCGATTTACGCGTAAATATATCGCATTTTTACGAGTTTATTTCAAATATCTGAATTTCAAAGATCCGGCGCGACGGAAATCGGCCCCGAAATTTCAATTTACACGAAATATATCGTATTTTTACTAAATTTACTTTTAATATCCGAGTTAAAAGATCCGGCGGGACGGTAATCGGCCGCAAAATTTCGATTCGAAATTTACTTAAATTATCTGAATTTAAAGGGTCGGCTGTGACTGAAATCGGCCGCGAAATTTCGATTTACGCGTAAATATATCGTATTTTTATGAATATCTCAATGTGAAGAGTAGGCCGCGGCCGAAATCGGCCGCGAAATTCTGGTTTACCCATATATTTATATAGTATTTTTCGAATATTCGATTTAAAGGGCCGGCCGCGAAAATGTGATTTACGCGGAAATGTGAGGTATTTTTACGAATATAAGTTGAAGGGCCGATCGCGGCGGTAATCGGCTGCAAAAAATCGATTTAAACGGGAATAATTCGTATTATTACCCGAATTTGAAGGGTGGCCGAGGAACTCGATTTTCGCCGTCTTTTTTTTTTTTTGTTCATAAAATTTCGAATTACGTGGGAATTCATTAATTCGAAATTTGATTTTTGATGTCCGCTGGATTTCGAATTAACGAGGTTCTACTATATCATGGAACCGTTTCCTACATTTAGCAGATTTTAAATAATGTAGTATAGCCATTTTCCGCATTAAATCAGGGCCATCATATGGTCTTTTATCTTTGCCACACAATTTTTTATTGATGCCTGAACACCAGGCCCTAATTATGTAGGGCACAGTGAATCTTACAATCTTTTCGGTCAAGTTATTTTTATGCTTCTGACAATTAACCCAATCAAAACATACATATTTGAGAATAGTTTCTTTAATAATGCGCATAAGGTGTATATTTTCACAATTATTATTTAGTACATACTCGACGACGTAACGAATTTCCAAAGCGTTAAGTGTAAAGTTTTTCGAAGGATTAAATTTCAGTGCGCGACGAATTTTGGGAGTTAACGTTAATGAGTTCATGGTTATGGGATCATACGGATCACCTATACAAAATGATTTACATTCCGCACAACGTCGGAAACCTTTCCACACCTCGTTTAATGCTGCAACATAAGGGTCGGTACTGGATGTTTGTATGGAAAATGAATCCCTAATTTTCCCAAATTGGGCTTCAATGTCTGGTATAGTTACATTTGAAATTAAAGTGGAAGAGGTGGATTGAGCATTTCCAGAATCGTCAACATTAGACAGAAGAACGGGGGAATCATCGGATTCACAATTATTGGTACCTGGCGAACATGCAGACATTGAATTACAAATCATAAGGGATTTATAAACAACTGTAAATAAGGTAGCGGACGGTTTGCGGACACCGTGACTTCTAATAGATTTGAAAAAAATTTCCAATGGTTCTAGATTCAGGAAGCGACATTTTAATTTTTTAAAGCCGCAATCTTCCAAAAAATTCCACAATTTAGTAATGCCGTGGATGGAAAACATCCAATTAACTAATACAGGAGCTGATGTCCTAATGTTCGCGCCTGTTTTCTGATGGACATATTTCATTGTGCTCAATATTTTCAATGACTCATTCCACAATTGAATGTGTGGGGAGTCCTTCGATAACGCCACACAATATTTATTCCCTTCTTTGGGATGTACTGATGTCCCGTTGAAACTATCGAATAATGCACCAAAAAATTGCAAAA
Source organism: Hesperophylax magnus (assembly GCA_026573805.1). Taxonomy (NCBI): domain Eukaryota; kingdom Metazoa; phylum Arthropoda; class Insecta; order Trichoptera; family Limnephilidae; genus Hesperophylax; species Hesperophylax magnus. The sequence goes on from JAIUSX010000016.1 coordinate 297,278, forward strand.
CTCGTGCAGTATGCAATGGATTTTTAGCAAAAGCCTTTGGACGTAAATGATAAAGAGTTTCCAGTGAGGCAGACACTCTGTCACTAAAAACTTGTGAAGCAAGTTTAAAATTCATTTTATTAATTTTTCCCAGACTTATGTGCATGTCCGTTATTCCGCACATCCTCTTGATTGATTCGGCTGGTACCAAATTGTAGGCTGTCACTAGACTGTTCCAAGAAGCTAACTTTTTAATCCCGTCTTCATAAAAAATGATGTCTTTATCTAAAAGATTATTACGAACACACTTCAAAAGATGAGGTGCGTCAAACAAGGGAAAAATTATGTTATCATTTACCAGGAAGTATCCACCCCTGTATTCTGTTTCATCGCTTAGGCAACTTGTTTGAGTGTCTTTAAGCAAGGCTTTAACCACCCTACAGTTAACAGTGCCTTGGTCGCACACAGTTGCAACTGGCTTGAGACCACATTCAAACAACTTACCTAAAACAGTTATAAGAATTTTTTTCAAGTCAAAAGAATTAGTTCCATTTTCTGAAAATGAAAAAAAAACTGGCTGCTTGTACGGATCGCTGAGGCCTTTAATCATTAGCACTAGAGCATGATCAGCAAATTTTTTTCTTCTTGTATTACCATTATCCTCAAACCCTTCAATGTTTCCGCTATATGAGTTGAAAGTAATACGAGGAAAAATTCTCATCTCGTCAAACATTAAAACGCAGTATTTTTGGATATCTTCCATAGAATCTACCTTTTTTTCTAAACGGTCAAATAAATTTTGATTAATTCCCGGTTTAAGAGATACTGCAGCTAAATCTTTATTCATGGTCGAAGGCGAAGGTAATGTAAAAAGTTTGGCCAAGAATGGATAACATTTTGGTCCTCCGTTATATAAACCAATTGCCAAAGTTTTTTCCGCGTTACTATATATTTGACGTCTACGCTTTGATGGTGGCAAAATGAATTTAGAGAGAATGGAATTTAAACTTGAAAAAGAATCTTCCAAGCAGGTTGCATCTCTATAACGAGTTGCAATAGCAAAACGTTCGATTATAGTACAATTCTTCTTTCGTTGGACGTATTGTAGTAGACGCCTGCCCTCCTCAATTACTAAATTCAGTTTCTGCTTCCTGAGAGTAAGGGCTTCAACTGAGAGCGGCTGCTGAGTTGACCCAACGTAACTTAAAATGCTCTTCCTCTTACCTACAAAGAGACAATATTTTGGGTCAATGATTGTAAAAAAAAATACCAAACAATGTATGAACAAACAAAAAGCTAGAAATATGCTTACGCATAGAACCATTGTTTTTTCGTGTGGCAACTGGATTACTGTTGCCGGGTCCTACAGGAACATTTATATCTGAAAAAAAATAAAATTATCTTAGTCCTTCAAGGAATTGACGAAAAGATCTACAAATAAGATGAAAAAAAATAAGAAAATGGTTATTAGATTTAGGCAGAACGGTCGTAAACATTTCAAAAAAATTATTTTGATAATTTATTATGGATACCTAGTTATATCTTCGCTTTTAATGCTTTTCTATTGAAATTTTTTATTTTTTTCATTCATTTTGTATTCACGCCTGTATTGCAGCTTATCCTTGATGTATGTTGTACTTTTCATCTTATTACATGTCTTGTGCACATATCCAATATCCTATCATATTATTTGGCCTAGTATGTTGCTTATAAGTTTTTCTGTATCAAATGTACAATAATAAAAAATAATTAAAATTTAAAAAAAAATGTAGAATACTATTGGGTGCTTTTAGTATTACTACGGCGACGGCATAAAAAACGTACGTTCCTTATGACAAAAATACTGCAGCTGTTTCTTACACTCAGTAATAATTAGACCAACAAAGTACATATGTCAGCTTCCTCCAAAGAAAATTATATCTCCTTCACATGCAGTGCTGTACTGTCACACACCAAACCAGGGTTGGTATCCGACTGTAGTAATGTAGCAATGTGGTACCTAGTAATAATTACGAGAGATTTTAGGAACTAAAATATTAAATACATATATCAATAGAGTAGAATAAAAACACTAAGTACAGAATATTCTTGAGATGAGGGTGTAAAAAAATTTGATCGCCTGCATCTGGGTTAGGGGCCGTTCAAGTATTATGTAAGCACTATAGGGGGGCAGGGGGGTCTTTGCTTTGCTTATTTTTGATGACATGGGGGGGTGGGGGGGTCGAGATAGTGATTACGTCAGCACTGCTCAGCAGTAGTTATTTTTTTTTACACATTGGCAACCCACACATTGTCTATGTTTGAAAACCGAATACATATTCGGGGATTCCCACAAATAATTAATACGTTTAGGTACTCGCTTAGATGCGAATGGCGGAATCACCGCGCGCTACTCACTTGTCAAAATTTCTTCCATCAATCTATTGTTTCGTTTCAGTACGATTGACGATTTGACGAAGTTAATATTTGTGTTACCGTTGATCCTCTTTCGCCAAAGTTGAATTGTTTATAAAACAGAAAAATGCATACAGGTACAAATTTTTACGTAAGCATGGGAGGGGGGGGGGTAAGAGCTTTGCTTACTTTTGGTGACAAGGGGGAAGAGGGGGTAAATAATTGTAATAAATCTGCTTACGTAATACTTGAACGGCCCCTTACAGGTACACTGACAGTTTGTTAATTACCTCGACGCGTAACATTAGAAATGGGACGGAATCAAGCACTCCTTACGTAGATGGCGATAAACTTTAAATTCCTGCCTGTTCTGATTAAAGCAAACAAAATCATCCCCAAAATGAATGTTTTGTTTTATTATGGAAGTAAAGGCACAAATAATATTTAAATGTTTTCCTATCATAATCATAACTTAATTTGTCACATTTATATAAATAAAAATGTTAATTATTTTTAATGGTAAACAAATGTTTACGAGACAAGGTTTTTAAGCATAGCACCAAGGATAACATATTATTTTTAAGCAATAATTATTATTGCTTAAAAAAGTAAATTTTCCTTTGCTCAAAATCTTAAATCTACGAAAGTTCTTCACCGATTGCTTTGAAACATTGACATAACGTTACATTCGAATACGCATGTGTTTCGATTTACCTATATTATATAGATGTCACCTGTGACAGGTAAAAACATGTTTTTTTTTAAAAACAGCACAATCTGTGGGACAAACATGCTTTTTTAGAAAAACAGCGCCATCTGTTAGACGTAAAAGCAACACGCGCTATTGTTTCTCTATCTGTACCAACGGACTGAACCACAGCAATGTAGGTCGGGGTACAGCTAGTTATATACAATAAAATCATATATAAAAGGGTTTTTGAAGTAGGAGATTGCACTTATTTTTTGTAGCCCTTATTCTTTATTTTTTTCTTGGCTTTTAATCAAGTTTTCAAAAAGTTCAATTCAAGTAATATGATATGTAGGTATAAAATCCTAAAACAGATTTGACTCACAGAAATACCTCACTTCTATGTTACCCGTTTGTACCTATGCCTATAGAGTGTATGTTATAACTGACAACAAGGGCAAAACTCAAAATGTGCATTCTCCTTCGGATGTGCAGCATCAACGCCCTGTTCCGCGCATCCGGATGAAGCCACCAGTCTCTTGAAACTGTTGGAAAACCCGTATAACGGCAAAACGGCTTAAGTTTAGGGGCTGGGCAACACAATACTGTCGCATCCCTGATTGCAGTAGTGCCACCACCAGTGGTGTCCATTTTAAGGATTTGTTTTCAAGTTGTGTCCTCTTCAACATTTGGATTGTGAATGACCTACATATTTGTCATCCGGATGAAGCCACCAGTCTCTTGAAACTGTTGGAAAACCCGTCTAACGGCAAAACGGCTTAAGTTTAGGGGCTGGGCAACACAATACTGTCGCATCCCTGATTGCAGTAGTGCCACCACCAGTGGTGTCCATTTTAAGGATTTGTTTTCAAGTTGTGTCCTCTTCAACATTTGGATTGTGAATGACCTACATATTTGTCTTAAACTGCTCCTTTTATAGCACAGGAAGATGACACAAGTTGTGACACCCGTAAAGAGTATATGCGCAACATATTTTTGATTCCCGTAAAGAGTATATTCGCAGGGTTGTAAATACATAAAAAGAAATTTTTGGGGAAGGCATCATCATATAACGTTGGACAAACAAAACATGAAACATACATTCTTAAACATACAACGCTACAGCTCTTTCTTGCACACTTAATAACAATAGTTCAAAATGAGACAAACCATGAACGTATGCATCCCCCAAAGGAAACATGAAATCATTATCATACATCTTTCTCACATTTATTAAAGAAATTAAACGCCATTGCCGTCACCGTAGGAATACTAAAAGCGCCCAATCCATTTCAAGTAATAAAAACAGATGTATACCTATATCTCCTAGGACTCTTTTGGCAGCAACAGCCACACCGTTGGGCCCTGGAATAAATAATTTAACACATTAACCAAATTACTTTTTAAATTATACTGAACAAGAGTCCCAACTGATCCCAACCATCTGAAGATAGTGAGACTGTGCTGTCCCCAGTTAGGCTATGTGGTGAGGCTAAAGGCGAAGGAGATGGGGAGAGGAAGGTAGGGGAGTACCTAGATATTCAGATCTGGTCGCCAAACACGGCTAAAATCATTTCAAGCAATGTTTCAAATCGGAAAGGCGGTCTCATATTAGGGCGATACTGAGAGTATCTTCCACACTGGAACGTCCCACAAGTATACTGTATATTATTTTAAATTAATAAATTGTGAAATAACACAAATTAATCAAATAAAATTTACTTGTGCACGCCGGGATTTGAACCCGCGACCTTCGGATTGCTATTCGAGAGCCTTACCTTCGATCACAGAGGCTGTAGAATCATATAATTATTAATCCCTTTCAAGTAATGAAAAACTGTGTACCTTCACAATCTTCTGCGACTCTTTTACCAGCAACAGCCACTCTGCTGATAAATTATTTGTTTGCGCCCGTACATAGGCAATATTAATATGGATAAATTCTTTTGTCCATAAAAAAACTAAATTCTTTCAAAAAAAGGCATACAAATGCAATATTGGATTGAATTATCGGTACAATATTGTATTTGTATGCCTTTCTCGAAAGAATTGAGTTATTAAACGAACAAAACCATTTATTCATATTCATATTGCGAATGTACGGGCGCAAACAAATACTTTCTCTTAAAATTGTAAAGTAAAAAGTGTATTAACGCCATCTATGAACACATAGATTATAAAGAGTTCACGTTTAACTTTAACAAATTACTTTGTAAAAAATAAAAATATTAACAATTATTTTATAAGCAATAATTATTAGCCTGAAACCACAGACATAGGAATTAATAGACGAGAAGATAATGGCGAGGGGTAAAATCAACTGTTAAAGAACGAAGGGGGTAAAGCTGACTGTGATTCGTCAATAAATCAATCTGACAGTAAATAGGCATCTCGCATTATAATATCACCATTTAGTTCTTAAAAGTAAAATCTGCTTTTGAATGAATAGACATTTTTACATGGGAGCGCAAATTACTCGCCACGTTATGAACAAATTTGCGAAGTCCAAATTCGGCAAAAAATTTCTTCTATTTTCAGAGTCGAATATTTCGTTTAAGTATTTAGTTAAGACACTTTTATAAATGTTCATAATTTACTTCCCAGCAACCAACCAGCTTTGTGTTTCGCGTCCAGACGTTTCTCGATGTGATGGTATATGTTTCTACAACTGATCCATATTATACGATGTGAATATGCTTAAAATAAAGTAAAATAATGCTTATATATGGAATGTAATACGACAATTGGGTTTATTCTCTTTTTCACATCTATTTTTACAAGTTTTCATAGCACAAGTCAACATTTTGCCGTGTTATTTCGTAAAATGAACCGATGATGCCTCGACCATAGTTCGCACAAGAATGATGACGTCACGTTTTCAAATTTCACTTGAGGCCAAACGCGAGCACAGCCGGCTCCAATGGAAGCGGTATGGGGAGTGGGGATAATATGCTTTTAATCACTTAGGGCAGGTCTACTAATATTCATATGTCTATGCCTGAAACACTCATCCACATTGATCACAAATCTCCTGATAAAAATCTCCTGATAAAAGATATATGAAGCCAACGGGACTTGAACCCGTGTCCTTTCGATTTCCGGTCGACAGCTCTGACCACTGAGCTATGGCGGCTTATCTCTTACCCGCGAAATAATTCAATATATACTAGTGTTTCATTCAATAATTACTGCTTACTGCCGGTTGTTTCAGGTGAGAAAAAAAATGTAACAAGCAGTAATTATTGAATGAAACACTAGTATATATTGAATTATTTCGCGGGTAAGAGATAAGCCGCCATAGCTCAGTGGTCAGAGCTGTCGACCGGAAATCGAAAGGACACGGGTTCAAGTCCTGTTGGCGTCATGTATCTTTTATCAGGAGATTTTTCAATGTGGATGAGTGTTTCAGGCTAATAATTATTGCTTATAAAATAATTGTTACCCTTTGTGCTATGCATAAAAAATCAAACATTAGTTTACCAAAAAAATAATAATTAATAAAAATATTATTAGCTTTCGAGTAATGTAAAACAGAAGCGTACCTTCAAAACCTTTTAGGACCCTATTTCCAGCAACAACCACACCTCTAGACCTTGGGGAGGCATTATGTTCTGAAATAAATAATTTAACACATTAACCAAAGTGAACAAAACATAGAATACTATTCCCTTCCAAGTAATAAAAACAGATGTATACCTCCATCTTCTAAGACCCTTTTGGGAGCGATAACCACACCTCTGGACCCTGGGAAGAAATAAATAATTTAACAAATTAACCAAAGTTTGTGAACAAAACATAGAATAGCATTCATTTTCAAGTAATAAAAACAGATGTATACCTCCATCTTCTAAGACCCTTTTGGAAGCGACAACCACACCTCTGGACCCTGGGAAGAAATAAATAATTTAACAAATTAACCAAAGTTTGTGAACAAAACATAGAATAGCATTCACTTTCAAGTAATCAAAACAGATGTATACCTCCATCTCTTAGGACCCCTTTGGCAGCAACACCCAAACCGCAGGGCCCTGGTAAGACATTATGCTCTGAAATAAATAATTTAAAGCATTAAACAAAGTTTGTGAACAAAACATAGAATAGCATTCATTTTTAAGTAATAAAAACAGATGTATACCTCCATCTTCTAACACCCTTTTGGTAGCAACACCCAAACCGCTGGGCCCTGGTAAGACATTATGCTCTGAAATAAATAATTTAAAGCATTAAACAAAGTTTGTGAACAAAACATAAAATAGCATTCACTTTCAAGCAATAAAAACAGATATATACCTCCATCTACTAAGACCCTTTTGGTAGCAACACCCAAACTGCTGGGCCCAGGGAAGACATTAAACTCTGAAATAAATAATTTTAAACATTAAACAAAGTTTATAAAAAAAACATAGAAAAGCATTCACTTTCATGTATTCAAAACAGATGTATACCTCCATCTTCTAGGACCCTTTTGACAGCAACACCCACACCGCTGGGCCCAGGGAAGACATTATGCTCTGAAATAAATAATTTAAAGCATTAAACAAATTTTGTGAACTAAACATAGAATAGCATTCACTTTCGAGTAATCAAAACAGATGTATACCTCCATATCTTAGGACCCTTTTGGCAGCAACACCTACACCGCTGGGCCCTGGGAAGACATTATGCTCTGAAATAAATAATTAAACACATTAGGGTGAAACGGAAACGACAATCGTCATACAATTTTCTTGCATGCCCCACTCAAAAAAGCAGGTATTATTTTATTTATTTAGTACTGAAAAATAATACTAAAAATGAGAATGGCGCAAATACTTAATTCATTGTTATAACACTTATAATAATCAAGTTATTAGCAGTAGCAAAAATATTTATTTTACGTCCGATTTATGTACAGTGAAACTCTGTTAATGGTATATATGATAGGCAAAATGGTGGAATTTCGAAAAAAGTTTTTTGTTTTTTTACTTCTACCATCATGTAGAATAACCTCCCGAAGTTAGTGCACTTCACCCCCGGACACCCTGTATAATACACAAAATCGTTTGTCACAGGAGAACATATTGACTTTTCTATTTTTTCGATCTGTTATAACTTGGTAAAGCAATAAACCGCAACGTGTCGCCCGGCCCTGACGTTACGTATCGCGTCTAGAGCCCTCGCGCGGTGTCGCACCTACCCACTATATTTGATGAGTAAGGACGATAAAAGTAATCAATGTCTAATCACTATCTTAAAGCTTAACTAATTTGGAAAATAGTTTATTTGAAGCATTTTTATCATTTTCCATCAATTAAAAAAAAAAAAATTTGCTAAACTTTCGCAGATAACACAAAGTTTTATTTCTTATTATTTGCAAGTAATTTTGTAAGCATTTCATTTCTGGAAATAATTTTCTGATGCATGTTTTAGTTTAGGAGATATAATGGCTTTAGTAGAACCTTAAATTTAAATGTTTGTCGGGGCACAGGGGTGGAAGCAAGTGGGGGAGGAGTGGGGACTTTGGTGAAATACTCCCTGCAGTAAGTACTATTTATCTGCTAAAATTCAGCTTTCCCCTAATTTGTTCCAGTTAGGGTCGATTTTTTGTCTAGTTTTACCGGGCTTTTTATTCACATTCATACATCGTCTCATACGTCCAAATCTTGAAGTGACCCAATATTTGATTCACTTGATCGTGCCATATCTTCCTCGGGCGTCTCAGACTTCTTCTACTCTTCATTTCGTGACATATTCACTTACCTACATCGTTTCATAATAATATTATTGTTACATATTAGCAAACTCATAATATCTATTTATTACATATTACGAGAGCCAACGTACCCTGGAATGAGCACATGAGAAATCATTTTTCCATCTGGCAATTCTCGCCACTTCGATGGTTTGTTGAATGCGCCGCAAAGAAATATCTGAATACATGTTACTTTTTGACTTACAAGAAAAAACTGAGAAAGAGCATGGTTTATCAGTAGGTATGTATCGCTTTGATGAATATTGAATTAGTGAAGCCCGTTTTATACAATACCACATTTTCTGATCAAATTGATAAATCAACCACATCTCGTTCCGGACTTATATTACTAAAAAATATAAATTGGACGAAAGCGTTCTTCATTCGGCAAGTGAGGAAGATGCTGGTGTATCACTTACCAGCATCTTGAAGATTTTACGTGAAGGGAAGACGTAAAAAAACTGTGAGAGGTGGTGCATTATTAACCATTTGGGTGCCAATCGTCGATTCGTGTTTTAACGAAGATTGCCGATCGTCGATTTCCGTCGATTGCGTCAGTCGTGTTCTGATTCGCGCGTACGTCTGTACGTAAAATTCTCATTTTTTCGAAACGCCTGGACTTCGGGATCCTCCTCCGCGTGATTCTAAACCAATATTCTTTAATAAAACACCGAAAAAATCATCGAAATCCTTGAAAATTCAAAGAATTTATGGGGTTTTAAAAAAATATATAGTTTCCACAGACATAGGAATTAATAGACGAGAAGATAAGGGCGAGGGGTAAAATCAACTGTTGAAGAACGAGGGGAGTAAGGCTGACTGTGATTCGTCAATAAATCAATCTGACAGTAAATAGGCATCTCGCATTATAATATCACCATTTACTTCTTAAAAGTAAAATCTGCGTTTGAATGAATAGACATTTTTACATGGGAGCGCAAATTACTCGCCACGTTATGAACTAATTTGCGAAGTCCAAATTCGGCAAAGTAAGGCAGCTTCTATTTCAGAGTCGTAGTTAGTTTCAGAGTATTTAGTTAAGACACTTTTACAAATGTCTCATAATTTACTTACCCCAGTAAACAACGATGAGCACACTTGAGAATCGCTACATTGTGATGTGATAGTATATGTTTCTAAAACTGATCCATATAATACGGTGTGAATAAGCTTAAAATAAAGTAAAATAATGCTTACTTATGGAATGTAATACGACAATTGGGTTTATTCTCTTTTTCACATCTATTTTTACAAGTTTTCATATCAAAAGTCAACATTTTGCCGTGTTATTTCGTAAAATGAACCGATGATGCCTCGACCATAGTTCGCACAAGAATGATGACGTCACGTTTTCAAATTTCACTTGAAGCCATATGCGAGCCCAGCCGGCTCAATGGAACCGGTATGGGGAGTGGGGATAATACGCTTTTAATCACTTAGGGCAGGTCTACTAATATTCATATGTCTATGATAGTTTCATAAAAAAATAATGTTTTTTTGGTGGCATTTTACAAGCAACTGTATGAATTTTTTTGGCACTCAAACGGTTAATGATATTTATTTTATGTACTTAGGTATTAAATTTCTGCATTATTTTAACTGTATTATGTTTGTAAGCCCTACGGGCGTTCAATAAATATATAAATTACTAAGACCGGAAATACATGTCCGATTGTCTGATCAGACTATCGGATCGGACGAACCAAACACGCATCCGATTTATTGTGGCCTCAGTCGTTTCTGATCTGTTCAGAGCAACACTACAAACAGCACAAAATATAATCTGTGGCACAATTTATTTATTTATTTATAGACTTCTTTTTTTATGTCAATACCTCACAAGAGTCCCAACTGCTTTCAACCTTCTGGAGCCAGTGGGACTATGGCATCCCCGATTGAGGTGTTTTGGGAGTAGAAGAGTAGGAGTAGAGTACCTCGCTATTCAGATCTGGTCACCAAACACGGCTAAAGCCATTTTAACAATGTTTTAATCCTGAATGGCAGTCTTACACAGGGGCGATTCCGAGAGTATCTTCTACTCCACCACAAAAGAAAAAATACTGTAGACGATTTTTGAAAGTTGTACATCCAAAAATTTACGAATTATACACGCTGAAAAGGATAACTCCGGGCGGCGTTGAACGATTGCTACATTTGAGATAACGATAGAGAATCTTTCTTTCTTTTATGTAAGCCTCTCATTAAACTCTTCGTTGGAAAAAATATAAATTACGGACTTATCTCGACCGTACATATAGCATCGTAAGTTGTGCAGGCGGGATAAAAAAGGTCTAGTTAACTCTAGCAATAGCACCATAGGCCGGACATGTTTATAAATCATTCAATCTCCTAGGGCGTTGATTTCATTTACTGAATTCAACAACCTTCAGATCTTCTGTCTCTTTTGAATTCATGCATGGTTTACCGTTTCCAAATGTTTTGGTTGGGTAATGATTTCTTTGTATATAAACACACCCGCAAGTTTAACAAAACTAAAGTTCATGAACAAAACATAGAATATTATTCCCTTTCAAGTAATAAAAACAGATGTATAAAAACCTCTATCTTGTGGGACTCTATTGACAGGAACACCCACAACGCAACGATCTATACCTCCATCTTCTAGAACCATTTTGTCAGCAATAACCACACTGATAAGCCCTTGGAAGGCATTATGCTCTGAAATAAATAATTTAACACATTAACATAGAATATTATTATTCCATTTCAAATAACAAAAACAGATGTATACCTCCATCTTCTAGGACCCTTTTGTCAGCAATAACCACACCGCTGGGCCCTGGGGAGACGTCAAGCTCTGAAATAAATAATTTAACACATTAACCAAAGTTCATAAACAAAACATAGAATATTATTCCATTTCAAATAATAAAAACAGATAAAGTTCACGAACAAAACATAGAATATAATTCCCTTTCAAGTAATAAAAACAGATGTATACCTCTATCTTCTAGAACCCTTTTGTCACCAATAACCACACTGCTGGGCTCTGGGGAGACGTCAAGCTCTGAAATAAATAATTTAACACATTATAATAATAATAATATTGGACAATTTTTATAGCGCCGCTTTTGTGAGTTATCACCTCACGAAAGTTCATAAACAAAACATAGAATATTATTCTCTTCCAAGTAATATAAACAGATGTATACCTCCATCTTCTAGGACCCTTATGTCAGCAATAACCACACCGCTGGACCCTGGGAAGACATTGAGCTCTGAAATAAATAATTTAACACATTAACTAAAGTTCATGACCAAAACATAGAATATTATTCTATTCCAAGTAATATAAACAGATGTATACCTCCATCTTCTAGGACCCTTTTGTCAGCAATGACCACACCGCTGGACCCTGGGAAGACGTCAAGCTCTGAAACAAAACAAAAAATTAACCAATAAACAAAACACATTAACCCAAATTCATGACCAAAACATAGAATATTACATATTCCCTTTCAAGTAATATAATCAGATGTATACCTCCTTCTTCTAGGACCCTTTTGTCAGCAATAACCACACTGCTGGGCGCTGGGAAGACATTATGCACTGAAATAAATAATATAACAAATTAACCAAAAGTTTGTGAACAAAACATAGAATATTATTCCCTTTCAAGTAATGTAAAACAGGTGTATAACCTATCTTTATAACCTTGTAGGACCCTTTTACCAGCAAAAGTTACACTGCTGTGCCCTGGGAACACATTATGATCTGAAATCAATATATTCAACATGTTATGTTACAGTTTAGTAAAATACAGCAAAAGTTTTGACCTACACAGAGATTTATTCTTATAGGTAGGCAGGTATTTAATATCATTATACTTAGAAATAGAGGGGGCGGCGATGGCGGCAGCCTACAGATTACAATGGAAAGGTTAATGGAGAGGCGAGTTGCCCAAAAACAGTCACACGGAGATCGGAACAAGACTGAGGGCGATTAGCCCAACAGCTGGAATGAGGCAGGACGGCAAACAAGCTGAATACTTCTTCAGACAGTTAGATTAGAGTGACGTACTCCACAAGGGAGGAATTGGACATAGTTCCAGGCCCTACCCACAAACAGGAACTAATCTGGTTCATAAATGGTTCCAAGATGGAGGAGGGAACAGGGGCCGGGGTCTGTTTACAGGGTTCCAAGAGGGAACTTAGTATACCTGTAGGAACACATTGCACTGTATTTCAAGGTGAGATGGAGGCCATCTTAGCTTGTGCACAGGAGAACATACCTATCGGGTACAGGAATAAGAACATAGACATATGCTCTGATAGCCAGGCAGCCCTAATGGCACTGGAAAGCAACCGATGCGACTCCAGACTGGTGATGGATGGCAAAACCATTCTCGAAGAACTTGCTACCATCAATAAAATAACCCTGATCTGGGTACCAGGACATAAAGGATTTGAGGGCAATGAGCGAACTGATGGACTAGCAAGGAAAGGAGCGAGAGCACCACTTGCGGGATCCAAGCCGGCTGTAGGAGTAGCAGCTTACCACACTAAAATACATATTGAAAGGTGGGTAAAATCCCTGCACTGGGAGGAATGGGAAAGGGCACCCGGAATGAGGCAATCCAAAGTACTCATAAACGGACCAGACCCAAGGCGGACCAGACAACTACTCGAAATGGACAGAAACTCACCGAGGGAACTGGTAGGACTACTAACGGGACACTGCCATCGCAGGAGGCACATGCAGTTGTTGGGAGTGGAAAACACCAACAGATGCAGGAAATGTGAAGAGGATGAAGAGACTCCAATTCATCATTTTTTTAAAACGTATGAAGGAGATGTATGATAATGATTGTATTTTTCCTATGGAAGCAGACATACATACGTCTGTAAGAAAGAGATGCAGCATTATTGTAATAAAAAATGTACGTTTCATGCTTTTTTTGTGCTGTTGCCATGCCGTCCCTGTGGGAATATTAAAAGCACCCAATTATACCTTCTTTGATGTAATTGTGGTCTGTAACGGCATCACAATACGTACTGGAGGATCCTGGAGGAAAATGGATAAGGTTGAAAAAAGAAAATAAATACAATTATTGGTCAACAATCGGTACAGGTTACACATTAGGAACATTGGAAGAACAAACAAAGAGAGATTCACACCCTTATTTTCAATTGGTGGATTTTCGGACAAGAATCAACATTTTGGTCCTTCTTATGTACAGCAAATGCCAAAGACTTATCTGTGCGACTTAATGTCGACCTTTTTTTTGATACGGGCTAAGCTTTCGTTGTGATAAAATTAATCTAGAAAGAACATGATTTAAATTTATTAAAAACAATCTTTTAAGTTTTAACCTTTGAAACACAAGACCCTTTTTGAGGGAAATAAAAAATGAACTCTCAAGTGTTTCAAGTGCAAGCGATTCTGCCTATCCTTATCTGATATAAATTTATCCACTTTCTCATGGCGTACAGGTTTAAATCGTATATCAAAAAATTTCAGCTAGGGCGAAATTCCAATGCTAGCAGCGCATGAACGATTTGTCGGCCGGAAAAAATTCTTGTCACCGGTGCACGATCGGTTTTCCAGAGATTAATAATTAAATTATATTATTCCTTCCAAGTAATATAAAACAGATGTATACCTGTATTGTCTTCTAGGTCCCTTTTGGCAGCAACACCCGCACCATTAGGTCGTGGTAAGATTCTTGGTTCTGAAATAAATAATATAATATATATTTAGTTTGAGAACAAATCATAGAATATTATTCCCTTTGGAGGTTCTGGTGGCGAGAACACTAGATATAAAAGTTATTCAAGTTCTCCAGTAGGATTTGCAATAATTTCCATCATGACTTTGAAGAGTTTCATGTTATCAGCAAACAGCAGTATTTCTACATTTAAAAAAAAATATATATTTTTCACACAAATAATGATAAACTGTTTTTTGGCAGTTTGTCTAACGGGTTCTTTACATTATAAATCTTATTATAGTAAGTTTACAGTTACATTTTTACAATTATATGTATAAAACAAAAAATTAAAAATTTTAAAGAAATATAGCAAAAGAAAATTATGAAAAACATAAATAACAATTTTAAGTCTTTAGAATAATATATCACTGTAAGCTAATACAAATTAATTCTTTCAGTAAGTCAAGTCTTCAGTAAGTTCACCAATTGTTTGTTTTGGGCACAGTTTTTAATTTCAACAGGTAACATATTAAAACAACTGGGAATCATATAGTTTAACGTTCTTTGTCCATATTTATTTGTATGCTTAGGTACAATAAGTCCTTCATTAAAGTTAAAACGAGTACAGCTAGTATAAAAATAAAAAGATTGTTAAAAATACAATTAGGTACGTACGTACCTAATGTTATCGTTTCAGACCGTTAAACACTTACGCATAGGTAAAAACAAGGAATTCTCTCATACACGCTGTGTCAAATAAGCACCGAGAACGCACTCGGCCTAACAAACGTGAAGTTCCTTCAGACCATTTAGCCTATGGCGAATACTTGGTGAATGACACCTTCAAAAGTGATTTTTTCGGCCTTTGAGAAAGCAATCTAGCCATGAGAAAGTACATGCAAAACTAGAATTTTGCATGTAAAAAGAGAATTTGTTAAACTAACTGCTTCTGCCTTTTTAGATATAGGAAAGATTGAAAGCAGTAGGTATGCTTCTTTTTAACCGATTTCTTCTCTAATTATTACTGAATAATAATTATTATTTTTCCAAAAAAATTAAGGAAATGACGGATCAGTCATATATACAAGTTATTAGTTATACAAAAAATATGTATAATTAAAAGCTGTTATAACAAACTGGCGCTCATAAAAAAATTAGATTAGTTGATCAAACTTTAATAAATAAGGTAGCTTCATGTTCAAATCTATTCACTGTAAAGTGCCCTTGAGGAAATTTCAACAACGCCGCTATAAAAACTACTATTATTCATCTATTCATACTACTATTTCACTAATTTCACCCCAAATGTGCCTTTAACAGCCCTAAATAATAAATAGCACAAAATTTTTCGATAGACTAATTCCGCCTCATGTTTAGTACACAAAAAACTGCGCTTGGTTTCAACATAATTACCACAAGAACTATGTCGGGGGAGATGGCAAAAGATGCATTTAATTTCAATATTTCTCAATCAAAGTTAATTTTGAAAATACGCTTAAATTATTAAAAAAAACCAAATTAACAATCTATTTTGCACATGATTTTTTTTTTTTAATGTTTTTATTTAGTTATAAAAAATTACATTTTTATATCTAGTAAAAACGTTTTAACAACTTATTTCTATGACATTAAGGTCACTTTACAATACATCTAAAACTTACTCTTTATAGTATTTAGGTATAACCCATGAAACGCAGCAAGGCTTTTAGCTTCTTTATCATCTGTCGGTAGTTCATTAAAAATCTTAAATCCTTTAAAATAGAGATTATTTAGGGTTTATTATTTTGTTTACTTAAGCCTCGAATAATTGAACTTCTAAATCTAAGATTTCTAAATCTTGATTGCATATTAAAGATATAGATGATAAAACAAGGAGCATAAAGTATCAAGAGAGTGAAAAATAATTGTCATGGTAATCATCATTTGGTAATGTTATATCTGCGTTACTATGCAGATTTTGGAATTAGGAACTCTTTGTTAAAAGTAAAAGGTTCTACTTATAATTGTGTTTATTTAAGTTACAATAAATAGGTCTGGATTTAGCTACACTGTTCATTACCCGAGGGTTGGTAATTCTCTGGTTCGAGAAGCTTGTTCCCTGTCACTATAACCTCACAAGCATCTGTTACACTCTAGCGAAATCTGACGGAATCTGGAGTAACCTTTATGACTAGCGCCATCTATCGCTTAAATACTCAACCTTATTACCATACATCACAGGTAATAAAAAATAAATATGGCATACGAAAGCTAGTTTTAGACGTGTTTGATGGCTGTTTACTATTACTTCATCAAATCTGTAGTGTCTATCGTACCCGCATCTACCCCAAGTAGACAGTAGAACGCGCAGGTGGTTTTGTTTAGAGTACCAAAAATACCTAACTTCAGGGAATACAAAGTTTTAAACTGCAGCCTTTATTTTTTTTTATTTATTTATTTATAATGTATTACAAAAAAACATGGTAAGTAACACATTATTCCCAATGAGTTGAGATAAAACTCATTACGGGAAGTACAGACAGATAAAATGAAAAAGTTTTACCTTACAATAAAACTTATATTATGTACTTAGCTTTATTTAAAACCTATAAAGTGAGATAAACATTACCATTTTGCAGCCAAATCGACGTTTCTTACCAATTTCGTGTGTAATTCTTAGTTTAAATCTCCCGCCAATGTCACCTGCTAGTTCCAAATGCATCCTTGAGGCGGCGCCAGTAGTGGGACGCCACTAGTGACGCTATAATTTCAAGCTTCATTAGATCTCATCAGGCAGCCCTTGCCTAGGTTTTAAATAAAGCTAAGTACATAATATAAGTTTTATTGTAAGGTAAAACTTTTTCATTATGTAGCATAGGCTTTATTTAAAACCTATAAAGTGAGATATTGTTTGTTATCGCCTGGTGACATTATGCTAATGTGAATCAAATATAATATTTAAATTTATTTGCTAAAAAGAAAATAGGGGCAAGATTTCCAGAAATCAGCTAACCAGTTACAGAGGTTGAAAAAGGTCAGCAACAGATGGGTCGGTGTTGACTCGGCCAGCCGATTCTGCAATTTCCCTTCTATAGAACTTGGCAAAGGTATTGGGACTTCTCCAGTTACCACGCGACAGTATATCGTCCAGCTTATATTTCTGCAGCCAGTTCAGAGATGCCACTGCTGAACGGATGCTGCCAGGTGGATCCTCTACACCAGCATCCCTGAGGACTGCCCTAATCCAACCTGCAATTACTGCCCTGGAGGCCGCTTTCACTGTCCCACAAGTTGTAATAAATAGGCTAGGTAGTATTGCCTGCGCTCTCCGTTCCTTAGACAGTTCTATGACCTTCTCCGTCCAATAGACAGGGTCTATGTTCCTAGACTCCGAGCGAGCCAGTCTCCACCCTGATTGTTGCCAGTCTGCCGAATCTGTCTTGCCACCAAACACTGGCCAAATGGAGATGCCTTCACTGTCCACTGACAATCTTTCAGCTGTGCAATGGAGCAATGTGAGATCGTGGACTCGGCGCCCTGATGCCAAAAGCAGGATGGTGGCTGCTCTCCTTGATGCTTCAAAGAGAGTAATATGTTGAGGCAAATTCTTCTCCAGCCATGATGATACAACCCTCGGGTCCCAAATGGGGGGTTTTGAAGGCCTTAGTCTAGCTAAAGATATCCCTTTTAATATCTTCTTCACTATCGGATTGGAGCTCAGCTCTCTATTGTCTTCGGGAGAGCCTAAGGTACACACCACTGACTTGTGAACTAAAATGGTACTCAGCGATAGCTTTTCTCTGATGTGTAGATCGGCTAGGAACCTGGCTAAGTCTTCAGCTTTGGGACGCGTGGCATCAAGCTGATTCTCTGACGCCCAGCGCTGCCACCTCCGCCATGCCGGAGCATAAGTGCGAAGGGTAGAACTTCTCCACCCGGATCTAAGAAGTTCCTTCTGCTGACTTGACCATCTTGTTAGGTTTTTTGTCCCACCCCCACAAAGCCAAATCTCCAGAGTGAAGGACTCTACTTGAGGAGGGGGTTTGTTGGTCCTGGTGTCTATCAGTGCTTCTCCTAGATTGTGAATCGTAAGAGGTGGACCCAAGGCCCGACACTTCAGATCCGCTCTCCAAAATGCCCTTTCCCAACGAGGAGCCACTACCAAGTATAATCCCCTTGCTCTGTTCAGGTGGCAAAGAACCCTCGGCATGAGGCACGGGGGAGGGAAGATCCAAGCCAGCTGATAGTCCCAGTCCCTGCTCCAAGCATTGTGGTAGTCTGCCTCGTCGTCCTGAAAATCAAGAGAAACATACCTTTGAACCACATGCGCTGTCCTAGAGCCAAATAGGTCTATTTCGGGTCGTCCCCATTTCCTGAATGCTACCTCTGTGAACGAGGGTAGCAAGTGCCATTCGGGTATAGCACGATGACGAGATAGACAGTCCGCTACTTCATTGAAACGACCGGGTAAGTATTGTGCTGTCATGGAGACACAGTGTTTATCCAAAACATCTAGCACTAGTCGAGTACAGCTCAGGAGTTGAGTTGATCTGGTACCACCCTCCTTGCGGAGATAAGATACGACAGACCTGTTATCCGACTGGATCAGAAGACCCGAGCCAGATAGCTCAAGCACGTGAGGAGACAAGGCAGCCAACACGGCGAGCATCTCCTTTACATTGGAGTGAAGATTCAGCTGGTCATCAGCCCACACACCGCTGAGAAGCTTTTCGTCCAGCTGGGCACCCCAACCCTGATCAGAGGCATCGGTTGTTAGGTAATGCTCAAACAGCGGCAGATGTATAGGTGACGTCAGGGTGAGCGATCGAACCCACCATCTCAATTCCCGAGCGGTAGCTGCCGGAATTGGTGATGACTCCCAAGGGTGGTAGTGTCTGAGTCCTAAGCACCCTTTCTGTATGTGCCGGCTGTTGAGCCTGCCTCTTGGAACTGCAAAACTAGCAAAGTTTAAAGAGCCCAAGAGGCTGCGCCCCTTATCTAGTGACCACCTACCTGTCTGAATAAAACCCTTTAACAAATAAGATAGGGCTGAAACCTTGTTCTGAGGGAGAGACTTTTCATTAGTTAGAGTATTCCAGCTGATACCAAGAAATTGAACTTGTTGTGATGGTTCTAATATTGACTTATCAAATTGTATATGCCATCCCAAGCCTTGCAAAAACTCCACCATTTCAATAGCCTGCTGTTTTAAAGTAGGCAGGCATTGGTTTACTAATAAAAAATCATCCAGATACACTAGAATTCTCATCCCTCTCTTCCGCAGTTCCTGCGCTACCCAGTTAGTGAAGGTTGCGAATGCCTTAGGTGCGGTGGCCAAGCCAAAGGGGAGGGATGTCATCTGCAAGAGTTCATTCCTATAGATAAGTCTAAGGAAACATCTATGCTGCTCACTCACAGGTACATGAAAGTAAGCATTACCAGACGAAATTTACTGACAGTCAGAAAATTGTTTAAATACTTTAAGTTAAAGACCGGCCTCTTTGAGCCATCTGATTTGGGGACCAGAAACATGTTAGAAATAAATGAGGGAGTGGCAGGTGCCGACTCTAAAACCTTAAGGGCTTTGAGTTTTTCTATTTGTTCTGTCATTGCCACAGAAGTCTTAGTGGCGAAAGGGGAGTTAAATAAATCAATATTATTATTTAGTGGAGGTCTTGATGAAAATGGAATTCGGTAGCCATCTAACATCTTAAGGATGATAGTAGGGGCGCCAAGGTTCCTCCACTTACCTGCGAATGAGCGCAACTGACCCCCTTGAAAAGAGGGCCCACTGTTAAAACCTCTTACGGTCTGGCTTCCCTGCTCTTTCCTTGGGCCGGAACCTACCTCGGGGAGGGAAAGCTTTAGCGGCTCTACGGGCTGGTTCCGGACCTCGACTCTCAGGGTGCTCCCTTCTCGCGATGGTTCTTCCCTGCTGTACTCTAGGACGAAAGGGCTGCGAGCTCTGCACAGTCACAGGTTTAACGGGTGGAGCTGGTCGCGAAGTGCTAGGCTGAGGAGCGAGGCACTTCTTCACTCCCCCCAACTTATCCAGCTGGGCCGACAGGAGGTTCGGGTCAAAGAGATATTCCGATGTGGGCGGAATCTTCCGTAAGGCATCTCGGACGTATCCGTCACTGATGCCTCGCAATGCCCCCTCTCGTCGATACTCAATGTGGCTAGCCCGTTTTCCGCAGACCATCTGCATGATGTCTTTGGACACCTTCTGGGACTCAGACCCCGCCGCGAAGAGAGACTGCACCTTCTCGAAGAGAGTGGAAGTGCTCAGCTTCGTGCCTGGTTCCGCACTCCAGTTGACCAGCTCCTGCAAGGAGGCCTTCAGGAGATCAGCCTGCAGGGAAAGAGCATTGGTCAGGGAGCCGCAGAAGGAGTCCGTTGACGTACTGGCCGATTCCTCCTGAGCTAGGCGCTTCAATTCAGGGTTCAATGCCAACATTGAGAAGAGAGGGGTTGCGGCATACGACTTCTGGATCTCGAGGTAGCGGACATTGTTCCAGTTGGCCGTCCCCAGATGCTGAAGGAGCTCCACTTTTTTCACCCTCCCTGGGTCGGCCGATGGTATCTTCGGCTGCTTTAGGTCAGTTGTCCACTCCCCGAGATCCAAGTCACGAGACGGCTTATTCGGATGGACGAGTCCCATTCCCAAATCTCCTGCCAATTCCTCCCGAAGCGACGCAGGGGTGTCCAGGGAGATGCTGTCCTCGTCATCGTCATCCGAGGCGCCACGGACGGGAGCCTCCGAACGCTTTTCCAGCAGCAGACGCAACATTTCCTGCATCTGGGACATCTGCTGCGTTAATACGTCAATTCGCGGGTCGGCGGGAGCTAATTCACAAACCCTCTGCCTCTTGGCTTTGCCTTCGCCGTAGACCCTCGGACGCTTCCCCCGCGTGTCCGTGTGAATCACCTTCATGACTTCCGCCCTCGAAAATTCGGCTTCCCCGCTCTCGGAACGTTCGGAATCCGACATAATCACGAAAATACAAAAAACACAAAAAAAAAAAAATATGTAAATTTTGCGCAAATACTGAAAAACAGGTTATTTTACGGTATTTGATGTTTGTAAACAAACCAAACGTGTTTGACCTTCGCAAAATAAATGCTAATGAAGCTTGAAATTATAGCGTCACTAGTGGCGTCCCACTACTGGCGCCGCCTCAAGGATGCATTTGGAACTAGCAGGTGACATTGGCGGGAGATTTAAACTAAGAATTACACACGAAATTGGTAAGAAACGTCGATTTGGCTGCAAAATGGTAATGTTTATCTCACTTTATAGGTTTTAAATAAAGCCTATGCTACATAATACATTTTACAAGGATATTACACTTTTAAAAAAATACAACATATTGAAAAGGAAAAGAAAAATAAATAAAAAAGGAAAAATACATTGTTAAGAATTGAGATTTTAGAAATACTGAGAGACATCTATACACATGAAACATAGTAAACCAACATATGAAAGCGAGCGAAAATTCACTGGTTTAAAAACATTTTCAGGAAATAATCTTTAAGCGTTTTAACTAATATTTTTTTGTTAGTTACTGATTGCTTTATTTCATTAGGTAATGCATTGTATTGTCTATATGCAATATATTGTAATGAGTTAATACCAAATTTTGTTGTGTGGGTAGACGATGCTAGGTGTATTAGATTTTGGGACCGTGTTTTGTGCTGGTGTATGTCTGAATTAAATGCTGGTTTGATGTTAGTGTGTGAGGATCTATGTATGATTTGTAATATTGTACAAGTGATATTGTATTTAGGTAGAACCGTAAAAGGAAGTATGTTTGTCTTTAAATATATATCTTTGATATGTGTATCCCACGGTAGACGGTAGATATTCCTTATTGCTCGATTTTGAATCACTTGTATTTCTGATATTTGTTTTTTAGTAATAGTGCCCCAGATACTAACTAAATAACTCAGATGGGAGTGAATCATCGCATAGTATGTGGCCCGTAGTAGAGATGTAGAGAGAAGACCTTGGAGTCGGTACAGTACGCCGGTTATTGGGGATATTTTAGATTTCACATGGGAATTCCACGAAAGTTTAGAGTCTATTAATAGCCCTAAATATTTCGTGACTTCTATATTTTGGAGCTTCTCAGTTCCAAGTGTGATATTCATGGGCACATAATCCTTATTACCGAAAGTTAGGTAGTGCGTTTTTTTTATATTGAGGCTCAATTTATTAATACGCAGCCAATTAGCTAGAATTGAGACATCTATATTCATTTGAGACTCCAGGTCACTCAGACTTGTATTGTGATAATAGATTACAGTGTCATCCGCATAAAGTTGGAGGTTTCCAGAGATACCACATTTAGTTATGTCATTGACATATAGCAAGAAAAGCAGAGGCCCAAGAATTGATCCCTGTGGCACTCCACATGTGATTTTACCTAAGCCACTCGAGACACCTTTGACTTCAACAAGACAAAATCTATCATCTAAGTAGCTTCGGAGGAGATTTAGGGGCTTCCCAACAATTCCCAAATATTCCAATTTCTTTAAGAGTATTTCATGATCGACCGTATCAAAGGCTTTTTTGAGATCTATAAATATGGCTGCCACATATTCACCCTGGTCTATATACTGTTGAAGGTTGGAGATAAAATCAAAGGCGGCACATTGAGTACTAGAATTTTTCCGAAAGCCATATTGTTGTGGTGTAAGGATATTATTCGCAGATATGTATTTTAGGAGTCTATCTTTGATTATGGTCTCAAATACTTTTGAAAAAACCGATAGAAGTGATATAGGACGGTAGTTAGAGATACATGTTTTACAGTCTCCTTTGTGTATAGGTATTATCTTCGCTAACTTTAATTCATTTGGAAACTTTCCCGAGGACAGTGACCAATTAAAAAGTTCTGTAAGGTGACCCGCTAATTCTTCTTTACAAGTCTTAAGAACTGATGGTGTTACTCCATCGAGTCCCGGTGCTGCTTTCAGCTTAGTTTTAGAGATGATCCTCAGTACCTCATCTTTGTTTGTCCTAGCCATGTACAAGGATTGGCAAGCCTTCGGTTCCACAAATACGGTATTACAGTCATCCGGGAATGACGGAATGGTAGCTGCTAGCTTTTTTCCTATTGAGAGAAAAAACTCATTAAATGCGGATGCTATTTGGCTCGGATCCTTAATTACGCAGTCATTTACCACGAGGGATTCTATTTTGTTAGTTGGTTTATGTGTTCGGTTTGATAGAATAGAGTTTATGATTTTCCAGGTTTTAGTGGGGTTATTTTGGTTTTGTTGAAAGCTGTTCGCATAATATTTGTGTTTTAGATTTCGCCTATAATTAGTAATGGTATTTCTCAATCTCTTTTTAAGTGTTACAAGAGTAAGATTACCAGGGTCTTGTTTCCACTGCTTGTGAATCTGGTTTCGTTCTTTGATTAATGTATTTAATTTGGAATCAAACCACGGAGTATTCAGTTGTACCCGACTTCTTAATCCTGTTTTTGGTGTAGTTGTATCTGATTCTATTGCCTTTTTAATGTGATAATTGAAACTTTTAAAAGGGTCTTCTGAGTTGCTTAAGTTGATCGTGAAATTGTTATCAAGAAGATAGGATTTTACTGACATACTGTTGATGATAGGTCTCGTAATCCGGGATTTGGTTCTATTATTAAAACATTTTTTTAAGTTGTTCTTATAATCAACAATAAGTATATTATGGTCACTAAGTGGATCATCAATATTCGATATAGTAGTCTGAATGTTTTGCCTATTTGATAAGATGTGATCTATTAAGGTGCAGCTTGTATCAGTGACTCTCGTGGGAAATGTTTTGTTATGTATTGAAAAATTGTAAGATGTTGCAAAAATTTAAGTGTGTGGATATGGATATGTCAATGTTAAAGTCTCCGAATATTAATGTATCTTGTCTACTTTCGTTCAGTATTTTTTCTAGATGTATTAGAAAATCCTGCATATTTGTGTTGGGTTTTCGATAGATAGCATAGATGTTAACTGGTTTCCTATCACTGCTACTAAGCGTTATACCTAAAAAGGAATTTTCATTTGAGAAATTTTCAATAATTGCACACTTCATAGTATCAATCACATATATTGCTACGCCGCCTCCTCCTTCGTTGGGGCGAGAAGCAAAAACACTTTTGTAACCATTCAGGGAGTAAAACTTTTCCTCTCCAATCTTAAGCCACGTTTCCGTAATGACGAGCACGTGTACAATGTACCGCGAACTTCTTACTTTTTCTTCGATCTCATCAAACTTATTACGGATGCTTCTCGCGTTCATATACATTATTCGTAGACAGTTTGTCACGGGATTATAATTCTCGATGGTGAGGCACTTATGCTCATGTATGTTACACTCCATAATCTATAGTTGCAAGGTCGTTCTTAAGTGCAGCGATGTAGGCCGGGCAGTTGTCCCTATCTCCAGTTGAGTGATCAGCAGGCTTACCAAATCTGGTGCATGTCGCGCAAACTGGTTTGATGGTGGAATTTGGGCAGGACTCACCAGTATGATTCTGTTGAGCACAATGTCCACATGTGGGTTTGGTATCTCTGCAATACTTGTATGAGTGACCAATCATGTGGCATTTGGTGCAGACAGTAAGGCCAATAAAATCTCGGACGCGGCAAATAGTGCAGCTTATAAATACTTTCTCTTGCTCGACTAGAAATTTACGTACGGTAGCGGGTACTGCATAGATACGGTGACAAGCGTTACCTGTGCGAGCACCAGCCAGGTGACTTAGTTTACAGCCTGCAATAGTTTCTTCAATGTCTTCAACGTTGGGAATACCAGTGAGAGCCATCCTTAAAAAATCTTCGTCGGTCAGGTCCCGGGGAACATTAAAGAATATCAGTCTCGGTAGACGCTTTGACGGTAGTCGGGCCTTCAGTTTGCTCGAGTTGTCGAAGCAAGGTGCATTTAATAGCTTTTGTTGTTCGCCCGTGGTTGCCGTATTGATCAAGATACCTTTATTTCTTATTTTTTTTATTCCCGTGACCCGAACGCCTAGTTCAGATGGCCGAATTGTATCTTCAATCATTTTTTTCGTACCGTCACTGTCCTTTGTGGCGTCCGCATCCGTTGGAAAAATGCAAACGGCAGGTCTTGGTGGTCCGACGCGATGTCCTTGTTGAGTGATTGGTGGGGGTTGGTGAGCATCATATGGCTGTTTTCGGGCGATGTCAGCAAAAGAGAGGGTAGCCTCCGTTGCCACTGCCACTCTCCGCATTACAGGCCCGAGATCAGACTCTAATTGTATGATTTTTTGCTCAAGGTGCCTTTTTTCCCTCTTCTCGTGGCGTATTTTTATTTCTGTCATTCTAAGTTGTGCTGTAACTGTAGCTAAATCCGCACGCATCGTCTCGCGCTCCAACAACAGCTGAGATACGGATCTGAAAACTTCCGATACGTTTCTAGCGATCCTCAGCTGCTGGTCTTTTGAGACCTTAGATTGCTTCTCTGCTAACACAAGTTGAAGAGCTGTCAAATGTGCTTGGGTTTCATTGAGCACATCTACTCCTGAAGCGCAAGGATATTCCGCTTCGGTGACGTCCGAGCCTTTGGATGACGTAACCGAGCTGTTTTCATCCGCATCCTCAATCGTGACGCACTTTCCTCCTATATCCTCTGGACTAGGAGACATCATGGTGCTTATGTGTCGTTTTTTAGGACGATTCATTATTAAACACTACTTTATAAGGACACATAAAAAAAAAAAAAAAAAAAAAACAATGTTTGAAACAAAGTATTAGTTCTGTTCAGCTTTGCGCCTGAAAATTCGTAGGTAGGCAATCGGTCTAGCTCTATGTAAATCAAAACAAAAGTCGCCGTATCGAGTTTTTATATCACGATTTTTTTTTATATTTGCACTAATTGAGCACAAATAACTTTAAACAGTTTATCACTATGAATGTATCTACGAAATCCACTATCGGTTTTACCGAAAAGTTTCTGTTTTATTCACTAAATTCTCGGATATGTTTTTTTATAGGTTTTGGATAATTTTATTTAAAAGAAAAAATACACAAATGTATACTGAAAAGTATTTTGCGAGATGAGAGTAATCTCTTTCAACGCACAATTGTCACTTTAAAAGGATTTAATACAGAGAATTTAGATAGTTTCGATTGTAAACAAGGGGTATCACAAATTCACAACACATACGCAACCAATAGGAGCCCTGAAAGGTGAGATCATAATTAAAGCGGCCAATCCGCGCACTTTATCCGTTGTACACAACACTTTGGTTTGGGATGCAGTGAATTTTATAGTTTATATTATTAAAAAAACAATGGTAAAATGTTAAAAAGTCACTGGAGAACACTACCACGTGTTAAACTTTCGTTGTTTTTAACGACGATTACGTTTTCTCTTCCGTCGGATTTATTATAAAGTTGTTTACTATTATTAACGATAGCTTGACAGAGCACGACGCTTCGTAGGTACTTCGTCTTTATTGGACGTTAACCTTAAGTTTGTGAACAAACTGTAGAATATTATTCAAGTAATGTAAAACATGTGTATACCTCTAGAAACTTGTACCCTTGGCAAACTGCTGGGCCCTGGGAAGACATTGCGCTCTGAAATAAAAATATTGGTTAAATCATATGAATAAAATGAATAAGATAGGTCGATACAAAATAGAAGACAATTATACCTTGTAAGACGTAATCATGTTCTCGGACGGGATCAAAATAAGTATTGTTGAATCCTGGTGGAACACGGTTACGATCTGAAAATGAAAATAGGTTCAATTCCGAGGTGAAGTTAAGGACATTAGAAACATTGAAGGAACAAACAACGATAGGGTATAGGGATACGTACGCAGAAAATAAGGACACGCTTTGTTAAAAAAATTCTTTTAAGTAGTTAGATGATGAGTTAGTAAGGTGCTTCGGGTAAATCCAGATATAGGGGAAAGACCGACAGACGCGATTTCGCGGCTCCCTGGCAACATATAATATGCGCCAATTAACTCTAAAGAAGCGCTATTTCATTGTGCTTAGCAACTCCTTCAGGCGGCTTGAAGCAGCCAAAGGGTAAGGTTTTCTGGTGCGTTTTATGAACAATTCAAATTTCTCGTGAAATTGTGAGATATTAGATCTTACCCCATCAAAAATATCTACAGATCCAGGCAAGCTATCGAATTGATTTCAAATTCACTGTGTATTTTATTGATATTTAATGTAGTTTAGGAAGACTCCAGTGCCTAATCTGCTTCGGTTTCGGCTGTAGTTTACTTTTCGATCTTCCCCCTTTACATATTTCCGGGGGAAGATCGGAATATGAAACTTTTGATCTTACGCCTTTTTCCGTTTCCATACAAAATGGTCATGTATTCCCAAACTTGTAGAGGTATGAACGGATGCATTTGCGGTAGTGGTGGTGAGGTGTGTATTTATGGTGGTGGTGCTAGTACAGGAACAGGATAACTATACTCTGTGCCGGGCGGACACTACTATTCTCGTATGCAATAATATTGTATATTACAAGACCAAACAATTTACGATGTTCGTCTATTGTGTAGCGTGTTTGTATTCTCCTTTCTTTCAAAAATGGCTTAAAATAACTGTCAAATATCTCTATTTCGAGCGTAAAGTGTCATGACTTGAATGCCCTCGCGGCTCTCTGCCGAAATTCGAGAGCTTAATTACACAACCTAAATTTGTCCTATTT
Source organism: Hesperophylax magnus (assembly GCA_026573805.1). Lineage (NCBI taxonomy): Eukaryota > Metazoa > Arthropoda > Insecta > Trichoptera > Limnephilidae > Hesperophylax > Hesperophylax magnus. Next base: position 325,410 of record JAIUSX010000016.1, read on the forward strand.
TAATTTATTTATAGTAAGTAATGTTCAGTAAATAAATCAACAGAAAAGACAGGCGGTAAAATAACAACTCCGAAACGAACAGTTGCAATACAGAATACTAACATGATGACATATTAGGGTGCGTATAAACAGGAAAAAATTACAAAAATATTCTTCAAACGCTATTTTCAAAACACTATAAATAATAAATAATAATAATACCTGGATGACTTTTATAGCGCCGTTTTTGTGCAAAAACACCTCAAGGGCGCTGTACAAACTTGTAATACATTTCTACAGTGTTATTACTTAACTATTTATGGAGAAAATATACAGTACAATACTTACCTGGTAGGTCACTTGAGATTAACACTTAATTAATATTATCTAATTGTTTATTGGCGAAATTTAGATACAGGGTTTAGGAATTAATTGAAAAATTGAATATAACTGGACTTTCTCTTAGGATTGGTATATTTAATTTAAGGGTACGACAACTTAAAAAGGTAAGTTTTTAGTTTAGACCTGAATTCTGTTGGACTTGTTATGGATCTTAGTTCCGGAGGGAGTTTATTCCAAGCCTTCGGCCCAGATACTCCGAAAGCGCGATCACCAAACTTAGTATTTGGCTTGCGCATAGGTTCTATCAGTCTGCCTACAGCTGCTGATGTTGCTGATCTAAGCGTTGACTGCCTCAGACCAGTGTTTTCCGGGAAGCATAGTTCAGAGATGTAGGGTGGGGCCATTTCATTGATGGATTTAAACACCATCCAGCACAGTTTGTACTGGATTCTTTCAGGGCACTTGAGCCAGTGAAGGTTACGAAGGTGTTCTGAAATGTGCGAATATTTTGAAACCCCGGTTATGAGCCGTGCTGCTGCATTAAACACTGATTGAAGTTTGTCAATTTGATATTTTGGAAGGCTGGCATAAATGCCGTTGCAGTAATCGAGACGTGAGACTACGTAAGAGTTGATAAGTAGTTTTGTTGCTTCTGAAGGAAGGTTTCTTCGGACAGACTTGAGTTGTCTTAGGTGAAAAAAACCGGTGCTTACAGTCCTATTTATTTGACTTTTAAACGAAAAGTCTGAATCTAAATTGACACCGAGAAGTTTGACTGTTGTTTTTGGGATGATATCGCTGCCGGAAATAGTAATAGGTGAATTGTCTATGAAATGTTGACGTTTGTTTGTAGCTACCCAGAGGAACTCAGTCTTAGATGGATTGAGCTTCAGCTTGTTTGAAGACATCCAACGAGTTATTGCTTCTAGACATTCAGTTATACGGATCTTGAGACTATTGATTTCATTTGGAGCGCAGTAAAAATAAACTTGCTGATCGTCAGCGTAGTAGTGAGACAAGAGATCAAATGACTCGATTATTTTGGCGACATCATTTGTAAAAAGGATGAAGAGAAGTGGACCCAAAACGGATAGATATATATAAACGGATATATACGAACTATATCGATCTTAACCCATAATGGGGAAGACCGGTGTACTAATATTGTTATTTTTTTAAATTTTATATTATAGAAACAAACAGTACATGATTTACAGTGATGAAACAATATACAGCAATAAGATACTTCATGTTGGGTATCTATGATATGTTTCCTTGTAATGTCTGCTAAGTGGTATGTTTATTCCTTAATTACCAGGTGACGTGTGTAGTATATTGGTGTGTGTGTGAGTGTTTTTGTGTGTTTGTCTGTATGTATGCGCATTGAACAGTTTATATTATTGACATAATGCCACGTTTGAATTTGGGCAGTGAATCTGAAAAAATGTCAATGTTTGAGTTTGAGTGACATATATTATTTAGAGTATGAAGAGCACGGTTAATTGGCGAATTATATGCAGCATTTGTTTTATAATTAAACGAAAGCTAATATTATAAATGGCCTGTATTTTTTGTATAGATAAACTATTAAAATATGACAGTGGCTAATTTGACAAGGGAGTAAGATCGAAATACTTGTTTTTAGTAAATCTTATGTATAAATGCGATTTTCTTGTCTTTCTCTTAGTCTTGCTCCACAAATGTTTCACGTTTTGTGGTAGCCCACTCCTTCGGAGTACATGATATATCAAAGTTATGCGATATTGGGCAATGAAGAAAGTTACGTTAGAGCTTTCAATTGCGTACCATTGGTTTGTCAAATGGGATATTGTTTTTCCAAAGGATCGACAAACCGTGTTGATTTCAATATTTCTTTTTATCTCTAGATGTTACTCATAAGTACCTCAATTAAATTTATAAAAAACATTAATACACCCTTTTCCTATCTGATGTCTGTCGCCTGGCTTGAAAATTATTATTATTTAAATGAAATCATGTTCATTTCTTTTGTTACTTGTCACAAGTAGGTTTATTCAAAAGTTGAGATATTATGTAATTTTTAATTTCCACCATCTATCTGTATGTCTATACACCTATCTAATAGTTGGCTTAATGTTTCGCTAGCGTGCCGCTAGATGAAAGAGCATTTCAATTTTAAGCCCGCCCCAAAGGTCCCTGCACTTCATACTTCGTCACCGCAAGCTGGCGACGAAAGTCTTGTAGGAAATGTTCACACGACCACCTCCTATCCCTTCTTTCCTCCATGGGTTTAATCTTAAATCTTGAAAGTTCTTCACTGATTGCTTGGAAATTTTGACACAACATAGCATTTATTTATTTAAATGCCATAAAATGGCTTTTACAATAGAGTGATACATCAGATTATAAGCATTAGTGGTGTACACAGGTAAATATTAGTAATAAATTACAAAATAAGTAATGTATACACAAAAATACTATTGCAAGTGATACAGTTGTTAACCCTAGATAACTAATCGTTCGTCGAGGCGACGACGCGCTACTTGCCGAAATTCGAAATCACCTACTTCCCCCCGCTCCCCGACCTTGACTCTTTCATTACCTTCCTAATTTGAGTAAACAGTGCAGCACGTGACGCGATTGCGGCCACATGCATACTAGAACATGCCCTATGACCATCTCGTCGTCCGCTGGACGAAAGTATAGTTATAACAACAATTTTATTGTTAAGGTACGTACATTCATATATTGTCAAGATTGAGGATATTCTTGGCGAATCTTCTACAATAGAAGCTCCGGTTCCATCTACGTCAAACGTGCGTAAAATTTGCTACCTGTGTCCATACAAGGCCCGGAGGATGACCGAACACCGTTGCACCAGATGTAGAAAGGCTATTTGTGGTCCACATAATGTTGACATGTGTGGTCACTGTGTAGACTGATATTTTGATATTAATTTGTTTATTATAAACCTTACTTTTGTGCCATGTAACAAGTTCCTATCTCAATTAGTGATGTATAAATTCCCGGGAATTTATTTCTGGGGAATATTCCCCTGGACGGGGAATTTTGATTTTAATAACATAATACCTCAAAAAGAATAATATTTATTAAATAAAAAATAAAATATACACACATATGGTACATATAGAGCAGGATAGATCCATAAAAACTATTCCCATATATATAGGAATAGGATCCAAGAGAAAAATAACAAAAAAACATCAAAATTATTTTAAAGTGAGTAGTATCTCTATATAATTGTATACTGTACAGTATTAGTAGCCTATATACACTTTATGCTAGTAAACGATACATATAAAAAATCAATCGTAAAACTGTAAAAATGACACAACTTCACAGATCGTTACAGTTCATCTGATGATACCGATTGGATACTGACACTATCAACTTCGCTTCCACTTTCACCTTCATATTCTTCTTCTTCATCCGACCCGGGCGAAGTTGTTGCCGACTCAGGATTATCTACGTTTTCTTCTTCCTCAGCACAGTCAATTGGATGTTTGCGTTTGCGAGTACCAGATAGGTTTGAAACGTTATGATGCGAAGCAATCTGCTCATCCGTGGAAGAAAGGGTTTTCTTGGGAGCAACTTGAGAGCCTCTTTCAGAGGAAAGAAGTTTCCAATTGTGTGCCACAAATGTTATTTTCCCTGCTCTTTGAGTTGTTAGACGATTCCTCCGTGTTGTATGAATGCGACTAAACGTGCTAAAAGATCTCTCAGTGGCTGCTGAAGTAATGGGAGCAGTCAGTATTCTTATGGCAACCTGTGACAAATCCGAACATCCGCACATCCCCTTCCACCAGGTCACAGGCGTGATTTTATCGACACACTTCCATAGGAATGCCTTGCTCCATGATTCTTCTTTAGCCCTATAATTGGTTAAATCAACAAGAACATTTGCACTATCAACAGTCTCCATATGACTCGCTACTTGGTCAATGAATTCAAGTTGCTGTGCGTGGCTTAGCAGATGTCCTTGGGAACCTGGATCTAGTAGGTCAGCAGCCAGATGTATTGGAACAATAGCAAATTCTTTGCGCTGCGCCGCCTTTTTCAGTATTTGCTTCTCTTCGGCATGTGACAGTAGAGACGCTGGAAGAGTTTTACTTAGACTGCTCTCAATATCCTCAAAAGCATACAATGCTTTGTGTGTTAGTGGATCGTCTCCCTCTAGCTGTGTAATCCAGGAAACAATCAGTCGCAGAACATCGGCTAATGATGTCACTCTTGTCCAGTAAACATCATCGTCCAACAGGCTGTTCTTCATATCACGAGGTAAAGATGAGGCAGATTCGTTTACTGCAAATGTTTGCAGGCTTACTTTACATGCTAACACTCAATAAAGCATCCAAGAGAAGTGTAGAAACCATTTTATTAAAAATAAAATAAATTCCCCGTTTTCGAGAATTTATTTCAGGTCGGGGAATATTCCCGGGTCTACATCACTAATCTCAATTAAATATTTTTGATTTATTTCTAGTGTTTTATTGCGTAGTCCACTCGACGAAAGTGTAGTTACAATGAAACAATGAAAACAGTTTAGTTATCCAGGGTTAATAGAAGTGCAGTGAGACAATACATAAATTAAAATAAATATTTACTAGTGTAGTAATAGTTGATAAAACGTTAAAATAAAAAAATAAAAAATTAATTATTAATTATAAAACCCATTGTATAAAACGCATTCTGACAATATTGAAAGGGTACAGCACAAATTTCTAAGATTTATTAACTTTAAACTGAATATTCCAATTCAAAATATCGACTATTTTCTTTTGATGAAACAACTTAACTTAATAACGCTATCAGATGGCGGATCATCTCTGACCTTGTACTTTTAAATAAAATTATTAATAATTCCATTGACAACCCTGAAATTCTCGCCAAAATAAAATTTTACGTACCGACTAGAAATACGAGGCAAAGTGCTACATTTTTCTGTGACAATTTTAAAACCAACTATGTAGCTCATACACCTATAAATAGACTACATCATTTTGGCAATAAATTTGGGAATATTGTAGACATGCTTAAGGATTCCGTATTAGTTATAAAACGAAATCTTTTTAATCATTTTACTGAGATGTATGAATTCACAACTCTGTAGTGAATACACTTTTGTTTTTATATGTATATGTTCCTTAATACATATTTAGCTTTCCGTAATCCACACTATTAATTTGAATTTACCTTAATTTAATCAAAAATCATAATTTATTGTAAACTATGTAACACAACTGTATTACTTGTTAACTACTTTTGTAAAAGCCCATTAGGGCGTAAATAAATAAATAAATACTAGGTTTGTATAAGACCTGACACATATCGAGGTATGAGGTGTTTATGATAATGGATAATAATTGATATAAAATAAATTCTATGGTATGGAATGTTATAATAATAGAGGATATTTTGTGAACGTTTTTTTTTTGTTTTATATAACAGAATAGAAATATATTTAAAAAAAGTTACTTGTTAACATGTATAATCTAGCAAAATATTGTAAAGAGTAATTAGTAGTGAGTTTATTGTTACCTTCAAAATTAATTCTACTTGCATTTGAAAACATGCATGTTTTTATATGCTTATATTATACATAAATATAGATGTCTCGTGTGACAGGTAAAAAGCTTTTTTTTTAAAAAAACAGCACCATCTGTTGGATAAATATGCTTCTTTTAAATAGCGCCATCTGTTGGACGAAGGCGAAGCGGCTCAGTTGAGGGAGCCGGTTCACTAGTTCCTGTTCACTTGAAAGATCCGCTTCAGTGAACCGGCTCAATTGAGCGGATCGCCAGCGGATCTTGGCCTAATGTCGCCGTTTACAAAATATTCTACGTGAGCTTGATTCCCCCTTTCATTATTCGAAATCCATGGGGGGGGGGTGTTACAGAATTTTTACGAAACACAATTCCCCACACAAAATTTCAAAATACATACTCCCCACGAGATATTTGGAATCCATGGGGGGGGGGGGGGTGGCTACGGAATTCCTTTTCAAAAAAAATTCCTCGCAAAAATCGAGTGAACCGGCTCACCATCCGCGAACGAGTGAACCGACTCATCGTTGACGAACGAGTGAACCGGCTCACCCGAACGAGTGAGTCACTACTGATCCGCGAACGAGTGAGCGGCTGATTTGGGAACCGGATCTTACGGATCCGCAAAAAGATCCGGTTCACTGAGCCGACTCGTTCGCGAACGACTCACTTCTAATCTGCATAGGCAGACTAAGCAACCCGTAGCGGGGCAAAGCTAATTAAAACATAAATAAAAAACTATTTAAAATTATTATGTCAAACATGGCGTGAAGAAAAGGCGCCAAATTATCCGCTTTTGTTCTACGAAATAAAGCTACTAAAATGCATTATTTTCTATTTTCGCAAACTGAAATACTTACTTCTCATTGGTATCTAACTGATACACAGTGTTTTTTCTATTAAAAATGCGTATTAACTGCGTCCCTATCTTCTGTATATTTACCAGAAAGAGGAGATTCTCACCTGTATTTTTCTTACATTTACGGGTCCTGTTTTCAATATCTTGTGGTCGAGATAAATCCGGATATTGCCCGATGTCTGGAAGATTAAGGGTCGGCAACGCGTAACTTCTTAAAGAGCCTTTCGTCCTTTTGCATTCTTTTGCAAAATGAGATCCACAAACTGATCCGTATGTTGCCAATATCGGGAATTCAATATATTCCAGCCTGCCAACTATCCGCGACCATTCCCGAAACCGACTATCCTTACCACTTACGGAGCTCGGAAACCTATGTCTAGTTGAATTGACATCTGTACAGCCTTTCACGCTACACTGAACTTTAGGCAACGGCCCAGGCATTTTTACAGGCAGATTTTCGAAATATTTACGTTGGGACCGTTGATAAATATAGAACTCAATAGATCAATAACTACGTGCTTTTTGTATGAAAATGAAACGTAGGAGAGATCACGATAAGTCGTCCGGTATCAAACCATAGATATGCCATTATTTAGACACATGGGCGTTTAACTATTCTACGTCACACACTAGTGATGGGCATTTTCGAAATATTTTTACCGGAACATCAAAAGAATCGAGTGATTAATCGATTTAATCGCTCGGAGTTCAGCGGAACACAGACAGTCCGAGACAATCGTTTGGAAACGTAATCGAACAAGGAATCGATTCTGTCAAAAATCACCACACAGTCCGAGACAATCGTTTTGAAAATCATTCGAAACCACAGCCGTCACGTCATTGGTCAGAATTCACTCGAAAACGTAATTCGATTCCCAACTCCGAGAAACGTCAAAAAATTCTCGAATTGCTTGACAAACGAGACCGTAGAATGAGATATTATTCCCGTGGTACATTGTTTTACGCACTACCCAATGTGATTTGATATCCACTGGGAGCTGGAATTACGCAATTATTCTATGCTTATTGGCAAATGTTTTATTAGGACATTATCTAACAACCGAAGAAGCTACGACTGCGTGAACAATTCATTCTTATTTTAGGTTGAGATTTACGACGCTCGTGCGTTTAGTGTGTGTAGAAAATTGCATTCTGACTTATAGTTAATTGGGAAGGTTATTAATAAATATAAATTGACCATTTTTGTAGTGCTGTTTTTGTAAAAAATCACATAGAGGGCGCTACTTAAAGAATCTTAAGGTTGAATGTATTTTAAGGTTTTGTATGTATTTAATGTAAAAGATGCATCGGCCGATGTATAAATATGATAATCGGTTTTATTATAATTTCAAACCTCCACTAGGTATATTCAAGTATATAGTATTTCCTTATAGTTAAAAGTAGGTACTAAACATATTTGTATTATTTAATTAAAATGAATACTTTAGATGTAGAAATTATAAATTTAACGACATATGAAACGCATTAAAATTCGTAGTCATTCACATCATAATATTAATATTACGATCATTACGTTGCTATCTGCAAGTTAACAATAAACATCGTTGCCAGTATAAAAACACAGGTTTAGCACATTTTTTGCAAATGCAGTATGTACAATTAAACAATTAAACGCTGAAGAATTACACGTTGAACAATTAAATCGATTAATCATTCGATTCTTTTGATGTTTCGATAAAAATGTTTCTATCCTGCCCATCACTAACAGTGACAGATGATTTCATGATTGTGATCTATGGTTATGTTCAAGGAGCCGCCATTTTTTGATGATTTAGTACTGTCTCAAAATATTATTTTTTCTCTAATGGCAACTACTTGTATGAAATCGTAAGTATGAAAATAATGATTTGATATCGGGATTGGTATGAAAAAAAGCATGATGCAAAGCAGTTATTAGCCATGTTCAAATAAAAATTCTCAGTTATGATCGTTCTTTTTAATTTATGATTGTGATTAATTATCATGTTCTTAATCATCATATAATGAAAATGTTTTTGTTGAGTTATCCGGTCACCCATAAATAAACCACTCGGTCACCCAAATTGTGTCCTGTGGGGGGTTACCGGCGAGCGCTTCGCCACAGACAAAAAAGTCACAGTTTTTTTTTCAATTTCTACCGCAACAGCGTTTTTATCACGATTAGTGCATCGGCTGTATATAAAATACCGTTGTTTCGTTGAATCACAAACGTCAACATTACTAAGGGTGGGTTTCTTCATTTACCGAGAATGCTAAATGCAATGCTAATTGTAAAAGTTAACAGTAAAAATCATAAAAATGGGTTTTTTCATTTGATTTGTTTACTTTCACCTAAAATCTTACAGCAAGGCAACCGTGCTGTAAATGCTAAATGCAAAGTTAAAAAAATGGCTGCCATTGTCAAAGTGACAGTTTCAGAGTTGAGAGGTTATTTTTTGTTGTAGCTATTTTAGAGATTTTCTTGCTTCTATTTTACGGTATTTGCTAGTATATTATCATTATGTTCTCGACAAGTGACAGTTCGTCAAGCTCTGACGATGAACATATAATTAATTATAAGACACGACGTATAAAGCGTCATAATATACGGAGGAATTTTTATCTAATGGAAGACCTGGATTTCGTATGCCGATTTCGAGTTAATAAAGAAACTGCTCGACTTTTGACTACATTAATTGCAGATATGATATGTTCTCCCAGTGACATGTAAGTAATGGTTGATAAAGTGTAATTACAAATATTTATTCAAATGACATGACGTAATAATGAAGCTTCTAAAATTTGTTTCTTTCTGCTAGGAATAATGCCGTCAAACCATCTGAGCAGTTGTTATTGGCTTTAAGGTTTTATGCAACTGGATCAATGCAAAGAGTACTGGGAGATGTTGCAAATACACACAAAAGTACTGCGTGTAAAATCATTTTTAAAGTGTCAAAGGCCATAGCATCGCTAAGCAAACATTTCATATCAATGCCTAGAAGTGACGCTGAAATGATTGAAAATAATGTGAAATTTCACAAATTGGCCAAATTTCCAAACGTCATAGGAGCTATTGATTGTACGCATATACCAATAACATCTCCCGGTAAGAAAGATTTATCTATTTTATTTATCTGTATTTTGAAAAAAATATCAAATAATTATTAACTTTTATACAGATCTCTTAAGGTAAAAGTATTGGTTTTCATATTGTTATGCAATTGTAATATACAACAAAGATTTTATAATTTTAGATGGACAAATAGCAGAGAAATAAAATAGTTATATAGAAACCGTAAAGGTTATTTTTCATACAATGTACAAACAATTTGTAATTCTGATCTAATAATTATGGATATTGTATGTAGATGGCCAGGAGCTAGCCACGATAGCACTATTTTTAATGCTAGTAACATACAGGCCAGGTTGGAGAATGGAGATTTTGGCAATAACGTTATTTTGGGAGATGGTGGTTATGGCGTACAGCGCTACCTTTTTACTCCTCTTAGAAATCCCACGACACCAGGAGAAGAACTGTACAATAGAAGCCATATTCGCACCAGAAACCCAGTAGAGCGTTCTTACGGTGTCTGGAAGAGACGATTTCCCTGCATTGCCACCAAACTAAGATTAAAACAGAATAGAATCGAAAGTGTCATACTTGCCACCGCAGTTTTGCATAATGTTTGTTTAAAGAAGAACATTCCGGAGGTAGATCCGGAAATAAATGTGGATCTCGATCGATTCTGTATAAATAACAATGAAGGCGGTGGCAGTGGTGCTCCCACCACCTCTGGAAGAATAGCTAGGGAAGCACTCATTCATTCTTATTTTGACCAGTAAGTATTTATTCCTTGTATCCTTCATATTTATGTACATGGATAACCACTTTCTTACGGTATTCATGGCATTACGGGCATGAGTGTAGAGCTGTCCTCTCTGCCTACCCCAATGAGGAGATGGTATGTACTGTGTATATGTATATATAATTTTGTTCCAGGTTGGTGGCCAGAGACACAATATGAACACTCATTGTACTTCAATTTGTAACTCATGTGCAGTGACTGCAGTGTGCAGTAGGCACATTTCAAGGAATAAGAAAATGAGGAATTGAAATGATGAACTCTTTTAAAAATATTACTTTTTATTTAAGAAGTTGTAGGACTTATGTAAGAAAATTATTAGTTCTAAATAACAATTATATGTTCATAATTTATTAATGCCCTTTTCAGGGGTTTTTGATGAAAATGAAAATATATAGTTATAACTAATACATATTAAATAATAAACAAGTATAGAATTGGTTCAAACAAAATATTGTTTAATTTATTACACATAATTATTTATTATGGCCAAAATCGAGATGAGTGGAGGAAGACCCTTCGGGAGGCTAACCACTGGAGCGATTACAGAAATAAATAAAAAATGCTCTGATTGCTTGACATTCCAGGACGAAACAAGAGCATAACTAAAATGTATTATTAAACATAAGGCAATTCAAGCGATGGTTCAGCGATCCTCTTCTGCAGAAAAAATACAAACGGAAATAAATGTGTTGAAGTGGAAGAATGAAAGAGAAGAACTAAAACATGCTGCTGAAATGCATACATAATTTCCTCTAGATTATATTTAATTGTTTTTCTAGTAACAGTAATTCTATTTTTTTTTTCTTTTTTTCCAATTCAATATTTTCCATTTCAGCAGCAAATTTTAGTTTTTCTCTTTCCTCTTCGAATTTTCTTTTCGTTTTTTCCAATTCAAATGTTTCTTTCATCACATTTATTTCTGTTTGTATTTTTTCCGACTTCAATTTCATCACATCTGTGCAAACAGACAGCCTCGACTGTTTCAAAGGTGTTTCTTTGGGAAACCTTTTGCGAATATCTGGAACAAGAATAAACATTAGTATTTTATTTATTGGATTCATGAATTAATTCAAATTTGTATTGATTACAATGATTCCACTTACTTCTGGCAGGAGTTTCAATGTGGCTTTCAATTTTGGATGTAACGTCAACATCTACCACTCCTTCGGATAGTTCCTGACTTGGTGCCAAGATATAGGATATATCCTGGGATGGCCCAGGATTTAATTCTGAAATCAAATAATAACTATGTACTTATATATTATGGGATTTGGCGGAAGAACAATTTCCTGGTTAAAGAAATGACAGTAATTGGGATCAAGTAATTGATTGACGGGACAGTTGCTAATTATTGCAGTTGTAGTTGCAGTTTGTAAATCACTTGTTTATCTGCTTGGCCACACGGACCTTGCACACAGCATTTATACAACATATTCATAATACCCTAATAATTATATGTTAATATGTATCAAATTAGAGAACATCTTACCGGAACCCATGAGCTGTTGGATAATGGACACTTTATCCCCATCCAATGGAACATAATTGTTTGGTGTAAACATTGGTTATGTACTGAAAAATAACATTAAATATTTACATAATCGGTTTAACATACATTTTTTGGTAAATAATCCATAAGCCGTCACGTTTTTGATAGGCACAGATTTTGCAAATTACACTTCGTTTCAACTTAGTTACCTACAACAAAGAACATCGATTTCAGGCTGATGAAAAAATTTACTTAGGTATATGAAAGTTTTTTATGGAATATAAATTAACAGTTTGTCATCAGCCCCGACTGAAATCGATGTTTTTGAAGTAACTAAGTTGAAATGAAGTGTAATTTCCAAAACTGTGCCTACAGATGTGGCGGCAGATTAAATACCCACTTTTTATTTCAAAAACACTTCAAAGTACTTAGATAATAATATAAAATTACTATTAATATCGACATAATTGAGTTTTCACTTAGTTTTCTACAAAAATACTCATTATTATCAATTTTATAATAACACACGGCGCGAACCAAAAAACGATGAAACCATAGATGAAGATGATGTTTGACATTTATTGTATGGGTTGCCACATGAAAAAAATATATGTACAGTTTCCAATACGAAAATGTGGGAATTAGATTAGTTTTTATGCTGTCATCCCTATTTACTTTTACCGAAGCAGTTGGCATCGTGAAAAAACCCATTTTGTCGTAAATGTCAAATGCACTGCTAAAGTAAACTGTAAAATGCACAGTGAAAGTAAAGGGATGGTAAAGGTAAATGAAGAAACCCACCTAGAACACTTAAATTTGTTATTCTTTAACTAATATTTATAAGATGTAAGTCACCTACAGTACGCTTCAATAGTGTGGAATCCTCATTTGAAGGAATATTCTGAAGGTATACACCTAATTTATATTGCAGTGAAACTCGCTCAAGAAGTTTTGTTTTCGCTCCCTACAAATTCTGCAGAAACTGCATAAAACACGATTTTTTCCCATATAATATATCCCATATCGACAGTGAAAATCCATTACCATAAATGTCCCCTTTTTCTTAAAATATTTTTAATTAATTTTATCCATGAAATTTATTAAATATGTGTACAATACTAGAATAGTGTAATCATTGGCCTCAAATTTTGTCTTTTTCTAGGTAAGACGAAGGGCATTTTGAGCTGCATTTGTCCGACGGCAGCCCTTTCTCCCAGGAAACGGAAGACGCACTTGGAGATTTTGGGGACCAGACGGCAGCTATTAGATGGACAGACGGTAATCAATTATATTTTGATGCTTTGTATGTATTCGTAGCGTGGTTTTTATGAAAGATAATCTTACGTTAGTTTAGGTATTATCACCCTTTGAAATTCAGCGCCCGAAGCGGACTGCTCCAATTGCGCCCGCCAAGGATCGGCCCTGCCTCTAATTCTTTTTTTTTATTACTTGACATATCTTTCAACACGTTATATTTTGTGTATATATTCTTGTATTTTTGTGCAAGGTCAAATTAAATCCTATTAAGTTGTTGCAGTAAGACAGAAATCCTGGGTTCGATTCCTAGTAGAGACTGTTACTTTTAATTTGTCAGTGTCTTGTTCTGTTTCATGTTTTGTTTAGATATATTAGTATTATCTTCTACTTCAATGATAAATCAATGCTCAATACATCGGTTGTACTCACCCTGTTTTGTATTACTGTCCATTGTCTTTTTGAAAATAAAAAATATTTTGAGGTGTGCATAGCTGTGGGTTTTTTTTATTTTCCTTTTCCTGCATTCCACTATTTTTATTTTTAAAATATAATTTTTTTGGGCTAGTGAATGAACGATATTAGCTGGGTGCAGGTATATTGTCTATGCTTGCTCTTTTTTTAAATGGCCTTGAGATTTCTTTATGGTCCACCTGTCTGGACCAAACGACCGTTTTATCTGTGGTCAAGGGGGAGTCGCTATATGCACAGCGACTAGTCGACAGGGGGCGTGGCCAACATATCCGAGCATATCCGAAGTGAAGTGTTTCGGCGCTTTATTTGAAATTGGTTCTCCGCTCAGATTTTTTTGTGACGTTACGGCCGAGCATTTCCGAATATTGCCGAGGAGCCGATAACTAATTTTCATCTTTAGTTTCATACAATTCTTGCACCTTGATTTCATTTGATTAGATTACATTACTATAGGGCCAATATCATAAAGTCGATTCCAAAGCCTTAATAAAGACTGTTTGGTATGGCAACCACATTCTAATTCCTGCAAATATAATTAACTTTTGGACAATAAAAGACTTGTGGTAGGCCCTATGTTCAACTTTTGTACAGATTCGTACTAGGCCTATATATGCACAAATTATCTAATCTTTTTACATTACAAAACAGTACACCTATGGGAAAGTAAAACTAGCATTATTTGGAGTCTATGGGAAAATTTGGATGCCATATAGTATGTTGAAGGATAAGTGAGCAATGAAGGAAGTTGGGCAATTCATTGATCCATATACTTACTTAGAAAAATTTAGCATTATAGACCAAAAACAATATGGCTTTCAAAAGAAAAAAGCACAGAGAATTTATTACAGGATTTTTCAAATTATATTAATAATGAATTAAACCATAAAAGACATGTTTTAGTACTATTTATAGATAACTCCAAAGCGTTTGATACAATTGACCCATAGAAATTATTAAAAATCTTAGAAGCAATTGGAATTAGAGGTAACCTACTTAATTTGTTAAAAAAATATTTATTTAATAGACATATCTGTGTAAAATGAATTAAATATTAACATGGAATTAAATATTAGCAAATGTAATATCATCTCGCTCACGAGAAATGTCCGTAAAATTGATTTCCCTTAGACGATCTGTGATGAAATCCTAAAACGAGTAGACTCCATTAGAGATCTGGGAATCTTTCTTGACTCGAAGCTAACCTTCAGAAACCATTACCAAAACATTGTCAATCAGGCTAATAAAATGCTCGGTTTCATCACCAGAGTCACTAAATCATTTAAGAACACCAGTAGCTTCAGAATCTTGTACTACTCATATGTAAGAAGCATCTTAGAGTACGGCTCTGTGATTTGGTCACCACATTATGCAATTTATAGCAGGAAAGTGGAGTCCGTTCAAAAAAAATACTTAAGAATACTAGCTTACAAATCTGGAGTACATCGTAATCTCAGTAACTATGCTGAAAGGCTTACTCACTTTAAAGAAGTCTCACTCGCCAAAAGAAGAAACATATCAGATATAATCTCTCTGTTTAAAATCATTAACAATGTGTATGATTCATCTTTAATTAATCAAATTAACCTTAATATAAGACCGAAATCCACAAGAAACCCTGTAACCTTTTGGATAGATACTTGTCGTAGTAATACAAGTTTTTTCAAACCAACATCGAGAATGACTCGATTGTATAATAGATACTGCAATCTTCTAGATTTAGATATATTTTCAAACTCAATACCTTCAGAAAGAACTTACACATACTTATATCTGATGATCTACTCAATTAGAGCCATTTTATTATTTCATTTTCTTTACCAATCACCTACTTATGCATAAGCTCCACTATATATGATTCATGCGTGCATATGTGTATATAATGTTTGCATACAATATGCGTACAGTGTACACACTTATGAGTGTGTTTGTATTTAAATGTGTATGTACGCATCTATGTATGTGTATTTATATGTGTATTTAGATGTATGCATGTATATACATATATATGTATAGTATATTAATAAGTATGTAAGTTTCTTCCTAATAATTGATTTCGATCCTCCTTGTTTTTATATACACTCTTGTAATTAAATTTATTATTACTGTAACTAACCAATTACTATTACACAAATAATATTGAGATGAATGTTGTGCTCACCTATAATTAGAAACATCATTATAACCATGTATAAATGTAAATTACTGCTAAAATTATGTGATGTATTCTGTTGGCGAGCCAATAAATAAATAAATAAAATAAAAATAAAAAAAATATTAGAAAAAATGAGCTGGAGGAAAAAAATCTATGCTGGAGTCCCGCAGGGGTTGATTTTGGGTCCAACCCTTTATATTATATTTGTATCAATAATGAAAAAAATATTTAAATATGTAAGACACTTTGTATATGCTGACGACAATGCTCTTGTCATATCCGATGAACAATTATCCATTGCGATTAAATATATGCAACATGACTTTACGTCCCTGATAAAATGGTCACATGACGCAGGTCTAATCATTAATACCAAGAAAACTAAATTGATGCACATACGGTCTCCACATGCTTCATTTCAGATCATGCCTAAAATAATTTCACATAACTTTATATGTATTCATCAAAACATTTTACAGCCCTGTATGTGTGAAAGTATTGAACTGGTAAATGAATACGTTTATTTGGGGTGACTGTTGATTGTCATTTCAAATGGGATACACAAATAAACAAAACTCGCAAGCGGCTGAGAGCGATAGTGGGTAGGATATACAAACTGAAATGTTTCGTTCCGGTGAATATTTTAAAAATTATTTACCTATCACTCGCAGAATCAACTTTACGGTATGGTTTAACTACTTGGGGTCACTCTTGTAAAACTAATTTAAACCACCTGCAATCAGTACAAAATTCTATGGTTAAGTTATTAGCTCAAAAACATATTTTTTCACAGAGACGAAACATATCATTGTTGTATCGGAATTTAACAATATTACCGGTGCAGGCCTTATTATGGTACAAAATATTGATTCAACATATATCTGAGTCTGATTATAAAAAAAAAGTGGAACATGAATATAATACAAGGTTTACAAAGAATGAAGGAATGCTTGTTCCAAAATATAGTAATAAATACGGATGGAGAACCCTAGAATTTAACGTGCCAAAAATGCTTAACATGTTACCCATTAATATAAAAAATTGCGATTCTACAAATAGATTGAGATATATGCTGAAACAATGGTTACTAAATAGAGATAGTTTATTTTAATTTAGGTGTGTTAATTGTATAGTTATAGTAATAATAGTATGGGTGTATGTATGTAATTGATCATTAACATCCTGTTGACAAACTGCTTTATTGCAGTTTAACGGGATTGTAGCTTGAAAACCAATAAAAAAATATAAAAAATTGATATTATTTTATTAATGGAAAATAATACATTACACCACACAAAGGAAATATAAACATTGAGGGAACAAACCCCTTTAAAAACATGACAGATAAATCCTGAATTGAGCCGATCAGGTTCTGCCCCATCCTGAAATTTATGTTTAATAAATTGCTCCAACAATAGAGACACATCTCGTACTGAGGAAACTCCAGCTTCAACAAGCCTGTTGATCTCCTGTATCAGGTCAGGATGAATTTGTTGGGTCATCTTGGCCGCGTCTCTGCTGTGGTTGTGGCTCGCTTCTCCGGTTGCCGAGACGTAATAACGTAACACACATTTAGGTGGGCTGGTGGATTGAAGGGCTGTCTTCACTTGTTTCAGAATCTGAAAACAAGCCACAATGCTTTACTATAAATAAAAATAACAGAACCCTACAAAAACAGTAATTATTGGTTTGGTAGGCAGTAAAAAATATAAAATAATATTTTCAACAAAAAAATATCTGATTTCCTGAAGGGCACAGGGAAGTATGCTTCACACCTTCTATTTTGCAGTGTTGAGGCCCTGGGAATCAGCACAGTCAAATTCAATAGATAAGAATGTTGAAAATGTGTTTAAGTAAGCGATGGGAAGTTGCGTATTCCCACATGTTCCCACCACATTTCCTTCTAAAAAAATGTGTGTTGTCCAAAACGGTATTTGTATAACCTTGCATCTAACCAGTGTTGTGTAGTATCTACATACATGTATCTAGATACATTTTTGTGTATCTGTATCTGTATCTAGCTATATTTCTATAACTGTATCTGTATCTGTATCTAGATACATTTTTACTAGTATCTGACACCTCAGATACTTTATTTTCGAAGTGAACTTTTACCGATTTTCTCTAGTTAATTTTAAAGTTTTCTCACAGATTCAGCTAGTGGGTACCTTTGTCCATCTAGTGTATAATATTTTATAGCAGTTTATATACATGCATTTTAGGGGTCCTAACCCGACTAACCGATTACCCGGGTACCCACCTATATAAAAAATTAAAAAAATAAAATAAAAATAATGAATAATTTCATTTTTTTTTAATTTTCCATCAGAACCCAAAGTAATCAAGTTGCACATAGTTCACGTATTTTTTTTATTTATCCAAGGGGCGTCGGGTACCCGGGTAGTAATATGCTACCCGGGTACTCGCGAGGACCTCTAATGCATTTATGTTATCACCGCTTGCAGGCCAATTTGCCAATATCTTTTTGGGCAACGAGTAACACAAGCAAGTGTAAATATGTAAAATAATCACAAGCGTTTACGTCTACCGTCTTTAAGAAATTAAAGTAATCGCTGTTTTCGATAGTATATATATTTTTTTAAGTTTTCCCCCAAAAAAGAAGAAATGTATCTGAGTATCTGTGAGATACTTTTAAAAAGTATATATATCTAGATACAGATACAATTTTACAATGTATCTTTTATCTGTATCTAGCTACAAATTGTATCTGTATCTAGATACTTGTATCTGACACAACACTGCATCTAACTATAGTGAAAACATTAAAATAATGTTATAAAGTGATTGCCCATGTAGGGATAAGCAGAGAAAAGAAACTATCATACCTTCGTTTTTGCTCTTTCTGCAATTTGGGGTGGAACGGGAAATTCTGGAAAATATTTTATTTGTTTCACACTCATCATTGCGGGACAACCAAGCTTCTTGGAGTCCAAAACCCGGAACCTCT
This sequence comes from Hesperophylax magnus, assembly GCA_026573805.1. NCBI lineage: Eukaryota > Metazoa > Arthropoda > Insecta > Trichoptera > Limnephilidae > Hesperophylax > Hesperophylax magnus. Next base: position 344,315 of record JAIUSX010000016.1, read on the forward strand.
TCTTCTTATGGTATGGGTGATCAGCCTGAAAGAACAATTCAAGGTATAGGGTCTAATAGGCTTATACGTATATTATATTATACTATGTATATTATATTATACGTATATTATATTATTTAGAAGACTCCTACTATTTGTGCGGCAAATAAATTGCCCATGGTTAACTTATTTGACGGAGATGATTAACTTTTACAAAAGTTGTTAGGGCCTATGCAATGTTGACATTAGTATAAAATTACAAGTGTGGTTATAATCCAGTGTGATATGAATTAAAATTGTGAAATGAGATATATCTGCAGGGGCTTTAATTAATTTGGCACTTTGAGCACGGTCTTCTTTAGACATGAGGATGTGTTACGAGCCACGCCACACTTTATTTTTAACACACAAAGATGAATTGTGATTGGTGTGATTGTCGTGTTAATCTAAATGAGACGGAGCTCCAACTGCCATATTAGGAAGGCCCCTGGTGTAATCTAGTCCTAGCTTACCTAGGCCCAGGCCCATCGCTTTTATTTTTATTTTAAACACATCACCGACGATACGGTGATCATTTTGGGGTTAGAGACCTTAATCTTGGACCACCGAGTCCTAGGTGCTCTGTCAATGCTACTATTGAAAGACGAGGGGGAGTAGGCCTAGCTGATGTGGTTCTAGGGTGTATTAACATACCAACTCAACTCTCTCCTTGCTGTTATTTGGGCGGTGTAGTCGGGGGCCTTGGGCGCACTCTCTGTACGCATTCATATCGAATGTAAATGGCATCCCAAAGAACTCCACTGTAGGCGGGCAGAACGTGTATACTGCATCTGAAAGATTGGAAATGTTAATTTCGAATAACTCGTAAATATCAGCATCTGCTTATGAACTGAAGAAATGGGAAGGCCTACCCTCATAAATATACCACTCTCTAGATCGATATCTTCGGGCTTTTTGTATGTAACGGAATTATACAGTACTTAAGACGTAACCGGGCGTTGATTTTTCCATACAAACGTAGTCCCCATTTATCTTTCTGGATTTTAACCTTAGAGCAAATATTTTGTTAACATAAAATAGATATCGGCGACTTGCGTGTCGGTACGTTTTGTTTTTTTTGTTGATAAATTGCTACTTATAGAAGTTATGACCTTCCAAAAATCAATAAAATTGCCTGATTTAAACGCAGTCAAAAGACGTTCAGTCTACAAACTAGACAATATATTTTGAAAAAAAGCAAAACGGTCCGACATAGAATAGTTTCTTCTTATGTAGTAAGTAAAAAAAAAATTGAAAATCGGTTAACTTTTGGGGGAGAAAAATGGGGAATACAAAACATCGATTTTGAAGATTTCATTTAGGTATTTGTAGCCCGAGCTGCATGTGTCCCTTTCGCTCAGTATTCGGGAGGTAATGGTCGGGGGGACAGGATCATAAATCAACTATCTATAGATTGATAACTCCGCCCTCTTTCCATACGTTTGCTTTCGTCAAGTTTTAACCATAGATCTGGCAAATTTGAATACACCACGCATCGCCGACGTCACAGCACACCATCGACAAAGGATAGAGGAAATTTTAAAAAAAGGCGCAACCATAGACAATTTAATTCTGCTTCGGAACCTACCTAAAACCCAATTCATTAGCCTTAAACATAAGTAAAATGTCACCCAAGACCACAAGGTCCCATCTGACAAAGCCCTGTCCTAAGAAAGAAATGACCTTTAAAGTAACTTCCTTTACAGCTCATTTTCTCAGGACAGCGTTTTATCAGAAGGAAGCTGAAAAGCAAACTCATAATTTTTTTTTTTTTTTTTTTTTTTATAGTGAATACCTCACAAGAGTCCCAACTGCTCCCGTCTGGAGCCAGTGAGACTATGGCATCCCCAATTGGGGGATGTTGTGAGGCTGAAGGTAAGTGGGGAAGGGAAAGAGGAAGGTGGGGAAGTACCTGGCTATTCAGATCTAGTCACTAAACACGGCTAAAGCCATTTGGAGCAACGTTTCAATTCTGAATGGTGGTCTTACACCAGGGCGATACTGGTAGTATCTTCCACTCTGGAACGTGCCGCAAATATACTATATATTATTTTAATTAATTAATTGTGAAATAACACAAGTCAATCAATCAAATAAAATTTATTTGCGCACGCCGGGTTCGAACCCGCGACCTTCGGAATGGCAGTCCAATGCGTTACCACTGGACTATGCCGGCCGTCAATTACATGTACAATAATTTTATTTTTTAAATATAAACATGAAATACAATAATATAAGCACAAAACACATTTAAAAGGTGAAATTACTGTATCAATATAAAACTAGCTGTTGGAAATGATAGTTATTTTCTTTCAACATCCAACGGCAATTGAAAAAAATATTGTCAATAAGGCAGTTAACGATTCAACCTACTGTTTTAGCGTCTAATTACATTATTATTATTTTTGTTTCCCTCCTACTTATCTTATTACTTAAATATTTATACATTTCATATATAAATAGTAAGTATATAATACTTTTTAGTTTAAAAAACTTTATATGCCTTTTAGATATTTTTAACTTAGGAATAGTACACAACATAAAGAATGTAACAGTGTAAACAGAAAAGTAAATTTAACAATAGGTTATTGTTTTAACAATACATATTGGCACCTGATAAATAAATAGGGTATAATAATAACAAATAAAAACACCAAATACAAGAATAAAATTTAAAGAAGGTGTTGAGAGAATATTCATTATGATGTCAAGTATGTAATAAAAAAGTAGAACTATATATAAACTAGACATATGAAATAAACTAATTCGACTATTTTTTTATTAACACTAGTCGGTGACTGAAAATGGGCTGCAGACTAATACAGCCAAACTGAATAATGTAAACTCCGCATCAGAGAATATTTGGCTTAAAATTACAAACAATAACAATATTTGACTTGTATATTTATTTTTTCGTTATTATTCTACTACTCATATAGAGATGTCAATAGAAAATGAATTGGCAAGGATACACCACAACCATACAATGGACCTGATTTAATGAGGAGCATGGCAGTACTACGATATTTAAAAGACGCTTATAGGAACAATTTGTGGTCCTAATTGGTTTTAACTTATTAAAATAAATTAGTTATGACAACCATTTCTTCCTATATTTAGCATATTTTAAATGTCGCAGTACTGCCATTTTTCTTCATGGAGTCAGGTCCATTGTATGGTAGTGTATCCTTGCCAATTAATTTTCTATTGACATCGGTACACCATGCATTGATTATAAATGGTACAGTAATTTGGATAATGAATTGAATAAAAAATTTTTATGTTCGTTACAATTAAGCCAATCAAAACATATATATTTGGCAATGGTTTCTTCAATAACAGGCACAAGATATAAATTTTCGCAATTATAATTCAGTACATACTCGACGACATAATGAATTTCAAGGGCGTTGATAGCAAATTTATTAGTGGGATCATATGGGTCACCTATGCAAGATATTTTACATCTATGTTCTGCCATCCCCTGTGCAGCAAGAGCAACGCTGCTGGTTGCAGAGAAGACATGACTGGGTCCTGCACTCATTTCTGGAAAAAAATATATCATAGTTCTTGAAGAAATTGAAGTAAAGATTGACATATTAGAGGAACAAAACTATTCCCTTTTAAGGCGATGCCATACGTAGTAATGCAAAATCATGTGTTTTCGGTTTGAAAATTTGGTCGCCTAGAAATGTTTCAGATGCTTTAATTAAATACTGCGAGTAGAATATATCTTGGCCTTTGAAATAATCGAGTATTTTTTAGATAAGTCTTTTTATAAACCCAGAAAAAAATAATGTAAAGGCCTATGAAAACTGCTTTAAAGTTCAAAATCTCCTACTTACGAACCAATTTTCGGTTATGATTTTATTGTATAATGTGGCAAATTAAGTTATTTATAAAATGATCGAAAAAAAAATTAATATTTATGCCTGGACATCCAAAAAATAAAATAAAAGGCACTTTTTGGCCATGTTTTTTTCTTACATAAATCAAAACAGGCGGATGGTAGTAAGCGGGAATTTAAACCTTATCGCCATCTACGTAAGGGTTGTTATTGATAGCGGCTCAATTTAAAATATTACACGACGTAGTGCATCGCCTTAAGTAATATAAAACAGATATGTTAGGTACCTTCATTTTCTACTAGCATCCCCTGTGCAGCAACGGGTACGCTGCTGGTTGAGATGTTACGCTCTGAAATAAATATAATTATTAGATTAACCGAATTAACAAAACATATGGGTAACCTTCGGTTTATGGGGGAAATTCCTAAAAATTAAAACTAGTTATTTTTATACTAACTTTGGGCCGGGGAATCCGAATCTGGAAAAATTAGGTGGCGGCAAGCAATATTAACTGAATTACACGACTTTAAAATTTCGACGCACAAACAATTTAACTGGCCATTTTGAACGCTTTCTGACAATAAAACTAGTTATCTTTATACATCTTTATACTAACTTTGGGCCGGGGAATCCGAATCCGAAAGAATTAGGTTGGGGCAAGCAATATAAACTGAAATACACGACTTAAAAATTTTAGATGCAAACAATATACAATGCCATTGTCGATGTGTTTTTTTTGACAATAAATCCATAGAAAAATAACCAAAGATATATAAAATTAAGTGTTGCTAGTAAGCAATAATATCAATAACGTAAAATAACATGTTTATAATTTCAGTAATATTTCATATTCAAACAGTTAGATTTAGGTTTATTATCACGAAAGGTGAGTTTTTATGTCGGGGGAGACGATAAAATATGCATTTTATATTTTAATTTTGCTAACATTATTTCATTTACGTAAAGTATTCAGATACATTTTATTCACTTTTGTATCACAAATCATGTTACACAAACCTAGCGTAGCCGCTAAACTACTTGAAAACTGGGATGTTTTCTTGCCTTGACGTGAGTAGGCGCTACGAAGGGGGCACTTTCTTTTCTATCACAAACCATGTTACACAAACCTAGCGTAGCCGCTAAACTACTTGAAAACTGGGATGTTTTCCTGCCTTGACGCGAGTAGGCGCTACGAAGGGGGCACTTTCTTTTCTATCACAAACCATGTTACACAAACCTAGCGTAGCCGCTAAACTACTTGAAATCTGGGATGTTTTCTTGCCTTGACGCGAGTAGGCGCTACGAAGGGGGCACTTTCTTTTCAATCACAAACCATGTTACACAAACCTAGCGTAGCCGCTAAACTACTTGAAAACTGGGATGTTTTCTTGCCTTGACGCGAGTAGGCGCTACGACAGGGGCACTTTCTTTTCTATCACAAACCATGTTACACAAACCTAGCGTAGCCGCTAAACTACTTGAAAACTGGGATGTTTTCTTGCCTTGACGCGAGTAGGCGCTACGACAGGGGCACTTTCTTTTCTATCACAAACCATGTTACACAAACCTAGCGTAGCCGCTAAACTACTTGAAAACTGGGATGTTTTCTTGCCTTGACGCGAGTAGGCGCTACGACAGGGGCACTTTCTTTTCTATCACAAACCATGTTACACAAACCTAGCGTAGCCGCTAAACTACTTGAAAACTGGGATGTTTTCTTGCCTTGACGCGAGTAGGCGCTACGAAGGGGGCACTTTCGTTTCTTTAGTTTTTAAATTTAGTTTTAGGGATAAATATTTTTGAGAGTAAAATATAAAATGCATATTTTATCGTCTCCCCCGACATAAAAACTCACCTTTCGTGATAATAAACCTAAATCTAACTGTTTGAATATGAAATATTACTGAAATTATAAACATGTTATTTTACGTTATTGATATTATTGCTTACTAGCAACACTTAATTTTATATATCTTTGGTAATTTTTCTATGGATTTACTGTCAAAAAAACGCATCGGCAATGCCGTTGTATATTGTTTGCATCTAAAATTTTTAAGTCGTATATTTCAGTTTATATTGCTTGCCCCAACCTAATTCTTTCGGATTCGGATTCCCCGTCCCAAAGTTAGTATAAAGATAACTAGTTTTATTGTCAGAAAGCGTTCAAAATGGCCAGTTAAATTGTTTGTGCGTCGAAATTTTAAAGTCGTGTAATTCAGTTAATATTGCTTGCCGCCACCTAATTCTTCCAGATTCGGATTCCCCGGCCCAAAGTTAGTATAAAAATAACTAGTTTTAATTTTTAGGAATTTCCCCCATAAACCGAATATATTCCCACCATTCTCGAAATGGACTCTCAGAGGTTATGGTTGGAAACTTGTGTCGAATAGTCTCTGTCCGTACATCCTTTCACACAATACGTTTTAAGGACTTTATCGGTAGGCACATAAATGTTATTTATCACACATAAATCAACTGTTTCACACAACCAGATATTTGACAATTTTATGATGACAAACAACGGCGTCTGTCAAACTTTTCTTACAGTGTTTTAGAGGAAGTGAAATGGCGGGAAGCATGAGTCGGCCACCTAGCGGCGAGAACACACATTACACCGTTTGCGAACCCTCTCTTTCTGGCGCACGAGTCTTATGGTAATGTGAGCGAGAAACAAAAAAAATACGCATCGCCTACGTCACAAACATAGATTTTTACCATGTCTATAATTTGTGTTGACGTTTTTAAGCGGAGTTATACCCCCCTGGACAGGATTTAGATAAATGCGTATGTATTTGTGCGAAGTGATGTCACGTAGTCATAAATCGATATTCGATATTCTAGTGTTGTGTTGTCCCGAGTAATCGATGTTTTTTTTATTATTTTTTCCGTTTGGTCACTTTTGTGTTTGTTTGGTGAAGTATTCCGATATTCTTACTTTAATTTCATATGTTTACGTAAAATAATATCTTTAAAAAAAACATCCGTTACAGCCAGACCGACTCCGAGGTGATTTCGTTCCGTATTGCCAATATGGATACAAAACACTCAAATGGATAATTTTTTTAAAAATAACTTTTGGGTTACTAGCATAATATTATAATTCTTCAATAACCTATAATGTATATTGTTATTTTATTTATTTAACTTCTATTTCGACAAATAAATATACAGCAAAGTGATGTATCGAATTGTGTCGGTGCACTAGTGTTGTCTTTTCCCGAGTTATTGATATATTTTATTAGTTTTTTTTGGTTTAGTGACTTATTTCGAGTATGCCATACTTGCCGATCTTACTAAAATTGGACCAAATTCAATTTGTATACGTCAAGTACTATAATAATTTTCAATTTGTGAGGTGGTTATGGGTACCGCTGCCCCGGGAACCATTTATTGGATAACCTCTGTCATAGGTCACCCCAAGTGGTTCGCTACGTTTGTGACTTGAGCAGGGGTGCCCGGGTTCATGGGGGTGAGGATTGTCCGGGTCTTGGCGATATATGCATCGGTCCGCCAGTTGCGTGGCAGGCCGGATCGGGAGACCAGTCTAAACGCACGCTCAAGTCGCGACGCTACTGAAGATGAGTTAGCAGCAAGAAGCCACCTGACTATTGTATGTGCGCGCTCAAGTTGAGACGCGACTTAGTTGGACGAGTATTATAACAAAACCCTGTAGCAACCCGATGCAGAATTTGGTCGTAACACGGACATGTACCTAGCATGAAAGTCAAAAAATCCTCAACTTACAATGGAAAAAGGTTTTTTTTTTAAATATATATTTTTAAAAAGATGCCATTTGCGTGGTGATCTGATATAACAAAACACAGTAGGAAAAGTTGCGCCGTTTAGTCATGACATTTTCTATTATTTTCGAGTTACATGGATATTTAAATACTAGGTCATTTTTACTCATGATCCGATTTTCAGAACCCCGACATGTCTGGAGGTAGAGTGGAAAAAAATGGAGGTTTCCTCCACACCATCCGATTTGCAGTGTGGTGATTGGCAAGGGTGTTATGGCTTTCATGTCATTTTCAAAATTTCAACGAATGGCATTGGCGTTGGCTCTATTAACAAAACACAATAATAAGATTCGTAAAACAAAATAGTGAACAAAAAATTTACAATATTATATCGAAAATTGGTCACTTGCGATGTTCATGTGGTAAAAATTGGTCATTTTGGCCAAATAAACATCGCAAGGGAATTAAAATCTGTTGATTTCAGGAATTTTACTAAAATAAAAAATAAATATTTTATTTTAATACTTTTCCCTGTCTCAAACAACTTGAATGGTTTAGTTAAGTTTTGATAAACAAAAAAGATAACTATCTGTCCAAACAAGTATTATATATTATTTTTAATTGATTAATTTAGCAAAACGACACAAATTAATTTATTAAAATTTACTTGCCCACGCCGCGACCTGCGGATTCGTAGCCAAGAGCCTTACCCTTAGCCACGGAGGTAGTTCAAATGTACGCACCTACATATTTTAGTAGGTGTACCTATATGGGTAGAAAGATTTTTTTTTTAATTTTTAAAAGAAAGACAAACATTCCCTGGTTACGAATAACCTAACATTAGAAAAACTCCTACTACCACCACACTAAGCGGAAGGTATTACTTGTGTTGTGATGGAGAACTTAGCCAGCCGAGGAATCGAACATGGGACACCCGGGTGGGACCCAAACGCGATGCCCACTCAGCCACTGACCGGTCAAGTAAGTAAGAGCGATACAATTAATTAGTAGTACATTATTTTGATGTATCTCTCAAGGTTTAGCCAGCGTTAGCAATTTAAGCGCCCGAAAATATATTTTAAATCACTTGATTACACAATGACTTTCCTCTACTTTTTATAAATATAATACATATTTTTAAATTACGTGTGTAAACATTTCGGAAGAAAATCTTTAAATGATAGTGAAAATCCTATCAAAATCCATTTCGCCGCGATTATACGCCGAGACAAAAACAATAACGGAGAAATAAGTCGGAAAGATACATGACACATGACGAAGAACGGAAGACGGGAGATGCGGGGCGGGAGTAATAATAATAGGCGAGCATAACATGCACACACACACTCTTAGTTGGGTGGGTACCTACACATCGGTAGCGCGCTCGCTGAGCAGAGTGAAATAGCAAGTGATTTTTAAAATACCCATTGTTCTAATTTCTCAGCGCCCGGGTTTCCTCTTAACCACAGATATACAAGCAGTACCTACCGTGCGGAGCAGAGCAGTAGACAAGGTAGAGGAAACTCAAGGCCATTTAAAAAAGATGCGACCATAGACAACATAATTGCTCTCAGCCTACTCTATTCATTCACTAGCCCAAAAAAACTATTATAAAAATAAAAATGTCCTTGAAGCAGAAAAATGTCGAAATTTTTTCCGAGGGCAAGGTTCATCTGACTAAGAAAATGAACTTTTACAGTTTATTTCCTCAAGATGAAACTTGTTAATCTGAGAAGAAACCCAAAATTACAAGAAAAATTCCAAAACATTATTGTCCGACAGTACGACGATGAATTCCGACATTTTTCTGCCTATTTTGAACTCATTGTTATATATGTTTCAAAACTTTAATTTCACCAAAACAATAAGACAATACAGGATAACACTAATCAATAACATAAATAAGTTGGTCGATATAATAAATAACATTTATACGTTGTGGAGGAAGACATACGCCAAGTATGTTACGTAATAACCTAAAAACTGTCAATTCACTTTAAACTTGAACTTACGTAGGTAGGTTGAATATATGTTTGTAACTCGCTAACACTATACTGGCTTATATTGTATTTTTATCACGAACAACTTTAACACGCAATATTTTCGACGCGAAATGACAACCCGCGTGTATAAATAAACCACTCTCATTTTGTTGGAATGATTTGAAAACTGTCAAACGGCAAAATTCCGTCATCTCTTTCTGTTACACGATTCATTATGGTAGAGAGCGAGAGATCAAACCAATCCTTCTGCTCTAACCAATGAGATCTGAGCTTTTACCATATTATTCGTTTTCTATAAGAATTTTGAGGTGGGCGTGGCGGTTTCAAATAAGTTTCAAGGCCAAAGCTGAGAGAAATGCCCCTGCCTACCCTAGACCTAGGTCCTAAGGTTTAGAACTTACCTCCCAACTTCTTTTTCATACTGTCTCTCGTTGAAAAAGAGTGCCCCAACGCGTTCACAGAACACAGAAATGCTTCATAATTTGCTTCATTGTCAATGTATTCACTGATAACACCCGTCTCTGAATTATTTTTGAAATTACTTAACGAAACTTCTAAAAGACGGTCTAAACCGGCACTCAAAAACGCCATTTCTGATGATTTCTGACGTTTCGTTTCACCGCCCACCGCGTTTCACTGATTTTGCATCACAGGCAGTAGGAACAATTAACTCGGAACAGCTCGGGTATGCTCGGATATGTTGGCCACGCCCCCTGTCGACTAGTCGCTGTGCATATAGCGACTCCCTGGTTAAGGGGGTGACAAAATGGGGCCATACAAAAAGCCCGAAGATATCGATCTAGATATTCTAGATAGTGGTTTATTTATGGGCTTGTTGTACCGGGAGCCCAGTCTATTACTATTCCTATAATCGATGGTTCGCAAATCGAAAATGAATTGATTCCGCGTATTCCGCTTTCTACTCTGTAACATCACTATTGGTGTCGCACATCACTAGTGCTAGAGGTGATTGTAACACATTGTATTGTCGTCTGTGGTCACGCTAACAAGCTCTCTGTATAACCGTCACAAGAATAAAAGTCTATCTCATAAAATACAATCAGTGTTTTAATATAAAGTCATCCACATTAAATAGAACAAAACATGGTGTCAGAAGTGCGATCTCGATAATAAATAATAATAATACTGGAAGTTGGATGTTAATAACATAAATTGAAAAATATTAAGTATAATTTAAAATGGCGAAGGACGCGCAAAAGTCACACATACAACATGATTTTCATGCCCTGTCAAATCTGCAAGTGTTGTCAAATAATATGAATAATGATTCAAAATGGAAAAATTGGTGGCAAGACTACGAAATATACCTGGTAGCGTCAGGTTTGGAAGAAGCTACAGAACAAAGAAAAATCGCAATTCTGCTTCATTCAATTGGCTCCAAAGGTATGGAAATTTTCAAATCATTTAACATGAACATGGAATCAAGCACGCTACGACAAGTCAAGAAAAAGTTTGATGAATATTTTGCACCTCACAAAAACTTAACAATGATAAGAAATTCATTTTTTACACGAAAACAAAATAATTCAGAAGACATCAATAATTTTCTATTGGACTTGGAAAATTTAAGTTTGGATTGTGAATTTGGAAATTTAAGAGAATCTCTGGTAAGAGACATATTTATTGCAAATATGTGTGCAAATTTAAATCATATCCGTCAACGCTTATTACAAGATTCTACATTGTCATTACAAAAAACGATTGAAATTGCAAAAACCATCTTATTGTCACAAAGCAATGCAGAGAAAATTAACCAACAAACACACACAGAAAATATTCTTCAAATCAGTCATAATAAAAATACTTCAAGACAGTCGAGAGCATCATGTCAGTCAAGTCTAAGAGGGTCAACTTCAAGAAGATCAAGTCAGTTTGGATCTTCAAGTCGTCATGGGTCACCATCATCATCATCACAGCCAAGGTCAAGTGGTCATATCAATCCATGTGGAAGATGTGGTCAGCATCATCGCTACAAGTGCCCAGCAGTCAATGTCAAATGCAGGTCATGTAATTCTTTTGGTCATTTTGCTAAATATTGTTTTAAAAATAATTGTCACAATAGAGTCAGAAATTTAAACTTAGAGTCATCAAAACCCAATGATGACAGTGCTAATTTCACTGAGGGTCATTTTATTGCAACAATCAGAAATATTAATAATAACAATTATTCAAGTCAAGCATGGCACATAGATATAATAATTAATAATAAAACATTAGACTGTATCTTGGATACAGGAGCTGATATAAATGTAATGTCATTGACAAACTTTAAAAAGTTAAATTTATGTAATACAATTTTACAAAAAGTTTTTACAAAAGTGTCAGGATTTGGAGGTAATAAAATACCTATTATTGGTCATTGTGATATTGTATGTCAAATCAATGGAAATGTCATAAGTAAAATAATATTTTTTGTCACAAATATAGAATGTCAATCAGTCTTAGGTCTTCCAACTATTCAGAAATTTGGAATTATAAAAAGAATATTTAATGTTCAATATGATCATAACACCTTATTTACTGAATATAATGACATATTTCAGGGTCTCGGATGTTTACCACCTGTCGTTCATCTCAAACTTCGTCAAGATGCCGTTCCGTGCGTTGATCCTCCGAGGAAAGTCCCATTTGCCTTACAAAACAGACTTCGTGAGGAATTAGATCGCATGGACAAGATGAAGGTCATTGAAAAGGTTACTAAACCTACTTCTTGGGTAAATTCTGTTGTCATAACTGTCAAGGAGTCAGGTAAATTAAGAATTTGTCTTGATCCTAGAAAATTAAATAACTGCATAATGAGAGAATATTTTCCATTAAAAAACATCGATGAAATTAGATCAAAACTTATAGGTGCTGCATATTTTTCACATCTAGATGCTTATTCTGGATTTTGGTCATTGAAGTTAGATGAAGAAAGTAGTGATTTATGTACTTTTCAAACTCCATTTGGAAGGTACAGGTATTTAAGACTACCGTTTGGAATAAACGCAGCAACGGAAATTTTTTATAGGATTATGGTAGATTTGTTTGGAGATCTGGAAGGTATATTAATTTTTGTCGACGATTTTTTAATTTATGGAGAAACTGAAGAAATTCATAATTTTAGGTTAAGAAAAGTCTTGGAAAGGGCTAGAGAAGTCAACTTAAAATTAAATAAGTCGAAATGTAAATTTTTAGTCAAGGAAGTATGTTTCCTAGGTTATATTTTTAGTAAGGAAGGAGTAAAAGTTGACAAAGAGAAAGTCAAAGCTATTTTAGAGTTGCCGTCTCCTAAAAATGTCAAAGATTTACAAAGATTTTTAGGAATGGTAAATTATTTGGGCCCATTCATTGAAAACTTATCAAATAAGTCACAAATTTTGAGAAATTTATTAAAAAATAATGTTATATGGTCATGGGATGAAAATTGTGAAAAATGTTTTAAAACTTTGAAAGAGGCTATTTCAAATGCAACAGTTTTAAGTCATTATGATCCAAAAATACCACTAACTTTATCAGTCGATGCATCAAAATCAGCTATAGGAGCAGTTATTATGCAAAATAACCGTCCAATTGCATTTAGTTCAAAAACAATGACACAGTCGCAGGAAAATTATGCTCAAATTGAAAAAGAATTATTTGCCATACAATTTGGTTGTAATAAGTTTCATCAGTATATTTATGGTAACAAAGTGACAGTACAAACTGATCACAAACCTTTAGTCTATTTATTTAAAAAACCTTTACATGATGTACCAGCTAGATTGCAACGTATGATGTTAGCTCTTCAATCTTATGATTTAAATGTTATACATGTCCCAGGTAAAGAAATGTATATATCAGATACTTTATCTAGAGCAGCTTTAAAAGATCATTATATACCCGATTATGAGTCTGATCTACATTGTCATGTAAATTCAATATATATGAACTTAGCTATTAGTGAAGAATATCGTAAAAAATTGAGTAATGCTACTGCTTTGGATGAAACTATGCAAATATTAAAAAAATATTATTATGAAGGTTGGCCGAATAGCAAAGATAAAGTTCATTACACTTTAAAATGTTATTATAATATTCAAGACGAAATTCATGTCATTAATGAGTTAATATTTAAGGGTAATAAATTGCTAGTACCTCAAACTATGAGAAAAGAAATGTTAAACAAAATACATGAAGGACATCAAGGAATAAACAAATGTCTAAGATTAGCTAGAGATACTTTATATTGGCCTAGTATCACTGTAGATATAAAAAATTTAATTGAGCAATGTCAAATATGTAATAAATTTAAAGTTTCTAATCAGAAGGAACCACTGATAAATTATGAAATTAATAAGTTTCCATGGCAACAAGTAGGTATTGATTTAATGTATTTTGATAATCAAACGTACCTCATTGTAACAGATTACTATTCAAAGTTTATTGAAACTGCTTTCCTAAATAATAATTCTACTGCAAAAAATGTCATAATTCACTTAAAATCTATTTTTGCACGTCATGGTATACCAATGTCTTTAGTCTCTGATGGAGGTCCGCCTTTTCAAGCTATTGAATTCAAATCATTTTTATACGATTGGGATATAGAACATGTAGTTACTAGTCCATATCATTCTCAATCTAATGGTCAGGCAGAAAGTTCTGTTAAAATTATAAAAAATATTCTAAAAAAGTCAAAAGAAACAAATACAGATCCTTATATAGCTCTATTACATTATAGAAACACACCTAAAGCCAATTTACCGTCACCTGCTCAATTATTAATGTCTAGAACTTTAAGAATGAATATTCCTTTAATTCAAATTAAATTAAAACCAAAGGTTGTAAGATTCTCAGATTACAAAAACTGCGTTGAAAAAAATAATTCAAAAAATTCTAAATATTATAATGTCAATGCAAAACCTATGTCTATATTTAAAACAGGAGATTATGTGTATTTTAAGAAAAACCCTAAAAGTAATTGGTTACCAGCTGTGGTCAAGGAAAAATTAAAATGTAACAGGTCTTATATTGTTGAAGATTATTATGGTAACACGTACAGACGAAATAGAATTCACTTAAAAATGAGATATAATACAAATGTTAATAATGACCATCTGTCCATGCGATCTGATCCGGCACTTGAAGAGGCAGAAGCTGGAGATGAGGGACAGGTGGGAGAATATAATAATTTGAACAACCCTTACATTACCAGATATGGTAGAGTGGTCAAACAACCCGATAGGTATAATGTCTAATGTCAGTGTATTTAAGATTTTATTGTATTGTATGTAAGCATAATGTCTAATATCAATGTATTTGAATTTTTATTGTTTTTATAAATAAAGAAAGGGGATGTAACATCACTATTGGTGTCGCACATCACTAGTGCTAGAGGTGATTGTAACACATTGTATTGTCGTCTGTGGTCACGCTAACAAGCTCTCTGTATAACCGTCACAAGAATAAAAGTCTATCTCATAAAATACAATCAGTGTTTTAATATAAAGTCATCCACATTAAATAGAACAAAACATACTCGAGTCCTGCGCAATAAATTTGTGTATATACTATAAGTCCAAGGTCACAATGGGTTCCATGATATTTCATCAAAATTAAAATTCAACACACATTTAAAAAGTGATATAGAGTCATTAAAAGTGATGAAACAGAAACTATGTTAAATAGTTACCTATGTAACCTTTTTAACCTAGCTTTTTTATCACTTTTCATGACTTTATATCACTTTTTGGAGGTGTGTTGAATTGTCATTTTGATGACATTACTTTGAATATCAGCATTGCAAATGTGACACAAAGGCTTTGAAAGTCCATGATATTAATGAAAATTCAGTTTTTTGAGCTGAATGGATTTTAAGTTATTTATTTGTACTCATCTTTTACGCAGACGTCTATTTACTACGACCAGTGATTGTATGCCGAAGAAATAAATCTCACCCGCTTTTTCGCCAAAACTCCCCAAATTTCATGAAAACTCCCCAGATTCGAATAATTCGGTACTTCATCCTTAAAAAAATAGGAAAAAGTGTAAAAATAGGCGAACCAGCTATCGAGAGCGGGGCGAATTTTTTCCATTGTAAATAATGTTTTATTTCGTAATATTTTGGCTTACTATATAATGATAGATCAAAAATAATCTTCCTTCAAATCTTTTCTAGGCTTATTTATGTTGGCAGGGCTCAACAACTTGACAGACATAAATATCTCTCAAGCCAAGCTTAAAATGCAACTGATATACCGGTCCATGCGCCCTGGCAAAATATGCCAGATTTGCTACATTAGTTTATGAAATCATTGGAAATTCAACACGTAAACATTTCATAAATACAAATATTCCAGACAAACTACGTTTCTTCACATCAGCTTTTAACACTTCACTCACAGATGGCCACTAAACAAAATGCATGATAACACAAAATCCTCTTCCTCAAAACCAGATTTCTTACTTTTTTTCCAAATACTCCCTTTTTCCCTTTGAAATTCAAAATCCCCCAGATCTGTGGACTTCTCCCCAGATATACGATCACTGATCACGACGGACGAACTTGTAAAGAATGGAAAATAATAACGTTTAAATAAATATTTAGGTACATATCAAATCGACACTATATAGATGCAACATATGCGCACCCTTCCGGGTTTATAGTTCAAATTTAAAGATAAAACAAATACGTATGCGCAGGAAAACTTTTTTTTAGGTAGAATATAGGTAATTAGCACAGACATATGAATATTAATAGACTAGAAATTAAGGGTGAGGGGTAAAATCAACTGTTGAAGAACGAAGAGGGTAAAGCTGACTGTGATTCGTCAATAAATCAATCTGATAGTATAAAGGCATCTCGCCTTATAATATCACCATTTAGTTCTTAAAAGTAAAATCTGCTTTTGAATGAATAGACATTTTTACATGGAAGCGCAAATTACTCGCCACGTTATGAACAATTTTGCGAAGTCCAAATTCGGCAAAAAAAAATTCTTCTATTTTCAGAGTCGAATATTTAGTTTACGTATTTAGTTAAGACACTTTTATAAATGTTCATAATTTACTTCCCATTAACAACGATGCGCACACTTGAGAATCGCTACATTCGACCAATGTTGGAGGGTTGTCACAACCGCTATGTTCCTATTAATAATAAAATATTGAAATCTTCAAGAAAATATATAACATTTCACTTTTAAGAAGATAATAGAAAAGTAAAACAACTAAAAAAACAAATGAAATTATATACACACAGCTCTTACCAGCGATTCCTAAGAGTATTTGGAGTAAAAATTTGGACATCATTTTGCCTTCCGATGACACTTTTTCAATTAAAAACAAAAAACATGATTTTCTATCACACATCGCCACTCGGTATAACCTAGCGCATTACGTGATATGCACTCCTTCTCGTTCCAGCAGTACCGTACATACGAAACAAGCGCGTACCTAACACGTGGTCCGTTGCGATGTGTGATAGTATGAAAGTTAATATGTGATCGGTGGCGACGTGCGATAGAAAAATATAATATTTTTAATTTTAATAGATAAAAAAATGTCATCGGACAGCAAAATGACACATACATTTTTCATTCCAAACATGCTCACTGTATCTACATTTTACTTCCAAACATACCAATTTTTCACAATTGATAACCAACCATTTATCCTATGTTAAGTGTTGTTTATGTGTTGTGTAAAGTTCAAAACTCGTTTAGTAATAATGCCATTAAAGTGGAATAAATTTAAAAATTATTGGTTTATTATCCTTTATTAATACCACGGAGTTCCAAATGATACTATATGTATTTTATCAAAGCGCAAAAGGCGAAGGCACATCCCTGATTCTTGTGCACGGCTTTGTGTTTCGCGTCCATCGCGTGATAGTATATGTTTCTAAAACTGATCCATATTATACGATGTGAATAAGGTTAAAACAAAGTAAAATAATGCTTACCTATGGAATGTATGGCTAGCTTTAGACTTGTTTAGTTTTCTGGATTTAACACTAACTTCAATAAATAATACAATTGAATTTAACATCTATCGTAAACCGACATTCACGGATATAACTATACATAACACGTCAAACCACCCGATATCACACAAACATTCTGCCTATCATTCAATGGTACACCGCTTAGTAAAAATCCCACTATCAGCTGTTCATTTCGAAATTGAACTGTCAAAAATAAAACAAATTGCTCTAAATAATGGTTACTCGACACACTTAAATGATAAAATCCTGAATAAGAAACTTAAACTCATTTCGACGAATACATTTTTATTTGGTACACCTGAAACTAATAATAAAATCATAAATACCTTTCAATGGCGTAAAATCTTATACATATCCAATTTTTCTTCACTTAGTAAAAAAAATTTGCCTACCCACATTAAACCCGCGTTCTATACTGATAACAACTTGGGAAAATTACTTAAAAATACTAAAGATAAAGATCACAAATTTAGCCACTCAGGCATTTACCAACTATGTTGCAATGATTGTCCATCGTTCTACATAGGTAAGACAACTAGAAATATAAATATTAGAATCACGGAACATTTAAGATGTTTAAATAACAATAATTTTTCGGAGTTTGCCAATCATCTCATTTCCACCGATCATACTTTTAGTAAAGATACAGGGGTTAAAATTCTTCACCGTAGTAATAAAGGCAAAAAATTAGATAATTTAGAAGCACTTGAAATCAGAAAATCCCTCAATAATAACTCCAGTATAATAAATAACCAAATTAATCTGTCTTATAGTCCTATTCTTGACATATTTCCAGTTAACCGCTCTGTTCTTCCTGGAATTCCCGTAATTACCCCTTCCACTTTGTCCACATCTCCCTCAAACACTTATCATTTTTGTATTTATGTGTCAATATTTTGTGTAGTAGATCAGTTTTAAATATTCTCCTGACGAAGGAAGGGATCTTCCGAAACCGGTAGAGTGAAAATAAAACTATCGTGGTCAAAAACAAATTTATGTGTTTTTATTATAAAATAATAATTTCGTTTATGAATGCGTTGAATTCAAAGGCCCGCACTTTGACCAACACTTCACCGCCTGCATCCGGAGTCTTCATCATCGGTCCTGAAGTCATCTCATATACGGCATCCTGACTCAATAAAACACTGTGCCTTCACAACCTCTTTCGTTGCGTGTCTCCTACCAGATCCCCAAAGGTCCATGGTTGAAACAGTCCATAAACATCCGATCCGATTATCGGATCGGACGGCCACATTGGAAGGGCGTGGCCTATTTCATTACCGATTGGATTGTCTGGAGGCGCGCGGTGTCTACTTTTGCATAGAATTGAAATACACGTCCGATTTTTTCTTCCGACTCGTCAGCAGGGTTGCCAATTCATGGAGAATTAAAACAAAATGCAAGGAATTTCAGGAATGTGATTTTTCAAGAATTGGGTTTATTGCAGGGAGAACCTTTTTGTGGGAAAATGCGGGATTCTGGACATTTCTTGATTATCCTACCATATTGAACATATTAACCATCTACTTCTCCTCCCCACTACCTTCAGCCTCACAACATACCCCAATTGGGGATGCCGTAGAATAACTGGCTACAGATGGTTCGGAGCAGTTGGGACTCTTGTGCTGTATTCACATAAAAACATAGCAGAACCCTTGTACAGTTAGAGCTTGCATGCGATTGTTGAGATAAGTGGCTAACCAACGAAGGAGGTCACCGTGTATACATATTGCTTCGACTTTTTCAATTAAGATACTGTGAGGAATTTTATCTAAGGCTTTGTAATAATCTGTGTATACCACATCAACTTGATATCCGTTATCCATAGCAGCAAGCACTGTATCCACAAACTCATACAGATTGGTTTCTGTTGGTTTTTTAGTCACAAAGCCATATTGATTTGAAATGATATGAGGTCGTATACAAGGAAAAATATTGTCAAAAACTATTTTTTCAAAAAGTTTACCCATCACATTTAATTTAGAGATCGGTATATAATTTTCAATATTGTGTTTGTATGAAATAATTAATGAGAATAGGCTTTCCATGCCACAGAATGTTCGATTGAAATAGAAACTCAATAATGAATCAAATTCAACTTTCTATTCTATAAAGAATCTTAGAACAGAGCAAGTTTGAACGAAATAGAATAAGTCTAGGGTGAACGAGAAAAAAATCCTTTCTATTATCAAACTGTTCATTCAACCAGGAAAGTTAAGTAGGTAATGAATTATAGGCAATGTTGTCTAATGCCTCGTTGACGTTTCAGTGTTAGTTTAACAACTCTTATTGAACGAAAAAAATTGAACAAGACTTCGTTCATACGTTTCAGTTTAAAATCGAACAGATATTGATAATCAAGATGGCGTCAACTGAAATTATTCATGCGTCGGATTTGCTCTATAATTTCGACATTTTGCGGAACGTGCTTGAAGCACGAAAACGTCATATTTAAGTTAGAAAATGGATCCTAAGAAGAAATTAATTATATGCACCTAATACTATTTTGAGAAAGATGGAATTACAATATTAGAAGATACTGTAGGGTATCGAAATCATTTACGAATTTCGGATGAACAATTTGGTAAAGTTGCCGAATTCCGTTAAATATAAATAGTTGTTTCTTGTAGTAGGTAATTAAATTGAAACCAGGTGTTATTTTTTTTGGCACATTGAGTGTGCAGCGGAATTCAGCAACTTCGGCATTTTTATTTTTAAAATATGATGCGAGGAACTAAAAATTGCAAGCGAGTTGAAACATGTGTTCACACGTGTCGATTCGGTGTAAAACTCAAACGATGACTCATACTTAACAAAAGTAGGCGGGAAACTTGGTCAACTAAAAATTTGATTTACTTTGTTGAAAGGATGTTCACACTTAATTTAAATCTAAAAACTTTCAAGTATTTTCAGTAGAGAGTTGAGCAACTAAAATTGAAGATGTTTCGATTTTAGTTGATCATCTCGAAAGTTTTTGCTATACCCCATTCACACAGAGCGATTTAATCGATAAGTGTGAACAGCCTTTCAACAGAGTTGATCAAGTTTTTAGTTAAACGACGAAAGTTGAAAGCCCGTCTACTTTTGTTGTTCAAGTAAGAGTCATCGTTCGATTTTCCCGCCAAATCGAAACGTGTGAACTTTTGTTTCAAGTCGCTTGCGATTTTTAGTTCCCTGAGGTCGTAAGTAGACGTTAGAAGTCTCTACTGAGTAATTTATTTACGCGTACCTAGTTCCTACCATCATGACATCTACTTCAATGAAAAAATGTATTAAACGGTCGGATGATATGATATTTAGATTTATGGATCTATACTAAAGCCATTCTTTCTTTGGGATCAGAAGCAAGAAATTTAATAATAATATTATTTTTGAAATGTTACTTTAACTTAGTGGTTATTATTATTAAATAACACGTCTCTGGATGTTTAAAAAAACAATATTTTTTTATCTTCATAACAAATTTTAGGGCATCAACTATTCCAACGAACACTTCTTTTATAAACAATGATATCGTATTTTTTGGAACTCTGTGCATATGAGCCAGACTTGAAAAAGAATCCCCCGTTACCAGGTATCTTAGAGTAATTTGTAACTTAGTTTTGCCGGGACTTTCCATATAGCGATGGGCATAATCGATGAATCTTCGATGATTTACTCGATCTTTTTGATAATCGATATATTTCGATAAATTGTCAGGGACAAATCGATTCTATCTAAAATCATCACAGAGTCCGAGATAATCGTTTTGAAACGTCATCGAATAAGGAATCGATTCTGTCAAAAATCATTCGAAACGACAGCCGCACGTCATAGATCAGAATTAATCGATATAAAAGTAGTCACGTCATTGATCAGAATTCATTGATTCCCAAATCTGTGATACGTCAAAAATATCTGGGATTGCTTGACAAACGAGATGTGTTGATTTATTTATGAACGAGATATTCCCGTGAGTACATTGTGCTACGTACTATCTAATATGATTTGATATTCATTTGGGATTACGCAATTATGTTGTGTTGGTAATGTTAGTTAATTACTATATTATCTACCAACCAAAGAAGCTACGAGTATGACAGTGTAGTAGAAGAACAATTCATTCAATTTTTAGGTTACGATTTACGACGCCAGTACATTTAGTGTATGTAAAAATGGCATTATGACTGTTAAGTAAGTTGGGTTATTAATAATAATAAATTAAATATTTTTGTTGTGCTGTATTATTCTATTATGGTTGACATGACATGAATCCCCCACCCGTGATATATAATTATTTCGATCATGTAAATGTTTAGATACTGCCCATCACTAATTCCGTAGAAAAAAAAATTCTGAATTTTATCTGACGGCAACTGTCAAAGTCGAAGTTTATTTACATTTCAGATAATATTAATAGATTTTTATTTATTAGCAAACGAGATTAATAGAAACATACGCTTATACAAATGTTTATCGCACCTAAGCACATCCTTCTCAGCTTTTATCGAGTGCCAATGTAACGTAGTATTAGTCGATGATTAGTCGTACCCAATGACATTACAAGTACCTGTGAAAATTTCTAGTCGTAAATAAAGTTGTTCTAGTAGTCTGTCATAATGCTTACGACCAATATTTTGAAGGTTGGGGTCCGAAATGCAAATTTGAGATTTATTTCGGCAAAGGCCAACATCGCCAATGAAACGGTTGAGAAATTCAACGCGGAAATACGAGCAGGTGGGTTATGTTTTGACATTTGAAATATATAAGTATAGTTGTGCAACATATTACAAAAAATGTAAAAATAAATGGTAAACTTGTCGAATTCCACTGCATGCAAAGGCTCTATAAAAAGACAACGCTTGATTTCAACTACAATATCTAATTTAGACAACTATTAAGTTGGGGTTTGTAAATATGCATAAAAATATTTAAGGTGTTTGGGTTATTTTAAATAATTTATGCATATTTCCTAACCTTCAAACATAACTTTGTTTGAATAAAAATAGAACTTTAATGCATCTTTTATCATCTCTCATAACATAAATAGTTACGTTGGCAATTATTCAGTATCGCTGGCCACGCTTAGTGCGATTTTTTTAAATAAAGCCTTTTCATTCACCTTGAATACTATAAAAGGCAACTATCTGCATTTGGGGAATTTTATTTTTAACACTAATTTTCAATTAAGTAAAATGAAAATTTGCTTTCTTTGTGTGGGATGTTAGCCCTCAATAATATTTCGGTAAAGGTTACGAATTCCGCTTCACGGTAAATATGGAATGTTTACTTTGAATTACTTGAATTTAGTTATATTATTACTAAAAGTTACTATAAATGTTGGGGAACCTTTAATAACGCCTGCTCGCGTCCCCTTTAGAGTTATATCCCAGTTTTCAAGTAGTTTGTGGGCTACGCTAGGTTTGTATAGACTGGTTTGTGATTTAATTCTAATACGATATTATGAATATAATCCAACTCTTGATATGAACATAGTCGCCATCGGCTGTGACTATAACGGCGCCGCATACTAATTGACATATCGCGTAAGTGACTTAATAAACGAAATTAAAATTAAAAGTGCGTATTTTTCCGTTTCCCCCGACATAATAAATCATATTTTGAATTAATAAAGCTAAATCCATTTATTTGAAAGTGAAATATTGCGTATTAAGAGTGAAGCGGAATAAGAGAAAAATAATAATATTTCAATTAAGCTTGGCCTGTGATCCCGAATATGAAAATTCTGAAGAATGAAGGAAGAATTAATGTATTTAAAAAAATTGTTATGCTTACTGCAGAAATATAATTTTACATATATGTAACCATGTAAACGAACTAACTCAATATACAAATAAAAATACATGTTTTTAGCATACACCCTCAGATGCTAGAAATCTAATTCATCCCTGAATAATTAATTCCACAAATTTGGTTTGTTTTAGAATTCCAGTGCGGGCTGCCAGCACAGGCACGCAGTCCATAGGTTGTGAAACTGTGATTATTTGTTATTAATTTTTCTAGGTGGCGTGGTACCGGTGTTCAAATTGGCCGCCATCTTTGATGAACGTGTTGCCGTTCAAGATCATTCCGGGGAATACACGTACAGGGGCTTGTTCAACGCTGCCAAGGGATTGTCCAATCAAATCAACGAAGCATTGGGTAATTAATAATGTCGCTGTCGAACGTGTGATCCATTGATGGCAATCCCCGTACACGGATGTCACACTTTGTTTCACTTTGATGAGATAGATTATATATATATATATTATTAGATAGAATGAATCAAAAAACTAGTAAAATATTTCGCTGATAATTAAACTTTTAGCCTCAGCCTTATAAAAATCTAAGGATAACTTGTTTCATAGAATTTGAACAATTCATCATATTTCAACATTCATTTGCGAGTTCTGTGAATGTCCTATTCAAGTTCTGTTATTATATCATTATAAGCCAGTTATTTGACGGAACTGAAATAATAACTTGAAAATTAACTTTGTAATTTGAAGAATTGTTCCAATTCTCTGAAACAACCCGTCCTAAATGTTTCACTAATGATTTATTTGAATGATAAAATGTTGATGTCATAAACATTCCTTGTACATGTTTCGATACATCGCTTGCTGTGACAGATCGGCACTGAAGCATTTAGCCACCGCCATCTTTATTAACACAGGCCTCGCTGAAGAAAATGAACTGACAGTTAAAGAGACCTGTTTTCGGACTTTTGCACTGGCTTAGTCGCCAATAGATCGGCAGTAATGAGGTTAATATGTCCTTTTGTACATCAGACATTTTCTAAAACATTAACCTTCTTAATTATTACTTTATTTGCGCAGGTTTAGTTTTGGTGGCCGTTTTAACCATTCCTAAGTTAAGTTTTTCACTACATATTCTGTTCAATTCAGTTTATTCATTTTAAAAACATTTCAAAATTGTTAATTTTAATGCGTTTTTAAAATACAATTGGTAATAAAAATTCTTACATTAATGTAAACAGTAGGTAAAATAAGTAATTTTAAATACATGTAGGATTACGAAAGATTTTTTAAATATTTATGTTGAGGGATCAGTAGGATTTATAGGCCCTGTTAGGAGTTCTACCGAGCCGAACCCTCTGATATGAAAATATCTGGAGTCAGTGAATTATTTTCCCATTTAATCTCTGGTGATTTGACGTGTTGTTCTTGTATTGTTTTGTATTTATATTACATGATCATTTGTGGAAAAGTGTGTGGAAGGTTTTAGTATTTCCTATGTGAAGATTTAACCCAGACATAAAGTCGGAAAAAACTAATATAGAGCTTGCCTTTTAAAGGCAAATTAGTCCTCCAGGCCGGGAGATAGAATAGTCTATGTTGTCGGTGACGTAGATAACTATCGGGAACATAGAAATGAATGCTCTCCATGATGACCGAGTTTTCAAACCATCCACGTATCAGTCTGAAGAAATGTGTAGCAATGCGCCCATCCCTCCTGACCCGTAGATAGTGATAGTACCACGTGTTTGTGACCTAATGCGCATTACATATCTAATCTACTTGTCTTTTAACCAGTTGAACGATGGCTACCCATATTTAGGTCTCATCGCTCTAGGCCTTAAGCGATGACTGCCTAAATTTAGGTAGACGAATTTAAAAAAAATTATTTTGTAATTCCCGCAAATAGCTAAACTATAAACCTACAAATATGGATTAAACAATGAAATATAGAACGATTCAATGGCTTGAAACCACAGTAATCGGTTTATATGTTTCCATATTTATATTTGGAGGTATGATTTTTTAATCAAAAACCTAATGCCCGGAAATCTCCATCGCTCAAGTGGTCAATACAACATAAACCTAGCTGAAAAACACTTCTGTACATTGCCATCTCAACACACAGGCGTTTCAATCCTAGTGAGATGGGCAATATGTAAGCACTAAAACCAAATGTTTATATTTTATATTTAGCATATGAAAAATCACAGGATAGTGCGAATTCTTGATTCTTGATAAATTGGAAAAGTTTTGAAATAATAACATATTATCTACATATAGTACTTTAGCGCTTATCTGAATTCTTCACTCAATCAGTTCCAATTTTGAAAATGATACTTAAATTCAAAGCAAATTTGACTTCATTGAACCAGATTTCACGCAGGACGCACAAACTACCAAAATTAGTTTGTGTGATGAAGTAAAAAAAAAAAGTATAAAATTTTGTTAAATTTATTTAAACCTGACTGATCGAATTTCAATATTCATCGGTTTGTTTATAATGAAAAATGATGAATGGTTAGACCTATCTTTTTTAGCTGCATATTTTAAAATTGAAACTTTATTAATTTTCATTGTAATTTTTTTTTCAAAAATTTTTAGGTGGTAAAACGCAGAAAACAATAGCCTACCTTTGCCACGGGGACTCGTCGCATATTTTCACTCAGTGGGCAATATGGATGACGGGAAACATTGGTAAATAGACCTTTTTAATGTTAGGGGAATTAAACATGATTGCATTAGGCCTAAGGCACTTCACGCTATATTATGCGCAGTTAAATTGGGCCTGGCATGTTCGTATTATATGTTGGGCTGACACACTACGCTATAATCTTCCTCAGGAGAGGTGGTCAGATCAATTGGGGGACTGCCGCGGAATATCATTTCTTTGTATGGGATCTGTCACTTGACAACAATATTCTGAAGACCATGCAGAGCTCGGTTGTATCTTCCCTTTCTGTTGCATGCATCATTTATGAGAAAGAGCGAGTGTTTTCAATGAAGCAGTAAGCCTAAACCATACATTTTTAATGTCTGGATGTGGCTGATTGAATTCACTTGAATTTAACAGTAGGCATGTGTTTTACTTTATGAAAAGAAAAACAAATATTCCCTGGGAAAAGTAAAATGATCTGAAAACCATTTTAATAAATATATAAATATTTTTTTTAGCCGTTCCTCTATCCCCGCAACATCCCGCCCCGTTGATAGAGCACTATCTTCAGGACAGCGGAGCGTCTATGGTTATCTGCGATCAAACCCTCGCTCAAAATCTGCCTCAGTCCAAAGCCACAACTCTGTTCCTGCCTCCGGAACTACGATCAACAGCTTTATTGGACCTGTTGCATGAAAATACTGGTAAAATAGACATATACAACTTGACACGGTTAAATTTTCAATTGCTGATGTCACTAGTGTAAGTATTAAGTATTGTGGATACAAAATAAATATATTAATTTTAAATTGGTACATTCCCTCATTCATTGACTGCAAATTTAATTATGTCAACCTGTAGTTTTTCTTTTCTTGCGCATGTAGATAAGAGCACTTCTGAAAAGTGATTTAATTAAATCTACTCAACTCTTTGAAATCGCATTTGTTTTCTACGCAATTGATATATTTAGTTTTAAAAGATAATAATTAAGAAAAAATATAGATTAAAACATAAACTGGTGAATTGCAAAATGACATTTTGGAGTCGATTGTGTTATAACTTTTTTTGATTTGTGCTTTCGTTTTCGAAAATTAATAAAATGTTATAGTCAAACTAAATGGATCACATATGCGACAGCCACGTGTATAAGATTAATGTTAATTATGTGAATGTTTGAGCTACAAGACATAGATGGCTCTAGTATAGATAGTTCTTAGAGGTTATAGACTTATCCAACAGATGTCAGTAGAATATAGGTGTGACCCTCCATGATTATAACCGAGGTGGGCTAGCAGTTAGGTTTCTAGCAACGATTTTGAGAACAGATTGGAGAGGATTAGGCCTCTAGGCCGTCCTACAAACTCGTTACTGATTTAAGAGTCTAAATAAAGACAAAGGGCCTTGCTAATAAACGTATTTAAAATATTACAACACTGATAAACAACCATTAATGTAAGGGGGAAAGTGTTTTGTCATAAAGAAGTTTTAATTTATTTCTTAAACCATTCACAGCAATTATGTATGTATTTTAAAATATTTCAGATGCACCCGGTGCTTTAAGCCTGGATGGATTCCAAGACGGGCAGTTCTACGCTAAAAGCGATGCACTTTTAATGTACACAAGTGGAACTACTGCCAAACCAAAAGGTAAATAAAGGTTATATAAAATTATATCACTGCACGGTACTTGCAATGTCTGTATGTATGTTACTGTATTATAAGTATTAGGGTTTTTATTTATTTAAAAAGTATTAGATTTGCAAGAATATGCCCGAGGAAGACATGGCACCATCCTCTCAATTAACACGTTGAACGCCATTGTGAAATGAAGAAACATTACCATTTTAAATTCGAAAAAAAAAATAAGCAGATGGCATCGGCGACCATCAAAACGTATTCCTTTTTTTTTTACCATAATTTTCCATGAAATCAAGAAAATTAACTGCGGTCACCGGTGACCGTCATGGCGCTATAGGAGAAAAATGACGATTTTCATTATGAGGTCACCGGTGACCTACATGGCATTCAATGTGTTAAATACTTCACAGATTGTGTTAAGAGTCAGAATTACAGAAGAGTTTGTATGAGATGGCGCATGAATTCGAATGAAGCAAGGAGTGGATTGTGGCGGTCTGTCCTCATTATCTTGTCATCATAATAATAATAAGTATCTCGTTTTTTATCTCTTATCTTTTTTATACAGATTATGTTATATCAAACAAAATAAATAAATTATTATATAAAATAATTTTACCTCAGCTTTGTAATGCAACATTATATATCAGTAAATCTTGGTTAACTCATTATGTAAATACATATTTTTAAAAATTATCTCTCCTCGCTGACGCAAAATAAATCGATATAAGAGATTTAGTTCAAGAGCAATACATATACTCTTCCCAACCGGGAGAACCATTGGCAGGTTGGTCTTACAGGCAGGAAGATAGAATAATCTATGATGACGCTGTCTCAGATAGTCATCGGAAACATAAAAAATAGGTAAGTTCTTGATACAGCCTCGCAGCAGTCTGAATAAGTGGGGGCATACTCCTCTCTTCTGAGCTGCAGAGAGTGAAGTCCTAGCATGCCCATTCGTTGGGTAGAGCCACAGATAGTGGCCGTACTCGCTCATGTAGAAAAATCTCAGAAGTTTTTTTTAAAATCTCTCCAACATGAGGGGGCACCCAATCTCATGAGGATTCCAGATAGCCGAATCACTCTCCAGCCTACTGCGGGCCAGGTAGAAATATAAAATTCTCAGAATACGGGTATCCCGGATATCGATAACAGGTATCACTAATATCCCGGTTCGGAGAACAAACCTTATAATTTTTAAAGCTGACTGACACACCCCTTCTATATGAACACGAAATGTCGTCTACTTTCAAGCGTAATCGCAAGATCCTTTATAGATGAAACTCGTTTGATATTAT
Source organism: Hesperophylax magnus (assembly GCA_026573805.1). Lineage (NCBI taxonomy): Eukaryota > Metazoa > Arthropoda > Insecta > Trichoptera > Limnephilidae > Hesperophylax > Hesperophylax magnus. The sequence continues at coordinate 373,235 of JAIUSX010000016.1, forward strand.
GATGGAGCTTAGGGTACCTATGCAGTGGCGGCTCGTGACTTTTGAGTGAGATAGAGTGCCAAGTTTGAAAAATTCGACATTATTGATGTTGAGTCCATTATTGAGTCTAAGATGATTTTTTTTTTAAACTTTCGGCTGCAATAACATTAACTCTTTGCATGCGGCCGTATCAACTGTTGTTACGGCAAAAAGTCTATACTCACACGCGGCTGTATCAACAGTTGATACGGAAACTTTGACGGCCGATATTCCAGCGCTCTTTCGTCGTAAATGTATTTCTTGCTCACTTGGACATTCGTAGAACTATCACGATGCTGACATCTACAAGAATTTCTGAAAAATAAAATTGTATTTCATAAAAAAAGATCGATAATCAAGTGCGCCTCTTCGCGCCTTTTAGTCCTTTAGTTTACATTTTTGTCAACAGATGGCGTTAGTACTAGTATGTCATTCACAACTTTTCATAACTAAAAATGATAAGTGATCATGGTGTCCCACTTGTGTCTATCAACGCAGTGGCCTAAGTACACACACGCCGAGTGAATGGCGGGACCACATTCAAAAGATACGGTACGTCTTTGTATGAAATTTTATGTTTTTGTTTTTATAAACATCTAAGAGTGTTGACACACGAGGATTTGTTTTCATATTGTGGAGAATAATCTGTTCTGTCTATATAGTCCAATAAATCATGCCAGAATGCTATAATTTGATATTTAATTGCGTGCATAGGTATTTGAAAATATGTACCGCGTACGGGTATAGATAAAACGGAGCAAATTAACGCGTTCAAAAGTTAATATGTAATGCCATTTTTTGTAATATTAGCACTCTAGTACACCCAAAAGTTACGAGCCGCCGCTGTACAGTGGCATGAGTAGTTGAGACGGTAAGTTCTCTAGTAGGTAAGATGAAATGCTCTGGTGAAAGTTATATAGGACTACATATTTCAAGACATTGAAATGAAACCGGTTTCGTTGACTTCATTTAGAAATATTATCAACGTCAGACGCTTAGAGAGCTGAAGATAATCCAGCATATTCAGATCTAGACATAAAAAATAGCTACATCCAGTTCTGTTTTGTGAATCATGAATGGGGTGTGAATGTGGACTACATTGTAGAAGAATATCCCCTTCTACAGTTTACCGGATGCACATCTGTGTACTGTCTGAACCAAGTGACTCCCGATGCCGTCCACTAGCTGAATAATTCCAGCATCAGAAGATACTCTTAGTATCGTCCTGGTGAAAGATTTCCATTCAGAATCAAAATGTTGCGTGAAATAGCTTCAGCCGTGCATGGTGACCAAATTTGAATAACCAAGTGCTTTCCCACCTTCCTCTTCCCATTCTCCGTCCACTCCCCATACCTTCAGCCTCAAAATATACCCCAATTATTGATGTAATAGTCTTACTGGCTCCAGACGGTTGGGACTCATCGTTTTGAAGTAAGTAAGAGCACTTCCATATAAATTTGCAGGCGTAGTTCATGGTTTCGACCAGCTGTCAGCGCAAGTGAGCTCGCTGCACTCTGCGTGGAGATACCGTGCCACGGACACGCTCCTGCACTGCCTGCCCCTTCACCACGTACACGGCGTGGTCAACAGTGTGCTGGCCGGGCTGAGCGCTGGAGCCAAGATCCGGATGATGTCCGGATTCAGTTCACCGTCGGTGAGTATTAATTCGACAGTTAATTCGAAATCTCATCTGTAATAGATGCTTAAAATCTCTCATCTCCCTCTTACCCGTAGTAGTCCCACAATACAATACACCACTACTCAAGCAAGAATCTCTTTAAAATTGTAATGTCCTAAAATCAGTAACTGGCTATGTTCTTCGAAATGAAATTATAACACACAATTTTGTTAAAATGGCTACAACATACAATAATCTATGTAAAGCACCCTTCAAGTGATTGATTGATCATAGCGAAATCCTGTTTTAATTGAAATGTTTTGCATTTTGTCTGTCTGTAAATTTGTTTGTACGTTCCATTTCAAGATGGTGGTCATTTTAACTGTTCAGTAAAGATTCTTTTTTTCAAATTTGAAATCGCTGTGTTTATTTGGACTTCATTTTTTGCATTTTTTCAATATCATGGTACCTACCTGCCTGAAGAAAGTTTGAAAAAAGAATTAGAGCGGGAGCACACAGAGAGCGGTCAGAGTTCTGCGTTCTAGTGACCGTTGACCGCTCAAGAGTTCCAACGCACACAAGCGGCGTTCAAATTCTCGCGTTCTAGTTTCGTTTGGGTCTTTGCATATGCAATATGTCACTAGAAAGTTCATCATCCGATGAAGAATTATTGCTCTTGTGGAGCTTAGCAGCTTCTAAAAAGAAAAGAAAGTATTGGGTGCGTACGGCAAAAAAAAGGGGCTCTCCCTTGTAACAAATTTACGGTTATCTATTTTAGATCATAAATACCTAATAAGAAGGCTACCTATCATACAAGTAATAATTAATATTTGACAAGTTCTAGTATTTCAATTTTTCACACAGTGTTACAATGTATTTACCTATTTGGCAATCAGAACTTTACATCATGCACCCAATCAACACAACACGAGAAGAACAAGGCGAATTTACTAATAATAAAATTTAAATTTACTAGTAGCAATTTCAAACCAAGCTTCGGCTTTTTTGTCTTGGTTTTTATAATTTACATCACTTAAATCGTATAATAAACTCCTTTAAAAGTTCTGGCGTTCTCTGCCTCGGCGGGAAAAGAACTCTTAGAACGCGACGTTCCGTTTTGTAACCTCAGACATCGCGGCGTTGCGGCGTTCTGGCGTTCTCTGCCTCGGCGGGAAAAGAACTCTTAGAACGCGACGTTCCGTTTTGTAACCTCAGACATCGCGGCGTTCTCTGCCTCAGCGGGAAAAGAACTCTTAGAACGCGACGTTCCGGTTTGTAACCTCAGACATCGCTGCGTTCTGGCGTTCTCTGCCTCGGCGGGAAAAGAACTCTTAGAATGCGACGTTCCGTTTTGACCGCCGCGGTCTGACTGCCCGCTGTGTGCGTTGTTGTTATAGTATCAGTACATTCTAATGAACGCCGAACTCGGAACTCCTGACCGCTCTCTGTGTGCTCCTGCTCTTAGTGTCATTGAGATAGTGACCCATAAATGAACCACTCACTAGATCAATATCTTCGGGTTTTTCGTACTGAGCCCATGGGTCCTAAAGTTTGCCATAGATAAAAGTCTGTTCCTGAAAAATATACGTCACTACACGACATACTCACCATCGACTAGGATAGAAACTATAAAAAAGGCGTAACCATAGACAATATAATTCTCATTCGGAGCCAACCCCATTCGCTAGCCTAAAATCGGCCAATGACAGCGGCCTATAAACATGCATGAAGTGCGCACTGGTTTGTGGAAAATATACGTCACACGTCAGCCATAGAGATTACCGTGTCTTTTTTTCTGACCCACTTTTTTCTCGGAGTTATACCCCCCTGTAGTGACCCTTCTTTCAACAAATTGTATAATTCCCTATTTGAATTTTTTTTTTTACATAAAATATATGGTTTATAATTAAGTAGGTAGGTATTTTAGTACCTACTTACAAAGCTTATAATTTCAGTTGAAATTATGTTTTTAACTAACTAAGCAACCATCACGCCGTTTTCCACAGGTCTCGGTCTAGGGACACACTCCTTGCCTCATTCACATTCATACATACTCATCTATTATTCTGACTTTTGACATGGCCCGACTCAAGTATCTGATTCACTTGATCGTGCCATGTCTTCCTCGGGGGTCCACGACTTCTGCTACCATTCACATTTGCGTCTTATATTCTCCTTACACTCCTTTCTTCGCTCATTCGCTGCCCAAACCATCTAAGCGTCCCTTTCTTAATCTTACTCACTAAGCTTACATCAGCCTTGCACTCTTTGCGGATCTCCACATTTCTCACACGATCATACATGGTTTTACCACACATACGCCTCAGGGATCTCATTTCTTCAGCATTCAGTCTACTTTCATCCTTTCTCTTGCCCGTCCCATGTCTCACTCTCATACATTAGGGTAGGTGACAGCACTCCATTGTAGACTGCTAGCTTCTTTGGACAATTTTTTGTTAGCGCCAACTGCCTTCAGTCCTTCATTAATGGAGTTTCCTGCATTTACCCTTCTTTCAATATCTCTGTCAGCCTTCCCATCTCTTGTAAACATACTTCCTAAATACACAAACTCCACATCATCCACCTGCTCTAAGTATTCCTCATTCACAACTATATTGCACACTTTTCCAAACACCATGACTTTAGACTTACTTTTGTTTTTAATTTATAAAATAACAGAAAATTAGTAACCTTATTTTTTGGACACGAGGACTACTGTTCCCAGAACTACTGGTTTAATCACCTAATGGCACTGTTTAAAGTCGTTACTCTCTCATCTTCTTCCCCTAGTCTTATTCGGGTCAGAGCATATTGGGCTATTTCAGCAGTCTCCATCCATTGCAGACCTAGCTTCTAGAGATGCTTTGCTTTATGCATTGTGTTGTTATTTGTAGGTTTGGGCGCACTTCCTGGGCATGAAGAAGAGAGACAACTCGAGGATAACGGTGTTCATGGGTGTCCCCACCATGTACTCCAAGCTGATCGCTGAGTATGATAAAGTGTTTGCCTCCAGCAGCAGGCACAGGGAATATGTCAAGTTAGTCTCCATTTTACATATTATTATACATTTTACATATTACTAAACATTTTACATAATTATTATTTTAGCCTAGCTATAAAAATGTAATAGTAAAAGGTTGATGAGTGTATTTGAATTGCAGAGGTGTGCTAAAGACCCGAATGCGGCTGATGATCTGCGGCTCCGCCCCTCTACCCGCACCCGTCTTCGAGAGATGGGAAGAGATCTCCGGACACAGATTGCTTGAAAGGTATGTTAAATTATTCAAACAGAACCGACAGCATTATACATATTTGCAGTTCATAGCTTTGTAGGGTTAAAATTGCCCAACTTCTGATAGGAGAGCAATGTGATCACCGCACAAGAATTCCAATTGCCAGAGCCTGTGGGACTATGGCATCCCCAATTGGGATATTTTGTGAGGTTGAAGGAAGAGAAGAAGACGGGAAAGAGGAAGGTTAGTCTCATGCTTCAATTCTGAATGGCACATTTTTACCTGAGGGATACTGAGGATGTCTACGTGCTATATACGAGGGTGGTCTGAAAAGCTTCCGACCTCAACGCAAAGATGGCGGTACTCGTCAATAAAAGCTAATGAATGTAGTTGTGCATCTTTTGACAGTTACTCACCAAAGTTTCGGCCATTTTGGACGCGCAGTTTTTAGTTGACAGTTGTTTGAGTGAGTTGATGTGTGTGTTTTTGTGAAAATGGAAAATATTAAATTTTTGTTTTTGAAAGGCAATATGCCTACGCAAATCAAATATGAGTTGGACTCTGTGTATGGAGACTCTGCACCATCATTTACCACAGTGAAATTTTGGGCAGCTGAATTTAAACGTGGCCGTAAGAGCTTGGGAGACGATGAACGTTCGGGACGTCCAAAAACTGCAACTACTGACGATAACATTGCTAAACTTCACCAAATAGTGTTAGACGACTGCCGAATTAAAGTGAGAGAGATAGAAGAGGTTATGAAAATGACCAAAGAACGTGTCTGTTACATATTAAATCAAGATTTAGACATGAGAAAGCTGTCTTGAAGAAAAAAAATTTGTTTCATTGTTAGGTCGGAAACTTTTCAGACCACACTCGTATATGTAGAAAGATACAGACTAAAATTTGAAAGCATTCTGTTTTTATGTGGAATTTTGTAAACAACAGATACGGCATGACGGAGCTGGGCATGGCGCTCAGCAACTCGTACGAGTCCATGGCCGACAGGACCCCGGGCTTCGTGGGCACTCCTCTGCCTGGTTGCAGTGTCAAGATCCACAGTGAGGAGAGCGGCACGCTGGTCACCCTGGAAGCTCCGCTGCCCACCCGAGAGGTTAATTCTACATAATACAGTATAATCTATAACAATAATACTTAAAAACTGAGCCTGTTCGGTTTAACGAATTTTCGGATTACTGAAACCTTTAAGAGTGGGTTATAAGACAGAATGGTGATTTGCTGGAAAACGGCTCTCTAAAACGGCTTAATACTACCTTTCGTATGTCATTCTCAGACTTCATATTTTTTGATACCAATTAATGGACTATTATTTTTCAGTCTTCCTATTTTTTTTTGTAGTTGTAGGCATTCGACTATAAAAAATAAAAACATTGATACACCATACAACCCACTTTTAAAACTTCGATCCATGATTATCGCATTAATAACGGTTTTACACAATATTTTTAATTTAAAATATGTATATAATACACACATCTGTAGAAGTACGGCCTCTTATTATCGTTATGATATCTGTGGATATTAACAATTAAATCAATACTTCATCTTGCACCAAATTTTCAACACATTTCACAGTCTTTTACTTATTACGGGAGAGAAGCCCCCGTGAACGGTGGTGAAACTACACGCTCCCTGTTTCACGGCGTATATATTTCTAAAATGCCATCAAAATGTTTCATTTCTGGGTCTAAAAGTAGAATACCGACTCACTTGAAGCATTGCAATAATCTAAGGAAGCTACAATAACGGTAAGTACTCACAAATACTCTTTTTTCACGTAAATTTGTCGCATTGTATTTTTTCAACTGTCATATTCTTTGAAACGCATAAAATACAATATTCAATGTGCGTTCCTTTTCCTAACGGTTAGCACGAACGTCACGATGTTGATTTGCGTGCCCTTTATGCAAGTGTGTGTGAGAATTCACTGACGCTCTGACTCAGTTGTGAGAGTGAACATTTTTTCATATGGCGCGTTTGGAACAAAAAACCATAAATTACCATCTCACGCCAAATCATTTTTAGTTTGGTAAAATCAGCAATTTTAAGTGATAACAAGTCAAGTTTTTCACTGTTCCGACCTTACATGGTAAGGCGTATTAATATAAGGAGTAAACAAGTTTATTACCGTTTTTTTTATCTTTAGATTAAACAGACAAAAAAAAACTTTTTAAGTAAATTTACGATTATATCACCTTTCTGCGTATACACACGTAACCATTCACACTTTGTCAAATCAAAGATATTCTATCTATGTAATCTGTTGTAAAGTTCCAAATAATAAGGGTTTTTTAGGAAACAATTTTTTCCCTACCGAGAAAACACAAGGCCTCTAAGTCTATAATAGCCAGGTAACATTTTAAACACCCAAATGAAGCAAAAATTGTGATGCACATATGACGCCGTTCTATTTGTATAAAGAACAGTAACTTTAAATTCAGTAAATTTAAATGATTCACCATTTCATATATTTATTACGCGTCAATACATCTTAAACAATAGGTCGAATCGTATCGAATCGTTGAATAATATTTGTATTTAGGTATTATATTTCAACCCATTGACGTAAATTTTTTCAATAGCGTTGGTCGTAAAATGAATATAACTATTATTTCCAACGGCTAGTTATATTTTGATACAATACTAGTATGCCTTGCACGATAGCTACTGCCATGGTTAAAACAGATTATTGTTTAGTTAACACTGAATAATTTAACAAATATATAAATTTTAAAAAAACTTTCTTTTATTTCTCGAGGTCAATATTATTAATATGTATAGATATTCTATCAAATATAAATTTTTTAAATCTACCAAATAAATCCGCCTTCGATTTTCTCGAAAACGAAAGCTCAAATAAAAAAAAATCATAACCCAAAATTGACTTTAAATGAAAGGTTGATTCATTCACAAGTTATACCGTTTATACCACGAGTTTCCGAACACCGTGCAAAACAACCTTTCTTTGTATAGGAAATGTTTCTCAAATGCGATTCGTAAAGCCAAAAGCCGTTCAAATCTAATTAGATTTAACAACAGCAAGTGAATGATAAACATTTATAAAAAATGTCAAAGTAAATGCTTTACCAAAATAGTAGGTTCTGCAAATAAGTCATACCTTTTTACTAAGCTGTTTGTTTTACTTAATATTTCCGATTACGTACGTTGATGATGCGCGACATGATGAACGCACATTTGACGTTGTATTTTGACAAGTTCATTAATGTACAACTACCGCCCTCTAGCGACAAAAAAATGAAGAGATTTTGACAGTTTGAGAAAATCCGCTGGCATATAACAAGCGCTTAAGAAACAGCCTGAACCTTTAAACGTAGATAGATAGTCGAAAATTTATTCCTTTTTACCATTCAAATCAGATACTGCGGATTGACCAATGTTTAATTCATAGTTAACTCTCCACTAAGGCCCGGTATATCAGTTGATTTTAAACTCAGCTTGGTTGGAGTGTCAAGCTTATCACATTAATCTTTACATAACTTGTAAAGCATAGATATCACCGATATTAAACGTTTTGATTTTAATAGAGGAAAGTGTTTTTTTTTTTTTTGCAAAACCAAATGTCAATGACCGCAGTTTATTTTTACTAGGGTTTAATTTAAGAGTTGATATTTTGTAAAGTTACCCACTTCAATCAGCATGATGCTATATGCGAGGATACTAATTGTAAATAGTATTTTTTTTTGCTAGAGTCAGCGCACTATTCATGAAATTATAATGAACTAACAAAAAACAGTTGAGAGGATACAATACAACTGATATACCGGGCCTAAGTTTCTTTAAATTACACTTTTCTCTTCAAAAGTTAACGTCTTGTGTTTTCTACCCACCCGGCCCCTGTCACTCGGTGGTTCGGTTTACTGACAGAATGTCTGAATTGCTTCAATTTGCTTGCGTCGTGATGTGCTGAATAAATTCCCAAAGACAAAAATTCCTCCATGATTAGTTTGACAATATTTCTAAAAGTCGTACTATCATCATCCTAAGTGGAAATTTGTAAATTTTATTTAACGCCCAGAGGGCTTTTACATGTAGGTGGTACAATTTTGATGACAGACAATTTTGAAACATAAGAAAGAAATAATAAAAATAAAATTACATAAAAAAATATATGCAAGAAACAAAAATAAAAAAAACAAGAACATAAACTAAAAAATACAGGGATTGACTGGTTTACAAAAATACAACTTCTATTTAGAAATAAATCTTTTACGTGATCTAAAAAATTCGCAAAGTTAATATTAAATATATCGACATCACCCAAGTATTGGTTTCCCATAGTGTGAAACCATTGTATTGGGGAGTTTGCAATGTAATTGCGCTTATGTGTGTTGCAGTAGAATAGTGTATTTTGTTGTGTTGTTATTGTAGGTATTCGTAAGTTTATGAGTTGCAGATATGATTGGCAAAACTTAGTTTTTCATCCAAAATAATTCCGAGATCTCTCATTTCCGTGACTCTTTCTAAAGCTGTATTGTTTATGGAATATTCAAATAAAACAGGATTTTTATTTCTGCAGAAAGTCAAGGTTTTTTCATTTTCCTAGATTTAAAAATAGATTATTTTGTACGCACCAATCTTTAAACTTACTAACTTACTACTTGACTGTAGTATTTGTAAAATGTAGTAAAATGTTGGAATGACGAAAGACTGAAAGCAGATGAATGCATCCACACCAGCTCTACATGTAAACATAAACCAAACTGACCGAATATCTGAAATTAATACATTCATTTGCGTGACCCACTAAATTTGATTCCTTCATTTAGTGTCCCTAGTGAATGACGTCCAATAATAACGAAACTTTTTCACGACATATAATTTTTTGTATGCCAACATTTAATTTAATATCAATTTTGCTTACATGATATAATTTTTTTTCCAGATAAATCTTTCCCAACTTCAATTTCATCCTGACAATGAACCTGCAGTTAAAAATTTATTTGTAGAAAAGTCTGACTACACTCCGTTTGATAAACAGGTAAAAAAAAATTTACTACGTAATAATTGAAGGGTAGTTTTGCAAAACTGACTTATTCCACCTGAACGTTTTGTTGGGAAATCGCAAAAAACTGATACAGACGTCGTATATATGATTTTATACCTGTGTTTTTTTAGAGATTACTTTAATTATATTCAATTTAAATTATCTATATAATTCAAAATGTAAATGTTTGTTTGCTCAAAATCTTAAATCTCCGAAAGATCTTCGTTGCATTTGAATATGCTTTTGTTTTTATTTACCTATGTTATATAGATGGCACCTGTGACAGGTAAAAACATGTTTTTTTTATAACAGCACCATCTGTTGGACATAAAAGCAACATGCGCTATTGTTTCTCTATCTGCACCGAGAGACTGAGCCCCAGAAATGCGTGGCTGGGTACAGCTAGTAATAACTAACTAACCATCACGCCGTTTCTCCGCAGGGGTAGGTCAGGAGTCTTGGCGCACACTTCTTGCCTCATTCACATTCATACATCATCTCATACATACTCTTTTATTATTCTGACTATTGACATGGCCCGACTCAAGTATCTGATTCACTTGATAGTGCCATGTCTTCCTCGGGCGTCCCCGACTTCTGCTACCATTCGCATTTTTGTCATAATATATTATGAGGTTATAATAACCATAAACAAATATTGAAAAGCAATAACTTTACAATTTAGTCTAGTCTATATGTATAGTCTGTTTTGGAAGACAATCTTGGAATAATCTTGTTTGCAACAAAGTGACAGCAACTTTAATACAAATCAACTTGGCAGCCATTTTTTCACGTGACTGAATGCTTTGTTTCTAATGGCTGAAAAGGAATAAGCACGTTTTAGTAACATTATAATGCAAAAATATTGTGTAGAAATATGTTTAGATAAATATTGCAACTCACAAGTCATATTTGAAAACAAATTGGAATTATCAGTTTTGCAAAAATACCCCTCAATTATCATTTTATATTAAGTTATTACTTATTTAACAATATTTTACTTGATCCCCTTGAAATGTGGTGCTGGAGAAGAATGCTCAGAATTCCATGGGCAGCCGGGCGCACTAATCTATCCATTTAGGAAGAGCTAGCCATCCGAGATACGCTGTCAACTGTCTGCCTACAGCGTATGCTGCCATACTTTACAAACTGAGAACTCCAACTTGGAGAAACTCATGGTCAGTTGCAAAGTGGAAATGGAGTGAGGTTCACTGTGGTCCTCAGCAGTGAACCAATGACTACACAATACATATTACAGTTTCGATGATAGTCTTGTATGGAAATGATGAATAAAGTTTTAAATGACAATGTTTCAGTGCACAATAAAGTACGCAGATGAGCAAAAGAAAACTGGGCTGACGGGAGAGATCCAAGTTCGTGGTCCGTTGGTTTTCAGACGCTACTGGGAAAAACCCGATCAAACCAAAGAGGGGTACACGTCAGATGGGTGGTTCAAAACAGGTGCACTATGTTATCTATGTTAAACCTTCATTTCATTTCAAACTAAATCATCAAATAACAACTACATACTATGTAATTGAGTCCTTAAGGGGAAAAACAGCATTATGTGAAAAAGTGAGTTGAGGCTCTTAAACATTTCAATTGACTGTTTTGTGGGCATTTACACATTGAAAGTCTAATAAACTTATATGCAAGACTTTCATTTCACTGAAAAGACAACACTTTTTAAGTATTTGAATCAATTTATTCATAATTTTTGAGTACAATACAAATAAAAGAAAAAACATAATGCCATTTTTCCATATACAGTAAAACTCGCTTAAGAAGTTCCCACTTAAGAAGTTTTCACGCTTAAGAAGTTTTGATTTTTGGTCCCTTGAAAATTCCATACAAAAAACACGATTTTTTCCCACATAAGAAGTTTTAGAGCTAAAACTGCTTCCCGCTTAAGAGGTTTTAGAAATCCGGCGGTAAAATCAACACAAACGAAATATTGTGTCGCAAAATATCTAAAATGAACCTTTTTCCAAGTCATAAATTGAAAGACGTTGACTGAAACCCATACCTAGTACCTGAGACCATAAAACCCTTTGTCGGCCGCCGGGCCGTAAGCCGTAACTTGCCGTAACCAATAAACATCCAATAAATAAACCAAATACCCCGTCTCCTAATCCCCTAACTAGGTAAAATAGCAATGGAACGAATAAACAATGCGGAATTATGTAACAAATATGCAAGCGTCTTTAAGGCCGAAATAACATGAAAGATTATATTAAACTCAACCTTAATGACAACGTGGGCTAGATCTACATTTGCATACATTTGACGCCTCCTTCAATAATCTTCTCTTTGATAATGAACATAGAGATGTTTCGTAATATTATTGTATAAGATTTTTATTCCAGCGAATTTGTAAAACACGAAAAACTTTTGATAATCTATCGGATCACGGTTAATACGGAATATTTCACCTTTAAATACATGACAACATGATTATATGGCGGGGGAGATGGTAAAATATGCATTATAATTACGTTTTTTTCATTCAAACATCAAAAATTGCCGTGCATCATGTTTCATCTGACATTTGTCGTAAATTAAGTTTGAAGATTAGGAAATACATATGCATAAATTTAAAATGTAGATTGAAACGAAACTTCGCAAATGATTTTTGTAGTTTTTGGATGCGTTCACAGATTATACATAATTCCAGCGTCAAACAGCTTGTATGATATAACTTTCTGATTCAAGCATCAAGCCATTTATTTATGTGCGAAATCGTAGCTATTCGATGTCTGCTAGTTAGGTAGGACCATAAATGAACCTACAGGTACATAATATTGAGCTGCGCATATTATTTTCATAAGGAATTTCTAGAAAAGGATTATAATATCTTTAAAAATATACGATAGTCGACTGTGCCTGGCGAAAATACATCATAACAATAGTCTCTCAAATCTCAAATGCCATTGGAGCAAGCAGCAAGCGTGCAAAAAAGTTAAAGTCCGCCAACTAATAAGCAGTTTGCCGCGTAGACTTTGTGAGATTTTTCTGTGCAGTGCCATGGCAGGGTTGCAGTACGCAAACGGTTCTGAGGCAAAGAACCCGCTATCATTAGTTTGCGGTTAACAAAATTACTTGCGGTGTCCTTTTATCAAACCGCTTGGTAAAATTAACCACAACAAGTCTTTCTTTCTCCCTCAATTCATATAGTAGACGAAAGCGTAAAAAAGAGACGGCGTATATCCACAGCTCTGTCTTCAACTGTCAAGTTAAGAGTGAGTAATCACTAACAAGTAAATATGTATAATCCATTGCCTTTACACCAATTTAAAATAAGATCAACAGTATGAACCTTTTGGAATGCTGCAACTTTTACTATCCGAATTCGAGTGGCTTTTTCGAGGGATGTACTTTAACAGTTTTAAAATTGTGTTTACTTTGTCCATGGGATGGTTTTGTTTTGATTTGATAATCAACTATGTTCTACCATTTTTCATTTATTTCACATTCCCACCTTTTTCTAAATACATATGTAATACTAATTACCATGATAACTAGAAGATGTACATATATATAATTTTTTTTGACCGCTTGGATCATATGAGCTTGTTTTCACGACAATTTAACGTAGGTAGACATAGGAATGACGTATGCACCGGACTCGAGTTATTAAATGGCTAAAATTGAATCCCACTTAAGAAGTTTTCCCACTTAAGAAGTTTTTTTTCCCCGGTCCCTTGGAAAACTTCTTAAGAGAGTTTCACTGTATGTATCAATATTTTTTTCATTTTACTACCTAAATTTCCATTAAATTTGAAAATTCTATACTTGTTGCAACATAATAACAAATAACACAATGCAGAAATAAAACTATCACTATAATAATGGCAATTAATATTGCAAGCCCCGATTGCAGAAATCATCAGTTTCAATTATACAGGGTGTCCGGTGGTAAAGTGCAGTAACTTCGGGAGGTGATTCTACGTGATCGTAGGAGTAAAAAAGATAAATAACTTTTTCTGAAATTCCAACTTTTAGATGTACTTTTAAGCTAATAACGAAAAATTTCTCCGACGTGCCTAGACGGCATTATTTTTTTCGTCGTTGCCAAATCTACATCCCGCGCCCCCTCGGTAACTAATCCCCGCTACCCCCGGCACCCGAATTCAGTCGGTCAGCTGGTAAACTGTCCCCCGCACCCCCTCCTGCACCCCCCGCTATTAGTAAATCGTGCTTTGAATGTAATGTGTCACAAAATTTGACGGGCGGAGTAAACAACTTTGAAAATTTAATTTATCTAAGAATTTTTGAATTCGTTCACTAGATTTATTGTTTGTTCTCTGCGAACTTTTCATTTGGTTTGAATTTTTGACAGATGTGAAGAGAACCCCATACAATTTAGATGTCGGTACGTGTTTTAGAGGTATAATGGTTATGGTGCTGATTTTATCAAAATCAAATTTTATAATATTCTTATTATTATTATAATTTACAAGTACAAGTATATTACATTGGATTTATTAATATAGACGTTGTACATTATAATGATTTATGATCAATAAGATGGATCAAGGAAAAAAATATTTATGAGATGTAATATTTTTGGTATGCCTCGTTATTCTGCTGTGTCATTCGTGTGGAAAACGTTCTTTTTTTTAAATGATTTTCGGCTATGTAATCATTGTTTTTTCTCACCTATAAAATTATGTCCCATCTTTCCGGTTTATAAAAAAGGTCTGATAGAAAGGTCTGATAGGTCTTCGGATAGAAATTTTCAAAAAATCCCCAGGGTTTCAAAAATACGATTAAAAAAATAATAATAATACAGAATGTCTTAGAATATTTTCCTTAACCGGAAAAAAAATTTAAAAAATATGATGCAAGTGGCCTATTAGTAAAAAGCGATGAAATTAGTTAAGTGTTCAATGAGTTATTAATATTTTTTATAGTAAAAAGTGTAACGTGATTTTAGTGCAGTTCTCTTTTTGAATTTGGTAAAATATCAAAACATACGGCGAACTCTGTGTTGTTATTGTTTACAATTCACATGCGGTTTCCATGGATACGCGCCACTCACAAATATGCAACGTTGCCACGTTCACACTTGCGAATTTATCGGGTAAGTTTGCACCTACACTATGGCTTTTTAGCAGGTATGTCTTTTTGTATGAAAAATAAAAAATTGGAATTTCGGAAAAAGTTATTTATCTTTTTTACTCCTACGATCAT
This sequence comes from Hesperophylax magnus, assembly GCA_026573805.1. Lineage (NCBI taxonomy): Eukaryota > Metazoa > Arthropoda > Insecta > Trichoptera > Limnephilidae > Hesperophylax > Hesperophylax magnus. Next base: position 388,323 of record JAIUSX010000016.1, read on the forward strand.
GTAGAATCCCCCCACGAAGTTACTGCACTTTACCCCCGGACACCCTGTATAAGTCCCATTTGCTAAAAACTGAATGTCACCCTATCTGTCTTTATTATCTACTTTGTTTCTTCTTTTGAATAATGATTGATTAGTTATGGTTCAAATATTGTTACAATATACTGTCAAATTACCCTTCTAATACTTTCTAATATCTAATACATCTAATTTTTTCTTTAATTTTGAAATATTTTGTGTTTGTACGTAGAATTACTTTATGTTTGTGATTACTCTATGTTTGCTTCACTCAAATGTAAATTGTTAACCTTGATACAGGCTTAGTCCTAGTGAGGTTGATTTTTATGTTAAAAAAAAAGTGTTTTATGTATAGTGAGATGCAATAAATAAATTAAGTAATGGTCGACTTGTACTGAGAGCACACTACCGGCCGTGACCATACACAGACAGGTCTTGTAGTGTCATCTGTGTTTGAGATTTTAAAATAATTTTTCCTGTAACATGTTGCATGTATGGCACGTAATTTAAATGGATCTGAATTGAAGAGACAACCCACTAATCTGTGCTGATTTAAAAGAAAATTTACATGAGGCCTTTCAACTCCTGGGCCCCATACAGGCCAATGAAACTGTTAACCTGTTCAAGAAAGAATTTCGATAATTGAAAACGTTTGATTAATTTCACCCAAAGTAAGTTAACATTGACCTCACTTTGGGCATTCAGACTCGCCCACGACACACTTGTATCGGTTTTATCTCTTCAGTGATGTGACTGGTACGAGTGCTGTTCTGCTGAGTTTTTTCGGTCTGCGGCCTAAAGGGTGGAGATTGTCTTAATGACGTATATTGTCATTTCATCCACACGCTAACCTTATATTCCACAACAATATTTGTGAATGGTGGTCTTTTATCTGTAGATGCTCTTCCAAGACATCTTCTTGTTCGTCAGGTGCAACATGCTGTCATATTATATGTAAATATTAAATAACACTGCTATTTCTAATCTCTAATAGGCGACACGGGATTTTTGGAAAATGGCAAGATGAAAATCCTGGGCAGGACCTCGGTAGACATCATCAAGTCCGGCGGTTACAAGATTTCTGCCCTGGAGGTGGAAACCCTGATTCTCGGACATCCTGACGTAACTGATGTGGCAGTATTGGGACTGCCTGACGAAACTTGGGGCGAAAAGGTAATCTTTTCAAAGACAAACATTCCTGGGGTTACGAATAACTCGACAATTTTTATTTGAATTTCTCGCTAGGGGAGCCCAACGCATTTCCCCACTCGGATACTTTCCGGTTTGAGTTCTGGTTAAACATACAGAAAATAGGGACACGCTTAATATGCACATTTTATTTAAAAACACTTTTTTTCATAAGATAATAATGAGTAGTAAGTCTTTCAGTTTCCGGAAATGGAAAATAATGCATTTTAGTACCTATTTTGTTAAAAAAGGGGATAATTTGATGTATTTGCTTTACCCAATGTTTTTACATAATAATATTAAAACTAGCAGATAAAAACTACTGCAGCGGTTTGAAAAAAACAATGGTTCTTTTTGAAACTAACAGAGGGCGCCACTTCCGCTTACAACAATCCTAAACTGTACAGTCATTATAATATTAATATGTACTATCAGATAGTTTTTTAACATTTTTTTATTTCTTAACTAAACCCAAACTAAGAACCTATTTTAGGATCTTATTTTGGGTTAAATAAGATAAGGAAAAAACTAACCTTAAAACTTTTGCATCAATAACACGCCGCCAAGTGAACAATAAATTTTAAAATACACTATTTTCCATTTCCGGAAACTGAAATACTAGATCAACACACTCGACTGTGCAGTCGGTAACATAGTTTAGAAATGTCTCATAATGTTTTTTCTGCTTGTCAACAGGTGGCAGCAGCTATTTCGCTCAAAGAAGGACACACCCTCACAGTTCAGGAACTGCAGGAGTGGGGAGCGCAATACGCTCCCAAATATCAATTGCCTTCAGTTATATTCATCGTTCCCAAGTAAGTTAATATCAATTGCCTTCAGTTATATTCATCGTTCCCAAGTAAGTTAATATCGATTGCCTTCAGTTATATTCATCGTTCCCAAGTAAGTTAATATCAATTGCCTTCAGTTATATTCATCGTTCCCAAGTAAGTTAATATCAATTGCCTTCAGTTATATTCATCGTTCCCGAGTAAGTTAATATCAATTGCCTTCAGTTATATTCATCGTTCCCAAGTAAGTTAATATCAATTGCCTTCAGTTATATTCATCGTTCCCAAGTAAGTTAATATCAATTGCCTTCAGTTATATTCATCGTTCCCAAGTAAGTTAATATCAATTGCCTTCAGTTATATTCATCGTTCCCAAGTAAGTTAAACAAAACTAAATATTAGAAATAAATTACTCTTGGCGCTTCTTCCACAGAGATATGAAAGTATCTGATACTAGACGATTCAAGTTTCTTGGCGACTATCAGCCCGTACAACATTTGCGCGGAGGTTTGCTGATATTTTGTACTGAGCCCATCAGAGTGTTGTCAACTTTTAAGTTGGTTTTTTAACCTTGAACCTTTTAGCCCTAATCAAGATACATGATAATTTACAAATTCTACTTAATACTAACTCTAAGAAACAACACCTTTTTAAATTATTTTCAATTCATTTCTAAATTCTTCAATTTATTTGTAAATCTTGTACTAATAATTTTACTTTTCACATTTTTACAGGCTGCCTCGCAACCTGATGGGAAAAGTGAACAAAAAAGACCTCCGTAAATGGATTCTAAACCCGCCAAAAGAAAAGGCTTAAATATACCTGTTCACATAACGAATTATTAATTTTAAGTGAAAGAAATATTTAATGCTGTTTATTTAAACTAAATATAATTATATTGGCGGTTGAATTTTATAATAATCGGGTTATATCAACGGGCCTTACTAAATTAATCTGTCTACTAATATTGTACTTTACAGGAACAAACTTTGAAGTTTCATTGAGTTTCGTTATAAATTAGCCTGAAAACATGCAATAATAGTTTATTTTCACATATCAATTATTTTTAATATTTTATAACATTATTCTAAAAAGACAACTTAAAATTCACTCCTGTAAAGTAAAAAAAAAATCATTCGGTTATTTTAGGAGGCCCTAATGGTATTCTTTGTAAATAAGACTATATTAGCCAAACATAAATGCATCACAGAGTTTGTCGTATTCATGTCCTGTTCGCTACTTTGGCGGCCTGCGTCCATAGTAGGTCCAACACCTCTCTCTGCGTCTGAGTCTTGGCAAATTCATCATCATCAAACTACCCTTGTTTCCCCTGCTATCTACCTCCAGTTCCTTACGTGCCTAAGGCTGCCGTATTCGCCTCCGCATCTTTCAGCCACTTCACCATTCTTCACTTCTTTATCCCGCAGACGTACTAGTTATAAAGAAACCTCTGGTGGTCTCTTCAATCCTTGTTATATCTGTATGCCGGGCCCAGCGCCCAGAGGTTATAGCTTATAGTTGTTACCTTTTTCGCCATAAATCGATTTCATGGCTCCAAAGATGCGTCTTACATTTGTACATTATTTTTACTAAAATAATTTTCTTAAATTAAAATTTTGATCACTTTGCGCCGCAGTATGTTTGTAATTGTTTAATTAAAATTATTATATTCAGATACTACAAAGGAATGAAATCAAAATAAGGCTGCTTACTTACATGCAAATCTTAATACATAATATGTGATTTTTTATGCTTTTAAATTAACAATCGCACTTTTCATTTCACATCTTGATTATTTGATATGTAAAAAGTAATATGGATCCCAAAATGAAAAACAAAGATGCATAATGATCACAAAACTGTGGTAGCATTTAAATATATGTTTTATGTGATTGCATAATATAATTATTAGTAAAAATGTTTATAATGTTGTGTTGTCTGTGAATATATTTTAATAAAAGTCATATTTTATTTTGTTAAATATTATTTATTGTTTGTTAATTGGTAAATAAACATGCTAAGATGGGTGAAGGAACTGATCAAATTAAGAGGAACAAGTTGAACCTTAACGAGGTTTTTGCGCTTAAAAGTATTTTTTAAATTCACTCAGTCAATAAGCGAATAATATTATGAAAAGACAACAGCTTTTTTAGGGGGAAAATACTTAACTTTGCTTCCACAAGTTGCGGGTTAGATTGGAAGAGTGCAAATGAATTGAATTATTTCTATAGAGTTCAATAAATGTTTATTTGTCAATTTTTTTGTGTTTTCAACTCAAGTTTCTTAACCACTACAGATAACCTGGTTCAATTTTTAATATTTATCTGTGATGAAAATTTTAAAAACATCACCTTATAAAATTATAAAACTCTTTTCAGGAAGTGGATTTCACTTTTGTCAATTTCTAGATAAATTCATCCCAGTCGAGATTGACACTCGGCCAATGTTAACAAAAAAACATACATACATAAAACCACGATAGAATAAACTTAAAGCAAGTGAACACAATATAAAAAGAGTAAACACATATTATTTGGATAACAAAATAAAATGCCTGCATATTAGATTCGATAATAAACATTAATTGAATTAGATTACTTTTTTTTATTACAAAGAAATGAAAATGGAGTTTTATAAATTGAATAAACACTTACAAAGGCGTGGTGGTTCGTCTTTTCTGTTGTTCTAAATGAGAATATTTAATTCGAAAAAATTACAAAAACCAAATGGATGTTTCTAGTAAGTATTTGCAAGAAGTGTGACTAAAGCCAAGTTCACATGGGAATCTTTAGCTTGGTCTTTAAGCACTATTTGGTGCTGAAGTTAGGATGTATTTAAACACACTCCTTATGGAATATTATAAAATTAGGATGGAAAAAACTACATTGGGTTAAAAAAAAAACTTTATGAGAAAAGAGCGCTATACAATGTTCGAATAGCACATCTTCGTGAAATGCGTAATAAATAAATTTAATAGCTAAAATAATTACGAGTAAGAAAATTATAACAAAAGCTTCATAAATAAAAGATGAACGTAATATTACAAAAGTTTTTCAAAAGATAATAAATTGTCCAAGGAATCACATTTTCATAGAATGTCAACATTTAAGTCTCGAGATTCTTACAAGTATTCATTATTCAACGCACAAAATCAAACATTTCAATAAATAACATGATTTAAAACCATTTAACGAGACATACTTAAAATATCAGGCAATACAACATTCTCAAACAATACTGAACATACGCATTATAGTATGAAAAATATCCAACAAACCAAACAAGAAATATCCAGATTCTCAACAAATGGACTAACAAAATCCGACGAGACAATTTACCAGCTATCATGTTTTCTTCCTCTCGTAACCTTAGTAATTTCAACTAGTTTACCCTTCTCTGCAGAAAAGACAAGGGTCATAATAAAAAAAGACATTGTAGACAGACTCACTGGATTATGTATTATTAAAAATATGTTTAGTGAAGAATATAAATAGTGGCAACGCTAAAAACATAGATAAAATTGTGTACATAAATGATTCCTAAACTACTGCAGGATATGTAACTGTTTAAATAAAAACAGGTTTGTTATAAATACTTTAATCAATAATAATCAACATTGTGATTCGGTGTAATTTTACCAAACTCATTCAAAACAAAATGCAACTATTTTTATTACAAAAGTCATCAATCACTTTTTAACTAAACTTACAATCAAATTTAATTCCTTATTCTCAAAGCCTAATCCTCCCACTTTCAGGCAGTGTTACCGCATAAACACTGTTTCTTGTTTTTTCTATTCACACTTAATAAATGAGAACCAAAAAGATTTTTAGATTCACACCTACCAAGGTACCACGTACCACGCCACTTATAAAATATATCCTACTTTCTATTATATTCAGTCAAAACCAAAAAAAAACATGCATAATAGTAAAATTCATATTATGTGTGAAGAAAAGAAACAAGAAAAACTGACACGGCTTCCAAACGCAGTAATTTAACTATGTATACATATAAAATTCTAAAGAACTACAAAAAAAAAAATTACTTGCAGCCAAATTTATAAATGTGGAAATAAGTTTATCAAATTAATAACTTTCTGTTAGATAGTTTTTTTATGTATTATTATTTAAACATTGGTTAATCATTAGTTTAATATTAAACGCTTAGTTTATCCAAAATATATGGACTACTACGGTTATTTTTACTCATGTCATGAGGGATTATCATATTTGATACATTTGAGATCTAAACATAAAAAAATTATTATTAACTTCCGTACATTTTACGCTCAATGTTGTCACCAATACGAGATCACTATAAGTTATTCAAAGTGGACAGCAAAGAAAAATCTAAAAAAGGACAATTTAAAATTTTTAAAGCACATTTTTTGCACAGGGAATGAACTCAAGGTAAGTGGGATAATGTATTATAAAATAATTTATACTTCAGGGTGGCCACAGTAAACAGATTTCTAAATTCCCTGACAATAAATTGCAGGTTTTCAATGTGATATTTTAAAAGTGATTTTGGGGCAAGATTCTATTTTAGCCAAATAAAAAGTTGTTTTGCATCTCTCTTGTTTTTTGCAAATTACAAAACATGGAACATTTGGAAAGAAGTACTAAATCGGGTTTTTTTTAACATTACAAATGATGATTTGAGAATACCCTAATATTACCCTGATAATTCCCATTTTGCGGGTGTGTGGCTACCCTATTCTAAATGCTTCAACTTTCTATCAAAGAAACATCAGAAAAAGCCATCACTACAACGAAGTAAAAGTAATTCTCAATTAATCTTTCCATTATTATCACAAGTGGACAGACACTGTTTTTACTAATTATTTCACACTTAAGGCATATTGTACTAACTTTAAATATCCACAACATATTTATGTTTTGACCTAAGGTTTGTCAAACCGGGACTGAAAAAGGCTTCTAGTATTTTGGAAGACAGAAATGTGGGGTTACGTATGAACATTATTAATGTGTTAATAATTTTAAAAAACATTGTGATACTTTTAGTAATCGAGACATTGCGAGTTTTGAGGCTGCCATTTTGGCCATGGGAAAGTGATGTAACGCTAAATATTATAAAGAATCTTTAAGTTTATCATTGATTATTAAAAAATTTCTAAATTTTATGGAATCAATAAAGTTCAAAGAAAGCAATAAAATTTTGTATTTTGCTAAAAGTGAAGCGCCAGAGTTTGGTATCAGAAAGTTCTATAGAATGTCCATTCTTTTGATGGTGATGCATATTTTAGCACCACAATATTAATGAAATTTAGTCTCATCTAATGCGTACAAGGTACAATAATTTTTCAGCATATTTTACATCAAAAAAATTGACAAACAATCGCCTTTCCTGAACAATTCACATGTTTGGCGTAGGCAATTCTAGCACTAACCCTTTGCATATATGTTTTAGTGTAACTTCATGGATCACATATTTGTGTTTTAGTGAAACTTCATGGATCGCATATTTATGTTTAGTAAAACTTCATGGATCGCATATTTGTGTTTTAGTGAAACTTCATGGATCACATATTTATGTTTTAGTGTAACTTCATGGATCACATATGTATGAGACATTAGCAAACGTGAATAGTCGCTCTCACTACATCGGGTGAATGATTATCATCTTATTATACTGTCTTAATACCCAATTTCCAATAATAAACCAATGTCCTTTACTAAATATGTATTCAATAAATGCAATCGTCAAAGTAAGAATCATCGCATCACTAAATTAAATAAAAACACATCAGAAACGAAGTCCAGTAAATACAAGCCTTTTTCATATGCTAAAGTTTTCATATTTTTAGGGTAAATATTACTTAGGTAGTCGATCTAATGTATCTTAATCAGGAAATACTTAACAAGTAGATGCGTATTACTTTAAAAGCCTAACAATTTGATAATTACATAAATGGATATCCAAATTTACACCTCTAAAAATGCCCACTGTCCAATAAAAAAAAAAAAGCTAAAAAAAAAAACTCAAATATTTTTTTATATTTTGGGTATTTTATTTATTCACTTTGTGACAGAGTAGGTACTTTTTAACAATAATTTTAGAAACCATGTGACCATCTTTTAAATTTTATTCTATAATGATGACTTACTGTCAAAAAATAATCTCATCTATGAATTTTTCACGATTGGTTTTAATTAAATCTTTGTAAAATCAAAATAAAGTTTTTTTAAATTTTCTTTATTTCACTGCCACGTTAATTATTTTCATTTAAAGCACTGTAGACTTTTAATTATTGGCAGACAGTTGCATGTGCGCCACAACTATTTGGGTAAATGAACCTGTGAGGTCAACATGAACAAACACACAGCATTCAATTATTAACCATTTCTAGGCAATCTATCCCACCACACGGCATGTTTCGACACAATCTACGTGCCTTATTGAAACATCATACATCACACAGTGACAGTCACATAGAGGTAAGGTTAAATCTGCAAGTAGACGAGTTAAGTATACGTAAGTATTTCTTTTTCCAATTAATTTTCCATAGACTGTGGTATGGACATAAATGATTGCATTCACGCCATACCTTTTATAGGCTTCATTTGTGTTTGGTTCTGGAATATCATAATAGTATTGGACATGTTTAAGTATTTGTTTGTCTGTTAATGAAGGTTTTAAATTTAATTCCATCGTAAAAGTTATACCTAAAAGTAATTTTATAGAGCGGCCACAAATCAAATAAAATAGACTTAAATTGAAGCAATTCTTACTTCAAATTTATTTTTCCTCCAGGGATATTCTTTACTCTTATTAGTGTTATTGTTGCTTGGAAAATAGATGGTATACATAGACATTCAAATGTATAGACCGGCCAATCAGGGAAAGGGGAACACCGTCTCCTTTTCTGCCATTTGTTAATAAATGAATCTGACAGCTCCAATCTCCAGCTCGTTTAAATGATACCCAGATTTCATGTTAGGACAAGTCCATTAATTTGAATGTCTATGATATTATATGAAAGACGCGTTATATTTAACCAACTGATATTCGCGTCTTTCCTATCAACAAATCAAGATCAAATACATATAACAACATATGATCGTAACAATAAATCCAACACTAGAGACTGAGTCTTTTCAAAACTCAATTTAAGCATATTTTAAATTGAAGCTTTGTGTTAAAGAAAGAAATCCAATCAAATATTTTTAATCTCAACATCTCTAGTATCAGAGTGAATTAATTACACATCTACGTTTGGAATTACATATATGGTATAAAGGAACGATGCCTAAAGTCACACGTGAGATAAATATGTAGTAATATTATTGAATGTTCTAGTGCAGGCATGTCAAAGATACGGTCCGCGGACTAAGCCTAAATATGTCAAGTATCTGGATTTTCGAAATAATGCGCTGTTTTTCAACTATGACTTAATGCCAATAACGACTTTTTCCGTTACAACTTAATGCCACTTTAATTATGATGTACCTTTTACTTAAAATTAAATACATGGTTTTATTATATAAAATCACTGTTCAATAGAATCCCGATCCGCTGACAAAGTTTGGAAAAAAAAAATTGGCACTTTCAAACATTGATTTTCGTAGAAAGCAATAATCACTTTGTGGTTTACAATAATACATGTAATTATACAATAATGTTCTTTTTCATCACAATTTTTAAAAATTATTTATTTATATTTTGTTTTTAGCCTTTTAGTGATGAAAAACAAAGTTATTGTTTAATTACATTTAAAAATACAGTTTGACACCCCTGTTCTAGTGGATAATACGTATGTAGTAATTGGTTAGATGAAGGGGTTTGTTTGTTTGGTTGGGTTCCTTCCGCTGACTTAGGATTGCGGGTGTCTGATAGTTTTATTTGTTTGAACTCTTGATCTGTTGTAGTTTTTGTTTGAGGGCATCCATCTGTGGCTGGCTGCGACTGGTTGTTTGGTTCAGGGACGGAACCTAAAAAATATTACATATTGTTGAAAAAATACAGGTGAACATAATCAGTCAAATGATGGCTACCTATATTTTGGTTTCACGCTCTAGGCCTTGTGCAATGGCTACCTAAATTTAGGTAGACGAATTTTTCTAATTCATTTTTAAATTTCCGCAAACAGCTCAGTTATAAAACCTACAAATATGGAATAAACGATGAAATCTAGGTGGATTCATTGGCTTTAAACCACACTAAGCAGTTTATATGTTTCCATATTAATATTTGTAGGTAGGATTTTTTGAAGGAGCACCGCCGAATCCAAAACCAAATAACGGGAAATCTCCATCACTCACGGCACTTACCTTGTATATACCCCATCGCTCAAAGTACTAACTTTGTATATACCCCATCGCTCCAGGCACTAATTTTGTATATACCCCATCGCTCAAGGCACTAACTTTGTATATACCCAATCGCTCACCGCACTAACTTAGTATATACCCCATCTCTCAAGGCACTTACTTTGTATACACCCCATCGCTCAAGGCACTAACTTTGTATATACCCAATAGCTCAAGGCACTTACTTTGTATATACCCCATCGCTCGAGTGGATAAGCCATAGTACCTGTCACATCTAACATAATTAATTTTTAACGTTTGAAAGGTCCCTTTATTTTATTATACTATAGAAACCAAACTGTACATTGGTTTCAGTGATGAAACAATTTACAATACATATTAAATATTTTATAGTGGTTACCTTATGATATAATATGGTTCCAAAATGTCTTATATATATATATATATTTTTTTTTACATGAATACCGTACAAGATTTCCAACTACTCCCAACCGTCAGGAGCCAGTGAGACTACAGCCTCCACAATCGGGGTATGTTGTGAGGCTGAAGGTTTTGGGGAGGGTAAGGAAATGGGGAAGAGGAAGATGGGGGAGTTCCTGGATATTCAGATCTGGTGACCAAACATGGCCATTTCAACCAATGTTTCAATTCTGAATGGTGGTCTTACATCAGCGCGATACTGAGAGTATCTTCCACTCTGAAACGTGCCGCAGTATACTATATATTATTTTTAATTAATAAATTGTGAAATTAATTAAATAAAATTTAATTGCACCTGCCGGGATTTGAACCCGCGACCTTCGGCTTGCTAGTCGAGAGCTTTACTCCTCGACCACAGAGACCATCTATATTATATGGTAAGTATATTTAATAATTACCGGGTGACGTGCGTACTGTACTGGTGTGTTTAAGTATGCGCATTTTAACAATTTATATCATTTACATGATGCTCCTTTTAAATATGGACAGCGAATCGGAAAAAATATCAACATTAGAGTTTAGATAAATAATATTGAAGGTATGAAGAGCACGGTTAATTGGCTAATAAGATACTGCAATTGTTTTGTAATTAAGTGAGCGCGTGTGCGTCCCAAAGGTATGTTATATTTAATTAGGGAAAGAAGTTCGATACAGTCGACGTTATTATTAATTCTTTGCAGGAATGTTAAATCAGCTACTGCTAATGGATGATGAACCATAGTTTAAAGATTGCTTACATCAAATCTGGGGTCTATATTCTGCTTGCCATTGTCGTCTAATGAATCAGCTAGTGTTCTGTTGTCGATGACGGGGGTTCGGGGTTGAGAATTTGATGCGGAGTTCACTTCGGGACCCATACCCAATTTAGCCTACAAATAAATCATACGTCGAATTATTTACATCATAATATTCCAAACTAGTAGTTCTTTGAACAGTAGACCTCGCGTACAAAAAAAGTATGTTTAGAAAATTAACTTTTTTTTATTTTATTTTTTATTCTGGATAATAGAAAATTACATTTTCAGTTATTTAACTAAAAATAACTAATACATTACATAACAATATTATTCACTTTCAGTGTTTTGTTGATTGAGCATAAGAGTGAACAATTTTTTTTTAAATGTACATTTACTTTTTTCATTTTTTATTTTGTCTGGGAGGCAATTATATATGTTGCCCCCCTCATAACCAATGGATTGCTTGCTGATATGCAATAAAAGTTTCTATCTCACATACAAACTAGTTATATTATAATAATGGTTTAGAAGTATTATTTACCCTTAGCGTCTGTAATCTTTCGGAGTAGTAAACGTATCCCTTTGCTGATGCACTATTTGGACCTGAAAAAATTGACATAATTATAATACAACTCCAGTTCCTACCAGTATATAATTTCTATTGTTATAGTTAGTTTTAATAGTTAAAATAACTAAAGTTAAAATTTTTCAGGTCTCCCAAAATCGCACCAAATCTGTGGACATCTCAAAAGTCTCAAAATACCTAAGTTATTTTTTCAACCGGCGCGCTGTATTTTGTATGGGAGTCGGGAAGTTTTTTTATTCTTAAGACTACTTGCCTTTATGAAAAACACGTTAGCATCTAGTTACTAATGTTATTGTATTGGACCAAAGTGCAAAAATACATCCATGAACGCACATGATAAACAATTTGCCGGTGTTTAAAAACATACATTACAGCGAACTACATTCGACGCCATCGAACTAACCATTAGAAAAATCATCACGTAGGTCAACTGAATTTTGTTCCGGGGATCATTTTGATGCAAATACAATAGTTTAATTTACGTGATCTGAAATAACATTCAATTTAGTTTGCTACAAATTTAATTTATATTGTACTTGAAGTTTGATTACTCACGTTGTTTACAATTGTGAGTTTTTAGAATGTTTTCCTTTGTGGTACCATTGAGGTATATATCTCAATGTGCGGTACCCATATTATGTTATAATTACTTTAATCAACAATGATAACATCATTTATACATAATATTATGTAAGCAGATTACCATATAAATATTGTTGTTTTGATTTTGGCACTAACCTCAAAATCCTAATCCTTTATAAATAATACACCTATCACCATCAATGCCCATAACTATCATTAATTTTCTAAAATATAAATTATTACAGGTGCCTAAATAATGTTTCAATTCCATCAACACTGAAACAACAACGAAATCAAAAAAAAAAAAACATTTTCATCGGTTCTACCATTAAACGTGATTGTAGACCATGGATATATTATTCAAGTAGACTGGTTTTGATGTCAGAATCAGCAGATACAGTCATAACAACCAAACGGTGTATTTCAATATGATGGTGTTTTGTTAATTCATTTTTTAATGACTTTATAAATTCTACGTATAATAATACACAACAAAACTTATATATACAGAATCAGCAATGAATGCCCGGCATTGTCACGTCAGTTGTATAGTATCAATAAACTTACCACTATCTGGCAGATTGTTATTGAAGGCCATGGTGCTAAGCGGCAGGGAGGGCGGCATACTTGAGGGCACGCTGCTGGGCTGCAGCGAGGGCTGCTGTGATTGGCCACCGCGCTGGTGCCGTTCCTCCGCCACCACGTGCAGCCCGCGCTCAATGTACTTGCGGAAGAAGTTGGACTTGTCTTTGAGGCAGGACCAGATATCCACAGCTGGGTGTCTCTCCTGAGGAACATATTAAACACGTTAGTATTATTGATCACACTGAACAAATGCACATTGACTCAGTCTGCGTTACTCGGCGCTCCCATACCGGTCAGGTATGTAAATATAATTTCTGTAAACGAATACCAATTTACAAATAACACATGTATCAGACGGACGACAACTGGAGTAAGGACAGTTGATCTGGAACCAATCCATCAGAATTGTACTATATTATTAATATTCCCTGGAATACTTTTGTTGTTGTGACCTCTTTTTTCTATTACATGAATTGTTTATAAAAAACGAGAAAGGAGCTAGCAGGGGTATTCCTTTTGCTGATTATATTGATGATTCCCAATAGCCACACGATTCTCCTTCTTCCGGTGCTCTCTCCTTTCAGAGTTTGATAAATTGCTGGTAATAGGGAAATCTTGTCCCTGCAAGGTTGCAACAACTCTACGGAACTGCACTAGTGCAAGTCACATAGATTTCAAAACTATACGTTTGGCATCTTCATCTGCTACGTCTCCCATCAATCTCACATAATACTAATGCGTGGTGACACATATGGTTTATCAGTTCTCACCCTGAAGTCATAGAGTTGTCCCAGCGCCTCCATGGACTGCTCCTTCTCCCCGATCCTCTTTAGGATCTGATGCAGCTCCTCCTGCACCATTTTCATGGGGCTGCCGTCGCCGGCCCCTGGGCTTGAGTGCTCCGGGCGTGGCGTAGGGGGCTCCAGGTCCTTCACGTCCAGCTTGAGAGACTGCTCAAATAAACAAACACAACAAATTTTACTGAAAAGTGGCTAATTATTTATTTAAAAAATGAAAATAGTATAAACTTGACCTAGTTGGTGATTTAGTGAAACTTTACGGATCACATATGCGACATCCACGTATGGGGATAGCCACCGATAGATGGAGAGATTGTACTTAAACTTGCTTCAGGTCACATTTCCTCCGAGGCAGTTAACTAACTTAGTAGGTCTCGCCGAGGGTATCTACATTGGTTATTGGTTCTGCACCTGGGAAGTAATAAAAGCCAGTGTAGGCGGGCTAGCGTCAAGTTGTGCGGAACATAAAATCATATCGCAGTCATATCAGGTATCGATATGACACTGTTCAAAAATTTACATGCCATACGTAGGAGGCAAATTGGATGGTCAGGGAATTACAACCCTGCAAATAAGCACCAACATGTACAGGAAGAAGGAATCATCAAATAATACTAACCCTGAACAGTTTGATCAAATATCCATGCAGTTCAGACTCATTGACATTTGGGATGAGAGTGAGATGATTCATCATGCTTGTGCCTTTCTTCTTCACCAGGGTATGAACCATCGTCTTCACAGTTCTGGAAAATAAACATTACTTGTTAGTGTCATGACACCCTCCGTGGCCTAATCAGTTTTCTAAATTAAAATCTAAAAACATTGACATTTTTAATGCTAATACGCATATTCTTTTCTTTTTTTTCTCCTTTTCATCTAGGTCGTTTCTAAATTAATATGTTTTGCGACACACGGCCAAACTGAAATTTCCTGAAAATCTTGATACACAAAATCGAATTTGCGAAAAAACAAAAAAAAATGTTTTCGGCTATAACAACATCAATAATGCCATTTTTTTAATATTAGCACTTTGTACACTCAAAAGTCATGGACCGCCACTGATCACCAGTCATCAGAATGCACCTTAAGGGGGAAAATTTTCAGAAATGGACAGCACCTTTTGTTGATAAAAGAATTTTCTCCTACACTGGTGATACACAAAAGCAGACTAAATTTCTTGATCCTCGCAAGACGCAGCCCGTTTTTTGTAATTTTCCTGCCGTGAGGTGCAGTCCGTAAATATAACTCCGGTAATATACAGAGCTTGAGCCAGTACCTACCAGCTGTGAAAAACTTCTATGTATATTTTTTATTATTTTGGGGATTGACTGATTGACCCCTGACCAGAAGACCGAATATCACTGAAAATTCTGAGTGCTATTCCAGAGTCTTGGACAAAGTTGGGAGAAGCAACCCAGAGGTTGTGTCTGCCATGGACGGGGGCAGCCAAAGTAGTGCAGGACAGGATAGGGACGCGGCAATGAGTCCCCCATTCCAATAGGACAAAGGGATAATGATTATATAGATATTATCACCTGAAAGGAGTATCACTGATGTTGGGGTTTTTCTTCCAATAGTGGCTGGGGTAAGCCTTGAAGAAGAGGTGCAGCTGCAGCAGCAGGCGGTCATAGTCCAGCCGGTCCACGTCCCAACTGGGGATCAGCTTCATCACCTTCCACAGACACTTCATCTCCAGCTCCTGGTAGCGGGCCGAGGGCGGGTCACCTGATACCGACTTGTCCAGCAAGTTGATCAGGGCACTGCAATAAATTAAATCAATAAAACGGTCTTTCACCAGGGTGATACTGAAGGTATCCATCACTCTGGAATACGCCCCAAATATATTATTTTTAATTAATAAGTTGAGAAATAACACAAATGAATCAAAGCAACCTCTGGATTTGTAGCCAAATATTATAACCACTCAACCATGGAGTTGAATATAGTAGGATACATATTGAATAATATGTAATTAAAGGCAATGTGTCAAAGTACAAGTGGGTATAAACTCACATGATAAGGTGGGTGTGGTCGCTCCTCTCCAGCACCTTGACGCAGACGTTGTTGGTGACCCTCACGAGCTTCTCGTCCACCTCGCTGCTGTTGCGCTCCAGGGCGCGCGAGACCAGAAGTCGGAGCAGCTGGTCCACCAGGGCGCTCACCGCCACCGAGGACACGTTGCGCCCGGCTATGCGGCCATCGTAGAACTGCAATAATTACAAAATAACCGTCACACAGAGGATGAATGCACGTTTCCAACATTCCACAGCAGAATTAATTCATTGATCTCCATGTCCTGCTTTAATCCTAGGAATGCGAGATGTTTATCTACATTTCAATTAGCCAATAAGGATGCTCCAATTCACTGGCCACATCTTTGCACCAATCATAATTAAGGAACTGAATGCAATAACAACTTATGACATGAATTGTAGTTTTGAGTAAAATGCGTTAAAATTTTCTTGAAATATGTAATTTTCACTTGTACTTTCAAACTTTTGCATGTAGCTCCATCTGTGTAAAATCTACAGAAGTAATATTTACACAGCAGATAAAGAAGGGATTGGAGATATCAAATAGGCTACGGTAGGCCTTTAAGTCGTTCCCCGACTAAACAACCAGTGAAATCCCTGCCCAAATTTTTAGGACTTGAATTCGAGTGAGATTTCCTTGTTCTACTGCGATGGCACTGTAGTTGCGTCACCGTAATCGGGGGAGAAAAAAACTCTCTGTTCTTGGGAGAGTCGTAATTCAATAGGAAATTGTGCTGCCCCAACCAACACAAAGATTTAGGTTTGGTGATTCTTTTGGTTTGATGTCCAGCGGGGCCCGCACTTGGGAAGAATGTTCCATGAATCACAAGTCGCCTCTTTCACATGAACTAATGCACAGACAATTGGCGATCATGCGCTGCTTATAATTATATTTAACAGCGGTTTTCTCTCTGGTAAAAACTCGATCTTGAGTAGATGACGGTTGAATTCTTACTTACCGCACTTTTCGCTAGGTGCGTGCGGTTGAAGGGACAAAAATCAAGCGTGGAGTTTGAATTCCTGCTCTATGGTTGGTGGGAGCATAAGCTGATAATGTGGCGTAGCCAGAAAAATGACAAACGTCACAATGATATTGTCCTGAAGAAAGTTGAGATCAACTGAAACCGGTCGACGTATATAATAAAATAAAGTGGTTTAAAATTAATCTAGTAATTTTTTTATGTGTCGAAATTTTAAATGTCTAAAAGAATGTGACATTACTGGGGTACCTCGTTCTAAGGTCACACGTGTTGTACACGGTTTGGTGTGTGAATTACAAATTAGGTCATGTTTATTTTTGTTACCACTTAGAAAGATTACCACTGTCATCTAGTAATATCTCCTCGTTCCTCAACTACAACCTTCCTTTCAACACTCTAAATAATATGGTCTCTTTCCATCAAGGTAGGACATTAACAGCTTAAATTAATCAAAAGTGGTGTTATGCCAAAAATAGTGAGAAATACGAGCCATATTGCCACTTACCGTGCTGAGAACGGTCATCAGAAACCTGTAGGCATCGAAGATCTCCGAGTCGGAGATGGGCATGGTGGGGGAGGGCCTCTGCAGGATTTGCAGCTGCTCCACGATGGCCAGGATCAGCTGCTCCTCGAAGGGGGTCATCAGGTTGGCACGGGTCGAGATCAGGATGCTGTTTATCTGAGATAGAGCAGCCAACGCCACCTAAAGGGGAAATTTAAATATGCCATAGAGATCATAGAGAAAAGCTGCGTTAGAATGAGATTAGTGAAACCTAGCAGGCCAGTCAATATACCGATTTAAAAATCATTAATAAAAATATATACAAAGGCTTCATTGAAGTCAGTCAAAGTTTCTCAGAAGCCGGGCTAACTGTACAGGACCAGCAGTTACTTCAATACCTAGTACACAGCTACTGACCCTCTTCAAATCGAAAGTGTACCCCACTGTTGAATTTGAAAGCCACCTCTGGTATGGAGCCTTAAAATACCTGACAAAAAAACCTTGAGTCTGTACAGAAACGAGTGGACCCAATCTTAACAAAATCGTGGAATGATTTGATTTGAGAATGCCGGCATCTGTGTTTCCTCTCTGCTTCAACATGGATCTCTTCAAGATCCCTGGTTCACTCCTTCCTTTCCTCAAAAAGACCCACTGCACAGCATCCCCAAAGATGACATAGGTTATGAGGGAAATTATTTCCCTGTGTGGAATTAATATAGAAAAGAAAGATTCAAATAATTATTCTGATCCATCCATAATATTTTCAAGAAGTAACAATGAAGGAGTCACTCACGGGCAAATTAGGGCTGGCAATGGCCTGAATATTCCGTGTCAGCGTGGTGTCAGGCTCGAAGGCGGCAGGGGCCGACTGGGCCTGGAAGTTGCCCGTGTGGTATTGCTGCTGTGGCTGCATGGACTGCGGCATGGCTATGCTGGAACGGGATCCCGGGATCATGTTTGGGCGGGACGGCGGGGAGAGGGGCTGGGAGGGCCAACTGTAATTACAACAAATATCATTACTATAACACTCATCATGGCTCACTATAACACCTATCACATCGGAGTCCAGGCAAAGTATGGTATAGAGATATGGTGTTATTACCTGGGTAAGTGTGAACCGGTGGGAGGACCCGAGGGCGCCCGCACCGGCTCGTCCAGGAAGCTGAGGTCCATCACGCGCAACACGGGCTTCCGGCTCAGGGCCTGCATCTCCTGCTCCATACCATCCTCAATGGCGGCCATCACCTCGGGGTCCAGGCCAAAGGGACCACTCACGGGGCGCGGCTGGGCCCGGCTCTGGATGTACTGCGGCCTGGGGATGATACATTGTATAAATCAAAAGAACAAATAATGCAAAATGTTGTACCCAAGAAACAAAGTTTTCATAAACCCATGTCCGCAAAGTAAAGTGATTGAATTTGAAGTTTTTTTTTTATTTCTAAGTATGGCTTTGATTTAATCCAAGATATTAACTAACCCTATTAACCTCAAAAGAGTCCACAGTGTTGTACCGAGACTGTGCTAAACGCCTCAAAAGATAATGACAGGGAAAATTGTTAAACAAGGAAGATTCATTACATTTACCTTTAGTCATTCAAATAAATTCTTTTGTGAAACATATATTTTTTATTTAAAAAAGAAAGACAAACATTCCCGGGTTACGAATAGCCCGACAATATTTGAAAATCTCCTACTACCTCCACAGTAAGCGTAAAATGTGGATTGTGTTGTGATGGAGGACTTGGCCAACCGAGGAATTGAACACACTAGGCCTGGGTGGGACCCAAATGGGATGTCAACTAAGCCACCGACCGGCCAACATCAAAGTTTTTACAAGTCGAAAAAAAGCTGAAATAAATTCAATTTTATACAGTTTTACATTGAATTTATTCGAGTACTTCCCTTATAAAATGACTAATGCCCTCCAAAATAAAGTAGACTACTGCAGATAGCTGATAAATATAAAGGACCGTCTTTACGAAAACAAAAATAATGAAATTGTGGACAATAGACAACATCTGCTAATGATATTGGAAACTAGACATTTACATAATACTAAACAGTGTCCTTGAGGTGATTATGTGCAAAAATGGCGCTATAGAAATAATACATGTTAAAACTAGGCTATTTTGTAGTGGAAGTTTAAACAGTAGAAGAGTTTTGTTCAGGCAGTACTAACTTCAGCATGCAAAGACTCACCAAAAGTGGTAAAAATTTATTTACAAATTGGCATTAAGACCTCAACAATAACTTCATTCTTTCTTCGACCCACCTGACTGCTATGTTTATGACTACATAATAAAGCCATTTTTGCAAAAATCAATTAAGGGCGTTTTATAAGCATAGTTTGGTTTCCTTAAATATACTTAGCTAAATACACACAGATCAAACGAGACAATATTAAATAATTGAAAACTGGTATTTACATACATATAAACAGAAGTGGCAGACTGTCACGTAATGCTGTGAAAAGATTTAGATTTGTGGGATAAGCTGTCAAGAATGAGAGAATGAAAAAGATAAACTAGATCTAAATTAGCTTCTGAGATTGCTGTGTTTATGGAATAAAATCAATTATATAAATATATTGTATCATGATTGTGGATCACTTGATTTCTATAAAATTAAAGTGACCATTCTTACTGGTTGTACCAGTACAGTACCCTCTCCCCGTTAGTCATTATCCCAAACCAGTAAACAAAAAATAACCAAAAAAAATTATTATATGGAATAGATTGAGACTATGGCTGTTTGGCTTAAAACTTGGGAAAATGTTAAATAGGGGAAGTGTAAAACTGAAGTTTTAGTGTAAATAAGAAAACAAATGACAAAAAATCCATAGTTATTTGATGACAGAATACCTTCTCCTTTACCTTTGGCAATATTTCAGATAGCGTTACAATGTGCAAAAATTAATTTTGCAGCTTTCTATCATCTATCTATTCCGTGGCCTCTATTTATCTAAGGGAACATCTTTGTTAAGTTTAATAAGGACTTTAAACTGTCTCCAGAGTTTTGACAATCACAAATAATGGCACAACTAAATGGGAGACACAAATGAGCACCAAAGAATAACATATCATTTCTACCAATCCAGTGGCCTCCGTTTAACTAAGTACCCCCTAATAAGAAATGGACATCACAAATAAAGCCAAAGAGACACAAACAAACCCAACAAAAAAACATTTCGATATGCAGATTTTTGTCAATCCAAGAAAAATCTTTTTAAGATGATGAAGTTTAACCAGAACATAAAATTGTCTCATAGATTGATAGTCACAAATAACAGCACAACCAAAAAAGAGGCACAGACTAACCCCAAGAATAACATTTTAATCTGTTGATTTCTTCCAATCCAGTGGTCTCCATTCAGCTAGGAAATAATCCTTATTAAGGCGAAGCTTAATGCTAAATCACTATTTTGATTAATCTTTATAACGAGTTGGTGTAAAAAATATGCTTTAAATAAATTGAAGGTTTTCCTATTGTTTCGCTTGAGTAGAATACAAATAAAATAATAAATTACTCGATAAAAAATATAAATGTAAACTACAAAAAAATTTTTTTTTCAATTGAAATGTATGAACGCGTAAAGGAAACAACTTTTAGAAAATACAGTATTATAGCTAAGATTATCTGTGACAGTTTCACTTATAAATTTTTTTGCTTTCTTATAAAGTTATTTACAAAATAAATAAAAACCAGTTTTGTGCTTGAAATCGAACGTTTCTAGACTACGTTTGTCAAGCGATTTTAATGCCTATTACCTACAATATAAGGTATACATACCAAGAATATACACAATTTTGGCTTGTAGCTTCCTCTTAAAATATGTACAACCATCACAAATAAGATCACAACTCTTAAAGAATTCCTTTGAAGTTTAACCAGTACCAGTACATCAAACCACCTCAAGAGAGATAGACAGCCACAAATAACGGCACAACTAAAAAAGAGACACAAACTAACCCCAAAGAATAACATTTCACATTACATTCCAGTGGCGGGAACGCCGCCATGAAGCTGGCGCTCTCTATTGACCCGAGGCACAGTCCTGAGCGAGAGAACCCTCAGCGGGGCGAGTACCGGTACTTGGGGATTATTTGAAGAGTGGGATTGTAGGGGGTCCACCCTAAGCACGGGCCGGCCCGATGGACATTGGACACCGAGCTCTACGTTCATTGTCCGGCCCTTCAACCGGGCAAAAGTCTGCTTTAATCTGATGACTTCATTCCTTCCCATTGATTCATCCGCCGGGTTAATTCTATTTTGTACAATGAATAAAAGAGTATGTAACCGTGCAAGCAGATGAAATAGATTAAGATTGTATGTATGTGCAGTTATATCAAATAAATTACGAGTATAATAAAATAAGCGATGAAATATTAAGCAAATAAATATTCCTGTAATAGATAAGACATAAAAATAAATGTGTTGGTAATACATAGATTAATAATTATAGATGTCCTAGCAATATATTAAGCATGAAAATAGATGTATCAGCAATAGATTAAGCGTAGGAATAAATTTGCCAGCAAAAGATTAAGCATGGAAATAGTTTTAAGTATCGGCAATAGATTAAGTATGTACAAACATAAATATGCAAATATTATTATTGTGAGCACAGGAATAGACTAAACAGCAATGGTTTAGGCACAGAATTGAATGTGTAAGCAATAGATGAGCATAGAAATGAATGTGACAGATAGATCAACAATAATAAATCTATACAGGGTGTTCAGAGATGTACTTGACTTATATTATTTGGAGTAAAAATGTAAATAAAATTTTGGAATCCGGTGACATTTTTTTTATGTAATGTTTTTTTAACTTAAAACATAAAAAATCAGTAGGTATTGGATAGTTAGGATCGGGGTGAGTGGTTGGTTGGTTACTAGGCCGAGTGACCAACATGTGGAAGAAATTTATTTTTTGCTTAATTTTGAAAAAAAAATTGGATTCCAAAATTTCATTTTCTTTTTTTACTCCAAATAATGTCATGAATCACTGGTTGAAGTTAGTCAAGTATGTCCCTTAACACCCTGTATATCTGCCAGCAATAGATTAACCATCTAATGCATACATTTTTTATGAACCTGTAAATTCAGTGTGGGGTGATTTAATTACCAGAAGTATGAATATGCCATAAATTTTTTTGTTTTTTTCTAACTTTTCCAGATATAGGTGAAAATAAGAAGTCCAGTGTGCATTAAAAAAAAGGACCAAATATTATTGTTGTATTTTATATTTATTTTATGTATTTTAAAACATGGATAATTGAAATTTTATTTATTAGGCTTGTGGTGGAAGTCATGGAAGTATGTTTTTGGATTTTGGAAAATTGTACTGCTTCTTTGTCCCAAAAAATGCACCATGCAAATGGCCTTTGGTGATGCGTTGACCAGTTGGCCAACTTTTTTCTCTCCGCAATTTCATTATTTCAGAGCAATTGGAAGCTCTATGCTCTCTATCTTTTCACGGCCAAAAGTATTTTTGTTATTTGTTTTTGGGGTGTTATGCCGTGTTGCGCTAACTCCTTCTTTAGCCAACGTTTCGGACAGCATTGCAGTGTCCATCATCAGGGCAGATGTGTTATTAATAATGAAATAATAAGAAAGAAGGAGTTAGCGCAACACGGCATAACACCCCAAAAACAAATAACAAAAAAAAATAATGAAGCTCGCTTATGAACAGTGATAATGCTTAATGCTTGATTATTTTCCTAAGTGACTGAAATTACCACTCACGTGAAGTCCGCCTCAAGGCGGCCAAATGCATTAGAGGGTTAAGCAGAGGGGTAACAGGACTATATTATGCATGGACATCCCCGGGGGTTAGGTTAGGTTATTTGCTGAATCAACAACAGATTAAGTATAAAAATAAATGTCAATAAAGCATATAGAGTCTTGCTAGCAATGAATTATAGGCATAGAAATAGATGTGCAAGCAATAGACATTAGAAATAATAATACATAGAAATAGAGAGAATAGAAATGAAAAAATACCTCATTTGTAGTGGTTGGTAATCAGGCACAGGCACGGGTTCATAATCTTCTTCCTCTTCCTCATTTGGTTCCTGGTTCTGTTCCTGAATTATCTGCTTTTGAAGATTCGGCTGAAAGGTGACAAAAGTAATGATTAGAAAAGATTTAGGACGGGTTGTTTCGGAGAATTTGAACAATTCATCAAATTTCAACGTTAATTTACAAGTTCTGTGAAAGATGTTTTCAAGTTCTGTTTTTATTTCAGTTTTGTCAAGCAATTAGCCTACAATGATATAATAACAGAACTTGAATTGGACTTTCACAGAAGCCGAAAATGAACGTTGAAATTTTATGAATTGTTCAAATTCTCCGAAACAACCCGTCCTTAGAATTATGTGGGAATTTGATAATTCGAAAATTTGTTTTAAAATAAATTTCGTAAACTTCGAATGAGGTTCTACTGTACTCTACAAATCAACAAATTGACCCCTTGTAATAAGGTTCCATCATCACAGAGCAATGTGAAGAGATAATGAGCACTAAAGTAGCTTTCCCATTGTGGCGTCAGGTGGAACTTTGGGATTGAAATAGCAAGAACTGGCTGATAAGAATACATAGTTTGAAATGATCCCCACCTCCTGCTGAATTGGTCTCCCCGTAGAGCTCAGCGGCAGGAGCATAGACTTGCGGTTGGTGGTGTCCTTGCCCTTGGCCGCACGCTTGATCCTCTCCTCCAACAGGGAGTGGTCCTTGTCCGATATCTGCAACAAACAAACAAACACACCAACACAACCAATCAATTCAATTAATCATTTTCTCCTAATAATTACTTTTTTTTTATATTAGTGCGCTCCCTCTAATATTTATATTTACATATTATCTACCTATCAAACCCTGAAAGAATGGTCACCAATCAACCGCTTGGCTGAAAATACCTACAGAGGTCCATAATACCATGCTACCATGCTACCATGATTCCTTAACCCCTCAGGCTAAAAGTTTGCTTTTGGGAACAGCATATTTCATCACCTTTCAAAAACAGTTTTTAGTTTTCGAATATGTTCAGAATTACTCCATTTATTTGGATTTTATTGTAAAGCAGAAATATTCCAACCTCGGACAGAATATGTCAGAGAACAAACGATTACCATACTTAGTGCCATAGACAAGAGCCGACTATCGCCGAACTACAAAAGTTAGTTATGTTACTTTAGTTGTCAAAGCTAATGAAAGTTATAGAATTCTTTCTTATTTGTTCCAGTCATTCATTCGCATTAATTATCCATACCTTACCTCACCCCATTTTATTATTCAAGTACCTCATACAAACTAATAATTTTTAAATCGTGTCCTACACAACACTAATTAGGTTGAAGTTTTATGTGAGCTACTTTGGTTTCACACTGCTTTCTGGCTTTCATCTTAAATATTCCTCCAGGAGGTCTAGTTTAGGTTAGGTTTGGTTAGGTTGAGATTTCATTAGACGCTTGTTATTGATACGCACTATTTCATTTTTTAAGTAGGTATGTGTAAAAACAAAATTACATAATAATTAGTATAATCACTTTACACGTACCACCAACACGGCCGCAATAATACTGCAGAAAAAGAGTAAGTATAACCAGTTTTACACGTAAGACTAACACAGCCGCAATAATACTGCAGAATGAATTGAGCAGCTTCTGGGTTAAGGTTAAATGTGGTTATTTGTTTGTTTACCTGTCCGATCATCTTGTAGACCTTCTCCCCCTCGAGGAAGTATGCCTGCACGACGCAGTTGAGCGCCGCGTTGCGCACCGAGTTGTCCCGGTCGGAGATCTGTCGCGCCAGCTCCTTGAGCGCAGCGGTGGGCGAAGGGCCGCAGATACTGACGCCGTAGCTCTCAATGAGGAGCCCAATCACCTCCAGGCATTCTGGAACACAGCAAATTATATAGACATTGCAGTGAAACTGTCAAATAAGTTACATATTGGTAATGTTAACACTTACTAGCTTTATAAGTTTAGTGACATGCTTACCAGTTCTTTGTCTGGCATTTTTTGATTTGAGTCCCTCCATCAAGTAGCCAAACAGCTTGGTTACCGAGTAGACCACGCAAATCTGCTTCAGCAGAGCCTTGACTCCATTGCGAACTGTGTCTTTGGGATCACCAACCTGAAAGAATTAATGTACACATATATATGCGGTGGTGGTGTTGGATTCGATATGATTTTAGGCTGTAATTTACACAAGTGTTCTACTAGTGCCTAGAACTGTGAGTAGTCTAAGTGTTTGGTTCACTTTTTGTTTCCATCCCTAACATTCATTTCACGCAATTCCGTCATTATTCATCCTCCATCAGGTCCAGGTTGGCCAACAGCGCCAGCCCATTGTCCGCCAGGTCCTCCAACGGGGATTCTATGAACTTGATGTGGTATATATGTTGTAAGTAACCGTCGCGGCTTTCTCCGCAGGGGTAGGCAGAGAAGATGGACTGCCAAACAACTTGTTCTTGGCACACACTCCTTGCCACATTCTACATCGTCTCATACATACTCTTCTATTATTCTGTTGTACGTTATGACTAACCTTCAAGACCAGGTAGGGTATGAAGCAGCTGGCCTCGTACTCGGCCATGTGGTAGTCCTCGTTAATGAGGTAATTGAATACCACATTGAGGTACTCGAGGCCGCGCAGCAGCACTGAGGGGTTGGTGTCGAAGAACCGCAGGGTCAGCCACTTGAAGATCAGGTCCAGGTTGGCCACCAGCGCCGGCCCGTTGTCCGCCAGGTCCTCGATCAGGGATTCTATAGATTTGATGTGGTATCTGGCAAAATAGACAAAATACAATATTAAATCTATGTGTGATTATCGGGGCAAAGAAAGGCCACCATTCAGAATCGAAACATTACTTGTAATGGCTTTAGCCATATTTGGTGACTAGATCTGAATAGTCAAGTACCTCCCAGCCTTCCTCTTCATAAATCTTTTTCTCTCCCCACTCTCTTTAGCTTCACAACATACCCCAATCGGGAATGACATAGTCCCGCTGGATCCAGAGCCAGTGTCTCTCAATTCTCCCAACTGTCCGGACAGTTGGGAGAATTTGGGACATTTGAGCAGTATTAAATTTTAAAAAGCAATAAATAATAAAAATCGCTACTACAGTAAAATCCTATTCGTAAAATCTAATTCGTTAGTGTGTAATTCGAAATTTATTAAGGACAGGTTGTTTCACAGAATTTGAATCATTATTGACCAGATGCTTCACAAAACTGAAATAGTAACTGAACTTGGATAGAACCTTCACAGAACTTGAAAATCATTTTCGAAATTTGATGAATTGTTCAAATTCTGTGAAACAACCCGTCCTTAGTAATTTCATATTTTTATGAATGTGCAACGGTAATCGTCTGCAAAATATCAATTTACACAGAAATGTCATATTTTTACAAATTTATGAATATCTGAATTTGATGGGCTGGCTAAGACGGTAATCGGCTGCAAAACTTCAATTTACACGAGGAAATATGTCATATTTTTACATATACATTTGAAATATCTGAGTTTGAAGGACCATTAGCAATCTACCACGAAATTTCAATTTACAGGGAAATACAAATTTACTTCTAATGCCTACCCAAATACAAATACTGAAAATTTTCTTAAAATTTCGAATTAAAAGTTGACTGCCAACTACTAGATAACTCGTAGATTGCGTTCTTTGCTAGGACACCGACTACGAGATAACTCGAAGTGTGTTTACTTGCCATATTCGCTAAAATACAATAAAATTTGTATTTTGTGTTCCTTATCGATGCCTGGAATCCATTATGAGAGAGAGCTTGCTCTTTCGCCCTTTTTATTTACGTTTCGCGCGTGTTTATTCCCTATATTTGCCCCTTTTCTCCACTTGCCACACTTTCTCTCCCTACTGGCAACACTGTAGTGACGCGCATTTCAGGTCACGTGATGTTTTTGTTCATATGACGCCGTTTTTTCGCGCCTTAAGTACGTTTCGTGTTTGTGCTGTGCTTAAAAACCAACTTTAAGTGCAAAAATCATGGTTTATTCCCTAGCCCTTATAAATATACTGTTTGCGAGAAATTAACTCATAGTTTTATCGTGTTTATCAGTGTTTTGTCGTCTTTTAATTGTGATTGTTGCGCAAATGAGTGACATCGAAAATAATGACGCGGCGTCGGTCGGCAACAGCGACCAAACGCAAGATTCCCGAAAGCGCCGACGCGAGGATTCAGTCTCCGATTACTCGTCCAGTCAGAGGGGTTACAGACACCTGGACACGCGAGTTGAACGACTGACGCAACAGGTGTCCGCTCTGACGGACGCCCTAATGGGCAGTCGCGTAGAACTCGAGGAATTTCCGGGGAGAGAAGCCCCCGCTGAAGGTATACGGCGGGAAGTATCGAGGTTCATAGAACTACCCGCCAGCCTAGCCGCCCAGAAGAACATTCTGGAGTTCGGAAACCCGAGCACCGTGGTGAAAGAGGCACCGATCCCGAAAGCGGACGCGAGAAGAGTGGGAGTTATTTCGGCTCTTCAACATTTTAACTCGGAGGAATGGTCGCGGGTTCGCTATGCCGAAACCCAAAAGGCTTACACCGCCACGCCTGCCTTCGTAGAGCTGGAGGTGAATGAAGAGCTGAAGAGGCTCGACAAGAACAGCTCTTTTGCACCAGCCCTGGATCGTTCCCTGGGAGCTCTCTCGAATGCCATCTTATCACAAACGAAGGCAGTAAAAGGGAATATGCAGACGCTGGTAAACTGGGCAGCCGATCCCGGCACCTGCTTGACCCCTTCGACCCTGTTCGATAAAATCCAGGAGATGTTCGCCAAGGAATCCCCATACAGTAGGATCACGGACGACGTCCTACAAATTGTATGTGGAAGGCGAACTGAGTGTCTCCAAAGTAGGCGAAAGGCCCTGTTGGAGGGAATAACAGACCCCTTTACCAGGGAAGGCCTCGCTAGGATCCCACCGAGCTCCAGTCACCTCTTTAATAAAGAGGAACTTGCGGCCTATATCTTGGCAAACGGGGGACGAGACAAGGTTGTCAGTGTCGCACCTTCGTCCTATATCCCCCGTCAACCACAACCCTCTACTTCACAAATGGCAAGGCCGGTGAGGGAAACTCCACCCTCACTCCCTAGAAAGCCCTTTCGACCCGCTCCTAGGCCAGAGAAAGATAGGACACATCGCCAGCCCACCAAGAAGCAAGAGCCCTCTCGCAAGGCGACTAGCGATCGGGGTAGGAGGCGATGGAGGTGACTGGAGGCCAGAGCCCTTCTGGGGAGGACGCCTGAAGGCATATCGAGAGGTGTGGAGGGAGTTGGGGGCGTCACCACTAATCCTGAACATCCTGGAAGGAGCAAGGATTCACTTTGTGTCCAAACCTCCTCTGGCTCTCCCGTCGGCCGAGCTCAGGCAGAATTTCAGGACAAAGTCGTCTTCAGACATGACCGCGCACATCGAAATGATGAAAGCGTCAAAGATTCTGGAGGCAGCAGACGACTCCCCGAGCTTCCTGTCAGGTATGTTCCTTACCTCCAAATCAGACCACACCTTCAGACCCATCTTCAACTTGAAGGCCTTGAACGTCTTCATAGATTCAAAGCCCTTCAAACTTTTCAGCCATTTTCGGGTTCCGGAATTCCTCCAACCCGACGATTGGATGATAAAAGTAGACCTCTCCCAGGCTTATTTCCACGTGCCTATCGCAAGATCACACCGGAAATTCCTGCGCCTCGTCTACGATGGAGAACTCCTTCAGATGACGTGTCTGCCCTTCGGCCTGTCATCAGCGCCAAGGATCTTCTCGCTGCTCTCAAACTGGGTAGCGGAGCTGCTAAGAAGGAAGGGACTGAGGACAGTAGTCTACCTAGACGACTTCTTAGTAGCAAACCAGTGCAGAGAACACCTGGCCCGCCAAGTCGTTACTATAGTGCACACACTTCAACAACTAGGTTGGTGCATAAACCTGGAGAAATGCATCCTGACGCCCACGCAAAAGTTGGAGTTCCTGGGCATAACATGGGACACGAGAGCAGACCAAAAGTCTCTCTCCGACCGCAAGTGCTCTGGTCTACGCCAAGCCTTACAGGTTCCCTTGGAAGTCGGCAGTTGCTCTCCCAGGCAGGCTCTAGGTCTCCTGGGAAGACTCAACTTTGCAAATTTCGTGATCCCTCGTGGTCGCTTGCATTGCCGCAGACTGCAGAGGTTCAGCCGCCACATACAGCATCTGAAACCGTCTCGGCCGGTTGCTCTGTCCGCCGCAGCACTGCAGGACATACAGTGGTGGCTTGGGGCCATCGGAAGGACGAGCCCAATTCAACCCCTCCCATTCCATCACTTCCTGACGACAGATGCAGCGGACACAGGATGGGGAGGACAACTAGACGACACCACAGTTGCGGGTCATTGGACGGAGGAGCAGACACTATGGCACTCAAACCGGAAGGAAGCATACGCCGTGTTAGCGGTCATCAAAGACCAAGCTGATCTCCTGGCAGGGACAAATGTCTTACTACAGACGGACAACAAGACAGTTGTTGCTTACGTCAACAAGGAGGGGGGCACAAAATCCCTTCCCCTTCTAGAAACAACGCGGGAGTTACTAGATTTCGTAGACCAGATGGAGATATCTCTGACAGCCCAATACATTCCAGGAAGATACAACGGAATTGCGGACCGTCTCTCTCGGGGCGCACAGCTCCCAGAGTGGCACCTACTAAGTCCGGTGACGGAAAAGATATTTGGAAAATGGGGTTGCCCTCAAATAGACTTGTTCGCTTCAGCCACGGCTCACGTGGTACCAACCTACGTATCCAGAGACTCAAGCGACTGCTCAGCTTGCTTTCCCAACGCGTTCAGTCGACCTTGGGACTACAATCTAGCATGGGTATTCCCTCCGCCAAATCTCGTTCCGAGAGTGCTCGCACACTTAAATCAGGCAAGGGGCATGTTTCTGCTAGTCGTCCCAAAATGGGAGAGGACCTTCTGGAGAAGCGACCTAAAACAGCGAACAGACGAACCCCCAATGCGCCTGCAAAGTCTAGAGGGAGTCCTAATAGACACGTCGACAGGACTGCCCCCTCCCAGGATCCAGGATCTGGAACTAGAGGTGTGGAGAATTGCGGGTGGGATCAAGCCCTCACATCTTGGAGTCGAGAAGAACGCCAACTCCTCAACTCATCCTGGAGAGAGTCTACACTGAAGACTTACAAACCTGCATGGGATAGGTGGCGTAGATGGGGCACGCAGAACGGCGTGGATGTCAACAATCCCCCACCAACAATGGTCGCCAGGTATCTAGCCCACTTATTTGTTCGAGAAGGTCTAGCCCCTAAGACCATTCAGGTCCACAAATCAGCCATCGTCACATTTTGCGGCCCAGCTCAGAATGCGAGAAAAATCAGTTCTTATTTTCTGGTGAGACACGTTCTCAAGGCAATCTCAATGGCACGAGGAATCAAAGAGAAAGCCCCCATCTGGGACCCAAGACAGGTGGTAGACTGGTTGGTCAAGAACCCCCCCGCAGAAGACTCACTATTTGAAGCATCACGAAGGGCAGCAATACTTCTCGTCTTGGCGTCAGGCAGGAGAGTTCATGATTTAACTCTCCTAAGAGTTACCCCAGACCATTTTATCGACAAGAGGAATACGATCACCTTGTGGCCAGTTTTCGGAGCAAAGACCGATTCAGCCAAGCATAAACAGTCAGGCTGGAAATTGACGGGTTCAGAAAAAGACAACATCAACCCACTTAAATGGTTGAGGAAAGTTGTTGCTCTCTCTAAAGCCAGAAGAGGGCCGCTACTAAAGGACCTGTTTGTGACCACATCAGGAGAGGCAAAACCTGCAACGCAGACAATAATAGGGGGGTGGATTAAATCAGTCCTCAGAGAAGCAGGAGTCCACGCAACCCCAGGAAGTGTACGCTCGGCTGTAGCCTCTCTAAACTGGTTGGAAGACTATCCTATAGAGGAGATACTCACAAGAGGGAATTGGAAATCTGAGCACACCTTCCGGAAATTCTACCGAAGGGAGGTCGCTCACTCGGGTAGCGAACACCTCCAGTGCTCAATGGCTCCATTCTTTACTCCAGTTTAAATAGCATCACATATAACGCAAGTTTCAGATCACCAGGTGAGAGCAGACACATCTCATAATGGATTCCAGGCATCGATAAGGAACACAAAATAGAATAATTTTACCTACCAATAAAATTTATATTTTGTTTCCATCGATGCCTGGAATCCAGGTAATCCCTACCTGGTGCATTACGAGTCATATGAACAAAAACATCACGTGACCTGAAATGCGCATCACTACAGTGTTGCCAGTAGGGAGAGAAAGTGTGGCAAGTGGAGAAAAGGGGCAAATATAGGGAATAAACACGCGCGAAACGTAAATAAAAAGGGCGAAAGAGCAAGCTCTCTCTCATAATGGATTCCAGGCATCGATGGAAACAAAATATAAATTTTATTGGTAGGTAAAATTATTCTATTATATCAGTGCTAATATGGATGCTGGCTTACAGAACAGAAAATTTATTGATAAATGAACAGAAAATATAATTATAAAAAATTAGAGTTTTTAATAATCTAATACGATTAAATGAAATTGGCTGTTTAGACCGGAATTCTGAAAATTACCGTGGCAGTCAAAGAATAACCAGTGAAATACCGATGGATTCTGGAGAACATGCGAGCATTCCAATATGATCCTTGTTGGAATAATTTGCGTTGCGATTTTGACCTTAATGCTTTGAAAAATGAATGAAAAACAAAATCAGCATCGTTTGGGCTAATAAAACTTTGGGTTCCACTAACATTTTTCGATTTTATGCTCCGGCCTTCTAAGTGTTAAGTGGGAATTGGTTAATTCGAAATAAGGTTTTTGAGGTCCCATGGATTTGGAATTAACGGGATTCTATTATAACAATATTGCTAGCAGTAATATTGATAAACTAATGTCGAGAGTTAGTTCGTCAAACATATTCTGCTTTCTCAATGTGACCATGCTAGGCCCCTAGTAGAGTAATTTAATCAAAAAGTTGCAATTACCTAAAATCAGCATGGAACATGTTGGCGATGAGAGTCTTGTTCATTCCCGCTGTAGTCATCTGGTCCTTCAACAGATCGAAGAATTCCTCACGGGGAGTTATGAAATTCCATTTCAAAACTGCAACAAAAATCAGCAAAATTAAGTAAACAAAACATAAAATTTTACTCAATTAAAATTAAAGGTATAATGAAAAGAAGTAATTAATTAACCCTTCAGGCTTTAAAATGTGTTACAGTGACCTACAAGTCCCAATGATGGTGAAGTTTCTTATGTAATTTTGGAATGTTTCAGAGGTATTTTAAATATGCGACATATTTCTTATTTTTTAAGCTGTCCTAAAAGCAAATACCATTTAAGAAACTAGTTAAAATTATCTTTCAGATGTTTGTATTTGAAATGTGGTATTTATAAAATTTAAAAAAAATGTTAACAAAAAAATTTACCCAAACATTTTAACGTCCATAATTTTAAAAGAAATCAATATTTGGAAAATGCATTCCTTTTATGTAGGGAATTTGTAAGAAAACAGTCACGTCACTTGATTTAACCACTCTTTTACTCCACGCGAGAAGCCCTGAGGAAAATAATGAATGCCCTCAGGGCCTATGTCAACTTCGAGAATACTTTGTGGAGAGGCTTTTTGAGGATACAGGGTGGCCACAAAAAACGGATTTCAAAATTCCCTGATAATTCCAGGTTTTCCAGGGCAGTTTCTATATTTTTCCCTGATATGTTTTATTTGGTATAAGGACATATCGTTCAAAATTTTATTTTTGAAACACAATTTTCATCTACGCCAGAAAATTAGAACAGATACATAAATAAAGGGAATTCCGTCATCTAAAGCATTTATTATTTCCTTGCACCACAATGATCTATTCAAAACAAAATACACTTATTACAAATTTATGACATTTCGCCTGAAGACAATTTGTGTACAAATGAAAAGACCATACAAAAATAGACAAATAAACAAAAGTAAGTACAGTAGAACCCCGATAATTCGAAAAAACGCGTAAAATTGCCGCAGAAAAATTTTTTCATACAAAAATTTTTTCAATTCGAAATTTATAATTCGAAATTTATTTTTGTCTGCGCACGAAAATTTGTTCGTGAAATTCGAAAAAAATTGATTTTTGTGAAAATAAATCATAATATTTCGTAAATCTGAATCTAAAAGTCAGCCGTGGCGGTAAAACGCCGAAAAATGTATTTTTACGTGGTTATACATCGTCCTAATTAGTATTATTATTTTGTAAATCTGAATCGATTTACACTGGAATGTTGTATTTTTTCAAATTTATTTCGAATATCCGAGTTTGAAGGGCCGAGAAAATACGTTTTACGCGGATATATGTCGTAGTTTTACGAGTTTACACCAAATATCTGTATTTAAAGTGTCGGCTGCGACGAAACTCGGCCGCGAAATTTCGATTTACGCGTAAATGTATCGTATATTTACGAATTTATTTCGAATATTTGAATTTAAATGGCCCGCCACGACGGAAATCGGACGCGAAATTTCAATTTACGCGGAAATATTTAGTATTTTTACTAACTTTACTTCGAATATCCGAGTTAAAAAATACGGCGCGACGGAAATCGGCCGAAAAATTTCGATTCACGCCGAAATATGACATATTTTTACGAATTTACTTCAAATATCTGAACTTAAAAGGCCGGCCGCGACGAAAAACTGCCGATAAAATTCGATTTACGCGGAAATATTTCATATTTTTACGAATTTACATCAAATATCTTAATTTAAAGGGTCGGCCGCGACGGAAATCGGCCGCGCATTCTGGATTTACACGGAAATATAATGTATTCGACGGAAATCGGCCGCGCATTCTCGATTTAGACGGAAATATATTGTATTTTTGCGAATTTATTTCGAATATCTGCATTTAAAGAGCCGGCCGCGACGGAATGCGGCCGCGAATTCTCGTTTAACGCGGAAATATATCGTATTTTTACGAATTTAAATTCAGATATTTGAAATAAAGGGCCGGCCGCGACGGAAAATTACCGCGAAATCTCGATTTACGCGGAAATATATCGTATTTTTACGAATATCTCAATTTAAAGGGTAGGCCGCGACCGAAATCGGCAGCGAAATCTCGATTTACGCGTAAATATATAGCATTTTTACGAATTTATTGCGAATATCTGAATTTAAAGGGCCCGCCGCTACGGTAATCGGCCGCGAAAATAAAGAAATAATTGGTGTTAATACGAATTTACAACTAAAATACCACCCGGATTTGAAGAGGCGGCCGAGAAAATCGATTTTCGGCGTATTTTTTTTTTTTTTTTCATAAATGATGATGATCTTTAAATTTTATTACGACCGTACTGGGTGTCCGACCCTTTTGACACTTTGTTGTAACTTTGCTAGCTTTTTCTTTACAGATTTCGCACCTACATAGTATAGGGGAAAAACCAAGGCGGGTGGTTTACGACATGATTGTGTTGCAAGGGATATTTACGAAAATAATAATAAAAAAATACCTACTTATCTAGTTTGTCTTGGTCGGCATATCTTTTGTTACACACGCCGCAAGTAAAAGTAATAAAACACAACTTTGGGACTTCACAAATAAAAAATAACGAATTTCGTTTTATTTTTGGAATTCCCTGATATTTTAAGAATATTTTGAAATTCCCTGACATTTCCCTGATAATTCCCGGTTCGGTAAAATTCCCTGATAATTCCCGGTTTTCCCGGTTTTCCAGGTCTGTGGCCACCCTGGGATAGGAAGAAGTAAACATGATTTCCCATGGGCTCTAAAGATTGCAATCCGTTTGTAAGATAGGGGAATATACCAAGGACCGTCCGTTTCTGCAGAGTATTTTGGGGTTCCACACCAGAGGTGGCTGCCATATTCAACAGTGGGGGGGAACTTGCGATTTGTACAAGGTCATCAATTGTGTACTATTAGGGATGTAGCGCAGGGATTATGCAGTTATTATGCTACTATAAATGTTTATAAAGTGCAGTAACCTTTAAGTTTCTGGTCATCGATGATCCTCTGGTGTTTGATGTTGTTGATGGCGAGCAAGGGAACAAAGGCATCTTCGTCGTCTCCCTTCTTGCCACGGGCGGATGAGCTTGATGCTGATTTTACTATTCCCTGGGAAAATTTAAGAAATGAGTTAAGGCATCTATAGAATGAATCTGATCTACGTACCAACCGAAGCCACCACGCCAAAAAGCATGGCTATCGTACCGTCCTTTACTTAAGTCAATCCTATTGTTCGATTCCTTCCCAAATGTTTTCTTAAAAACCATAGGGAAACCAGTCTGTCTGAAACCAAAACTAAACGAGAGATAATTATAAAGATATGAGCAACAGACTCCACTGGTTCATAAATAAATAGAACACTGGCAGCTTTAAAATAAATTAGCTCAACCAATACGAAAAAAAGGATGGATAGAAAGCTGGAAAGACAGTACAATTTATGAAAACATCATTTTGCAAAAAGTAGGTTATGTATTAGGAAAATTGTGTCAGGATAATTGGGCAGCTCGGCATTTTACCCTGGCGCACTAGGGTAGGTTGGTTGCGCGAGTCTGGCATTTCAAGGGTTAATAGGATAAGCGGTAGGTACCTTGGTAGGCTTGGCCTGTCCGGGTTTCTGCTGCTGCTGGCCTGCCTTGGCCTGCGCCCCGCCTGTCTTGATGCCCTTGGACTCGACGCTGGGCAACGGCTGCACCGGCATGTTGGGGCGTGCCTTCTCGATGGACGCTTGCACCACCGCTTTGGAGCCCGGCTGAAAGGGAAACAGATAACAATTGGTGAATATGCACATAAATTGAAAACAAGGTGTTTTTTTGCTGTCATTAACAAAAATTTTGTTATTAGTGTTTTTTAAATTCATGGATTCTAGTATATTTTATTTAGTTATAAAATGTATTCTATTTTATATCAAGTGTACATCTATTCTAAAACTACTATAAAAATATTCTATAGATTTGTGTGGCGGTTTGTTTGCCCCTCCGTTCCGTCTAGGAGAAACGGCACGATGGTTATTTAGTTACTGGTATGTTGTTTTGTTAATAACCTTGAGTTTTTCAGTGGCACGGACCATGGCCTCCGGGCCCAGGTGCATCATGAAGCCGAGCACGGCCTCCCCAGCCGCCTTCCTCACCTCCAGGCCGCGGTCTTCCAAAGCTGCGTACAGCAGTGGGATGCACACAGACAGCTCCTCGCGAGGGATGGACTTCATTGGAGCTGGACATGGAAATGGACATTATATTAATAAACACCAAGTTTAATGAAAAGGGGTTAAATCATTGAAGAGACAAACTGACACAAGTGTGTTGAAAGCTCTTTTTTTATTATTTCTGGTGGAATGATCAAACATTTTCAAATATCAAAATTCTTTCTTGAAAACTTTATCAATTTCATTGACCTGTCTGGGGCCTAGGACTCGAAAGCATTTAATTAACCTTTCAAGCCACGGAAGGACATTACTAGCCACAAACATTATATTCCATTAGAGGCTCTGAAGTATTATTTATTATAAGTATTTTATATTAAGTATTTCTATCTTTTTTACTATAATGCGTAGATATGTGATTTGGTCATCCTTGGAAAGATTACAAAAGTTGTCAAAGTGTATGATTACAAATTGGCAGGATTTTTTCACCGACAGTTGAAAGTTAAAAAAATTATTTATATTTCTTTATTGTATTTTTTATGTAAACAACATAAAACGTGAAGAGACAGCTTTCTTACTAATTGCTTGCACAAAAGGAATGTGTTTTCTAAATACTGAATTCTTTCAAAATTATGAACGTTTCGAGTCAAAATGTCCCGAAAAGTTGTTTTGTTAACATTTTCAAGTTTGATATAAAAATTTTAGTTTTTAGAAATATCAATGTATATCTCAAATACAAACATTTCCAAGATAATCAAAGAAATATGTAGCACATTTTAGGGAGCATTCAAAAACACCATGAAAATTTACCGTGTCGTTGGGACTTGTAGGTAAAAATATTTTAAAACGTAAATGACATTGTGAGCTGAAAATAGTTGCAGTGACCTAGAAATTCCATTTTAATTTTCAAGCAACATTTTCAACTTATTATGATAGAGGTAGAAGGAAATTAAATATTGTTAGGTTATTTGTAACCCGGGAATGATTCTTTCTTAAAAAAATCAGAAGTGTAAGAATGATCATCAAATAAAAAAGGAATTATTTCCCTACCGTTGGGCATTTTCTCAGCCAGCCATGCCCACAATTCAGCCTTGAGAATGGGCCCCCCTGATTTGAGGGCGTCAAACACAATCTCGCCCTCGAAGATTGACGAAACCCCACACTGGGCCGTCCACACGTTGATGCACTGCAATGCGGCGGAGCGGATCCACGTCTTGGAGTCTCCCAGACCTGGGGAACAAGGAAAAGGGTTTAGCATTGAAATTACACTTTTTAACGTGCATGTCCGATATGCAATGTTTAACCCCTAAAGTCTCACAAAAGTCATGCTATCTCATTTTGCACTACGGTGAGTTATATGATTTAAACAGTGCTAGAAAGAGAGAACATCAGACTTTGTATTTTGATATAAAAGTTTACCATAGACGCGAAGTTTGAAATAATTCTAAGAAACAGAAGTATTTGGAAAACATTTGTTAAGGTTTTAGTTACCCTGGAAGATGCCGGGGAACAGTGTCCGTATGTGCACCTTGGCTTTGGGGCCGATAACGGTGGCGAGGATCTCGCAGACCTGCAGCGTCAGCTGGGATATCTTGGAGTTGGAGTCCACCAGGCGCGGGGCCAGGGCACCTGGCAGCTCCCCCACGCCCGGCTTGATGAGTTGTCCCTCGTTCAGGATGGTGCGCACCTTCTCCAGCGCCTCGTTTCTCACCTGGAATATACAAATAATTAAATTGAGGAAAAGCATTTAATAATTAGGAAAAGAAGTGAAGCTTTAACTAGATTCAGAGAAACATTTATTAGCAGACGTGTGACATTTAATGGCAGAAAAGAAGCTTTTAGATTTTATAAAAGTGAAAGTTTTAGTATGTAATAATAATAATTTGCCATTTTCTCAAAGGCGCGAAATGTAGATAGTAACAAAGGATTTTTATAAAAACTAACGCAGACCTGTGAAAAATCACGGGATATTATAAGTTTAAGCTTTGTGAAACAGAAAGTATTCGCCTAAGGATCATTGCCCTTCTAAAGAAATTTGAAAAATTACGACATCTGTAATAAAAATACAAGACACGTTATATTCATACTAATATTGAACGCAAAAGCCATTCAATGAATATTTATATGAAAGGGCCGGTAAAGTGTATCCGCTAGTTCAATGAAACCACGCACAATGTCTTATGGTTCGTTCTGACCTCCGCACAATAAGAATACAAGTAAAATGCAATAATAGTTAACCTTCCAATTCTTGTCATTCATCTCCTGGATCAAAGCGTCTGTGATGAGCGGTGCGATATCCACACGCGGCCGGACGTCTGTGGCCGATGCGTTCGGGGGCGAAGAGTCCTCATTGCCGTAGTCTTCATCCCCCATGTTGTCATCGTTGGAACCTTTGCTGGCAGACTGAAACATAAATATAAATCTAAATACCATTTAGGTTTTTCACGTCCATGTAATATCGTGATACACACAGTATATTATTATACAGGTGATAAGGTTAAAGTTATGTGAGGTTAAAGTACCTATTAAGTAGGTCCATACAATAACAGTAATTTCGCCTGGGATGAGAATGGTTCTTAACCTTAACTCAAAAGCTGCCATTCACGCGGATCGGCGTACAAACAATCCGTGCCACAACTGCCATTTACGCCGTACCGCGTAAATCGCGAGTATGAATGTTTCGAGGAAGATATTTCTAAGTTCTAACGGTAGATGGGACTAAATATTATTTTGTAATATATTATGAACTATTTCTTAACAACATCTCTCATAAAAGTTGATAATTTATATTGTTTATATTACACAAAGCAGCATCTAAAAAAGGTCTACAGATTTCTTGGCGCAACCACACAACTATAATGTTCTGTTTTGTTACTATTCTGTTTTGTTACAGTCCTGCTTTGTTACTGTTCTGCTTTGTTACTGATCTGTTTTATTATTATTCTGTTTTGTTATGATTCTGATTTGTTACTGTTCTGTTTTGTTACTATGGAATTATTAGCAGTATACCTTGGTCATGCCCTTGACAGGCGAAGGCGCCTCCTCGTCGGCCAGCCGGTCCAGCTCCGCTTGGATCTGCTGCTTGATGGCGGGCTTCTCCGCATCAATGAAAGCCGTCAGCGCGGGTCCCATGTACAGGTGTAGGGTGCCCAAGAAGCTGACGGCTGCGCCCCGGATAGCCGGGTTATTAGCGGCCAGGGCTTTCTTCACATGGATCAGAACCACTTTTGTGTTCAACCTGTACAAATAGAAACAACAGAGTTAAGATAGTTACATATAATCCAGCTGGAGTTAATATGAACACAGCACTCATCAATCATCCACTCAAATGTAAATTACCATCAAATGTGTTAAGTTACCAACACTTAAACCATCTCATCACATCAGCAACAATTTTGGTGTACCACAGGGCAGTGTACTCGGTCCCACACTTTTCCTCATTTATATTAATGACTTATGTAGATTATCTATTGATGGCAACATAATCACTTTCGCCGATGATACGGCCCTAGTAATAAAAAGTAAAACATGGGAAGAAACATTTCATAGAGCCGATCTAACATTGCAAATTATCAAACAATGGTTAGATAATAATTTACTAACATTAAACATACCCAAAACGAAATATCTAACCTACAGTCTTAATATTCAAGGTCAACCTTCAACCAATCATATTCTAAAAATACACTCTTGTAGAGATATCTCTAGTTGTCAATGCAACCCACTGGAACGAGTAGATTCCATTAAATATTTGGGTGTAATAATTGACAATAAACTCCGGTGGGAAGATCACGTAATCAATGTTACAAACCGTATACGGAAATTGGCGTATTTCTTCAGATCATTACGAAATATTCTAAATAAAAACACACTAAAGACGGTATACATTTCCTTATGTCAATCAATTATATCTTACGGTATAGTAGTCTGGGGTGGATGCTCTAAAACTATATTAGATACACTAATTAAAGCTCAAAAATTGATTATGCGGACAATCTACAAAGTACACTACATTCACCCCACGAAGGACTTATTTAAGGACTTCAAAGTACTCAATATAAAATCCCTATACATCAAACACTTATCCTCCTACTACAAATTCAAACATACGAAAAAAAACATTTTTGAATCAACCTATAACACAAGAAATTCCAACCAATCCAACTATGTATACTATTCCAACAACAAGAACCTCAATGGCGCAGTCACAATTTAATTTTCTTGCTCCTAAAATCTTCAACAATTTACCAATAGAAATAAAGTCAATTGCCAAATACGACAGTTTCAGGAAGGCGCTTGGGGATTTCTTGATGATTGAGTGGGATAGTGTCGGTAACCTGCTTCTCGTACTCAGATAGAGGTGTATATATTGTTTACATGTGTGAGGAATAAGATACATGTATATGTATGTTGTGTATGTGTATGTATATGCATATATACATGTATGTATGTATATATACTTGCCTGTGCATGTGTATTATGTACATATGTGTACTATTTTATATATTTGTCTATATCTTATAGAAAACTTTGTGAGTTATTGAAAACATTTTTTTACCAATTTTCAAATTCTTTTTTTTTATAATTCTACCAAAATATGTTTACACTAGACTTAAATTCTAACTAACCATTCCTCCATTGGGCACCATGAAACAGGCAGCTGCCTAGTATGGTGTTCTAATGTATCTTCTCTAAATAAATTTATTAATCATGTAACATGTACTTTTAAATAAATAAATAAAAAATTTTACATCCAGCATGTTTCTAACTTGTTATTGGACTTCAAATCCTTTCCGAGGTGGGATTTGGCCTTCCCTGAGAAATGCTCTCCACTGGCTGAGATCCCTAACTATTCACCTCCAGTCCTCAGTCCTTCCATCCCATCCTGCTCCATCTAGATCTTTCCTGGCTTTGGGTCACTTCCACTTGTCACGAATCTCCATTTTTCTCGTCTAATATGGTCAACAAATGTCTTAAATATTACACTACTTACGCCAAACCAAAGTCTTTCAGTGCCCCCGACAGCCAGGAGAAGATCTCCGTCTGCACGCGGGGGCTCTTCTGCTTGTCCAGGGCGTACTCCAGACCCTGTGAAGCCACATGCTCCAGCCGGCAAGCCTCCGCCAGCCCCGTCAGGGCGTCTGCGGCAGCCCCCGAGCACTTGGGATCTGAGAGTTTCTCCACTATGTCGGAAATTATGCAGTCTACGCAGGTTCTGAGCAATAAATTGAAAAATATATAAATACACGTGAGGGAACATTTATAAGTGGGTTTCTCTGTAACTAGTTGATATGGTTCTGCCACTGTAACCTCTTTTTGTTATGTGCGTCATTTATCAGAAAGAGGGAGACGTTAAAACAGAATTATCAGCAGTATGCCTTTCTTTCTAACTCCTTTCTCCTAAAAGAGCCTCTTCTTAATGAACAATGAATATTAAAAAAAATTTAAACACATGGCATCTTAATTTATATTCAAGTGGTCAAAGTTCCATGGCTCGTAATGGAAATGATGTTGTGAGCTAATAAGAGTTTTTAAAAAGGTGTGAACATTCTACAATTATTTGTTGTACAATAGCGGAACTGAAATGCAGAGGATAGAATCAGCACTGCTTGCGTTGCAATTGGGTAAGTTAAGTAATATTCGTAGAAATCAACACTTGGATGAGTGACTGCATCAATAATTTTTATATAATTTTGTTTTGTATAATTTTTTTAATTCATATTCCTTTCTTACAAATTTAAATAACTTATTCCATATTATGCTGTCTCAGGAAAAAAAGTAAAGTCACGAGGAGGAAATCCATAATTGGTTTTATTTTACTATATAATACTTAAATACACCACACCACAACACGGGCATTAGCCTAGTATGGTAGTTAAAAAAAATGTCTAAAAATGTAACTTGTAAACATTTATTAAATAATAAAAAATAAAAAATAAAAAATTAAAAAATTAAAAAAACTGATGTAAACTGTCGATTTCCCGAAAATGAATAAATAAATAAATAGCTGAAATGATTTTGCTTCAACTGGCATTAGCTATATTAACTACTCGGCTGTCACATATGCATTGCGTCAAAATGTGCCCCATCACGAGATAGTTACTGAAAAGGCCAGCATTGCAAAGGTTAAATGACCATATCTGAATGAATAAAAACACTTACGTGGAAACAGGAAACTTGTCAGTGACGGCCTTGACAGCTTCCAGCTTCATCTTCAGCGCCTGGAAGTTGGTGTCTTTGAGGCCGGGCTTCTTGTTGAGGATCTTAACGAGAAGCTGGCCGCTGACCTCCGAGGGGTTCAAGTCGGCGAGGGCATGGCGGAAACCCTCCACTCCTTCGAGACGCATTTTCCAGTTGGGATCAGTCAGAGCTACAAGGAGACAGATCATAAGGAAAGTGGAAACTTTGAAGCAGAACACAGAAAATACAGATACATATTATGCAGGTGCATCCTCAAAAAAAGGTTAGCAGTCCACAATGAAATGCTGATACCAAACCTGTATACGGCAGTAAGACGCGCAACTGGTACAGGAAGTAGACTGAGTACTGTTGAAATGCGTATGCCTGCGGTAAAACCGAAAGTGAATGTTAGAAAAAGTAGGGGATGTCTGAGAAAGAATGTCACCATTAAGTGAATCTAATACTTGAGATGGGTCATGTCAAGAGTCAGAATTACAGAAGCTTATGTATGAATGTGAATGAAGCAAAGAGGGAGTTGTTTGGCGGAAACTAGGCGCAGTTAGTTAGTGTTACATATGTTCACTTAATATTTAATCTGACAACCAATTCAACATGTT
The DNA here is from genome assembly GCA_026573805.1 of Hesperophylax magnus. NCBI lineage: Eukaryota > Metazoa > Arthropoda > Insecta > Trichoptera > Limnephilidae > Hesperophylax > Hesperophylax magnus. Next base: position 431,908 of record JAIUSX010000016.1, read on the forward strand.
GAGCATAAAAAAAAAGATTAAATGAAATAATGAGTTCTCACCGCTAAGTACGGAAGATTCGAGGAGTTCCTCAGCTCTCTCGTCCACTTCTTCCTGGCTGAGTTCCCTCTCGGGGATTTCCCGAGGGGGCGCAGCCTTCGCTGGGGACTTTGCAGCCGCGCCGGGTTTCTTCGCTACCGCCGCCTTCTTAGCTGGGCCACCTAAACAAGTTATTAAACATATTAATTTGGGTTGTTGGTGCATGGGAAAGAAATGTAAAATATTCCTGCGCAATGCGTCCCATTATTCTAGTTCAATGAAATTTATATTGTCAAAATTGGAACTAATTATCAGACAAGTATTAAAGTAGGTACCAAAATTAAAATTTTTTAATCTAAATGCGTATTTATTTTGTTTAAATGTTTGACAGATGCTTAAATGAATTAATAGTGAAGATAGATTACAGAGACAATACGCGTGGTTTCACTAAACTCCAGTTGTCCAGTGGACATACTTTAACGGCCATTATTTTTATTGAATGGCTATCCTTTTCATAAGTGGTGCAACATTTTTAGTTTGATTAGTACAAATGTAACGTATCTTGTATTTTTATAATGTCATTGGATAGATTCAGCAAACGACAGGTAAATTTCTGTTCTTTCACGGATTATTATAATGGGAATGCATCGTAAACAATGATGTTCATTCATCTGCCGCTTCATTTTGACACTAATTACCGCTCTGTCTTAGGATTTGAGAAATGTATAGAGGAAACCCCATGGGTAAATTACCTGTGACGGGCCTCTTGACGGCCTTGGGGGCCGTGGAGCCCCCCTTTGCGGCCGGGGCGGACTTGGGCCTAGCCTCTTTCTTTGGACCAGCTACCTTTACGATTATAACAGCCTGTGGAAAAACTACTATATTAATATGCATAATAATATGAATACAAGTAAGAAAAAGTAAGCTAGAGGAACGACAGTTAAGATGGTATGGGCACATAAGACGGAGACTACCAGACCACACAGTGAAGCAGGCAATGTCTATAGAGCTTCAAAGACAGTCATCCAGAGGTAGACCAAAGAACTCCTGGATGACCCAATGCTCCAAAATCCTACAAAGAAACGGCCTAGATGAAAGCGACACTCAGAACCGAAGAAGCTATAACCTGAGAACGAGAAGAGCCGACCCCAACAGCCTACCTAGGCAATGAGTTGGGATAGTGCTAGGAAGAAGAAGAAGAAGAAGAATAATATGAATACAAAAAGTTTATAAAGGCAATTTGTTGTTTAATTTTCAACGTTCGTTGTGAATTTCAAAATATTTACACTTAAATTAACCCCATTCCCTGTTCTTCGGAAGAAAAAATGTTTGTGAGAGACGGGAGGGCTATAAATACAGTCCCATAAATTCGTACATCGTTATTAAAAAAAATGCATAAATCGAAAATTTCAGTAAAAAGGTCAACCGAAAAAACATTACAAACAAAAATTATATTGATTCGATAATTCGTAAATCGAAATCTATTTTTATTTGCACATGAAAATTTTTACTTTAATTCAAAAAATTTATTTTTGCATAAATCTAATTTTACTTTGAATAGTAATTTTGTAAATCTGAATCTGTTGAGCCGGCGCCGGGGTATTAAAAAGCCGTCATTTATACATCATCCTAATTTGTATTATTAATTTCGTAAATCTCAATCTGACGCACCGGTAATAGGTCGTGAAATTTCAATTTACAAAGAAATTTTTCTTATTTTTACGAATTTACTTCCAATGTCTGAATTCGAAGGGCCAGCTGTGACAATAATCGACAGCGAAATTTCGATTAACAAAATGTGTCATATTTTTGAATGGCTTAAATTAGCAAAACTACAAATTTCCTTCTTAAATTTTTGAATTACGTGGGAATTCGTTAATTCGAAATCTGATTTTTTAAGGGTGTTGTGTATTTCGAATAATCGGGTTCTACTGCAATAAGAATAAGGATGAATATAGGCAAATAAACAAATTATGAGGGAAATTTCCAGTACTCGCAAAGCACACAGTAATAAGTTGTCGCCCCTTGGACTAGTTACCTTTTCACAGCACTCTTGTATCTTCTGCTCCTTAAGATTGTCCAGTTTACCTATGAAAGGTGATATATTCTTCTCCCCGACCAGCTTCATGGCTGTACCCAGAGCCTCCGCCGCTTGATCCCTCACCACAGGGTCTGAAAAACAAAGCAATTCATACTTGACTATTTTCTTCAGTATTTAAATTTGTTTTCTTAACATATATACAGTTAAGTCTGTGCAGTTTTTTGGTAGATACTCAATTGGGGATGGTGTAGTCACTATCTCCAGTTAGTAGGGAGCAGTTAGGACTCTTGTGCGGAATTCTTATAAAAAAACTTAATATAAAATAAATGTGAATGACAAAACTTGGACAATTTTTTAACTGCGAGACTCAAATGTAAGAGTTAAAACCGAACATGTGTAACTCCTTTAGGTAGTATTCTCTATTCACCTGCACTCTCCAGTATTTTGAGTAGCGCCCCGACGTAGGTCTTCATGAGTTTCTTGGTGAGGGCGGCGGGTTGTGTAGTGGTGAAGGCGCGGGCGAGGAAAGCGGCAGTTTCCGCCTTTACCGACGGATTCTTGTTGTTCAATGCCTCCACAACATCCTCGGCGATGCCTTCTATTGTTGTCTGTTAGAAAAGAAAAACAAAATTAAATAAGCAAAAGCAGATGCAACAATAAAACTTTGTGAGTTATTTGGCTTAAGTCTGTTATACTCAAAAGTGAAGTACTAAATTCCTAACTTTATCCAACTAATTAATATCAATTAGGTTGGAATAATATTATGTCTATCAAATCGTTCATCGTCCATTTTAATGGTCCCCATTAACCTCTCGAACTTTAACAAGGTTAACCAGCAACCGTCTGCTGAGAATTGGCAGAACTGCGTGAAAATTACCTTGATAAGTTTTGTTCAAATATGGGAATAAAAACTATGGTTATAATGTTTCTGCAGTTGCTACTTTTATTTCATGAATGTAGCCCATCTAACTGTCTACAAAACATTTTATCTGTGCACATCAAAATACATTTTCATTCAATGGCGTCCCAAAAATGAAAATGGGAGTTTTTTTTAGATTAACCCTTCAGGCCTCTGGCATTTTCTGCCAGAAGTATGGGGTTCCGCTTTACAATAAAATCCAAATAAATTGAATAATTATGAATGTATCAGAAAACTTTTTTGAAAAGTGATGAAATACGCTTTAAAAATTTATTATTAGAAATAAACATAATTTTTAATAACGCAGACATAAAAGTTTCAAAAATGGCTCACCTTGGGTTTTTTACATCTAAACACTGAACTAAAATTCCTAATAACAACAAAAAACACACTTTATTAGACAAATGGCCTAATTTTTTTGTCATTTCATATAAAAATAATTAATAAAAAAAAAAACACAAAGTGTCATAAATTTTTAGTTTCATAAAGGTGTACATTTTAATTCTTCTGTGGTAATTTCTAGATTTCTCTTTCAAATACAGTTTGGATCATATTTCTAACCATGACAGTAAGGGACCGTACGAGCTGTTCCCAAAAACGAACAAATTAGCCTGAGGGGTTAAGTTGGCTATTCTGAGGAAACATCTTTTGATATAAACATAAAATATATGTGAATCTCCAAATAGTATAAATTAAAGTCGCTATCCGCGTCTGTCTGTTTGTGTGCTTAGTTTTTGTTTTCTTCTAAACTATGCAACGGATTTTGATAGGGTTTTCATTATCATTTAGAGAATTTCTTTATACATATGTATATATATATATATTATATTTATAAAAAGTAGAGAAAAACCTATGTCTTGAAATCAAGTTGTAAAAAAATATTTTCAGGTGCTTAAATTGGTACATCAAAATAATGTACTACAGAATTATTTATCTATGTAGGTTACATAGGTAACTACGTAATAGGTTACATAGGTAACTATTTAACCTAGTTTTTGTTTCATCACTTTTAATGACTCTACATCACTTTATAAAGGTGCGTTTAGTTGTCATTTTGATGAAATATCATGGAACCGTCTATCTCCTAATGAAAACCCCCCGCAACGCTGGGAACACGTCAGCTAGTATGTAATAAGATACATTATCTGGTAAACATAAATCGTAGTTTTTATAACGATATTTGAGAAAAACTCAGTTCTGCAAATTCTCAGCCAATAGTCAAGGGTATTTTGAGGATTTTCTGCAACGACAAGGTGTTAATAAGTTTAGGATATAATGCGACTAATGAACTCACACACGGGTACATGGCATCGACGGCTTCCCTCAGTGTGGAGACCACGTTGGGTTTCTTCTCCTTGAATTTTTCCAAGCACGCCGGTAGCAGAGCAGTGGTGTAAGTCCCAAACTTCTTCTTGAGCCCGGCCGCCAGCATGGAAACGCATTTACCCGCCAGGGCCACCAGCATTACGTTTGAGTCTTTGGCTATAACCTGGACAAAAGAAAACAGAACATTATTTTAACTAAACATTTTAGCAGTGCATATTTTAACGAGGTCAACGAGGCACAACAGGTTTTTATTTTTATTTATTCATTTTGTTCACTAACTTTGTACTAATGTATAATCGTAGTCGTATATATAAATGGCACTTATGCAGTTAATCTTAATACATAAAAATTCAGCCTGCTTATATTTGTGGTCGCAAAACTCGAAAAGTAGTCCACCGATATCTCTGAAAATTTCAAAGTTTGTTCTTATTAGTGCCAGGAGTATTTAGAGAGTGGTTTGAATGGTAGAAGAAGCCGGGTACGCCTGAGGAACACTTAATAACGCAATATCTCTGCACCGGAATGAAATACGGAGTCTAATTAAAATCGTTTTTTAACAGTAACATTGTTGTATACCGCAGTGAATGGTGGAAGAAGTCGGAGACGTCCGGGAAAGACATTGAAAATAGCGAAGCATTGCGGGGTCCACTACTTTTAAATAAATAATTAACAGTATTATGCTGGTTTTCATGTGGAAACATTGACTAAAAGCCAGCGATAGGAAACGGATCGACAACCTTAAAAATGTGCTACTGGAGAAGAATACTCAGGATATTACACACAGTCAGTGCACTAACCTATCCTTTGTAGAAGAGCTAGGCATTCAACTGTTGCTTACACATACTTTGGACTCTTATTTTAGAAACTTTCAAATATTTGCATTTGAAAAATACATTGATATTTCCAAAAAATTAATTTTTAATATCAAACATGAAGATGTTAACAAAAAACTTACCAGGACATTAGGACTCAGAATGTCCATATTTATAAAACATATTCCTCATATTACAATAAAAAAAAATTATAATGAAAAAATGCCGCGAATTCGTAACCATGCACTTTAACAATATTTAAAAAAAAAATTATCAATGTAATAATGTATAAATATTTGATACAAACTGTGAAGAATAATTATTTATCTTTCTACGCATTATAGAATTTTGATTTTGATTTTAATTTTAGATTTTGCAAATGCAGCAATACAGTTAAAAAAATACTGTTCAACGCATTCTGTACTGGCCTGTATACGTGTGAGACATGGTGTCACTACCGAACTTGCTCGATGGAACGACTCCGAATTCAATATAATGACGCCTGTAGAATCATATTTGGATACCGAAGATACGGCAGCGCGTCGACAATGTTCACGGAACTAGGACTGAATGGATTTGCTGGCCTGATGAGACACCGGGTCACTGGAGAAGGATGCGGCTAATGGCTTCCGCCAACACGTTGGTGACCGCAGCCTACCAGCACCAAGCGCCACTCCTGAGTGAGCGCTGGGCCCAAGCGCACTCAAGACCACATCCTGCATAGTTGTCCTTATTTGTTAATTTATTATATCTATTACACAAAAAAAAAAAATGTATATCTATATGGGACGTGTGGGATTGCATTAACCTCCCCACAGTCTGGAATAAAATTATTATTATAGAAAAAAGATAAAAGATAAAAAATACTTTTATAATGTATTGACTCCCCGGTCAGATCTGTCCTTCAGAGGCTATACTGGAATATGATGTTTGTGGCTAGTAATGTCTTTACGAGGCCTGAAGGGTTAGTAAGTAGGCACGAACTTAAATACGTGCCTACTTAATTATAGACTATGAATATTTTACGTAACATTTTATTAAATTTCAAATAAGGAATTATATAATTTATTCAAAGAAATGTAACCATCTCAATGACAATTCTTCTTTTCAAATTTTCTTCAGGCCGGTAGGTACTATTTTTTAATTTTTATTTATTACAAGTAAATTATTTAACATTCTATATTGATTATTCTGATTTGACAGTTCATAGAAGGAACCACGATCGTGCGACTGCCCCTGTGGGGGGATAAAAAGGTAGTTTCCAACAAGGCCACCATCTTGAAATGGAATCGGAATGTAACAGACAAATTTACAGACAGATGAAATGCCAAATGGTCAAATTAAAAAAGGAACAGAATTATTTTTAAATTATTCTTTCGTAATCATACCTTCTTGAGTGCCCTGACCACATCGCCATAGTCGCCCGACTCTAGTTTAGGAGCCGTCTTCAGCAGATTCTCCAACGCATCTAGGGCCTCCTTTCTCTCCTGCCACTTCTTGGCCTCCAGCTTGTCGTAGAAGTCCTTGGGCAGCTTGCTGATGATGTCCACCGGCTCCAGCAGCTCGTACGGATCCACATCGGGCACGCTGGCGCCCTCTTCTTCATCCTCATTCTCGTATTCACCACCGTCTGGACAAATAATTAACATTTATACATAAACTGATGATATTAAATTAAGGGACATTGCCCTGAAATGATAAACTCGGTGAAGCTAGTAAATGGGACAGGTGTATTGTGACGGAATAAAGCCAAACATCGACATTAGTGTATTTTAAACATCCACCATAGAATATCGGATAGCTTAGGCCTTAGAGGCGTGTGACGCATAACGTAAAAATATGCGAGCAAGTATCAAGCAATAGTTGAACATTAATGAAAAGGCACATTAGTGAAAATTCTATTCAAGTTATCATTTCATCATAGTCTAGATGTTTCACAGTAACAGAACTTGAATAGGACTTTCACAGAACTGAATATAAACTTTGAGATTTGATGAATTCTTGAAATTCTGTAAAACAACCTGTTCTAAAAATACTTTGAAATTGGCCGCGGCAGTAATCGGTTGCTAAAATTCGATTCTACAAGGGAACAAGCTATATTATTACGAAATTACAAATACCTATGTATCTTAATTTGAAGGAACAACCACGGAACTCAGCTTACTTCAATGACAAGGTTCTAATGTATAGAGGTAACTTGCCTTCGTCCCCTTGGCCGGCGGAGGCTGCGGGTGCGTGGACCTGCTGACTCCTCAGGTACCTCTCGGGGGTGACCTTCTGCGGGCTGTCGGAGAAAGCATCCCTCAGCTCCTGAAGCACCACGGGCTGCAGCTGGCCGATGTGGGGCTCCAGGGCCACTCCCACCCATCTGGACAAATAAAACGAACATTACTTTTTTGTAAATAATCACTGGAGCAGTAGCTACCCAAATTTGGGTAGGCGGTTTTTATTAATTAAAATGAATTATAAATTATTGAATTTTTTTTATAAAACTTAAAAATATGTGATAAACGGTGAAATATAGCTGGATTCATTGGCTTTAAATCGCAGAAAGCAGTTCATGTGTTTCTATATTATTATATATTGAGGAATGATTTTGTAATGAGTGCGGCCGAATCTGAAAATCCAACACTGCGGAATCTCCATCACTCTGAGTGGTTAATAATAATTTATTCCAAAAGGTCTGCAGGGGCAAAGCAATGCAATCCTCCAGATGGTTATCAAAGGGGACCCCATCCAGGTAGCCCCGGCAATAATGGTATTCTTGGATTAGTGTAATCTGCACCATAAACTTCCCTCCAGGAAAGGAATAAACATTCCCTGTTTATGAATACAGTAAAACTCGCTTAAGAAGTTCCCACTTAAGAAGTTTTCACGCTTAAGAAGTTTTGATTTTTGGTCCCTTGAAAATTCCATACAAAAAACACGATTTTTTCCCACATAAGAAGTTTTAGAGCTAAAACTGCTTCCCGCTTAAGAGGTTTTAGAAATCCGGCGGTAAAATCAACACAAACGAAATATTGTGTCGCAAAATATCTAAAATGAACCTTTTTCCAAGTCATAAATTGAAAGACGTTGACTGAAACCCATACCTAGTACCTGAGACCATAAAACCCTTTGTCGGCCGCCGGGCCGTAAGCCGTAACCTGCCGTAACCAATAAACATCCAATAAATAAACCAAATACCCCGTCTCCTAATCCCCTAACTAGGTAAAATAGCAATGGAACGAATAAACAATGCGGAATTATGTAACAAATATGCAAGCGTCTTTAAGGCCGAAATAACATGAAAGATTATATTAAACTCAACCTTAATGACAACGTGGGCTAGATCTACATTTGCATACATTTGACGCCTCCTTCAATAATCTTCTCTTTGATAATGAACATAGAGATGTTTCGTAATATTATTGTATAAAATTTTTATTCCATCGAATTTGTAAAACACGAAAAACTTTTGATAATCTATCGGATCACGGTTAATACGGAATATTTCACCTTTAAATACATAACAACATGATTATATGGCGGGGGAGATGGTAAAATATGCATTATAATTACGTTTTTTTCATTCAAACATCAAAAATTGCCGTGCATCATGTTTCATCTGACATTTGTCGTAAATTAAGTTTGAAGGTTAGGAAATACATATGCATAAATTTAAAATGTAGATTGAAACGAAACTTCGCAAATGATTTTTGTAGTTTTTGGATGCGTTCACAGATTATAATTCCAGCGTCAAACAGCTCGTATGATATAACTTTCTGATTCAAGCATCAAGCCATTTATTTATGTGCGAAATCGTAGCTATTCGATGTCTGCTAGTTAGGTAGGACCATAAATGAACCTACAGGTAGGACATAATATTGAGCTGCGCATATTATTTTCATAAGAAACTTCTAGAAAAGGATTAAAATATCTTTAAAAATATACGATAGTCGACTGTGCCTGGCGAAAATACATCATAACAATAGTCTCTCAAATCTCAAATGCCATTGGAGCAAGCAGCAAGCGTGCAAAAAAGTTAAAGTCCGCCAACTAATAAGCAGTTTGCCGCGTAGACTTTGTGAGATTTTTCTGTGCAGTGCCATGACAGGGTTGCAGTACGCAAACGGTTCTGAGGCAAAGAACCCGCTATCATTAGTTTGCGGTTAACAAAATTACTTGCGGTGTCCTTTTATCAAACCGCTTGGTAAAATTAACCACAACAAGTCTTTCTTTCTCCCTCAGTTCATATAGTAAACGAAAGCGTAAAAAAGAGACGGCGTATATCCACAGCTCTGTCTTCAATTGTCAAGTTAAGAGTGAGTAATCACTAACAAGTAAATATGTATAATCCATTGCCTTTACACCAATTTAAAATAAGATCAACAGTATGAACCTTTTGGAATGCTGCAACTTTTACTATCCGAATTCGAGTGGCTTTTTCGAGGGATGTACTTTAACAGTTTTAAAATTGTGTTTACTTTGTCCATGAGGATCATATGAGCTTGTTTTCACGACAATTTAACGTAGGTAGACATAGGAATGACGTATGCCCCGGACTCGAGTTAGTAAATGGCTAAAATTGAATCCCACTTAAGAAGTTTTCCCACTTAAGAAGTTTTTTTTCCCCGGTCCCTTGGAAAACTTCTTAACCTCTCAGAAAAGGACTTTTATTTACTTTGTGTTCCTTTGCGATCTGTCAAAACGCGAAAATTTTTGTGTTATTCACGAGTTTTGTTAAAAGCTTCATTACTCACGTTTTGGGAAACGTAGCCTCATTCTAAAAAATGTTTTGGAAAGATTATGAAATTCACTATCGTATTGTTTTGTTATACGTAAATATTTGCGTGTCTAAATATACATTTTCTGAAAACGTCAAAAATATGTAAAAATCGCTGACCATTATTTCAAAGCTGTGAAAAATGTACTTTTTTCTGAGTATCATAAAGAAATAACACTTTATATATTGAAGAAATATAATTAAAAACTATTAGTCACCTCAAAATATTAACCGTCCAAACTAAAATATTTTTAATAAATTATTTAAAAACGCAATAAATTATGAACGAACAAGATGACAGTTTCAATCGACTCAGATAATGCACCTCTAGATTCCATAGATATTCTTGAATGCAGACGCGTAGCGTTATTCATTATCGATACTGTGTTTTTTAAATCATGGCAATCCGTATACTAGTGATGGAAATAAATCGATTTTTGTAAAATCTCGCGCGTTTACGTGAAAAGACGTACTAATGTCTTGACCGCTATTATCATATTTACGTCTTTTGACGTTCTAATGTTCCGAGTGGTTAAGAGAGTTTCACTGTAACCTTACATTATTAGAATTCTTCCTACTGACATAATAATAGACAGAAAATGTTGCTTGAACAATGATGGAAGACTTAGCTAGGCAGGGGATTAAACCTGTGATGCTTTGGACAGCTCAACCAAGTAACTAATGGTTATAAGAATACGGTATGTACTGTTTTGATAAGCCAAACAACTAATGCCCAGTCGAATTATTGTCCTGATGAACTAGGCTTTACTAGGCCACACCTCAGGGTCCTGCGCTGTGATACTTGATCCGTCTCTTCCTCTGCTTCTTCTGCCAAACACTACCAGTGACTATGAGCTTCTCCTAGATCGAATTCTCAGTTTTGCAAGCAACATATCCAAAGTATCTTATCAGATACATTGGATGTCTAGTTCTTCCAGAATGGATAGATCAGTGTCTAGTGTTTCCGCAATGCATAGATTATCTAAGGGTTAAAAGTGGTGCCCTTCATATTTTGAAACAACAATATACAAACCTGTGCATCTCCACCACCAAGGCTTTGCCCTCCGTTCGTACATCTTTATCCCGATCCGTCAGCATAGTGGGTATCTTCTTCACCAGCAATTTGATGCTGATCACCTTATTGCCGAACTGGCGCAGAGCACTGGTGATGGCCTGGATGCACGCCGTGACCGTCTTGGGGTTTTTGTGGTCCATCCCCTTCATCAGCTCCTCCTGCACTGCTTCGTGCTTCTCTATCTCCACGTACATGAGGGTGACCTGCAGCGCAAGCTCTTTGGTCTTGGTTTTGGGGGCGGCGATGCACTTGGCGACGATGCTCGACATCACTTCGCCGACTGTTTTTCCGGCATGGCCACAGTTCTCCACGAAGGCCAGTGCCGCCTCCAGGCCTGAAAAAATACATGAATATTAACTTTTGTGCTAAATAAAAACCTGGAGATAGGAGGACTTACAGAACCATAGATATAGGGAGATATGGCATGGAAACGCGCTGACTGTCGACTACGACCAAACTGCGCAATCAAGTCAATGAAAGTTACACACTTAGTGTGTAGGTAGAAACATTGGCAGGGTGCCGCTGTGCGTTGATGAGATTTACAGTAATATGGGTGGATGGTGTTGGTGACTTTTTTGTGCGCTCAGTTTCATGCTAATGATGGTTTATCTCTCTATTTTTTATTATATATTTCCTCATATCTAAAAACCTGTTTGTCATTCAATACGAGAACAAAAAAAAGACAATTGAATGCCTATTTGCACAAATTAATCTGGGTTGACAAAATCGTAAATCAATTCAGATAAGGTGGCAAAAAATTAATTAATTTTTTTTTTTTTAAAGAAAGAAACATTCCCGAGTTTTGAATAACCTGACAATATTTGAAAATCTCCTACTACCACCACAGTAAGTAGGAAATGTTAAATGTGCTGTGATGGAGGACTTAGCCAGCCGAGGAACTGAACACACCACGCCTGGGTGGGACCCAAACGCGATGCCAACTCAGTTACTGACTGGTCAAAAATAATAACCGGTCAAAATACCGGGCAAGTATTTTTTTTTTTTATAAAAACTCCTTGGGGCCTTTGGCATCTTTGGGGATGATGAGTGGAGGGTATTTTTGAGTAAACAAACAAGTGAACAAGAAACAGTTGTAGGAGGGAGGAAACACAGAAGCCGGTAAATCATCAGAGAACAAATGTTGAAATGCGTATACCGTTATATGTTATGCACGTATAGCAGTTACTTTGAAGGAGCAAATGGCCTATTATTGATGAATTTTATTAAATCTGGCACTCGCAAATGTTTTCAGCTATAGTGTCTTTTTATTTGTATTTAATCTTAGACTTCTCTCGCATTAAAAATTACCAGCTGCTGCCGTAGTTAAGTAGAAATAGTGTTTGAAGACTAAATTTAGTGAAAAATTAATGACTATTATTTTAACAGTATCTACTGTACATTTATGACAGAACAAGATGAACAAATAATATCAGAAAGGTTCCCAAACTTTGAAATACTGACCTACTTAGACCAACAAACTTTTGCGATCCACCTATCTTTAATTAACATGATAATGTAACGGTGTAGCACTATTTTTGTAAAATATCCACCATTTGGGCACTCAATGTTTGATCATTTAAAGATATGGTGCTATTTTGTGAAATATAACCTCAAGGGCGCTTCAACAAGTCTATAATATAACAACAACATATATACACTAAATTACCATAATAATACTTAACAAAAATACTCTACTTAGATTTAAAATTGTTATAATTGAACCTTTTATTCTAGGTCAACCCGACTATTTTCACCTGCAAATTCTTTTCCATCTTGGGCTACGGAGGTTTGAAATTTCTAAAATAAGACAACCCACAATTTTTTTTATCCATATACATATTTGGAAAAACCAACTAAAACTAGAGCAATGCCAGGCTTGGATGTATGTAAGTTATATTAAAGTGGTAATTTGTAAACTTAAATGTACAAATAACTAAAATAAACAAGTTTTAAATATCATTAACTTGTTGCGATCAAAAGATTGTGAACATCTGCTTACTGGAACAGAGCAAATAATATTGGCATTATAATTACAATGCTGATTTTCACGCTTGAATTAGTTTCGCTAACCACACTATTGGAGTGTAGATGGAATGATTCGAGGCACAGCACGACACACTGTACAGTACAGGCCTGCATTGGGCGTGGGCGATTTCTTCTGACCAGATTCAACTTTCTGCACGGGGGCGTCTCATTCATTCTCGGTAAAGTTGCCTGAGGCCGGTTTGCGACCAAACTGGAAAGTGAGTCAATTGTTTCAATCTTACCACTCTTAACATCCAAAATCTAAATTTACACAGTGTCCGGAAACTCGTAGTACAAGTGGGAAACTGGAGAATCTACGTCGCATTTGGAGTCGAACTACCAATTTGAATTTAACTTTCGTTTTCAATTAAATCAAGCCTGAAGATGGAATTTTTTAGGTCAAAATTGAAAAAAATCAGTTGCTAGGGGTTAATAGCGGGTGTTTAATGTCTTTTATAATGCGTTTAAGCATAGACCTGGGTCCAAAAGTATTTTTTTAAATCAAAATGTTCAGATTGAAAAAAAAATAATTTTGGGTTCTCTATATCAGTGGTTTTCAAAGTGGGGGCTGCTACCCCTAGAATGATTTTTGGTGAATCTAAGTATTGCCGTATAACCCCACTTCTAAGGGATCGCCTTCACTGGCTTCGATGCCCTGAAAGAATAGAGTTTAAGATCTGCTTAATGACCTTCAAAGCATTGCAAGGAATGGCGCCAGCCTATATATCGGAACTAAGTATCCGACAAAACTTAAGCAATAGACACCTTACTCTAAGGTCAGCAGATCTAGATGTTAGTAATCGTCTAATTGAACTTTCTAGGTCCAATCGAGATGTTTACTATGATCGTTCTTTTAGTGTAACAGGCCCTCTCATCTGGAATAGACTTCCCTTAGCTCTTACTAATCTCCAGAATTTGGCTGAATTTAAACGGGCTTTAAAAACAAAATTATTTAAAAAATCTTACCATTTATAAATTTTAACTTCTTTTCAATATTTTATAATAAGCCATATTCTAAAACTTCCGGTAATTGTTTGGTTTCGGTTGTCTCCTTATTGTACCTTTTTAAAGTGTCTGCTCAGAAAATTCTCATTTCTGAGCACAAACTGCCTCCTGTTTTATATTATGTTTTAGTTTTAATATACATGTTTTGTCCTGTCCTGCTGTTATTGTTATTCTATGTTTTGTCATCACTTTGTATAAACAGTGTATTTAGTGTTATAATATTAGATCTGTATTGGGTAAGGCACACAGTAGGAATAATTTTAAGAACCACTAATACTGAATTACCATTTTTTTAAAGTTTGTTATACGAGTAGTTAAGCGCACTTGAAGTGAAATGACACTAAACTGCGCTATATAAATGCCATGTTATTATTATAATTACCCCCTAGGGGTTCGCGGAGCATGCTGCGAGATAACAATAAATAACTTTAAATATATTTTTTACTTTAATATAACAATCAAACAACGGATATAATTTTACAGAAGAAGTCACAAATAGAAATACAAAACCCAAGTAATACAAATTAATGCGACGGGGATGCTTTTTTTTCTACAGCTTTTTTATCAAACCTTGGCTCCGTGTTCGGGACACAGAGTATGAGGTCATCTTCCAATTTTAGTTTATTTCTATATTTCGTTATATATCCAACGATGTAAAAAAAAGTGTAATTTGCAAAGTCTGATTTTACCAGAAGTTCACACCAATTAACACTTTTGTTACCATTAAATTACATACAATTGGTCCGCCCAAAGGAGTGATTGACACTGAAAGGGTTGGGGGTTGCATGAAGGTGAATTTAAAAAGTTTGAGAATCACTGCTCTACGTGATATAGATTCACCAGTTATTTCTCGCTTGTACTATGAGTTTCTAGACAACATATATGAAACAGATGCTTCCGTGCCTGTAACGAATCGGTACTAAAGAGTTAAAAGAGAAATTATTGTGAAAACCAATTGAAAATACCTGTCTCCTTCTGATCCTATCTCCTTTTTCTACCCTTCTCCTTCCACCACACACCATTCCCTAACGTCAGTAATTCAATAGAAACACAAGCTCCAGTCTGCGTCACTTTGTCTGATGATCACAACAATAATGTTGACTGACCGGTTTTATTATCTGAATGGACAAATACGTTAAGTTCCCTACTAGACACCGTGGGTTCATTTCCTCTGTCCATCATTGCATAAGCAACATTTCCTGCTTATAAATTACGGCAGTAAGAGTTTTCAAATATTTTCAGGTTATATGTAACCCGGGAATATTTGTCTTTCTTTTAAAAGCATAAAATTAAAAATGCCTAAGCTGGGTCTGCCCTGATTTCTACAAACAATAAACTCGCCAAAACAAAAGGATGGTCCAACAGTAACGCTTGGTAGGTTTAGTAAATTATAGGGCCTCGCCACGCCCATCAAAATCTTTAATGGAATCAGATCCATCACATCCAAACTGATACATAAAGGCATATTTATCAGCCACTCCCCAATATGTTCATAAAACACATCACTAGTAAATCATAGAAAGATACTAATTTGTTTATTATACAGGGTGACTGGTATATGATGCAAAATATTGATGGATGTATTTATATTTCTTGCGATAATTGTTATTTTAGATAGCGCCTCTCAGACCATAAGGCAGGTCATTCCTAGAATGTAAACCAAATGCTCTAGTGCACTGTTTGTGTTAAAATGATAATTGAAATTACTTACATATTTGCATAATTATATATTTACATCAATGATTCAATTTTATCTCTATCCAGTGACAAAGTAGATATAATATAGTAATCATATTTATTTCCACCTACTTGCAATGTATCAAAATTTAACAAGCCATTTGACTTCCGTCAACGCCCAACGTTATTGAAAACAATTCCATAGGAAATAACATTTAGATGCCATCAAAGCCCAACATTGTTGACAACAATTCCATAGGAAATAACAGCTAGATGTCGTCAACGCCTAATGTTGTTGAAAACAATTCCATAGGAAATAAAAGTTAGATGCCATCAAAGCCCAACGTTGTTGAAAACAATTCCATAGGAAATAACATTTAGATGCCATCAAAACCCAACATTGTTGACAACAATTCCATAGGAAATAACAGCTAGATGTCGTCAACGCCTAATGTTGTTGAAAACAATTCCATAGGAATTAACAGTTAGATGCCATCAAAGCCCAACATTGTTGAAAACAATTCCATAGGAAATAACAGCTAAATAATAAATAACATACCTAACATCCCAAAAATAGGAATTCCCTTATTAGGTCGTAAGAGTTATTCCAACTGTTATATTGAATAGCTGACAATCGCTAAAGGTAGTGGTAGGTTAATGTCCGGTACTAGTACCAACGGGGAAACGGTGTTATGGTTAGTTAGATATATATTTTTTTTTTTTTAAACAATTTAATTACCTTTCTCTTGTGCCAGAGCATTGCTATCCGAGACAAACTTCTTTATAAGTCCAAGGAACTTGTTCCATTCTGGCGACTTCTCGTCATCAATCTGTTTGAAGAGTTTAGCTGCCGCCTCGTAGCCCTCCACACGCGCCTTCCACAGCTTGTGGACGCACTTCTCATCCGTGGGCAGCTTCTTATACTCAGAATCCTCTTCCATGGCGAGTGAGCGGGGTTAACAATGCAGTCACCGGGACACGGCTTAATACTAATAGTGCTTATCTGGCTAGCTCTGGTGGGCTCTGGTTGTCTTCGTCTATCTGAAAACATTTTGAAAAAAACTAAGGTTATGATCACTTTCATTTTATTTTAATTTGGGTATTCTATTCTGTTTTTACACGGTTTTGAAACAGCATGGTCCCCAAAGCTATGATAATAATAAGTATATGTCAGTGGCGTGCAGTGCTCTTTGGCTGCGTGTCATTTTCTTATCATCTTATGCTGTAGAAATGAGATCTCCAAATCAAATGTGCTTTAAAACCATGTGTGATTGTGTGAGAAACGTTGAGATTCGCAAAGAATACAAGGCTGACGTAAGCATAATGAGTAAGATTAAGAAAGGGAAGCTTTGATGGTTTGGGCATGTAGAGCAAGTGAACAAATAAAGGAATATAAGTAGAATATATGACAAGAATTTGAATGGTAGAAGTCGGCGATACCCTAGGAATACATGGCATGATCAAATGAATCAAATACTTGAGTCGGGTGATATCAAGAGTCAGAATAACAGAATTATGAGACAAATACTTGAGTCGGGTGATGTCAAGAGTCAGAATAACAGAATTATGAGACAAATACTTGAGTCGGGTGATGTCAAGAGTCAGAATAACAGAATTAAGAGACGATGTATGAATATGAATGAAGCAAGGAATGTGTGCTAAGACAGAGCTATTTGGTGGTCCATCCTCTCTGCCTACCCTTGCGAAGAATCGGCATGATGGTCACTTAGTTTATATTTCACTGGTTGTTTGAACTAAATAAAAGAGAGTACAAGTTCCTTACCAAATTCATGTAAAAAAAAATGCGAGATTGATAAGAAATTTGCCACGTTTTCTAATTATATTTTTATTTCTTTTGTTGTTGTGCATTTTTCTTAGGATACGCACGGATTTTCAACCTTTATGGGCTTCATGTCACTGGTATCCATACTTAAAATTGAGTAAGAATTTCAAGCGATTTCGTAACAAACTTGCTATCACGGATGCGTTCATTGCCTGACAGCGACATATAAACTATGCAATGGAAACTCTCCCATTTACCTCTATATAATGTACTATCTCTTTTTGAATAGTTTTTTTTTCACGGTATTCTGTGGAACGTATCCACCGTGCAAAAACAGAATTAATACTACTACTACCTAATATTATAACATTCAGATATTCTTATATCTAATTGCCGTTAATAAAGTAACGGTCTTACTAAAAAAAGTGGTGAAAATTTTATTCAATTGATAAACGACCATGTATGTGTAAACATTACTAATATAGAAACTGATATAAAATAGTAAGTGGCAATATATATACATTGTTTCACAGCCAAAGGGGGTTAAAAACACAGAACTCAGAGTGAAAGTCAAAATCCATCGTGTATTCAAAAAGTCATAATATGCATAAATGGATTATAGAGCTCAGAACTTTTTTACCTAACTAAGGAGCTACAGTGAAAAGAAAAATAATTCAAAATAACTGAAAAATGTGTAGGCGACGACGTATGAATATGAATGACGCAAGGAGCGAGTGACAAAACAGAGCCATGTGGCAGTTCATCTTCTCTGACTTCGCTTTCGGAGAAACAGTAGATATTTATATTTTTAAAAAGAATTGGGACCCAAACGCGATGCCAACTCAGCCACTGACCGGTAGATATTTAGTTAGATCTTGTGTTAACCATTATGACAGTTGAATATTGCTTGAGTCCTCCATCCCACTTGAATTTAAAAAAATCCAACGTTACCAACAATCAATGCAATGATTATAATATTGCACCAAAATCTTTTGACAGATTGACATTCTTATTTCATTATCCGTTATAGTTATTGATGTTATCTTCTTCCAGTGAACTGTCATATCTGCAGTAAGAATCGATAGTAGGCATGAAAAAGGCTTAACAAATGGATTGTTTGTAAATAAAATATATGAAATGTGGAGACTTTGGGTTACAAAAGGCATCGAAGTATCGGAAAATAAAAGTTTGCATAAACGTTGAATATCTTGACATGTTATTATTGTCACAGGAATAAAGTGAACTCACAGGAAATCAACACTTTGACAAGCCATAGTTATCATCCGAGAGCCGCGGTGGAAGTGCATACAGCATCTAATAATACCATTACCATTTATTTTCATCACCAAAACTAACTTTACGTTTTATTATGCAAAGACCATGACAAATATTAAACAGGATGACACATTTCAGGAGACGTTTAATCACTCCCTGAACTCGATAAAACTGCGCACTAACGACTGTCAACCGTGCTATATTGTGGTCAATTGAATATAATACTTCCAATTATAGGAGAGTGGAACACGCAAGTCGATTTTCCATATTAGGAATGTCCGAGGGCATGCAAAATGCAGCCCGCAAACGTGAATTATTAGACATGTTTGGTAAAACTCACCGATGGCAGCACAGTGTCCGCAAATTTGTCGGACAAGAATAATGTATCAACCGCCGTTTTCAAAAGGCAAATAGCTGTAATGTGCAATGTCTCGTTAATGGATCTGTTTTGATTACATCGCGCCGCGTTCGCACAGGTAATCGGAATGTAGGTAGACGAAAAAAAAATGTCGTTTTTGAGCACGAAACAGAAGAATAACAAACTATCAATGTTGTCATTCGACAAAATGCTGCAGAAACCGTTGAGGTGGACTTGATTGTAGTTTTAAGAATTTGAAAACGGTCATTATTGAACCAGTATTATAATTAAAGCGATATCGTTACTCACATTGTATAGTGATAATTGTTATATTTTCAAAATCTATCACCAGATGTTTAACTTGTCAACGGAAAATGAAATAAAAGGTTAACGGCGGGCACAATAGGATAGAGTGGGATAGAGATAATTTCGAAATGATCATCATCTGGATCTGATTCCTGATTGATCGTTGATCATTTATCAGTAAATTTCCATAGAAAAAATAGTTTTTGGGAAAAAGAGAAGTTTTTTCTCCCCATAGGAAGAGATTAATATATTTTAACCTCAGATTACGTTATGTTATGTTATTTGGCATTTTGTAAGAAAAAAAATATAGCTCATATTTACCCAAGTATATTTATTTATATATTTTACGCCCAAGCTATTACAAACATTTCATATAAATAATAGTTTAGTGCAACATTAATCAAGAAAATAAAATAAAAAATTGCTATTAGTTATATTGAAATTCAATGCAGAAGAATAGTATTATGCTTGGCTAAGTTATTAATATTTTTGAGGTATGTTACCATAGTCTTCTTATAACTATATTCCGTGCAGTTGAACACATCTACAATTTCTACGAAATTATTGCGAACTGCGTATAATCTAGGTACAAGTGAGAATCTAAATGACTCAGCCTGATATTTTTGTTGCAATTAAAGAGAATGTTCGATCGAATAATTCTTCGAAATTCTTCTTCTTTGCAATAAACAATATAGAAATAATATTTTTAAAACCCTACACAATGACGTAATCGTTTTATTTTTAATGCAAAACTTTCATGGAACATCACACTATTGATCGCAGGGGCAATAAAGTTGTGCAAATTTTTTGACACATTTAAATACTTAACAAACAGTAACTTCTGCACATAATTATGCACGTAAATATCATCTAGTCGTTAAAATAATTAATTTAATTTTTTTTTTCATGTCATTAAAATAGAATAAATAATTATAAAAAAATTACATTGAGGATCTCGATGATTTCAACGATCAATTCAATACCTCATCCGGTTATTGCAATATTTCGAAACCTAATATTCCGATATCAAATATTTCGAGTATACCCATCACTAGTCACTAAAGACTGAACTGAACGTAAACTGGATTTAAAATATTTTTATCTCTGCATTTTGTCTTTCACTTTTTGACATTTTGAAAAGAGTTTTGTTTATTCAGTTTTCAGTTTGAGTTTCAAACAATACACCGATTAATATTTATAATATTAACCTCTAACAATATATTCCAGTTTTTTCTGCAACTCCTTTATCCTGAAGAAAAAATATCAAGCTATGCATTATTCATAATAATTCTGTATTGTACAACAGAACCGTTTCAAACTACTAAACATTCGCAAATGATTCAATTTGTACGATATGAAATTAACAAAGATGAATGAAAAATTATTATAAAATGCTCAATTTGTGTTTAACTGAATTAAAATTCTATTCATTTTCCGACTAAATTTCACTTTATGTCATTAAATTGCGACAAAGAAAAGAAAAATGAAAAAAGAAAATGCAAATCAGAAGAGAAAGGAGACGTGGATACGTCTAATTTTTCCATTGAAGAACGGCTTGTTTCAGCCGTTTGGGTTCACGAGAGAAAGTTTGACAAGACATCAATAGCTCAAGTAATGAATATCGATGATATCAGTTGAATAAGTTATTATTTTTATGAATTTACTAATTCATTTTTATTTTCTTAGATTAAAATAAATTTTAGGAAAAGATTTGGCAAAGCTGCACCCACTAAGAACACCCTCTACTTTTGGGAGAAGAAACTATTCTCGACGGGGAAGGTCATGGATGCCAAGAGATCAGGCAGGCCATGCAGAAGGTATCACCATCATTATAAGTAGTCCTCTAAATGGTGAAATATCGCAATTTAAAATCGAAACTTTGTTTGAAATAGCAATATCCTGTTTAGAAACCAGTTATGAATAGCCAGACACTTACCAAGCTTCCTCCTCATCTCACAACAAAACCCATAGTCCCACTAGCTCCAAGTAGTTGGGAGTACTCGAAAATAAAATAAATGTAATATTTATATCGTACAGAAAAGCCCACATCCCTTCGGTAGAGGCCTCCCTGCAGCAATGCCCTGGACTATCCCTCCGGGCGAGGGCCGAGCAGTTAGCCCTTCCAAGAACTACCCTTATCAAAATTCTCAAAGAAGACCTCCACATCAAACATACCAATGGGAATGCACAAAATCAAAGTGGTAATTAAATTTTATCTATTGTATTTTCATAGTCATCACGGTGCTACATCCCAGGGTGGAATTCGACCACCTCCACAAATGCTCCTCACTTGCTGTGGTCCTTCGCCATCCACCTCCAGTGCTCATTCCTTCCCGTTCTTCTTGAATCCACTTCCACTCAGTTTTTTCCATCTCTTCCTCCATCTGCCTCTGGCTCACTTCCATCGGAGCACCCGCACAGCCATCATTTTTGCCTATCATCTGGCATTCTTTCAATATGTCTAGTGAGTTTCATTGCAGTCTTTGGAACCTTCGGAATCTTACAAATCTCGTTTAGATTATCCAGTTCATGGTTCATTTTAATTGTGTTCTTTGTAACTATTAAGATCCAGCTATTAAACTGCCAGGGTTCTCTCTACCTCAGAAGACGTGGACCTCACTAAACCGCATCCGCTGCAGTCACAACCGTTGTGCATATATGATACATAAATGAGGCCAGGGATTCTGAGTTGTGAGAATGTGGACATATTAAAACAACATAACACATCATAAAAGAATGTCCCCTTCATTAGGTTTCCCTGTGGCACATCTGTGCTAAACCAAGTGACTCCCGATGCAATCAGCTGGTTGAATAATCTCAGCATCCCACTTTGACCTCCACCAACTATCCCCAACCATACCATAAAAGAAGAATTGTGTTCATGTTCAGCTGTAAACAAAACTTTTGACATTCTAGGAAAATACTCCAGTCCTGATATTGAAACTCCATCATTGCAAACACCAAAACTACAGCTGCATAAACCAGAAAAACCGCTACAGCAAAAACCCCTACAAGAGGTGCAACAGCAACATCAACAACACATGGAAATAGAACAACAAGTCGCCATAACAACCAACAATATGATTTCCTGCCCTCCCCCTGCGTACCCCTACCTGGACACACCCACATCTCTTCCCTTCTCCGCATTGCAACACTACCTATCCTACCCTAGTAATAAATATCACAACAGACAACAGCCGCAGCAGATATCGCAAATTGTGAATCCGTCGCTGCCGCTCCATGGCAAGCATCAGCCTGACCCCCAGAACTATGCTGCTACCAATGTGGGCATGGAACCGCACATGCTGTCACACCCTCATCAACATCATATGCATCATGTCAATCAACACAACTATCAGACCAACCCGCAGATGATCTTCAAATATGAAGGATTCCATGCGCAGTAAGGTAGAAGACGCGTTAGAGCCACTTTCTTCTTTAGTTGTTGGCTCATTGCTGAGGATTGCGATTCCCACTTCAATTTCCCTAATGAACAAGGCTCCTCCATTCCTCATAGTCCTGCACCGCATGGAGATCTTTGATCATATGATATTTGATCACTCCAATGTAGGGCCGGGCCTTTGCAGGCGCAATTGGAGCAGTCCGCTCCGGGCGCTGAATTGCCAAGGCGCTGATAATACCTAACACATCACCCTTGAGATTACTTTTTTGTAAAACGGTGATACACAAACATACTAATATTATTGATTACAGTAATCACCTACCTAGGCGTCTGCTGGTTTTGACAAGAGGCTCCAACGCATTGGTGATCCAATGAGAAGTAAGCTTATTATTATTTAAACAGAGACGGTCTACATACTACATATCTCCCGCAAGCACTCAGGGCATAGTTCTATTGTGCCATCCATCTAAAGACGAACTCTCCCCAATAAAGACTCCATTGAAATGTTTGGAGTAAGTACATCAGACCGGCTCAAGTATCGGGTTTCTATAGAATCCCGAGTAAATCTGGCTTCCAGAAATCTGGGTGTCTTGTATAGGGCTAGAAGATTCTTCAATAGTGACCAGCTCACCCAACAATTGAATTTGGGAGCCACCCAGAGCCTAGAGGCTGGAGCCCCACAATACCTGATTCTGTGCAAAGGAGGACGGTCTATCTGATTGACAATCAAGGGTTAACAGACCGATTGCCATCTCTAATGCACAGACGCAATGTGGGCATGCTGAGTCTGTTCTAAGGAACTGGCAGCATTGGCCTCGGTGCACATGCGTGATACTCGACCTACACGAGCCAAACATCCGTTCACGGTTGATTTTGGCTTCATGAGAATGGGCCGTTTCTTCGATTCGTTTTTGTGTAAGACAGCTCGCGCGTGGAATGAGCTATCATCTGTTTCTCCTTTATATAATCCGGGCCTCTTCAAGACCCGCATTAATAATCCCCTTCCTACATCCCCTACCTTAACCTGCCTTACAACGCTGCCCACTGGGTGGCGACATAGTTATCATGCCTTTACACTGCGAGGTGTCACATAAAAAAATTTAAAAAACTGTCAAAACATTAGTGCTGAATTGAATGAACCCACTCCAAAGTCGATTTTATCAATATTTGGTGAGACAAGGCAGGTTTAGCGGACTCTGCAGATTTTCATTTATACTGCCAAGAAGAATGTATGAGCAAATTTTCATGAATTTTGTAATTTATTTTGATACTATTTTTATTTTTTTAACTAGGCAATTCACCCAAATGGGACTGACAGATTAGGCTGGCCGCATACATACGTTTTTCGTATTCGATTTCCGAATTCGTTTTCCGTATTCGGACATCCGAATGCACGGAATCAGTAGAAAATACATTAACTGCCGCAAACGTTCGTTTTAGTTCCGAACGGAACAAATTCCGTACGCACGTTCCGAATGCGAGCCGGCGCGTTCGGAGAAACCAAATGGAAAAAACCTAATGACGTCATGTGGAACGCAGCTATTGCATACAGTTTGTTTGTGCCGACGCAAACGCACGGAAATTTCCGTTCGTAATTCAGTGTTGCCAACGGATCTTGACCTAATATCGCCGTTTCTCATACATAAGGTAGCGTAAAGTAGCCGAATTTGGTGTTAGGTGGGACATGTTTAAAATTGATGTTTTTACGTGAAAATAAAAATTTCGTGGGGGGGGGGGGGTGGCTAGAGAATTTCAAAAAGATAAAATTTGTCCCCAGAAAATAAAAAAAATTCATGGGGAGGGTGGCTGTTTTTGAAGTAGCTTAATTGGCGACCAGTCGCCTTTTAGATTTTTTCGGCGCCGATTCTCGCTCTGAGTAGCCTAAATGGCGATATATCGCCCTTGTTGGCAACACCTGTACTGACGTTTATACATTCCGAATGGAGAAAAACGAACGTTTGCGCTAGTCTCACGGAAAACGAATTCGAAAATCGAATACGGAAAACGTATGTATGCGGCCAGCCTTACGCTATGCGCATCATGGCTTGGCCTAATTCAGCATATCGCTCGCCATACAATCCCAGTGGATCGTGACTTTCGAGTGTGATAGACTGCTGTTTGAAAAATATGACATTATTGATGTTTAGTCCAAAACGATTTTTTTTTTGTAAATTCAGTTTTTTGTCTGAAGATAATATTTTCAGAAAATTTCAAATTTCCCGAAATTCCAAAAAAAACCTTTCAGCTACGCCATTTTTTTTAAATATTAACACTGCCACCACAAATGCCATTTTTTTAATATTGCACTCTAGTACACCCTAAAGTCATGAGCCGCCACTGGTTTTTGGATGTCTCTTTTATATGTAGTAAAATTTCACATACAAGGGGTCAAGGGGTGAAGTGGTAACTTCGGGAGGTGATTCTACAAGATGGTATATTTAAAAAGTACAAATAACTTTTTTTTCCATACAAAAATATTTTTCCCTAGAAGAATATGTATTTTCCCATACAAACAATTCAACTTTTTAACCTTAAAATGTTGGAATTTCTAAAAAAGTTGTGTATCTTTTTTAATTGTTTTTTAAAAATCATGAAGAATCACCCTCCGAAGTTAGAGCACTTTACCCCCGGACACCCTGTGTATTGGCCATTCAAATAGATAAGGTGACTAATGTAAACTAGTCATAACCCTATCTGTGTGATCGATTTAAAAACTTGACCCAGTATTTTGAGAGTTCAATGGCCTATAATCCCCAATTGTGAAAAAAATGTATGTGCTAAAACTTACCTATACTACTGTAGGGGTAGGCAGAGATTATGGAACGGCACCAGTCTTTATCCTGGGAAACACTGTTGTGTGATTAGCAATACTGAAATACGCTTATTTTTGTATCTTTTTAAAAATAAATAAATAATAATTCGATACATTTGTTTCATATTCTTGTTTAGCGTCTCTTAGAGGAGATTGGACACAATCGTGGGTAGTGGGTAGTTTTGATCATTAAACAGGACTTGAATAGGACTTTCATAGAACCCGAAAATGAATGTTTAAATTTGATGACTATTTCAAATTCTGTGAAACAACCCATCCTAAATGAAGAAGACTTTTATTCGCTAGGAATAAAATAATAAGATGATATCGATCATTTATTAAAATCTTTATAATTTACAAAAATCTTGATTAAATCAAGAAATCTAATACAAAACAAATAAATTAGACACAGCTAATGAATATATATCAAAACACATTTTGAAAAACAAAGATTATTTTTAAAAAATATGGCAAAATAATGTAATTATTTCAGATTTGCGGGAAATATGTATGTATATAACTGCATGCATTTATTACAGATGCAAAAATGAACTTGAGCAATAAAAGCCTAAGTCAGTGTAAGTGAACTTTATTACACATATATTTCAAAATATATGTTCACATACAATACCAACAATATTAACAAATGCCAAAAATTGTACTTGCATGTTTAATAAAGTTTAAAATCACCAACTAATTAAATACAATGCCTTCGGCAATTTTAAATTTCTTATAAAGTACAATTGGAATTGAGTGTCGGTAAAGTAGATTTCTAACTACCATTCAGTATTTGGCTGTTATACCAGTCAATTTGTGGGTAATATTCCAATTGATAGTAGTTAATGTCGCTAAGTTGGTACCTTCATATGAAAATAAGTACTCACAAATCAAATGATGCATAAGTAGGAATCTGTTTTGTATCTGTAATCCATTAGCTGTTCACCGGTAGCTTCTTTGAATATTATGTTTGTTTACCAATTAAAGTGACAAATCGTTTGTTATTGTTGAAGGAATATTTTAATTCTCTAATATTTATTTATATAATAGCTACAGTATAATATACCACAAATAAATACATAATGGCGTCGAACGTGATAAAATATATTTTAGCAAAGTTGGATATTAATAATTTATACGCGGTAGCCGTTAAAGAAAAGAATTCATTAGATCTAATAGACAAAAAGCCTTTTAAACTCGATTATCTGATTCTTTTTTAAATTTATTGAATCGCACATTTTAATTGAATTATTCAGAATTTCAAGATATGCATTATGACATACGATGAATTGATTACTGAAAATCTGAAAATTGACTTGAGCAACAAAACAGTAAATAATAATGCGACTAATATTTCATTGCCAATGTTTAAATTAATAATATTTTCTGGAATTTCAACGGATTGGATAAGTTAAAACCGTACATTTGACTCGTTAATAAAGTCAAATATTTAATTAAATCCTGTTAAAATTATGTAGTTGCTCATAAGAATAACATTAACATATATAATATTATTAAAATTATGAGTTATGCAAAGGCTATATTAGTGTTAAATACTTCAAATATTTAAAGAACATGGTTGGTTTCGATAAAAACAACACCAAAATACTGATTTTAAATTACTGAAGGTGGCATAAAAGTATATCTAACTAATATCTCTCGTTTTCTATAAAAATGCACCAATTACAGACCCCTTAAGGTTAAAACATAAGGCTTAAACGCGACGCTAGTTATAATCTACGTATTCGTAGATGGCGTTAATTAATTTATTTTATTGAAATACCCTTTTTGCACGGTATTGCTTCACAATATTAAGACAAATTATTTGTTTGCGCCTGTACATATGCAAAATGAATGGCTAAAGAAGGAGTTAGCGCAACACGGCATAACACCCCAAAAACAAACAACAAAAATGAATAAATAGGTTTGTCCGTAAAAAAAATCAATTCTTTCAAGAAAAGCTTACAAATAAAATATTGGATTGAATCATCAGCACCACATTGTATTTGTATGCCTTCTTGAAGGAATTGAGTTTTTAAAGAGCAAAACTATTTATTCATATTGCGTATGTATGGGCGCAAACAAATAATTTGCCTTAATATTGTAAAGCGATACCTTGCAAAAAGCATATTTTAATAAAATGAATTAATTAACACCATCTATGAACACGTACATTATAACGAGTAATTTTTACTTTAACCTTAATCAAAACCACCTATAGCTCGAGGCCGGGACACTGAATCAAATCAGCCTCTTAACATTTAAAAATGTTTTAGCAAATAAACAATTTATTTAAAGGTGCTCATGGTGTGCCAGCCTGGGTAGAAGTGGTTTTGCCTTAACTGACTGCACAAATTAACCCTTGGGATGCGCGAGGCTCGACTCCTATATAAATAGTCCTTGTTGTGCGCGTGACTCGAAGTCTTAGATTTTGTACTTTTTATACACAACTTACATAAACAATAAGCTCTAATACTCTATCCATATCTATTCTTGTTTTACATAAAAGTATTGATTAATCCTTAATATTGAAGCGTTCCGGCGCACCACAATTATCTTGCGCACACAACGGATATTTTTGGGACAGCTAGTTGCGCACACTGATGATTAAATAATTGTGTTATGTTTAGTTTAATTATAAGCAGATAATTTACATAATAATATTATTAATATTAAATAATTACCACAATCAGAGTAAAAAGCAAATACAATGAATCAATTCGTATGGAATAAAATATTTGTAAATATAAAAAAGGATACATTATAAAACATTTATTTTAGATTAGTGAACGGTATTTGAGAAAGATTAAGGATGGGTTGTTTCACAGAATTGACGGCCTCCATGCTAGAGGGGTAAGGCTCTCGACTAGCAATCCGAAGGTTGCGGGTTCAAAACCCGGTGTGCGCAAGTAAATTTTATTTGATGAATTTGTGTTATTTATTAATTTAAAATAATATACATATAGTATATTTGCTTATAAATTGCTTTAGCTGTGTTTGATGACCAGATCTGAATTGCCAGGTACTCCCTTATCTTCCTCTTCTTCATCTCATTCCCCTTCCCACTACCTTCAGCCCTTCAACATACCCCAATTGGGGATGCCATAATCTTACTGGCACCAGACGGTTGGGAGCAGTTGGGATAAAGAACAATTCATCAAATTTAATTTTGAAGATCTGCGAAAGTTCTATTCAAGTTCTGTTATTATTTCAGTTTTGCGAAGCTACTAGCCAATGATGATATAATAACAGAATTTGAATAGAACTTTCTGTAGACCGCTTATCCATCACACTAGATCGAAGAAGTTATAAAACCACATTCGTACAAAGAAAATACATATATTTTGCAACAAAACTTCGAAAATGAGGACTAAGAACAAAACATTTTCATACTTATCTACACCATAATATTTTGTATGTTAGCATGTTATATAGTTACTAATAAAATTTTTGAAAAAATATTTATACACATATATATTATTCTAATCTAAAGGAAGTGTTTTATGTGACATGTATCTTTTTTTTATATTTAAAAATAAAATTATTTTCATCTACATGTCAGCTCTGATTCTTGGTGGAAAATATTTGGTAATGTAATGACCACTTCTCTGTTTTTTTTTTGTGGCAACACTGAACTATCTGAAATTGAATAGCTTCCAAAAATTAGATAGAAAAATATTGGTTTTTCACAGCACATTATATCGTCGGAATACAGGGACAATCAAAGATATGTCAAAGTTGAGATAATTGCATTTAAAATACATAATATATTCAAATTTTATTTTACACAGAAGTGAGAACTGTTTCCTTGTGTCTTGCAATAAGGAATTCCAGTGAAAAATATTAGGGCTTAAAAAATATATATATTCATACTATTGACCCTGTTGAACTAAAATGTAATCCCGCTGTGAAGTCACACCCGACCCCGCCATAGATTTGGTGAGTTTTGGAGGGTCTTGAAAAATTAAAACTTTGAAAATAATTTTAACAATTAAAACTAACCATAAAAATTAAATTTTTCAGGTCATTATTGATGAAAGAAAAATTGTCAAAAATGGACTGGAGTTCCTCATTACATTCCATTGGCTCCAGGTGTTTGAACTCTTATATAATATTCACATCAAAAGCAAAGTCTATGATGTTAAACGAAAACCTCATTCAAAGCAGCCTCCTAACTTTTTACAAGAAATTTCGTTTTAATTTTTTTTTTCAATTTATTCTTACTTACTAAAACAAATAAGTTGTTTAACCGTTAGAATGCTAAGCGTCGCAAAAGCCCTGCGATCGTTTGTATCGAAAATTGCGGCGCAGCGCAGAAGCGCTGCGAGTTTCAGTGTGTTTTTGGTGCATTCTTATACATTTAAAAATAACTTTTTTCCATTTTTTTATATTTATTTTTGCAAAAATTGATTAGCACTAACACTAACGGTTAAAATGTTTTGTTAATTTAAAAAAATAAATAAAAATACATTTTTTGATGGTTCTCATACAAGTTAGAAGGCTGATATGATTCAGTGTCCTTATAATCTAGGAGGTTTTGGTTAAAAGCACTATAAATCGTTTGTTTGGACTTATGCTTTCTTATCGTTGTGGATATTATTGTATGGCACCAAAATCTCAAATTAACGTTTACAACGCTCGCCAATCCCATCAGTTATTAGTGAAAATTGATGGATCACAATCTGTTCAATTCCTCGGCTGGCTAAGTCCTTCATCACAAAACAAGCAACATTTTCCCCTTGCTGTGGTGGTAGTAGGAGATTTTCAAATATTGTCAGGTTATTCGTAACCTGGGAATGTTCTTTTTCTTTAAAAAAAAAAAAAATTATACTTGTAGTTTTACAAACTTTCCAATGCATAAAAAACATTCTGCAACTACTTTACACTGATAAATATGTAATGTGTATAATATTGACTGCGAAAATGCACAATTTACAAGAATACAAATAATAAACTGACTCAATGAATTGTCTAAGTAACCGACGATTTGTTTATTTGTAGATCTTGATCAACAAATGATACAGATGTGAATTATTCTGCAGTGGAGGTGGCGGAGGCGGTGACGGGAGCTGTGTTTCTGTTTTCGCTCATGGGATCTTCAAAGACGTTATTTTCTGTGTCGTGTACGAGCGACCTTCTGCCCAATCCCCAGAATGATGCAGGGTTGAGGTTTACTTTGCACGCGTCGAACCTGGAAAGAGATACAACATGAATATTACGTTATAAAGCTGTTCACGGCCCTCAATACAAGCATCCAAATTCAGTTTCGTTTGGGCCTCCCGGACTCCAATATGTCCGATTAGGCCTCCAGGTTTGTTTACATGTAATTTAATTAATTAAAATTTACATGTTCACGCCTGGATTTGAAACCGTGACCTCCGGATTCGTAGCCAAGGATCGTAACCATGCAATCACGGACGCCGTTGATAATTGTGTATTTCTAAAATATTCCTTTACCTCAGTCGGAATTTAATTTATTAAAAATTTACTAACCAAAAATTTCATAATTACGATTTTACCACCCCAGCCAGGAGCACTTCTGTCCCGGTGCGACCAGTACACCAGGGGGCACTGATTTGTTAGGGCTTGGAACACATGCTCTGAGGATTGGAAGGAGGTTGGAGTTTAATTGACCGGTATACAGGCAACCTAATAAGCCATTATTGGAATTTAGGATGGAAACTGATTTAGTGTTATTTTTTCTTCTTTATGTCCTTCTTGCCTCTTCTTATTTTATTTTTATTTTATATATTTATTTGCAAAAACAGTATAAACCAGTACATTGCAATATCGGAAATTAAAAATTTAAAAAAAGTTAATAACAAATACATTTACAAGTGGGACAGAAAAAAAAGTTTCAAATGTAGGTTATAATGTTAAGTCTTGAATAATAATATTTCACGTTTAAATACATTGTAGGACATGTGGAAAATATCCACATTTCCTGTTAATTGTTAATTAACCTAGTTATTCTTTCCAAGGGGATCACCATTGGTAAGTTAGTTCTTCACCTAGGAAGAATCAAAAGCCTGTGTTGGCGGCCTCGCGCAAAATTATCCGGGACATAGAATCCTATTTTAGCCAGAATGTCTGGTATTGAGACTAAACTGTTTAGAAGCTTATACGCCATCAGGAGTAATGCAAAATCCCTTCTGGAACTAAGGCTGCATACACCCAGCATTCCCGAGATAAATGGTGTTGGAAACAGCCATGGGTAATAACCAAACTCTCTCATGTAGAGGTATCGTAAAAAATTCTTTTGTATCTTCTCGATCATTAGTACATAGACAGTGTCCTCTGGCCCCCATACCTGAGATCCACTCTCGAGAATGCTACGCACTAAGCTAAAGTAAAGCAGCCTCATAACTGCAAGGTTGGTCAAGTCTTTTGAATTGTGTATGACAAAACCCAACATCTTAGTGGTTGATTTACAGATCTTTTCAATATGAGCGTGAAATGTTAAGCGAATGTCGTACACAATTCCTAAGTCTTTGCAAGTCACCATGTGTTTCAGTGACGTATCTTTCATTTTATAACTAAAATATATGGTCTTGTGTGCCCTTGTAAAGCATATGACTGAACATTTTTGGAAGTTGAACCCAAGTTTGTTATCAATACTCCAGTCAATAATTGCATCAATATCTTCCTGGAGCTTTCTACAGTCTTCTAACGACCTTATTCTCAGAAAGAGTTTAATGTCATCGGCGAAAAGTAGAAAACGGACGAATTTAATCTTTCTTACATTTCCTAGCCTCTTTTTGGCTCTTCCTGGTCCATCTTATCTCTATATACAAATACTTTTTTTTGTATAAACCACCAGGCTGAGCCTGAATAGAGGTGAAATAGAAATTGCACATTTATGGAATGCACTGCGACACCCGACTGACTACTACAGTAGAACCTCGTTAATTCGAAATCCACGGGATATCAAAAATCAAATTTCGAATTAACGAATTCCCACGTAATTCGAAATTTTATGAAAAAAAAACGCCGAAAATCGATTTTCTCGGCCGCCTCTTCAAATCCGGGTGGTATTTTAGTTGTAAATTCGTATTAATACCAATTATTCTTTTATTTTCGCGGCCGATTACCGTAGCGGCGGGCCCTTTAAATTCAGATATTCGCAATAAATTCGTAAAAATGCTATATATTTACGCGTAAATCGAGATTTCACTGCCGATTTCGGTCGCGGCCTACCCTTTAAATTGAGATATTCGTAAAAATACGATATATTTCCGCGTAAATCGAGATTTTGTGGTAATTTTGCGTCGCGGCCGGCCCTTTATTTCAAATATCTGAATTTAAATTCGTAAAAATACGATATATTTCCGCGTTAAACGAGAATTTGCGGCCGTATTCCATCGCGGCCGGCTCTTTAAATGCAGATATTCGAAATAAATTCGCAAAAATACGATATATTTCCGTGTAAATCGAGAATGCGCGGCCGATTTCCGTCGCAGCCGACCCTTTAAATTAAGATATTTGATGTAAATTCGTAAAAATATGAAACATTTCCGCGTAAATCGAATTTTATCGGCAGTTTTTCGTCGCGGCCGGCCTTTTAAGTTCAGATATTTGAAGTAAATTCGTAAAAATATGTCATATTTCGGCGTGAATCGAAATTTTTCGGCCGATTTCCGTCGCGCCGTATTTTTTAACTCGGATATTCGAAGTAAAGTTGGTAAAAATACGACATATATCCGCGTAAAACGTATTTTCTCGGCCCTTCAAACTCGGATATTCGAAATAAATTTG
This sequence comes from Hesperophylax magnus, assembly GCA_026573805.1. Taxonomy (NCBI): domain Eukaryota; kingdom Metazoa; phylum Arthropoda; class Insecta; order Trichoptera; family Limnephilidae; genus Hesperophylax; species Hesperophylax magnus. The sequence goes on from JAIUSX010000016.1 coordinate 465,260, forward strand.
AAAAAGTATTACATTCCAGTGTAAATCGATTCAGATTTACAAAATAATAATACTAATTAGGACGATGTATAACCACGTAAAAATAAATTTTTCGGCGTTTTACCGCCACGGCTGACTTTTAGATTCAGATTTACGAAATATTATCATTTATTTTCGCAAAAATCAAATTTTTTCGAATTACACGAACAAATTTTCGTGCGCGGACAAAAATAAATTTCGAATTACGAATTAACGAATTTCGAATTAAAAAAAATTTTGTAAGAAAAAATTTTTCTGCGGAATTTTTTTTTGCGAAAATTTCGAATTACGCGTTTTTTCGAATTATCGGGGTTCGAATTAACGGGGTTCTACTGTAATTCTAAAAACAAATCTACTATTAATTAAGGGCCTGATGCTTTTTGGGTTCTTTGCATTTCTGTCAGCAGTTGGAGGTTTACTATGCTACTCGCATGTTCCAATTCAAAACGCTTTTTGTAGTATTTTTATTCACTCTGTTCATAACTTTAATCCTTCAGTTCAATCAAATACCCTTTAATATCAATAATATGTCCGACTCCAGTAAAGTATAATTCAGAATGAACCGCTGCCATATTTTATTAATATAGACTGTATTAATAAAGATGGCGGAGAATAAACCCATTTTTATTGTATAGATAACCTCTTTTGTTTTAAGAATGGAAGAAAATTTGAATTAGGTAATGAAAATTAATTATTAATATAAACATTAAAAATACCTACCTCTTGTAAAAGACCTTACTAATTATTAGCTAAGAGCTAGGACGCTGTACCAAGAAACTATTATCAATTTTAACCAGGGCTGCTAAGTAACTAAGTTTCTAGTAATAATAATTATAGTACCTCCATCCAACGTGAGACCCGCAGGTGGTGCAAACCGCAATAGTCCAGCTGTAGCCGGGGAACCAGGTAAACTTGGTGGAAGGGCTTCCTTGCAGAGTCAGGTTGGTCACCTCGCTGGCTGTCATAATATCATGGACATAGCCACCTGGAAATACACAACATTCACATAGTAACTTCAGGAATTTATTTACGCATCACTCTCTTACATGTGTGACTCAAAGCCAGTGTAGACAATCACCAATCACCAATCAATCAATCGAATGTGATTTGATAAAAATTTATGGAATGAAAGTGTGGAAGACTTGCGGTTCTTTGAAAAGTATCCATTACAGTTGTGATATCCTTATTAAGCCAGGGTGAGGCAGACAAAGAAGTCCAGCTCCGATTTATAAAATGAACACGATTCACAATGTTGATATATGAAACACTCAACCTTTCACGCTTAACCGCCGAATAGCGATGACTCACACTCTCTTGCGTCATCTATCTCACTCTTTCAGGCTCACATACACTACAATAGTAAATAACAACTTATTCGAATGTTTTACACTTGTACGATTTGACATTTTTCCAGTGCACAAAGTGACTAGAAGACAGTCTGCATAATTCCAGTATGCACTCAAGCCATGGGGTCATGGGGCTTTCTCCCATCTTTTGACCTTAGTACCTTGGCCTTATTACTTGGTCGCATACAAATATGTATTAAGTTAAGTTTTTAGATTTTCACGGCCAAAAGCATTTTAGCGCAACACGGCATAACACCCCAAAAACAAACAACAAAAAAAAAATATGTATTAAGTTTGTGTACCAATGTTGCAGAAGTTGGAGTAGATTCCCTCATTGGACATGGCAAACACTTTGCTTTTCTCGCAAACCTCCGTTCCACAAAGGACGCAGCATAGCACACGACTCTGAAATAAGAAAATACATAAAACTCTGATGCAAGGTCGATGTTATGAGTAAGATTAAGAAAGGGACGCTTAGATGGTTTGGGAATGTAGAGCGAATGAACCAAGAAAGGATGACGTAAATGTGAATGGTAGAAGTCAGGGACGCTCGAGGAAGAAATGGCACTATCAAGAGAATCATGACACTTGAGTCGGGCCATGTCAGGATTCAGAATAACAGAAAAGTATGTATGAATGTGAACGAAGCTAGGGGTGTGTGCCAAGAATGAGTTGTTTGTCTGTTCTCTCTGCCTTCCACTGCGGAGGAACGGCGTGATGGTTAGTTAGTTAGTTCATGAGAATGTGGGAGAATAATAATTCGCTGATACCAGCCAGAGATAAAACACCAACTATCTGTCCAAAGCCAGTGGAACTATGGCATCCCTAATTATCAGGTTGTGTTGATATAGTACATGAGTTGAGATGCTGAAGAGAAGGTGATGAGGAAGGGGAAAATTGGAAAGCCATTTTTAGCAATGTTTGTATTCTGAATGGTGGTCTTTCAAAAAACCATACTGAGAGTATCTTACCACTCTTCGGAATTTATCTACATATGTAAATAAAAACATAAATGTTCATTTGTTCAAAATCTTCGAATATGCGTGTGTTTTTATTTACATATATTATATAAATGTCAACTGTGATAGGTAAAAACGTGCTTTTTTTAAAAAACAGCACCATCTGTTGGACGTAAAAGCAACATGTGCTATTGTTTCTTTATCTACACAGACAGCCACAGAGAACCATGGCGGGGTACAACTAGTATTCTCGCATGTTGGAGAGAGTTCAGAAGAAATTCTTGAGATTTCTCTACATGAGGGAGGATGGCTACTACCCGTGGCTCTATCCCACTGACTTTCTTTTGGGTATGCTCGGAATGAACTATCTACGGGTCAGGAGAGATGTGCGCATTGCTACACATTTCTTTAGACTGATTCGTGGATGGTTTGAAAACTCGCTCATCATGGAGAGCATTCATTTCTATGTTCCCGATGGTTATCTACGTCACCGACAACATAAGACTATTTTATCTTCCGGCCTGCAGAACTAACTTGCCAATGGTCATGCCTGTGGGGAGAGCAATCTTGCTGTTGAACAGAATCAATTCGGATATCGACATTTTTAGCATCAATGAAGCTTCCTTTAAAAGGCAAGCTCTATTATCACTGGTATACTTGATATACACACTGTTAATATTAATCTAAGAATTCTTATTATAAAAACGCATTGAAATTAACAATTTTGTAATGTTTTTGAAATGAATAAACAAAATTGAACTAGCATGTAAATAAAAATGTAAATGTTATTTGTTCAAAATCATAAATCTCCGAAAGTTCTTCACGCAGTGGGAGGGATGGATTCATATTGATTTCCTTCCCAGAGCCTCCTACCTTCCTTTCCTAAATAGACACTCTATACAGCTTCCCCAAAGTTACATAGCCCTTGAAGGGAATTATTTTCCTCAGGGCCTCCGGTGGGGAGCTAATGAAAAAAAATCTATTAGGAGTTATGTGAACAGTAGTTTTGGCATCCAAAAATGTATGTTTATAATTTTCACTTATGTAATAAATCGAAAACAAAATTTCCTCTTAAATCACAAGATTTGTAAGTAGGTATTAAAATACCTACCTACTTAACTATAAATCATTATACAATTTGTCCAAATGAATGAACAAACAAATTTACAGACAGATGAAATGCAAAAGGGTCGAGTTAAAACAGGACATCGCTATGCTCAGCCAACAATATAACAATAATCTATGACGGCCTCCGTGGTTGAGAGATAAGGCTCTCAACCAGCAAGCTGGAGGTTGCGGGATCAAATCCAGGCGTGCGCAAGTAAATTTTATTTGATTAATTTGTGTTATTTCACAATTTATTAATTTAAAATAAATATATAGTATATTTGCGGCACGTTCCAGAGTGGAAGATACCCTCGGTATTGCATTGTGTAAGACCACCATTCAAAATTGATACGTTGCTTGAAATGCCTTTGGCCGTGTTTTGGTGACCAGATCTGAATATTTGATTATTAGATTCAGCCAGGGTGGTATAACTCCAATCGAAAATTGGAACTGAAATATTGTGACGTCATATGATTTTCTAACTTTATCCACCAATGAAAAACTCTGAAAGTCCATGCAATAAACTTTCAGAGCTTTCCATTGGTGTATATTAGATTAAGAAGGCACCGAATGAGAATTTTACTGTCTATATTAGGACCAATTTGTTTCATACAAAAAGCCCGAAGTTATCGATCCAGTGAGTGGTTTATTTATGCCTTCTGCCTCACAACATACGCCAATTGGGGATGCCATAGTCTCACTGGCTCCAGACAGTTGGGAGCAGTTGAGACTCGTAAGCAGTTTCACATATCACAATCCAAAACCTAGTAAAATAATTATTATGTAATGGAGTCATACCTTTTGTCCAATGTGGTACAATTCCATAGACAGCCTCAGAACGATGTTGTTTGTGCAGAAGAGAGAGAGCCTATCTTTATTGGAGACACTCAGATTTGTGCCGACCCAGTATGAAAGTGACAAATTGTCATTTGGCAAATTTGCTGAAATATTCAAATGATTATTACTAGCACATAATTATGTATCACTCAATATCTTTTGGTCTCATCTATTTTTCAGTTAAAAAAACCAACACTACTGAATTTATTTAGATGAATAAAGGTTCCTGTAATGGACTGGTTGTTTCACGGTGTTTATTCAGCGTGCGTTTAATGTTCCAGGTCGATTTTGTTTGGCCGCCATTTTGGTTTGGATGACAATTGTCAATTGGCATTTAACAGTCGTAGAGAGTGGTCGATAACAGCTTACTATGGAGCATATAACGCCGCAACAACGCATTTAAATTATTAAAACATTTTGTTTAAATAATTTCTAGACACAAGCGCCAGCTTCTATAGAAGAGGAACATTAAAAAATCAAAAGCAGTGAAAACTAATTGTATGAATTATTTTAGTTAACATTATTGATTATACTCTGTAATACTATTATACTGTAAATTGATTAATTATTTAATAAAAAAAATAAAAATTTAAAAAAATGAAAATCAATTGTTTAATTGTGAATTCGGAAAAAATTATGTGACTAACCGAATAATGTCAAAAAGTGGTAATATCGACTGGCCCCCACGATCCCCTGTTTTGACCTGATTTCATCCTACTCGAAGGATAAGGCGTACACCAAACCAACCACAACCTCGAGGCTTAAGGATAACATTCAAAATGAAATTGCTGAAATAATGCCAAAAGTCTGCGAAAATGTGCTTAAAAGAGCTTGCCTTTGTGCCAGGGCCAGAGGCGGCCACTTGACCGATATCATATTCCATACATAATGTTGAAGACCATATAATCAATCAATGAAATATAAAATTATGTTTGGTTTAAAAGTTATAAAAAAAAAACATCAACCTGGAAGATAAAATACATCAAAGTTCGCTGTGATAGATCGGCACTGTGAGGCACTTAGCACAGTCTAGGTGCGCCGACGGACTGCCCTTTGAGACTAAGAGGGTTACATTAAACTATGATATTGGAATAGAGGAATAACAGTCAATAGGCTGTAATTGACGCATAATCTCGGAAGATATTGTGTTAATTATGTGATTGGATTCTAGGATCTGCTTCTATATCTGAAGAAGCAAAAAATTTTAACGTTTTTAAAATATAATACTGTACTATGTCTACTTACCAAAAGCCATTTTGCTGAAATACTCTCTTATTTTTTCTACAACTCTGTCGACATCAAACACATCGTAGACAAATTGTGGCCAGGGAGTTGTCATTGAGTCGGCCTTACGTATTAATTCATTCATCCTAAAAAATCAAATAAGAAAAATTGACTATTTATTTATATGTAATAGTATTTGGATAATTTATATAGCGCCGTTTTCGAGAATAATCACCTCATCATTAAACGTATACGTAAGTATCATTAAAGGTACAGCGTTAAATGATCTTTATAATATGCACATTGCACATAAATACAATTGAAGGTACTACTTAAATAGTCATAATCATAAATTTATACATAATAATCCTTTTTTTTAATATAACATAAGCCTAGCTAAACAACCAATGCTGTTAACCATAATGACTCCCAACACTCCCCAACTCAAACACGAGAAATAATTTCTCAATTGAGTTGGGCAGTTTTCGTTAAAAATTTCTAATTTTTTCGCAATCAGCCTCGAAATATCTACATTTGTAAATTATTGTAATGTGTTTGTATATTCAATAAAAATAAAAAAAAAATAAAAAAATATGTCAGCACCGATATCAAATGTTCGTATACATGGTGTCCGGAAACTAGTGGTACGTGTGAGAAACTGGTGAATCTACAACATCACATAGAGAACACAGAAAACTTAGATTAAAAATATAGATTTTTTTTTTTACTTTCTATTTTTCGGCAAATAAAGGGTTAAAAAACTTTTCGAGCCAGGTCTTCACTTCGACGCATTTTAAAAGACAATAAAAAGCTGACGGTAACCTTGTAGCGACCAAATATTTTGAATAAGACCAAAGAAATACCAACTTCAAACTCGAATTACTCGAAAACGAAAGGTCAAAACATAAAAAGTTATCCCACAAAACCAACTCCAAATGAGATGTAGATTCACCAGTTTCCCGCTTGTACCTAGTTTCTTTTCTTTACTAGTTTCCAGACACCATGTATATGTAATTATCAAAAACCTTGTTTTGGGGACATTCTTATGGCGGCCTAGACTGGAAAACCTCACATTCTCCAGGGGGTCATTCAAGCTGACGTCCGGCAGAATTTTAATTTCAACACTGTCAATTCTGAAAGTTAAATAAATACACACATTCAGATATAAATTAGATAATAGAACATTGAAGTCAATAGAAAAAATATATTTATGTTGGAGTGACAAGAGGTGCATTTCAGATTTTTTGGCAATATGTAGATTAACTCCTCAGGCCTCTGCCATATTTCCGGAATATTTACAATAAAAACTAAATAAACAAAATATTTCTGAATGTAGCCGAAAACTAAAAACTGTTTTTGGAAGGCTCACCTTACATTTTTGTAAATAAAATTACTGATAACGAAAAAATATACAAAAACACAAGTCATTTTATTACAAAATGTTACTGTCACCTCACTTATTTGTCATTTCATAAAAAAATAATTAATAAAAAATTCATGACGTATCACATGTTTTTTTTTTAAATTGCTTTAGGAACCTTTGGTTACTTAAAGGTGCACATTTTAATTCTTCTGTGGTTAACTTCTATATTTGAATATAAAGCTTGGTGTTTTCTCTTTCTTTTTTTCTTCTCATATTTCTCACCATAACAGTAAGGGAGTACAACGATTTCTGTGAGACCATATGAGTTGTTCCCAAAAGCGAACAAATAAGCTTGAAGGGTAAACACATTGACGAATACTTGCCGGAAAACAGACGTTCGTGATACAACAAATGCTGCAACATGTGTTTAGTGAAGTCGATGAAAATCCAGTAATAAAAAATTATCATCTTTGGCTGACACTGTCAACATTGTTTTTTTACATTAACCCCAAATAGGAGGCCCTGAAGAAAATAATTTCCTTCCGGGCCTATGTCATCTTTGGGGATGCTGTGTGGAGGGTATTTTTTAAGGAAAGGAAGGCGAAGTTCTGGGGAGGAAAAAGGTATGAGGGGTGGACAGGAATCTAGGGATCAGTGTGTCCAGGAGTGACGGAAGTATGAGGTGATGGGTCGTGAGACCAGTTGGAGAGATCAAAGGGTCGTCCCAAACCAGCCTCTACCGTTCTGGCACGCCACGTAACTGGTGAGTAGGCGCATCCTGAACACACCTCACCTGATGAACCCGGGCACCCCTGCTAAATCACAAAACGTAGCAAACTTCCCTTTCCGTTGTGTCGCATCGCGTCCTTATATACATGACTAAATATATGTACATTGTGGCATATCATACCTCTTCTAAAAAGATGTCAATAGACAAATAATACCATCTAAATATTTAAGTAAGGAGCCTAACCTCCGTATCAGCACGTCCCCCTTGGCTTTTAGGATGAACCTCTGACGGGCCTTGGCCTTGAAGGAGAAGGGCTCCCGGAAGAGGTGGTGGCCGGCCGTGTTGACCGGCGGGGTGGCCTCCACCACCTCACACAGCACCCCGTACGTGTGAGTGCCCTCCAGGCCTTGGATCCTGTAGGAAAACAGAACATTGAAGTGAATAAAAAACAACAAACCTAACTGTAACAACAAACTGACACGGAATCGTAAAAGTTGTTCTATCATCTTTTGTACTACGGTGAGATATATGATTTTAGCAGTGTTAGAAAGAGGCAACACCACGCTTCATATTTGCATCTAAAAGTTTACTGTACACTTCGAAATTATTTTAATATATTCACACCATCTTGAAACCGGCATCTTGAAACCGACAGATGAAATGCCAAATGAGAGAGTTAAAACAGAACTTCGCTACCCTCAGTCAATAATAGGTTATGTTAGAGTACTTAGGTACCTATGTTTATTTTTTTATTTACTATTCTTTAATGTTCTGTTTTATCATGAAACAGTGATGAAGATGATAAATACTCACTCCTTAAACACAAGGCCGAAGAGGCGGTTACCCTGGATCATGTGCTGCATGATGTCCATGTCGAGGGTGTTGCCGAACACCATGGGAATGGTCTCCCCCGGGAACACCACGCTCTTATGGCGCCAGCACAGGACCCGCCCGGTCCAGCCGGGCTCCAGCACCGAGCGGCCCGGGATGGGCTGCAGGTTGTTGGGTAGGTACTGGAACCGGTGTCAGAGTCAGTATCCAAGAAAACATATACAAGACACTGTGTTCTAAACAAGTCCAAAATAGCAACGCAGCAGGTTGAGGTATTTCACACAAATTGTAACATAGCGTGAAGGATATTTTTGCAAAACGACTTATTCTCCCTGATATATTGAAATAATAACCAATAAAGATTTGAAAATTTTGGGATTTATTTTAAGGGTATCTAGTGATTTCAATAAAGTAAATACTGTAAAAACATTATATATGTCACTAGTAAGGAGTCATGTAGAATACAATTCCACGGTTTGGTCCCCAAATTATGAGGTTCATTCACATGCGATTGAAAGAATCCAAAATAAATTTTTAAGATATGTAAATTTTAAAATGGGCATTCCTAGAGAAAACCTAAATTACGATAACGTATTTTGTTCATTAAATTTAATAAAATTATCTGATCGCAGAATTATTTTCGATTTAACCTGTTTGTATAAAATTATTAATTCAATATTTGATACCCCTGATTTACTATATGTAATCTTCTTCTTCTGATCGTCTTTTCATACTCCAAGCAGGTCGGTTACAAGACAGTACCTACCATATTATTGTAGCAATTCTATATCAACGTCCCAATATCACACTCCTATGCGACGGATTCAACACCTAGGAAACAAATACTACGATGTTGTTGATGTATTTAGTACATCAATTTCAATATATAAGCATACCCCATTGAAGTTTATTTCATCAAGTAGTGGAATATTTTAATAAAGGCATTTAATTTGATTTGACTAACACATAATAATTTTGTCAACTGAAGCAGAAAAAAATATTTTGGATTTTTTTATGTTTTGTGCCTGCATGCTGTGTAGATCAAGTTCAGTGATATTTTGACTTTATATTTATTTTTCTGCAATTGTTTTAAATAGTCGTTTCCTGCACTATTTTGGTGTATAATTTCGTAAATATTTTTTATATATATGTATGTAAAAGCCTTAATAGGCGTGAAATAAATAATTTTGTTGGGAAATCGAAAAAAACTGATACAGCCAGTGTCAAAAATATGTGATTTTATATCCGTGTTTATTTTTTTGTAATAAATTACTTTAATAATAATCGATTTGAATCATAAAATATAAACAAATATTGAAAAGTAATAAGATATTTACAGTCTTGGAATAAGCTGATTTTGAAACGCCACATCCAGAAGCGATTTTTGGCATATTATGGCAATTTTTTCAAAAACGTCTTGTGCGATCGCTTATCTTAATGTGCCAAATTTATAGAACCTAAAAATATGGAATAAGCGGCGAAATCTAGGTGGATTCATTGGTTTTAAACTGCAGTAAGCAGTTTCATATGTTTATATCAATATTTTGAGGAATGTTATTAATTAAATAATTTGATAAATGTATACCAATCGCTCAAGTGGATTTAGCACAGCTGACATTAACTTTCACACAAATCAACTGAGTGGCCATTTTGTCACATAATCAAATTGCTCTGTTTCTATTGGCTGAAATGGAATAAGCCTGTTTTGACAGTAATATTGGACTAGCAGATAAAAACCCGCAGCAGCGGGTTCGCGGCAATTTTGTTCTATTTATACATAGCATTAGATAGCAAGTTTAATAATACTAGTCCAAGACAACAAGTTCAGACAAAGACAAGGCAATTGCAATAAATCTAGTCCAAGAGAACAAATTTTAGACGAAGACAACATGTTCAAGATGGCAAGTTCAATAAAACTGGTCCAAAACAACAAAGTTCAGACAAAGACAACATGTTCAAGATGGCAAGTTCAATAAAAGTTGTCCAAGACAACAAAGTTCAAATGAAGACAACATGTTCAAGATGGCAAGTTCAATAAAAGTTGTCCAAGACAACAAAGTTCAAATGAAGACAACATGTTGAAGGTGGCAAGTTCCATAAAAGTTGTCCACGACAACAAAGTTCAAATGAAGTCAACATGTTCAAGGTGGCAAGTTCCATAAAAATAGTCCACGACAACAAGTTCAGATGAAGACAATATGTCCAAGAAATATATTTAAAAATTTAACATCAAAACTCACTGAATGTGCGGCAGGGAGGTTTCTGTCAAATTCCTCCAACTCCATTCCCTCGGTTCGTACCATCGGCCCATAGTCATCATCAGAGTCACTGGAACCTACGAGACAATATGTGATATGATAAATAATGTATCTAAAACATAATAGTAATAAGCTGTATGTTACACAGAGATCGAAAATAAAACATAATTAATTGAGTTATTGAGTATAAATCTAAAAATAAAAAATAAATATATTGTTCACAAGCTCTTTGATACATTCAAATTCATGCATCTCCTCATACATGTTCTTCTGTTATTCTGAATCTTGGCATGATGCGTGCCGAGTATTTGATTTACTTGGTCGTTCCGTGTCTTCCTCCGGCATCCCCGACCTGCAATTCACTTTAGCGTAATATAAATGATTGAACATACATACTGCAAGGTCAGTACCAAAAGTTGGTAAGTCCATTCAACTTGTTATAAATTGCAATTTTATTAATTTTAGAGTTTGACCTTCTATAACATCCTTTAAAATTGCAATTAATTATTTATTTATTACACGCCCTAGTGGGCTTTTCTTTTAAAAAAAAAATACAAGCATTTTGTATCAGAGTAAACACTTAAAAATTAATACAATAAAGAATCCTCACGCATATAACTGAATTTAAAAGATTCAACAAAACAAAATAGTAGAAGCAGAGAAGTTATATGGGTACATAGGTCTATTTGTGTCTAGAAGAATAAAAGTTATAGAATATACAACATTTATACTGATTAGTTTTCAAATGAAATATATCACCCAGATCAGAATATTTGTTTCCGATATTGTGAAGTCTCGGAATCGGAGAATTTTGGTAAGCTAGTGTCCTGGTGTTATTGAATAAAAAAGTTAAAAAGCAAATGTTTCTCTACAAAATAACACTTTATAGCCTTTCGAGCAATTCCTACGTTCATTCTGTAGGTACCTAAGTGTTTTTAGAAGTTTTGCCTGCCTGGTAGCATATTTAAAGAGCCGATACCATTTCATTTACGGTGACGACTATAATAGTGAGGCTTTTGTTTGTAGAAAAACGTTTGGGGAAACGGCGTGATGAATAGTTTTCAGTGATAGATCAATAAAATAAAGACTATGGACTAAAATGGTACAGGCTTTGTAATGATTTTGCACATACAAAATCCAATATATTACCTTAACTGAAATGGTATTGACTTTGTAATTAGAATGCCTGGTAAATGTAAAAAATTATACCAGGTTTTATTAAACAAATTTTATATTGTCTATTTGAAAAATCGCTTTCCCGTGATTACCTACTTAACTTTTCTCACATATCGCTAACTCTGTTTAATAAATATAGATAGGATAAAACTATTACGAAAATATTATGGTGTTCAATACCTACCTTTTGCAATGTTGGGTCAACATAAATAAATAACCGTCAATTATAAAATTTCAGAGTGGAAAGTTTTTCCACTTTCAAAAAGGAATCAATTATTAAAAATCATTTGCATGCAAAACCCCTACGAAGTGGGCATAGAAAATAAAATAAAACTACGCACTTCGGAAAACAAATTGTAAATATTGTATACCATACCGGATTCCAGAAGGTCCATGTCATCTTGTATTTCATCTTCCATGTTTATGCCTGGTGCGCCGAGAGGTCGACGACGAAAACTGGGAAATTTATGACCTATTTTGATCCTTTGACAGAACAATTTGACAACAATCAGCAACAAATAGAAAATAAATAGATATCGTATTCCTCTTATTAAAGGCTATAAACACATTGAGTTATTGGCCAGTTCTGTTGATCGGTAAGAACTTAAACGTAAAACAGGTAAGAGCATAGTGTCATCACATGTGTGATGTTTTGACTCCATATCGAATTCGATTTTATCTGTGGTGAGTCTGTCACATACAGAATGCACAGAATCACACAGAATATACTTAGAGGAACGGCCAGGAGCGGCTGCGCATGGGCTGCGCGGCCTCCTTCATACAAAACCTTAATTTGGATTTGAGGCCAAAATACTTGACCAAACTGAATTTTTTTTAATCAAAAAGTAAAGCAAATATCTAGTACGGATATGTGCTGTTTTTATTTATTTGTATTTTAAATTCGAAAATAAAGGCCATTAATTAATTCACTTTGTCACGATTTTAGAGGCAACCTTGACATTTTTTTGTGAGTTAATGATAATTATTGGGGGGTCAGAGGGGGACATCTAGGTCTGCGAGCCATTCTAGGGCCTCAGGCGTCGCCATGTGAACCTCATCAATCCCGCCAGGGAATGAATGGAGCGGGCATTCGTTGACCACATGTTCGGTGGTCTGCACCGCACCACATTCACACATCACCGAACCGAAAAGCGTTTGGTCTATTCTGAGGGAAAGTACATATACACAAAAAAACAAAGATGATGAAATTAAAAAAATTACTTATCAACGACGAAGAAGTCGACTTCCACAAAAATCCTACACTTATTCTTAATTACATGAACAGACATTACACAAATATAGTTAGTCTAGCCGAAAATACAAAACAAAAGTCGTCTAGTAACGATAATCAAGAACCTCAAAACATTCAGACTCAGTGCAATTATAAAAATAGTGACAGTCTTTTCAAATTACATAAAGTAACTCTGGAAGACAGCAAAAAAATAATACATTCCCTAAAGCATAACACAACATCAGGACCTGCGGAATAGACTCTAAAACAATAATAACACTAAGACAACAACTACTTACACCACTAACATGCGTTATTAATCTTAGCCTGAAAGAAGGAATGTTTCCGAGCATCCTAAAAAAAGGTCTGGTTATTCCAATTTATAAATCAGGACCTAAAAATAATGTAAATAACTTTAGATCCATTACATTACAAAACACGTTGTCCAAAATTCTTGAAAAAGCAATAAAAGAACAGCTGCAACATTATCTGGAAAACGTGCAAATACTCTCAGTAAACCAACATGGCTTTAGAAAAAATAGGAACACAGAAAACGCAATTGCCACTGTAACCGAGTTTATTACACATAATTTAGATGCAAAAAAAGTTATTTCAATCTATTTAGACTTATTTAAAGTCTTCGATACAATTTCGCACGAACAACTTTTTTTTTATATTAACTCCACACAGAAGGCCATGAAGAAAATAATTTCCTTCAGGGCCTATGTCATCTTTGGGGATGCTGTGTGGAGGGTCTTTTTGTGGAGAGGAAGGAGTGAACATGGGTCTTGAAGAGTCCCAAGTTGTAGGAGGGAGGAAACACAGAGGCCGGCAGTTCGTTCCACAGCCGAGCTGTTGAACCTAAGAACGAATCGAAGAAGCTACCCGTTCTCATGTGACAAATGTCAACTGTGTACAAATGTTGGGCGCGCGTTTGGCGTGTATCCCGACTACGCACCGGTGCCGAAGGGATCAATGACGCTAGTTCCTCAGAGCATCTTCCATTGTAATACCGATAGAACAAGAACAGCATACCTACCTGACGCCTGTGCTCTAAAGGCTGCAGTTCGTTTGTTAAGATTGGGGAATCTATCGAACGGACCGCCCGTTGCTGCACAGAGTCAAGGGTTTTTTTCAGGTATTTTGGGGCTCCGGACCAGAGATGGCTGCCAAATTCGACAGTAGGGCGCACTTTCGATTTGTACAGGGTCAGCAGTTGTGTATTATTAAAGTATCTGCGGGCCCTGTACAGTACGCCCAGCTTCTGAGAGGCCAACTTTACTCTGGCTTCGATGGCGCCCCCGTACCTGAGCTGGTCACTTATAGTTACACCAAGCATATCAATGGAAGGCCTGTTCGGAAGATTGCTTCCGTTGAAGGAGACTAGATTATCATTTTGATCCCTTTTAGACGTAATCAGACAGGATTGGGTCTTTGAAACATTAAATTCGACGAGATTATTTTTACCCCAGGAGGAAATACTCTCGAAATAACCGTCCATTCTCTGCTTCAAAGCCCTCCGAGCCGTTGGAGTTTGTGTGCCCTTTGGGGGCCTGTCAAACAAAAAGCTATCATGAACTGTACTGTCATCCGCGTAACAATGAATCGGTGCACATGTCAAAAGGTCATTGAAGTGCAACAAAAACAAAGTCGGAGACAGAACCGATCCCTGTGGGACGCCAGCATTTATAGAGTGCGAGGAAGAGGTGAAACCGTCAGCAACCGCCTGAATCGACCTATCCCTTAAAAAGTCAGCAATCCACGTACACATGGATGCGGGAAGTCCGTAAGAAGGCAATTTGTTGACAATTCCTCGGTGCCAGACCCGGTCAAAGGCCTTGGATATGTCTAGTGCTACCGTTTGGGTCTCACCGTGACGTTCCAGGCACCGTCCCCAAACATTCACATACGCGAGAAGATCACCGCACGAGCGGTTCCGCCGGAATCCGTATTGACGGTCGTTGATAATTTTGTTCTTCTCGAGGTATGTGAGCAGTTTGTCGTTGATCACACGTTCCATCACTTTGGACAGAACTGATGTGATCGCTATGGGGCGGTAGTTGGCCGGGTTGAAGCGGTCACCTTTCTTGGGAATAGGGTGAATGACCGCTTTTTTCCAACCAGAGGGCACAGTGCCACACTTCAGGGACATTTTGAAGAGCTTTGTCAAAACTGGAACTATTTCCGCAGCACACCTCTGCAATACCAGGGCAGGTATTCCATCAGGTCCACTAGCTTTGTTAACATCGAGCCCCCGTATAACGTGGAGTACATCCCGTTGCCGGATCCTCAGCTTTTTCATATAGAAGCCGCAGTGAGGAACCGACGGCGGAACAGCACCTCCGTCGCCGAGGGTCGAGTTTTCCGCAAACATTTTCCCTAATAGGTTAGCCTTTTCGGTGGCGGTGTTTGCTAGTGAGCCGTCAGGTCTGGTAAGAGGTGGCAAACTGGGTTTGCAAAAATTTCGACCTATTGAGCCCGCAAGCGACCAGAATGCTCTGCTGCTATGCGGGCAGTTCGAGATGTGTTGTAGGATCGGTAAGCCGCGTTTTTTCGTCGAACTGCTTCGGAACATTGTCGACTGAAACACGGCATTGAGCCCACACCAGTTTCTTTAGTAGTCGATTGTATGAAGCCATCCATCGCCGATTTGATGACTTCACCAATCTCCTGGGCACATCTTGAAGGGTCCGATGTCCGAAAACAAACAGCTGACCACGGAAAAGCGTTGAAATGTGCCCGCTTACCGAACCAATCTGCTGACCTATAGTGCCACACTTTTCTCCTCAGCCTCTCATTGGTTGGTCTGAGGTTAACGGGGATTGATGTCATCACTAGGCAGTGGTCGGATGATCCCAGAGGCGCTGTGACGTCAATCTTATAACCGTGTGGCACAGTAGTTAAGAATAGGTCTAACAGATTGGAGCGGTGAGTCTGGACATCAGGAACCCTTGTAGGCTCCTGAACCTTCTTCTTCTTCTTCTTCGATGGCGCTACAGCCCATATCGAGCTTTGGCCTCCTGCAACAGTCGCCTCCAACTCCTCCTGTCCTCAGCGGCTGACTTCCAGTTTGTCAGCTGGAGAAGCTGTGCTGCATCCCCTCTTACCTCATCTTCCCACCTCAGTCTGGGTCTTCCCACTTTTCTCTTTCAACCTGGGTGACCAGTCAGGATTCTTTTTGGGACGCGTGTATCCGGCATTCTCTGTACATGCCCAGCCCATCTCAGCCTGAGGAGTCTCATGTATGCAGAGATGCTAGGGGCCTTATATATATCGTACAATTCTATATTGTGCCGGATACGCCACTGTTCGCCCTCTTTCACGGGTCCACATATTCTTCTCAGCACCTTTCTTTCAAAAGTATCCAGCATTTCAGCCATCTTTACCGTCAGTGTCAGCGCCTCACATCCATATGCCAATACAGTTCTTACAATGGTCTTATATATGGTTATTTTGGTTTTTTCTGTGGACACTACGTGACTTAAACACTGGCAGCAAAGAGAAGTATGTTTTGTTGGCTGCTGTGATTCTCCTTCTGATTTCTGCTGGATCCTCATTGTTCCCTGTCAGGCTGGAGCCCAGGTAGTTGAATTGATCGACCACTTCGTATGAGTAGTTGTCTTTAAATAGTGCACTACTTCTTCTTCTGTGTGAAGGGTTCCTGCTCTGTACCATCATTTTTGTTTTGTCAACATTAACTCGCAGTCCTACTTCCCACGCCGCTGTTTCTAAAGGGTCGAAGACCTCCTTAATGGCTGAAATTGATCTTCCGACAATGTTGATGTCATCCGCATATCCGACAACTTGACTGCTCTTGAAACAAATATTGGAGCCAGTGTCTATTAGTGTTTTCCGTATTACATGTTCGAGCACAATGTTGAAGAGAGTGGGAGCCAGACTGTCCCCCTGTTTAAGTCCCTGTGATACTGTAAATTCTTCCGACAATTCTCCGTCTATTTTGACCTGACATCTTGAGTCTGACATTGTGGCTTTTATGAGCCTAACCAATTTAGGTGGAATCTGGAATTGTAGTAGTATGTCATATAGACACTCCCGATCTATGCTATCATATGCTTGCTTAAAATCGATGAACTGTTGGTGTATGTCTATGTCAAATTCCCAGCACTTTGCCAAGATCTGTCTGACGGTGAACAGTTGGTCTGCTGTGGATCTACCGGTGCGGAAGCCTGCCTGATACTCTCCCAGTAGGTTTTCTGCATATTTATCAATTCTTTGTTTCATTTGTTTGCTCCTGAACCAGTTGCTCTAATCCGTAGCAAATGGCAAAGGATTCCGCCTGTCGGCCAGCCGAGTCCGTTGGGCCTGAGAACTTCAACCTTGGCTCGTTGTGAACATTGAAGTCCCCCAGAACAATAAACTCGGCCGAAGGGTAGCGGGGCAAGAGATCATCAATAGTATCGCTCAAATGTTTGAAGAGTTCGGAAGTGTCTGATTTGCTATGGTTCGGTGAGCGGTATAGACATTCGTAGAATCTTGCCGTACTGGCAAGATTGACGCGCACCCACATTACGTCGAATCTGGAGTTTTCCAGACTCAATAGTCGTACACAGTTGACGTCAGCTCGACTCCTCCTTTGAGTCGGAACTTGCTTGCAAGGGTAAAGCCCGGGCAGTCCAGATAAGAGGAGTCTGGCGGCTCGGCTATCTGAGTTTCGGATAGGAAAAGAAGGTTGGGACGTTAGGACAAAAGATGGTGATGAACAGAATTTAAATTTGTGTGCAGGCCGCGAATGTTGGCAAAATTTACCAAAAGTTTTGGCCCGCACCGGGGACGCCTGCTACTCGCCGCTGTAAAGATGTTAAATTTGTTTTGTTGTGTGTTCATGATTTTAAGTTTTTTATTTATTTATTTTTTTGTTTTGTAAGGGTATGAGGTGAAAGGAAGGTCTGGAAAGGAAAGGTATGAGGGGTGGGTAGGAATCTGGGGTTCAGGCTGTCCAGGAGTGATGAG
This sequence comes from Hesperophylax magnus, assembly GCA_026573805.1. Lineage (NCBI taxonomy): Eukaryota > Metazoa > Arthropoda > Insecta > Trichoptera > Limnephilidae > Hesperophylax > Hesperophylax magnus. The sequence goes on from JAIUSX010000016.1 coordinate 483,311, forward strand.
CGGTTGGTTCCAGCCCACCCACTGCGGTGCTAGGCGATAGGCTAGGAGAGTCCGGCTGGAGAGGGCATCCAATGCGCCCCAAACGCTGCTGCTGGGTCCCCTCCGGTCACGAACCGGCACAACAGCAGTGGCGGGGTTTTTTCATTCGCTGATGGGGCAGCCCACCCTTAGTCGTGAGACTGAGGGTCAGGTCCCTGTACTATCGAGCGGCCCGGACAGCGGTAACCGGTTGTAAAGTGTCTCCCTCAACCAGCATCTCCCAACCGGCCCGCCACACATAAGGTGGGCCGACGCACCCGCCACCAAGACCTGGGCAAACCTTAACCCATGAACCCGGGCACCCCTGCTAAGTCACCAAACGTAGCGAACCACTTGGAGTGACCTGTGGCAGAGGTGTTGGTCATCCAATAAATGGTTCCCAGGGCGGCGGTACCCATTCCCGCATACCAAATTAAACTTAAACTATTCAAGAAGCTAAAAAACATTGGCATAATTGGAGTAGAATTTGAATTAGTGAAAAGTTTCTTGTCTGTGAGAACACAACAAGTTAAAATTGACATCAAGACAAGTGAACCACTTTTAATCATGTACGGAGTCCCACGGGGGAGTGTACTTGGCCCACTAATATTCCTCATATACATAAACGAATTATGTGACATTGAAATTGATTGTAAAATCGTGACCTTCGCTGATGATACAGTTCTTCTGTGAAAAGCAGCCACATGGAAATATTTATTCATAACAGCTGAAAAAAGTTTGTCAATTGTCAAAAAATGGCTAAACAGAAATACTCTTACCGTTAACACAATCAAAACAAAATACATCACACATAGTATTACAAAAAGAGGTCAACCTCCTTCTAACTTAGACTTGCTTTTGCATGACTGTAAACAAATTGACATAACATCCAATTGCCAATGCGAACACATCGAAAGGGTAAAACAAAAAAAATACCTAGGAGTTATTATTGATACACACGGACAAAGAAACTTTAACTACTACGCAACCGAACTTTTTAACAGTATGCCCATTACTATGAAACAATTACTGACTGTAAATACATCTACAAACTTTCTCAAAAAACATATCGTATCCTGGATAAAAAATCAAGATATTCACTTTTTTCAAAAGATTATAATTCCAAACCAAACATAACAAAAATATAATAAGTAAAATTAAATATTTAAGCACGTTTTTTAAGAATTATCCAACAATACATACACTCACATAGAAATGTGTGTTTGCATGTTTGAATATATGTCTGTGAAAAAAAAAACGATAAAAATAAAACTAACTTTCTACTACAACATATACATACTTGTCACACTTAATCACAAACACGTTAACACCTCAGCACAGGTTCTCCTAGTGAGGTATTTACGTAACATACAATATTACCCACACACAGTTTTAGCTCATCAACCTATTTTCTTTATTTTTGTACCTGTGTATTCAAGAATAGACATAAATAAATAAAAGTATGACAATCACCAGCTCTTCCTACACACAATCACCCGGCGGTGTATGTGGGAGATTTCAACAGCCACCACTTCCTATGGGGCTACTCGACGGCCGATAAAGCTGGAGAGTAGATCACCGATTGGGCGTCAGCACAGGATTGCCAACTTATTTACGATGCTAAACAAAAGGGGCATTCTTCTCTGCGCGATGGCGACGTGAATATACGCCTGATTTGTGTTATGTCTCTACAGCGACGGACGGAAAACCTATGAGGGCTTCGAGAACCATATTGAACAGTTTCCCACATAGCCAACACAGGCCAGTCATGCTAAGCATAGGCAAACAGATTCCGTGTATCTCCAGCAATCCGATACCACGATGGAATTTAAGAAAGGCAGAATGGCGAGACTTCTCGAAATATGTTGACAGGGTTGTGGATAACACACCACCAAAGCCGAATTCCTACGATCGATTTTCAAACCTTTTATTTGTAGCCGCAAAGAAATTTATACCTAGAGGCTACAGAAAAGTGCATATTCCAACACGGAGCTCAGAAAGTGAACACCTTCTAGCTGAATTCGAGAGGACGAATGACCCAGACACTGCTTATGACCTTATCCAGTCTCTGGACGACGGGCTTATGAAACGGTGGAATGAACTAATGGAAGAAATGAATTTCGAACACTCGAGCAGAAAAGTAAGGCAAACACTCAGGCGACTTGGAGATGCAGATCAGCCAACTAAAGTGTCACCAAATGCTGTTGCTCAATAACTACTCCGTAGTTCAAAAACGTCAAACCACCAGGTCCAAAAATCTCTGAAGGCGGCGCGGCTAAAATGGCCGGTGAACCCAAACACTGTGGTCGCCGTTACAGCTGATGATGTAGACATCGCCCTCACTTCAACAAAAGCTGGGAAAGGAGCTGGATGTGACGGAGTTCTCCCAGACTTTCTGAAACATGCTGGGCCACGGACAAAACTATGGATCGCAAAACTATTTACTGAAATTTTCAAAACTGGAGAAATACCAAATACCTGGAGAAAGACTAAAGTTATTGCGATCCTCAAACCCAATAAGCCACCAGAGGATCCGAACAGCTACCTGCCAATCTCGCTTTTAAGTACCATGTACAAACTTCTAGAGCGTGTTGTGCTCCGCAGACTTACTCCAATTTTGGAGCAAGTGGTCCCACAAGAGCAAGCTGGCTTCAGACCAGGCCGTAACTGCTGCGATCAGGTGTTAGAACTGACAACACACATTGAATCTGGTAGCGTTCATTGATCTCTCTGCGGCCTAGGAGACGGTGTGGCACAAAGGCCTCCTTGTTAAACTCTACGACACCATAGAGGATGGCAACACAGTACGACTCATTGAGCATCTGCTAACTGGCCGTACCTTCAGGGTTTTTCTAGGAGGGCGAAAAAGCAAAAAAAAATACCCCTCAATAATGGCCTTGCCCAGGGCTCAGTGCTGGCCCCATCGCTTTTTAACATCTACACTCGAGACCTCCCTCACATTGAAGTCAGAAAATTTGCTTACGCAGATGAGACATCGCCATCACAGCTCAAGCCGAAACCCTTAAATCAGCAGAAGATATCCTCAATTCTGACCTAAAAGCTATGGAAGAATATTTCCTCAATTGGCGACTAAAGCCAAATGGGTCAAAAACAGTTGCGACAGCTTTCCATCTTAGCAATTCAGTTTGATGGAAAAAATATTTACCATGACCTCCATCCCCGCTATCTTGGAGTTACTTTGGACAGGAGCTTGAACTACCGGCAACACATGGAAACAGTGGGTAAAAAAAACTTTGAGGCTTAACTTAGTTAATAAGCTAGCTGGAACTAGCTGGGGATGCGACGCCAACACGCTCAGAACACACTTCCATGGTAGACGTTCAGCTTAATGCCACAATGCGAACCATCAGCGGGACTTTAAAATCTACTCCTCTCCCTTGGCTCCCCGTACTTGCAAACATAACCCCGCCAAACATCAGGCGAGAAATCGCAACACTGAGGGAATACAAGAAGGCGCTGCAAAAAAGTGCAATACCTTTGCACGAAGATGTCATCTCCCACCCGGCATTCCGCTTGTAAATACATTGAAATATAAATAAAAAAACAAAGCATAGTGAAAAATACGTTCTTTGTGTCAGAATTTAAAACAAACGATAATTTGTGTTCCAACGTAAATTAGTCTCTAAAAATTAAATTTAAACCCATCAAAATAGTTTTTTTAATAATTTACATTTAATATTTAATTATATTTGCATAGTAAAAAGGGCAAGATTATTTTTAAGTAATTACCATTAAATCACAAATAATTGCCAAACTTGCCTTCCAGATAGTCGATTTTTTTAATCACCTATATTTCATAATACAAATAAATAAAGCACCAAGTATCCTTTCTACTTTGGCCCTTTGATTAAAAAAATAATTATTCTGTTTGTTGGGTATTTTGGCCTCAAATCCAAATTTAAATTTTGTATGAAAAAGGCCGCGTAACCGTTCCCCTTGTAACTAACTAACCATCATGCCGTTTCTCATATTTAAGCGCATATTTATTTTGATGTTTGTTATTTTGTCCTATTCAACACTATTATTGCTATATTGTTTTAATTATAGCTCTGTAAATATACTGTATATTTATTATGTCATGTTACTTTATCAATATTATTATTAAGGTACACTTTTTTTTTTTTTTTTTTTATTAATATCAATAGCAAAATTTGTACATTATGTAGGTTTAAAGTATAATATAAGTATATTTTTTGTATTTTTTTCACAGTCCTCCTCACTAGGGTTTCCTGTTCTGAGGCGGCCTGTAGTTTTTCTTAAATTTTTTGTATTTAGTTTTGAATTGTCTTTACATTGTCTTCATAATGTTTGTAAGTTGATTATTACTTTGATCTCTAAGCCATGTTTTGACTTTTGTTTTAAATATATTCATTTCGTTTATTTTTTTGGTTTCATTTGGTAGAGCATTGAACAATTTTATAGCATGGAATTTATTATTTCTCTGTCCAAAGGATGTGTTCAAACTGGGAGTAATCAGGATATTTTCGCTTTTTGCCCTGGTTGTGTATTTATGTTGGGCAGTGGAGTATTCGGATATGTTTTTTTTCAGTTTAAATAAAATATTTTTTGAATATAGTTTCTGTACATTGTAAACATTGAAGTTTTTGAATATTTCTTCTGTCGGAGTTCTAAGCGGAACTTTCAGTATAGTCTTTAATACTCCTTTTTGTGCTATATTGAGCCGCTCTGTGTGAGTGCTCAAGGCAGACCCCCATCCAGTTATTCCGTACTCTATTTGTGATTGACACAAAGCATAGTATACTTTTTTAATATCGTTTATATTGAGGATATTGCGAATGTTTCTAAAGAAGTATATGTACCTGGTTAGTTTTTTTGTAATTACATCTATATGTGAGTTCCAACGGAGATTATCATCAATTTCAATTCCAAGATATTTGATGCTTTTGGAGTGTGCTATAGTGGGACAGAGGCATGATAAGCATTGATTTTTTTGATAAATTCCTTGGCATGAATGTAATTTGAGATTAAGGTCCTCTGACGGCTGCCCTCTGGCTGTTTTAGAAAATGTCAGATATTTTGTTTTATTGACATTAAGCGTCAGGGAGTTTCTTTTAAGCCAGTTTTGCAGGAGACCAAGTCCGTGTTCAGCTTCTTTGTAGGTATTTATCCAATCTTTTTCTTTAAATAAAATTACTGTGTCATCAGCAAAACTAATGATTTTTCCTCTTGTTTCTAGGTTACAGATATCATTAATGTATATTAAAAATAATATCGGACCTAGTACGCTTCCTTGTGGTACTCCATGGTTGATTAGGAGAGGTTTGCTTTTTCTCTTATTAATTTGGACGCTCTGTGTACGCTCCGTCATATAGCTTTTTAGTAAGTTTAGTGTTGTACATGACATACCAATTTTTGAAAGTTTTGAAAAAAGTATTTTGTGATCTATTGTGTCAAAAGCCTTTTGTAAGTCTATGAAGATTGCCAAAGTTTTTTCTCCACTGTCTAAACTTTTAGTGATCATATCGGTAATTTTTTCTATGGCGTCACTAGTACTTAAGTTCTCCCTAAATCCATACTGAGTTTTTGATAATTTTTTATTGTCTTCTAAGTAGGATAAGAGTTGTTTTTTTAGTATTCTTTCCAATATTTTTGAAAATGTATTTAGTAGGCTTATTGGTCGGTAATTGTTTATGTCATTTTTACATCCTTGTTTAAATATTGGTATAACAATCGCTTTTTTGAGGGCTGTAGGGAATATGCTATTCGTTATAGACATGTTGACTAAGTATGTAAGTGGTTCGATAAGTTCTTTACAGAGATATTTTATTGCGTTGGTTGAGATTGTGTCCTCCCCTGAAGAAATATTTGATTTTAAAGAAGAAATTGTGTTTTTGATATCGTCAGCTGTAATTTGTTTAAAATTGAGCTGATTTCCTTGCTCAGGTGGTTCGTTTATTTGTACATCTTCATTACATTTTGTAACTTGCTTTGCTAGATTTGATCCTATATTTATGAAAAAATTATTGACGTATTCAAGTATTTGGTCAGGATTATCAGCGTATGTCCTGGGAACATTGTTAATATTCAGCACGTCAATTGATGTAACGTTGGCAGATTTAGAACTGGTTATTTCATTTATTATTTGCCACATTTTCCTGGGATTTTGTTTACAATCTACAATTTTTTTCTTATAGTAGGTTTCTTTTGTACACATAATAACTTTTTTGCAAATGTTTCTGTATCTTTTATAGTATCTTAACATGTGTATATCGTATGGAATTTTTTTAAGTTTCTTGCGTAACTCGTCTCTTTTTCTTATGCAGTTTATAACATTCTGTGTAATCCATGGTTTAATATGTACATTTTTGTGTGAGATTTTCTTATTAATTTTTGTGGTATTAGCTAGTATGTTATTCTGAAGAAGTTCTATGAAATAATTCCATGCATCATTTGTATTGTTCATACTTTGCAGTTTTTTCCAATCGGTACATTGTAGATTATGTTTAATGATGTTCCAGTTGATTTCTGTTGTTAATGGTTTTTTCTTCATTTTATTTGACTTGTTTATTTTTATTGAAAGCATAGTTGTATAATGATCGGTTATAGTTGAATTAAATACAACAGTTTGAGTAATGTCTTTTGTTTTACTCATTATATGGTCTATGCAACTTTCACTGTTGTCCACTTTTCGAGTAGGAACATTTATTAGGCTTTCCAGTCCATGGGATGCTAGCATCTGCAGATATTGAATTCGCTTAGGGTGTCCATTTTCTAAAATATTTATATTTACATCTCCAATAATAAATATGTTTTTCGTTTCTTTAAGAAGGCAGAGTTCCTTGTCTACGGATTTAAGGAATGGGTCGATGTTTCTTGTTGAGGGCGATCGATAGATTGCTAATATAGCTTTTTCTTTACTGATTTTAATTTTTAAACAATTGGCATTTGTGATAATAATTTCTTCAACTTCGGCTTTTATTTCGTTTTTAATGTATATAATTACACCATCGTTTTGTTTTTTTTTATTCATACTTGAGTAGGTTGTATATCCAGCAATTTCCAATTTCATGTATTTATGATTTATTACACTGTAGAAGTAATTTTAAGAACATGCCTGCTGAATAGGGCTTAAAATCATTATTTTTATATTTATTATACTGCACTTGCGTTGAAACGACACAAAATTGCGCGTATTGTTTGTATGAAATATTTTTGTGTACGAAAAAATAATGGAATTTCAAAAAATGGTATTTATCTCTTTTACTTTTAATAGTTCATCGTGAGTACATAGTTTTGACATAATCACTTATTTTTTGTTAGCTATCTTAATATATAAAAATCACGTGTCACTGTGTTCGTACACGCTAATCTAATATAATATCCATAATAATATCCAATAACCTTACAATACATTGCACATAAACAATATAACGCATTACCTAGTAATTTAAAACTTCCGGCAACAAACAAAAGCTCTTAAAAGATATTTCCTTAGCAGTTTCATTAATGACTAACACAATCTTTCTCTGGTACTCCATAATAACATCTGCGTTTATTTATTTTAATGTATTTTATTTATTTGCCTTGTCTTTTCTAATGATGTCTTTCCCGAAATGAGTTTTATAAACTCATTGGGAATAATACATTATTACTTTGTTTATTATCATTTTGTAATGTATTATCTTATAATAAAAAAAAAATAAAAAAAACCATCCAAGCGATTTTAATGAAATTTTGTGAACATCTATGGTTGGGTCCAGCCTAAAAAATATGATAGGTGGCGCTGTAGTAAAATTTAAAAATAAATTTCAACGATTTTGTTTTACAGATTTCTAATCCAAAAATACATACAACCACAAATTTTAACTTCCCTACATGGAAGGCGGTCTGTGGCCCGCTAGTATATTATATATTGTGTCCATACTATTTTGACCTTGGGCCAAAATGGTCGATTCATAATAATTATTAATAAACTCATAATTGGGTGGGGACCCAATTCTTGACAAGACGCTTCCGCTTCCAGGCTTGGGGGGAGTATATTATTCCTCAAAGCTTCCAGGAGACTAATCTTGTCTTTTCTCTAAATTATCGATAATTTATCGATTGTGCCCATCGCTAATTTGTATTGCTTTTAAGGTCCATGTTACAACCAGTCTACATGAGTAATATATCTATGGTACACAATATCTACACCAGGTTTACCAATTCGTGGAGAATTCCCCAAAGTGCGGGGATTTTCTAAGATTTTTCAAGATTTGGGTGTTTGCGTGGAGAACCTTTTTGTCGGGAAAATGCTTGGATTCCGGGCATTTCTTGACTATCGAACCATATTATATTTACAGTAATTGTGAGAATGTACTATATTTCGTATTCTTTCACACCAAAATTTAAATGTAAGTATTTTTTAATGCGAAAGAGAAAACCCGAAAATGACTAGACAATAAAAATATTATTTTTAGAATTTCAATAGTTTCAGTTTGGAGTTAAAGGAACTTGTGGGGAATTTGAACATGTCTTCATATCTTGTGGGTATTTTAGAACATATGCATTGGCAACCCTGGTCCATATTCACATTAGAACCAAAACAAATGTTGTAATGGAGGTTTTTAAATATCGATAAGTTGTGTCAGTAACTCAGGTGCGGTCATCGATGTATTTTTGCACATTGGTTTAATACGATAACATTATTGATGAGATGTCCTAATGTTATTAGATGTTTAAAGCCGGTAATATTAAGAATACAAAACGTCTCGACTCCCAAAGAAAATACAGCACTGGTTGAAAAGTAGGGCTTTTGAGATGCGTCCATAGATTCGGGAAACCTGAAAAATTAATCCAATAAAACTAACTATAAAATAAAAATATTGGTATTTAAGTTAGATGGTCCATTATTGATAAAAAAAATGAACTGGAGTTCCTTATTACTGAACTCCTTTGTGCAACAGAACTTTATTTCATAACCTGTACCTACATCTGCCTATACCGTTCACACTCAATTTATTATCGGATGGGGCAGTGCAAATAAAAATATACTAAATCCACTAATTAAAACTCAAAAAGCCATAATGAAAATTATACTGAAAGTTCCTGTAAGAACTAGCACTGACGAAATCTTCACCAATCTTAACATCATGTCAATTAAACAACTATATTCTAAAACTATACTCATTTACATTCATAAGTACAAAACCCAAGAAATAACAACAAACACGTACGATAGAAACACTAGATCTCATGGTCAAAAACTTATCCAACAAATAACTACTAATAGAACTTTTGGGCAAAAAAGCTTCTTATATCATAGTATTAAACTCTACAATAAAATACCACTCTCACTCAAAAACCTCAACACTTTAACATTTAAATCTCAAATAAAAAGCTGGATATTTAACATAGGGAGATCTGAAATAGAAAATTTACTGGGATCAAACACAGACTAAAACAGAATCAACTGAACCATACCAAAAAACACTTTCTTACTTATTTTAAAATTATTTAAAAAAAAAATTATACTACATGATATATATGTTCATAATTAAATTCATATGTAACTTTGACGTAATATTAATTTTCTTATAATTAAATTATACATAGTATGTAAATGAAATCTTCAACACCGGAGATCCCAGTGAGGATATCATTATATCTATTTGTTACAAAAAAAAGATAATAAAACACTTATTATTATTATGTTATGTTCTATTTATACATTTATTACTGCACTCCTGAACAACTTACCTATAACAATGTATACCTACATGTGAAAGCCTTCAGGGTGTGAATAAATAAATAAACTATCGTGTTTTTTTTAAGATTATATTTTTAGTTTTTAATCCAGCCGGACTGGGAGGATAGTGCAATCCCAGTCTGCCATATTACATGATATATTATATAAATTATTTAGGTTAAAGAGAAAAATATATAATTAAATTTTTAAAAAAACATAGCAGGTAGGTTAACATGATAAAATATGATGATCAATAAAATTATCAAATAAATAAGTAAAATTTTAATAAAATTAAAGGATCGTCCATCAGGGAGGTTGCCGCATCGTCTGGATCCATCGCCCGTTAGTGGAGAGCTGAACCACTCGAATGCAGCCACAACGATGAACGATGAAGTTTATTGACTTCTGTGTCCTGCCCCTGAAGCTGGCTAGTCGATGGCGAAGTAAGTCGATGAATGAGTGCACCCTCCCTTCGGTGAACATCGTGGAGTCACTGCAAAACCTTGGCAGTTGCATAAGTGGCCTGTATGCATTGCTGTAGCACACCCTCAGCTTGTCCCATTGCGCTACTGGGTATTATGTCCAGAGCTAAGATGTACACAACAGGGGCAGTGCAGAATTTCTATTAGAGTAATTTTCTAAATCGTCTCTACATTGGTAGAACCGCCTTGAGAGCATTCCGGCCCGCGAATTAATTGCTCTTTTTCGTCGTTCCATATTCTTAATCTCTTCTGTAAGGATATGTAATCATAATAATAATAATATTTGGCTAATTTAAATAGCGCAGTGTTCGTGAAAAATCACCTCAAGGGCGCTGTACAAATATATTTCTTAAATAATTAATACTAGAACTACTGACTTAAAAACTATTGACTTACATCTAAGACTTATATCTAGTAACTTACGACAAGGCCTATAACTACTATCTTAATGACATATATATTTACATATGTAGAAACTTACAACTAACATTAACATTAATAATCTAATTTTACTAGCGCCAGAAGAAGAAGTAAGTTCTATAATATTAGGGTGCTTTTATAATTAATTTTAGAACACGGGTGCAAAATGCGCCCAATGGGTTAGCTGGAGCATAAATAAATGAATGAAATTAACCGTCGATCTTTACCGCATGTAGATAATTCATCTGCTAACAATTAAACCGATTGACGTGTTATGTTCCCACTGATATTGTCCATTGTCCATGGTAGGCAGGTCAATAAATACCTTTATGACTTTATCATAAGTATTTAAACAGAATCGCTAGAGAATTTATGTGTGTGCATCAACAATTACGGTATAACAAAAGGGAAAAAATGATATTTGGATAGAATGACAGATTTATGGAAATGAGTGTCTGAAAAAGTGAGTTTTTAGTTTGGATCTAAATTCTGTTTGGCTGGTTAAAGATCTCAATTCCATAGGAAGTTTATTCCAAGCCTTAGTAGGGAAAGATACTCCGAATGCACGATCACCAAATTTAGTGTTCGGATTTCGCTTAGGCTCTTTCAACCTTGCAATTGCAGATGATGTTGCTGATTGAAAAGTTGACTGCCTCAGACCAGTATTTTCCGGAATGCATAGCTCAGAAATATAGAGTGGTGCCATTTCGTTGAAAGCTTTAAACACCATCCAGCATAGCTTGTACTGGATCCTTTCAGGACACTTCGGCCAGTGAAGATTTCAGAGGTGTTCCGAAATGTGCGAAAACTTGGGTACCACAATGATTACCATGTATTCAAACTGTAAGGCCACAAGCAGTTCATTTCCTTTTGAGATAAGTGGAATATTTATACTAGTCAAAGTGACAGCTGTTGTTGTGCCCTTTTTTTTACGCGTATGATAATTGTAACATCTCCCTAATTCAAATAAATGAGGCATCTATCAGAAAGCGGTTACAACTCTCAGCGGCAGGACCACAGCACGGTATGTGAATATGAAAAACTTTTCTTTCATTTAAAATTATTATCGTCTTTCGACGAGAAAGCCGGGTAGAGTGACCTCCGGCATACCGAATTCTATCCGTTTGAGCGGGTATTTCAAAAAACCGGGTTAGCCCGATAAGTGGCGCCAATGGCTAGTGGTGGCTCGGTCGGCAGCAGAACCAATCAGCTGCTACCGTCACTAGCGCCAACTTCACGTCGGTCCAGCGGACGAGTCCATTTACGAGCGAAGGAACTAAGTAGGTGTGTGAAAACGCACGCCGTAGTACCCGACGTATCCGTACGCACACCGTTCCCTGTCCGACCGATTATTTCGATCCGTGTCAAGTGTTGGAAATTAGTATAAAAGAAAATGCGGTGATAATTTCGGGAAGTGAATTTATTATATACAAAGTGTTTATGATCATGCTGTCTCGAAAGTGTATCAAAAATAATAATAATAATATTGCAAGTGACGTCTCTACGTGAAATAAAATAAAATTAGATCAATCGTTTCTTTCCTTCTGTCAAGAGGGGAACTGTTCAGTGTTGTGACATTTTGGGATATTGGATCCCGTTATAGATGAAAAGTGTATTGCATAAAATGCTGTTGGATGAGTGGTTTCATTGTGGGATCTGCAATCTGGTAGCAGCTACCTTGGCCCGTGGTAGCTCATGAAGAAACGACGGTGAGAACAGTTGTTACTACATTGTCGTTTGACAGCTAGGTGCGTAATGTCTGTGTGTGTGTGTGTGTGTGCTGTATGCCTACTCTGCTGGGTCCCGTGTCCTGTCTGGAGCTGGCACCTCACACCTGCTATTGTTACATTCTCCAGCATCACAAGGATAAACATAGCTACCAGTTGAATATAGCCCTGCCATCTCATCAACCTGCCAACCACTATTATCATTGCATGCCTGACATCCAAAATATCGTCTTGTCTTGTCATATCTCTGCGCTCCTGGCATCATGATCCATTACCATATCCGACCAGATATAGTTTTTAATTTGCGCTAATGGCGTTTGCCATTTCACTACATAATATTATTTTAGTGTCTTTACTTACTTTCTCTTGGGATTTCGCCTTTGCGCGAGACGAGGACGGCTGTATCTATATTCTATAGGCACCGTGGCGCGGAAGGTAGCCGCTCAAGTGTCTATTGCCGTCTCCGCTGACGCGGGCAGAATGACAGGGACAGATACAGAAGGTCGTGTGACGTACGCACGTATTTATGCATTAACATTCCAATTGTTGGGCCCAATTCTGTTGTGAATTATCATGATATGTCGCCAATAATAATCATTTTATCCCCTGGTCCATTTACTAATGGAGTTTCGCCTCCTTATCTATTCAAATATACCGACATTGACCTCACGCAGCTTCTAGGCGTTTACCAATTCAATCCGACAGATTTGGCCACAAGACCGATACCTTTGTTGACTGCCAATCCATACATTACACATTAAAATAACATATACAATAAATTACATTGTCTATAACATTAAAATAATGCGATGTTTTGTAACTATGATTTAAAAAAATATAAACATTGAAAGTCTATGATTGTAAATTTTCCGTCAAAACAATATATTGTTATGTCTATGCCATAAATGTTTATTAAATAATGTCATTGAATGATTTTATACTATTTTGTTACTAGTGAAAAATCACTGAATTTGGCTTTACTTACCAAGTAGAACACTGAGAATTTTTGTTTCTTCAAAATCAAAAAGTGTTGAACTTTTCAAATATAGAATAAAAATAATCGGCTAATAAATTACATTATATGAAGGTACCTACCTACATTATCGCTTGTATGGATTTAAAAATACTGTAGTATTTTTTAAATACATACGTTCCTATTTTGAAAATGTCATATTCATATACACAATGAAATTATCAAATATATTAATTTAGGTTGTCTGTACGTTAGTCCCGTGAACTGGTTCAATGAACTAAGATTTGCTTTCAATTTGAGTGTAATTGTTTTAACGATTTTTGTACAAAAAAACCATTTTAAATGTATTCATTTGAAGTAACATTATATTAATAAAATATTATGCAGATCTAAATAATAATAACGTAAAATTTGAATTCATATTATGTTATACATATTATTTTGTTTATTCACGTTAATAATTCTTTTATTGACATTCACTATCGCGGTGCAATTTCTTCACCAGCTGTGTAAATATTACATTATTGTGTTATGAACTAAGTCAACAAAATACCAGATGATACGTTTAATACAAATTTCAATTATTAAAAAAAACAATGATATTCTACCTACGTACCTCACTTGTTAAAACGCACGCACATTCATTTTTATATTTTGAAGCAATAGAAGTAGGTACCCTACCTATCCAGAAGAATATAATAAAGACGATTATTTGTATTCTATATTTGAAATGTGTAATATTTTTTCATTTCTTAGAAATTATTTATTTCCCAGTTTTCATCTTACTTTTTCATGGAGTATTGTAAATTATTTAACTAATAACTTATTATGAGTGTATTTTTTGAGATGTTATTGCTATACAAACCAAAATAAATGATAATACATTGTGCAATAAATAGCAAGCCGAGATAAATCAAAGATGGCAGAAAATCTGTGTTTCACTCGGAGTAAATTGAGTATTGCCTATTTTTTAAGAATCTTCTCAAATTATTGGTAATCAGGTTAAAACAGGATTGCAGGCCGTTTCCTGATAAAATTTTAGTAAATTCGTAATAATATCGGAACACGTGTTCATGCACCTGCGTTTGTCTTGATAGTTTATAATGAACACGTGTTCCGACATCGTGACAATACATTGGTATTTTACTAAAAGTTTATCAGGAAACCTATCAATTCATTCGTTAAAGGCCTGCAATCCCGTTTTTAACCGGTTTACGAATAATTTGAAACGATTCTTAATAAATTAGCAATATTTTTTATCAGTAAGTTTTCTTCGTGCGCCTTTCTGTCTAGGCAGTCTAAAAATGTCTAGGCAGGTTATAAATAGGTAGGTATATCATAATCACTGTGTGTACAAGTTCAATGATCAATGGTTGGATTTGGCCTCTTCCACAAATGCTCTCCCTTGCCATTCATCTCCAGTCATCCACATTCTGCTCCGATCCACTTCCATGTAATTCCTGTAACTCCTCAGCCTATCGCAGAACTCGCGACTAGATTAGTTATCTCGGAGGATCGCTACCCCCACTCCAATTTGCGTTTTGAACAAACCTCCACCCCTCGCGGTCCTGCGTTGCATGAAGAGCCAAGGACACGACCTACCGGACGCCAGTGATGCTTTGTCACTACAGCGCGTTTGTGACATTCCGCTGCTTATTCTTCCAAACACTTTGCCAGTGACTAGTTTCTCAAGTTTGAGTTTGGCCAGCAACGTGTCCAAAGGCAGATGGTTGAAAGTCTATTGTGGATGTGTATGCCTAGCTATTCCAGAATGGGCACATTTGTACGTCACACGTTTGGCTGCCTATGGAATCCTGAGCATTTTTCTCCAGCACCACATTTCGAGGCCATCTATCCACTTTATTTCGCTGGCTGCAAGTGCCCATATTTCCACACCGTATAAAAATATGGAGGAATCTGCGTCCGCGCGAATATCATCTTGGAAGTCATCGTTTTGGCCCTTCAACTACAATACACACTTGTAAAATACACTTGGCTTATTTATTTGGTAATTATTTACCCAACCACGCACTTTAAGGCGCGGATTATAAAAATACTCTTTTTTTCACTACTATTTACATGCACAAATTAGGTTATTAGGTTTAGGTTAATTGAGTAATTTATACGTAATTAGATTGAAACGAAACTTTCGCAAGTGTCACTCATACTAAAAAGTCCAAAACGGCGGCAAAGGAATCATTTAATTAATAAGGTAAATTTTTAAATTATAATGCATCTTTTACCATCTCTCCCGACGTATAAATAGTTGTTTCTTGTAGTAGAAAAAAGTGTAATTTCCATAATCTGTGCCTATTGAATATTTACCATACCATTATAGCAATAATACCACAAAATAGTAATATATAAATATCACTTTCAATACACTCAATGTTGTTCACCCACTGGGTTTTTTTATTACCGAGATTTGAAAGTCGTAATTTTTTTTCATCGATAATTGTCACGATTCATTCATTGTAAACTAGATGAATCGTAAAATGGTATTTTTACGGTTGATTCATATTAAAAAAATATATAACATATTTTATCTTCCTACCGAACCACGTTTCCTAGATTCGCTAGGTGCACCGGTCACATGCAACTGTCGTAAACATTCAATTATCGATAACACCAATAATACAGGTAACAATAACTGCAGTACGCAAGTTCAAGTTTAAATAATGATGAATCATAATTAACTGCAGTACCTACGCATTGGATCTCTACTTCGGTTTTCGAAAATAATTCAAGGCTGTAAGCGTAATGAGTAATGCTACGTATACATCCGCGAGCCGAACTGAACCTCAACATATACAGGGTTTTCCAATAAGAGGTGTTATTTTGATATTCAATCGTAAAAGATCGAAGGTTTCGTTGCTTGTGTGGCACGTAGCGCCGTCTTGTTGAAAGTAAACGTTGTCAAGATCAATACCATCCAATTCCGGCCATAAAAAATCATTAATCATCTCTCGATATCGCAATCCATTCACCGTAACTGTTGCTCCAGCCTCATTTTCGAAAAAGTAAGGTCCAATGACTCCGCCTGACCATAAACCGCACCAAACAGTCACACGTTGAGGATAGAGAGGCTTTTCAACAAAAACAAATTTCTTTAAATCATTTTTAAGCATATAATTAAATACATAAAGAAAATCAGATAAGTAAGCAGGTCATTAAATACCTACCTACTTAATTATAAACCATAATATTTTATATAGCTTGTTAATTTCAAATAAGGAATTATACAATTTGTCCAAAAAAACGTTACTAACTCAATGACAATTCTTTTTTCAAACTTTCTTCAGGCAGGTCGGTAACGTAATATTGAAAAAATGCGAATTCATCAGAAAGTTTAAAAAAACACGACGATTTCACATTTAAAAAAATAATCTTTATTGTACCACTAAAACAGCCACTATCTTTAATCGGAAACGAAACTTACTAACATATTTACAGACATACGATATGCAAAACGATGGAGTTGAAACAGGACTTCGCTTGGCTCAGTAAATAATAAAACATACTGCACGAGCATATTCCTTGAGGGTTTAAAAAGTTCAAATCAAGTGAGTGAGTGCTTAGTACAATGAACCTGGGTATTACAAGAAGGGGAAAGCAGAGAAATAGAAGGGATAGATATACCACACCTGTCTTTCTCCCCCTGTTTGCCTACAACTTCTTCCCAAGCTTCTAAGTTGCATTGTAATGTGTATTACAAACATCCCCTCGTCTAAAGAGGTGCCTACGAAAAATTACAAACTCTGATCACCGGGATTCATGTAGACCAATTTTTAAAAATCTCAAACTTCTGACAGTGACGGAAAACTCAACACATAAACACGCTACAAGGTTTCTCAGAAAACTTATTAATCCCAAAAGCAAACAAAACTATATTTCAAAAAGGACCACACTACATGGCCATTAAAGTATATAACAACCTTCCACGTAGCATCAAACAAATAACCGACATACTTAAATTTAAATCATCAATAAAAATATTTCTTTTAAAGAAATTTCGCTACACCTTAAATGAATTCCTTACATAAATTAAATACCTCTGTTTTTTATTTTTTATTTACATACATTTGTTAACATGTAATTGTTGGGTTATGTAATATAATGTGTATTTGTTGGGTTAGCTGGAAGAAATAGGATGTAACTTATAAGCTATACCCTCTGTACTCTTTTTGTGCAATAAATATTTTTTTGAATTTTAAATTTTACATTAGAAGTTCACAAACTGTGTTGACCCGTTAGTAGCCTAGGGGACAAATGCGACGGGTTACTACTGGGCGTCTCGGCTTCAATCCTCCATCATTATACACATAAAATTTCCATCTTATAATTATAGTAGCAGGTTATTCGTAACCGAGGAATGTTTTCTCACTTTTAAAAATAAAATAAACAAGAACAAATATATTTTGTTATGATAACTATCAAACATACTAACTTCGGTTGTCTGTGATTTAAGTGTTTCTTTTTTTTTTAAATTTAAGTGTAATTTTCAAAATTGAAACTGACATGACAATAATTCAGATAAGCGACAAATTTACCTACTAATAAATAAATATTTTTTACCGAAAAATGATTTTAATTCTATATTATTTGAAATGTATATTTCTTTTGTTTAAAATTCTTAATGTTAGGACAGGAAATTTCTACGTTAATTTTCTAGTCCTGTGAAATTCCTATTCAAATTATGTCATTACGGGCTAGTTGCTTCGCAGAATTGAAATAATAACTTGGAAATTTGATAAATTGTTCAAATTCTATGAAATAACCCATTAATCTTGAAAAGCAACGTGAGTTTTCAAGGGTCTGCGATTACCAATAATTTGAAGAGATTCTTAATACGCAACATTTTCTTTAAAACCGAATGAACCATGATAATTCGTTGTTATTTAAAGTGGGTCGCACTTTTTGGTTTGGGAACCACTGCCCTAGATTAATTTACGGATAGATTGAAATGGGTGAGAGAGGTTTTTTTGAGAAATAGGATTAGAAAGATTGCCTGCAAACCCACAAAAGCCTGCTTATCAAATTCTAAGTTCGCTTGTGTGTCTGTCCAGCGTAACTCTGGTTCAATAAACTCGAATTTGCTATGAGTTTAATTGTAATTTTAGAAATTGGAACTGATAAAGTATATACCTATAAAATAATATTTTAACAGCATTACCGAAATTCTTTCTTGAACTGATTGATAAATTTCATTTGCTCATTGGTTCGCTACGTTTGGTGACTTAGCAGGGGTGCCCGTGTTCATGAGGTGATATTTGTCTAGGTATTGGCGGCGGATGCGTCTGCCCACCGATCGCTAGGGCCGGATCGGGATAGACTGGTTGAGGGAGACCTTCTGATATTTCCAGCAGTACTGTCTCGACCCATCTCCTTGCACCGCAGTCCGTCACCCCTGATCCACAGATTCCTACCCATCCCTCATACCTTTTTCTTACCAGAATTTCCTCGCCTTAAAGACCGTCCACACAGCATACCCAAAGATGACATAGGCCTTCTGTGTGAAACAAAGGTCGACATCAATTTAGTTAGATCTCCTATGTACTTCTACGTCACACTTTCCTCCTTCCTAATTTCACCTTATGAATTTACAGTTCATTGCCTTAGTCTGTTGTTATTATTATTACGCACTTGTCAGTGGTTAGTTGAAATTTAAATTGCCTATTTCGTTATCCACTGCCTGTTTATGCGACTAGTTGCATTTTATTGTGATGTACACAATGTATGCACTGCGATTGTGATTAGTGCAATTTCCGGAAGAACTCTGTGTTGCAGTTATGTCAATATTATTATGGTCGCTGCACTACTTTTCTATGCAATGTGCAATGTGTGCATGAAGCCATTAATACTCAAATATTTACCTACTTAAAATGTCGCCCTTCATCGGTGATGGAAATATATGGGTAAGCTGGCGGATCAGAAACGTTTTTTTAATGGCTTTAGACTTGTGTGGTGATCATTGAATAGTCAGGTACTTCCCCGTCACCTTTCACTTCTCACTCGCTTCCCAACATACCCCAAATGGGATGCCATAACCCCACCGCCTTCGCACAATTCAGAGAATCTTGTGCGATATTTTCTTTACTGAAGTCGAATAACAAATAATTACTTTTCAAAATTGCTCAAGAAAAGAGATAAAGCCGAAGCTGAAGATGATTTTGAAAAAATACAATCTAAAATAGATATACGTGAAATCTCGTTAGCTAATTTGCTTTAATAAGTGTCATTTTCAAAATTGGAATCAGTTGTGCAAAGAATTCAGACAAGCGATGAAGTACCTACCTCTAATATTATATTTTATTACTAGCTGACGTGTTCCCGGCGTTGCTGGGGTTTATCTTTACGAGATAGACATATACCTCCGCAGATTTTTCTGTAGGCCTTTTCAAAATATACAATTCTGTAGAACATTATTTTGATGCATCTCATAAAGTTTAGCTAACGTTAAAAATGAAAGCTTCCGAAAATATGTTTTTTACGACTTAATTAGAAATTATCGAATTTTCTCTACTTTATATAAATATTATATGCATGTATTATATATATAAACCTTCCGGAATAAAACTCTAAATGATAGTAAAAACCTTATCAATCCGTTGCTTAGTTTAGAAGAACTAAGCCCACAAACAAACAGACGCGGATAGTGACTTTTTAAGACAAACATTCCCGGGTTACGAATAACCTGACAATATTTGAAAATCTCCTACTACCACACAGTAAACTGAAAATGCTGATTGTGTTGTGATGGAGGACTTTATTTTATACTATTAAGAGATTTCAAAAATTGGAACTGTATTGTAAAGAATCAAGAACTATCCCGTGACTTTAATAATACTACGTGTTATTGTTACATGTTTTACTAATCGAAAACTATACACAATTTTAATTAATTTTCGATTGTTTCACTTTAACGTTATTTCACGATTTAAAAACTTTGTGTATAATTTTCGATAGCTCACTAAAATCCATGTAAAAGCCCGGCTGGGCTAAAACCAAATAAAAATTGTAAATATAACAATTTAATTTGACACTTCACTACATTGAAATCGTTGATATTCATCTAAGATTGAAATCATGATATTATTCCCCTTTTAAATTTGCATATCAAGGAAATTTATGAAAGGTTTTTTCATCTGTAGATAGTGTAATCGTTTTTAATTAATAAAGACTATCAAATACCTGTTATTAGTGCAGAACCGAGAAAAATAACAGGTGGTTCTAATAGCCATTGTGTGTATTTAATTTATTCAACACTTTTATCTAATCTAGTTAGTTACCTATGATGTTGTATTAAAATTGTGAATGTGCGGAAATACTCAGTAACAAACAACTTTAAAAATAAAAACTTTGTACGTACTAACAACGAACGGAAATAATGTATATGTGCAGGTTTGCACTTAATGAGATTACTAGAAAATCCTTGAAAAAACTCACTTGTTAACCCTTCAGGCATCTGGAATATTGACCGTTACATTTCTTAAAGATGCTGTCAGAAAGTCAGATATTGTGTGTATTTCGGCTTCTCAATAATATCCAAATAAATCGGATATTTCTGAACGTATTTGAAAACTAATAACTGTTTTTAAAAAGTGATGAAGTACTCCTTCAAATACACGGTTTTCCAATAAGAGGTGTTATTTTGAATAGCCCGCTATTTCGGTAGATGTTACTTCTGAAGCTGTCATTTTTTGACATTTGACAAGTAGAAATTACGCCATTAATAAAAATGGAACGATACACGCTTCATTTTAATACGAAATCATTTTGAAAACTTTACATTAGGTTCAGCGATTTTTTTACTTTCTTGAACTGAATCTATAGTTTTATTTTTATCATTTATTATATACATATAAAAATTAATGTTTCTTTGTTTGTTCCTTGCAAACTAAAAAACTACTGGACCAATTTAGCTGAATATTTCTAAAGTTTCTTCTTATCAGTGTTATTAGTGTTCAGAGAGTATTTTGGATGGTAGAAGTCGGGGACGCCCGAGGAAGACTTAACGCATCATCTCTGCACTGGAAGGAGATACGGAGTCGAATAAAGGTCGATATAATGTAGTGTTTTTAATAGTGAATGGTGAAAGACATGGCACGATCAAGTGAAACAACAGGGTGGCCACAGACCTGGAAAACCGGGAAAACCGGGAATTATCAGGGAATTTTACCGAACCGGGAATTATCAGGGAAATGTCAGGGAATTTTAAAATATTCTTAAAATATCAGGGAATTCCAAAAATAAAACGAAATTCGTTATTTACGATTTGTGAAGTCCCAAAGTTGTGTTTTATTACTTTTACTTGCGGCGTGTGTAACAAAAGATATGCCGAAAAAGACAAACTAGATAAGTAGGTATTTTTTATTATTATTTTCGTAAATAGCTCTTGCAACACAATTATGTCGTAAACCACCCACCTTGGTTTTTCCCCTATACTACATAGGTAGGTGCGAAATCTGTAAAGAAAAAGCTAGCAAAGTTACAACAAAGTGTCAAAAGGGTCGGACACCCAGTACGGTCGTAATAAAATTTAAAGATCATCATTATCAACATTTTTACAAAGTGTCAATACAGTAGAACCTCGTTAATTAGAAATCCACGGGACATCAAAAATCAAATTTCGAATTAACGAATTCCTACGTAATTCGAATTTTTAATATACGATACATTTACGCGTAAATCGAAATTTCGCGGCCGAGTTTCGTCGCGGCCGACCCTTTAAATACAGATATTTAGTGTAAACTCGTAAAACTACGACATATATCCGCGTAAAACGTATTTTCTCGGCCCTTCAAACTCGGATATTCGAAATAAATTTGAAAAAATACAACATTCCAGTGTAAATCGATTCAGATTTACAAAATAATAATACTAATTAGGACGATGTATAACCACGTAAAAACACATTTTTCGGCGTTTTACCGCCACGGCTGACTTTTAGATTCAGATTTACGAAATACATATTATAATTATTTTCATAAAAATCAAATTTTTTCGAATTTCACGAACAAATTTTCGTGCGCGGACAAAAATAAATTTCGAATTACGAATTTCGAATTAAAAAAAATTTTGTATGAAAAAATTTTTCTGCGGATATTTTTTTGGCGAAAATTTCGAATTACGCGTTTTTTCGAATTATCGGGGTTCTACTGTACTTACTTTTGTTTATTTGTCTATTTTTGTCTGGTCTTTTCATTTGCACACAAATTATCTTCAGGCGAAATATCATAAATTTGTAATAAGTGTATTTTGTTTTGAATAGATCATTGTGGTGCAAGGAAATAATAAATGCTTTAGATGACGGAATTCCCTTTATTTATGTATCTGTTCTAATTTTCTGGCGTAGATGAAAATCGTGTTTCAAAAATAAAATTTTGAACGATATATCCTTATACCAAATAAAACATATCAGGGAAAAATATAGAAACTGCCCTGGAAAACCTGGAATTATCAGGGAATTTTGAAATCTGTTTTTTGTGGCCACCCTGAACAAAAACTTATAAAAAGTAAATTCTTTAAAATGAATTATTTCCACTTTAAAAATAAATAGACCAAGTTTTCAGGTACACTAGAATTCACAACCTCAAAACATTACTATAACCCCTAGCATTGCCGGGTACACGTAATCTGGTATTGTTATAAACGCATATTTACGTGGTTTGGCCTATTTCAGAATATCGCTTACGATTAAAAAAATTTTAAGATTATTTTCAATGTACTATTTTTTTTTTTAATTTTAAATATATTATTATGTATTTTTAATTTTAAATGTATAATTTTTCTCATTAAATGTATTATGTAGTTTTTTTTATATTATAAAATGAAGGCCTCAGCACGGGCAAGCCACCCAGTGAGGCCTACATTACTGAAAACCTTGAATTGTAAAAAATATTGTACCTAATAAAATAAAATAAATAAATAAATACATTCCCATTGGTCCTATGGCGAGCGATACGCTGAGATTGGCAAATACCATGATAGCGTATAGCATATAGCGTATTTAATGTGTCGCCTTCCTTATGCCCTGTAAAGCTATATGTTGTAGACATGCATACGAAATAAAATAAGATTCCTTTATTTTTAAAGGTCTCTAGTCCTTAGCATTTAGGGTCGTATTTTAAAATGAAACACATTATTCTAATATACAAAAGGGAAGTAAAATGTTGTTGATATCAGGTAGTCAGTAGTCATGCTTTTTTATAATAAACGAAAAAAATAACCCTCTCGAACGCCTCGAAGAACAAATAATACAATCTGGCCGGTAGTAAAACGATGCTACACGTAAAAAGGTATGAAACCTATGATTATTTTGTGTAATTTTATTGAATTGGATATATTCTTGTTTTGCGAGGTGCCATCATTTACTTGGGTTGTACGAGCTCAATGTAGATTAGCAAATTCACCTGGTTGCCATTTAGGACGCCAAAAAAACAACTTTTATTTCATTGGGATTTCAAATGGAGTCAGCTACCATTCTCTTCGAGATAAATGTGTACAAGTTATTGGCGTATTGATACAAAGAACTCCAGGTTAATGTGATGAAGATAGTAGAGTCTAGGTTGCGGGTTTGAATCCTCTTCAAACAAAATATTAAAAATTCTTAAATGAAGAATTTTATATGCCTTATCAAGTGAACTCTAAGCAGAATTTTTGCCTAAACAGACTATGCAGTAATTACAATAGCGTATTATCCAAGGTGGATATTTTCAATTGCGAACTTACCAAATACAAGAGGTCCATAAAATAATATTTCTCTGATGGTTTGTGAATCATTTTATGTCTCTATTGTTTATATTTCTATTATGATTTGATTTATATCTACAACCTCTCTCCATGGCTATAAATGTAATGATAAATATTTTGTTTTGTGATTTTTCGTTTTATATAATCTTTTGTTTTGTATAAATTTTTGAATTCATATTCCTTTCTTACAAATTTAATTTTCTTATTCATTATTATGCTGTCTCAGTAGAGTAAAGTCACAATGAGGAAATCCATAATTGGTTTTATTTTGGCTTTATAATACTTATGTACAAACTGAAATAAATGTAAACTGCCGATTTCTTGAAAATTTATTAAAAAATTAAAAAATGCCAATTTTCTAATACTATTTTTGTTTTATTGATAATGCTTCTAACATCCTCAAATCAAGACTTATTACATAATTTCCACAGCACAATTAGTTCTCTAATCTCCAAACAATCCAACGAAAGTAAACCATTTACTAAGCCCATCTTTTTATATTTTATTATTTTTTACAAAAATTCGAAAAGAATGTGAACTTACTGGGGTACCCCATTTTAAGATCACATTTGTCAATGGTTTTGTGTATGAAATATAATTTAGGTCAAGTTTTTTTGGTTAAGTGTTCATTTGGGAGGCGGGTATGGGTTCCGCCGCCCGAGAAACATTTGTTGGATAGCCAAAACTTCTGCCATAAGTGGCTCGCTTCGTTTGATGACTTAGCAGGCGTGCCCGGGTTAATAGGGTGAGGTTTATAGAACTTCCGTCTGCCAACTTAATGCGTGGCGGGCCGGATCGGTTGTACTGTTGAGGGAGTGCATTTGACCCCTTCAGCAGGATAGTCTCGACCCATCGACTTGCACCGCAGTGGGAGGGGTGGATCTATACTCCTGGACACACTGATCTGCAAATTCCTACCCACCCCTCATACCTTTTTCTTCCCTGAACTACCTCTTCTATCTTTCCTTGAAAAGACCCTCCACACAGCATTCTCAAAGATGACATATGAAAATAATTTTCCTCAGGGTCTCCTGTGTGGAGCTAGCGTAAAAAAATAAGTAAATTTTTCAAGTAAGTATGTAAAAAAGAGGAAAATTGTAAAGCAGTATCTAGAAGAAAAACACACTATAACCGTTAAGCTTTGTTAGGTTGCAACATCGTATCCATATTCTTCCTTCCCGTGTTCATAATCTTGTTTGCCTACTACTTTTCCCTCCAAAACTGTGTGTTTCCCGCCAAAACCCGCCTTCAAACAGTTTATCTGCCATATTTTAAAAATGTAACACTTTCAAATACGAACCGAACGTATTACAAGAAAATCCACCCCAATTTTTTAAAACTATATATTACTATTTGGAAGGGAGGAAACTCAAGAATTTGCTCATTATCGCCTTGCTAAATTGAAACTTCCACTTTCCAGCGTTTCTTTTCCCGTCTGTTTCCCAAAACAGCAAAACAACATGCCCCCAATTCGGGATGCCGTAGTCCCACTGGCTCCTTTCTGGCTCTTTAAAAAAGAAAGTTTGACATCCCCGGTTTACGAATTACCTAAAATTTTAATTCCTATTACTAACATTGTCATTTTAATTCCTCCTACTAACATGGGCATTCTAATTCCTCCTACTAACATTGGCATTTTAATTCCTCCTAATAAAACGGGCATTTTAATTCCTCCTACCTAACATTGGCATTTTAATTCCTTCTACTAACATTGGCATTTTAATTCCTCCTACTAACATTGTCATTTTAATTCCTCCTACTAACATTGTCATTTTTATTCCTCCTACTAACATGGGCATTCTAATTCCTCCTACTAACACTGGCATTTTAATTCCTCCTACTAAAACGGACATTTTAATTCCTCCTACTAACATTGGCATTTTAATTCCACCTACTAACATAATGTTATAAACAGAACATGTTGATTATGTAATGTTGGAGAGAGGACTTAACTAGCATAGGATTGGCCCGAGTGCGAACCCGACGCTTCGGACCGATATGTTACTAACATCAGTCGACACACTCCTTCCTCTTCTTCTCTCTAAATAAAGTAACTCCTGTAACATGCTAGAATATTAATTTTATAAATTAAAAATTATCATCAAACATACAAATTTATTATTCGAATTATTTTAATGAAGAAGAAGATAATTCTAACAAATCTAAACAAAACATGAAACAGAACAAGACACAGAAAATAAAAAAGATCACAAAGTCATAACGAATTGGTTTGTAATGTAGATAGTGTCTCGGATAAATATATCCAAGTTTTAATATTCAATTTTGATTATTTTTTTCAATAATTTATATTACGTTGTAAATCTTTGAGAACCTAAATTTCGATAATGATTTCATTCGCATGGTAAATGTCTGATCATCTTGAGGCGATTTTTCAATAAAACGGCGCTATATAAATTAGCCAAATATTATTATGAATATCCCTAATAAATTATTTATTTGATAAGCAATGATCATCATCATCCGACTCTCGACTAGCTATTCGAAGGTCGCGGGTTCGAATCCCGGCGTGCGCAAGTAAATTTTATGTGATCAATTTGCGTTGTTTCACAATTTATTCAAACAAAATAATATATAGTATATTTACGACACCTTGCTGAATGGATGATACTCTCATTATCGCCCTTGTTTAGGACCACCATTGAATTGAAATGTTGCTTGAAATGACTTTAGTCGTGTTTAGTGATCAGATCTGAAAAGCCAGGTACTTCACCACCTTCTTCTTTCCCATCTCATTCCCATCCCCACTACCTTCAGCATCACAACACACCCCAATTAGGGATGCCATAGTGTCACTGGCTCCAGACGATTGGGAGAAATTGGGATTCTTGTACGGTATTTACATCGAAATATATAAATATGACTGGTTCAAAACGGAAAACTTTATCCATTAAATATAAAATTCCAGATATGACTCTTTGGAATTTAGTGACTCAATCGATGACCGCTCGAAATAAACACAAATAATAATATCGTAATAAAAGCATGTGAACGTGTATAAAATAATTTCTCCGGTGCAAATACACTAATGGTTAAATTCTTCACTCTTGCTTTTCGCTTTGGCTCGGCTCCTTGGATGCTAGCGCTAACTTTCACTATGAAATAAAGCAGGTGGGCGCAAGAGTCGGCCCGCGGCCTTTCATTTTCTCATGTTTAAATTTTCGAAAACGAAAATATCCTTTTTTACGGACACGTCCATTAATAGCACTTTTAATTTTGAAGTAATTAAGTAGTGATATCATTTGTAAGTAAATATAGAGTTTTCCAATAAGAGGTGTTATTTTGAATAGCCCGGTATTTCGGTAGATGTTACTTTTCAAGCTGTCATTTTTAGATATTTGACAAGTAGAAACTACGCCATTAATAAAAATAATAATAATAATAATGATTGGATAATTTATATAGCGCCGTTTTCGTGAGAAAATCACCTCAAGGGAGCTTAAAAACGAAGCCACCGAGGAGGAAATAGGCTTCATCTCTCAAATGGAACGATACACGCTTCAGCAACGCATTGAAATTATTAAAATTCACTTGAGTGAATCAAATGCAAATCATCTTGAGTGATGAGGCCCATTTCCACCTCGGTGGCTTCGTCAACAAGCAAAATTGTCGCATCTGGGGCTCGGAAAACCCAAGAGTTATTGTTGAAAAGCCTCTCTATCCTCAACGTGTGACTGTTTGGTGCGGTTTATGGTCCGGCAGAGTCATAGAACCTTACTTTTTCGAAAATGAGGCTGGAGAAACAGTTACGGTGAATGGATTGCGCTATCGAGTGATGATTAATGATTTTTTATGGCCGGAATTGGATGGTATTCATCTGGACAACGTTTACTTTCAACAAGACGGCGCTACGTGCCACACAAGCAACGAAAATATTGA
The DNA here is from genome assembly GCA_026573805.1 of Hesperophylax magnus. Taxonomy (NCBI): domain Eukaryota; kingdom Metazoa; phylum Arthropoda; class Insecta; order Trichoptera; family Limnephilidae; genus Hesperophylax; species Hesperophylax magnus. The sequence continues at coordinate 511,289 of JAIUSX010000016.1, forward strand.
TCTTTTACGATTGAATATCAAAATAACACCTCTTATTGGAAAACCCTGTATTTTAGAGATTATAGGTATTTAAGTATCTGCTTACAAATCTTATGATTTAGGGGAAATTTAGTAACATACTAGGTCTACTCTTCACAGAATTACTATTTAGTAAGTATTGAAAAAGTTACATGATAATTCAACACAATGACATTTCAATACACATGATGAAAAAACTAACCTACTTAACCTCCTTTTCATGACTTTATAAAACATATTATGTTGAATTGTCATTTCGATGAGTTATCCGGTCACCATGATATTTTCCCTTATTATTCTAGTGAATAACTGCCCCCGGTTGGTACAACTTGGGCTCCACTGACTATGGTATTCTGCCTAGTGTTGTTATTTTTTCGCGTGCCAAATATTTTCAGTTCTCTTTAGTACGACTTCGCAAATTTCCTTTAAATTGACACAAAATTTTTCCGTCTGGCCTACTTTCGAAAATAATGTTAGACATTTGACCAACTTACGGATAATATTATCATTTTCTTCTTAACAATAGAATATTATGACTTTAGGCGTACTCTGGATAAATATATATTTTTTAATTTCTTCCTAATTATTGTGTAGGTATACGTGTGTATCTTGTAGGTATAGGTTATCTTTTTGTTCTATATGTGTGTTCATTGTAGTATTCTCGAAATTATAATATATTATTCTCTAAATATGAGAATTTCTTAATTAGGAATGTATTCCTTAATTAATTCCCCAGCATACTCAATTTCTACCGATTTATAACAAGTTTCTCGTTAACTCTTTAAGTTTTTAAGTTCCTAATAAAATATATGTTATTTTTAAGATAATATCTATACATTTGTTATGCCGAAACGTTAATTATATCAAATTATATTAATAGAAAAAAATCGCAAAGTAAGCTCCAAAAATTATTTAGAACACGTTTTTTTATTTAATGTGCTACAGGCATGAAAAAATTCACAGTGTGCCTTTAAATGCAACTAAAGCATTTGTCGAGAGATTTTTTGCTCTGTTTCAAACGAGTCGGGTTCTATTAAATATTTTCGCTTAAAGTAAGTCAAATACGTCCCTTAACATACTATATTTTACACTTCGACGGCAATCAAGTTCCCTACTCATTGACATATTATTATCACAATTGTACAGCTTTATTTAGTAAACAGTATGTCAAGGCATTTCTGCAGCTCGTCCTAGAAATAATCCACGCACACAGACATAGGAATTAATAGACGAGAAGATAATGGCGAGGGGTAAAATCAACTGTTGAAGAACGAAGGGAGTAAGGCTGACTGTGATTCGTCAATAAATCAATCTGACAGTAAATAGGCATCTCGCATTATAATATCACCATTTAGTTCTTAAAAGTAAAATCTGCTTTTGAATGAATAGACATTTCTACATGGGAGCGCAAATTACTCGCCACGTTATGAACTAATTTGCGAAGTCCAAATTCGGCAAAGTAAGGCAGCTTCTATTTTCAGAGTCGTAGTTAGTTTCAGAGTATTTAGTTAAGACACTTTTACAAATGTCTCATAATTTACTTACCCCAGTAAACAACGATGAGCACACTTGAGAATCGCTACATTGTGATGTGATAGTATATGTTTCTAAAACTGATCCATATAATACGGTGTGAATAAGCTTAAAATAAAGTAAAATAATGCTTACTTATGGAATGTAATACGACAATTGGGTTTATTCTCTTTTTCACATCTATTTTTACAAGTTTTCATAGTACAAGTCAACATTTTGCCGTGTTATTTGGTAAAATGAACCGATGATGCCTCGACCATAGTTCGCACAAGAATGATGACGTCACGTTTTCAAATTTCACTTGAGGCCATATGCGAGCCCAGCCGGCTCAATTGAACCGGTATGGGGAGTGGGGATAATACGCTTTTAATCACTTAGGGCAGGTCTACTAATATTCATATGTCTATGTCCACGCATCAATGTATATTACCCTTAGTAGACAGTAAGACACAAGAGCAAAGCACGATGGTGACTTTTGGCACTGAAATATACAACCTTCGCTGAAAGACACCATAATAATGTGTATACAGCACCTCACGCACAATACAAACCGCAACTACGGACCACAGCAATAACTAGTAAATATGTATCCTTCGACAAAAAAAATCACTGAAAAGAGGCAAAGATCACAAGGAAATTGAAAATAGTATAGTTTTGCTCGAGTCGTGCATTATTTACGAAATTATGAAGAAATAACCGTTTTAAACAAACACGTTCTCACAATGAAACTTTTAAAATCTCTCTTTTAGCAGACTTTAGATTCATCCTTTATCAATTATTATCATCGCTCGATGTATCATCTAAGTCCATACTGATAAAATTAGGCAATTTATGTAAATTTGGCGAGACGGTAGTGGATATGCAATTATTTACGTAAATGTCAAATTTGATTTGTCACTGGAACTACTCGTTTGCGGCTAGCAAGGATTAAGCGAACGAATTAGGACGCTTAAATTATAGTAAGGATTCACGTACAAAAAGTAACTGAAATACCAACCCTTTAAACATCAAAAAATATGTCTCGCATTAAAACTATACGCCTAATCTATCGCGCTACGAAGGTCGTCTATCTATATTTTGTGACTTTATTGGTGTATCGCGTCATTATTTATATTTTCATTATAACAGCTTTTTAATATACAAACGTATTGTAAATTTCGGCATGATTAGTGAAGTATTTAGCAGAAGTAAAACTGTTTTTTGCTTCTCATAAGGTCATCTAGATTGTACTGACCTTCTTTGCCATACATACGCAATACTCGTTACACAATACCAACATACAATCTTATTATACAGTTTATACTTGTAAAATGTAATTACGTGCAGATCGACACACGTAACTATACCTCGAAACATTCACCCGAAAATAAACACAATCAAATTCTCAAAAGAAGAAATTTGCACTAAAACCAACCACTAAACTCTATTTTTTTTCTAAATTCAAACCGATATATTTATCTGGTAGTCGTGGAATCACAATAAAATACTTACAAGAAGAACTTATCGAACCGATTTAATATGTTTCTCCGTGCACCAGGTGGTCTCAAATGAAAACTTTTCGCTAAGAAAAAGTTTATAATTTTTAAATCTCTTTACTATCGATATCTTTGCGACAAACTCGATATCGATATGACAAAATAATTCGCTGATTCGTTCGTTTTTTCTTTCAGAGAAAGACAAAAATTTCTGAGAGACGAATAACCTACAATATACAAACCGTTGGTTCCGCGTTTGGCCGCCTGCACTTTAGTATATAAAAGGATACATGTGTACGTCTCCAATTGTTTTAATAATGTTTGGCTGATTCTAATGACGCAAATGTTATATCAAATCTATTGTAACGCTGAACATCTGTCGCAAAAGCAAATAACGCCTCATCATATAAATTAATTAATGCAATATAAACCGTACTATACTCGTACATGCAGTTTCTATTGAGAGGGCTTCTTAAATATTTTAATTTCATTCGTTTGTTGTTCGTCTGTCTACTTGTCTGCTATCAACTTCATAGATAAGGTAAAAAAAAAATGGGTCTACTCAACTTTTTTTTTAACCAAAAGGTGCTGATTCGCAAATCGTGTTTAAAAATCACTCTACCTATTTGAACCCGTCCCAGAATGTTGCTTATTTATTGATAATGTTTATTTTTGAAGGTTCCGGCTAGTCAGTTCTCGAATGGTGACCTTCATCTATGAACCGTAGTTTAAAAGATTTTAATTACAATAAAAAAAATCAACTCGTTAAAAACAAAAAATTTTTACTACAATATATCTATTTTTGGTAATGAATGTATTTAAATTATTAACTAAAATGAATGAATCTCGCTATTACTTACTTAAGCAAAATTCTGATTGGATGGTACTGAGATTTATTTCGTATATTAACTACCGTAATTTTTAATAATGTCTTATAATTTCAGAGAAATGCGCGTGTGTGTGTGTGTGTGTGAGTGTGTGAGTGCCGCCCAAAGTTGATATAATGCATTGTCATCAACAACGAGTCAATTCAAGTGGGTTAATTTCAAGTTCCAAGATTCACTCTTTATTCATTCATTCAAAAAAATATATTCGAAATTCAAAAAGATATATTTACAAATAATAAAAGTTATTGGATCTACTCAACTTTTTTTAACTAAAAGGTGCTGGTTTGCAAATCGTGTATAAAAATCACCTTACCTATTTGAACCCGTCGCAGAATGTTGCTTATTTTATTGATAATGTTTATTTTTGAAGGTTACGGCCAGTCAGTTCTCGAATGGTGACCTTCATCTATGAACCGTAGTTTAAAAGATTTTAATTACATTAAAAAAATCAACTCGTTAAAAACAAAGTTGTTTTACTTCAATATACAGCTGTATGCAGACTGATGGAACCTAAGCGCAAGCCAAATACTAAGTTTGGTGATCGCGCATTATATAGTATAGTATCTGGGCCGAACTCCGTCCAGCACGATCCATAACAAGTCCAAGTTTAAAAAAAGTGGTTACCTTAGTGTAGGTACCTAATTAATGTATTCATATTATATATTGACAAAGCTAATAATTGGAAGAGACATTGTGAACTCGTACTGTATGTGGAAACTTCACTGGTTAATGCAAACATGTAAAATGTAAATACATACTTGTATAAAATTGTAAAACTGTTTGTTTCCCCAATAAAATAAAAACGTACTGAAGTTAGAAATATTTTGTTCGTCACGGTATTTTTTTTAAAACCATGAAATCATGGTAAAATGCATGCATCTGGCAACACAGTGATGATATTCCTAGGCCCGTGTGTTACCGTATCTGCAGACCTTAATCAACAACCATTTCGTAAGGGAAGCCGCAGAAAACAATAATTGAATACTGCGGTTTCTGTACTCTTATCATAGCTTAGCATTATAATAATATCGTACAAATAATTTGTTTTTGAAAATACATTATATCACCGTGTTGTTTATGGTAGGTGCTTGTGCCACGTTTCTGGGAAGAAATCTGACTATCTAGTTATCTAGCCGTGAGCGCTTTATAACTTTTCCTACCAACTAGCGATGAGTCGTTCATGAGCGAGCCGTACAATTGAGCTAGCTTTTTTATGAGCCGCAATCGCACGAATCCCGGTAAACCGTACTCAATTGAACGGTTACTCTTTTTTTATGAGGAGATATTTTAGAAAAATACCGCCATTAAAGTTATCATTATTATGTAAGTATTTATTGTTATTACATACTCGGAGACTGGACTTGAACATAATTATGTAGTTACGCCTACTGAGTACCTAGCATCTTATTTTTCTCGTGGTACCAAGAGTCGTACGATCATTTATACGCTAGAAGCTGGGAGCCATATCGGGGTGGGGGGGGGCGTAGCGGGGGAGCTGTACTCTCTGAGCTCGCGGCTCCCGTTCAATTGAGCCGTTGTTCAATTGATTCGATGAAATGAGTCTACCAATGAAGTGAAATCTTCGGCGACACTTTGAAATTTAAACAGAATTGTTCAAATTCTGTGAATCAACCCGTCTTAAGACCATGATGACATGTCAAAAAATGCTATACTAAGATAATTTAATTCAAAGATTCCATTCTGGAAAAGATGTGTGATATTCTGTCTTCAAATTTTGTACAGTTCGTTTAGAGATGTGGTAGTTTTTGAGCAGGTATATTAGAATGATTTCACCATTTCTGCGTCAGTAACTCAAACAATTGGTTTCAAAGTTTCAGTCCCGGGAAAGAAATCAAAGCAAAGAACATCAAAATGGTGTTCTCTGTCTTCAAATTTTGTACAGTTTAGAGATGTGATAGTTTTTCAGGCGTAGGTCCTGGGTTGAAGTCATAGATGCGACCGTATCTTTTACTGATTTTCTGTTTCAAATTTTCGTTTAAAATCTTGTTCTTTAATGACTTAACAATACAATTATGATCAGTAGAAAAATATCCCTCACGTTCATAACAGGTGTTAGGTATGTTGTAGTTCCCAGGTCTAGTGTTAATAATATTGACATTATTCTCCTGAAAACAAGTTCTTTAGTTTAGTTTAGTCAATATTATCTCATTTCGTTGTACTATTTCTAAGATACGAGAGTTATAAATGTATTATTTTTTGTTTGTTTTTTCTATTTAATAACATACTACCTTCTTATCTTTTAGTTACACTTTTTTTAAATAGATATGAATAATAAATAATAAATGAATAGATAAGGTATCTGCCGACCCCTGTGATTGTGTTATGAAGTGTTGTAAAGACAACGATTTTGCTTTTCATATAATTTGTTAGATTAATTATTAACGATAGTTGTGTAGTCAGTATGGCGACATAAATAGTGATAATTTCTTAAGTGTGATATTGATGAAGGATAACTATCGTTTATTGAACATTGACACAGTTTTTTTTTTATATTACATGTTTTTCGAATGCATTATCAAACTGTTTATCCCAAAAATTCACCGGTGCTTTCCTGAAATTTACTGTAATTTTATTAAAGTTATTAATAATTACTGGATGGATTATGCAATCCCAGTCTGCCATATTACCTGAGATTATACATTTAAAAAGAAGAAAAAGTCAAATATAATACAAGGTAATAATAACATCAAATAAAAACTAACCATCACTCCGTTTCTCCACAAGGGTAGACAGTGGACGGACGGCTAAGCAACTCATACATCGTCTCATACATACTCTTCTATTATTCTGACTTTTGACATGGCATGACTCAATTATCTGATTCACTTGATCGTGTCGTTTTCCTCTATTGTCCCCGACTTCTACCATTCACTTTTGCGTGTCATATATTCTCCTTATACTCCTTTCTTATAAATTTTAAAAAATATATATTAATTGAGTGGAGAACTGAGCCACGATATCTGACCTTTAAGATGAGATAATACCCTAAAATGAAGTCAGAAACTTGAAGCCGACTTAACCCTTAAATGCATGATTTATTAATTTTTCTGGAAAAAAAAATATTTTGTAGATATTTACATGCATATGCAAAGAAATATAAAGAATTTATTTTTTTTGTAATCTTTTAATGATATTTGATTAAAAAATTTTTTTTGCAGATTTACAACACCATGTATTTAATAAAAAATAATATGAACAATTTAAGTATGAAAAAAAAAAAAAAACCTAAAAAAATTTCTCAAAACTAATAAGTGTACCGGAAAAATACGAGTTATTACTTATAAGTATTGTATTATTGTATCTACTTACCTAAGAAAATCAAAATAATAACAGCAAAACCAAACTGTAATTCTAACCTCCAACTAATTTTCGAGAATCTTCACTTTGTTAAAGAAAAAGTGACATTTGACATTCGCGAAAGAAAAAAAAGGTGATGCCACTCGATAAAATATATTACCGTGAACTTGATAATTCTAAAACGGCATGCATTAAGTATACACCAAAGAGTTAAAGTTGGTTTGAACGGTATGTTGCAGTTTTGCAACAGTATGCATTTAAGGGTTAAGTGATGCAGCCGTGCTCAAATATATGCGACGCGTGGCCCTTGTGTATTGGAAAGACCTGCTATTGGATTTGCCTCTAAAATAATGGAATCTTAACGACATAAGTGATTAAGTCGTGTAAAAACAATACGTAATGATTAAGTCGACTTTGCCCTAGCAGGTTTAGAAAATCGATCTCTTATTAATTATTTCTTATGAACGTATTACTTAAAATCACTAATTTTTCTAGAGGGATCCCTCGGTAGTTACTAATTCATCGTCTAGAAAAATAAAATATAGTGCTTACCGCTAATTTTATAGTTGAAAAACTTTTTATAAAATTTTAAAACCGTTTGAAATAAAATATTTTAATGGTAAGATCCTGTTTTTATTCATCCTTTATATAAATAACTTACATCCGCAGGTATCCTTCTACGAACATTTAAGATTTTAATAATACGTTCATGAGAAATAATTGAAATGTGAGCGTCGAGCAAACCCCCGTTATTAGAGTCTTATGTCGCCTTAAGTTAATTCTTATTCCATAGTATTTACCGTTAAGGCGATGCACTACGTCGTGTAATATTTTAAATTGAGCCGCTATCAATTACAACCCTTACGTAGATGGCGATAAGGTTTAAACTCCCGCTTAACACCATCCGCCTGTTTTGTTTTATGCAAGAAAAAAACATGGCCAAAAAGTGCCTTTTATTTTTTTAAAGTGCCTTTTGTGGATGTTCAGGCATAAATATTTGATTTTTTTCCGATCATTTTATAAATAAAATAATTTTCAACACTATACAATAAAATCATAAGCGAAAACGGGTTCGTAAGTAGGAGATTTTGAACTTTAAAGCAGTTTTCATAGGCCTATACATTATTTTTTTCTGGGCTTATAAAAAATACTCGATTATTTCCAAGGCCAAGATGTATTCTACTCGCAGTAATGCGTCTGAAACATTTCTAGGCGACCAAATTTTCAAACCAAAAACACATGATTTTGCATTACTACGTATGGCATCGCCTTAAAACATAATTTAATGCTTTCCCTGTTTCGTGAATTCTGATAATAATTAAATGGTTGTTTTTTTCTATAATTTAGAACAATGTTGCTTAGCTAATAGTTATTAATTCTTAGAAATTTTCCAAGTGAGAACGGGTCGTTTTCAATACTCATTCTTGTGCTCAGCATCACGGCTATTTTGCTGTCTTCTGTGTCACCTCTTTACTACAATAAGGAAGATACAAATCCAGCTAGTGACTGAGTGGTACGAAGCGTCATGTTCATCTTTTGCATCATCCCTCCTTCATTCCATAAACAAATTTTCATTGTAAACTTGACGGATTCCGTGGTCTCTACTCGCAAGCCGGAGGTCGCGGGTTCAAATCCCGGCGTGCGCAAGTCAATTTTATTTGATTAATTTGTTTTATATCACAATTTACTCGTATAAAATAATAGATTGTATATTTGCGTCACGTTCCAGAGTGGAAAATACTCCCAGTATCGCCCTGGTGTAAGACCACCATTCCGAATCGAAACGTTGCTTGAAATGGCTTTGGCCGTGTTTGGTGACCAGATCTGAATAATAATAATAATTGGATAATTTGTTGAGCGCCGTTTTTGTGAAAAATCACCTCAAGGGCGCTGTACAATTTATTTCCTAGGATCTACATTTGTTATTTAGACCAACTGTGCCAACATGAGGTTCGTCATCCGTTCAGCCAATATAGCGCTGACATGTGTCTGCTGCCAATAAAGAGCGCCGACACAACATCCTCTCATAGATAACAAACCTTGGCAGCACCGCTGTGACGTTCGACGAAGACAGAAGATGGAGACTCTGCTGCAAGAATCCTAGGTAGCGAAGGAACTGTACCAGCTGCTGCAGCGAGAGAGACTACCCCGTCCACCAACTGTGCCAGCACGAGGTTCGTCATCCGTTCAGGTATGTGTCCGCTGCTAATATAGCGCTGACATGTGTCTGCTGCCAATAAAGAGCGCTGACACAATATCCTCACATAGATAACAGACCTTGGATGCCATAGTCTCACTGGCTCCAGACGGTGGAGAGCAGTTGGGACTCTTGTGGGGTTTCGCATAAAAATAAAAATAAATTTGCGCTCATAATAATGAAAGTAAAAGGAATTCAAATATTGCCAGGTTGTTCATAACCTGAGAATGTTTGCCTTTCAAGGAAAAAAACAGGTTTCTCTCCTTTTCCTTTAAAAGAACTTTCACACATTATTGCCAAAGGTGACATGGGAAAATTTCAGTCTCCTGTGTCGTGTTAATATAAAAAAGCTTAGTAAGCAAGCAAACATAACTTCAAATGAATTTTTGAGCCTTTTCTCATTTTTATTAAGGTTTTTCTGTAATGCTACTTTTTCGGTTGTATTAAAAAGTTCTAAAAATATATATTTAATAGTTTACTTTTATTGACTGAGCATAGCGAACTCCTGTTTTACCTCGACCGTTTTGCATTTCGTCTTGTTTTTAAATTTATTTGTTCCGTTTCAAGATGGTGGCCGTTTATAAACGGTTGAGTAAAAATAATTTTTTTCAATTGTGTAATCGTTGGGTTTATTTGGACTTATTCCCCTTTTTTAATATTACGATACCTACCTGAATAAATTAGTTGTTAATTTACAAACTATTCTCATGTAAAGGGCATTAAAAGTAAATAAATGCGGTCACGGAATGGAACTAACGGATAAACAGAAATGTTATCGGTCAAACAAACTATTCCACATCCCACACTCAAAACTAACTTCATACAACATTCATTTTTCAGTAGGACATGCACAAAATACAATAATATGTTTTCAGGCGCCGATATTTTCCAGTTTACTAAATGCATATTGGAGAAAATAAAATCAAATTGTTAATTACGTACCCTCTCCCCCTGCTATGTATGTGTGAGATATTTAATTATTTATTAAAGCCCTTTTCCAGGGCTTTTACATATGAATATTAAGAAATATACATTATTTATTGTACATAACTGAATTGCTTCATTAACAACATTTCATATTTGTTTAGAGATAAATTGACGATGTCCACTGACCTGGTAAAATTATTTCCCTCCATTAGCATTCTGGGCAAAAAGGAATACATATGGTAGTTAGTCCCAGAATTTCTGCACTGAAATAAATCCTGACTTCTAGTATTACGTTGTGGAATCCGGAAGCTTATCAATTCTAGCAATTCCAAACTATCAACTAAATCATTTAGAATTTTATATAGAAATACCAAGTCAGTGAAAATTCTTCTGTCTGGCAATTTGAGCATATTCATATAATTTAAAAGAGTGCTTTAGTTCAACATAATTGCTGGAATACCCATTTTAAAATTTATAAAACGCAAGAATTTGTTTTGTATTCTTTCAACAGCTTGTACATGTATATTATATTGTGGGTTCCAGACAGGAGAATTGTACTTCAGTTGACTTCTTACATAGGCAAAATATAACAATTTAATACACTTTATATTGTTAAAATTTCTGGTTAGCCTAGTTATAAATCCCAACATTTTTAAGCCATTTTTAAGTTATCTCAGTTATTTTCATAAAGTTTTTTTTTTATGTTTTCACTTTATGTTTTTCTGTTAATTTATATTTCTTTTCTGTATTGTAACATGACTAAAACGCATTGTTCAAACTTTGGCCAAAATTCCAAGATATGCCTTATGTACAATAAAATAATAATATTGTGTATGTATTATGAATATTCTTATTAAGCTCGAACACAATTTTCATTTAATCCCAAATAAGTACGTAAATCGTTCGCAGCTTTTCGCCTTATACAGAGTGTCCGGGGATAAAGTGCGCTAACTTCGTGGTGTGATTCTACATGATAGTATAAGTAAATAAAGATAAGATAGAAAACTTTATTCGAAATTCCAACGTTTTAAGGTAATTTTTATGTAAAAAAAAGTTGATTGTTTTTATGGAAAAATAAATATTCTTCTATCGAAAAATATTTTTGTACGGGAAAAAGAGTTTAAATTTCAAAAAAAGTTATATATATTTTCACTTCTACCATTATGTAGAATCACTACCCGAAGTTAGCGCACTTTATCCCCGCACATCCCTCTATCTTTCAGACCAATTTCAGACACAAGACTCGGTAGGCAGAGAGAACGGACTGCGAAATAACACGGTCTTAGCACACACTCCTTGCCTCATTCACATTCATACATCGACTCTCGCCTGACCCTTATATACGTAATAGGTACATAAATATTGTGCTTACGCTGTTATTCTAACTCCTGACATGACCCGACTCAAGTATTTGGTTAACTTCATTGTGTCATGTCTTATTCTGGTGTCACCGAATCCTTCTACCATTCGCATGCGCGTCATATATTCTCCTTTCTTCGTTTATTCGCTCTACATGCCCAAACCATCTAAGCGTCTCTTTCTTATTCTTACTCATTACGCTTACAACAGCCTTGCTGCCATTCTTCCTCTGCCAGTTCCATGCCTCAGTAACATACATTGGGATTAGTGTCAGGATTCCAATGTGTACGGCTAGCTTCGCTTCTTTGGACAATTATTTTGAGTCGGTATTATTTGGGAAAAATAGTCAAGGTAAACCAAGGGGTGGTTGAGTTCCTCTAATCCCAATCGATAATACTGGAAGCATCGCCCACGAGGCAATGGGGGAGGAACGGTAAACCTCCCCGCCTTCTGTCTAAGAGTCAATGAACTTTCCCCTTTCCTACGTTGGCAAATACATAATTATTTCACATTGATTTATGTACCGAAGGGTGCTTTCAATTTGTCGCTAAATGGGTTGGCAGATAATACATCTCCATATATTTGTAGTATATTATATTTGGAACCTGTTACTTAGGTGTGTTGTTTCACAGAATTTTAACAATTCTTGACTTGAGTTAATATTCAAGTTCTGTGAAAATCCTATTCTAGTTCTGTTATTGTTTATATAGTACTATGAAACTACCGGCCTATGATGAAATAATAACAGAACTTGAATAGAAATTTCACAGAATTTTATTGATGAATTAGTCATTAAATATCGTAACTAGGGTTGAGTAGAACACAGCTCATACAAATGCGATGAATTCTTTCAAACAGCATTCAGACTTTAAAACAAAAATTCCAAGTGAAATTGAAAAAAATATAATTTTTAAATATTAAATTATAAATAAATAACTGTAAATCTTTTCGAATGCAAAATTTTACTAATATTAAAATTTGATGATCGTATGATAGTGGTAGTCCCTTTCTCGCTAATACCAATTAGAAGTTATAGGCACCGATGGGTACTCACAATCCTAAGTAGGTATTTGCACGGAGAAAGATGAGAGAAAGATTTGCTAATTTATTAAAAATCAAATCATCAATATAAACGGGATTGCAGGCCGTTTTCTGATAAACTTTTAGTAAATTCCTAATATTACATGCACTTGCAATTGTCTTGATAGTATACAATGACGTTTTGTGAATATATTAGAATTTTTACGAACACGTGTTCCGACATCGTGATAATACATTCGTATTTTACTAAAAGTTTATTAGGAAACCTATCAATTCATTCGTTGAGAGCCTCCAATCTCGTTTTTAACCGGATTACGAATAATTTGAAGATATTCTTAATACATTTTGCAATATTCGGTTCCATGATATTTCATCTACATGACGATTAAACACACCTTTAAAAAGTGATATAGAGTCATTAAAAGTGATGAAACAAAAAGCTAGGTTACATAGGTAACTACTTAACCTAGTTTTTGTTTCATCACTTTTCATGACTTATCACTTTTTGTAGGTGTGGTGAACTGTCATTTTGATGAGAATATTTATTATTATTATTTTTTTCTCCTTGTGTTGTTTGCCTCGATTCTAACTCGGTGACATACAGGTTTAAGTGTTTTAACGTTTGTTGTAAAGTTTAACAAACCTTGGAACAATTACTTCAACTGTCTTTAGGATGAGAGATTAAAAACACCCTATTTACCATCTTCCTCTAAATTGTTCAGTTGGGATGCCATATACCCATTTGCTCTGGGCGGTGGAATTCTCATAAAAACTGTATCTTATTTAGGGCTAAACAAGCGATTTACGTACAAAAAGTATGAAAATTATAATAATTGCACGTCGGTGCAGTGGTAAATTCCTGGAAACGCCTCCCCAAGGTTCAGAACCTATTCAAAACCATTAGAGTCCATGATAGTTTCTAAAAACCTAACTGCAGTCAAAAGTGGACCAAGTCCATTAAAGCCAATATATACATGACATAAATCCAAGAAAAGTATAATCGTGACGATTTTGATTTTATCAGAAACTACTTTAATGATAAACTAATGTTTAAAAGACAAGGTTTGTATGCATAGCACAAAGGATAACAAATTATTATAAGCAATAATTACTCGCCTCAAATATCCACACAAATTGAAAATATCTATATAATTCCCGACGGGAATTAAACCCGCACCTTCTGATGTCCGGGCAGGTGCTCTGGACCACTGAGTTACGTCTGCTTATTCCCAACCCGCCAAATAATTCAATATGTACAAGGCATTTATTTTTACTCGGGAGATATTTTCAATTTGTATGGATATTTTAGGCTAAAAATTAATGCTTATAATTAAAAATTAATTTGTAAAAATGTTTGGTTTTTTTGATAATTTCTGTCAGACTTCACACTAGTGTAAGCACAGTTTTTCTGAAAAATTTCAATGAAATAAAACCATGGAACAAATAATTATTATTAACAAGTATGTTTTACAATATCGTGGATATTTCGATGGTCCGTACTATGATAATTAAGATGAAATTTTAGATAGCAAAATTCTTGACGACCTTCATTGTTTGAAAGTAACTCTTCACAATTTAAACAAATATATTTTTAGCTTCCAATTTACTAGAATTTTTTGCTTTTTTTCCTAAAGGCCGTAACACAATTTTGTAATATCTAAGAAAATCGAACCAATTTTGATGGATTAAAATAGAATTTTTATAGCAAATCTACGACCAGTTAGCAAATAATATCTATAAATAGTACAAAAAAAAGGGGCTATTCGCGTTTGTCTGTTTTTGTGCGCTTAGTTCTTTTAACTATGCAATGGAGTTTGATACATGTATATTATATATATTGAAAGTAGAGAAAAGTCGATGTATTGTAATCAAGTCGTAAAAAAAATATTTTCGGGCGCCTCCATTAATAACGGTAGCTAAACCTTATGAGATAAATCAAAGTAATGTTTTACCGAAATGTGTATCTTAAAAAGGCCTACAGAAAAGTCTGCAATGGTATATGTCTATCTCCTAAAGATAATCCCTAGCAAAGCCGGGTACACGTCAGCTAGTATCAAATAAAACCTACATAACCGCTATATAATATATTGATTGTTTGTGTGTTTTTTATTGCATTTATATAATATCTAACAGAACTTAATAGTTCTTGGGTATTTGATATAAAAGCAATTACTAAACACTTTCCTTGTTAATGAATGTCACTACACGTTGAGTGAATACCTCACATAAATGAAACGCCTATTTTTATTGGTATATATATTTGTATTTTTAATTTTTTCATTGGTATATTGTTATTTTATCTGTATAAACATTGTAATTATTATAATAAAACAAATAATATTATATAAACATTGTATTTAAATAAATGTGGTTAGCTGGAAGAAATGGGGTCTACCCATAAGCTACACCTTTTGTAATTTTTATTTTACAATAAATAATTTTTGATTTGATTTGATTTGAAAATTATCGGATTCGAAATTGAATTACCAGGCAATTTAAAAACCTGAAGACCGTGGTCAACCTTGACCTAGTTATTTAAAATTCCTTTTTGCAAATATGCACTTTTTAATATTTACCTATTAAATAACTTAATTTGTTCTTTTTTATATTTTATTTTTTGCTGTTTATCGCTATTTTAGTGCTGACCGCATAAATATAACAGTAAAATGTTTATTACGTGTTAATTTTTTTTTTTTTTACTTTGATTTTATTTACTGATAATTTTTATGGATAGATCTATTTACAAAAAATGATTTGACTGAGGATTGAGCCTTCCTCCCCAGGGACTGACGAGTAACTGCTGCGAACTAAACAAAACAAAAAATGGTTTGACTGAGTTGTTTGACTTTAACCTTTCTCCCGAGGACTGGAGTCAACCGCGCTAACAACTGAACCAAATCCCGATTGGTTAGAAATGTGGGTTCTGTACTGCTGTAATGTTGCCACCAAAAATTGATTGAAAGCATTGTCATCGAGTCTATCTGCTGAGTTTTAGAACGTTCAGATGTCGGGAAGTGGTTTAATTTCCACTTTCAAGATTTGCAGTCATTCGCGAAAAGAAAAAGTTAAATTCAAATAGATGCATTTAAGAAATCAACCTGTAATAAAAACAAAGTTTTTTTAACTGCAATACATCTATTTTCCATTTTCTTGGGCCGGTTAGTAGCCAATTTTAAATATATGTCTGTTTGTGCGTTAGTGTCCATTGAATGGATTTTCATCAACAAGGAGTCTATCTGCCGATTTTCAGCTCGTTCGGATGTCGGGAAGTAGGTTAATTTCCACTTCAAAGATTTGCATTCAATCGCTCACGAAAACATAAGTGAAAGTCCAATAGATGCGTTTAAAGATTGTAAGTCTCCAATTTATGTGCTGAATACGTAATTAAATAAATTTTATTTAATTACCAATAATTATACCGAAACCAAAACATTTGCTTATTTTTAAAAACATTAATTGTATCTCTTTACCTCGCAGCCGCTCGATGTAAAAGCGAAATGACCCTTTGTTAGTTGTTAGCGGCGGATTAAAATTACTCTCGGATCAGCCGAAGTTATTGGTCGCTCCTCCCGGCGGACATAATAGCTGGATTAATTATTAGTGACTTGTTTTATTCTTGTGGCCAGGCGGATTAGACGGTCGGCGGTTTGGGGACTTGTGGAATTGTTGAATTATGTATTTAATTGTGAAAATGTTGCGGATTGGAGAATTATAATGTGATTTTTCCAACGCATCAGTGCATTATGAAGTCAACGTTTCTTGTACAATTGTGCCTTTTTTATATTGTGTCAGAATGATCCGTGCGTCTGCTTCTAACATTCTATCGAATCAAGACGCTCATCTGAGGCATAAACTGGTTGCCAAGGTGGGTGTAGCTTGTAGTTGTTTTCTAGTCCTATTTAAGAGCGCTTGGAGCTAAGCCAGAAATCTCCTAATACTACAACGACGCCGGAAAGGCAAAGGGGATGAAGCGACGATATAGTCAAAATTAATAAGTGGGCCTCCAACTATAAATTATGCCGCTATTTAAGGGGCCGAAGGCCGATAGGTCTCCCGGCCAAGGGGAATCGATAAGGAGAGAGGCTCCTCCGATTACCTCTCACCCCAGAAGATCTGTGGAAACTTGAGTGGCAAACATACATCTCATACAGGACCCCACCGAGAGACAGCCTGGGTTCTCATTGCCTCGCAAAACCTGGTCCGACATCAATAGGTTAAGGTGCTCCCATAGCCGCTGTGCCCACATGATGCACAGTGGGGCCTTAAAGAGTCGGCGATGTGTGAATGTGGTGCGGTGCAGAACACCGAACATGTGATCAACGAATGCCCGCTACATTCATTCCCCGGCGGGATTATTGAGTTCCACATGGCGACGCCTGAGGCCCTAGACTGGCTCGCATACCTAGATGTCCACCTTTGACACCCCCACCATACGAAAGAAGAAGTCAAAATTACTAAAATATACAGCTTTGATGACAGACTAAATTTTCTAATCAAAACTGTACGATTAACTCATGTATGACTATATTATCGCTTACACCCTTTTGGCCTTTCCGGCGTCGGCGTTGTGAGGTTTATGACTGTCAAACGTCAAAGGTAACGTCAAATCGTAACAAGTATTTTAATAAGCAATAATTATTAGCCTGAAACACTCATCCACATTGAAAAATATCCTGATAAAAGATACATGACGCCAACGGGACCGGTCGACAGCTCTGACCATTGAGCTATGGCAGCTTATCTCTTATCCGCGAAATAATTCAATATATACTAGTGTTTCATTCAACAATTACTGCTTGTTACATTTTTTCACCTGAAAACAACCAACTTTATTTTATATTTTGTTGGCGTTGTCCCGTTGGCGTCATGTATCTTTTATCAGGAGATTTTTCAATGTGGATGAGTGTTTCAGGCTAATAATTATTGCTTATTAAAATAATTGTTACCCTTTGTGCTATGCATAAAAAATCTTGTCTTAAATATTAGTTTACCAAAAAAAATAATAATTAAGCTTTTCATCGTGTTTATTTCATATAATTATCAAATAAGCGAAAGGAAATAATATCCCACGACTTTAGTAAGGTTTATTTAAATAAACTGTAATCATTACATACTACAATCGTCTATTCTCTAATATGAAACTGAATGAATTGAGATTCCGGAGGCCAGTGTGTGGTAAAACCACAAATGATCGAATTTTGGAAATTATGAAATTCGCAAAGAACTCAAGGCTGATGTGAGCGTAATTAGTAGATTGAAAAAAGGACGCTTACATGGTTTGGACTTGTGAATGGTGGAAGAAGTCAGGGACGCCCGAGAAATAATAACAGAAGAATGTGAATGAGGCGAGGAGTGTGTGCCAAGACTGAGCCGTTTGGCGGTCCGTCCTCTCTGCCTACCCCTACGAGAAACGGCGTGATAGTTAGTTAGTTAAGCCCCGCATTGCCAATTTCTGCCGTTTTATAACAAGTTTCTCATTAACTCTTTAAGTTTTTAAGTTCTTAAAAAAAATGTTATTTAATAAGATAATATTTGTTTTGCCGATTAATTATATGAAATTCCGTCAATGGAAAAAAATGCCAAGTAAGCTCCGAAAATTATTAAAAACACGTTTTGTTCTGTTATTTAATATAATATAGGCATGAAAAAAATCACATTGTATCTTTAAATGCAACTAAAGCATTTGTCGAGAGATGTTTGCTCTATTTTAAACAAGTCGTGTTTTATTAAATATTTTCACCATTTTCGCTAAATTGTTATCGTTTTTTAATATTACCGCGCTCCCTCTAACATTCGTATTTATATATGTATATCCTTTTCAAACGATATTTCAACGCTTACTACGGAGCCTACTTTAATTTGTATTATGTGTCTGTAAATAATGTAACTATTTTTATATTTGTAACATTATCTCTATGTTTAATAATTTGTACTTGTTCTGTATACATTTAAATTAAAAATCAGTATTGCCGCAGTTCAGAACTAAAGTTCCAATACAATATTAGGTTAAACAGTAACACATATTATATGAATAAATTAATTTATTCCGATAATCACAATCGCACAATTCACATTTCGTGTGCGTCGTAACGAGTAGTAGTATCAACCTGAGAATTGACCTCGAGTAGGTACTCGTACATACTAACAATAATGATACCACAAACTTTTTGATCGAATGCAAATGAATGCGAATGAATGGCATTTAATTAAGTGTAGAAAAAATAATGCAACAAGACTTGGGATCAAGTCCGTGACTTCCTTATGACTTGTAAGAGAGAAAAGAAAATGTTATTTCATCTCTAGAATTATTGCGCTGGCGATATAAGATCAGCTAGATGATCTTATCTTAGATAGAAAGCAAGCTTCCTCATTTTTATTACAATTTTATAACTAGATATTAACTCTCTCAGAGCCTGTCATCTTTGAGGATGCTGTGTCATAGGTATTTTTAGAGCAAGGAAGGAGAGAGAGTTCTGGGAAGGAAAAAGGTGTGAGGGATGTGTAGGAATCTAGGGGTCAATGTGTCCAGGAGTGACAAACGTATTAATCCATCCCTCCCACTGCGGTGCAAGGCGATGGGTGAAGAGGTCAAATGGTCTTTCTCTCCCATTCTCTCCCGATCCGACCCGCCACGCAGTAAGTGGGCAAACGCACCCGCCGCCAAAACCCAGACAAACCTCACCGCATGAACACGGGCACACCTGCTAATTGCTGCTTGTATTGATTTTAATACAAATTTAACACATGGTTAATTAAAGTTTCATGGGGATGTTTTAAAATATAAGGCAGGAATTGAATAACCAGGATACATTATCTAAATGGGTTTAAATATATCAAATATTTAGAATATGAATACTGTTAGTTTTTTTTCATTATAACAGTACTTTTCCATTGCAATTTACATATGTTAATGTGTGAGTTTTCCCCACATTCAATACTAGAGAAGGGTCAGGTCGGTGCTATAAAAATACGAATGTTGTCGAAGTATGTTTAAACGTACCCTAAAAATTTTCCCAACCAATATCAATAAGGTATCGCTTTAATCAATATTTAAATGTTTAACAATATTTTTTCTCGACAACGCGACGTCTCATTTCTCAAATTTACATTCCAACAAAAATTGCGACTGTTGATTGACTAGTTCTTTTTTTAACCATGTTTGCCAATCTTGTATACTTTGTATCGATGGATATAGATTCACAAGCCAGCGGATTACACAAGTCAGGAAACGCAAAAGCTTTTATTTGATTATGCCATACTGTGCAGGCAAAATGGTACCCTTACCTATATACCGTACCGACTAGTCACTTCACCATTATATAATTCTACTCCTCGGCGCATCGATTCGATCGAGATTACAAATTTGATTTTGGATTGACGTGTATAAATGTGAAATTTTACTACCAACCTAGAAAATATACATTTTTCTTCTTTATTGTGCCTGTTAACCGATTGAGATCTTCAAACCTAATCTTGAGTAGTAATTGTAATTAGTAATGATTAGCGATCTGAAAAAATTTCGTTCTTTTTAGAAAAAGTGGTGGTTTCTTACAAGGCCAGAAAGATTGTGAGAAAAACCCAAAATTCCGAATTTTGCGTAAAAATTCGCTGTATTGCAAAGGCGAAATTTCTAGGCCTATGTCCGAAAGTCGATGATTCAATGATAATTTGTTTTTATTAAATGTTGGTTTCAAAATAATAACTAATTCTGTTTCCCGATTTTTATAAAGCAAATACAAGAACATTGAATATGCGATCATAGTCAGTCAGCATGTAAAAGAAATAGGTAATGTCCACAGACATAGGAATTAATAGACGAGAAGATATGGGCGAGGGGTAAAATCAACTGTTGAAGAACGAAGGGAGTGAAGCTGACTGTGATTCGTCAATAAATCAATCTGACAGTAAATAGGCATCTCGCATTATAATATCACCATTTACTTCTTAAAAGTAAAATCTGCTTTGAATGAATAGACATTTTTACATGGGAGCGCAAATTACTCGCCACGTTATGAACAAATTTGCGAAGTCCAAATTCGGCAAAGTAAGGCAGCTTCTATTTTCAGAGTATTTAGTTAAGACACTTTTATAAATGTTCATAATTTACTTCCCAGCAACCAACCAGCTTTGTGTTTCGCGTCCAGACGTTTCTCGATGTGATAGTAACAACTGATTCATATCATACGATGTGAATATGCTTAAAATAAAGTAAAATAATGCTTATATATGGAATGTAATACGACAATTGGGTTTATTCTCTTTTTTCACATCTATTTTTACCAGTTTTCATAGTACAAGTCAAAATTTTGCCGTGTTATTTAGTAAAATGAACCGATGATGCCTCGACCATAGTTCGCACAAGAATGATGACGTCACGTTTTCAAATTTCATTTGAGGCCATACGCGAGCCCAGCCGGCTCAATGGAACCGGTATGGGGAGTGGGGATAATACGCTTTTAATCACTTAGGGCAGGTCTACTAATATTCATATGTCTATGGTAATGTCAGTCTACGCAATACTAGTTTTAAAATACTCCGTTGCCAAAAGTGAATGCAATTTAGATCTAAAAATAATTAATTTTTATATATTTTTTTACTTTGTACTTACAATATAAATAAACATATAAACATACTTAGATTTATGTAAGGTAAATAAAAATCTAAAGATGTACCTAATACTACACATTTCATTTAGTTCAAAAATACACACTTTTCAGTCTGATTACGGACGAAATACTACGAATTATTTATCAGTAAATTCTATACGGGTAGTTAAGAAAATGTGTAAGGTTTCCAGTAAAAAAAGTTCTCATTTCTTAGCTTTTTGTTCTGTGTGGAATTTGTACCGGAATATTAGGTAAAGCGTTGGAAAATGTCTTCACTGGTTCTCAAACTACACCTATTTTCAGACATTTTATTATGTATTTCGTAAAATTTAAAATTTGATGTATTTTGTCACTGGAAACCTTAGGATTGTTTCACAGACTTTGAACAATTCATCAAATTTTGATTTTTACGTTCTGTGAAGGTTCTATTATTATATCATTATTGGCCAGTTGCTTTACAAAACTGAAATAATAACAGAACTTGGATAGAATTTGATGAATTGTTCAAATTCTGTGAAACAACCCGTCCTTAGACATTTTCTTAAACCACCATACAGAATTTACTTAAAAATAATTTTCAGTTTGCTTGAATTAACATCAATTTTTTTAGTGCTAACCTTAATCATATCATTCCAGCAGAATCGGATTGTCCCACTCCAATAGGGACTTTTTTCCCTAAATATATATATATATATATATTCTATCGACTACGATAGAGGCACTAAGGGGACTAATTAAGGCACTTTTTTCTTACGCGGACGTTGATGAAAATACGATCTATCAATATATTATGTTTTAAAAGGCACAAAAAACGCTGTTTGTGGTTAAATTTTAAAACGAAATACTAGCTGGAATTTCGGAAGATCACTTTTAAGAACTTTATTTACACTTATTTATTTATAATAATATGATACTGCTTTGTAATGTAAATCAAATTTTTTTTCCCGTCATTCCGTTTCTCTGTTTCCCCAAGTTCAAATCTGTCAGCAAAATGCAGCCTTTGTAAGTTTTTGAGGCAGTGTTTTTTGACTTGTGAGA
The DNA here is from genome assembly GCA_026573805.1 of Hesperophylax magnus. Taxonomy (NCBI): domain Eukaryota; kingdom Metazoa; phylum Arthropoda; class Insecta; order Trichoptera; family Limnephilidae; genus Hesperophylax; species Hesperophylax magnus. Next base: position 533,688 of record JAIUSX010000016.1, read on the forward strand.
TTCTTCTAGGGAGCGAATAGGATCGTTACGCAAAAAAAAAATTGTAGTCGATGTCAACTGTCAAATATAATTGTCTTGCTCGTTCATGTCAACTTATCACCAATACTGTTGTCATTTGTAAAAATGTAGATATTTTTTAAATGTGAAACCGCACAAGAGACCCGACTGCTCCCAACTATGACCTCCCCAATATGAGTATGTTGTATAGCTGAAGGTAGTGGGGAGATGGGGATGAGGAAGGTGGGGAAGTACGCGTCTTGCGCACGCCAGGGTTTAAACCCGCGACCTACGTCATGCGAATCGAGAGTCTTACCCCCTGATCAAGGAGGCTGTCGTGTTAGTGATTTTGGCATTCATGCGAGGGCCCAAGTACAAATGGAAATTATTATTATTTTCAATGATAAACTAATGTTTATAAGACAAGGTTTTTATGCAAAGCCCAAAGGATAATAAATTATTATAAGCGATAATTATTCGCCTAGGTTGGAAATAGGCGTAAATGACGTGGCTCAGTGGTGCAGAGCGTCTGACCGGACATCAGAAGGCGCGGGTTCAATTCCCGTCGGCGGCATTTATTTTTACTCGGGAGATATTTTCAATTTGTATTGATATTGCAGGCGACTAATTATTGCTTATAATAATTTATTACAAATGGATATATATTATTATTATTGATAATTTGTTATACTGTCCTGACAAAGGGAGATGTATGTATGTGCTTATTTTCAATATATATATCGTAGCTAGTTTTTTGGCTGTATTGTTGATTCCTGCAGTTTGCGGAAAATGCAGAGTAAAGAGTTAGGTTGCATCCAAATCGACTGCAAGGTATGCCTCTGCCTCTGTGGGAAATTGAGACAACTTTCATGTTCTGGCACAAGTCCAACTGAGAGCACTGCGCCGGCGGGGATAGCGGCATAAGATACAATACTCGCACAAACCAACCAACCAACATACAACTGCTCTCGTTCTATTCTTAATTCTCATTTTCTGCTAAATTCCTTATTATTTTTAGCAAGTACTCAGGTTTGAAAGCAATTATACACATACAGCCTCTGATCGTGCCATCATATCATATAAATTATCGAATCTCTTTAAATTGACAGTGGATATCTTTGAAAGTAATTATAGTCTATTCGTGTAATCATATCACGTCAAATTACCGAATCTCTTTGAATTGACACTGAATATGTTTGCTGGGGTTTATTGTGCACTCACTTGATGTTTTGTGATAAATTTCTTATTAATTTTACCTATCTGTTCCTCATTTCAAATATCTTATCTCTATTTTGATAGATTGGGTCTGAATTTCACGACATGGACCATCCAACAAATAGTGACCGGATAACTCATCAAAATGACAATTCAACACGTCTTTAAAAGATGATTATAAATTCATGAAATTTGATGAAACAAAAACTAGGTTAAAGTTACGTAGGTTAGGGTTATATGTTAGTTTGTTTTTATCGCTTTTAATGACTTTATATGACTTATATTAAAAGGCTTGTTGAATTGTCACTGTGTTGAGTTATCGTGGATTAAAAATCTTATATTCTTCTTTAGTTCGTAGTCAAGTCGAATATAATTCTTCTATCTGGTCCCCTCACTTCAAAATCCACTCTGACTCCATTAAAAAAATTCAGCATAAATTCCTAAGATTCATCAACTATAAACTCGGTCTACCAATTGAAACATTAAACTACAATAACCTTATGAAGAAGTAGTTGATGTGTTCAACTGCACGGAATGTAGTTAAAAGAAGGCTATAATAACATATCTCATAAATAAATATTAATGTTAGCTTTTGTTATATTAGTGCTAAATTATTATAATTATATCTTATGTTTATGAAAGCCACTATGGGCGTGTAATATAAATAAAAAAACCTATTTGGTGAGATTTTTAGTAGTCAATTTGGGAGGCGGGTATGGGTTCTGCTGCCCCGGGGACCATTTATTGGATAACCAACAGCTCTGCCATAGCTCACCCCAAGTGTTCGCTACGTTTGGTGGTTTAGCAGAGGCGCCCGGGTTCACGGGGTAAGGTTTGTCTAGGTCTTGGCTGCGGATGCGTCTGCCACCTCGTGTACTGGTCGAGGAAGGCCTTTTGACCTCTTCAGAAGGACTCTCGATCCATCGCACTGCACTGCAGTTATAGGAATGGATTCATACGTCCGTCACTTCTAGACACACTGACCCCCAGATTCCTACCTCCCCTCAATCATTTTTCCTTCCTCAGAACTTCCTCTCCCACCTTTCTTTAAAAAGACTCACCGCACAGCTGATGGGCTCCTAAGATGACATAGACCCTGCGGTAAATTATTTTCCTCAGTGCCTCCTGTGTGTAGCCAATGTACAAAAAGTTTAAAATAAAGTAAATAAATTGGTTAACCCCCTGGAGAGTTCCTTCCCTTCGTTTTGGACGGACTCAGATCTTCGTTTCTACCACCAAAAATAATGTTTGATACTACTACATTACACTGGAAACTGTGATTATCTTTAGAGGCGGGCATGGGTACCGCCTCCTCGGAAACCATTCATTGGATAGTCACCCCAAGTGGTTCGCTACGTTTGGTCAATAGCAGGGCTGCCTGGCTTCATGCGGTGAGGTTTATCCATGCCTTGGTGACGAATGCGACTGCCCACCGACTGCGTGGCGGACCGACTTGGGAAGACTCATTGACCCTAACGCATTGCATCGCAGTGGGAGGGATGGAATTATACACCACTCCTGGACACATTGGCCCCCAGATTCCTGCCCACCCCTCATACATTTTTCTTTCCCAGAAGTTCCTCTCTTTCCTTTGCCTTAAAAACACCCTCCGCATATCATCCTCAAAGACGACATAGCCCTGAGGAAAATTTTTTCCCTAGGGTCTCATCTGCGGAGTTTATGTAAAAAATAAAAATAAAACTGTACGTTGCTTATAATGTTTGCATAATGTTAGCTACAAATTGAAATCTTTACTCGTCGAATTTGATGTACGTGACCTTGAATCTTTCCGCTAATTCTTCTTTTATATTCGTGCCTCAAATGATGTACCTTCTTGTACAAATTTTTCAATTATAAGATAAATTAGTCATAGCTTCAAAGGGATAAGAGAAATGTGCCATTAAATAACGTTGTTTATATACATTGCTACAGGTTGCAATTAAATATCGTATTTTTGTTTGCGTATAATATGATCGATCGATGATTAGCATGACTACTGATTACGATTACTTACATAATCTGCATTCACAATGCAACAGAATTGTAATTAATATATCAATACCAGGAAAATGCATCAAATTCTATTGTTTTCTTAAATCGATTGGTTTTTACGAGATAATCGAAATCATAAATATAGTTTGTAATTCTTTAATTTACCTGGAATTGATCTTGATTGTTTAATTAAATACTGCCATAAGGGCATGCAGTTGCCTTATAGAATCCTCATCGAAGAATATTTGAAAAATCTTTTTATAAAAGCTTTTAAAAAAATTCAGACCTGTGAAATAGTTTGACTTGAATTCCTCACTTATTTTTTAAATTTGAAATCTTACAAAAGTCTCAACTGCTCTCTTAACCGTCTGGAGCCATCCCCAATCGGGGTATGTTGTGAGGCTGAAAGTAGTGGGGAAGAGGAAGGTTGGGGAGTACCTGGCTATTCAGATCTGGTCACCAAAACACGGCCAAAGCCATTTCAAGCAACGTATCAATTTTGAATGGTGGTCTTACACAATGCGATACCGAGAGTATCTTCCACTCTGGAACGTGCCGCAAATATACAATATATTGTTTCAAATGAGTAAATTGTGAAATAACACAAATTAATAAAATATATTTTATGACTAAAGTCCGCAAGTATCGGACATTATAATGATTATAAGATTGATAATAATTGCATGTTAGCTAAATAGCCCAGACCCTTGAAAAGTCATGAAAGCTGACTTTACATTTCTAAGAAATTTAAATTTCAAATAAAGAATTGAAATAATTTTCGCTCGTCTGAATTCTTGACACATCATTTCAAATTTTGAAAAAATTAAATAAATCCGAGTTCATTGAACCAGAGTTACTTACAAAAACAGACACATAACCGAAATTAGTGTTTTCATTTTTAGCTTACAAATTAATTGAAGTATCTTCACGGCTTTAAAATTGCTTGGTGACCAGATCTCGTTTCTCTCCCTACTCCCTTCAGCCTCATACTATATTTCTTTTCAATCAATATCAATTTAACCTAAGTCTACTTATACTTTTACCGTCTTACTCATAGATTATACGGGAGGATAAGCATGGGTTAGTGGAAAACGTTACTCATAATCACGCGTATTATTACTGCGGTGCCGGTAGTAATACGACAGTATTAGTAACAGGCAGATTTTTAAACCATCCTATTCCCAGGTATAGGAACGTATTATATCGATTATATACGATCGTATTAAGACGGAGATCGCGGACTTTGACAAATATCGATTAAAATGCAAAAAAGCGGTAGTACCCATTTGCAGCACTATCAAAGCAATATTTTAAATCAAAATATCGATTTACAAAAGCAAATACGCAACGCATTATCTAATTGGTCCACTTTTAAAGTAATTCTACACAGACCGGGTCAATGACATCGCTAATATCATCTGAAGAAACGTGATGCCATGTATGACCGTGTTTTTGAGAATTGGTGACGTCAGACTAGCATGAATAATGTTATGAGTAAAGATTTTAACCCGAGCAGTATACGGCCCTCTTCACCGTATAGCTTATACCAACGCTGCAGCGGCGTATTAGGGAATCTTTATAAAGTAAGACTGGCATATTATATTTTGTGTGTACTTATACCTTCTACATTTATAATATCTTTCTAGAGCTTGATATAATTTTATACGTTCTTTCGTCATTTTACGATCAAATGCTACAGTTAATTGTTATTTTTTTACAATTATTTCTTGCAATTGATTATGCTTATATACTGTGACATGCAATTGTTGTTTATGTTATATTTATACCGTGGATATTGAATATATAAATGCATAGTCCAAACCGGCATATCATAGTTCCACTGGCTCCGGACAGTTGGATTCATAGACATCGAAATTGATAAATTAGCCCTAACGTAAGATCTGGGTATCATGTCGACGAGCTGGAGGCAAATCACATTATCATATTTTTGGCACCAGAACCACCGAAGTGCGCACACTGAAATGATCAGACCCTGCGCAGAAAAGTAAAGTAAGGCGTACGCAGCATAGTACATTGTGGGTACTTTTCTCCGCAGGGTATGAATGTTCGTTTTTTGCCGGACCGCCAAGCGTAGCGACGCTAAAAATGAGTTGAGGTGGGTAAATTATAACACATCTGTGAAAGTGTCTAAACTAAATAGTGCAACAAAATTTTTTACTTTTGGAAACAAGTCCGTACTTTTTTTACCCGATTTGGAGTTGTTGTTAAGTTTTTTACGAGGACTAAATGGTGATATTACAATGCGAGTTGCCTGCATACTGGATTCAGGCGATGCACTACGTCGTGTAATATTTTAAATTGAGCCGTTATCAATAACTACCCTTACGTAGATGGCGATAAGGTTTAAATTCCCGCTTAACATCATCCGCCTGTTATGATTTATGCAAGAAAAAAACATGGCCAAAAAGTGCCTTTTATTTTATTTTGTGGATGTTCAGGCATAAATATTTAATTTTTTTTCGATCATTTTATAAATAACTTAATTCGCCACATTATACAGTAAAATCATAATCGAAAATGGGTTCGTAAGTAGGAGATTTTGAACTTTAAAGCAGTTTTCATAGGCTTTATACATTATTTTTTTCTGGGCTTATAAAAAATACTCGATTATTTCCAAGGCCAAGATGTATTCTACTCGCAGTATTTGATTAAAGCATCTGAAACATTTCTTGGCGACCAAATTTTTTTAAACCAAAAACACATGATTTTGCATTACTACGTATGGCATCGCCTTAATTTATTGATAAATCACTGAAAGGAAGGCGGTCACGCCGCCTCCCGGCTCTGCGCAAATTATTTTGTCCCCCTAAACATCGTAAATTAACTTTTAAGTTTTGTTTTGGAGTTGTTAAAATAATATTGAACGTTCTTCAGTCCAAGTGTGTATTGTTTTCACAATACGTCAATTGAATGATGTGTTTACTTACACATGCGATGTGGTTTTACCGGTTCACAATATCGATTCCTTTCAATCTCATTATAGGTTTTGTGAAGCAAAAGCCTTCATCGTTTAATCATATCGAATGTGAGAAGGCAGAAGGAAATAGTAACCCTATTATTTATTTTTATCGAAAAACATTTTAATGGTTTTTTAACGGAATTTGTATGTAGTAACAAGATTGTAAATTTTTTAAAATGCCATTTTAAAAATTTTACCTTAAAAATTCTTCTGTTTTTGGTATTAAAACGACATAATACACTAAAATAATGACGGTATCTTAACCCCTTAGGCTCTTGGCATATTGACAGTTACATTAATTAAAGATGCTGTCAGAAAGTCGGAGAAGTTCTGTGTTTCAGAAGAGAAATGATATTTCTGAACGTATCCGAAAACTGATTATTTCAAAGGTTAGTAAATACAATAATAATAAGAATTTATTCCACAATGTATGCAGGGGTAGTGCAATGCAATACATTCCATATTTGAATTAATACACATAATTAGAGTTAGAATAATAATAATAATATATAGGTGATTCCGATAAAAGAGGAATTTAAGTGAAAAAAGATAAAATATAAGCACAAAAATGAGTGTGAGCAGCCGTTTATGGAGGATATTTGCACATCTCCCGTCTCCAGAGGGCCATCAGAGGGGACTCCATCCAGGCAACCATGGCAGTGATGATTTTGTTACTTGATTGGCGTAGTCTGCGTCATAAGCTTCCCATGTGATGGCGGAGAAGCGCTTTGAAAGAGTGTACTCGTCCCTCCAGGAACATTTCCGTGGCGCTGCAGTATCTCGGTAGGCGGAATAGTTGGCGATAAGCATTATTATAAGCGACTTTTAGTTTATGCCATTGGGATGCAGTGCAAAATGCGTTGAAAAGTATATTTTTCACGTTTGTACTGCAAAAGTGAAAACGCCTTGACAGCATACCTGCTCTAACGGAAATAGTAATAAGCTTTATTATTTATTTTTACCTTATGGGCTGTGTGGAAAAGCGAACAAATTGACTACGGTTAGCTGTTTGTTCCCAAAATCGAACAAATTATCCTGAGAAGAACAAAATATCATTTTCAGTTTTACTCCAAATAATGTCAGGAATTACTGGTTAAAGTAAGTCAAGTACATCCTGTATAAAGACCACTGTCTGCGGCGGGCGGGCGGCATTTGTTTGATTTTTATACAAATCTACAGTATTATTCCGAGATTGGTGAAATTTTGCATACTTGACCTTCAAAACAAGAGTAAGGTCACTGTCTAAGTCTGGTTTTTAAAAACTATGTAAAACCCGGGACTTCAGCTAGTCACAAGTAAATTAAACATAAAATGCACAAAAGATCTGAATTCTCACACTAGTGCAGTGCAGAAGATATTGAACCCAACTTCAAGACAAAAAGTCAGTTGCTTCTTATTTATAAAAAGGTTTATAAAATTATCATCATATTATCAATATTGAATGGATGGGGTATTAACAGTTTTGTCTAACCACTAGAAAGGCTAAATTGCTTTAGATATGAATTGTTTCAATTTGTTCCACAAAGCTTTGCATTTCTGCACATTGTTTCTGTAATTTACCGCTTTTGTGCACTTATTTAATGGCAGAAAGAATATCGCAATTATAAAATAAATAAATAAAAACATCGTGGATTATTATTATTGTTATGTGTTTCCGCTTTAAAATGTGTGAAGTTTTAAAACAAAGAATATATTGAAATAAGTATTCTAATTCATTCGCGGTACACGCCATGGTGCATGTACCTTCTACAATCACGTAGTAGAAAGAAATGAAAATAAAACAATTGTTTAATGATTTAATTGCAAAAATACCGGAATTTCCAGTGCTAGTTCATATGTCTGTCCGTGAAAGGCCGCGTTCAGATTGGAAGTAAAAAATAACCCGGCGTCTTTTTCTGGTCACTGAAAACAAAAACGATCATTACCGACTGTTTTCTCGCCTAAATTATATTCAATTGGGGTTATACAATATCTCACAACACTACCTCTGGGTGAAACATTTTTATACCTATATAGTTGCTCTGTATTAGTTCCTAGGGCTTGCGCATATAAATATATTTATTTAATTTAATTAGAGCATACTGGGGACGGAATTTTTTTAATTTAAAAAAAATACCAATTAGTACCGAAGCTGTCAGTGTTGATATTTGCGGCCGGCGAAAAGCGTGTGCCATCACGGTGCATATATTTTTCTGAAGCATGTCCCGTGTGATGTCACAAGACACAATTGCTTACGTTTTACCCATGTTCACTTTGAAAGCTCAAACTTCGTCATTTCAAAGCAACATCAGATTATCTTTAAGCAATTATTATGATTTTTAGGTTTAACGTGACTATTTTTACTGAAAAATGTATAAAAAATATCGTAATCTGCTTTAATTAATTTATTTGTTCTAGAGCTCATTAACACCTTAAAGACCAGTTTTTTCAAGATATCCCAGTGTTGCTTTGGGATCAGTGGCGCCCGGTGGTGAGACTATGTGAGGGGTTTACCGGAATACAACATTAAGTCAGAAAATAAATTAAATAAAGGTACATATACCTATTTATAAAGAAGTTCTATTCTCCGCTTCTTTTATTATTTTTAACGTTGGGAAACATCTTTCACTTTCAACTGATATTATTGGAATTGTGCACACAAGTTTTAGTAATTTCGCAGTCTCTAAAAACTCTTCTAATAAACAATTAGAAATTAACTCTTTAATCTAACACATTTTTCATCATAATAAAAAAGAGACAAACTTACTGTTGCATATAGTAAATATGTCACAATTTTTGCTGCTTTAGATAAACATAACTTCTACTTCACAACTAAGTTAATTAAATTCCAAATTATAAGACATAGGCCTTGACAGAAATAGTTTTCCTCAGGGCCTATGTGTGAAGTTCCTGTAAACAAAAATAAGAAAGTACGATTGTTTTTATCCACATCTCAAATAAATATTTATAATGACCTCCAAATTTAAATGGTCATTACGCCGCAATTCGGTGGTTGTGAGCTATTTTGCCATCCCTGCAGCACAAGCACCGGTGTAAATAACAGAGGATAGAACCCTTTGTGTAAATAGTAATTCTCCTAGTACTCCCAGTGTACTTGTTTTCGTTGTTTTCAATTTCATTTCCCCAGAGTCAACAGCTCGGGCCCAATTACACTGAACTTTGTGCCCGTGCGTGTCGCACGCCGAACTACCAAACTACTAAACTTCTTTACTTTACTTTCGCCTAGCGATGGACATAATCGATATGTCTTCGAAATAATCGAACCGAATATTGTCTTTGGAAATAATTTGTATTAATAATTACAAATGGAAGTCTGAAAAATTTATTCTCTTTGACACCATAATACGAACATGTCTTGCCTATGTTTGCCATATGATCTGTATGTAAGTAGGTAATATAATTATTTGAATGAAGGTAAACAAACTCGGGTTTGTCTCGCAACTCTTTAAATATAAACTCCGGGGTCAAAAAAACGCGTCGGGATTTATTTGTGATGGATAACAATGAACTCAGATGGCTTATTTAGCAGGCGGTAAGAATCATTCTGGGCCTCAACCTTGAGGTTACAATAGTATTATAGTCTCAATCCCTGCATTATCGACAGCTATGTGCCATCTATAGGTAACCTCTTAAACTACCATCCAGTACCATCTATGAGTAACCTCTAGGATACACAGTCATGAATAAAATTCTCTCAGAAAAGCAGATCAAAAATTCAACGAAAGTATTTGTATCAGACAGGAGTGTATAACACACAAGACTGCAAAATAGGGCCGGTGATCCCAATCCGTGGTGGCTGAAGGCGTCTTCCTTCAGTGGCGTCGGGGCGTCGAGCGGGGCGTCGAGCGGGGCGTCGAGCGGGGCGTCGAGCGGGGCGTCGAGCGGGGCGTCGAGCGGGGCGTCGAGCGGGGCGTCGAGCGGGGCGTCGAGCGGGGCGTCGAGCGGGGCGTCGAGCGGGGCGTCGAGCGGGGCGTCGAGCGGGGCGTCGAGCGGGGCGTCTCTGTGGCCGTTGTAGCTGGTCCGATGCTAGTACTCGTCCTTGCTGTAGAATCCGGGTCTTGTCGTAGGGGCAGAGAGGTCCGGGGTGAGGCGAGGGTCAGAAGAAGATGAGAAGGCGAGTAGATTCAGAAGTCGGAGCGAGGTAGAAGGCAGAGCAGAGAGAAGTGTTGAGCTGGTGGAGGTTGCTGGCTATCAGCCCTTCCAAGGGACTGTCGCCCGTTTTATAGGACCCCGGCGGCCTTCGCTGGCCGAGCGACGTTCACACGGGCCCGCTTTCTCTTTGATTCCTGGAATCGAGGCCCGTGTCTGTTACGTGCCCGCGGCCCGCCGCCGGGTTGGCTACCGCCTCTCGGCCGGTACTTTCGGGCTCTTGGTCGAACGCGACCCCGGCCTCTCTTTGTTCAGGCACGGTTCCCAGAATCGAGCTTGTGGAACGCTCGGGCAGCAAACCACGCTATGACGGCGCGCGGCCCTTTGCTTCGGGTCGCGGCCGAGCGTCCCTTCACGTATAAGCACGATTCTCATAACCGTGCCCGAATTAAATGCTATGCTCTTAATCCACCAGCTCTCTCAGTATACTTCTCTGCCCGTGCCCCCTAGCCAAGCTCCGATGTTTTATTTATTGTTTATCATTTTTACATTGTTTCATACATACATTTACATTTCTTTTACATTTAAATTTCATACATAGTTCGGTTACAGTTTATACACATTTGACATATTTCTCATAAATTCTCATTTTAATTTTAAATTTTTATTTTATAATTCTATACGTGGGTGACTGCGGCCGAGCCCGGAGCAGTACGTCCGTCACACTCCCCCCGTGGAGCTCGGCTACACCCATCTTAGCGGGAGGCGTGCTGCGACTTGGTGCGGCGTGGTCCCCGGCGTCCGGTCCCCCTGGGGTGGCGAGTTCGTCGGGCCGACGTTGGGACCGCTCCCTTGACTGTGTCCTTAGGGGCGGGATCACTGGCCGGCAGGAGGACCGCGATCTTAACTGCTGGTCTGACGTAGGTCCCCGTGCTGGTTTTGACCTTCACGGTCCTGACCTGTCCGTCCGGGGCTGGCGTGGCCTCGAGGATCCGTCCCCGTGGCCAGCTGTTGCGGGGCAGTGCCGGGTCCGCAATCAGCACCAGGTCGTCCTTCTGTAGAGGCTGCACCGGCTGCTGCCACTGCTTCCTGGCGGCGAGAGTAGGCAGATACTCGCGGACCCAACGTCTCCAAAACATGTCCGCGAGCTGCTGGCTGATCCTCCACTGCTTCCTGAGGCAGACCTCCTCCTCGGCCGCCCCGTACATTGCCAGATGGGGCCGCCTCCCCGTCGAGCCCATGAGGAAGTGATTGGGCGTCAGCGGCTCCTCGTCTCTGGGGTCGACCGATAGGTGGGTGAGTGGTCGGGAGTTGACCGTGTATTCTGCCTCGGCCAGTGCCGTCAGGAGGGTCTCCTCTCTTGGCGCTCTCGCTTTGAGCGTAGCTGAGAGCGCCCGTTTAACAGAGCGTACGAGCCGCTCCCAAGCTCCCCCCATGTGGGGACTGCGGGGCGGGATGAAGCTCCACTCCATCCCTTGCGTGGTCGCATAATTTTGGACCCTTGGGTCCCGACAGATGTCCTCCACGGCGTCTCTCAGTTCCTTGTCTGCGCCGTGGAAGTTAGTCCCGTTGTCGGACATCAGGGTCGCCGGCTGGCCTCGCCTGGCCGACATCCTTTGGATTGCCATTATGGCAGAGTCGGCACTGAGTGTGGTGGCCAACTCTAGATGCACCGCCCTCGTCGATAGGCATGTGAAGAGGGCGATGTAACGTTTTTCCTTCCGGCGCCCGATGGTTACTTCCAGGGGCCCGAAGTAATCCATCCCGCAGTTGGTGAACGGCCGCACATGCCGTGCAAGCCGTGATGCTGGTAGGGGTGCCATCATGGGGGGAGACGGTTTGCCCCGCCGCATTTTACAAGCGGGGCACAGGTGTTTGATGTGGCGGAGAACTGAGCGCAGCTTTAGGATGTAGAAGCTGGCGCGCAGTTCGGCCATCGTCGTCTCCACACTCGCATGATCGGCTCGGGTGTGGTATTGGCGCACAAGCAGCCGAGTGTAGCTGTTCCCACCGTCCAGGATGATGGGTGACTCGGGTACCCCCTTTACTCCCTTGATTCTCGAGCCCATTCTGAGCACCCCGTTGTGGAGGTGGGGTGCGAGGGAGACGAGGCGGCTACTGCTGGACACGGCCCGCCCCGAGTGGAGCTGGCGTAGTTCTGCTCCAAAGGCTGCTCCCTGGGAGTGCCTTATCCACCGCCATTCTGCGGCCCGGAGCTCCTGCAGGGCTAGGGGGCCCTCGGCTGGCCTGGCGGGTCCCTGGCGGCATCGCCGAATGAACCGCAGCATCCATGCTGTGGCCCGGATCAATCGGTTCCAGGACGAGAACCGCAGGATGGAAGGCAGCCCGTCCTCCACGGCGAGAGTGAGGCCCACAAAATTTGGCCGCCTTTCCAAACTCTCGTCACCCGGCTGCTGGTTCTGCCGTTCCTGGGGCCATTGGTTACTCGGCGCCGTCAGGAAGGAAGGGCCGCTGAACCACCTTCCGCTCTGGGTGAGGTCCGGCTCCGCCAGGTCCCTGGTTCCGATGTCAGCCGGGTTCAGCTTGGTTGGAACCCAGCGCCAGCTGGCGATGTCGCACAGCTCGTCTATCTCCCCCAACCTATTTGCCACAAAGGTTGAGTAGCTGCGGGGGTCCGTACGGAGCCAGCACAGCACCGTGGTGGAGTCCGTCCAGTATTCGGTAGAGGTTATAGGGGCCTTTTAAAGGCACCCACCACTGTCCCATCCCGGTATAGGTGACTTATTGTCACTCCTTCGGGACTCTCGCAAGAAGCTAATTTTTTATATTAAAAGATTCGAATTTTCGATAAAAGACTCTAGACCTTTAAATGTCCCTGCATGTTGTGTTAGCGAGCACTATGCAGTGGATGCTCGAGTTAGTTGAGTTAGACATGCACATGCGTGTTAGTAGCACAAAACAAAATATATATAGACGAAGATATATTATGAGTAATTAGGTCCTCAGCAGTCCCAAAGGCGTGCGGCCGGTCGCCGATCAGCCCACAGGTGAGCTTCCATCACCGCCCACCCCACGCCAAGGCGTGATTGTGCTCGAAGACTCTAGGAGAAGAGATGGGTTGTGATCTACCCGAAGAGAAATAAACTAAAAAGAAGAGCGTCACACGTCAACGGGGGGTGGGGAAGGTGATGTAGCTCACTGCGGACGTCACGACGAGCCAGAGCACCGCAATTGGGGGAAAGCCGATTGTCTAACTCATGTCTTATTCGGGAGTCTGGAAACTTCTGGCTTTGATGCAGGGACTGCGGTCTTTATGCCTCGCCCAAGAAGAGGGCTAGGACAAGACAAAACACAAAAGGAGTTCAGTTCTCATCTGGAATATAAACAATGTTACAAGAAGAGAGAGCACAAAATACAAAATAATATAAGGATTGCAAGCAACAGTATAGCGATACATAAATAATATAGTGTAAGATATAACAGGGTAGCAAAAATAAATAATCAATAAAGAGATAAACATACGACATAAATTGGCGAGATTATGAGTGAGAGAGAATTATAAAAATCATAAACCAGGGGAGACAGGAGCAGTACACTCGGCCGAACTAAATTATTTGAATTTATTCTAAATAATATCGACTCTCAAAACAGGCCACCTTTCAACCCAAACCTTAACGAACTTCTTCAGACATTCAAAGTTCCTCTGGTCCGATACGAGATCTACATTCAAGATCGGTCTCGTAGAAACATTCAAACCATTAAGCATTTCCTCTCTTGCATCCTTCAATATCTCGCAATGCCACAGAATGTGCTCGGCGGATTGGTTAGGATCACCACACGCACAGGTAGGGTGTGGGGACAAGGTAAGGCTGTGCAGCTTTCCTCTGAATTCGCCGTGTCCGGATAGGATCTGAGTTGTGTGGTGGTCCAACCTTAAATGTGCCCCTTCCATTCTGACTTTAACCGATGGGAAGAAGGAGTGAGTCCATCTTCCCATTCTCGAACTATCCCATCGCTGTTGCCATTCACTCAGTGTCCTTTCTCGCATCGCTCGAAGAAGGCTTTGGAGAGACACAGCAGCACCCGGGGTTAGTTCAACCCCTAAGTGGTTGGCTGGTCTTCCTCTGGTCAGCTTCTTTTTAGTCAAAATTTCCCTTAATTCAAGATCAATGGGCAAAATGCCCGCCAAAACAGGCAACGCGTCCGAGGCTACCGTGCGGTAGGCTCCCGAAAGTGCCAGCAAGGGAATTCGCTGGCTCCTTTTAAGCGCGGCGTGGATCAAAACGTTATTCAGTCTGTGCTCCCAAACAGATGCGGCATAAGCCACCTGTGACACATACACTCCTCTGTACAGAACACGTAGAGCTGGAGAACGTATTCCCCACTCCGCAGTTGAGATACGCCTCAACTTCATAAAAAGGGCCTGGGCCTTGCTGGACACATTTTTCACGTGTACCAGGAAAGATGATGAGCGGTCCAAAGTAACGCCTAGGTACTTGGTGTTCTCCGCAAACTTGATGCTGGAGTTGCCCATTTTGATTGAGGGGTTTCTTCTTATACTAAGGGATCCCTTCATGAGCAATCCGACGGTCTTGTGGGGAGCGAAGTTCAACCTGTTTAACCTTCCCCATTCTAAAATTTGGTTCAAACCATCAGCGGCCTTGCACTCGATTTCGTACCTGCTATCCCCTGAGACCAGAAACAACTTGTCATCAGCGTAGTCGACCGAGATACATCCCTCAGGCAAGGGCAGCCTAGAGGAATCATCGAATAGGATGTTCCAGAGTTCAGGTCCAAGAACCGAACCCTGAGGACATCCCATGTCGACATGCCTAGAGATGGTTACGTCACCATAGGTAATTTCAATAGTTCTATCTGATAGGTAATCAGATAGTATTTTGAATAGAGGTTTAGGGCAATTTCGCGCTTTTAATTTAGACAGTATCATCGGCCACCACGCATGATCGAAGGCACCAGTGATATCTAAAAAGATCCCTATAACATACCTCTTATTACAAACCTTCACCCAGTCAAGCGCATTCTGAATGGCGTGCTCCGTAGACATCCCGGGGACAAAGCCAAATTGCCTCTCGTATGAAGGGGTCAGGGTGGTTCGCAGGCGATTTCTTATTAATTTTTCCAGGATCTTGCTGAAGGCTGGAAGCAGAGTTATAGGCCGGTATGCCTTGATATCGGTCTTGGGCTTATCTCCTCCCTTGGGAATGACCCGAAGCACACCTCTCTTCCATTCTGAGGGGAAAACACCCCTCCTCATACACGTTTGGAATACCTGAAACATCTCATCCTTAGCGTAGTGCCACACTTTCTTCACAATTATCCCATTCAATCTATCAAAGCCTGGTGCCTTCTTTTCGCCAAAGCCCTTAATTATATCATCCACTTCAGCTTTAGATATGATCATTACGTCCTCCTGAGCGAGGCTAGGTGGGAGCCGTGAGAGATCTCTGATCCTTTTGTGGTGGTCGTTTTCCCCAACTACTGAATCTACTGGGACTAGCTTGCTCAGAAGCGTTTCGAGAGTGGCAGTAACATCAACACTCTCAGCATCCCTTCCATCATTGTTGGAAATAATACTAGTTAAGTGCCGTTCAGATCCTTTCCCGGTTTTTTCAATGGCGCTGTGGAGAGTCCACGGGTCAGCGTTACCCACGTCTTGAACCCAATTATGCCAGGTAGCTCGTTTCGCTGTGTTGACCGCTATTTTGAAGGCGCTGCGCGTGCGTCTAAGGTTTAACTCAGCCGCATTCAGCTGGTCGGGCATCCAACCGTCCTTTCTTGCACGGCCAAGAGTTCTAGCTGCCTTCTTGAAAGCACTCTTCAGCGAAGTTAGCTCATTCGACCACCACGGCGTCCTAATAATCTTCTTAGGGTTTGTTCTTCCCAGAGATGATTCTGCAGCCGATACCACTGCCGCGTTAAAGAAATTCCCCAAATTATCCGGATCGCAACACGCTACGTCATGGAATCCCCTTAAGGTATCGCGTAGCGTTTCCCCAAAGTTATCCCAATTCGCCTTACAGGTTCTAAAGTTCCAGGAGGATCTTGGAGCTTCATTCTTAATAACACCCACCTCGAATGTTATTAGCCTGTGATCAGAATTTACTGCGGATTCATGTACATGCCACTTTGATATTAAGCCAGTAACGGATCCAGAGCAGAGAGTTAGATCGATATTACTCTCGCCTAAGAAGTTTGAGAAAGTGTAGCAGTTGTTGGGTTCGTTAAGTAAACTAAGACCTTGCGCCGCAATGAGGTCAATGACGGCGTCTGAGCGTTCCGTCCTATCATCAATATGATCAAACCACATAGACGAGCGAGCATTAAAGTCTCCTCCAATAACAATGTTACGGCCTTTAAGTGCGTTTAGAGCGCGTGTCAGACTTAATATATGTGGACCAACATAGTTACCATATTTAAAATAGACTGAGATGAGGACGATCTCATGCCTACCAGAATTAACCACAACACAGGTTTGATACTCGTTGGATAGACCCACCAGAAGGAGGGGGCTGATGGACGAAACGTTCACCAGAACACCCGCCATTGGATTACTACCCACTGCAAGCATCTCACCTGGATAACTTACAGGCGTCCTACCTTGCCAAGCGTACTGCTCCTGAACAAGCATAATGTCAATATTTCGGTCAGACATGACCCGCAGGATTTCGGATGTGGCAGCCCTGGATCTCTGCAGGTTGATCTGACCTATGGTGAGGGGCGGATTAAGATCCATAGTCGGTCATCTTAACCTGGGCTTCAATAGCTGCTCTATAAGCTGGACACGTCCTGTCGCCAGTTGGGTGGTCCGATGGCTTGTTAAAGCGTTTACATGTTGCACAGATGGCGTTTTTCGACTTGTTCGGGCAGGTGTCCACGTCATGCCCACTGATTGTGCAGTGACGGCATACTTGAGCTGGTTGTGTGCACGCTTTACTAATGTGCCCGTACTGGTGGCACTTGAAACACCTCGTCGCACCAAGGTAGTCACGTACACGGCAGGCGTTCCACCCCAGGAAGCAGAGGCCGCTGTCAATAAGGACCTTCCTCGCGTCAGGATGACAGGTAACGATCATATTCATTCCTGGGCCATCACGTTTACCAAACAGGGCAACACGTCGCATGGTTCTGGAAAAGTCTTCTTTGGATAACGAGCACTTACCTTCGATGTTATTAGTGAAGATCTCCTGGAAAATAACTGCATCAGCAGAAGCTTCACCCTTGGGAACGTCATACAAAACAATTTTTGGGAGACGACCTTGTGGACTAATGATTTTTAACCCTTGCTCTATTAATTTGGCCTCTACCTTTTTGATGTTAGAGATGCCATCAGTGGTGCTCGTCTCCAGAGCAACTCCACCACCCTTTATTTTCTTAGTCCTCACGACCTTAAATCCATCCTTGTTAGGATTAAGGAGTTCAGTAAGTTTCTTTTGGGTTTCTTCGGATGTTTTACCCTCCGGAACAGTAGGGTAAAATAAGATGGTCGGTTGTTGGGTGGGGATCGGCCTCGGAACACCGTCAACGAAGATTCTGTTGGATTGCGGTCCTGAAATATTAGCGGTAGCTGAGGCATAAGTTTTACTTACCTGGGTCGGAATGTTGGACTTTTTGATAAGCTGATCAACCTTGGATGTCAGCTCCCTTTGTGGCTCCAGAATGTCAGATAAGGTGGTTGCGCGTGCCACCGCGGTTGCATGAGTAACTGCCAGGTTAGAAACCAACTTTTTAATCTCGTCCATGGCGTGGCTGATGACTGTCCTGTCGTCCTTGTTCATTTTGTTCTTTCCACCGTTCACAGTTACGGTCACCGAATCCATGTGCGACCAGATCAGGGAAAGAATGTCGTGTGTGGATGAACCTGTAGGGTCAAGAATAATGATGGAATCATTCTCCCTCAACCTCTTCCTGTTCTCCTGGTTGGGGGAGCGCGTGGCGTGCGATGTCGACGCAGCTTGGTTGTTAGTCGTAACGCCTATTTCGGGAGCTGCAGTGGAGTGTTCCATGGGACTTACAGTTGGTGGTACAGAAGCTGTACTTACCTGCGCTGGGGCCTTGTTGGAGGTCTCGCTTTGATTCGCACTAACGACTGGTGGTGTAGCGGGAGCAGCACTTGCCTGTGACGGGCCTCTATTCGAGGAATCACTATGACGCATGCTTTGGATGCTCGTGAAAGGGGATGCGCTTTTGAGAGGTGGCACAGGTTTCCTTACCGACAGCGACTTGAGGAGAGCCGCTGACCTTGGTGAAAGCTCCTCTTGTTCACTAAGAGCTTGTCTCAGCATCTCGTTTTCACTCTGCAGTATAGCAAATTGTACAGAGGGACTCCTTCTGTGGGTGCCCCCATCCGAATCCTTTGATTCAGACATGTTGAACTCTCCAGACAAAAATCTATGCTAAAAAGTGTGATTAAAAATAAAAATAAAAGAGCAAAGTACGCGTTAATTTATCTCACAGAGGTCCTGTAAACTTGTAAATGGCACCAAAAGAATCACCACACGAAACTGGTCCGGAAAGTGGTTTAAACCAAAAAATGGGGTAAATGAAAATTTACCCCAAATTTCAAAAATTTTCCCCAAAAATGGGGAAAAAAAATGGGGAAAATTTTTGGGCAAAGTGCCCTCAGATGGTCCAAAAAATGAGTTTTAAGGGTAGAAAATATTTTCTGACACTTGGAATAATTTTGTCCAAAATTTTAAAATTTTTAGTAGTCCTCCCTTAATAAAAAATAAAAATAAATAAATACGGCTAATGCCGACTCCTAATCAGTCCTCCTCTACGTTTAGATGAAATATTTAAATTAGTAAAAAAAATGGATATGTAACTTGTCCTTTCAAATCCTTACACATACAAATTTTCCAAAATCAAATATAAAAGTCAAAGAATTTCAAAATTCAAGGTCGGTCCTCTAGACCGCTTTATAGTCTTGTTCCAAAAATTTTGCGTGGAAGGTTCTAGAATTCTGGAGCACGTGGCTGAACTTTAAACATAAATAACTTAAGTAGTATAACACACACACAAAAAGTAAGATGATCACCCGACGTAGGAAAAAATTCTGCGTCGAGTGCACTATGTGACTTGACAGTTCACTAAAACAAACACAAGATAGTCGCGTTTCGATGAGGAACACCGCGGGCTGTTTTTTTACAATTGTCATAAAACGCACAAATGAGTGTCAAATTCACTGTTTTTTTAAGCACAGGTGCACAAGCAACCTTTACACCCTGTACCGGTAGTAGGTACAGGATATATGGTAAAAAACCACCACTTTGGTGATTTAAAAAAATCAACAAAACAGAAACACTAAAAACACTAAATAGTACTAAAATTTCACTGTGAGTAGAAAAGTAAACACACAGGCGGATAGCCCGTGAAAAAATACACCTGGTGGTGCTAAGATGACTTAGTAATCTTGTACCGTAACCGAGATATTAAATTTTGATTGCGGAGCGAGATTTAAGTGTGTTGTTGCGTTGGCGGCAAGAACTGAACTCTTATAGGGGCCTGGCATTCCTTTCGAAGGGTGTCAGCCAGGCGGGCAGCCATGAGCGCAGCCTGCAGCTCGAGGCGGGGAATGGAGAGCGGTTTCAGCGGTGCCACCTTGCACTTGCTGGACAAAAATGTGGCGGTGCTGCTTCCCTCTCCCGTAGTCTCCACCAGGTAGGCCACGGTGCAGCAGGCTGCCTCAGACGCATCGCAGAAGAGGTGTAGAGCGAAGGAGTTTGCCTTGCTCAGCAGGCAACGCCTCGGTATGCGAATGCTGAGGCCTTGTAGCATTCTGATCCACTCGGCCCACCTGGCTGCGTGCGCCTCGTGGATGCGCTCATCCCAGCCGACGCTGGACCTCCAGACATCCTGCAGGAGAATTTTTGACCGCACCGTGAGGCAGGCCACGAAGCCCACGGGGTCAAAAACTTTCATGACAGTGCTCAGCAGCTGCCTCTTGGTCGGGTGCCGGATGAGCTCGGCCTTTTCCGTCTCCTTGAACTCATACATGAAGGTGTCGTTGGCGGGATCCCACGACAGGCCGAGCACCTTCTCGGTCTCGCTGGCGCCGCTGCTGATGGCTATGGCCGCCTTGGCCTTCTTGTCTGCCGGCACGCTTTGGATTGCGGCGGGTGCGTTGGAGGCCCAGCTTGCCAGGTGGAAGCCTCCCCGGGATAGGAGGGTGCCGACGCCTCGTACCAGCGCCGCAGCCTCGCTCACGGAATCGGCGGCGTCCAGGTAGTCGTCCATGTAGAATTTATTTTGCACCGCTGCGGCGGCGGCGGGGAATTCCGCGGCGCCTTGTTCGGCCACCCTATTGCGGACATACTGCGCGCTGCTGGGGGAGCAAGTGGCCCCAAACATCATTGAGGACAGCTTGTATGTGGTCGCTGCCTCTTGTGGGCTGGCTCGCCATAGGAAATATTGCGCAATTTGGTCCTCCGCTTTTATTTTGATGCGGAGGAACATCTCCTCTATGTCGGCGGCTATGGCGATCTTGCCCTCCCGGAACCTCAACAGGTTGCCCAATAGGGATGACAGGAGGTCGGGCCCGGTTAGCAGCCGGTCGTTCAGGGAGGTCCCCCGGCAGCGGCTGGCGGCGTCAAAAACCACTCGCAATTTCCCGGGGCTGTTCGGGTTGGTGACCGCGAAGTGGGGCAGGTACCACTTCCGTCGCGACGGTACGCTAGCCTCGGCGTCGGGTACCTTTACGGCGTACCCGCGCTCTATCAGATGGTGAATTTTGGCCGCGTACGCTGTCGCCAGCTCGGGATCACTTTTCAAGCGCTTCTCGAGGGCGTTGAGGCGGTTTACGGCGCACTGTCGGTTGTCGGGCAGCCACACGTCGTCCTCCCTCCACAGCAGCCCGGTCTCCCAGCGACCCGAGTCCAGCGGGCGCGTCGTTCGTTCCATGAGGCTCTCGGCGCGGCGTATGTCGGCGGACACCCGGCTCACTGCGGTCACTCCCAGCGAGTCAACTGAGAAGTGCTTCCGTATGAGCTCGCCGATTTCGCCCATTTCAGCCGTCTCGCCGATCATGTTTAATGTGGTACCGCTATCTACGTCCCGCCGGGTGCCCCCATGTTGAATCCAGCCGAGCGCCGTCCGTGACGTCATGCGGCCGCCATCTTCTTCTTGGACCTCCCGCGACACGATTAAATGAACATTGTCTTGGCCGATTAATAGCCGTGGTTTCACTTGCCGGCGGCCGGCCACTGTTTGTCGCGGGAGGTCTAGGTCGGAAACTGTGTGGGCCACCATTGTGTATTCACTGCCGTCACCGCGCACCGACAACTTGACCCGTTGCGACTTGGCATCCGACGAACACATGCCGTTGGCGCCGTGAATGCGCAGGCCGCGGATCGGTCCCGCGGCCCCGACAATGTCTGCCACTTCGGCGTCAACGAGGGTCACCGTCGAGCCCTCGTCGAGCAGCGCGTGCACGGTCACTTGGCCCCCGGGGCCGCACAATGTCACTGGTAAAACTTTAAGTAGCACTTTTTCCACTTGGTCCCAGGTGTTTGTCACTGTCTGCACCTCGGGGGCGCGAGCGTAAGCGGCATCGTGCAATAGGCGGTGGTGGGGAACCCGGCACGCTCCCACCCCACAGTTGACACGGTATTTACACGCTCTCGTTTGGTGCACACCGTCCAAGCACTTAAAACATATCCGGGCCCCTTTCACTAATTCCCACCGCGCACTCACTGTTTCACTGGCGAATTTGGGGCACCGGAATAACTTATGCGTAGCGTCTTTGCACAGTGTGCACTTCACTTCACTGCGGGGTTCCGGCCGCTCTTCGGTAACGAAGACACTGTCGCGGTGTGGGCGGGCGGCCCGCGGATGCTCGGCCATGCTCGGACGCGCTGCTCGGCCGCTATCGGTGAGGCCCGACCGCGGCACCGCGTTGGTCAGCCGCTTCAGGAACCCGGCGAGCTGCACCACGGTGGCGGCCTGGGCCTGGTCGGCCACCCTGTCCAACCATGAGAGGCGGAGGGCGAGGGGCATCTTCGAGGCGATCTCGCTGAGTAGGGCGGGGTTGGAGAGGTAGTCGCTCCTCAGGTTTCCCAGCGAAGCGACCACGTTCTGTACCGCGCCGGAAAATTCTACCAGAGCTTCGGTAGACGCATCCTCCGGCAGCCGAGTCAGCCGCCTTATTCTGTCAAACATGACAGTGGCGATAGAGTGCGCCCCCCCAAAGCGGTGCTCCAGGACGTCCATAATTTCCGGCACCTGCGCCGGGTCCAGGAGGAGAGGGCTGACGGCTTCACGTGCCTTTCCCTTCAAGGCACGCTGCAGCCGCATCAAATTCTCGGCTGCCGTCATCCCGCAGGTGGCCGTCGACTGCAGGAACTGTGCCTTCCAGGCCTGCCACTCTATGGCGTCGCCGGCGTAAGGCGGCAGGTCCTTGGCGCTGGACTGCCGGGCGATGAGCGACGCCATCCGCTCATCCTCGGGGTGGGAGCGGGGTGTACCGCCGGCCTGGGACTGCCGGAGGGCGTCGGCAAACATGGCCGTCACCTGGGCGAGAGGGACACTCCCCTGATTCACCCAGTCCCGCGTCTGCCTTGCTGCCTCGTCTGCGCGGTTGAAAGCCCCGTATCCGTCCATGGGGGGCTGCGGGGGGGAGTCTGCACTCGAGGGAAACGCTGGGAACTGGGCGGGCTCGCGGGTCACGCCGGGGTAGCTATACTGCGGCTCTGGTCCACCTCGCAGCGTCGCGACGCCTGGGGAAGCGCCGTCCGTGAGTGGATCAGCCGCCTGGTTTTCCGTCCCGGTTTGAGCCCTCACTGCGCGGCTCGAGCTCCCGATGGCATCGCTGGGCTGGGCTGTAGCTGGTGGCACAGTGGTGTGTGTAGGTACGCCCGGGGGCGCCGGCGTCGGCGTCGGTGTCGGTCCGTAGTCCAGCCGCGGCGCGGTGGCGCGCGTCTCCGCTGAGTAGCCCAGGTTTCGCCCGAAGCCGCTAGATGGCGCCGCCGTCGGTGGGTACTCCGCCAGTGGAGCTCTGGCGCGCGTCTCCGCTGAGTAGTCCAGGTGTCGCCCGAAGCCGCTAGATGGCGCCGCCGTCGGCGGGTACTCCGCCAGTGGAGCTCTGGCGCGCGTCTCCGCTGTGTGGTCCAGGTGTCGCCCGAAGCCGCTAGATGGCGCCGCCGTCGGCGGGTACTCCGCCAGTGGAGCTCTGGCGCGCGTCTCCGCTGTGTGGTCCAGGTGTCGCCCGAAGCCGCTAGATGGCGCCGCCGTCGGCGGGTACTCCGCCCGTGGAGCTCTGGCGTGCGTCTCTGCTGTGTGGTCCAGGTGTCGCCCGAAGCCGCTAGATGGCGCCGCCGTCGGCGGGTACTCCGCCCGTGGAGCTGTGTCCAGTTGCCAGGCTGCAGGTGAAGTGGTCCGCGGAAGGCCCTTCAGCGTAGCGATCAACTCGGCAATCTGTCGGGCGCTGTCCTCCTGCAGCTTCTGGTTGCGCCGCCTCTCAGCTCGTAGCTCGAGCTGCACCTGCCGGAGCGTGTCCTCGCTCGAAGCTTCGCTTCTCGACGAGGCGTCGGCCGTGGCAGGGGGCGTCTGTGGCGGCGACGCGCCGGAGGGGCCAGCCAGTAGGTCCGCTCGGGGGTCAGAAGGGGCCAGGGGGGCGGTAGGCTGAAGTCCGGGGGGCGCGGCTGCGGCCGCCCCGGTTGGTGTGGGATCGTCGCTTCCTTGCGATGAGTCCCCGTCAGCGCTGTTTTTCCCGGAGCGCAGTGAAGGTGACATCTTCCACGGAGAGATCCGGCGGCGAAGGACCACTTATGTATCAGACAGGAGTGTATAACACACAAGACTGCAAAATAGGGCCGGTGATCCCAATCCGTGGTGGCTGAAGGCGTCTTCCTTCAGTGGCGTCGGGGCGTCGAGCGGGGCGTCGAGCGGGGCGTCGAGCGGGGCGTCGAGCGGGGCGTCGAGCGGGGCGTCGAGCGGGGCGTCGAGCGGGGCGTCGAGCGGGGCGTCGAGCGGGGCGTCGAGCGGGGCGTCGAGCGGGGCGTCGAGCGGGGCGTCGAGCGGGGCGTCGAGCGGGGCGTCGAGCGGGGCGTCTCTGTGGCCGTTGTAGCTGGTCCGATGCTAGTACTCGTCCTTGCTGTAGAATCCGGGTCTTGTCGTAGGGGCAGAGAGGTCCGGGGTGAGGCGAGGGTCAGAAGAAGATGAGAAGGCGAGTAGATTCAGAAGTCGGAGCGAGGTAGAAGGCAGAGCAGAGAGAAGTGTTGAGCTGGTGGAGGTTGCTGGCTATCAGCCCTTCCAAGGGACTGTCGCCCGTTTTATAGGACCCCGGCGGCCTTCGCTGGCCGAGCGACGTTCACACGGGCCCGCTTTCTCTTTGATTCCTGGAATCGAGGCCCGTGTCTGTTACGTGCCCGCGGCCCGCCGCCGGGTTGGCTACCGCCTCTCGGCCGGTACTTTCGGGCTCTTGGTCGAACGCGACCCCGGCCTCTCTTTGTTCAGGCACGGTTCCCAGAATCGAGCTTGTGGAACGCTCGGGCAGCAAACCACGCTATGACGGCGCGCGGCCCTTTGCTTCGGGTCGCTGCCGAGCGTCCCTTCACGTATAAGCACGATTCTCATAACCGTGCCCGAATTAAATGCTATGCTCTTAATCCACCAGCTCTCTCAGTATACTTCTCTGCCCGTGCCCCCTAGCCAAGCTCCGATGTTTTATTTATTGTTTATCATTTTTACATTGTTTCATACATACATTTACATTTCTTTTACATTTAAATTTCATACATAGTTCGGTTACAGTTTATACACATTTGACATATTTCTCATAAATTCTCATTTTAATTTTAAATTTTTATTTTATAATTCTATACGTGGGTGACTGCGGCCGAGCCCGGAGCAGTACGTCCGTCACAGTATTAGTAACTCTGCATCAAACGCTAACCGGTTTCTGCACAATCGTACAGGGCAGATATTATGATTTGTTTATATCTGCTCTGAGAAAGGCACGGTTGTGCTAAGACGAGGCGTATAGTAAAATTATGTGAAATACATAGTACATCATTATTATAGACAAACCCCTTCATCATTTACATAATATTTATGCTTTATACACATTCAGTCAATAATGAATTAGTTAAGTCAAATCTCTACACATTTCATAACTTTCTTGAAGTAGGTAAGTCAAATCTCTACACATTTCATAAGTTTCTTGAAGTAGGTAAGTCAAATCTCTACACATTTCATAACTTTCTTGAAGTAGGTAAGTCAAATCTCTACACATTTCATAAGTTTCTTGAAGTAGGTAAGTCAAATCTCTACACATTTCATAACTTTCTTGAAGTAGGTAATTCAAATCTCTACACATTTCATAAGTTTCTTGAAGTAGGTAAGTCAAATCTCTACACATTTCATAACTTTCTTGAAGTAGGTAAGTCAAATCTCTACACATTTCATAAGTTTCTTGAAGTAGGTAAGTCAAATCTCTACACATTTCATAACGTTCTTGAAGTAGGTAAGTCAGATATCTCTACACATTTCATAACTTTCTTGAAGTAGGTAAGTCAAATCTCTACACATTTCATAACTTTCTTGAAGTAGGTAAGTCAAATCTCTACACATTTCATAAGTTTCTTGAAGTAGGTAAGTCAAATCTCTACACATTTCATAAGTTTCTTGAAGTAGGTAAGTCAAATCTCTACACATTTCATAACTTTCTTGAAGTAGTTAAGTCAAATCTCTACACATTTCATAAGTTTCTTGAAGTAGTTGAGTCAAATATCTACACATTTCATAACGTTCTTGTTAACGTTTTCGTCGAAGAAATGGGAAGTCAAAATATTTTACACATCCTACTAGTGGGATGATTGGTTAATAACAACTGTGGATGAGGAGATCAAATCAGTTATAGATAGCTCCGAGGAGGGTAGTAGGCAATACAATTTATTTTACTTTCCTCCGTAGGCAGCAACGGTTTTTTTTTGGAAAGTTAAAGTAGGACACGGCTACCAATATTTTGAATAAATTTTCGGTGGAAAATTTTTCGTCACGCATTCTCAGCCGCCCTTGGGGAGGATATTTGTTTTATTTAAGCATATTCCGAAAAATACAGTTCTACGTTTAAATTAATTTTACATTTAGTGGTGTATATAAAATAAACCAATTTACAATAAATTTTGTTTTGCTTACGGATTAGGAAGTAGATATTAAAAGTTATTAAAAAAGTTATAATATTACACAGTATAAGGTAAAGAAGAATAAATAGACAATAAATAGATAATAGTTTTGATTTATGTACATTGTTAGGTTAATTTGATTTTAAACGTACTAAGGGTGCAGTGGATAATATCAATATATCTTTGTAAAAGTGAACTTAGGTAAAACGTATGCAATGGTGTCTCGTGACGTCACACAAGACACGATTCAGTAAAATCCAAGATTGGAATGGTATGGTGATTATTATTATATCAACATTGACTACTTATATATTCGGTAGTATTCGTTATTTTCCATAAATTCGAACAGTTCTGTTTTCAGCTTGTTCTAATTAATACGATATATTGAATGAACAAACATGACATTTATTTTAAGGAGAACACCTCATTCGATTATCAAGAGGTTTGTCCATCACTATTTCAGGTCATTTTGCCTCCGTTCCCCACACTCATCCGTACCTTCCCCGCGTGGGGCGGGCGCGGGGATGACCCACATTTCGGCGGCGGCCTTCCGACTTCCGATGGCGTCACGACCAAGCTATAGTCATTCCGTATTCTTTCCACCAATTTCTTTGTACCATTCGGTAAGAAGTATATGTAAATTATTAACGGACCTATACCCTACCTACTATCACTGGTAAAAGCATTACAATACCAAACAGGCCACTCATCTCTAAACAGTAAAAAATAAAGTCCCTATCCGCGTCTGAATGTTTGTGCGCTTAGTTCTTCTAAACTACGCAACGGAATTTTATGTATTTAATTTCTTAATAACACAATTATTTTTTTTAAACCGTGTCTTATCTTTGAATATTTGTTGTTGTTTGTTTGTTAAATGGCAATTTTCTTATTTTACACTGCCTTTGTAGCTTAATCTTGTAAAAAATAGTGGTTTCTCAAATTATAAATAATATTTTTTATTTTAAAAGTATATTCTGTATAATGATGTTAAGCTTATGTGTTTTTATATTTCTTGAAAATTAAAATGATAGTTATTAATTTATCATTTTTCCTTAAAATATTATTTGCACTCCTCTAGTAACCAGTAACCTCCTGTCTCGGAACAAGTCGTAATCAATGCTCTTACCGCTTTTTCACGTAGTTCGCCAAATAAATATCAGACAACCAATTTTTCAATTTTAATTAAATTATGAATTAACACCCGTTTTACTCTTTCCGAAAGCGCAATTTTATATTGACTTGAAGTGAAGAAAAATGCTTTGCGAATTGAATTTTTAATATTTTTATTTTTGGTGACTCGTTACGCTATACGCATCATGGCTTGGTCTATTTCAGCACAAAGGGAATGTATGGCGAGCGATACGCTGAAATGGGCCAAGCAAGGAAAATATAGAGCGCTTATGGCGTGGTCTGTCACAGGCTTGATTTATATTGTTAGTCTTGTCATCAGATCACACAACATTTATCGCATCGACATCGATACAGTAATAATAATAACATTAAATATATATCGCGCAATTTGGTGGTAGTTCTCGTCATCAGATGCAGTTGTGACTTGCATACCTAACCTTTAACTATCCCGCAGCCAAGTGGGGGGGTAGGTAGTACCCAAAATTACTATCCTCCTTGTATTAGCTTAAATACTTGACAAATCATTTTAGTATTTCTGCGCTAATACATAAGTTACCATTAATAATTGACCGAATATTTGGGATTTATATAGTTTAAAAGCCCATAAGACAGTAAAATGCATGGGGTCGTCGGAAGACCCACTTGGTCACATACGTTTTGTTTGGCATCTTGGCCTGTCAAGAGTTAAATAAAATAGCTACAGGTTTCAAAGACTCCGATAGAGGATGAAATGTAAATAAAAACTTATGAGCATATCCCACAGCCGATAGTACTAGAGTGTACATAGATGCTAAATACAATCTGTTTCATAAATACAAGGCAATGTTCGTATGTGTGTGCCCTATACACTCAAAAATTAATCGACCGATTACGCTAAAAAATTCAAAGTTTGTACAGGGTTTTCCAATAAGAGGTGTTATTTTGATATTCAATCGTAAAAGATCAATGGTTACGTTGCTTGTGTGGCACGTAGCGCTGTCTCGTTGAAATTAAACGTTGTCCAGATCAATACCATCCAATTCCGGCCATAAAAAATCATTAATCATCTCTCGATAGCGCAATCCATTCACCGTAACTGTTGCTCCAGCCTCATTTTCGAAAAAGTAAGGTCCAATGACTCCGCCGGACCATTAACCGCACCAAACAGTCACACGTTGAGGATAGAGAGGCTTTTCAACAATAACTCTTGGGTTTTCCGCGCCCCAGATGCGACAATTTTGCTTGTTGGCGAAGCCACCGAGGTGGACATGGGCCTCATCACTCAAGATGATTTGCATTTGATTCACTCGAGTGAATTTTAATAATTTCAATGCGTTGTTCAAGCGTGTATCGTTCCATTTTTATTAATGGCGTAGTTTCTACTTGTCAAATGTCAAAAAATGACAGCTTCAAAAGTAACATCTACCGAAATAGCGGGCTATTCAAAATAACACCTCTTATTGGAAAACCCTGTACAATAGCAAAACATTACCGGGTCCCCCTGGTCTAAAATAAACTGCAACATTTTGCTTGGATGAATGGATGTGCAACCTAACCTAACCCAACACATAGTGCGTATGTGGTAACGTTCAAATTTGTCTATATAAAAAAAAAGAAAAACGCTCATGGGTTTTGTTAGGTTAGACGCACAATGCGATTGTGAGCCTGTCGATACAACCACGCAAAAACTTGCAGTTTTCTTTTGGACTAGTGCTTTGTTAATGTCTTTCTCGGGCGGCGTTTCCGACTTCTTTCACCATCCACTACTGCATACCACAATGTTACTGTTAAAAAACTACATTACATCGATTTTAATTCGACTCCGTTTCTTATTCCGCTGCAAAAATATTGCGTCAAGTATTCCTCGGGCGTTCCCGACCTATTCTACCATTCAAAACACTCCTGGCACTAATAAGAACAAACTTTGTAATTTTCTGCGATATCGTTCGATTACTTTTCGAGTTTAGCGAGCACAAGCGGACGAACACTGAATTTAATGTTAGTAGCTGACGCTGTACCCGGCGTTGCTCGGGGTTGTGTATGAATTCGAGTAAAGTTTTGAGGATGTGAATTCCAGGATAAACATCTATTTTTTACTTTGTATGAATTATATATAAACAAATTCCGGAAGAAATTTTCTAAATGATAGTGAAAAGCCTATCAAAATGCTTGCGTATTTTAGAAGAAATAAGCGCGCAAACAGACAGACGCAGATTGCGATGTTATTTTATACTATTTAGTCTGCGTATTAGTAACAATCAAAGTACCCATCCGATAGTACAAGCTATCCAAGTACCTAACCTACTCGCTTGTGTACACATCGTTGTATAAATAATACTGTTGATCCGCCAGAGTTCACGTTTAGGGGGTTTTTCACTATCTCTGATTATGTTCTGACCAAGCACTAATCCGCGGATTAGTCATTTTTTCGTTTTCACTATATCTGAATAACGCTAACGCTCGGGTTAAAGTTAGATTTGACTAATCAGTGCTCGAACTTCACGTTAGGCGCTATTCCTCGAATCAAAGATGGCGTCAAAACATTCCGAGTTTAACAGCTGAGAAGTGAGTCGAATTTTGTAGAATGAATTTGAATGCTTGCATGATCCATCCTGAATTATTTGATTGTGTTCAAAATAAGAAACAATGTATTAATTCGACACGAATCTATCTAAAATGACCTGATAATCAACATAACATAACCAAAAAAATGCACACTTCGCGGTTTGCGGACTGTGACGCATGACAGCCGTGGCAGTAGATGGAGACACAGCAAACATTTTGCGATGTTGCCAGACTATTTCGAGTGTTATCTATCCGGAAGCTCGAAACAATGGTGAAACGGTCGCCGTTGAATAACGAAGTTATTCTGAACTTTAAAGCCAGCCAACGGATAGCTATTCAGATATTTAGCCCGACATAGTGAAATACCCCCTTAGTGTGTCACTAACTACAACACTCGTACATACATTAGGAAAGGCCCGCAAAGTATTTTTTTTTGCATGGTTTAAATACGCTTACTTTCGTTCTTGAATCATTGGTTTTTTTCTGCATTATTCTTAGATAATTACCACTGGGAATGGATATGTTTTTTTTTATTATTCGAGGCGGAATGATTCATTTCATTGTCACAGCGCAAAATCCCAATCTGTGATCATGAGCCTTTAAGTATCCAGCGGTAGATGAAGGTCTCTCTGAAGTCTCAGATGGTTTGTTGTCGTTTTTTTCTCTCTTTTGACCGTGATGTATTTTTCTATGACCTATTTGTTTATATTTAAAATTGATTGTTTTCTTTGATTATTGAAGAGAATATTAGCGATTTTTTAAAGAAAATCTGAAACAGAAAAAGGTACGATTGCGACTAGGACTTGAACCCAGGACGAAGGTCCTGCCGGGGCGCTGCTCTACCAACTGCGCTAATAGGACCCTATTTCCTTCGGTCATATTTAACTGTATCATACTTCGAACTGTCAACAGTATCTTCATTTTCTCACCGCACATTTTTATTGGCTGCATTATGTATTACGATCGCAAGATTCATCCCGAACTAAATGCAATCTATATAGTGTCTTGGATAAATATATCCTATTTTAATTTTAATTTGCGACATCTATTGACTTTTCTGCAAGTCTATGATGAATATATATTTTTGAAAAACTTAATGAGTCAAACTTCAAATTGTAATATTTAATTATTGAAGACAATATTAGCGATTAAAAAAAAAAATCAGAAAAAGATTCGGTCGCACCTAGAACTTGAACCCTGGACCTGATGTTTTCCTTCATATTAATCCGTGCTGTACTAACCGATAATAAAATATCAAAACGTTTTTCATTTACATATTAAAATTTAATTATTTTAATAATATGATGTTACTAAAATAATTGGATAATACAATAAAATTATATAAACTTCTTGCTTTTTTGAGTTCATATGAGTGAATTAAGAATGTTATTAACGTTAGCACTGCCCCATCCGATAATGACGTAACGGTATATGCATCATGGCTTGGCATATTTCAGCATATCGCTCGCCATACACTACCAATGGGAATGTGTGTATATATTTCAGCATATTGCTCGCCATACACTACCAATTTATTTTTATTTATTTATTTAACGCCCAGAGGGCTTTTACATGGTTGGTATTATAATTTTAATTTGACAGATACTTTGAAACATAAAAAATAAGAATAAAATTACATTTGATAAAAGCTATGCAACAAGTCATACAAACACAAGAAACAAAAACAGAAAATTACAGCTATTTGTAGGTTTACATGATGTGTTTAGGAGTATTGTTGAAATAAATGTTTTAAATGATCCACAAAACTTGCCAAGTTGGTATTGAATATGTCAACATCACCCAAGTAATGATTTCCCATGGTGTGAAGTCGTTGTATCGGAGAGTGGGCAATGTAGTTACGCTTATGTGTGCTGCTGTAGAATATTGTATTTTGTCGTGTTGTTACTGTGGGTGTATGTATGTTTATAAGTTGCAGGAGTTCACAACAGTCGAATTTAGAGTTAAGTATTTTTAATAAGAACGTTAAATCGTTTATTTTACGCCTATCTTCTAATGTATGTATTTTTAGAGTATCTATTTAATAAGAAATTGTATTTTAAGTCTTCCACAGAATTAAGAATTTTATTAACATACATAATATTATTATCATAATGTTATTAACATACCAATAGGAATGTATGTATATATTTCAGCATATCGCTCACCATACACTACCAATGGGAATGTGTGTATATATAGGCGAGCGATATAATATTATAGGCATAATAGTGATTGGCAGAGAGCCGTATAAATCTTGAACTAATCTTTTTTACTGAGTAGATTCCCCATTGTTTTAAAAACGTACGTTAGTAATAAAAAAAAACATTATAAGCAATAATGACTAGCTTGAAACATAAATATGAAGTGTAAAAATAATATAAATATTTCATAAGTTTATCTTTAGTTAAAATATTGGCGTTTAACTCTTGACAGGCCAAGATGCCAAACAAAACGTCTGTAACCAAGTGGGTCTTCCGACGACCCCATACATTTTTCTGTCTTATGGGCTTTTAAACTAAAGAAATCACAATTATGTATTTGCGCAAGAATACGTAAAATACTAAATGATATGTCAAGTATTTAAGCTAATATAAGGAGGATAGTAATTTTGGGTACTACCTACTCCCCCACTTGACTACGGGATAGTTAAATAACTAGTGTGATCAGTCTGATCAATTTTTACGTCTGGATATTAAAATACTAATTTCGGTTGTCTCCGCCTGCCTCTAACTCCGGTCCAGTAAATACTATAACTTTTGCTTTGCATTTAAGTGTAATTTTCCAAAATGGAATTTTTTAGAGAATTCAGACAAGCGATAAAGTACGTAACCTATAAATCCTATAATATAATATTTTTAACACAATATTATTTTAAATGCCATTTTCAAAATTAGAATTCTAGAGAATTCAAACAATCCTTCATTGCGTTTGCGCTAGATATTATTAGATAATGAGTTGTGTAATGTAATCGTAATGAGTTAGATTAATAAAGGGATGCTTAGATGGTTTGGTCATGTAGAGCAAATGAACGAAGAAAGGAGTATAAAGATAATATATGACGCGAATGTGAATCGTAGAATGAGTCGGGGACGTCCGACATGGCACGATCAAGTGAACCAAAACTTGAGTAGGGACATGTCAAGAGTCATAATAACAGTATGAATGTCCTTTCTGCGTACCCCTGCGGTAAGCTAGTTCGAGTTGTGTCTGTTAATATTTATATCGGTTCCATGACAACTCAATGCAGTAGCAAATCAACGGTGACCGGATAAATCATCAAAATGATAACTCATCACATCTTTAAAAAGTTACATAAAGTCATGGAAAGTGATTAAACAAAAACAAATCGTTTCTAATGACTTTATATCACTTTTTAAAAGTGTGTTGAATTGTCACTGTGTTGAGAGTTATCATGGAACCCAAATCAACATACCTTTGAAGAGTGATATAAAGTCATGAAAAGTGATGAAAAAGTATATTAACCTAATCTAATGTAACTAAAACCTATTTAAACAATTTTTTTCATCACTTTTTAAAGTGTTGATTTGTCACTTTATTGAATAGTTACCGAAATGTTATTACATATTATACATTTGAATTATTACTATGTTTATCAATTAGATATTTTAGTAAAAATATTTTTTTTTTTGTGAACAAAGTTGTTTTTTATCTACTGATTTTGACTTTGCATTGAAAACTATTTTGAATTTATATACCAACTAGCTGACGTGTACCCGGCGTTGCTCGACATTTCTCTAATTTAAATAAATATAATATTCATGTATTATATATATAAACCTTCCGGAAGAAATTCTCTAAGTGAAAACCCTATCAAACTCCGTTGCATAGTTTAGAAGAACTAAGCGCACAAACAGACAGACACGGATAGTGACTTTGTTTTATACTATTTATAGATATAGTCGGGCGTAACTGATTCAATTTAATTTCAGTATTGTCAATAAACAAAATGAAACGTTTCTCCCTTATAAGAATGGACTGCCGAAATATTTTGTAAGTGGCCCTCGTTTCTGGCGTATAATGTATTTCTACCTGCTAAAATTGGGATCTTTGGCCCAGCCAAGTTAATCGTCGTCCCAAATCAGGTTATACCATTCCGTTGAACCTTCTCGACCTTATTAAATAATAGCTTTTGATCAAATTATTTTTGTTTGAGCTTTGTATTTCTATAGTTTGGTCAGGCTCGGAGCATTGTAGATGTATTGTAGTAGGTTAGGAGGTTACGTTACATAGACTTTAGAAGTCCCAAGTCGTTAATCAAAACCAAAAGCTTTAAATTAATATCAAATTACATACTCCGTATTTCGAATAATGATTTGGGTATTTATGTAACGTATCATTTCAATTTCGTAAAAAATGTGAAAAATCACGGTATAGTCTGAATTCTTGACAAATCAGTTCCAATTTTGAAAATGACACTTAAATTCATCGCAAATTTGAGTGCATTGAACCTGATTAAGCAGGACTAACGCCCATCACAGAAAACCGAAATTAGTAGGTTTTAATAATTTCTCGAGATCTAAATTTTAAAGGGTTTTTTATAACTAGAAAAATAGTTCATTTATTTTTATTTTTGAGCAATAATTATTTTTAAACAACCTGACGAATTTTGGCACACTAGGGGTTAAAAGTTATCCGTTTCGCAACAGAGGTCACCCAACGCGATCGGCAATCTAAGATGTTATTGTATCAACTTTAATAATCACTTTTTATTTGATACACCTAATTAAAAATAAATAAAACTTGGATATTAATTTATTTGATTTTGTAAAATGAAACTTTTATCCACTCAACTCTTCAATTATTATAATATTATTTCTACTTGTCTCTGCCTACATTTGTTCAGCCAAATTTACGTGTTTTTAAATTATGTATTAATG
Organism: Hesperophylax magnus; assembly: GCA_026573805.1. Taxonomy (NCBI): domain Eukaryota; kingdom Metazoa; phylum Arthropoda; class Insecta; order Trichoptera; family Limnephilidae; genus Hesperophylax; species Hesperophylax magnus. The sequence continues at coordinate 568,634 of JAIUSX010000016.1, forward strand.
TAAATTTTTATTAGTCTAGTTCCGTTCACCCATCGCCGCTCACTGTGTATTTTTATTTGCCCATTGTCTAGAAATATTACTGATAATATGCTAACAAGACTATAAAGTACTAGACCCAGTCAGTAGTTGGCATTAGGCGAATCCTTTGAGCACACCCCGTCTTGTTAGCTACTAATTTATTTATTTACCGTCTCCTTACGACAGCTGTGGAAGTTTTTTTGCATCTTAAGTTTATCAGGGTGGCCACAGACCGGAAAAAACTGCAATTATCAGGGATTTATTGAAAAGTACTATCCCCAGAAGAAGATTGTTACAGCTTTAAAATTGTTTAAAACTAATTATATATAGGGTTTTCCAATAAGAGGTGTTATTTTGATATTCAATCGTAAAATATCAATGGTTTCGTTGCTTGTGTGGCACGTAGCGCCGTCTTGTTGAAAGTAAATGTTGTCCAGATCAATACCATCCAATTCCGGCCAGAAAAAATCATTAATCATTTCTCGATAGCGCAATCCATTCATCGCAACTGTTGCTCCAGCCTCATTTTCGAAAAAATAAGGTCCAATGACTCCGCCGGACCATAAACCGCACCAAACAGTCACACGTTGAAGATAGAGAGGCTTCTCAACAATAACTCTTGGGTTTTCCGAGCCCCAGATGCGACAATTTTGCTTGTTGACGAAGCCACCGAGGTGGAAATGGGCCTCATCACTCAAGATGATTTACATATGATTCACTCAAGTGAATTTTAATAATTTCAATGCGTTGTTGAAGCGTGTATCGTTCCATTTCTATTAATGGCGTAGTTTCTACTTGTCAAATATCAAAAAATGACAGCTTCAAAAGTAACATAAAACGAAATAGCGGGCTATTCAAAATAACACCTCTTATTGGAAAACCCTGTATAAATTATGTGGTGTACAAACTTGTCCATGTAATGTACATGACTGCCGTGTGTGGTGTCGAGCCTTTATTGAGGCGTGTCGGGTAGTACACAGTAAAGTATGTACCTAATCAAGTACTGGTATTCATTAGGGAGCTGCTTGTACAAAAAGAGACACTCTACTTGCATGCATCGCCTTTTATAAAATCTCACAAGCATACTATCTCGCTTGCACTTATACCTCTTAACAAAAACACCACAATATACTTAAAAGAATTCATACTCTGCTATTTCATAGATGGCACTAATTTAATTATTTTAGCAAATCATTTTTTGCAAGTTATGCTATAAAATATTTAGATTTATTATTTGTTTGCGTCCGTACAAACTCAATTCTTTCAAGAAAGGCATACAAATACAATATCGTATCGGTGATTCAATTCATTGTTGTATTTATATGCTTAAAGTTATTTATTAATATTCATATTTACTATGTACATGCTTACACAAATAATTCATCTTATTTATTTAAAGCATAACTTGCAAAAATCATTTTTTCAAAGATCAAAGAGCAGATTATATAAGCGAAAACGTGTATTTACAAATGTCGCTAACTGTGAAAGCCTTCTACTGGGGTGGAGTAGATTGGCGAAGATAAAAAATAAACATATTAATATTACAATTATATAATATATGAAATTAATTAGGTACAATTTTTAATTTGCACACGTGGCAAATCGAAAAGAAAATAATGTACCTACATACTGCAGATTAGCTTTGATATAAAATTTCCAATAATTCTTTCCTATTATTCAAATAATTAAATTTTAAAATGATAATGAAAAGCTCATCACGAAAGACCCCAGTGAGCAAATTTGTATCTCAACTTGTCGTACTATTCGTTCATATTACGTTTGTCTGATGTAAACGTTTTTTTTTCAACATTTATAATAATATTTGGATATATATATTTATTTATATTTTGTACATGCACTATACAGTACCATACTTACATGGTAGGTCATGTATTTATGACCATGTATCGCACCCGATAAAGTGCCATCTTCGATTAGCAGGAATTTTTGTTGTTGTTTGAATATAAGTCAATCCTTATTTTTATATGACTTCATCCTGTTTGATTGAACCTTAAAGGTCATTTGTTTCAAGTTTAAAGTGAAAAAAATCCCATTTAATTTAACTGAATTTGATTTTTCCGGAAAACAGAAACATTGAAAGATTAAGGAAAGGTGTATTATGTAACAAATTTTTTTATGTTTCTTGAATTTGGACAATTTTTAAATTTCATAGATCAAATAAAGGCTGCCAGGAAAACCTGGAATCTGTTTAAGTGGCCACCCTGATTGAGCACACATTGGTACATAATGTTGTATTTTGCACCATCCCTCCACGAAGCATTCACATTCACAGTGAAAGCCTTTTGGCTCGGCAAACAGTCGTTAGCATTTGGGGATTTGATTCCTGAGACGACGTGGCTTTGAAGATCTACTAACTAAATACAGTAATGCCCCGTCTAACGAAACTCTGTTAAAACAAACTACAAAACAGCTCATTATTACATAAGGATGCACGGATAACGTAGAAAGTACGGATTTGTACGTACAATTGCATTCGAGAGATTAGATCAAGATTCGAAGGATACAAATTATTATATTTACGATTAAGATATTTAAGGAATTTGTTTTTACTTTTAAACAATTTCGCGTATCTCCATGTTTAACGTTACTGGGATTCCCTGGGCACCATCAAGTCGCGTTGTTATATGTTTGGAACTAATTTTCATAATACATTACTCTAGGTCAGAGTTCGAAGGATATATTGTATCACTAATATTTATCGCAAAGATATTTAACGATTTGGTTTTACTCTTGAAAATTCCCGCGTATCTCCGTCCAGGATTCCCGGGACTCCATCAAATCGCGTTGATGTATGTTTGTAACTAATTTTAAAAATACGTTACTCTACGTCAGGCTTCGAAGTATATATTATATCACTAATTTTATTGCAAAGGTATTGTTTATTGTTATTAGAACGATTTTCTTACTCCTGAACATTCCCGCGTATCTCCATGTTTAACCTTACTGCGATTCCAGGAACACCATAAAGTCGCGTTGTTGTATGTTTGGAAACAATTTTCACAATACATTGCCCTTGGTATGGTGGAAATCTCTCACCATTGATGACAACTGTTGGATATTAGAAAAAAACTTAGTTCCACTTGTGAGTAAATAAATATTAACTGCTCATCATTGATATGCTGCTCATGAGTCACCGTCAGCTTTAGAGATATATTTTTCATATTATTTAAACTGTATTTTTAACTTCTATTTTCCCTTAGAATATAATTATCACTTTTCTATATAATAATACAATATCTTTATTGTGACAAATTTTCAAACTATAACTATAGAAATACATGAAAGCCTGTTTTGTGTACATTGGTTTATAAATTAGATGAGTATATAATTTTATCAACGAAAATAATATATAAACAGTAGGTAAAATAAATTTAAATAATAGAAATGTTAATGTAGTTATGTGTTAAGGTTTATCATAGCCCGCCTCACTAGGCTTAGCCTGTGTTGAGGCAGCTATCTACCAGGTTTATTTATAGTACTATAACGTACCTACAATTATATAAAAATACGAACACTCAATAGTTAGGTAGCATCAATATCAATATATCATTTACCAAGTTCGTTTATAGTCCTAATAATATACCTACAATTATATGAAAATACATACAATAATTAGGTTGCATCAATAACTGCGAATTTGGATGAGTGCACCGGTGTATCGTATATATTATATACGAGTATAATATCGTGATATCTTCGAACCCTGTCGTAAGTCTTAAATTGAGGAGTTATCTCTCTCAGATCAAAATACATAAAAGCTGGCTGGGCTGGGATCGTTTAAAGATTTGCTCACATTTCTGTCAATTTGTTGGCAAATCTTTAAACCAATCAATGGTAAAAAGAGCCTCCATTGAATTTGCAGTAAACGATATCTTATGTTAAATTTGAAGAATCAAATATATTTAGAGAACGATTTAGTGATAAAATCGACGCAAATATTATTATTACAGCTTTTGCTGTCTGGGCGCTAAAATCTTTTCAACAGGTAGCAACGGAGGCGTTTTGAATAAATCGCTACGAATTAATTAATTCATTTTGATGTGTGAACTTATCTCGTTCAATACGAATCGATTCATTCGACGGTACACACCAAAAGTATATTATTATTACTTCTTCCACCATTCAGTACTTTATCGACTTTAATTCGACTCTGTATCTCATTTCTGTGCAGAGATATTGCGTTAAGTATTACTCGGACGTCTCCGACTTCTTCTACCAGTCAAACCACTCTAAACACTCCTGACACTAATAAGAACAAACTTTGAAATTTACAGCGATATCGTTTGACTACTTTTCGAGTTTTGCTAGCACAAACATACGCAGGCTGAATTTGTATGTATAGACTAGCTGACGTGTACCCGACCTTGCTCGGAGACTTTTCTCTACTATCTACTGATCTATGATCTCCTTATTTAAATCCGTTGGGTAGTTTAGAAGAACTAAGCGCACAAACCCTATTTTTGCTGAATGTTCGTTTATGTGAAAGGGGAAGGGATGGTAAAGGTTTGTATTTATGGGGAAATTTTATGTTTTGTCAAATTATTTTTTTTTAGTAACCTGACAATATTTCAGAACCTCTTTAGAATAGAGGACTTGACCGAGGATCGAACCCGCGACACCTGTGTCTGAACCCATCGCACTTGTTCACTCGGCTACAAATCGCACTTATTCATAAATTGAATTTAATCGTTACGTCTGGAATACATATTTATTTATTTATTAATTTTCTGGAAATCGACAAGTTTACATTTGTTTCAGTTTGTACATAAGTATTATATAGCCAAAATAAAACCAATTATGGATTTCCTCCTTGTGACTTTACCTCTACTGAGACAGCGTAATAAGGAATAAGTAAATTAAATTTGTAAGAAAGGAATATAAATTCAAAAATTTATACAAAAAAAAGATTATATAAAAAGAAACATTTACAAAACAAAACATGGAGAGAGGTTGTAGATATAAATCAAATCGTAATATAAAATATAAACAATAGAGGCACAACATTATTCACAAACCATCAGAGGAATATTATTTTATGGACCTCTTGTATTTGGTAAGTTCGCAACTGAAAATATCCACCTTGGATAATACGCTAGTGTAATTATTGCATAGTCTGTTAAGGCAAGAATTCTGCTTAGAATTCATTTTGCATTGATCCACCATGAACAGGACAGAAGAGCGTGTTGAACGCGCAGGTACATTGAATTGAATCTTATTTAGCAACTCTGGGCATAACTTATAGACATGAAAAACAATAAAAAAATAATTAATAATATGGTTTTATTTTAAGAAAATTGCAGTAATTTTGCATTTTGCTGGCATATTTGTTTACTTGGAGCAGATGGATGAGTTTGCATGTTTGGGAAGTAAGTATGTTTACGAGAAATTGAAAGGCTAGAGATATTGAAACCTACCCTGATATGTGGCAATGAGGGATGGAACTGGTAGAGGAATGAGATTGTAGAAATGAGTTCCCTGAGGCGTATGTGATCAAAATGACAATTAACGCACCTTCAAAAAGTGATCTGAAGTCATGAAATTGATGAAACAGAAGCAAGGCTAAATAGGTTACTAAGGTCGGGTTTATAGGTTAGTTTTATCATCGCGATTAACGATTTAATATCACTTTTAAAGGTGTGTTGAATTGTCACTGGGTTGAGTTATCACAGAACCGTTTAATGTAGATATTCGCAATGAGTAAGACTAAGAAAAGGATGCTCAGATGGTTTGGCCATGTAGAGCGAATGAATGAAGAAAGGAATGTAAGAATATATGACGCGAATGTGAATGGCTCGTGGACGCCCGAGGAAGACATGGCACGATCAAGTGAACCAGATACTTGAGTCGGGCCATGTGAATGAGACAAGGAGTGTGAGACAAGACCGAGTTGTTTGGCAGTCCGTCCTCTCTGCCTACCCCTGATTAGTTAGCTAGTTATTTGTGTAAAGTATGCACTCTTCCGAATCCTTTGTTACCATTAACCCGGTTAATAACGAATTATTTTACGTAACCTGTCAACTGCTATCAACGAGGTAGTACTGTATAGCGACTGCCATATCAAGCGAAATTTCAATTACCTGTCTAACTAAAGCTTTGTTACGAATATCTTCAACTGTTGGTGTTAATTAATTCCATTAGAGAATTTACTAGTCTATCGTAATAATTATTGTTATCGGGTTCTTAAATTATTGTTCTTAGATTTTAAAATCTTCGTAATTTTTTATTTGTATTGTAACACTAACACCTGTAAATAATATTTAATTAACTGAGGTAGGTACTCGTACTTGGTCTTCCCCTCTCGGCCTCTACAAATTCACAGTATGACGTAAGGCGCCTTGGGCCTGACGAAATGAATAAATCAAAAATACAAGACCTCACCTCACTTCAACATGATGCTCTTAAATACGACCAAAGTCGGACTCCAAGCACTAATAATGCATTTGAAATGATTCTGTAATTCTACCTTTTATGTGCTCGATCTGATAAAATTTGAATTAAAGACGCTCATGATCTGTAAATTCTATGCTCTGCCATACAGAATTTAAGGAAAAACTGGGTCCGATTCTTTAAATTATTTAAGAAATGATCTTGTAACTCTACCCTAAATTTACCGATACAGACGGTGTGGTTCTTTGACCTTCTATATGGCGCGATCCACATGCTACATTCCGTAGACACCACCTCGCAAGCGGGCCAATTTCCCTTTTTATCGAAATTACAAACGAACCTAGGGTTTCCACGCCCTTTTTGCAAAGTGCACGCAGACTAGTATTATAATTTGGGTTCGGGTTTCTGACTTGTCTATCGGGTTCAACTTGCTGTGAATTATGTCGGGTTTTTGTTGAAAAAAGGGCAACATTGTCTTGCACGACATTGTCCCGACAGAAAAACAAAGCGTGAAATCTTTTTACAAAGTGCAACGGTTTTGAAGGTTACAATCTACAATTTAAAAGTGAACATTTTAAAATAATAATCTGATATAAGTGGCTGCCTTATATTCCTATAGGACTTATTATTATTATTATTCGTCCGTTGATATTTTAATTGGTTTTTTGATAATGCTTTACATTTATTTGATCATTTGTTACTTGGGAATAAGATTTGCGACGTTGCCGTTTTTCTCTTTTGGCATTGATAAAATACAAATAATCAAGAACCAGGTGGTGAATTGTTATTAATTTTAATGTGTTTCTTTGCCAGAGCTTAGAAGATTTTATTGCAATTTTAATTCAAGTACAGAAGACTTGCACATAAATATTTAATGAGTTGAAGCAAAGCAAAATGTGATTTATCGATATGTTTTGCATTTTACGTGAATAAATCCAAAACACACTGTATTCAGAAATTACCACAGCCAAACGAAGTTGCACGTAGTCAATAATTAAATAATTTTTGATGTAATGAATTACCGTTCGAAGTCAATGGTTCCCTCCTCGAGGGGATGTAATTTTCAACCAAAGTTTAGACAGAGACAAATAATTTCAATTTTTCCACCGTACTAAGAAAGATAAATCCCAAACACTATCAAATTATTTCTTTACTTCGCGATTGAAGTATAAGGTGTGCGTGGGTAAAGTACATAAACTTTGAGAGGTGATTCTACATTATGGTAGAAGTAAAAAAGAAAAATATCTTTTTTCGGAATTCTGATAAAATAATAAAATTTTCCCATGTAAAAATATTTTTCCTCACAAGATATTAATTTCTCCATACGTTGAAATTTCTAAAGAAGTTTTTTTACTTTTTTGCTTGTACTAAAAAGCCGATGTAAGGCGAAACCAATCCAAAAAATAATATGAATTATGTTTTTAATTTTTGGTAGGCGGGTACCGCCGCCCCGGGAAACTATTTATCGGATAACCCACACCTCTGCTATAGGTCACCCCAAGCGGTTCGCTGCTTTTGGTGCACAGTGACTATTCAACACACCTTTAAAAAGTGATAAAAAGTCATTAAAAACGATGAAAAAAATATTTTAAACCTAACTTAACCTAACCTACCAACCCAGTTAACCCAGTTAATAAAGTTTTTGTTTCATCACTTTCCATGACTTTATATAACTTTTTAAAGATGTGATGAATTATCATTTTGATGATTTATCCGGTCACCCGGGGTTCATGGGATGAGGTTTGACCAGGGTATCGATTCTCCAATCCAGGGCCGCTCGCAACTGCCATCTAAAGTACACATATTGGTCGACATTCTTATTCTTGAGTCTCGTCGAAGGAACATAATTACATACACCAAACTTCAAAAGTCATTCCACGCGAATAAAGAGTGCGTAGAACCACCCGTTGTTCGAGTGGAATGACTTCGTCGAGAATCGAGGACCATGTCTTTCCAGCTGAACTGAAAAGTTGGGAATTAATAATGTATATGTTTCTATTACTTATTTCATTAATTTCATCAATTTATTACGCTATCTTTTAATTACATTACATTATAATTAATTCCGTCCCGTCCTTGATTATGACATGAGACGTTGTTTCCTTAACAAATTACCCGCGCGGGGTTGACGGGTGTTAAAATGATATTTATCTTGCGCTGTTATAACGACTATAACTTTATTTTGTTATTGTTAGCACTTTTGAAATCAATCTCATTGTTGTTAGTAATTTAAAAGTGAAACAAGTGATATTGATTGCTTCGTAGCGGTGTAAAGTTTGATGCATCAATATGAATCGATTTATTTATTTGAACATATCTCAATACTTCGCTCGCTGTGAATAATTATTGACTGTGATTTAAACGGTATATTCATATAGAAGTGTTCTATTTCTTAATTTTATTTATTTATTTATCAACGCCCTACTGGGCTTTTACATAAAGATCACAAAATAAATTTAAAACCACAGTATAACACAAATAATAAAGCATAAAATACAGTAAACTTAAGTTAAGTTATTATCACAATTAACTTAAGTAAGACAACTTAGTAAGAAACTCTTAAAAACTTAAAATTATTATTATAATTCCCGATAAAAACCAAAAAAATCTTTGGATCCTTTTTAGCAAAATATAAATATTGATTTTTTTTAATTTGTTTTTACCTACACAAGCATTAGGCATTTATGTTACTAAAAAAACATCACATTCATGGAAGTTTTATCAAATTCATACTTTAAAATTCAATGAAAACATTATAGTCCGAAGTAACTTCGCTTTTTCCGATAACATGACACTAAATTCACAATATCACTTTATTAACGGATTAAAACTGACGAAAAATAACACAAATGACGGTGAATACATTGAATTATACTAATATAATAGTGAATTGGTCATTAAGGCGAAGCTTAATGCTAAATCACTATTTTGATTAATCTTTATAACGAATTGGTGGACATTATGAATACCAAAAAATATGCTTTAGATAAATAGAAGATTTTCCTATAGCTTCGCTTGAGTAGAATACAAATAAAATAACAAATTACTTAATAAAAAATATAAATGTAAACTACTAAAAAAATTTTTTTTTTCAATAGAAATGTATGAACGCGTAAAGAAAACCACAATTAGAAAATACAGTATTATTGCTAAGATTATCTCTGACAGTTTAGCTTGATTAACTTTTTGGCTTTCTTATAAAATTATTTACAAAATAAATAAAAAGTTTTGTGCTTGAAATTGAACGATTCTAGACTCCCGTCTGTCAAGCGATTTTGATGCCTATTACCTACAATATAAGGCATTTAGGCATGCCAAGAATATACACATTTTTGTAGCTTCCTATTAAACTAGAAATTATGAACTTAAACATAATTTGAATCACACATCACATATCAAAACTGTCATTTTCCCGGGTAGCAAATGCGCGTGGCGCATCAGCAGCATTCGCCAGTCTGCCAAAATTCAATGTTTTGTCAAATGCCAGTTATTTCGCATCCCGTTAAAGACATTTTTTGTTAGTAATAATTCTTCTAGAAATTGTACAGTTTTTGTACAATGTGTAACAAAAACACCGTTTAACTGCTGTGAAATCTTTTTTATTAGTAAGGCTGTAAGTAGATAGTTTTAATACAATTTAAAATAATATTTTACAGCATAATTCATTCATTATTTGGTTCCTTAGAACAGGCAATCTGTCTAGCTAGAGTAGCTCGGAACTAATAAAGACCTTAGAAGACATAGTAACACTTGTGCACATTTAATGAAAATATAAAGCACTGTGCACGATTTTGAAAATGTGTTGTTTTCGACTGAAAAATTAGAAAGATTAATACTATAACTCCTTCCGTATCTTGCTTCACATTCTTCCGGGCTGGACCACAGTGTAACTAGAAAAACTTATGACATTGAATAAATCATGTATTTCATCAAAACCACGTTCAGAAATCATAATATTAATGACCAGCTGAACCCGCCATGCGTTGCTGTGGCTCATTATTTCTTTACAGATAGAGAAACAATATTAAGTGTTGCTTTTACGTGCAACAGATGACACTGTTTTCCAAAAAAAGCATGTTTGTCTAACAAATGGCGCTTTTTTTACCTGTCACATGTGACGTCTTTATAATATAGGTATATAAAACAAAAGCGTATTCGAATGCCACGTTGTGTCAAAATTTCAATGCAATCGGTGAAGAACTTTCGAGATATAAGATTTTGAACAAACGAACATTTACATTTTTATTTATATGAGAAGAAGATAGAAGATTTAGATGTTAGTAATCGTCTAATCGAACTTTCTAGGTCAAATCCAGCCGTTTACTATGATCGTTCTTTTAGGACGGGTTGTTTCGGAGAATTTGAACAGTTCATCAAATTTCAACGTTCATTTTCAAGTTCTGTGAAAGATTTTTTCAAGTTCTGTTTTTATTTCAGTTTTGTCAAGCAACTAGCCTACAATGATATAATAACAGAACTTGAATAGGACTTTCACAGAACCCGAAAATGAACGTTGAAATTTGATGAATTGTTCACATTCTCCGAAACAACCCGTCCTTAGTGTAATAGCCCCTCTCATCTGGAATAGACTTCTCTCAGCTCTTACTAATCTCCAGAATTTAGCTGAATTTAAACGGGCTTTAAAAACAAAATTATTTAAAAAATCTTACTAGTCATAAATCTTAACTTCTTTTCAATATTTTATAATAACCCATATTATTAAACTTCCGGTAATTGTTTGGTTTCGGTTGTCTCCTTATTGTACCTTTTTAAAATGTCTGCTCAGAAAATTCTCATTTCTGAGCACAAAATGCCTCCTGTTTTATATTATGTTTTAGTTTTAATATTCTTGTTCTGTCCTGTCCTGCTATTATTGTTATTCTAAGTTTTGCCATCACTTTGTATAAACAGTATATTTAGTGTTATAATATTAGATCTGTATTGGGTATCTGTTGGCACACTGTAGGGCTGGGTGTAAAATTTACGACTTTCGTAAATTTTTGATAAGTTACTCACAGGAGCGATTACATATGCATCCAACTTATCGTAAATAATGCTCACGGAAGTTGTTTGGAAGTTTAACTTACGAACTTCTCACAGAGACCGCTACACCAGTAATTTTTTTTTTTTTTTTTTCATTTTCTAGATTCTTATATTCCATGAAGTGGTGAATCATTTAAATTTACTGAATTTAAAGTTAATGTTCTTTATACAAATAGAACGGCGTCATATGCGCCTCACAATTTTTACCTCATATGGGTTTATTCAAATATTACCTGGCTTTTATAGACTTAGAGGCCTTGTATTTTCTCGGTAGGGAAAAAATTTGTTACCTAAAAACCCTACTAAAATTGCATGTTTTCATCCAGCATCAGCACCACCAGCGACCGACAGCGGCCATATACTACATACGTGTCTGTTTGTGTTGTGTTGGGAATGGGGGGAGGAAATTTCGGCTGCGCCCTATTGTTGGGTTCCTTCCGCATTTGCCGTTGGGAGTAAGGAAAATCGCAGAAAACCTTACCCGGAAGGAGCGGCCGAACGTCAACTTGAAACGTATACGGCCTTCAGTAACATCGGTATATGATGTCCTGCATTTTTTGAGATGTGTGTGTGTGTGTCTGTTTTTATGTTAATATATACTTATGGGAGGATAGAAAATAAACATACATATACATACAAATTATAAAATATTATATAAATATATAAATAGATATATAAACATTATATATTTAGGAGGAAAGTCGGGAGTTTAGGAAATACCTACTGCTCGCTATTCGTCCGCGTCTGATTCTGGTATGTACCATATGTGATCATGGTCCATGAGGATGTGTTTAGGTAGTCTGTGTGTGTATTTGAATGTCAGGTCGCTCGGAGCGTTGTATTGTCCTATGTCTCGTATGAGTGGATTTTTACTAAGTGTGAGTGATTTGTAAAAGCGTGTAGTGAGTCTGTGTGTGAATTCGAATAGAGTTGGAATTTGTTCTCGTTCGTGTAATCTCTTCAAGTTTGTTCTGAGTCTCGTGTTGTATGTGATTTTAATGCAGAGATTTTGAAGTGTCTGTAGTTTCTTGTGGTCTGTGTGTGAGATGCTGCTCCATACGGGAATCGCATACGAGAGTACCGGACGAATGAGCGAGTAGTAGACGAGGAGTTTGGTTTTGGGAAGTAGCGGACTCCGTCTATTGAAAATTGGCTTCATCATGCCGATCGCTTTTCGCGTGCGCGCGTGCATCTTTGCTTGGTGAGATTTCCAGTTGAGGCGGGAGTCCATGGTCAGGCCGAGATATGTAACTTCATCTTTCCATTCAATGCTGTGTCCTCCCATTTCGATGTTGAAGTCAGGTGTTCTATTTATACGTTTTCTCGTGAACATGATGGCTTCGGTTTTCGCCTCGTTCAGTTTCAGGCGCCATTTCTTGTAGTACTCTACGAGCGCGTCGAGCGCCCTCTGTAGGTAAATTGCGGCCATGTTCGCTTTCAGCGAGGAAACGTATAGTTTGACGTCATCTGCGTAGATAGACAGATTGCATCTCTCGTCTCGGGGGATGTCGTAGGTGAACAGAATGAAGAGAAATGGTCCCAGTAAACTTCCTTGCGGCACGCCTTTTGGAATCTCACGCATTGAAGATAACACGTTCCTTATGAACACTCTGAACGATCTATTCTTTAGGTATTCCTGTATCAGTCTCGTTAGGTATATGGGCGTGTTGGTGCGGTGCAACTTATGCACGAGCCCGTCTATCCATACGGTGTCGAATGCCTTCTCTAGGTCGATGAGCGCAGCAGCGGTGAAGCGATGTTCGTTAAATTTTCTTGCGATGTATTCCGCTACTCTGGTGAGTTGATGGGTCGTGGAGTGCCTCTTTCTGAAGCCGAACTGCTCGTCTGGCAAAGTCTTGTGTTCGTCGTGGTGTGGGACAAGCCTGTTTAGTATAATTTGTTCAAATACCTTGCTCAACGTAGATAGTAGGCTAATCGGCCGGTAACTTGTCGGCTGCGTTCTATCTTTATTCGGCTTTGCGAATGGCAGCACGGTCGCCGATTTCCAAATCTGGGGAAAATGCCCAGTCATGAGGCAGGCATTGAACAGTTTTGTAGTGTAGATGATGGCTTTTTGAGGGAGATGTTTGAGTAAAATGTTGTGAATTTGATCGCTTCCCGGCGCCTTGTTCGTTCTGAGTCGCTTGATTGTGACCGCAATCTCGCTCGGCGTTGTGAAATGAATATCTTCAGCGTTTGTCTGCTCTGCTTCGTTCAAATCTCGTAGAGAGTCAGCTACGATCCGGTCCGTAGCCGGGTCGGAAAGGCCGTCTGTAGCGGCGTAGGCTCTCTCGAAGCCGTCGGCGAGTGTGTCAGCTTTTTCTTGTAGCGACAAAGCCGTCCCAGGGCCGTTCAATTTCTGTAGCGGGGGGATTGTGAAATCTTTATGTCTCAGCGCGCTAGCCATTTTCCATAATGAATTATCCTTCGGCGTGAGCGACGCGACTTTTTTGTCCCAAAGTTCGCGCTTGAGTTCTGCGATTTCGGTCTTGATTTCCCTCTGCAGGCAGTTGTACGCTGTCTTGAAGTATTCGTCACGCGTGCGGTGGTACATGCGTCGCAGGCGATTTTTGTCCTTGATGAGCGATAAAACGTGCTCGGGAAGCTTGATCGTGTATGATTGTACTTCTTTGAGAGGAATGTGTGTATCTTGTGCTGTTTGAAGAATCTCTGTGAGAGTGCTTGTGGCTGCGTCGATTTCTTGTGGCGAGCGCAGAGTTCCCGAAGTGAGATGAATTCGTTCGTTGACTTCCTTTTTAAATCCTTCCCAGTCCGCATCCTTATAATTGCGCTGTTTTCTGGGGGTCCTTGAAGTTGTGCCGCCTATAGTAAAGCACACGGGCAGGTGGTCCGAAGACAGCTCGTCTAAAGTGCGCAGTGGAGATATTGTCTTAACATTTTTCTCGAGTACTATATCCAGTGTACTCGGATATCTAGAGCGTTGCGAGTAGTACGTGGGTCTGTCGGGCGCCATTATCGAATAGGTATTTGTCTGCATGTGTGTAAAGAGCGTATTTCCGTTCGCATTACCTCTGTAGTTATTCCAGTAGTTGTGTTTGGCGTTCAAATCGCCTCCCATCACAACGATTGGTCCCAGATTGAGCAATTTATTGAGATCTTCTCTCACTAGGTTACTTTGGGTGCAGTATACGGAGATGATGGTATGCGCTCTACCCTCTATGGTGACTTCGATAATCGTGGCTTCAGCGTGCTTCAACTTCGGAGTGGGAATTCTTGTGGACGTCATTGATTGTCGAACGAATATTGCGGTTCCTCCGCCTGATCTTCCCTGTCGGTCGTCTCGGTAAATCTCGAAGCCTTGCACTCTCAGCGGTACGCTTGGATTCAAGTGGGATTCTGATAAGAGAATTATGTCGGTGTTTAATTCATTTGCCAAAGCGAGCAGTTCGTCTGTCTTGTTGCGCACGCTAAATGCGTTCCATACGAGGACTCTCACCTTCTCGGGATTAGACATCGAGGGTGGTCGTGAGGAGCTCCATCAGGACGACGAGCTTCTCTGCTCTTGATGTGCAGCGGGCGAGCTGCGATCGCATCCTCAGGAGGCCTTGGAGCAGGGCCATGATATCCAGGTCGTCCTCTGTAGTGGTGGGCGCGCGCACGGGCTCCTGCTGTGAGCGGGGCTGGGGGCGGGGGTGTGGGGGCGGCGCGGTCTCGCGCTGCTCTTGGGCGGGGGCGGTGCCTCCGGCTACGTTGGCCCATGTGCGTCCATCCGTCCTCGGCTGAGGAGGTGGCCTGCTCGGGTTCTGTTCTGCCGGTGGAGGTTGGGGCCTTCTGGCAGGTCGCTGCTGGATTGAGGCGACGTACGCTACCCGCTTGGGGCAGCCTCTGTAGTTGGCGGGATGCGGGCCTGAGCAGTTACAGCATGCGGCGGGCTCGTCTCTCGTCTTCTTGGGGCATTCTGCCGAAGCATGCTCCAGTAAGCATTTTACACACCTTGCTGTGTGCGAACAGTTTCGGGACCCATGTCCGAAGTCTTGACATCTGTAGCACTGGGTGCCGTGCTGAAGGTGATTACTCCTGTGCTTCTGGAGTCGAATGCGGCAGTGGCACAGGTATTTGACGGCCGCGCGCAGCTGTCCCATGTTGACTTCCTTATTGAAGTGCGCTAAGTATATGGGATACTAATTTGAGGCAGTCATCTTGACCACCTTCACAGCTGGGAATCCTTGCGATTCCAGATCCGCCGCGATGTCTTGTACTTCAACTAGAGGCAGGCCCTTGATCACGGCCTTCTTCATTTTTTCGGCTTCGGCCGTGAATGTGTGGAAGCCGCGCGCCTCCGCTCGCAGTCCATTGGTGAGGGCGCGATGGTCCTCCATCGTGCGCACGAAGATGTTGGCCGTGCCGCCCCTGTTATATCTAAAAGTGAAGAGCTTACCCGCCCCCAGATGTCCTTGTACCGCAGCTGTGATCTGCGCGTGTGTCATGTTCCCCAGGGTCATCACAACCGGGGGAACACGGTCTCTCCTTCCGGTACCTGCGGGGGAGAAAGAATTATTAGTATTGGCACGCTTATTACGCGGCGCGCCGGCGCCTTCGCTTACCTCGGGCAACTCTTCAAAACGGTTGCCACACTGGAGCGGTTGTGGTCCCCGTGGGGACATGGGCCTCTTTGCGGGGTTGGACGGCCTCGTCCAGCCTCCATCCTGGGGGGCAGCCGTCTCCATCGGCTGCTGGGGCCTCGGGGGCGCCACGTAGGCCGACGCTGGGCCTATCGGGGGGCGCCTGGGGGCAGGACTGGGTCCTGTTGCCCAGGAGGGGCCTGCTGCGGGCTCCGTCATCTCAGTTTCGTCGGGCGTGGTGGCAGTCGTGGTGGTGGATGGTCTCCGGGTCCTTGGGTCCTCGGAGCGGGGCTGTGGTGCGGGGACCGTAAGGCGCACGGTCCCGGTCTTCTTGCGAAGCGCAATTTGGTGAGCGCCGGGTGGTACCACGACCGGGGAGTCCTCGTGGTCAGCGGGGAGCATCCTCGTCGGGAACATCTTGACAGGCGGTAGTCTGTGCCTCCTCTTGAAGAGGGAGCACGTCTCTGGAGCTTGTGGGCGGTTTGCGGGGGCCAGCGTGAGTCTGCGTTGTTTAAGTATAGCGAGAAAGTGTTGCCTTGATAAAGGCAGTTGGGTAGGCGCGAGCGCCTGTTCGGTGGGCCGGTGGGATCCCTCCGGCCGGCAAAAGTAGCGGGGCCTGGCTGATTACTCAAGCCAGACAAAAACGACTTCTGTGGTTGATCTCTCTCCTGTCTCCTATCGTGGCTGTCGGCTCGTCTACACCAGTAATTCTATTTTTGGTAAGATGGCTTCTTGACAACAACGCGTTGCCGCCGACTTTGACAGCTGTCAGTTACTAATATTTGATAAGGGATTTGTTTATTTACGGTTAGATCATGGATCCCCATATAGTACCTACCCAATTCCGCACATAACGGATTGCCGCTGCGATAATATGCACAATTTTGTCAAACAAAAACGTAAGGGCCCGCAGAGTGTTGGATTAGGAGTTGGCTTCAAAGAAAAAGTACTGATGGGGATTTCGTTCGAATTAAGAATTATTGAGGATCAACGAAAATTCTTTTTTATCCAAATTAGAGCAACTAACGTCTAATACATATTGGAAATGGTTGGACCGCTAATTAAAAAGAATGATACTCGTTTTCGCTAATGCTATTTCACCAGCTGAAAAATTAATGAGATTCCTGAGGCGTATGTGTGAACACCATGTACGATCGTGTGAGAAATGCGGAGATCCATCAAAGAGTACAAGGCTGATGTAAGCGTAATGAGTAAGATCAAGAAAGGGACGCTTAGATGGTTTGGGCATGTAGAGCGAATGAGCGAAGAAAGGAGTGTAAGGAGAATATACGATGCAAATGTGAATGGTAGCAGAAGTCGGGGACGCCCGAGGAAGACATGGCACAACCAAGTGAATCAGATACTTGAGTCGGGCCATGTCAAGAGTCAGAATAATAAAAGAGTACCTATGTATTAGACGATGTATGAATGTGAATGAGGCAAGGAATGTGTGCCAAGACCGAGTTGTTTGGCGGTCCGTCCTCTCAGCCTACCCCTGCGGGGAAACGGCGTGATGGTTAGTTAGTTAGAAAAAATAATGGACTCTTCGATTTTTGGCGTCAGGTAATGTTTCCTATGTATTCTTGTATTGCATTTTCGTATGCATTCATTGGAGTTATTAATTTATTGAGAAGTTTGATGGCTGATCCATCAGTGAAGTCGAATACTAGAATCATTATCACACATTTACACAGGCATTTTTTAAACATGACATTGTGTTAATGATAAATAAGCACAAAACACGGTCCCAAAATCTTATACACCTAGCATCGTCCACCCACACAACAAAATTTGGTATTAACTCATTACAATATATTTCATATAGACAATACAATGCATTACCTAATGAAATAAAGCAATCAGTAACTAACAAAAAAATATTAGTTAAAACGCTTAAAGATTATTTCCTGAAAATGTTTTTAAACCAGTGAATTTTCGCTCGCTTTCATATGTTGGTTTACTATGTTTCATGTGTATAGATGTCTCTCAGTATTTCTAAAATCTCTATTCTTAACAATGTATTTTTCTTTTTTTTTCGACAATGCACTTTTCCTTTTTTATTTATTTTTCTTTTCCTTTTCAATATGTTGTATTTTTTTTTAAAAAGTGTAATATCCTTGTAAAATGTATTTTATGTGTCTGTACTTCCCGTAATGAGTTTTATCTCAACTCATTGGGAATAATGTGTTACTTACCATGTTTTTTGTAATACATTATAAATAAATAAATAAAAATAAATAAAATGTTATGT
Source organism: Hesperophylax magnus (assembly GCA_026573805.1). Taxonomy (NCBI): domain Eukaryota; kingdom Metazoa; phylum Arthropoda; class Insecta; order Trichoptera; family Limnephilidae; genus Hesperophylax; species Hesperophylax magnus. Next base: position 586,937 of record JAIUSX010000016.1, read on the forward strand.
TAGTCTCCATAGATTATTGCAGTGTATTCTTTCATAAAGCTGTTCATGGCGACAAATAAACAAGTCCCGAGGAGCAACGGCAGAAAGACCTGTCAGTGTTGCAGATTTCTGTTTTACCATCCCGACAGTGACGTCAAAACTTACGGTAAGCGTCTCAACTTATCAATCTGTTTTGATAAGCTGTGAGAGAGCCGTAAATTCCCGCGTGAGCGATTAGACCTGTCAAAAACTTACGTAAAAAAAACTTCTGTAACTTGGTATAAATTACGGTAAGTGACTTATGGTGTCGTTTACATTGGTAAATTTGTCGTAAGTCGCTTACGTGAGCAACTTACAGGAAAAAACTTACAAGTGTAAAGGCAGCCTAGGAATAATTTTAAGAACCACTAATACTGAATTACCATTTTTAAGTTTGTGATAGTTAAGCGCTCTTGAAGTGAAATAACACTAAACTGCGCTATATAAATGCCATGTTATTATTATTATATAGATAGATGTATGGATTTGTGCAATCTGGAATTATATGCTTTGTACCGTATTATTATTGGATAATAGTCTGTATACAAATGTAATAAATAAAATAAAGTCGAGTATGAACGATTCATATCGTAAGCTTTGACCACGGTTCGCGATCGAATCATATTGTTTACAATTTTTACCCGGTAGATTCATATCGAAAGTGTTGTAGCTAAGTTGAGTATGAACGATTAATATCGCGAGCGTTGACTGCAGTTTGCGATCGAATCCTTTGAATCGATTCATGTTGAAGATAGCGATGATTAATTAAAAATAACTGACTGAATTAATAACAAGAGTGGTTAGTATAAAGTATCACCATTCGGGATCAAAGCGTTGCTTGAAATATCAATAGCTGTGTCAAGTGACCAGATCCGAATAGCCAGGTACTTCCCAACCTTTCTCTTTTTTTATCTTTTGACCTTTCCCACTCACTTCAGCTTCGCAATATACCCCAATTGATGTTGCTATAATCCCATTGGCTACGTCAGGAACATTTGAGAGTCTTGTGCAATGGTCACAAATCCTATTAAGGCCATGCACTACGTCGTGTAATATTTTAAATCGAGCCGCTATCAATAACACCCCTTACGTAGATGGCGATAAGGTTTAAATTCCCGCTTAACACCATCCGCCTGTTTTGATTTATGCAAGAAAAAAACATCGAAAAAAGTGCCTTTTATTTTATTTTGTGGATGTTCAGGCATAAATATTTATTTTTTTCCGATCATTTTATAAATAACTTAATTTGCCACATTATACAATAAAATCATAACCTAAAATGGGTTCGGAAAGTAGGAGATTTTGAACTTTAAAGCAGTTTTCATAGGCCTTATGCATTATTTTTTTCTGGGCTTATAAAAAGACTTTCAAAGGCCAAGATCTATTCTATTCGCAGTATTAAAGCATCTGAAACATTTCTAGGCGACCAAATTTTCAAACCAAAAACACATGATTTTGCATTACTACGTAGTGCATTGCCTTAAACATTTGAAATATAATATTAAATTCGTACGTTCCGAATTTTTACCGGTTTATAAAAATCTTTTTGTTAAACTTTTAAGTTTCTAAAAAAAAAGTTTTGTTTTTAAAGAAAATTAGATTCTCACACGCCCGTTCAACGTTGGTGTGGTAAAGCCGGCCTTGAGCACGGTTTACTTCCATTTTAACCGAACAAACGCCATGGTAATATGTCAAGTTCTTCACTGTTCTGAAATTGCGCGCAGCGTAATATTTACACCAAGTTTATGCTCCGAAGTCCGAAGTATGCTCCTAAAATTATAAAAAACACATTTTGTTATATAGGTAAAAAAAAATTCCACAGTGTATCTTTAAATGCAACTAAAGCATTTCTCAACAGATTTTTGCTCTATTTCAAACGTGTAGTGTTTTATTAAATATTTTCACCATTATCATTTTTTTTAATATTAGTGCGCTCCCTCTAACATTTGTATTGTCATATCTCCCTTTCAATCCGTCTTTGAGCGCTTACTGCGTGGCCAACAAACAACATGATGTCTTCCCAATGGAATTTCCGCCAGTATTTTACAAGGAAGTGATATACTGATATTATAGGTTATTGGTATCTATTACGAGTATTGTTGACATTTTGCTTCTGTATTCAATATATGGATGTTGGGAAATCCGTCCTATTAAAATCAGTATAATAATGCAATCTGTGTTGAAATTGCTGAAGTGAATGTGTCACAAAGGTAGTTAAACCTATAAATTTATAACAAACCTTTGAAATAGTAATTTATTGGGAAACTCGACTCGGAGTTGACTAACTTAGTTGGCCCTATTTTCCCTACGTCTATTCTATGTATTTATTGCTCTAAGCCGTTCTTGATTTGTGTTACTGATGTGATGTTATTTAAATATTTAAAATTTCGGTATTATTATGAAAATAATATAAAGTTTATTTATTGATTCAGGTTTTGAAGGACTATCTGTCCATCTACCTATATCTTATGTATCCATAGTATTTATATAAAGAAGTGTCCTATACAGGGTGTATCGGCAAGTACCCGACAAACTTTAACCAGCTATTCCTCAGCACATTTGGAGTAAAAAATGTTATGGGCGCTTTGCTGTCCGGTAACATTTTTTTTCCATTAAAAATAAATAATCCACACTCCGTCACTGTCATTTGCATTGAATCTCGTGTTCAACAGCTGTTATTAGCAAGTGTGTCAAAAAGTGTCCTCGCTCTTTCGTACACACTAAATAATAATAGTTAAAAATGAGACGAATGGTGCCGTGCCATTTCGTTGTGATTGTAAAAGCGCGCCAACGTAGGTACGTACGTACATTATTCAACGAAACTCGAACAAAATATTGCCAGATGGGTTTTCAAACTTTGACAAAGGATAAAACATTGGTGACATGTGGTGAAAATATGAATAGTAAATTTTTTATTAAAAAAAAATGTTACCGGACAGCAAAGTGCCCATAACATTTTTTACTCCAAATGTGCTAAGGAATAGCTTGTTAAAGTTTGTCGGGTACGTGCCGATACACCCTGTATATTTGTTGTGGCGGACGCCGGGCGGGCAGTGGATTTGATTTTTTACACAAATCTACAGTTTTATTCCGATATTGATGAAATTTTGCATACTTGACCTTCAAAACAAGACGAAGATCACTGTCTACACGAGATTCAGAAAACTGAATAAAATCTGGGCAACGCCGGGTACTTAAGTTAGCTGGGTGGGTGGGTTTGTTTTTTATACAAATCTACAGTTTTAATCCGATATTAAACATTTTGCACACTTGACCTTCAAAACAAAAGCTACATTGGGAGAGATGAAATAACTCCCTCATCCTTTTTTTCCCATTCCTTTAGCAGAATTTTGGTAAATGAAATTTTGCACACTTGACATAATAATTAAGGAGTGATTAGACAAAGTTAGGTGAGAAAACGATAGATCAGGAATTCGTTCGGAAGCAAAAATTATAATATTTATTTTAAAAAAAATGTGTTCTGCTGTATTTTTCACGGCAATCTTTGATTCCAAAAAAATGACGAATGAAGATAATTCTCCGATAATAACATACTGTTAGGAGTGGCTGTTAGTAGTCAGAAGATATATAACTCCTAGACTTACAGCAGAATTTCTGTGTTAAATTAATCTTTAATGCATCATATTGTTGTTTTATTTCCATTAAAGTTTCTGTCTATCGATACTTCATCCATATAGTTTTAGAAAGCGTAACGTCTGACAGGCCTGCAAATCACAACAAACACTTGTTAGAAAAACTACTCCAACTAAAAAGATCAAATCAATAACGTAAATAAGTCAACTTCAACAAAACGAATGCTGGAGCATTTTTACCCTCTGCCTTTATTTTGTTAGTACGTTTTTATTTTTATTGTATTGATTCCAGACCGGACTAAAGAACAAGTAAAGAAAACCATCCTAACGCAAAAGATTAAATCAATATAAATAATCAAACATCTTCAACCGAGCAAATGCTGACACATTTTTACTCTTGTCGTTTATTTTGTTAGTATGTTTGTATTTTTATTGTATTGATTCCAGTCGTATATATCAGATCAAGTACAAACGCTTATAAATGTGTCGACACTTATTGAAAAGTTGTGTATTTATACAATGACTTGTGGGATTACACCTTGTCTTTATTGGGTGCCTTTGTGTGCGGTTTCTTGGAATTGATTGCTCGCGATCTGGTTTTACTTTGTGGGGCGGAGATCGAGTCAGTTTGCCGATTCTCCGCCGACGGGCGGCGGCAGCACCTATCGGACATTATCATTATTATTTGCGTGACCTTATCGAAGCGATTTACACAAAGAATTGAGAGAATAGTGCCAACAATTTAATCGCGAATTATCTTAATTTATATTACCACATATTAGTGTTATTGTGTAGAAATGAGATCCCTGAGGTATGTGTGGAAAAACATATTGTAGGATCGTGTGAAAAAAACGGACGCTTAGATGGTTTGGAGATATAGCGGATGAAATTACTGTAAAGAATGGTAAATGGATGGTAGAAAAAGTCGGGGACATGACGCGATCACGCAAATCAGAATAATCGAAGAGTACCTATGTCTGAATGTGAATTATGAATCGAGAAGTATGTGCCAAGAAAGAGTTGTGTGGTGGTCCATCATCTTTGCTTACCCCTAGTTAGACAGATATTATAACGGTACCCACACTAAAAATGATTACTTATTCATTATTATACCTTCCATCACGCCTTTTGTCATGCAGATATAGTAAAAAGGATGGAACGCCATACTGTATGTATTCCTTGAGCGTCTCAAGGAAGACACTGTGTTTTTAGTTACCGGGTCAGATCTAGTCTGGCATATTCTCATTGATTCATCTATATTCATACATTCCAGTAATCTCATGACCTGCCTCAATTGTAATATGATTCACTCGCTCGTCTAGTGTTACCTTATTGGAAAGATCGTCAAAATAAATATAATATCTTTGGCCGTGGGCATAGACATTCAAATTAATAGATTATCCAATCAAGGAAAGAGGAACAAACCAACTTGCCCGGAGTGACCGCCCCTCTTTCGGTGATTTTTTAATAAATGAATCTGACAGTACACAAGCAACTCGCATTGTAATATCACCATTCGGTCCTCGAAAATAGAATCAGCTTACGAATTTCTAGTCCTTTTTTGAAAACTTAACTACTTCGGGTAAACAAAAGTTCTGGCTTATTTCCAGAATTGAATATTTTGTTAAACTATTTAGTTAGACACTTTTACAAATGTGTTATAATTTACCCACCTCACGCAATTTTAGCGTCGCTCCACCAGGCAATCGTGAACGAACATTCAGATCCTGCGCAGAAAAATTCCACAATGGACGGCGCTGCAAACCTTTGTCTTACTTTAGCAAACTTTACTTTTCTGTGCATGGTCGGGTTATTTTAAAGCGCGCGCTCCGGTGGACATGTTTATTCAAATCAATCGAACCCTCCTGGTGTCAAAAATATGGTCACGTGGTTTGCCTCCAGCTCGTCGAAATGACTAACATATTTCAAGTCAGGGCAAGTCTATCAATTTGCATATCTGTGGTCGTGGGTCAATTTTGTTTTACATATAGATACATATTGTTACTATATTATACATATAACTTATTGTCGACCACCATTATATAGTCATGAGCCAAGTATGGCGGTTGAGAGTACACAAATACTAAAGTTATAACTAGTAGTTTTGTGAAAAGTAGACCTCGCGTAATGTTGATTATTCTGATTTGACAGCTCGTAACGCTCACGCGAACTCTGGCGGAGTAAAAAGGCTACCTAACATGGCTACCATCTTGACCGGATTGATTGGGCACGGAACGCGAAAACAAATCTACAGGCAGACGGAACGCAAAGCTCTCGAGTTAAAACTGGACCGCTGAGCTCAGTCAAAAATAATAAATAACAAATTATTTAAAAAATTGTAATTTAGTGTTCAGCACCTATGTATGTCATTTCTAAGTGTTGTCTCCTCTTTCAATTAAATATGACAATGAGATAGGTATATATATATACAGGAATGATGAACAAAACCAGGTTTGTATTTTCTTTCGACGAAGATTAAAATATACTTACTGATTTTGTCACTAATAAAATTATTGTAAAATATTTTATTTCATTAATAGCAATCTGAATCGCAATCGTGAAATCAATAATCGTTGCATCACCCGCAACCGCAAGCGGCGTTTCGCGTTTTTTAGTCCTGTTTATACGCAGCCTTAAATATCCCATATGATATTTTTATGTGAATATCGCACAAGAGTCCGGACTGCCCGAAGCCAGTGAGACTATAGCATCTACGATTGGGCTATGTTGCCAGGTTGAAGGTAGTGGTCAGGGGAAGGAGTATCTAACCGGGTGCTTCACCCTTGTTCTGATTATTTAGGTGTCGCATTTTCGTTCGTTTTTTCTGTCTTACTTTCGGTGAATAGTAATAATATTTTACACATCCACTAAACAATTAATTTCGCTTTTATTGTGTATCAAAAATTATATTGTTGTATTGCCATCGAATTTAGTATTCGTTATCTTAAAAACTGATAAAATCAAAATGTAAATGTTCGTTTGTTCAAAATCATAAATCTCCGAAAGTTGTTTACCGATTGCTTTGAAATTTTGACACAACGTTGCATTGGAACACCCGTGTATTTTATCTAAATATATTATATAGATGTCACCTGTGACAGATAGAAACATGTTTTTTAAACAGCGCCATCTGTTTGACAAACATGAGTTTTTTTAAACAGCGCCATCTGTTGGACGTAAAACCAACACACTCTATTGTTTCTCCATCTGCACAGACAGACTGAGCCACAGCAACGTGTATGTAAGTACTTTAATGTGCCATATAAATTAATTAATGTTCTACTGGGGCGTTATCGCATATCCCGCCTCATGACAACTCAAGAAACAAATTAATAATATTCGGTCATTTGAATCTGAACGGCCTTGAGTACATGGTGACATTTTGCAAATTATTATTTACAATATTCGCGTGTGTAACAGTAGCTAGCAATACAGCGGCGTTCTCGACCAATTCGGATCGATCACTTTTATGTGTTACATAATTTCGCCTAAATCAACATCGGTCTAGTAAAATCATTTCGCTTCTGATACAGTTTTATCGAAAAGGAAAATGCGCAGACCTGATCGAGTTTTCAACCAGATTTAATGACCGATCTAAATGTGTAAACATGAATGTTTATTTGTTTGTGCCCTTTGTTAGATTCCAAAACTACTGGACCGATTTAAATTATTTTAAAGTTTGTTCTTATTAATGCCAGGAGTGTTTGGAGAGTAGTTTGAATTGTATAAGAAGTCGGGGACGCCCCAGGAAGACTTTACACATTATCTCTGTACGAGATTGGAGTGGAATAGTCGATATAATGTAGATTTTCTAAAGTAACAATGTCGTATACAGGTAAATGGTAGAAAATGTTGCGGACGCACGGGGAAAAATTTACTACTAACTGTTATTTCTGCACAGGGTATCGATTCTCCAATCCAGGCCGCTCGCAATCGCCGTCGAAAGTACATACATTGGTCGACATTCTTATTCTTGAGTCTCGTCGACGGTACATACTTACATACGCCAAATGTCAAAAGTCATTCTACGCAAACAACGAGTGGGTCGAACCACTCGTTGTTCGAGTTGATTGACTTTGTCGAGAATCGAGGCCCTGGAATAATATTCTTATGGGGTTTTATAGTCGATATAATAATGTAGTTTTTAAGAATAAAAATGTGTATTTCATGATATTACATTAAGTGAATAGTAGAAAAGACAAGAATCAAATTATTAATTATTTTATAAAATGACTATGTATGACTTGGAAGTGAATGGTTGTCTTTCAGCAGGGTGATACTGATTTATAAAATAAATAAAGTTACAAAGCATAACGCATGAATTATATTACACAGAAAACACACTTCTTTAACGGAGTGGAAGATACTCTCAGTATCGCCCTGGTGTAAGACCACCATTCAGAATTGAAACGTTAGTTGTTAAACGTAATTGCTTTTGTCATGTTAGAGAATAGATCTAAATAATCTGGTATTTCCCAACCTTCCTCTTTCACGTCTACTCCCCCTCCCCACTCCTTTCAGCTTCTCAACATATCCTGATAATTATTGCTGATGCCTTGCATTGACTCCGGGCAGTTGGGACTCCAATGCGATATTAACATAAAAAATAACTATTATTTAGGGTTTCAGTATTGCACTCTTAAAATAAATCATATCCCTGTTGGTTTTGTTGATCATGGAGGTGTCTGATCAAATGCGCTGAGTGAGCGCACAGCTTTATCGGTATATTTAAGCGATATTGGCCCTACACACGATTCAATTTGATTTAGCGGTTATATCGGTTGAATGGTTGTACCGCCGCCAGAGCATCGAACCATTTTTGTCTTTTTCTTTTCGTGTCAATAGTTAACGATGCTATTTAATAGAGCTACTGCAATTTTTTTGTTCTTATTATAGAATAGTAGTAGCGTTGCGCGTGTTCCAGAGAGTAGCAGCTGACAAAATTGTACCAACAATCGCGTCGTCTGTACACAGAGAAAACTTATCGATATAAAATATTGCTAATTTGTTGAAAATGTGGTCAAATTATTTGTATTCCTGCTAAAAACGGACTTGCAGGCCTTTAACTAATGAATTATTTGACATTTATTTCTTATCAAACTGTCGATAAAACACGTGTAATTCATAAAACTTCTAATGTTGTCACATTTCGTCATTATATTTATCAAAAAAGCGCACCTTCTTGAACGCGTATACCGATACATTCTGAATGTACTAATATTTTATTTTAACAACGGTATTTTAATAATCAGCCTTACTTATTTTTCTCCGTGTATGCAATACTCGACCGTTAAACCTAACCGATTGAGTCGTCTGTAGGGGGTTTTAGCATGAAACAATTAGATCCGAGTGGGTGATCGCCCCCGGCCCCGCGGCCCGCCGCCCTGCCGGGAGGAGCGCCAGTGTGTCACGGCCTCGGCAGGAATTTGGCATTTGAGGCCGGTCCAGTGAGCGGTTAGCTGATGTAAATGCAAAAAGAACTATCATACACAATCAATCAAAATAGGATTTTTTGCTTCAGCAAAAACGCTGTGAGCTTTGTCGTCATGAAATTTGATGAAACTATTTTAGCTCCAATTTTCTTTCCAAGATCTGCGCGCATATTTGGAAATGGGAGTCAGCTTAGAGTCAACTTCGTCTACCTGCCGGAGAAAACGTACAGATAGCTAATTTATTAGGAATCTCTTCAAATTATTCATTATCGTTATTATATTACGAATTTACTAAAAGTTTACCGGGAAGCGGCCTGCAGTCTCGTTTTTCATCGGATTACCAATAATTTGAAAAGATTTTTATTAAATCACCAATACTCATATTTCTCCGTATAATATAATACTTGGATTATTTATATAGTGCCGTTTTCATGAAAAATTACCTCAAGGGCGCTGCACATTTTTTTCTAAGGCTCTATCCTTATTATGTAACTGTAGATTACTAGCTGACGTGTACCCGGCGTTGCTCGACTTTTCTCTACTTTTATAATAATAATAATAATTGGATGACTTGTATAGCGTCGTTTTCGTGCAAAATCACCTCAAGGGCGCTGTACAAACTTATAATACATTTCTACAGTGATCTATGTTATTACTAACTATTTATGGAGATAATATACAGTACAATACTTACCTCATAGGTCACTTGAGATTAACACTTAATTAACATTATCTAATTGTTTATTAGCGAAATTTAGATACCTGAATTCTGTTGGACTTGTTATGGATCTTATTTCCGGAGGGAGTTTATTCCAAGCCTTCGGCCCAGATACTCCGAAAGCGCGATCACCAAACTTAGTATTTGGCTTGCGCTTAGGTTCTATCAGTCTGCTTACAGCTGATGATGTTGCTGATCTAAGAGTTGACTGCCTCAGACCAGTGTTTTCCGGGACGCATAGTTCAGAGATGTAGGGTGGGGCCATTTCATTGATGGATTTAAACACCATCCAGCACAGTTTGTACTGGATTCTTTCAGGGCATTTGAGCCAGTGAAGGTTACGAAGGTGTTCTGAAATGTGCGAATATTTTGAAATCTCGGCTATGAGCCGTGCTGCTGCATTAAACACTGATTGAAGTTTGCCAATTTGATATTTTGGAAGGCTGGCATAAATATAATATGCATGTATTATATATATAAACCTTCCTAAAGAAATTCTCTAAATGATAGTGAAAACTCTATCAAACTCCGTTGTGTCGTTTAGAAGAACTAAGCGCACACACAGACAGACGCCGATAGTGATTGTTTTATACTATTTAGATTAGAGATTTGTTATAACAACTTACAACTAGAGGCAATAGCAAATAGGCAAACAGATTGCATCCACCAGCCTATCGGCTATAATTTTACAGATAAAAACTGTATGTACAATGTACTCGTATCACTCACGAGCGTGAGTGATTTTATCTATTTTATGATAAATTATATACTAAGGAACATATTTACTTGGCAGGTCACTTTAGTGTTCCTTGAAATTTTTTATAGTTTATATAAATACATAAAATGAGGGAATTGTACCTAACCACTGTAAATGTCACATTTATTTAAATTAACTCCACACAGGAGACTTTGAGGAAAAAAAATTCTGCGGTCTTTGGGGATGCTGTGTGGAGGGGTCTTTTGTGGAAAGGAAGGAGTGTACCATGGTCTTGAAGAGACCCATGTTGTAAGAGGGTGAAAGACAGAGGCTTTCAAATCTTTCCACAGCTGAGCCGTTCTCTTATGACAAATGTCAAGTGTGCAAATTTTGGGCGCGCTTTTGGCGTGTTTCCCGACTGCAACGGTGTCGAAGGAAGCAATGACGCTAGTACCTCGGAGCATCTTCCATTGAAATACCGGTAGAGCTAGGACAGCACTCTCGCCCAACGCCTGGGCTCTAAATATTGCAATCCATTTGTTAAGATAGGAAATATATCTAACAGACCGCCCGTTTCTACACAGTCAAGGGTTTTTGTTCAGGTATTTTGGGGCTTCAGGCCAGAGGTGGCTGCCAAACTCAACCGTGGGGCGCATTTGCGGTTTGTGTGTACAGGGTTAGCAGTTTTTCACTATTAAAGTATCCGCGGGTCCTGTACAGTGCGCTCAGCTTCTGAGAGGCTAACTTAATTTCTCGATGGAACCCCCAGAAAATTTTATGTCTCGAATATCTGACAATTCAAGATCTCTCTGTTGTTACAGAAAAAAAACTATTATTTTAAGTTTTATATATGTTCCCAGTGAATCATTGAATAATAAATCTATTTTATATGAATTTTATCACCATTAAATTTTAAATCTTCACCCTTCTTCCCCAATTTTCTGCCCCTTACACTATATATGACAGTAAATACAAGCTTTGGACAAAGACACTATCAATACCATGCTATGAAAGCATTCAACAGTCTAACACTTGAAAATAAAATTGAGGAAAACAAAAATAAATTCAGACACAAAATTACAAAATGGATTAAAGAACAAAAAAGACAATATTACCAAAATTTCATAACATAAAATAATAAAACCTACACGTAACACACAAACCAATATAAAACACACATCACTCACAAACACACAAGATTATGTATATTTATCTTTAAATGTATGATGTATATTATTTTTTATATTATAAATTGAAGGCCTCAGCACGGATAAGTCATCCAGTGAGGCCAACATTACTGGATAACTATGAAATGTAAAAAAATATTGTACCATAATAAAACATTTAAAAAAAAACCGTCCTGTCCCTAAAAAGAACAGTTGTTCAAAATACTACATCTTAATCTTTATTTAATTATGCAATGGTGTCTGTTTATGCACAGTAATTGAACATGCAATCATTCGATAGATAAGATGATATGGCCCCCGGTGTTGGACCGGAATGATAACGCTGATAAGATTCTATAAATAAGACAGAATAAAAATTATCCGTGTCAGCATCACACATAACACTACAAATAATAATATGTATCACTGTACTTTCTTCCTATTCTTCCCATTCGTCCATTCTCTCTTTATACTGATATTATCATCTGCTCGTGAGCTATGAAATGTAATACACGAGATGAAAATCATCGGAACAATTTAATCTGAGCCAATGCTAAGTTAATTCAAACTTAACGTAAGGAATAGTTACTATATTTATAATCTGAGCCAATGCTTAGTTAAAACATAACGTATGGAATAGTTGCTGTATTTATAATCTGAGCCAATGCTCAGTTAAAACTTAACGTATGGAATAGTTGCTGTATTTATAATCTGAGCCAATGCTTAGTTAATTAAAACTTAACGTATTGAATAGTTGCTATATTTATAATCTGAGCCAATGCTTAGTTAAAACATAACGAATGGAATAGTTGCTATATTTATAATCTGAGCCAATGCTTAGTTAAAACATAACGTATGGAATAGTTGCTGTATTTATAATCTGAGCCAATGCTCAGTTAAAACTTAACGTATGGAATAGTTGCTGTATTTATAATCTGAGCCAATGCTTAGTTAATTAAAACTTAACGTATTGAATAGTTGCTATATTTATAATCTTTATTTTTGACTAAAAGCTCACCATTGTTGGTATGGTTGAATGAACTCTAGAACTCGAATTTGCTTTTAAATTAAGTTTTTTTTTCAAAATTGGATCGCTTTATTTGAATAAATTCAGACAAGCGACACATTACCTACCTATATAAATATATGTATAGGTATATTTAAAAAAAAAAAAAATTATAGTATCGTGATTTTTCACGGGCTGCGCTAAAATTTTAATAATGTCAAAGTTTTGTAAAATGTTTCGGAAAGGAATATTTCGATTTAATTTTTTTCCATACGTCTATGTTTTTATTCACCTTATCGTTCCAATCTCTCTAATTCTATATCTCTGGTTTCTCCGCTAACACCACTTACTTCTCAATTCACCCCGCGATCTCTTTTATGCTATACGCCGCCGTTATATCTCTATCCACGTCCCGAGAATTTTCATTATTTTATTTTCCCTTACCCCCTGCGAAGGTGCAAAGACTGTTAGGGGTCATCCACACTCTCAGCTGGGATGCGAATTCGAGTTTATCTGTGAAGTAGGTACTGTCTTATCTTTGTTAACGCTGTATCTATTTTTTCTCAATTCACGATAAGATAGCGATAAAGCTAATCTAATCATAAGTTATAGAAAACTGAATTCGAAAAAAGAATGGTTTATTTTTATGTTTTCTGTTAGAGTCTAAAGTTCCCTGCTCCAGTGAGACGATATTATCCTCACAAAGTAAAAAGAAGATTTGGAAAGCACGGTTCTATTGACTATGACTTTTACATTAGCTCCACACAGCAGGCCCCGAGGAAAATGATTTCCCTTAGGGCCTATGTCATCTTAAAGGATGCTATGTGGTGGGGAAGGAAAGGAAGGAGAGTAAGTTTTGGGAAGGAAAAAGGTATGAGGGGTGGGTAGGAATCTGGGGGTCATTATGACCAGATGTGACGGACGTATCCATTCCTTCAACTGCGGTGCATTCGATGGTTCGAGATAGTCCGGCCGGTAAGGTCAAAATGCCTCCTCAACTAGTCTCTCTCGATGCATCAGGTGGGCAGATGCATCCGCCGTCCATACCCAAACAAACCTCACCCCCAGAAACCCGGGCACCACTGCTAAGTCACCAAAGTAGCGAACCACTTGGGAGAGGTGTTTGTTATCCAATAATGGTTCCCGGGACGGCGGTACCCGTACACGCACACCAAATTGACTATTCTTAGAGAAGAAGATATTATGCATTAAGTACATCGATATATTGTAATTCTTGGTCGCTGATTAAGTACCATAATTAGGGGAGAAGTGGTATGAAGGAGCCGGGTTTTGAAAGGATCGGTAGCTCCCAAACGCATTCTGTAGTATAGTACCGACGACTGATTTTACAATTATTTTTAGTAGCATTATGTTAATAGATCATCAGCTGTCGTGTGACAGCGGGCAACCAAAGTAAAAAATGTGTTTGTTCAAAGTTTTTGTTGCTTAAAACAGTATTTTGATATAGCTTTGTGGATTTACGACATAATCTGTGGTGAGTTGAATGTATTGCTGCTAGAATTAAATACAATCAGAATACGGTTTTGTGTACAAATTGAAATAACTTTTTTTTAATTATCAAGTGAGTGTTTGATTTTGAAGCAATTTAATATTAGCGAATGTGTTATAGAACTAATTGACTCAATATTGAAGGAACCGGCTTATTGCAAAGAAACTATTAACAGTGAACTGGCTCAAATGCAATACATGGATCCATAAATTCTATGGCGTTAATGGTCTTTACAATTTTATTTCTGTGAATTGCCACTAGGGAAATAAACTTCTTTTTTATGTTATTCGTGTCTTTCTTTTCCATTTTTTTTATTTATTATTATGTTCGATTGTAGAATAAAACAAGCTTGTATTATATGATTCATTGAGTTTGACGGCCACTATTTATATGTATATACCATCTACCCGGCTTCTCCGATGCTTCACGTGGCTTTTTCATTACACGCTGGTTGATGTTATTTAAAACTCAAAAATATTATCATTTCGAAAAGATCAAAAGATAATTATTTATTTATTAACGGACATCGTCCAAATTACAAAATAATAACACGAATACTGTAAAATTAAAAATACAGGAGTAGACAAAGGTACATGAAAGCAAAGACATAAGGCAGATCTAATATAAGAAAATAAAGTGACAAGTCGAATCAAGTCAAGACTACGCCGTGGGTCAGGACCACGGGACACTTATAATATTCTGTCACTTGTTTAGCGACCGGCAAAAATCATTCAGACTTATCCCAAAAAAGTTAAGGTTTTGACTTGAGTTGACCAGTCTACACATTCTGGACAATGGTGAATAATATCCATAATTTGTCGAATGATGGTTGAGGAAGAGCAGTTCATTATTTCTGAGTCTGTGCGAGGGGATATTGAAGGGAATGAGTTGCAGTAGAGTAGGTGGATCAATAATACCATTTATAATTTTGAAAAATCAAATGAGGTCATTTCTTTCCCGACGGACTTCCAAAGGAGAGAGGTTTAAAGTTAGTTCAATTTCATCATATGAGTATTTGCCTTTTTCTAATCCTAGCCTCCTAGAAATCCCTCTTAAGAACCGATGTTGAACAGATTCAATGCGTCGAATGTGGACAGCATAAAAAGGAGACCAGATAACACAAGCATTTTCAAGATGGGGGCGAACATTTATATAATAATAGTTAGGTAAATTTTAGATTTGTAAGAATATTTCTTGTTGGCAGCATATTTTTCTTTTAATATATGCCTTCATAATAAAAATATGAAGTTTAGAAATAAAGTTGCCCCTACATGTCACCTCTCCCCAACAGTGAACAATATATAGGATATTCGATAATTATACAAAAAAACGGAGATAACAGTAATAAAAGTACATTATCCTGGTCACCTAATGAGGGTAACCAAGCATAAGGGCATCCAACTCATTATCCAAGGGAAGATCGATGGAACACATAGTAGAGGAGGATTCTTCACCTCGTAGCTTCGAAACTATGGCGACTTCTCATTAAGAGATGATGAGGTGATCATCAAGTAAATGTATATCTTACGATGGGTAGATAATATATATTCTTGTAAGTAGATTTATACTTAATTAAACAAATCACTATCTCGGAAGGTAAAGATAATGATTAAAGAATGCGAAAGACAAAGCAGACACGCCCATTTATACTATCGTGTTTCTTTTTAATTGAAAAAAAATCATCGAACATCAAAATTACATTTAGATATTTTACTTCGAATATGCTAAGAATCGCTGGTTAAAATCCTTCGGGTACGTCCTGTTACACCCTGTATATAAATATGCATATCGACATAATCATGCTATTTCATTCATACATCAATGTTTTTGTCATGCCTTAAGACACGTTCATTGCAGAAACTAACAGGTGCCGTTTTTACACCCTGTATATATTTGAATATCGACATAATCATGCTATTTCATTCATACATCAATGTTTTTGTCATACCTTAAGACACACGTTCATTGCAGAAACTAACAGGTGCCGTTTGTACCCGTCGACAACCTCCCGACTGTTGCTTCTCGACCAGTCTAGCCGCGTAAATCGAAAGAGTTTCGCCTTTTTTCTACGAAAATTTTGCTTGAAATGTATAATTCTAAACTGATTGAGTTACTTCATTTTTTAAACACTGGTTCATTATCAAAAATACGTCTATGAACAATAATATTTTGAAATTCGTCTCTGTCCATTGCCGAGTACCTACTTACATCGAACGACGAGGTTCAATTCTCTTTTCGTCCTCTTTCTCTACCAACTTATGTATCCCAGTATCCCCCATGGCGTCAAGTAGCGACCGAAAACCATAGGAAGTCGTACAAGCGTCTCGGATCGCGCGACTATAGTCGTTTCAGTCGTTGCTTGGGAACGGCACCTTTACGTGGGCAATTCTGAATCTGGGCTGCAGTCCGCAGAATGAACTTTGCTAAACCACAACAGGGGAGAGCGTCAGAAGAACAAAGACCAGTATTTGAAAGTAGAATGTATCTAGAAGTTTCCATTATTTTTATTTGAAGTTAGTCTCTGTTATGTCTTAAAATATTTATTTACTAATTATGCGACTTATTATGCTGCGTACATACATGATAAAAACACATAACGAGAAAGGAGCGAAGTAACCGCAAGTGGCGTTTTGCGCCATTTACATGTGCTTCGTTCCTTTTCCTTAAGGGGAAGCTAGAAGCCAAAAATGTGTATATTCTTGGTTTACCTTATATTGTAGGTAATGGGCATTAAAATCGCCTGACAAACGGAGTTTAGAAACGTTCGATTTCAAGCACAAAACTGGTTTTTATTTATTTTGTACATAATTTCATAAGAAAGCAAAAAAGTTAATCAAGTGAAACTGTCACAGATAATCTTAGCTACAATACTGTATTTTTTAAAAGTTGTTTCCTTTACGTGTTCATACATTTATATATCTTTTTTAGTAGTTTACATTTATATTTTTTGTTGAGTAATTTATTTATTTTATTTGTATTCTACTCAAGCGAAACGATAGGAAAACCTTCAATTTATCTAAAGCATATTTTTGGTATTCATAATGTACACAAATTCGTTTTAAAGATTAATTAAAATAGTGATTTAGCATTAAGCTTCGCCTTAACTCGTGTTTCAACTCGGAAATTTGACTCGTGTTATACGCGTCCTTATGGAATAGTTTTGCATTCAAGCTACGAAATATTTGTAATAATTTCATTTTTCTTTAACAAGATTTATTTATATCACAAATGAAAACGCTTTTTAATTTTTAAATATGATTTTAAAATGTCTTTGTTAGGATTGGATCTAAACCCGTTTAGGTGAGCCTTAATTCAACCGACCACCTTTTCTGCGTATCTGTTGACATTTTGTCCCTTTTCCCCGACCTTCCAAAGGTTTATGTCCTTTACATATTTCTCTGGGCGGTTCGAAGGATCGATCGGCCGCCCAGGCGACGCGCGACGGATGGGGGTTAACTCTCGGTCCAAGGGGTGTTTCTTCCCGTAGTAAACTGTGAGATCGTCACCCTCTGCTTCTTATGATTCTCGGAAGCAGGAAAGAATTACGTATCGTAAAATACGTAAGTATACAGGTACAAGTGACACGGTCATTAGGTTAATAGGCACATTTCATTTAAAAAAATAATTTGTAAATCAATGAGAAACAACTAATTCAGTAACCTGAAATGGAAAATAATGCATTCTAATAGCTATTTCGTATGTTTTTGTGGAAAAAAGACGCGCTATAATGAATAATTATTATGAAAACAGAAACCTTGATAGGCAACTAACTTTTGAACGCAAAAAAAAAGTTATATTTTCCTTTTAGAAAATCGCAAATTCACTTTGTGGTATTAATTTAATGAAAACATGTATATAATAATATATCATTGGCTTCGAAACATGTCGATTATTTTGTATGTAATAATATATCATTGGCTTCGAAACATGACAATTATTTTGTATGTAATAATATATCATTGGCTTCGATAATAATACACCGTTGCTGTTTCAGAGTGCCAAAATTTTACCTGTTAAGGCTATTCTATGGCAAAAAATCATAATTCAGTATATATTTACCCCGCAGCATAAAGAAAAATTAGAACATAAATACAGTACTAGATTCACGCGCAATGACGGGTTAATAGTTCCGAAATTTAATAATAAATACGGACAGAGAACGTTTGAATACAACATACCGAAGATATTTAATTTATTACCTGACACTATAAAGCAATGTAAATCTATGAATAAGGTTAAATATATGGTGAAAAATTGGCTATCGGAAAAAAAATATTTACTTTAATATGTATGAAAAATTGTATGAAAAAATTGTTGATTCTGTAGATATAAGATGTAAATTATAACTTATAAAAATGTATATGTAACTAAACTTTAAGCACCTGTTGACAAGCCAATTTAATTGGCTTAGCAGGACTTGTTTGTTGATATGTATTAACTATTTATTCAATAAAAAAAACATGACAATTATTTTGTATGTAATAATATATCATTGGCTTCGAAACATGTCGACGATTTTGATTCACTCTTCAGGGTAATTTGTTCGCTTTTGGGAACGACTTATTATTTTTATATGAAACAACAAAAAGTGAGGCGACGGTGACGTTTTTAATACATTTGTCTAAAAAATGCGTTCGTTTTTTTTTCGTTATCAGTAATTTTATTTAGAAAAACGTAAGACGAGGAATTTTTTGTGTTCGCATTCAAAATTTTTATGTATCACAATTTATACTTTTACTTATAATAATAAAGATTTTTTTTGTTTTCGGATACGTTCAGAAATATACCACTTATTTTGATTTTATTGCAAAGCGGAAATACTAATACTACAAAACTTTTTTAAAGATTTACACAACTGATAACCAACCATTTGCCATGCATTAATGGTAGTTTATCAGTTGTGTAAAATTTGAAACACGTTCATTAGTAAGGGCCAAAGTGATTTATTTTCATACATAATATGCCTACATATTAAA
Organism: Hesperophylax magnus; assembly: GCA_026573805.1. Taxonomy (NCBI): domain Eukaryota; kingdom Metazoa; phylum Arthropoda; class Insecta; order Trichoptera; family Limnephilidae; genus Hesperophylax; species Hesperophylax magnus. Next base: position 606,053 of record JAIUSX010000016.1, read on the forward strand.
TTACAATCAATATTTGAAGAATGGAAAATATATACCCGATGAACATCACATCGTTTCTTCCACTAGGTTAATTCTCAATTGATAAAAATATCATTCACAATATTCCCATAAGTTGTCATCAGTGTCAATAAAACTGTCAACAAAACCCCAATAAAACCCCCGCACTTACTTACAACTTACCCCACGAAGTAAATACGAAGCTGAAGTCTTGTAAATAAACAAATTAAGATATTAATCAATTTCATATTGTTTTTGTACTGACGGTTCACTGTATGACGTATTTGACTACGCACAATAATATAATATTTGTATTGATATGAAAACCTTTTGTTTACCTGCGTATTTCCACGCCCTCTTGCGGTATAATAGTATTATTATTTATTTCGCCGACAAGCCATCAATCAATGTAAAATATGCCAGACGTCCTTGGCCGGAATCGAACCGGTAAACAAACGATTTGGCTTTGGGTGCCTAAGGGTGAACTTGCTTCTTTTGTCTTTTATCTGTTTTTTTAAGCTTCGTTCAAACCGGGAGTTTTTTTGGGTTTCATTCCATGGATTCTTCTACTAAATATATAATATAATGATAATAATTAGTGTTTTATTATCTTTTATTTTTGTAACAAATATAGATAGTGAAATTCTCACTGGGACCTCCTGTGCTGAAGATTTCATTTACACATTTTTAAAATGTAATTTTATGGATATTATGAATACGCGTTGCTGTGGCTCAGTATTTGTGTGCAGATAGAGAAACAATAGCGCGTGTTGCTTTTACTTCCAACAGATGGCGCTGTTTAAAAAGAAAACATACTATTACCTGTCACAGGTGACATCTGGGATATAAAAACATACGCTTATTCGAATGCAAAGTTGTGTCAAAATTTCAAAGCCATCGGTGAAGAGCTTTCGCAGATTTAAGATTTTTAACAAACGAACATTAACATTTTTATTCATATTGATTTCTGATCTCCCTTCGTTTTGTATCCAGCTTATTGTTGTGAGTTTTGAATGAGAGTGGGATTTTGTTGTAGAGTTTAGTACATAGAATTTGAAGCTTTTTTGCCCAAATGTATTTGTAGTTGCTTGTTATATACTTTTGACCCTGAGGTCTAGTGTTTCTAATATATTGTTATTTCTCGTGTTTTCTATTTTAAAGGAGTATTGTTTTAGAATAGAGTTAATTTATAAGATAATATCAAAGTAGTCTTACTGGACTGACGTCCTTCCTAGTTGAGTCTCTAACATATTCTGGCGAAACAGTTTTAACACTGCGCTCCGATCCCTGCGATCGGCTAGGGTTCGGAATCTCTCGGAATCGCTCGAACAAGCAATGCCACCTGTGATTAATTGATACAACTAACTTTACCTAATTACCGACAGTACAAGTAGTAAGTACGATATTATTAAACACAATATATGTTTTAGATTGTAAAATATTTTAATTTATTGATTGAGTCAATTTTCTTGATAGGTAGTTATATCAATTTTAGTTTTTGGTGGCATTTCCGTCTTTTTGTTTTTGTTTTTCCTACATGCATTTTTTTCCGGTATAAAGATTAAATTCCGAACGATTAATGCGCTCGAATGCTTCGATTATGACCATATTAAAGTGGTGACCGAAAAACTAATCAAAATTACAGTTCAACACATCTTTAAAAGGTAATATAAAGTCACGAAAAGTGATGACACAAAAACTAGGTTAAATAGGTTAGGTATATATGTTAGAATTTTTCATCGCTTTAAATTACTTTATACCACCTTTTAAAGGTGTGTTGAATTGTTATTGTGTTGGGTTATTATGGGACCCACTAAAGAAGTTCCGAAAGATCTCGTACGTACGTCATCGACGATCGACCTCCTCTTTCTCACGCGTCTTATGGTAGAACGAAAAATACAGAAGATACCAGAACGATGACGTCACGTACGTACTCTCTCTGGGGCTGGTAGTTCCTCACACCTGTGACAATAGGTTTATATTAAAAAGGTTTATTGATCTCCCGGGCCCCGCTTTAGAACAAATGGTTAACAATAGATTATTGTAAATATAGTATTATTACTGATTTTTACAGCCTTCTGGCATCAGTTTCGAAAACAGGCAATATCTGCTTCACCTACCGTTGCTTCTCTTTTAATTATTCTGATTCCCCACTGCAGTGATGGGAAACCTATGAAACGCGAACCCTTTTTTGTGACACAATTTTAAATATCCAGAAACCATTTTTCAAAATGTTGAAGAGAGCTGCTATGTAACGAGTAGATGAATGTTCATATACTGTACTTTTAAACATACGTAATCTGAAAAATAATAATCCTGTGTTATCATTTTAGTTATATTGGAAGAATTTCGTTGATTTTGTAGGTCTGCCAACAATTATTTCGTTAATGAGTTTTCTACAATGGAAAGTAAAACCTCGTTCACACTATAATTCATGATATTATTTTCACATTGTTCCAAATAGTACGCGAGATTTCCTTCTACAAGATATCACGTAAAAATTAACGTGAACGTGACGCGTAAACTATGCAACGTTTCGCCCGTTTACGGCAAAGATCCCGTTCCGGCAGTTTACCGTACGTAGCGATCTTCTATACCCCAAATAAATATTGGAGCTTATCTTGATAATTTTGTGATAAAACACATTGACGTTTCAAGATCGCTTTACCACGGTAGTAATAACTTGTAATCAAATAAATGTATGTTTTAGTCCTATTCTGGAATTATTTCCAATAGACCGCTCTAGTCTTTTCAGAAATCCTTTAATTACCCCTTCCCCTTTGTTCAGTATTGTAATTACCCCTTCCCCTTCATTTATCAGTATTGTATATATTATAAGTTAGTTTTAATATTCTCCTGATGAAGGAAAGGTACTTCTGAAACCGAGAGTGTAATTAAATTACAAAAAAAAATTGTGTTCTATTGTACAATACATACTATTGATAACTATTGAAAACCTTTATTTAATCTGTCTGACAAACAGCTCGTAAATAACAAATGAAAACTACCAGCCCCCATCAATCAACAATAGAAAGTTATAATTACATATTATAGTGTGTGATAAATGAGTGTGGTATTGTAAGCAATGTGACATATTATAGAAAGATTATCTGCACATCAGCGACCTAACAGGTCATTTAAAATTAGAAAGCTATATATAATAATATATTATCAAGTCGAAATATAAAATATTATTTCCCACACCTATTATAGCAGTGGGACTATACTGAACATTGAACATGTACAATTTCCTACAGAGAAGACATAGGTAATATAGATTAGGAAAGGCGAATATATGACACGTTTTGTTGGTACAAATAAGATCTCGGTTTTCAATGCTTGCTCTTTATTAGTCTGCATGCGGAGATTTTTTATCTATATCTCCGTAGCACAGCTTCACTTGTCTGTATGCAACAAGCAGAATGCAAGTAACTCCGGCTTGTCTTGTCGTGTTATTTTTCAGTTTCAGTGTCGATAAATCGGCGTTTATTGAAATATTGTTAACCGTTTCATACAATGTAACATAAGTATCTGCGATAATTAAATCGCATAATTAAATTTTACTCACTAGGTTTAACATAAAACCTATTCTGAGGTATTTACGTTTTCATTTTGTTTTGTTACATTAGCTTGCGTAGTAAGTAGGGAAATATTTTTTATTCACTATTAGCTTTCATTCTTCGTGAAGTCGTAGTCTATTATTCCCAGGATTCCCGGGTTTTACACATAGATTTTCGATTTAGATCTATGTTCCTCTTGTCTTGAAGAAAGTCAAGTGTGAAAAATTAATTCATATTTGTAATAAAACTGTAGATTTGTATACAAATAATTGTACGGCCCAACATAAGAGTTGCTTTTCCTCTCTTAAACCAAAACTTCCTAGATCATAAGGCCCCGGGACATTGAATCAAATCAGTCTCCTAATTTGTAAGAGAACCTCAAAAAAAATATTTATTTTTTAAATTAACTAAAACTTTTTAAGATGTTTTAACAAATTTAAAAAAAATCCTTTTTGTTTTGTAAAATCCCGTACAAAGTAGGAGGCTTGTGATCTAGGAGGTTTTAAAACACGCTCATTAATGAACATAAATATACATTAATAAAATAAATACCACAATTAATAATATCATTTCCAATTACATGTGTTGCAATTATGTCCTTTGCGTGCGAAGTGTATATAAATTTCAACAATGGAAAATCTTATTGTAAAAAAAATGTATTACTTACATGATTTATCATACAAACTATCTTACAATCACTTTAATTGTACTCCGTGTCTCATTCCAGTGCTGAGACAATGTGTAATAACGAAACATACGTAGCTACATACCTCCAAATTTATATAAAGTTTGCCATCGGTGGCTAATTTTTAATTCCCCTGGGATGTAAAGTTATAACTTTTCATAGAAAATTATATATATATAATTATAACTTTACATAAATAATTATATATATAATGAATTATTTTCCCATTTGATCTCTGGTGAGTTGACGTGTTGTTCTTGTATTGTTTTGTATTTATTTTGCTTATATAATGCACTTGCATAATGTTGATTGACTAGATGATCATTCGTGGAAAAGTGTGTGGAAGGGTTTAGTTTTTCCTATGGGGAAGATTTCGAAAATTTTTCGAAAATCGGAAGTATAAAAAATTAACTTAACATAAATAATTATATATACATATAATTACAACTATACATAAATAATTATATATATTTACATAAATAATTGTATATAATTATAACTTTACATACATATTATATATATTTACATAAATAATTATATATATATAATTGTAACTTTATATAATTAGCCACCGATGGCAAACTTTTTAAATATAAAAAATAAATGTAAATAAATTAAGGTAAATGACAAATTTTGTATAAAAAATCATTTTTTTTAGTGATTTTTTTTTTTGCCTTTTCTGCTATAGCAAACATCAATGGAAAACCTTTTCAATCCTAATTTGGTCACATTTTTTTAAAAATATTTATCCTGACCTAGATAGTGGAAAAGGTTTACCATTGCTTGTAGATTGTGTTCCCTTGGTTTTTTAATTAATATTTTGCGATTTGCCTTGACCTAGTAAGTGGAAAAGGTTTGCATTCGCTGGAACATTTAATTCCCGAGATTAAAACATGATACCTCATTACTTTAAGCTTAATTTTCTAACAGTAAAAAGTTTTTTAAAGTCTGATTTGTGATTTTTAATACGCAATAATTGGGCCAGTTACCTTGACCTAGTTAGTAAAAAAAGGTTTGCAATCACTGGAACATTGCATTCCCCTGGGAACAAAACGTAATAATTAACTGGCTCATTGCTTATAGCGTCGGTTTCTAACAATATTCTTTTCTTGCATCGCGTTATAAAGAACAGCAATGGAAAACCATTTATGAAATGCTTGTAACTTTAATGTGTATTTTTTAATCTTATTTTTCCTTTTACCTTGACCTAGTTAGTGAGTTTGCATTTGCCGATATTTTGCATTCCCCTGGGATTAAAACATGAAACCTTCTTCCTTTAAGCGCCAGTTTTCCATCGTTCGAGCAATTTGATTGAATTTCCCAGCTTACCTTTGGCTTACGAGTCTGCAACCCGGGCGTGTTTTTGGGTCACGCTCCTCGTCTTTCCTGACGCGGCATGGTAATCCGGAATATTATTAATTTATTATCATCTTGGTAGTTTCTTTTTCTGTAGCTACTCGGTTTATTTGATCGCTCCCCACGAGAGTTGCTGATTAATTAAGATCCTGTTAAAAACGAGATTGCATATCCGAACACGTTATCGTGAACCTGCATTAGCCTTGATAATATATTACGAAGAAATGCGAAAATATAAGAATTTTTATAAACACGTGTCCCGACATCGTGATATGATAGGTATTTTATCAGGAAACCTATCAATTCATTCGTTAAGTGATGTAATTTGAAGAGATTCTTATTAAATTAGCAATATTTAATATGATTAATTTTTCTCCGTTTCCGATATAACACACTCAAAATTGGGGTTTCAATAGTTCCACTGGTTCCGGGTCTTTAGTACTTCTTGCAGCTAGTGATACAAATACGATAGTATGATAAGGAAAACTTTAGAGTACCTTTTTAAAATTATAACTATCTCTGGGAAATAATTGACCTGTTTTAATTTGACTGTTTTGAATTTTTTCGTTCGTCTCACAGACATAGGATATTTCATATGTCTGTATGTTATAGGCATAATAACCATAGACATAATATTCATATGTCTATGGTTCGTCTGTAAATTTGTTTGCAGGCTCTAGCAAAAAGGATGATGGCTATTTACCCACCTGGCTGAAGAAAGATTGGAACGAAAATTAATTGTCATTGAGATAGTGTCGTTTCTTTTTTAAAAAAGTAACAACATATATGGTTTATAATAATTATTAATAGTACCTACTTACAAATATGATTTCAGAGGAATTTTGAGTTTTGATTTATCCAATTAGAAGAAATTAGAAACATACATTTGTACGCAAGGTTTACTGTTCTCGGAACTAATAGTTGGTAGAAATTAAACTAAATACGTATATTTGAAGGTGTTCAAATTTAAAAAAATAAATGTCATACGCAAAATTCAATTAGGGATGCCATGATTCTACTAGCTTCAGGCGGTGGAACTCTTGTGGGGTGTTCACATAAAAAAAGATAATAATGTAATAATCTTCCAACTTTCAATTTACCCACGTGCTTGTTTACTAATGATTGTTTTTCTTTCTTGTTTCAGGTTAGTACACACTTGGTTTTTTCTCATTGCTGAAGAGCGAATGACATATTAAATTTACGATGAGGAAGTGGATGGAATACATCGGGAGCCGATTTCTACGAAACTGGCGTGACCAGGTAAAACAGATTCTGCTGTCATTTACTTGCTACTATAACAAATTATGGCCAACGTCTGAGCAACGAACTTGCTGTCGAAAAAAATTACGATTATAATCGAATTTGTATGTTGACGTATTCATTTTTTAGAACTCCATTTTAGGTTTAAGTTTTTTTTGTGTATTATAAAATATTATTATTCAATTTATAACAAAAACAAATTCTACTGTTCAATTATTATTATTACGCGTGACAGCGGTTTCGCCTTCTGATGGTATTATCAAACTGTTGATAATCTGATGTGCAAATTTGTAGTTTTGCAGTAGAGCTGTTTAAAGTTTCGTTTCTGTATATTTATAATCAAAAATAGTAAAAATACGGAAACGAAACTTTAAACAGCTCCACTGCAAATCTACAAATTTGCACATCCGACATTGTTCTTCGGGACAGTTGAATTAGATTTTTTTTATTTTGTCGAAATGGGTGGCCAAATGTATAACAATTTTTATTTTTATTTTTTTAATGATAAACTATGATAAGTTTATCTGATTATATGATTTAATGTTTACAAGCAATAATTAGTCGCCTGAAATATCGATACAAATTAGAAATATCTCTCAGGTAAAAATAAATGCTCCCGACGGGAATTGAACCCGCACCTTCCGATGTCCGGTCAGGTGCTCTGAACCACTGAGCTACGTCGGCTTATTCCCAACACGCCAAATAATTCAATATGTAATAGTACATCAATTAACAATTACTGCTTATTATATTTTTTCACCTGTAAACAACTAACATTATTTTTGGTAGGAAAGGCTTTGTTAGTGATAAATTTTGCCACTAGATGGCGTCGAGATATATTATATCTACATTCGTTGGTGAAATATTTAGACTTCCAATATTATTATTTTTTCATGATAAATTAAACGGAGATATTTTCAATTTGTATGGATATTTCAGGCAATTAATTATTTCTTATAATAATTTGTTAGTTTTTATTTTGTCGAAATGGGTGGCCAAATGTATTTTTATTATTTATTTGTATTGAATATCTCGCTGTATTGCTAGATAAACAATTACGCTATGTTAGTAATTATTGGTTGCATGTGAAAATTGATCAATATCCTAATATTGCCGCTTGCAAATGCAGTAGTGCTTCGAGGGTGACGCTGTGAATGAATAATTAATAACGTTACTGTGATAGTATTTATTTGAATAGCAATAACAAACACTGTAATAATGTGGCTTCGATCTCGTCTCTTGTTTATAAAAAGAGATCGTGCCACATCCATAATACACGTTGCACAATAATCGCGTGTCATTTTATATTAATGTTGTATAATTGGTATCTTTTCGTATCATCATAGAAGGATGGTGAAGTTGCATTTTAAAAAACTAAAATAGTAGATCGGATTATATGGACTGTCAAAATGGCGAAATGTGCATGCATATTAAAATTTCGGTAAATATACAGAAAATAGGGACACGGTCAGAGGTAAGAGGAAGCTACAAGCCAAAAATGTGTATATTCTTGGTATGCCTTATATCGTCACGAATATGGTTAATAGGCATTAAAATCGCTTGACAAACGTCGATTAGAAACGCTCGATTTCAAGCACAAAAGTGTTTTTTTTATTTATTTTCTAAATAATTTTATAAGAAAGCAAAAAAGTTAATCAAGGGAAATTGTCACAGATAATATTAGCTATAATATTGTATTTTTTTTAAGTTGTTCCTTTTATGCGTTCATACATTTCTATTGAAAAAATCATTTATTTAGTAGTTTACATTTATATTTTTTATTGAGTAAGTAAATTTTTTATTTGTATTCTGCTCAAGGGAAACAATAGTAAAAGCTTCAATTTTTCTAAATCATTATTTTGGTATTCATAATGCAAACCAATTCGTTATAAAGATTTATCGAAAATAATGATAGCATTAAGCTTCGCCTTAATAAAAAAATCCTCTGTGTATCGGATAGCTAACAATGAGACGTAAGTATTTCAGTTTCCGAAAATGGAAAATAATGCATTTTAGTAGCTATTTCGTAAAAAAACACTGATCTTTTGATGTACTTTGGGGCCGTTCAAGTATTACGTAAGCAGATTTATTACAATTATTTACCCCCTCTTCCCCCTTGTCACCAAAAGTAAGCAAAGCTCTTACCCCCCCCCCCCCCCTCCCATGCTTACGTAAAAATTGGTACCTATATGCATTTTTCTGTTAGTGTATTCTGTTTTTTAAGCGAGTACCCAAAAGTATTAATTATTTGTGGGAATCCCCGAATATGTATTCGGTTTTCAAACATAGACAATGTGTGGGTTGCCAATGTGTAAAAAAAAAAATAACTACTGCTGAGCAGTGCTGACGTAATGACTATCTCGACCCCCCCACCCCCAAATTCATCAAAAATAAGCAAAGCAAAGACCCCCCTGCCCCCCTATAGTGCTTACATAATACTTGAACGGCCCCTTTTTCGCAATTTTAAATTGTTTTTTTATGGTAGTTTTTTTTTTTAAATTTATGTTTTAATTAAACTCAAACTGACAATCTAAGAACATATTTATGTTTTAATTAAACTCAAACTGATAACCTAAGAACATATTTATGTTTTAATTAAACTCAAGCTGACAACCTAAGAACATATTTATGTTTTAATTAAACTCAAACTGACAACTTAAGAACATATTTTAGGTTCTTATTTTGATTTAAATAAGACTAACTTTGGCTAATTTTGGTTTAAAAAAAAAACTAACCTTAAAACTTTGACATCAATAACAATGGCCGCCAAGTAACAATCAGTTTTATTTGAACGAAATAACTATTAAATGCATTATTTATTGTTATTCATATTGCGTTCGTACGGGCGCAAACAAATAATACTTCATCTTTATATTATAAAGGAAAACTTGCAAAAAGTATTCTTTCCTAAAATAATTAAATTAGTGCCATCTATGAAAAAGCGGATTATGAATTATTTTATGTTTTATGTAGATCACATTTGGATATATTTTTCGCCCTACAAATAAAGTTCTTACGCATTGTTATAACTTTGTAGGAATCCCTTTGTTATGTCGTTATGTGTGTTGTTGACTTTCCCCGTCTGGACTGCCAGTCTGGCGTCCTACCCATTATGCAATAGGCTCTTGACCACCTCAAGATAATTCTCAAGAATCCCAACTGCCCCTGCTTTTTAAAAAAAATTGTTGCAGTCCATCATCTCTGTCGACCCCTCCAAAGAAAATGCATGATGCTGTTTGCAAATTTATACTAAGGCGAAACATTAAGCTACGTATACACCCGCGAGCCGAACTGCCGAACTGAACCTCAACTTATGAGAAACGAAGCAACCGCAAATGGCGCGAAACCCCGCTTGCAGTTGATTCGTTCCTTTCCCGTATTTCGTGGTACGGTTCGCGTTTCGGTTCGCAAATGTATGCGCACCCTTACATAGTCTTGCAAAATCATGTGTTTTTGTTTTGATAAGTTTATCGTTTAGAAATGTTTTAGATGCTTTGATTAAATACTGCGAGCAGAACACATCCTGTCCTTTGAAATAATCAACCATTTTTTCGATAAGTCTTTTTATAAGCCCAGAATAATTAAAGTATCGGACCTTTAAAAACTGCTTTAAAGTTCAAAATCTCCTACCTACAAACCCATTTTCGGTTATCGTTTTATTGTATAATGTAGCAAATTAATTTATTTTGAAAATGACCGTAAATATTTCTGCCTGAAATTCGCAAAATAAAATAAAACACCTTTTTTGGTGGTTATTTTCTTGCATAAAAAACAGGCCGCGCATTAAGAGAGAATTTAAACTAACGAATTACTTAAGGCGAAGCTTAATGCCAAATCACTATTTTGATTAATCTTTATAACGAATTGGTGTACATTATGAATACAAAAAAATATGCTTTAGATAAATTGAAGGTTTTCCTATCGTTTCGCTTGAGTAGAATACAAATAAAAAAATAAATTACTCGATTAAAAATATAAATGTAAAATACTAAAAATTTTTTTCAATGGAAATGTATGAACGCATTAAGGAAACAACTTTAAAAAAATACAATATTATAGCTAAGATTATCTGTGACAGTTTCGCTTGATTCACTTTTTTGCTTTCTTATAAAATTATTTACAAATTAAATAAAAACCAGTTTTGTGCTTGAAATCGAACGTTTCTAGACTCTGTTTGACAAGCAATTTTAATGTCTATTACCTACAATATAAGGTATACCAAGAATATACACATTTTTGGCTTGTAGCTTCCTCTTAATCTACATAAGGAGTGTTATTGTTAGCGGCCCGATTACAAATTTTACACGACGTGGTGCATCGCCTTGATATAAAAAATAATTACACATCTACGCTCCAAGATTAATTAAATTAATTCAAAAATACATATCGAGCAAAAAACTTTAAAAAAGCTGAAATCATTAAGCCTGGGTGAGAACCCGACGCTTTGGACCGCTCGACAAACCAACTGATATAGGTTTTCAATGATATGAATGTGAAACTTTTGTACATGGTACAGTGAAGCGCCGTAAAATACATAATCTTCCATTTTAAAATAACAATGGATTCTTGAGAAATATTTACATTCACGATGTCATGAATAACTGCCTATTCGCTTTTGTTATGATTGATGGGGGACGTGTATATGATACGCAACCGTGGAATCAATTTTACAACAGAGGTTCCAAACTTGGGAGCCACGGTACGAAGTCAATATTTTCGTACGGGTCAAAGAGTGACTCAATTGAACGGCAGCCGTGAGCTCAGAGTGTATGAGCAATGAGAAATACTGTGGCTCCCCCGATACGACTCCCAGCGTAATGATTGATCGTTCGACTCTTTTGTACCGGTAAGCCGCTTCGTTACTACGAGAAAAATAAGATATTGGTAGTTTGTAGGTGGTAAGCCCAGTTGTCGGACTATCAGATGCCGTTCACGTCTCTAATGACGGGTTGTTTCACGGAATTTGAACAATTCATCATATTTCAAAGTTGATTTGCATGTTCTGTGAAGGTTCTATTCAAGTTGTACTATTATATCACTATTGGCCAGTTGTTTCACAAAACTGAAATCACGACAGAACTTGAATAGAACCTTCACAGAACTTGAAAATCAACTTTGAAATTTTACGAATTGTTCAAATTCTGTGAAACAACCCGTCATGTAATAACAATTAATACTGGAATCCCAGAACGCATATAAAGAAGCTAAAAGAGTTGCATACGGGTATTTCATGCAACATAAATACGATTTCAAACTGTGCCGGAGGTTGCGTAAAAGCCAAAAATAGCTATTTCGGTGTGCAATGTTTTGAAAACTGTATTGAATATGAGTTTTTTTTCTAAATTTTAAATTTTATTGATGAAATTCCATTTTAATGTAGCTTTTAAAAATTAAAAAAAAACACTCATTATGGCTACGTAATAAATATATAATTATTTAAATGTTATCCATTTCTTTAGTTATTTTTGTGGCGAAATAATCCTAAAGATAATAATAATCTTGTCACAAACCTGCTTATTTTTTTCTTTTTCCGTACTGTATGACTCTCTCAAAATAATAATATTTTATTTTATATCTAATACCTACCTTGCCAGAAAACTGCTCACAGAAATTCTTGAATATAATAAACGTATGTCTAAATGTAGGAACGAGATATTTCTGTATGACAGAGATAGCATGATTAGGCTGACTGGTTTAAATGGGTATGTGTTTTGTTGTTTTTTTTGTTTTTTTACCAGTAGCGTGAGTGGTTTATTTATGCCAGTAGCTTCCTTCTAAGTAACATGTAGCAGTAGTCCGACAGTAAACGTATAAATGGTGTATGGTGCTCATTAACTGATCTATATCAGAAGAATTCGCAAAGTATTATACAAAGTGACCCATTTGGTAGTCACCACAAATTGGCGTAGTCTGTAGATCACTACATTTGTTTTTTAAGTTGCTTTGATTTTGAACGCAATCGTTCGGCGTAATCCCGCTACCGAAAATACTAGTCGCGGCCCGCTGAAGAATTTCCCCGTCACTTTCTCTTGAATGTTCGTTCGCAAGTGACCTCACGATGTATTTTACATTCCGATGGCCCAGCGACAATAGTAACGGTACATTCCGGACCCGGACCCTTGTTGCTTTAACTCTTTCAATACTAGAATTCCTCCTGAGCAACATGAACAAAAAAAATCTCTTGATTATGTCAAACAAATCGCACCGTATTTTGCGTATCGCTTTTAAAAGATATTCTTCATAGCGTTTATTTTTTATGCTTGTACCGGGATTCATTATTATTTTTAGACTTTTTAATGTTAACTTTATATTCATTCATGTTACATTGTAAATTAATATTTTTTTAGTTAAAAAAATGTTCGTGCGATATGTTTTTTCTCATTACTAATAAAAAAAATAACCCTTTGAGACCTAAAATAATAAAAATCAAATTAGAAAAAAATGTAAAAGTAGCAAAATAAAACTACAAACTAAATTTTTTCAAATAGTGTTAATCAAGGTTAAAATATGGTATATACATGGAAGTACGGTGCTGAAAGGGTTAATATCATAAAACGCTCTTAATTTCTAATGTGGTGTTTATTCCTTGAAACCTTGTTTTTTTCAATGTTAGGCTAACCAAGGCTGCAATAAGGCTGATTCTAATTCACCTTTTTTTATTAAATTAATAGCTGTATCCCGCTACGCCTTGCTGTGATTGTCTCTGTGTGCAGATAGAGAAACAATAGCGCGTGTTCCTTTTATGTCCAACAGAAGGCGCTGTTTAATAAAAAAACAACATATTTTTACCTGTCACCTTTATTCGAAAGCAACGTTGTGTCAAAAATTCAAAGCAATCGGTGTAGAACTTCCGGAGATTTAAGATTTTGAACAAACGAACATTTACATTTTTATTTTTATAGATAGATAGAAGATAGATTGTACAGCCATTATTTGCAAATCCACTTACCTTAATTTTTTTTTTTTGTATTTTCTGTTAATATAACTTTTTTTTTTAATTATTGGAGACGTTATTAAAGACCCCCAAAAGAAAGATATAAGACAGAAAAGATAGAGAAAGATCCAGTCGCATCTAGGAATTGAACCCAAATATTACAATTTGAGGTTTTTTCATTCAGTTGTTCTAGTGGAGGAAAGATAACATACAGGGTTTTCCAATAAGAGGTGTTATTTTGATATTCAATCGTAAAAGATCAATGGTTTCGTTGCTTATGTGGCACGTAGCGCCGTCTTGTTGAAAGTAAACGTTGTCCAGATCAATACCATACAATTCCGGCTATAAAAAATCATTAATCATCTCTCGATAACGCAATCCATTCACCTAACTGTTGCTCCAGCCTCATTTTCGAAAAAGTAAGGTCCAATGACTCCGCCGGACCATAAACCGCACCAAATAGTCACACGTTGAGGATAGAGAGGCTTTTCAACAATAACTCTTGGGTTTTCCGAGCCACAGATGCGACAATTTTGCTTGTTGACGAAGCCACCGAGGTGGAAATGGGCCTCATCACTCGAGATGATTTATCATTTGATTCACTCAAGTGAATTTTAATAATTTCAATGCGTTGTTGAAGCGTGTATCGTTCCATTTTTATTAATGACGTAGTTTCTACTTGTCAAATGTCAAAATTGACAGCTTCAAAAGTAACATCTACCGAAATAGCGGGCTATTCAAAATAACACCTCTTATTGGAAAACCCTGTATCTTTAATTTATTAAAGATATGTTATCCCAATAATCCCTTAGCACAAATCCTCCCATATCGCTCGAATCGTCCATAGCCGAGAGCAAAAAAGCTGAAATCGCTCCAACCGACAGAAAGTTGTTATAAACGTCATATCGGGTACGCCCACCGCGGCACGTACGCCTCTACCGCTTCTGAATCGAGTAGGGCGCTCTATAAAAATACTATTTCATAAGCCCTTTAACAAATTTGTATGTCATTATTACAAGATTTTTTTTACGTTTTATTAGGCAATGACCTCAACACATAAAAAATATTCGTCTTTTCATCGCTTTTAATGTTTTAAATCACCTTTTAAAAAATATTCGTCTTTTCATCGCTTTTAATGTTTTAAATCACCTTTTAAAAAATGTTCGTCTTTTTTTTTTTTTTTTTTTTTTTATTTCCTTTATTTTTTCCCAATTTACATATTTCATAATACAAGTTTTTTAATAATATGAAAGGGAACCCACTAAGGCGCAGCCTGTGCGTGGGTAATATAATTTAATACATTAGATTTTTGTACCTAAAAATACATAACAGTAAAAATAAAATAAAAAACAGTAAGCATAATAAAGAAAAACGGTAGTATTATAATTAAAGTTATTCTAAAAGATTGTGCAAGAGGAGCATATTAAAAATAAATCAAAGTAAAAATAAAGATTGTAAGATAATATATATGAATTAAAAGAACACAAAATAAAATAATAATAACTATACAGAAACAAAATAGAAAAAAGTAAAAATTAAATGAATAATGCTTCAACATTTGCATTGTACAGCCACAACTTTAATACTTTTTGGTATTGCGCTAGTTTAGTTGTTACTTGAATTTTTTTTGGTAGTAGATTAAAAGTGCGAGGTCCAATAAAGCTACTGTGAGTTTGCATTAGTTTGGTATTGGTTTGTGGGGTATAAAATACATGATTTCTTCTAAAGTTGATTTTGGGTTCATATTTTTGAAATTTATTTTGGTTTTTCATGACGTATTTCAGGCTTTGAAGTAAAAATAGTTTACGGAGATTGAATAGTTGAGATTCCTTGTACAATTGATCAGTCGAAAATGTCCTCTTTTTATTATATATAACCTTGATAATATGATTTTGTACTATTTGTAGTGGTTTTATAAATGTATCTAGTGCGCCACCCCATCCTAATATACCGTACATAATTGAGGATTGCACTAGAGAAAAATAAATCATTTTCAATTTGTCAACATTGAGTACTTCCTTAAGTCTATAAAATATGTACGTCAGATATCTTAATTTAGAAACGGTGTTATTAATTTGTGGTTGCCAGTTTAAATTTGTGTCAATATATATACCCAAATATTTGATCTTTTCAATTTTTCCAATTTCAAAGCAAGAGGTGCATGTTACTTTATTACAGTTAGCATTATGTAGTCTAATTTTAAGGTTATTGGGAGGTTTGTTTTTACTGTTTTTATAAAATGTTAGGTAAAATGTTTTATTATAGTTTAAGAAAAGTCTATTACAAGTTAGCCATGATAAGACATATGAAATACATTTTGTTGCATTTAAAAAAGTTTCAGGCCAGGATTTTCCATTTACTATTATTGCTGTATCATCAGCGTAAGATACAATTTTACCAGGGATTACAACATTGCATAAATCATTAATATATATTAGAAACAGAATTGGGCCAAGCACAGTCCCCTGTGGTACTCCATTTTTTATCACTGTTTCTGTGCTATAAAAGTTCCCTATTTTTGTTTTTTGTAATCTGTCTTTGAGATAGTGAGTGAGAATTTTTAGTGCATCTTTTTTGAAACCTATTTGATTAATTTTCTTTATGAGTAGATTGTGATTTACAGTATCAAACGCTTTTCTTAAGTCTAAAAATATAGCTAGACTTTTTTTATTTTGATCAACAGATGTGTATAAATTTTTTGTCAGATCGAATATTGCATCTTCAGTGCTTAATTTACTTCTGAAGCCATATTGATTTTCGGACAGAATATTGTTTTGTTCTAGGTATTTCATAACTCTATTTTTGATACATTTTTCAAATATTTTTGAAAGGTTTGAAACTAAGGAGATAGGTCTGTAATTGTCTAATATGTGCGTGTCACCCGATTTGTGAACTGGTATTATAGTGGAGATTTTAAATTGTTCTGGGAAATACCCTTCTTTTAGGGATATATTATAAATATGTTGCAAAGGAGTTAAAATATATTGTTTTATTTTTTTTAGTGTATTACCTGATAAATTATCAATTCCTGAAGAATTTGTTGGTTTTAGGCTGTCAATGTGTTTTTCAATTTCATTAGTTGTGATAGGTGTAAAATAATCTAATGAGTTAATTGAATTGTTTGTTGGTACCAAAAGCAGAGATGAGTCAGCGGGCGCTGTATTAGCAATCTTACTGGATGATTCAAGTACTTGGTCGACGACATTTGTGAAGAAGTTGTTAAAGTTATTTGCAATGTCAGATTTGTCAGTTATAATATTGTTATTTATTTTAATCTCCTTAACCTCAGTTGATGCTATTCTTTTTTTATTCGTTATTTCGTTAATAATATTCCACGTTTTTTTGGTATCATTATTTGCATTATCAATTTGTTCACCATAGTATTTTTTTTTACAACTTCTTATTAACCTATTTAGTAAATTTCTATACAGTAAATATTTTGTTTTCATGAAGGACATTGTTCTGACATTGTTTTTTTGACAGGCTCTTTGATAATTTAGCATCTCTCTATATAGTTTATCTCTTTGTTTAATGGAGACTATTATTCCTACAGTTATCCAAGGTTTAATTTTTTTATATTTTCTCTTAGATATAACAATTTTATTTGTACTTTTTGAAATATATTCTTGGAGAGTTTTATAAAACGATTCTAATGCTGAATATGGGTTTGAAATTGATAGAATTTGATCCCAATTTTCCAAAAGAAGTAGATTATTTAATGTGAGGTAATTAATATTATTTTTTTCAACTGTTTCAGAATTTTCTTTTGAATTTGCAGTTAAGATGTTGTGTCCGTAAAATGTTGGGTAATGATCGGTAATGTTTGTTATTAGAGTTGAGGATGTTGTTATAAGGTGTTTGTGTGATTTAACAAATATGTGATCTAGAGTCGTGGAGTTATTCAAATTTTCTCTAGTTGGTGAGTTTATGTAAGACTGATATCCAGCACACGACAAACAATCTAAGTACTCATTTATACAGTTTGTTCTTTTGTTATTTTCATTTATATTTATATTGATATCACCGGTTAATATTGCGAAGTTGAAGTTATTTCTGTTAGTCATTTTTAAAAGCGAATTAAGTTCGTTATTGAAGAGAGTTTCATTTAGTGAAGGTGATCTATAGATAGCTATTAGCAAATAATTATAATTGTTATGGTTAAATGTTAATTTAATAGCATTTGCTGTTTTAAAATCTAAAATCTCGAAAGCAGTTTTCATGAGACAATTATTCATAAATACCGTGACTCCATCGTGTCCAGTATGTTTGCATTTAGATGAAATGGTTATATATCCTGGCAGGTTATAGGGTATTACCTCTTTCATCTGTGTCTCTGTTAATATAATAATACTAGGAGAAAAATCTAGACTTTCGATTAGGACACAGAGTTCATCAAAGTGCTTTCTTAAACTCCGTATGTTCATATTTAGAACTGAAAAATTAACATTTTTAAAATGATTATTTAATTCACTTGTGTTTTTACATATAAAGTTTTCATGCAAAAAATTTTCATCAGACATTTTGAACAATGATGAAGTATTTATACATGTATTATCGTCACTTGTTTGTTTATTCGGAGGGAATGTCTTCCGGCTGCCTTATGTGGATGATTGGGGCTAATTCATCTTTTCTCATCATTATGTTACCATTTTTTGCCCAGATAAACTTGTAGCCTAGTCTTGATGATTTCGCCAGAAATAGGAGGTGTTTATTATTTTGTGACAATTGTTCATTAATGTAAACAATGTTTTTATAATCTTCAGAAAAATTTATATTTTTTGGGTACAAAGTACCATATTTTCTTTTCTGGGTTATAATATTGTCCTTACTTTCTTTGTTTTGAAAAGAAACTACTATCCCTGGATTTTTACTTAATGGGTTTCTGTTTTTAATTCTATATGTGTTTGTTATTTTCATCGCTTTTAATGTTTTATTCACTTAAAGATGTAAAGGTGTGTTGAATTGTCACTGTGTTGAGTTATCATCGAACCAAATATATCGTTTTTTTTAAATTTAGCTCTTCACAAGAGACCCTTGTGGAGAGAACCCTGTGGCACCACAGTTTGACAATGCCTTCGAAAGGTGATAAAATATTTACATTCGGAAGTATAAATTATAGTTTATTTTTCTTAAAAGTGGCACCACAGTTTGACAATGCCTTCGAAAGGTGATAAAATTGGCATGCGTAAAAATGAATGCATAATATTGACACTAAATATCGATGCTTTTGAAATATGAATCTTATTGCTCGTTTTCAAACTACCCTGGACAGATTGGGTGACTAAAATTTATGAAGGTTCTTCAACAATTTGCCAAAAATTGGATGTAGGCATTAGACATGCACGGAGAAAACTTGCTGATAATGATTGCAAATTTTTTGAAAATCTTGTCAAATTATTCTTATCTCTGTTAAAAACGGGACTGCAGGTCTTTAAAGAATGGATTGACAGATTTCCTAAGAAAGTATCGTTAAAACGCGAATGTGTTATGAGGACGGAGGAATTGGATCGCAATCACGTTTGTTACAGGATTTCAATTAATCATCCTTACTTATTTTTTTCCGTGTGAAAATAAGATAACTACAATATTTTGGTCGCATCATAAAGACCATCAATAAAATATTACCCAAATAATAATACATCCAATGGAACTTAACTTAAAGGAAAACAATGACTAATTTGTTACTTAACGTTGCTGGTACGACTGCAGTTCCTGAAAAAACGGTGTCTGCGGAGTAAATGTTTATTTTATAATTTTTTTTATTTTATTTATTTCATGCTTGTAGTTTTTTTTATGTAATCGTGTTTTGTCTTTTGTTTTTTCTCGCCTACTCTGTGCCGTGTTGGTACTGGAATGTGATTTATTCCGCATAAAAGTTTACAAAATAGTATTTGTTCGTAGCAGTGACTCGGCGATCACTTTGACGGCCGCACAGAGACCGGGTCTCTTTGGGGCTCCCTGTGAAAAATGTATTAAGTTTACCTAAAATGGATTTAAACGATTCAAAATTTTAAAAAAATGCGTTTGAATATAACGCAATAAAATGAATTATCGTTTTTAAAGATTACTTATTTTTTTATAGAATGTCTCTAGGATTTATCCTATTGTTTTTCAAACTCGGATTTTTTTATTGATTAACTAGCTGTACCCCGCCATGCGTTGATGTAGTCAGTCTGTCTGTGGAGATAAATAACACATGTTGCTTTTACGTCCAACGGATGGTGCTGTTTTTCAATAAAAACATTATTTTACGAACCATAGTTGACATTTATATAATATTGGTATATTAAAATGTACGCGTATTCGAATGCAACGTAATGTCCAAATTTCAAAGCAATCATTGATGAACTCAGTATGTAGTGTGCGATTTGTCTTCATACGTGAAAAACGTCATCTGAGACCTAATCAAATTAAAGTAGCTATAACTTCTAAACTATGAAAAAAACAACAACAAAAATTCGATAAATTACTATCGATCTTCATCGCATATGTTTGCCAGTTTTAATTCAGGTCTGACAGGGTTAAACTATATGATAATAAAACATGGTATGTTGATTTCGTTCGTGCTCAATAAATTATAATTAATAAATACTGAGCATTGCTAGGCAACGGAAATAAAATACCAGGTTAACGATAGGGAAAAATAATATATTAACGAAAAATATGTATATTTTGCTGGGCCCAGTTTATAAGTTTGCCACAGGGCTCGTGAGTTAGTTCCTACGCCACTGGCTGACGGCGTTGATAGCCTTGGCGAGTTTTTTTTTCGATTACGATTGTTCTATTGCTTTTTGCGATGGCTTCAGTGTTTAATGCTGCGTACACCATAATGCCGAACACAACTTATAGTATTTCTATCTATACTTATCTTTTCTTTATCTTCTCTGCTGTACCTCTCTTACCGACGATAGTAGATGAACTTAAACTTAAACCAGGGGTTTCTGATTGTTCTATAACTAGCTGGTCAAATACCGTCGCCACGTTTGGCTATCATTGGGGAATTGTTTACCTTGCAAGATGCAGTCTGTAACAACTCAGCGGTCATACATACGAAGTGCAGCGCCTTCCTCTATCACGTAATTATTTCCCCTTTTTGCTGCTCCCAGCCGTCTGGAGCCAGTGAGACTATGGCACCAGCAAACGGGGTATGTTGTGAGGCTAAACGTAGAGGGGAGGGGAACAGGAAGGTCTGGATGTACTTGGCTGTTCAGATCTGGTCACCAAACACGTCTACAGCTATTAAGCAACGTTTCAATTCTGAATGGTGGTCTTTCATCAGGGCGATACTGAGAGTACCTACTAACTCTGAAACTTTGCGTAGATCTATTTATTTTACCTATATAAATAATGTTTTTGTTCAGAAGTTGATTAAATTTTGCACCCTTACCTTCAAAACAAGAGGAAAGTTACTGTCTACAGGATATTTTAATAAACCACCCCCGTCCCCCTTTCTCTTCCTTTAAGTAGAATTTTGATATTTAATGAAATTTTGCACACATTTCGAGGAAAATTACTGTCTACATCTGATTTCGTAAAACTCTGTGTAAAGCTCGGACAACGCCGGGGAGTGGTAGTATTCCATATATTATTTTTAAAGAAAAAATGTAAAACATCACAAATTAATCAAATAAAATTTACTTGCGGATACCGGAATTTGAACCCGCAACTCCACCAGCTCGCTAGTCGATTTAATTTCTCTAAATTAGCCAGATTCTAGATTACGGTGACAATATTTATACTTATAAATTGATATTGAGCATGTTATGTGTCTGATTCTATAAAAACTTCAATCTTCGATAGATTCACTCTCTTATCTACATACGACCTAGACCTCCTGCTCTAATTCTGCCCCCCCCCTGTTGTGATAGTTACACCACACCACTCTGCTGCCAGGGCCGGGGGGCTAATTCACGGTCCAGCCGAGTACCTAACCGCTTTGTTATTCTGTTAGACGCATACGTAATTGCACTACGGCACAGAGTTGCAGAGTCAGCGATATATTCTTAGTCTTAAGAGGTTACCATTTATTTATTTATTGACGCTTTAAATTTTGACAGTGGCTTATCATATTAATATTAATTTCGCAATAGCATGACTGCATTCAAAACATAATAAAGAATTTTGACCCTTGTTCAGAGTCATTACATTTAACCCTTCAGTACTTCATCCCTTTGGACAGTTTGCAATGTTTTCTGTGTATTTCAAATGCGCAATATACATTTTATTTTGTTATTTTCCGTAAAAAAATATTACTGTTTTAAAAACTAGATTTTTTTTTTCTTTCAGGTGTATTGCATTTAAAATAAATATTACTATTTCTAAATAGTAAAATTTTAATATCAAATGTGAAAAATGTTGTCAAAAACGCTAACCACATTTTTACTTAAATGGAAAAATTGAGAGAACTCATTATTTAGAAAACTCTCGAATTTGTAAGAAAACTGTACCATCACTTTTATCTCGTTCATATAATAAAAAAACAAAAAGTAATTTTTAAAGTTAAACTGATTGTTACTATAGCGACGCTAAATATGATTCATTCATTTTGACTATTTTTAGGATTTTATTCCAGGCAAAATGAAGAGAATTATTATTTATCTTTCTAACGTCATAAAAAATAAGTATTTCCGCATGATAGAAAAAATACTTCTATAAAATATGAACGTCCGGTCATGTATATTATATATATACAAGTATATTGAATCTGTGTTTTATTTTTAAATTTTTTTTATTTGTATTTTACTGTTGTTTTCAATTTAATTTATAACCGTTACGTAAAAACCCAATATGGCGTTAATAAATAAATATTTTTTCTAAATCAGTTCCAATTTTGAAAATGACACTTAAATATAACCCAAATTAGTTTTCTTGATTTCATTAAACCAGAGTTATTAGGTCAGACACAACCGAAATAAGTATTTTTGATAAGCTTCAATTCTTCTGATTGTAGATGCCACGGTTCCAGTGACTTGTGCAGTGTTTACATTAAAGTACTAAACTTATCGTAACATAGCTCGATGTACATATTGTCTGTTTAAACAACGTTGTCAATTACTATGTGTATAGTTTCTCGCCTCTCAACAAAGGGCGTCCTTGACATTCGATATATATCACGAGGTTACAATGTCGGGGTTCTAATTGCATTAAAGCTGGTTCTGAGATATTTATGTCTAAACTTTTGAATCCTCACATCCCTTTGCGCAGATAAGAAATATGTCATGGCCGTCACGGATCGTGGTTGCTAGGACTTACACAAATACCCTTTCTGATGTATCTGTTATGTTGGCAGTTATCATTGCGTCATTTGATGAAAGGCTTTGAAAGTGTAACAAGTCCACAATAAAGCCGTATAAAGTATATCGCTTTCTTTTCTAAATTAACCGCAGATATTTTACTTTCTGACTAACACTATTTCTTCTCTTTGCTGCTATTTTAATTACATTGGTAGAAACAATCTTTAATTTTACTGTAACCCCAAGCACTCTTTTCGTTAAATATTCCTTTCAGACCCGAGCTTTATTGACAGGCAAAGAAAAAGCTTCTTGTGAAAAGCAATACTCACAATTGTGAGTGCCAATAGTGCCAAAATAAGGTATCGGTGTAACAAAATATTCATAGGTAAGTTAAAAAAAATCATTGATTATTTGCGATGAAATTTCAAAAAAACAGTTGACATCTTTTGATAGAAACGAGATCGTTTTGAACATCCCTCTAGTCCGATATGATTTGAGATTTTCACGGCCAAAAGTATTATAGTGATTTATTTTTGACAGTATTACTGTGTCCATCATCAGGGCAGATGTGTGACATACCCATTTACCCAGCTAAATAATATTTTTCAGTTTCTACCCATGCTAAAAATCGATCGAGTCCGGTCCCAAATCATATAGAAGCATTTGCATCACCTAAAATTAAATATTGAACTTACCCTCACAATCGTGAGTATGGGGTCCGAAGTGGCTTGATTGCGTAATCTATGATTAGATAAAAATTACAATTAATCTTATCAATCGGTTAGAGATAACGTTTTCTTTCATTATCCCCAATCCTAAGATATTAACATAAGGTTGCGCTTATTCAATCTTAATCATCAAGCAGAAAATCTGTTTGTTTATCTCAGCAAAAATTCGGGTAATCTCATATCCGTGCCGCGGCGTCTTGATATTTGCACAGCAGTTTCTGTTTGGAATTCAAAGGTCAGTTTCAACGTCTAAGTCTCAAGTCCAATGTAGAGTCTGTAAATTATACACAAAAATTGTTCCTTAAACAATTGCACAAATAAAATTTCTGTTATCCATCCAACCTACTTTATAAGGAATGTAACGTTAAGTGTATAAAACAGCTATATATCACTCAAATATAGAATTGGTTCTACATTGCACTTTGTGACGGTACATACTAAAACTTAGTTTGGTCAAAGAAACCATTTATATCAGGTACCACTTATGTTTAATATTCTTCCAAATCATATTAAATCTACCAGTTCCTTAGTTAAATTTAAAAAGTTTGTTGAGATGTTTGTATTTATTTGTTTCTTCTTGGGAATAATGATTAGTTATGTCAATTACCCATCTGGTAACTCATCTAATACGTATTTTATCTTTCTTTTTGAAATATTTTGTGTTTGTATGTAGTATTACTTTATGTTTGTCATTACTCTATGTTTGCTTCACTCAAATGTAAATTGTTAACCTCGGTACGGGCTTAGTCCTAATGAGGTTGATTTTTATGAGAACAAACATTATTTATGTATAGTGAGATGAAATAAATAAACGTCATTTTCATCATGAGCTATCGAGCTTTGAAATGTCCTTTTAACTTTCGAATAATGTCATGGTTAGTTCAACACAATTTACTTAGTGAAAACTTTATTTGTATCAGGTTCAACTTATATACCTTCCACAACATATTAAGTCATCTAATTCAAAATTAATACTATCATATGTTTTCTCCAATTAAATATCAACACGTGGTCACCCTACATGTTTACCACATTAAAATTAATTTGCTTCTTTCAGCTTAGTATGTACCCATTGTTTGTAAGAAACATTAATTTAACAATATAGCTCTTTCAATCTAATATTTTTGGTTTATTTTTATAAAATTATTAACCCAACACAGTAGTCCTAGTGAGGTTAAAAATTAAAATGTAAACAATGAAATCATGTTAAGAAACAATACATCTGTTGAACACCAATTTGACGTTGTTTTGACAGAATTGAAAGTCAATCCATTCAAATAGATAACCTAACTTTACTTACATAATTATGCGATTATGTAAAATTGTTGTCGAGCAGTCTTTTGATTTGATTTTTTAAAGTTGCGGTTAGAAATAAGTATAATATTATTTTTTTTATCATAATAAATTTTTTTGGTGTTTAGAACCCTGTCATAATAAGTTGACCATTGAGAAGGTAGCGGGTAAGAGTCCGATGTGCCTATCGATAGCCGCTAGCGACGGAGAAATAAAATAATGGCCGGCTATTTGCATACTGGCTCAACACATTTTGCGCACATGTTGAATAAAAATCTGCAGACCCAATTCTCTAATTTCGTGCATCGGCCGAATTACAGCATCTCGGATGGGATCAATCTAGACGGCCAGATGTGAATTGTCGAGTGTTATTGCGGTTTGGACAAAGAGTTGATGCGTTACGTTGGTTCCTTATTCTATTTTGTTGGTGGTATTACAACATGTTGATCTGAATCAATATGACAGCCTACGTGGTCGAAGGGTAAGGCCTTCGACTAGCGAGCTGGTGGAGGTCGCGGGTTCAAATCCCGGCGTGCGCAAGTAAATTCTATTTGATTAATTTTTGTTATATCACAAATAATTCACTTAAATTAATATATAGTAATTAAAATAAAATAACTTTGTTTGAATACCACTTTATTATATATATTTCTAACCAACCGGTTTCAGTTTGTTTGTGTGATGTTTTTTTTTTCCTACAAATACTAAATATCAATTTAAAAAAGTCGGAATTAGTAAGCAACATAAAATTTATACACTCAATTTTTTTCAAATAATTATTTGCCACAGGCCTAGGAGTTGAAGGTCGTGTGGGTTTACGAATCAGTTTAATTTCGGAGGCGGGTTTGGTACCGCCGCCCCGGGTACCATTTATTTGATAACCAACACCTTTGCAATAGGTTGCCCCAAGTGATTCGATACGTTTAGTGATTGGCAGGGGTGCCCGTGTTCATCGGGTGAGGTGTGTTCAGGATGCGCCTACCCACCAGCTGCGTGGCGTGCCAGATCGGAGAGAGGCTGGTTTGGGAAGACCCTTTCACCTCTCCAACTGGTCTCTCGTGACCTACCGCCTTGCGCCGCAGTGGGAGAGATATATTCATTTGTCCGTAACTCCTGGACACACTGATCCTTAGATTCTTACCCAACCCTCATACCTTTTTACATTTCCTCTCCTCCCTTTCCCTAAAAAATACCCTCCACACAGCATCCCAAAAGATGACATCAGCTGTGTGGGGTTAATGTAAAAAATAACAGCAGTGGGTAGTAGAAAAATATTAAATTGAGTATTTATCTTGTTGAATGAAACCGTCGTGAATCGTGAATGTGTGATTGGCTTTGTGTGCAACAGCTTCATTTTTAACGATTGTCTTTGTGTGCAATAGCTTCATTTTTAACAATTATTGTCTTTGTGTGCAGCAGCTTCATTTTTAACAATTGTCTTTGTGTGCAACAGCTTCATTTTGTACAATTGTCTTTGTGTGTAACAGCTTAATTTTTAACGATTGTCTTTGTGTGCAACAGCTTCATTTTTAACAATTGTCTTTGTGTGCAACAGCTTCATTTTTAACAATTGTCTTTGTGTGCAACAGCTTCATTTTTAACAATTGTCTTTGTGTGCAACAGCTTCATTTTTAACGATTGTCTTTGTGTGCAACAGCTTCATTTTTAACAATTGTCTTTGTGTGCAACAGCTTCATTTTTAACAATTATCTTTGTGTGCAACAGCTTCATTTTTAACAATTGACTTTGTGTGCAACAGCTTCATTTTTAACAATTGACTTTGTGTGCAACAGCTTCATTTTTAACAATTATCTTTGTGTGCAACAGCTTCATTTTTAATGAATGTCTTTGTGTGCAACAGCTTCATTTTTAACAACACGCAAAATTCGTCAGGATAAATTTGTGGGATAAAATTCTTCAGGATGATGTGTAGGGTTAATGTAAAAAACAAATTCTCTCATTTCTAGTGATTTTCTGTTCCATGATCACCACTGTCGCTTTGTGCAATGGAACGAGACGCATTATAAAATTTAAAGACGTAATTACTTTGTTCGCCCGGCTTCCTGCCATTAAAGCAGTGGATTAATTAATTATTCGTAATTCGATTCGCGTAAATGTGCGGAACCCGAGGTGATCGCCTCTCCCTGAAATGCCCCACCGGAAGGTTCGTTGAAACGTTTTTCCTTTTTTATCTTTTTGCTGGATTAGTATTGTTTAAAACCTTGGTTCTTTGATTAACCAAGTGAACCGGATCAATATAACTGAAAAAAAAACAATAAAGCAATATCGAAGATACATCTAATATCGATTTAATTTTTTAAAATGTGAATGCAAAACAAGAATGTTGTAAATAATAACTTCTTCTTTAAAAAAAATCAGCCTGCCAAAACTCGAAAAGTAGTACCAATATCGCTAAAAATTTCAATGTTTGTTCTTGTTAGTGCCAGGAGTGTTTAGACAGTGGCATGAATGGTAGAAGAAGTCGAGTACTACGAGCCCCCGCGTACACAATTTCTAACGATTTATTTATTTAAATTTCTCGTTATATTTTTAAGTTTACACTTCTCAAATTTTTTTATTATTTTTGAAGATGATATCTATACATTTGTTTTGCCGAAACGTTAATTGTATAAAATTCCCTCGATAGAAAAAAATCGAAAAAAGTAAGTTCCGAAAATTATTAAAAACACTTTATTTATTTATTAATTTAAACGCCTTGATGGGCTTTTACATTATACATATTTTGGTGACCGGATAACTCATCAAAATGATAATTCATCACATTTTAAAAAAAAGTTATATAAAATCATGGAAAGTGATGAAACAAAAACTTTATTAACTGGGTTGGTAAACTAATGTTTTTAAGACAAGATTTTTTATGCATAGCACAAAGGGTAACCCGTTAAAAAAGGGGTCCCGTTGGCGTCATGTATCTTTTATCAGGAGATTTTTCAATGTGGATGAGTGTTTCAGGCTAATAATTATTGCTTATAAAATAATTGGGTTAAGTAGGTTAGGTTAGGTTTAAATTTTTTTTTCATCGTTTCTAATGTCTTTATATCACCTTTTAAAAGTGTGTTGAATTGTCACTGTGTTGAGTTGTCATGGAATCACATATTTTACATAATTTACTGCGTTATGTTCTGTTATTAAAATGTTATAGGCATTCACAATGTATCTTTAAATGCAACTAAAGCATTTGTCGATAGATTTTTGCTCTATTTCAAACGAGTCGTGTTTTATTAAATATTTTCACCGTTTTCGTTTAATTATTATCGCATTTTTTTAATATTAGTGCGCTCCCTCTAACATTCGTATTTACATATCTCCCTTTCAAAAACGCTTACTACAGGGCCTTAATGCGAAGTTTGATGCTAAATCACTATTTTGATTAATCTTTAACGAATTGGTGTACATTATGAATACCAAAAAATAAGCTTTAGATAAATTGAAGGTTTTCCTATCGTTTCGCTTGAGAAGAATACAAATAGGTAATTAAAAAAATTAGTCAATAAAAATATAAATTTAAACTACAAATTTTTTTTATCTATAGAAATGTATGAACGCGTAAAGGAAACAACTTTTACAAAATACAATATTATTAGACAGTTTCACTTGATTAACTTTTTTGCTTTCTTATAAAATTATTTACAAAATAAATAAAAACTAGTTTTGTGCTTCAAATCGAACGTTTCTAGACTCCGTTTGTCAAGCGATTTTAATGTCTATTACCTACAATATAAGGTATACCAAGAATATACACATTTTTGGCTTGTAACTTCCTCTTAACGCAATATCCTTGCACCAGAATGATATACGGAGTCGAATTAAAATCGATTTAATGTAGGTACAGGGTTTTCCAATAAGAGGTGTTATTTTGAATAGCCCGCTATTTCGGTAGATGTTACTTTTGAAGCTGTCATTTTTTGACATTTGACAAGTAGAAAGTACGTTATTAATAAAAATGGAACGATACACGCTTCAACAACGCATTGAAATTATTAAAATTCACATGAGTGAATCAAATGCAAATCATCTTGAGTGATGAGGCCCATTTCCACCTCGGTGGCTTCGTCAACAAGCAAAATTGTCGCTTCTGGGGCTCGAAAAATGAGGCTGGAGCAACAGTTACGGTGAATGGATTGCGCCATCGAGAGATGATTAATGATTTTTTATGGCCGGAATTGGATGGTATTGATCTGGACAACGTTTACTTTCAACGTTTAAGACGGCGCTACGTGCCACACAAGCAACGAAACCATTGATCTTTTACGATTGAATATCAAAATAACACCTCTTATTGGAAAACCCTGTAGTTTTTTAACAGTAACATTGTTGTATACAGTAGTGAATGGTGGAAGATGTCAGAGACGCTTTAGAAGACAGCATTAGAAGACAGCATTAGAAGACAGCATTAGAAGATAGCATTAGAAATAGCGAAGAATTGCCGGGTCCACTAGTTATAAATAAATAATTAACACAGTATTATTCTGATTTTCGTGTGGAAAGATTGACTAAAAGCCAGCGAAAGGAAACGGATCGACTACCTTAAAAATGTGATGCTGGAGAAGAATACTCAGGATACTATGCGCAGGCCACTAACCTATCCTTTGTAGAAGAGCTAGGCATTCAACTGTTTACCTACAACGTAGCCTAAAGATACTTATGACTCTTCACTTGCCAAACCAACTCCAACCTGGAAAAGCCCTTGGTCCTATGTGTTGGTGTGATCAAGTATCACTCATGTCTGGAACATCGCAATCTGTGGCTCGGAGCCCGAAAAATACGTTAGCAATACCGAAGTCCACTAATTTATTATAATCTTTTGAATGCGCTTGGTTTTGCAGGATGGATTTTTTATCGTTGTTTTGTGAATCGCTTCGATCCATTATCTCGATACTATTTTAGGCGATGGATGTTTAAATTAAAAGAAAGGGACACATACATGGTTTGTTTGGGCATATAGAGCGACTAAACGAAGAGAGGCGTGTAAGAAGTAAGAAGAATAATGACGTGAATGAATACTCGGAGAAAAATTACTGATATCTATTGTTAATTTATTAAAAATCTGTTCGATTTATTCGTTTTCCTGTTAAAAACGGGACTGGAGGCTTATTACGAATGATTTGACAAATTTCATAGCAAACTATCAATAAAGCACTAAAATAATAAAGCAATTAAAATAATATTAAAGAAATCATTTTTATATTCATCTCAACTCATTTTCAAAGAATTTAAAGTCAGAAAATTAAATACTCTTTTCCTGTATCACGCAACCTTACAAGTTTACAAAGATGATATCCTAAACAAAACCGTACCATTCAAAAACACAGCAAATCTCAGGCAAAAATACATGTTACAAATTCTGATTTGTAAAAAAAATTTGGGTCAGCAAAACTACAAATACTTAGGAACAAATTTCTTCAATAAATTGCCAGAAAATATAAGATCACTAAATGATAGTTTCAAAGAATTCAAAACACAATTAAAAAAAATATACTGAAAACCTAAACTAATTAAAAAAACGTAAATAAATTAAAGAAAACAAAAACAAAAATTTTAAAAATAAAATAAAAATCTAAGAAACTAAACAAATAATACCTCATCCCATACACACAAGCAATTGCTTATTATGGGAGAACATTGAAAAATAATAAATATTAATCATATCATAATATCTTTTATCTTATTACTAGTGAAATATATATATGTATATCACAAAAAAAAAAATATATATATATATATAATGAGGAAGTCGGAAAACGTGTTTTTCAAAATGATAATATTTTCACATCTCGTCCATTATATTTATTCTGACAAGGCTACCTGCGTTGCACACGTGTTCAGATGTATTCTGATTGACTAATATTTTATTATGAAATGGTCATGCAGACACATTTTTAACAGTATCTTGATAAAAAAAACTGCTCTCATTTTTCCCCGTGTGGTAAAAGAAGTCGTGAACGCCCGAGGAAGACATGGCACGGGCCATGTCAAAAGTCAGAATAAAATCACACACAGTTGTTTATTATTCCCACTCTTCTCATTACTTGACTCTAGCAAGGTCGACCGATAAAAGATTTATCGATAATGTCGATGACTTGTCATCATTCCCGAGCACGACTGCAGGTCGCTAACGTACAACAACAGTTCACGTCGAATAAAATAAGAAAACTTAGTCTTTGTAAACTGTTCTTTGTTCGTTGGCGATCTGAAGTCATGCTCGGGAACGACGACAAGTTCGATAAAACTTTTATCGATCGACCGTGCTAGATACCCTGGAACGTTTCCTACTTCTTCTGCTGCTGATCGTTACGTTTATCTGTACCAATCTAAAGAAGATGTATACATAACGCCACACCGGTCAGTTCTAAAATAACTAAATAGAACGAAGTTATAAAGGTATTTAATCATAACATAAAGGCGATGCCATACGTAGTAATGCAAAATCATGTGTTTTCGGTTTGAAAATTTGGTCGCCTAGAACTGTTTTAGATGCTTTGATTAAATACTGCGAGTAGAATACATCTTGGCCTTTGAAATAATCGAGTATTTTTTAGATAAATCTTTTTATAAGCCCAGAAAAAATAATGTATAAGGCCTATGAAAACTGCTTTAAAGTTCAAAATCTCCTACTTAGGAACTCATTTTCTGTTATGATTTTATTGTATAATGTGGCAAATTAAGTTATTTATAAAATGATCGAAAAATAATTAAATATTTATGCCTGAACATCCACAAAATAAAATAAAAGGCGCTTTTTCGGCCATGTTTTTTTCTTGCATAAATCAAAACAGGCGGATGGTGTTAATCGGGAATTTAAATCTTATCGCCATCTATGTAAAGGGTTGTTATTGATAGCGGCTCAATTTAAAATATTACACTACGTAGTGCATCGCCTTAAAGCGAAATGCCGCGAAAAATCAACAGCTTGGAAAAATGTGAGTAATGCATCACTATGCGTGTAAAACGTCACGGAGTAACAGCGACAGTCATCTGTATAGAATCCCAGCCACCCACCAGAAGGGAACAGACGCCTACGTTACCGACCCGGCGACCAGTTCCTGGCGTCGCACAGTGGGCTGAAAATCGCCTTTCATAGACATAGAGACTTGAATTTTCAAGGGTATTTTTTTTGGCTAGAAATGGATTCTGCTGATCATTACTATGCTATAAAATGTCGTACGAAGCAATTGCGTGTACAAATGAAGGAGTTATAATTTTTTTAAGAAAAATTTGTATGGCGCTGACATTAAAAATGAGGCTATCTCTGGAATCATAAGGTTGGCCGTTCTATCCTTACACACAGATAATACTATTATTTATTTGTATTTTTTTGACATACTTCATATTGTGGCGCAAGGTGCGATTTTTTTTTTAAAAATCCTAAAGTGAAAAAAAAATCTTTTTTTTGATGATGATTCATTTTAATGCTTAAATGCTTTACATATGAGTATGCTTTGTCTAGTTTACAATATTTTATTTACACTGCAAGCCAAAACACTGTGCACAGTGGGCTGAAAATCGCCTTTCATAGACATAGAGACTTGAATTTTCAAGTGTATTTTTTTTGGCTAGAAATGGATTCTGCTGATCATTAATATGCTATAAAATTTTGTATGAAGCAATTGCGTGTACAAATGAAGGAGTCATAATTTTTTTAAGAAAAATTTGTATGGAACTGACATTAAAAATGAGGCTATCTCTGGAATCATAAGGTTGACCATTATTTCCTTACACACAAATATACTACTATTTATTTGTATTTTTTTGACATACTTCGTATTGTGGCGAAACTTGTGATTGTTTTTTTTTAAAATCCTCAAAGATGAAAAAAAAACTTTTTTATGTTGAAGATTCATTTTAATGCTTAAATGCTTTACATATGAGTATGCTTTGTCTAGTTTACAATATTTTATTTACACTGCAAGCCTAAAAGCGTTTAAGCATTAAAATGAATCATCAACATTAAAAAGGGTTTTTTCAACTTTGAGGATTTTTAAAAAAAACATCGCACCTTGCGCCACAATATGAAGTATGTCAAAAAAATACAAATAAATAATAGTATTATCTGTGTGTAAGGATAGAACGGCCAACCTTATGATTCCAGAGATAGCCTCATTTTTAAAATCAGCGCCATACAAATTTTTCTTAAAAAAATTATAACTCCTTCATTTGTACACGCAATTGCTTTGTACGACATTTTATAGCATAGTAATGATCAGCAGAATCCATTTCTAGCCAAAAAAAATACCCTTGAAAATTCAAGTCTCTATGTCTATGAAAGGCGATTTTCAGCCCACTGTGCGACGCCAGGAACTGGTCGCCGGGTCGGTAACGTAGGCGTCTGTTCCCTTCTGGTGGGTGGCTGATTTTCAGGCGATTTTCAGCCCACTGTGCGTCGGCCGCCGAGTGTTCATGCGGCCAAATGCAAATGTGACTAATTTTAGGCTGATGCGATATAAATAAAATACTATTCGAATTCTTGGGTGTGAAGTATTAGTGTGAAACGAGGAATTTGGGAGAAGTGTTTGTTTTTGATTATGTCTATTAAAATTTTATGTAATTTTTATGATTTTTTCGGTAGGTACCATTCTAAGCATTTGATTTAATTTCAGTCTGTTGTTTGCAGGTTAGTTAGATTCCTGTAGCAACGAAAATATGTATAGGTAAAAGTTTTTTTTATGAATGATAAACTTTTTAAATGATATGCATGCAAAGTGGTGCATAATGAACTATTATAATTTAATGTTTATGTTGTTAATGCAGTTTTAACGGCCTATGATTTTTTGGGTATTTGATGAGCATGGGATATCATCAAAAAATTTCAGAAAGTTTTGGCATTTTTTATACATCTTAACCCCTCACCCCTCGGCTTCAAATTGTTCTCGAATAGCTCCGTCCATGGCTTCTTAGGTTCTTGTGTATAAAAATGACAGACGACACACGTCAAATTATGTCAGCCATATTAAATTTTACAAAAAATTTATACCAAAATAGAACACATCGTTCCTTTTTCATCCCGAATCCATAATATATAAAAAGACAACCCATGCAGAAAATGAACGAAAAAATGTTCATGTAAAACGCCCATTATATTATAAATCTGTGATCCAGAACATTCGAGCAGGTAAAGAAATTATTACGAAATACGTTTTGTCATATACCTACTTATAAAAATATTATACCTATTATAAGAAATGTATCGGGGCAAAAATAACTTGTTTACCGGCGTGTTCTTGGCTTGGCACCAACTTCATTGTTGTCTTTTCGATGCGTTATAATATACTCGGCGTCACAAAATCGCATCTATTATCAAAATCGCTAAATGTTATGAGAAAATAAACCGATCGTGTCTTTCGGATGTGCAGCGTCGTCGCTTTGATCGACGCCTCCAGATGAAGCCACCAGTCTCTTGAAATCATTGGAAAACCCGTCGCAAGGCAAACGGCTTAAGTTTAGTTGCCGAGCAACATCACTCTGTTGCATCCCTGATTGCAGTAGTGCCACCACTTGAGCGGCTTCGTCAGCAGTGGTATCCATTTTAGGGGTTATTTTCTAGCGCTAATTATTCACTTAAACTGCTCCTTTTATAGCCCAGGAAGATTTAACTTCCCGTACTCGGAAAATTTGTATCGCTTATGAAATGAAACTACTGTCTTGTGACAAAATCACGTAAACATCTCCTCCGGCATCTAGCTCAGAATCATACTTAAATATATTGCTGTTTTATACTTACCTCTTCAGCCGTACACTCTGCCTTCTCACCAATTCGGGTTGCTTGGGCGGGGAATAGGGAGGTGAATTTAATTAAGAACATCTATTAATTATGAGTCTCTATTATAATTGGGTTTATCAAGTGTTAATACTAAATCTAAATTATACTTAGATCTACTTACATCTATAACTTAACTAGTTGTCATATGGTTCCACTTTTCACATTGTCATTTTTCACTGTTGTCGCTGAGTTGGTTCTGTGCGTTGGCCTAAGTAAGGCTGAAGTTCTAGGTGGCGCGGCGGCTTCTGCAGTTCTTCAGCTCACGCCTCCCGGCCGCGTCTGGTCACCGCGCTTTCTTCGCCTCCCGGCCGCGTCTGGTCACTGCACTTTCTTCGCCTCCCGGCCGCGTCTGGTCACCGTACTTTCTTCGCCTTACGCCGAGCATTACGTCGCCGGGCGGAGGATAACATATCTTGATAATCACTTCATCCACCGCCCAGCATCACATCGCTGGACGGGGAACGCGTGCTTCACCACCACTCCTGTCTCGGTCTCCTCTCTCTCCCGCCTCGATCTTGACTGCTTTCGTTCCTGAGCTCGTAGGACCTGTCGCCCTACCCCGCACTTCTCACTTCTTTCTTTACAACCCCCGTCTGTCAACACTTTCTTTGTCTTTGGGCGCACACTGCGGGACATACTCAGTTTAACGTTCATATTTATTTGTGACGAAATTTGATTCGTCACAGTCTGATAAGGTGTCGTTAAATGTAATTTCAATTGATTTCAATATTGTTTGAGTTAGATGTATTGGCTCGGGGAAACTTACGCTGAAAACTTGTTTTCGAAGATGTGCGATTTTTGTGACGCTGAGTGTAGTAGTAACAGAGCTTACCTGGATGCTAAATATGTCGAAATCCGAATTGATTCTGTTCAATAGCAAGATTGCTAATCCCACCGGCATGACCATTTATTCCGGCAGGCTGGGAGATTAAATAGTCTATGCTGTCGGTGACGGAGATAAACATCGGGAACATAGAAATGAATCCTCTCCATGATAACCGAGTTTTAAAACCATCCACGAATCAGTCTGAAGAAATGTGTAGCAATGCGCACATCTCTCCTGACCCGCATGGTTCGTTTCGGGCATACCCAAAAGAAAGTCGGTAGAATAGAAGTAGCGAGGGAAGTAGCCAAATTTGTGGATGCCATGTGAAAAGAAATGAATAAGTGAACCTGGATCTGGAAGAGACGCATTTTATAGGAGGGACGAAACGCGAAAGCAGTCAAATCATTGCGTAAAAACGATTCCATAATTTATACTCGCATTTGAAGTGCACCAGTGCCATGGGATCCATGACTAAACATATTCTATTGAAATACCGTTACAACCATAGAATAAAAAAAGAACACAATAAATGGGATGTGGGCATGTTTCGTGTTACAAACGATCGGACTGAAATTTCAAGCACAGAAATTCGTTTTTTCTTTGTAAAATAGTCCCTTAATAAAGTAGTCCCGGAGAAAGGTCGTATGTGACGTCACCGTTCTAGTATCTTCTGTTTTTTTTCTTTCATTTTCATAAAGATGTTTTGGGTAGGAAATATTTTCGTCGGTGACGTAGTCGGTGGGTCGCTTCTACGATTCGTTCTTAAGTTCAACAGCTCTGCTGTGGAACGAACTGCCGGCCTCTGTGTTTCCTCCCTCCTACAACGTGGGACTCTTCAAGACCCATGTTCACTCCTTCCTCTCCACAAAAAGACCCTCCACACAGCATCCCCAAAGATGACATAGGCCCTGAGGGAAATTATTTTCTTCAGGGCCTCCTGTGTGGAGTTAATATAAAAAAATAAAAATAAAAAAGTACATACGACCACTCTCTGGAACTACTATAGAATGGCGATAAATGATGTCAGGCAGCGTAAGAGACAGAGCGCGTGCTAAATGGGCTAGAAACAAAAGGCTACACAGGTTTCCATTCATATCTAGATTTTGAGTGTGTATTTAGTCGGGTCTCCTGCGACAAAATGTTTTCACAACGTTTTTTTCTTTTCCATTATTTTTGTCAGAAGTTTTTTTCAACATTTTGCCGCAGGAGATGCACCTTTATCTGTTTATTAAATATAACCTATACAGCGAATTTAGCTTTCCGATCTGTAATCTTGTTCCAGATTTTAGATATTTTGACAAGATTGCAAATTGCAACTCGACTGTGTTGTTTTCCAAAAGATGTCAATCCTTTTATTAAGATGAGATTCTATGAAACGGACTGCAAGTTTTTGCATAGTTAAGTGTTTTTTAAAAGGTATATGATCCACACTAAATGTGGTTACCAAACAACCTTCAATAAAAGATATGAAGGAAACGCTTCAATCATTACGGACGCATTATCTTCCGCTTTGTGGGTTTATTATCAAAACATCCGCAGCGAAGCGTTACCCACATCCTCAAGTCTTCATAATAATCTGACGTTTACCATATAACTAACCTCAAATTAATCTGTTTGACGAAACAGTATGGAATGTATTGCGAGTCCATTGATAGTTTATGTACCGTATACAGAATGTACACCGCCCTGGGTTTACTAATGCCTGTCAAATTATATAGAGGGTTTTCCAATAAGAGGTGTTATTTTGATATTCAATCGTAAAAGATCAATGGTTTCGTTGCTTGTGTGGCACGTAGCGCCGTCTTGTTGAAAGTAAACGTTGTCCAGATCAATACCATACAATTCCGGCCATAAAAAATCATTAATCATCTCTCGATAGCGCAATCCATTCACCGTAACTGTTGCTCCAGCCTCATTTTCGAAAAAGTAAGGTCCAATGACTCCGCCGGACCATAAACCGCAACAAACAGTCACACGTTTAGGATAGAGAGGCTTTTCAACAATAACTCTTGGGTTTTCCGAGCCCCAGATGCGACAATTTTGCTTGTTGACGAAGCCACCGAGGTGGAAATAGGCCTCATCACTCAAGATGATTTGCATTTGATTCACTCAAGTGAAATTTAATAATTTCAATGCGTTGTTGAAGCGTGTATCGTTCCATTTTTAGTAATGGCGTAGTTTCTACTCGTCAAATGTCAAAAAATGACAGCTTCAAAAGTAACATCTACCGAAATAGCGGGCTATTCAAAATAACACCTCTTATTGGAAAACCCTGTATTTGTGTTGTGGACCTCTATTCTTCAAAGTCGAGCGATCGAATTCGTATACGCTTACGAATATTTTAGCCATTTTCTGCAACTACTAATTTATAATTTTGCTCAGTTACTTTCCTAAACCGTTTAAGGATCAGATCTATCTGTTATCGCTTTAATACTCAACTTATTTTAACGAAGCTACTAATATTTGGCTCAAGTGAGGATTTCGGTCGCCAATAACAAGGCGTAGCTGGATACGCTTAAGCCTTCAGGTTTTTTAATATTTTTACCAACAAGTCCCAATGACATGGTGAATTTTCTTGGAATGCTCCCGAGGTATCTAAAATTTGCCACATATTACTTATTTTTGAAGTTGTCGTTAAACGAAATACTATTTTAGAAACTAGATTAAATTATCTTTGAAATATTCTTTCTAAAAAATATCTTTTTAATATCAAACATGAAAATGTTTACAAAACTTACCAGGACATTTTGACTCGGAACGTCCGTAATTTTAAAAGAATTCGATATTTATAAAACATATTCCTTTTGTGTAGGTAATAAGTAATATAACTGTCACTTCACTTTTATACCGTTTATACAGTAAAAAAATATAAATAATTTTTTTAACATTCAATGAAAAAATGCCGAAATTCGTAATCATGCATAAATATTTGATACAAACTGTGAATAATAATTATTTATCTTTCCAATGACGAACATATCTCATATCTACGCATTATAGAAAAAATGATAAAAATACTTTTATAATGTATTGACGCCCCGGTCAGATCTGTCCTTCAGATGCTATAATGGAATATGATGATGTTTGTGGCTAGTAATGTCCTTCCAAGGCCTGAAGGGTTAATTCGAATATTTTCTGAAATAACGCTTTGATTCAAATTAATTACTATAAAAGACAACTATTTACGTCAAGGGAGATTGTAAAACATGTACTTTTTGGTTCTAGTGCATTTAGCACGCGCTAGGTCTCTCATACAATTACAATTGCCGGACATTGTTTATCGCCATCTCATTTGATCGAAATGAAAACTTCATAATTACAATGAAACACATTTCTGTATTTGAATTTTAAGCAAAGAGACTTGGATCACGAAAGACGCTCACATCACATTTATTGTGTTCTTTACTTAGCAGTACACTTGTTAAAGATTACAATATCCATCCTTCATGGAATAACCTCAATTGAGATTATTCCAAATTTATGAAGCAAGAGAAAGCCCAACACGGCATAATAACCCAACAAATAATCACGATAAATCAGTTGAGATCGATGAGAATCAAACTGTCGAATAGATGTGGTTTGAAATTATTTTCATTTTCAAGCATTAAACGTATTCCTATGTTGTTCACGAGGCGTGATAATGAATAAATAGAAGGGCTACCACGATTGTTAAAATCGCGGCAGAAACAACTAGTGAAATTCAGAATCAAGTGTCATACATACTTATTCGAAATATGTATGGTACAGATTCGAGAATAGTCCACGGGAGCTGTGGCCTTTCTCCGCCCGATGACTCTATCTATTTCTGCCACAGTAATTTCAATACTAATAAAACATAACGGAACTTTTGTTCTGTATGCATTTTTTTTAAATCGAGTAACTAATCTTTATTATTAATTAATAAATAGTATAAAACAAAATCGCTCTATCCACGTCTGTTTGTTTGTGTGCTTTTCTTCTAAACTACGCAACGGATTTTGATTGGGTTTTAATTATCATTTAAAGAATTTCTTCCGGAAGGTATATATCTATAATACATGCGTATTGTAATTAAAGAAAGTAGAGAAAAGTCGATGTTTATCCTAGAGTTCACAACCTCAAAACGTTACTTCAAATCATTCACAACCCCGAGCAACGCCGGGTGTGTACCCGGCGTTGTCAGCTAGTAGAAAATAATATATAACTAGTGGAAAGTAGTTATTCATAGAGTGGAAAAAGCTTTGATAGACATTGAAGTCCTTAGCTTTTAGTATCGGAAAGTTGGCATTCACGCAGCCAGGTAATTTTCCATGCCCAACCGCTGATATTATGCGAATATGTACGTTGCATAACCAGAGGGTTGTATATAAATAAGTTACGCAATATGCAATAAATAGAATTAATTATAAATAGCCGCTATTAACCACGCAAAATTAACTAACGTACAGAGTACCTAAAACATGTACGTAATACACATTGATTAATGCACGTACAAGATTGGATATTACAATACAATATCATGATGTGATGTAACATTTGATCAATAATAGGTAGGCACCAAAACTAACAGAAAAGTGCATTTTTATTACTGGTAACCGTTTCCGCAGTAAGTTGAAAGAAAGGGGTCAGGTATCAGGGGTCGAGAATCATCGTAAATTACCAAAAATATTATCTCAGGGATAAGCTTAATAAACACCTTCAGGGACTGTAGTCGACACCGTCAACACCTAAGCCAAATCCTAATTGGATAATACCGGCATTCATTTCGTATATCAACTGCTGTAAATTTTTAAATATAATGTTTTCCTATTTCAGAAGAATGCATGTGTGCGCACGTGCGTGTGCATGTGTACATCCAAAAGTAGATAATGCATTATTTATTACTTTGTTAACTCACTTTTTAGGGGCTTTTACATATAAATAGTATAAATTATATATTAATACAGTACATATTTATTATACATAACTAAACTGTCTCAGTGACAAGCTGCTGTATTTTTTACGTGATAAATTAAAGATGTCCTCTGACTTGGTATAATTATTTCCCTTCATAAGTATTCTGGGCAATAAGTACTACATATGGTAGATAGTACCAGAATTTCCGTATTAAAATAAATCCCGACTTCTAGTATTACGTAGTGGAATCCAAAAGCAAGCAATTTTAAACCATCAAATGCATAATTTAGAATTTTATATAGAAAGTCCGTAAAAATCCTTCTGTCAGATAATTTTAGCTTATTCATTCACTTAAAAGTGTTGTTGTTCAACAAAATTGCTGGACTACCCATTTTCAAACTTAAAACACGTAAGAATTTATTTTGTATCCTTTCAATAGTTGTATTTATTTATTAGATACTAAAAAAATCAATTACAGAATAGTGAATCGCTGACTGTCCAACTGGGAAGGTTTCCCGTTTCGGGACAATGAAATTGATAACTTTAATTCATGTGAAGTAGGTAATAAGGTAGGCTTGAATCTGTGCAAAGGAGAGCGATCCGTCTGATTGACAATCCGTTGTTAACAGACCGATTGCCTTCTCTAATGCATAGACGCTATGTAGGTATGCTGTGTCTGTTCTACAGGTATTTCAATGGAGCCTGCTCCAAGGAGCTAGCAGCATTGATCCCTGATGCACCGGTGCACGTGCGCGAAACTCGACGGACACGAAATGAACACCCGTTCACGGTTGACGTTGGCTTCATGAGAACGGGCCGTTTTTACGACTCGTTTTTGTGTAAGTCGGCTCGTATGTGGAACGAGCTACCGGCATCTGTTTTTCCTCCCTCCTATAATCCGAGCCTCTTCAAGGCCCGCATTAAAAAATCCCTTCCCACAGCCCCTACCTTACTCCGCCTCACAACGCCGCCCAACCGGGTGGTGACATAGTTCCCCTGTCTGTGTACTCCACAGGCAGGGACACTCTTGTGAGGTGTCACATAAAAAAAAAAAAAAAAAATCTAACACAAATATAACAATAAATTCAATCATTAGAGAAATTACTTTTTACATAACATTGTGGAAATTACTTTTATGTTTACAATATAAGAGATAAGTTAGGTAAGCATCTTTTTTTTTTTTAATTGTTTCTACGATTTGTAAGAATAATTATTTTAAATGGTACATATTATTTGAGTTTGTGAGAATTTTAAAATCATGTGTTTTTGGTTTGAAAATTTGGTCGCCTAGAAATGTTTCAGATGCTTTAATTAAATACTGCGAGTAGAATACATCTTGAACTTTGAAATAATCGAGTATTTTTTAGATAAGTCTTTTTATAAGCTCAGAAAAAATAATGTTAAGGCCAATGAAAACTGCTTTAAAGTTCAAAATCTCCTACTTACGAACCCATTTTCGGTTATGATTTTATTGTATAATGTGGCAAATTAAGTTATTTATAAAATGATCGAAAAAAATTAAATATTTATTCCTGAACATCCACAAAATTAAATAAAAAGGCACTTTTTGGCCATGTTTTTTTCTTGCAACAGGCGGATGGTGTTAAACTGTAATTTAAACCTTATCGCCATCTATGCAAGGGTTGTTATTGATAGCGGCTCAATTTAAAATATTACACGACGTAGTGCATCGCCTTAAAATTATATGAACGGAGCTTGTACCTACATGCATATTGGTTCCAGACGGTAGAGTCTATCTGTTGACTTCATGCTCGATCGGATGTCGAGAAGTGAGATAATTTCCACTTCCAAGATTCCATTTAATTTATTCATTCAATCAAGAATTCGAAATTCAGATAGTGTTTTCAAAAAAAATTATTTTATAAGCAAGACTGATTTATTACGATATTTTATTCTGTGGATTTATTATTATTTATTCTGTGGCTTACTATCTACACGGGCAAAGCTTGTTTTACTGTGTTTTCATTAATATTAAATAGATACATTGAATGTATCCAATTTTTTGTTTTCCGGATCGAATCTCGTTCTTTATAGCACTTTCATGAAGCCAAACATGTGTATATTCTTGGTATGCCTTATATCGTCACAACTATAGCTAATACACATTCAAATCGCTTGACAAACGGAGTCTAGAAACGTTCGATTTCAAGCAAAAATGTGGTTTTTATTTATTTTAAAAACAATTTCATAAGAAAGCAAAGAAGTTAATCAGTTAATCACAAATAATCTTAGCTAAAATTATGTATTTTTTTAAGTTGTTTCTTTTATGCGTTCGTACATTTCTATTGAAAAACAAAATTAGTGTCGTACATTTTTTTTTTTTTAGTATCTTACATATATATATATTTTTTAGTATCCTTACATTCTTATTTTTATTTAGTATTTTACATTTATTTTTACTTTAGTATCTTACATTTATAAATTTTTTAATATCTTACATTCATATATTTTTTTTAGTATCTTTCATTTATATTTTTTTAGTATCTTACATTCATTTTTTTTTTATTTACTAATTAAATTTTTTATTTGCATTCTACTCAAGGGAAACGATAGGAAAAGCTTCAATTTATCCAAAGCATATTTTTTGGTATTCATAATGTAAACCCATTCGTAAAAAGATTAATCGAAAATACAGGGTTTTCCAATAAGAGGTGTTATTTTGATATTCAATCGTAAAAGATCAATGGTTTCGTTGCTTGTGTGGCACGTAGCGCCGTCTTGTTGAAAGTAAACGTTGTCCAGATCAATACCATCCAATTCCGGCCATAAAAAATCATTAATCATCCCTCGATAGCGCAATCCATTCACCGTAACTGTTGCTCCAGCCTCATTTTCGAAAAAGTAAGGTCCAATGACTCCGCCGGACCATAAACCGCTCCAAACAGTCACACGTTGAGGATAGAGAGGCTTTTCAACAATAACTCTTGGGTTTTCCGAGCCCCAGATGCGACAATTTTGCTTGTTGACGAAGCCACCGAGGTGGAAATGGGCCTCATCACTCAAGATGATTTGCATTTGATTCACTCAAGTGAATTTTAATAATTTCAATGCGTTGTTAAAGCGTGTATCGTTCCATTTTTATTAATGGCGTGTTTCTACTTGTCAAATATTAAAAAATGACACCTTCAAAACTAACGTCTACCGAAATAGCGGGCTATTTAAAATAACACCTCTTATTGGAAAACCCTGTAGTTATTTAGCATTAAGCTTCGTGGTAAAATACCGGTAAAGAAACACAGTATTCCCACAAGAGTTACTAAATATTGCATTTAGTCCGTTAGGTTACCCCTGCCACACAAAGACCTTATCGGCCGCTAGCCTTATCACTCACTGCTTGACACGAAGGAGATAAGGATTTATCGATTTTGTGATTTATCTCAATAAGTTTTGTTGTAACAGTTGATATTTTAAAATGTTTATGCATTATGTCT
This sequence comes from Hesperophylax magnus, assembly GCA_026573805.1. Lineage (NCBI taxonomy): Eukaryota > Metazoa > Arthropoda > Insecta > Trichoptera > Limnephilidae > Hesperophylax > Hesperophylax magnus. Next base: position 650,030 of record JAIUSX010000016.1, read on the forward strand.
GCACACGTTCTATAAAAATGGGCGCAAATTGATTTTGTCGATAAGGAAAAGCTACAATACACTGTACAGACGGAAAATATAATCGACAGTAAAACTGCATGTTTTTGCATGGATGTATCAAAATGCTTACGATCCACTGAATGACTATACGACACTAGAAATGCCTTCCATGTAGTTTTTATTTTATTATTATATTAGGATAAACGGAATACGTTGTAATCTATGCGTTCAAATAATATAATTTGATTATTTTGAAAATACACTTTTTGCGCGTTATGCTTTTTTTATTTATTTTACACACTTTACAAATATAAGGCAAAAAAGTCCCGACAAACTACTTTTTAGCAGTTTGTCTAACGTGTTCTTTACATTATAAGTCTTATTATATTGAGTTAAGGCGATGCCATACGTAGTAATGCAAAATCATTTGTTTTTGGTTTGAAAATTTGGTGGCCTAGAAATGTTTTAGATGGTTTAATTAAATACTGCGAGTAGAATACATCTTGGCCAAAGATATTAGAAGAACGAGATATGCTATGTTGGCCGCCGGACCGTAGCCGGAGTACTACCTAATTAGGGTACTTTGAACGGTATCGGGACGTGTACGCACAGAAATCTGTTCTATGTATTAGTGCGGATACCTTAGCGATGCCTTAGCGTAAGCGAAGGTGTGCAGTAGTATTGGTGAACAAAACCGGCGACACTCGGCAAAACAATTCCACTCAGTACGAACTGCGCATAGCACATCTCGTTCTTCTAATATCTTTGATCTTGGCCTTTGAAGTTATCGACTATTTTTTAGATAAGTCTTTTTATAAGCCCAGAAAAAAATAATGTAAAGGCCTATGAAAACTGCTTTATAGTTCAAAATCTCCTAGTTACGAACCCATTTTCGGTTATGATTTTATTGTATAATGTGGAAAATTAAGTTATTTATAAATTGATCGAAAAAAAATTAAATATTTATGCCTGAACATCCACAAAATAAAATATAAGGCGCTTTTTGGCCATGTTTTTTTCTTGCATAAATCAAAACAGGCGGATTGTGTTAAACGGGAATTTAAACCTTATCGCCATCTACGTAAGGGTTGTTATTGATAGCGGCTCAATTTAAAATATTACACGACGTAGTGCATCGCCTTAAATATTTTTTGTGACTAAATCTATCAAGTTGAAAAAAATTGTCATGTCGTGTTTTTATAACAACTCACATGAATAAAACAGTTATATTTAGTTAACAGTTATATTTTTACAAGTTTATAAAACCAAAAATTTGTAATTTTACAGAAATAAAGCCATAGAAAATTATGAAAAACGTAAATAACAATTTTAAAAGACTTTTTATTTATTTTTTTATTTAGTAAAAGATTATACATTTATATACATTATTTAAGAAATGTTTTGACTGCCCAACTAGGAGGATTCCCGTTTTAGGACAGTCAAATTAGGATGAGTATTAACATTTTGATAATTTGTTTGATAAGTATAGTATTAAAATAATAATGAAATAATAGGTATATGTACTTTTAACTGGTGCCTTAGCCTACTAATATATTTTGTATAAATATGAATAACAAAGAAATAAAATATCCAATTAAACATAAGATTAACTGCTGCTTGGGCAGCATTCTAATTTAAAAGTACTAGGTAGGTACATATATACACATAATGATAAAGGTATCTTTTACATGGTTTATTTTTTGTTGGAGTTTTTGTTGTTGTTTTTGGTTTGTGTTTGATTTCATTTTTTGTGTAGTAAAAGTTCACTCTCCTTTCTACCTGATTGATGAAACCAATTAGTGGTCAATTTATGAAGAATAGCTGTGTTTTCCTTTTTCCAAGCATCAGGCATGAAGTTGTATAGTTTTGGACCTAAGAATGAGAAGTGTCTTTGAGCGAGAGATTTTTTAGTTGTGAGTGGTACAATTGGATTTCTCCGAATAATAATAATTTCTTTAGAATAATATATCATTGTAAGCTAACACAAATTAATTCTTTCAGTAAGTCAAGTCTTCAGTAAGTTCACCAATTGTTTGTTTTGGGCACAGTTTTTAATTTCAGCAGGTAACATATTAAAACAAGTGTGAATCATATAGTTTAACGTTGTGTGTCCATATTTATTTGTATGCTTAGGTACACTACTCTTAAGTCCTTCATTAAAGTTAAAACGAGTATTATGATTAAAATATTAAAATGAATTAGTTGCTTGCGCATGCATTTACGGAATATGAATAAATAAAAGTAAGGTCACGTTTCCCTTACTTTTTCAGATATTGAGATTCTTTCTTATAATAACATATCCATATCCAACAGATTATTCAGTTGCGTTACATCAGGTTTCTTTCAGATAAAATATAGGTCACTTCTGTAGATTTCCTATTCACTGCTTAACCCGTGGGTATTGCTTGAAGTTTCGGGAATTTATTCCTCAAGTACGCAGAGTAAACAGTATTCCCACAGAAAAACACGAGTATGATTCAGGTTGAGGGCAGTAGGACACTTGTATGTGAGGAAGGGGTAAGGGAAAGTTGTATGGTTATCGATTGGCGGTGAGTCCCATTTGTATAGCAGTCAAAGTATTAAATCTTGTAAACAAGACTTGACTTTTTACAGTGGTGCATGAATTATCTGCTATTACTTAACTTTTCTTGCCAAACCTAGTACCTTACATATTAGTACCTATTTTATCCTAGTATTAAAGTATACCCCTTTTCAATAAAGTAATACGTAGTTTGTTTAAGTATTTATTTGACCCTTTTACAATTGTTTTATAACTTGTATTATAATAAATCTTCAAGAACTGAGCTGTCAAACAAATGAAATTAAATGCTGGGTAAAATTGCCAATTGGATCAATAATGTCGCTTCATGAATGATATGTTATTTATGCTTAAATACATACTTCGACTACGTAAATATTATCTTATAAAAATTGGATGCATAGCATTGCACTGATGGAAAGAAACTTCGGGAAAACATGGCTATACAAATCTATTCATTAAACGTTAAGCTTGTCATGCAAAGTTACACTGTCTATGTTTCGTGTGATTGAAATAGTTTGTATTTTTTAATATTTAAAGCATATTACACAGGGTGTGTCATCACGTAGCCGATAGTAAATTAAATTCTTGAGCATATTAGGAGTAAAAAATGTTTTAAAAGATGTTTTTCTTCCACACGACGCCACTGATCACACTGCTGCAGCTCGCAACGGATCACGTGATCCGCGCTATGTCTCGTCCGAAAGGTGCTGCTGGAACGAGACGGAGTGCCGATCATGTGATGCGCTAGGTACCCAGCGGCGACTTGTGATTTTAATTGAAAAAAAAAAGTTTTTTACTCCAAATATGCTCACAAATCTTTAGTTTAAGTATTTCAGGTACGCGCTGATACACCTATATAAAACTATCACGATTTCGTGAAGACCCGTGATAGATACCAAACTTCAAATAAATATGTATACACTAAGAAAAATGAGTATTACTGATTTTTTAAAATCCGATTAAAAATTGGATTGCAGGCCGTTTCCTGTTTAGTTCATTCCTAATATATTGGAACACGTGTTCTTGCCTTTGCATTTGCCCTGATAATGTATAATAACGAAATATAATGATTTTTATGAACACGTGTTCCGACGTCGCGATAACACATAAACCTATCAATTCATTCGTTAGGGGTCTGCAGCCCCGATTTTAACTGTATTACGAATAATTTGAAGAGATTTTTAATAAATTAGCAATGTTTTGTATCAGTCTGTTTTCTCCATGTATGTATTGCTTATTCACGGCTCGTCTATAAGTTACTTAATGGCTCAGGTGTCCCTTTCATAATCTTGATCGACTAACTAACTTGAGCATCATGCCGTTTCCCTTTTAATCTTGATCATTTCGCCAAATTATCGACTTATTAAAGGATAACAGGAAAAGGTTTTTATCGATTATAAGCATTACAATTCCTATTGCTACCATTAGCAAACTTACTACCTTTTACCTTATCAGTTTCTGATAATATTTATGTATATATTGCTGATCTGTGTAATCCAAACAATGTTGCCGATTTGTAATCGCAACATTGTCGTTGTCATCTGAAATGGAAACGTTGTTGCCGGAATTTCACGGAGATTTTCCATTTATCAGCAATATTTTAATTTGTTTGTTTTCGGTTTCCGCACATTTCTTAAATTCAATTTGTTAGCTGTATGTACATTAGGCCGGAGTGAATTTTTAAATATCCTATATGATTAATCATTGACCCTACACTATATGTAAAAAAACTCCCTTAACCTTAAATTTACAAAAAACTGATTTTTGACATGTTACTAGTAGTGGCAGATCGTGACTTATCGTGATCGGTGTTCTATTATGGGTGTTATCTTAAATATTACAAAAAATGGCATTATTGATGTAGCTGAAAACGATTTTATATTTTTTTTAGAATTTTTTTTTTTTTTTGTATGAAGATTTTCAGAAAAATGGGCCAAACTGAAAATTCCTGAAAATCTTCGTACAAAAAATCGAATTTTTGAAAAACAAAATTAATATTAGCACTCTAGAACACCCAAAGGTCACAAGCCGCCACTGGTTCACTTCAAGTATCATTTCCGACTTTATGTCCGGGTTAAATCTTCCCCACGGGAAAAACTATAAATCCTACTGATCCCTCAACATAAATATTTAAAAAATATTTTTGTAATCCTACATTTATTTAAAATGACTGATTTTTTGCATTTTTATATATAAATTTTTTGATAGATCTAATACGCCTAAATTTTTAATGAGAGAGCTGAAAATGACAAAGAAATAACAAATGGCAATATTTTTATAGCCTGAGAATGCCAAATTCTTTTTATCTCATTTCCCAAATCTGTGTATTTTCTAATTTTTTCATTAACAGATTTTTTAATTATTATTATTAATAATATTTTGGACTATTTTTTCGCTCTTTTAACTCTTTCCGTTAAAACAAATAGTCAAAAATTGTATCATGAGACTCAAAATCACTCCCACGCAGGGCCGGCTCTATGCGGGCGCAATCGGAGCAGCCCGCTCCGGGCGCTGAATTTCCAAGGTGCTGATGATACCTAACACTCCTAACTCATCACTCTTGAGATTATTTTTTATGAAAACGGCGCTACAGAAAAGTACAAATCATCCGAATATTATTGATTACAGTGATCACCTGCCCTAGACGTCTAATGATTTTCATAAGGGGTGCGAAATTTTTAGTCTCGCCAGGCGCCGTTCAGTTTAGGGCCTGCCCTGCTCCCACGCATCGATTTCTTGATGCCACAAAAATGCTCAACACGAGACCAAGTAAATCAAATACTGTTGGGACATGTCAAGAGTCAGAATAATAGAAGAGTTTATATGAGACCATGCAAGAATAAATAAAGCTAGGAGAGTATGCTAAGACAGTCTTGTCTGTCCCTCTATTCTGTATGCATATCCTCGCGGAGAAACGGCGTGATGGTTAGTCGGTTAGCAAGACTACTTAGCTAGAAGGTAATATTTATTATTTATGTATAGTAAAAATACTTCTTGTATCGTTCAAACTATCGCATATTCAACTGTCTCATGTTCTCACCTCTATTATTCATATGCTTTGCTCCTTAGAGGATTCCTTACTCTTTATGATTGTGCTGTCTCCGTTATCTGGAACACCGTTGAACAAATAATGTACAATATAATATAGGATAATGCTTCTGTGGCACAGTGGCCACTTGTACTCACAAATATGGGTGAGTGCGCTAACAGCATTTTCGGTCTATCCCCTACGCCAGGTACAGAATACTAGCAATTTAGAAGCCTATATCAACATGCTGGTATTATCTGTGCGCGAACTAAAGTGGCGCCATCTCGGCGCGACAAATCAATGTACGGTGTCGTCGGGTATTTCCACTTCGCCGAAGAGTTGCGACACATTGATGAGCGCCGCTCTCGTTTTGGACAAATTTCAATACAATGGTCAACAACACGTTCTGCGCATATAGATAATTGATGTTCCCTGGCGACATCTCTCGGTGAGCGATTTGGAATCCGCTCGCACTTAGTGACACATGATACAAATAACGAAATTTCGGCACGGTTGAATTTAACTTAATATTAAAAAATATGTCTATTTGGATTTCATATTGTCTTTTGTTTTCGGCAATGAATCCAGAGATCCGATCAAGCTGAAACTCGGCATACAGACTTGCTGTCGATGACAATGCATTCTATCATTCTTATATTGGTGGCAATCGCGTACACACACGCGGACATACGTATTTCTCTGTAATTTTATGGCATTACGGCAGTTTCGAAATAAATGTCAAAAAAATTCATCATATAAGAATAGAACTTGAATACCTTCACAGAACTTGAAAATTCACTTTGAATTTGGATGAATTGTTCAAATTCTGTGAAACAACCCGTCCTTAGTTTTTTACGGGTTGTTTTTATAGTATTTATTTTATTACTGTTATTTTCTTTGAATTTTGGTTTATTTTTTTTATTTTGATTTATTAGCGCGGAACTCCAATGCTCCTCAGCTAGCTGCTACTAATAGCCCAGTCAATGAAGGGAAAAAAAGACCCAATGTCGGAACTAATTCCCCGGAAGCTGAATTTTTCACAGATGTTAGAAGACCTTTAGACATGTATTTTTACAAAAGTCCCCGACTTTCCCCCTTGTGCTTCCTTCCCCACCCCCTCTTGAATATATTTGTCAAAGTCTTTCGGAATACGCTAATATCTCCTTAATGGTTTTATAAAATCAGATTATTTATTTTTTTTTTAGTTTCTAATTAGTTATTCTAAAAAATTGTATTCTTTCATTTTTGCGAGAAAAGCTATACAATCTCTACAATTTATTAGTAAAGGAAAAATATCAGTTTTTAAAATAGTATTTCAGAATATATTTGCACATAACTTTTTTCTGAGCCTATTAACGAAAAAAAATAAATCAATAAAACTTGTAGACAATATTTTTAGCTATAAAATAATGTATAAAATGATGGGTTTTAATTTATAATAAGGCACGTAGGCTGTTAATAAGGAGCACGGCGCGCGGCGGCTCGAACGCGCAGCGGTTCGCGGCGCAGCGAGAAATTACAAAAACCTAAGGAAAGTAATGATTAATTCATGTTTTTTTTTTTATATAACAAATTCGTCTGACGTTGAAGAGTTTTATTATTATTTACCAGTTTTAGTTCGGTGGGGAGAGGGGTAATATAAATATTTTCCCCTGCCAATGAAGCGCTTTCATTATCCACGAACCGCCGTGCCTCGGTCTGGCTAAACAGTCATCTTATGTATGATTGTTTGTAACATATTATTTAAATAAAGCTATGTGAAATAAGCCAAAAATGCCTACAACAGCGTGGGACTACCCTTTCACAACATTAAAATATTGCAGACCTTATGTTATGGCGAAGTTCTAAAAAATCTTTTGTGGAAATTCTCACTTGTTTTATTATGTGCACCTATCAACAATAAAATACCGAAACAACAAATCACTTAAAATAGTGCATAGATCTAAAATGGTTTACTTTCAAACAAGCTTCTTAAAATATACCTCAAAAAATATTATAATGATAATACGGTTTGTAAATTATATTATATACTTATCAATATTATCTATGACAAAATTAGGCAAATATTAAAATAATTTTCTAGTCAAGAGAGTCTTCCATTTATTCGCCATACTGGGGTGTGTTCAGACATGATAATCCGTTACGGTTGTAGCACATGGCAGAGCAGGTAAATCCAGATTTTCTGCAGCCACAGTAATTTTCACATCCAGACTTGCAGCAACAGGACACCAGAGAAAGAAGGTCATCAGGAGCAAATGGTTTCAAAAATTTCTTCTTTTCACCATTTTCATTTACATTTTCATACCTCCATCCCCAGTTTATAGGGTTTAGTTTGTTTCCTAACCAAAACTGTACTTGCAAATAAACTCTCAACAAATGTTTATGACACGATTCTGAAGTCGGTGGTAGTTTTGCCAAGTCAAATTTAGATTTAAAAGCTGATTTTGTCGTTAGTCTGGTAAACTTATAGTATCGAGCTTCGTTTCAATTAGGGTAGCTACCAAGACCGTACATGGCGAGAGCGAATTTTTCTCCATTTTGCAACAAGTTCTCTTCAGTTGCATCTTTTTCCAGAAATGCCTCATGTTTTTCATCATGTCAACAGCTTTTATCTTTCCTAACCCATATAAAGATGGGGTCGTATCACAGCCCGTAATGGCATGGGTAAATAACATGTGTTTTCGAATATCTTTATGTAACATTATAGGTTTCTCTATGACGTAGAAAGTTCTTGAAGGGGCCTTTCCACCAACATCTTTACAGAAAAAAATAGATTTTCTTTCAGGAGCAAGACTTACAAGTAATACCAAAAGATCACTATCCGTGCCAACCACAATCACTTTTGAGAAGATGTTGAGTTGTTCGATGCCGGTTAGTACAATGTCAATATCGGCATCACCTGCGGCCGTGACTGTTTTCAAACCAGATTCACTAAATACATGGCACAGTGCTTCAATCATTATTTTTGTTGTTTTTCTTATTAGATAAGAAAGCTTCCTTCTTAGTCAAACAACGTGCAGTGAAGTTTAATTCAATATCGCACGATGAGTTGTTAGCCGACCTTCGTCTTTGCTCTTCATATTTTACAGTTGGTTCTTCAGGGTATCCATCGAAAACGAAAAGAGAATGTTTGCCAAATTTAGTATGGACAAAACGTGAGTATGATTTAATGATGTCTCCGTAAGTAGTTTAAGTTTGCCAAATAACAGAGTGTAGGAGGTATCCCCCATCGATGACTATTGCAGCATTTTCCAAATCAACTTCGTCATGAATACTTTCGCTAAATACTTTCGCCACACATGATTTTGTTCCTTTACGAAGGGAGACTTCATCAAAAATAGAAGGGGTCTTGAAGCCAATTCATATCCTAAGTAGGTCTAAAGCTTGCTAGGACTATCACTAATGCACAATATTCTGTTAAATAGCTGCTGGGGGTTTACTGCAACTTGTCTCGTCCTAACAGTTGCGGATTTGAATCTTGCTGGGTAGTCACCATGTCTTTCCTTTTTAGTCGTATATCTCCAAAATTAAATCCTTTCATTTTTTGCATAGCTGCCAGGCCCACCTCATAAGCGTTATCACAATTGACACTATTATCTGAAATAAACCCTGAAGATAAAGACACCAGCTCCCCCGAGAGCTTGGTGAACGGGCTGTGCTGTCTTAGCCATGATGTATATTTTCCTATATCTAGCTCATCCCTTTTCTTCCGTGATTCGCGCAGCTCAATATGCTGTTCAGTAAAATTAAATTCTATGCCGATGAATTCTTCAATGCTCTCTTGCATTTTCACGTAGTAAGTGGTTCCAAGTTTCCACTTTGACAAAGCGCTGTCAGTGATTCCGCTCCCAAGTGTCAAACCTCCTACTGAATTCATTGGTCGCATGAGACACTGCTCGATGATCATGTCCGTCCACGTACCGGACCAATATCTGTCGCTTCTTCTTATTGTAAAGTACCCATTTTCAGTGAATAGTTTATATTCTTCTCAAGTTATTCTTGACTCGAGTTGCAGCATACTTTAAACGTACGTATGTGCTGATTTTGCGTATGGTAAATGTCCTGCCGGGTGGAAAAATGGAAGCATATCAACAATAGTATTTAGGTGCATTTTCCGATTCCCGGACTTCTCTGCAAATATAAATCTAAGCATGAGGTCGATGCAATGTAGAAGGTAAAGCCACAACTTGGCAGTCCTACTCGATGATTCCAATCCTGTCTTCACTTGCTTCAGGATATGGAATCGTCTCTTTTAGATTGTCATCATTATTAACCTCCTCCATATCTTTTTTCCACGTAACTAAATGTTGATACATATTTTCTATTTGTCTTAATTTCCCATCAATATCTCGGTATTCTTCTCTCATTACGTGGACAAGAGACGCTGCTGTTAAAGTGTAGGCTCTGTTTGCCCGAGAATATTCATGTCCCTGGAGCATGTGGGTTACTGTTGAGGACGCGTAAACTGATTCCCATAAATTTCCCACATACCTTTATTTAAATAATAAGTAACAAACAATCATACAACATAATATGACTGTTTAGCCAGACCGGGGCACGGCGGTACGTGGATAATGAACGCGCTTCATTGGGCAGGGGAAAATATTTATATTACCCCACTCCCCACCGAACTAAAACTGGTAAATAATAATAAAACTCTTCAACGTTAGACGAATTTGTTATATAAAAAAAAAAACATGAATTAATCATTACTTTCCTTAGGTTTTTGTAATTTCTCGCTGCGCCGCGAACCGCTGCGCGTTCGAGCCGCCGCGCGCCGTGCTCCTTATTAACAGCCTACGTGCCTTATTATAAATTAAAACCCATTATTATATACATTATTTTATAGCTAAAAATATTGTCTACAAGTTTTATTGATTTATTTTTTTCCGTTAATAGGCTGAGAAAAAAGTTATGTGCAAATATATTCTGAAATACTATTTTAAAAACTGATATTTTTCCTTTACTAATAAATTGTAGAGATTGTATAGCTTTTATCGCAAAAATGAAAGAATACAATTTTTTAGAATAACTAATTAGAAACTAAACAAAAAATAAATAATCTGATTTTATAAAACCATTAAGGAGATATTAGCGTATTCCGAAAGGCTTTGAAAAATATATTCAAGAGGGGGTGGGGAAGGAAGCACAAGGGGGAAAGTCGGGGACTTTTGTAAAAATACATGTCTAAAGGTCTTCTAACATCTGTGAAAAATTCAGCTTCCGGGGAATTAGTTCCGACACAAAACCTTCATTGACTGGGCTATAAGTAACAAAGAACATTGATCTCCGTGGTTGTGTTTTTATTGCGATTATGTTTTACTCACCGGGAAAGGGTTCAACGCCCAGTTGACCCTTAATTATTGTTATTTCTTTCCTTGATGTGAAAATAATGAATAAACAACAACATTCTCAGCAGGAGGATTTCTGGATTATAATCGTGTGGTTTTACTACCTACCCGGCTTCACCTGGGTCGTAAATTTTGTCTCTAAACAAACTAACCATCACGCCATTTTGCGGCAGAGAGGAAAGACCGCCACACAACTCTGTATCGGCGCACACCCCTTGCCTCATTCACTGTCATACATTGGGTCATACAAACTCTTTGTTAGTCTGACTCTTGACATGACCTGACTCGACTATTTTATTTACTTGATCGTGTCATGTCTTCCTCAGGCTTTCCCGACTTCTACTAACATTATATTCACGTTATAATATCGTGGGCTTACTACCAAAACTTCGTAACTACATTTTTGTTTTTTTTTTTAAATTTAGCGACGTTTTTAAAATCAGTTGAAGCTGTAGAATTTTTATAAAACTTTTTTAAAAATAATTAATAGACAAGAAAAATATTGTAAAGGCACTTGCAAATATAAGCACGTTTTTTAAAGAAACAATCCCCTAAAAAAATTATCAAAATAACATTAATTTTTTTCCCAAAACCCTGACATTATAATGAACATCAAACTTTACAAAACATATTTTTGTTAGTTACCAACTTTTGGCACCAATCCCACGATATATTTATCTTTTCTCCTTTCTTCGTTCATCCGCTCTACATGCCCTATCTATCTAAGCGTCCCTTTCTCAACCTTAACCATGTTTGTTTTCTAATCAAATTGAAAAATGTGCATAATTTAATTTGGCTGCGTATCTTATTTTTTACTGTTACGGGGACACGTAACTTTTTATTTTATTTTTATATTAACTGCACACAGGAGGCCCTGAAGAAAATAATTTCCCTCAGGGCCTATGTCATCTTTGGGGATGCTGTGTACGGGGACACGTAACTACACTAACTACGCAGAGATTTCAATATTAAATATTAAACAAATGACAAATAATCACGAAACGAAAAAATATTATTTATTTTTTACGGTTAAATGAATATTACAAAGCTCATAATGGTAGTAATGACCTTGAGATATGAAAATAATATGCATGTTGTGGAAAATTCATGACGCCTGGGGTCAAACATTTGAGCGTTCACTCCAAGCTGCATAGCTCATGATGGAAACGACGTTGCAACCTTACTTAGGAATTCCAGATATATAAAGTCGTGACAACAGGCTGGTATTTTTTTTATTGCTTTACTTATGATAGAATATTTTTTTTATATCTACGATCTGGGTCACAGACGAAAACACTTAGTAGAATATTTTTTACAAATAATATTAGTTAAAATTGTAGCAGTCTGAAAATAGCCGAAGTCGGTAAAGTCGATGTCTACAAACAAATAAGTGGACCAAATTAAGCTGTATTAAATTTTACAATATTGAATTCCACCGTTTTAAAATAGAAAAAAATCATCCCATTTGGTCCAAGGCCAATTATTCCAATTATTAGAACAAAGCTTGTTAGTTATTTGTGCTATATTTATTTACTTCAATATTTACGATTATTTGTCCTATTCTATTTAAATTGCCAAAATTTGATCTTGATAGTTTTAGATCGATATTGGTTTGGGAGGCGGGTATGCGTACCGCCGCCCCGGGAAGCACTTATCGGATAACCATCACATCTGCCATAGGTCACCCCAAGTGGTTTGATACGTTTGGTGACTTAGCAGGGGTGCCCGAGTTCATGGGTTGAGATTTGTCCGGGTCTCTGACCCCCAGATTTCTACCCACCCCTCGTGCCTTTTTCCTTCCCAGATCTTCCTCCCCTCACAATTTTTTCAAAAATTATATTTTGAAGATCGGTAATAATATGAAATTCTCTAGATAGAAAAAATTGTATCTTTAAATGCAACTTAGGCATTTATCGGGTGATTTTTGTTTCATTTTGCGTGTCGTGTTTTATTAATTTTTTTTTATTTATTTATTTTTAATATTAACGTGCTCCCTCTAATATTCGTATTTACATCCCCTCGTCTCCCTTTGAAACCATATTTTTGAACGCTTAGTACGGAGCCTTAAAAGCACTCTAATTAATCTGTAGCTCATTGTTGAATTATGATGATTTATAAATGATTATCACGCGTGAATAGAGAAAACTGCTAACAACAGCAGCTTTGTTAAGATTGCCTTAATGTAAAAAGGCGAACAGTTTGCTCGCATAAAAAGTTAGGTCCTTGTATTTGTTTGTATATTTATTTATTTATTGATATTCTCGCGGGGCTGATTTTAATTGACGCAATTAATCCACGTAGAGTTAATTAATGACAACAACCTTGCTTGACTTGGATATCAAGATTTTCGAACTCCGAGGTTGCAGCGAGCACAATGAAATGGCGAGAAAGTTTTGTACTTAATATCCATCTTTCAAACAGCCCTACAATGACAATCATCAGGTCAGATGTACAGTATCCAAACTAACTAACTAGCCATTACGTCGTTTCCCCGCAGGGGTAGACAGAGACGACGGACGCCCAAACAACGCGGTCTTGCATCTTGCCATCAGCCTTGCATTGGTTTTTATCTACATACGCCCCATGGATCTCATTTCTATACCATTCAGTCTAATTTCATCCTTCCTTTGCCAGTTTCATGCCTCACTGCCATACATGAGGGTAAAGCACTCCAATGTGGACTGCTAGCTTGGCTTGTTTGGACAATTTTTGTTAGCATCAACCGCGTTCAGTCCCGAATAATGCCCCATTGATGATTTTCCCCACTTTGAATATCTTTATTCGCTTTCTCGTCTCTGGTAAACATACTTCACAAACACACAGAATTATCAACCTACTCCATGTATTCATCATTCTCATTTTTCGTACTCTCTCTTTCAAACATCATGATTTTAGACTGACCTTCATTCATTATTAACTAATTGTCAGCATGCAACAGGCAACATACTTTTAGATTGCTCAATTTCGCGTCTAATCCCATCTCTTTCAATTCTTGCATACATCCATGTATATTGAATAATCACGGTGACATTACGCAGCGTATAATCAAGAATCTGTGAAAGACAGTACCTACTTATAACACTGACTTCATAATATTTGGTATTTCGCACTTACCACGGTTTTAAATCAGAGCGCGACATAATATTTTACTTTATAAAATAAATTTTATGTTTTAAATATCTTTCATCATTTTGGGTTTTTAGTCTTTTTCTCGTTGAATTATCGATTCCTCGTCGTTTTGGCGACCTTGTCAAATAAAACTCAGTACTACAGGGAACACAGACTGTAGAGAAAGTACCTACCCAAACCTAACCAACTACTAGTCTACCGTGTCTAGTCGGTGACCTTATCAGCCTGTACACGGAATGAGCCAATTATTATCATAAAACGTAATACACAACGACGAAGTTTTGGTGGTAGAAATGTTAAGTCCACTGATAGAATTATTTCGTGGGCGCTTTGTGAGTTCGAAAGTAAGGACAATTTCTTCCTACTTTGAGGTTTAATTGATCCAACATTAATTTAGAATATCGGTTTTATTTCTTGGAAAATGATAAATCATTGCCTTGGCATGGCAGGGATCTAATAGTCGAAAGATCTTATTATTATTGAAGATTGGTGACGTCAGTTTTCTTAAATCGGTAAAAATTATAGAGAACCAAAAAAAAATTATTTCGATTCATGCATTTGTTTTTTTTTATTTTTTTTAACCTTTTTCTATATTCATCAACTCCAATCCAAATGTGACGTAGATTCACCATTATATTTTTTACTGCATAAATAAAGGTGTTCGTTGAATTCATTATTCAATATGTAACTAAAACACCGTTTAACGGTTTGGAAGTGTTTTTATTAGTAAGGCTGTTAATGTTCAAAGATTTATATTACCGATGTAATATACTACTCGTATGGCGAACTAATGTCAGGCTTGAACGATGATCTGGTGTAAAAAGAGGTGTGTAGAGTGAAATCGCGCTACTCTATATAAATGCTCTTCTATTGCCCTCTCACTCTAACACTACGTAAACTAACTTAGCGTCTTTCTAAACCGACACTATTTTATTAGTTTAGAGAATACGCAATTCATAATGTAACAAAAATATTATGCTAACTTCCACCAAAACTCGACAGATTTTGCGTTATATCTGCCCTGTAGAACGCACAGTTACGTCGAACTAGTTGGCTCTACATAGAAATATGTTTTGCATACAAAGTCGTAGATTTTTTTATTCATACATTTGAACTCTATTTCGGTTCCAATTTAAATATCCACGTTTAGAATTCAAATCACGTAATGTCTACCATTGACAACGCACCAATAATACTTATCGTATCGGTATTATCTGGTAGGCCTACGTGTGTCCCGTTCATAGACATATGAATATTAGTAGACCTGCCCTAAGTGATTAAAAGCGTATTATCCCCACTCCCCATACCGGTTCCATTGAGCCGGCTGGGCTCGCGTTTGGCCTCAAATGAAATTTGAAAACGTGACGTCATCATTCTTGTGCGAACTATGGTCGAGGCATCATCGGTTCATTTTACTAAATAACACGGCAAAATTTTGACTTGTACTATGAAAACTGGTAAAAATAGATGTGAAAAAAGAGAATAAACCCAATTGTCGTATTACATTCCATATATAAGCATTATTTTACTTTATTTTAAGCATATTCACATCGTATAATATGAATCAGTTGTTACTATCACATAGAGAAACGTCTGGACGCGAAACACAAAGCTGGTTGGTTGCTGGGAAGTAAATTATGAACATTTATAAAAGTGTCTTAACTAAATACTCTGAAACTAACTACGACTCTGAAAATAAAAGCTGCCTTACTTTGCCGAATTTGGACTTCGCAAATTTGTTCATAACGTGGCGAGTAATTTGCGCTCCCATGTAAAAATGTCTATTCATTCAAAGCAGATTTTACTTTTAAGAAGTAAATGGTGATATTATAATGCGAGATGCCTATTTACTGTCAGATTGATTTATTGACGAATCACAGTCAGCTTCACTCGTTCCCTCGTTCCCTCGTTCTTCAACAGTTGATTTTACCCCTCGCCCATATCTTCTCGTCTATTAATTCCTATGTCTGTGGTCCCGTTACATTATATCTGAGGTCGGTTTCAGCTGAGATTTTCATAACTGTCGTCTGAGTCATCTCAACAAGACGCCCACCTCACATACATGTTTTAAATCTAGGAATTACTTATTCATTCTTCAATGTTCATCCAGTTAACACAAATTTTTGGATTATACTTGAGTAGAAAAGAAATACTTCGTGGTTTTGAAATCAACTTTGTTTTCCACTCGACTTGACTAAGTGTAGAACAAAAACGTCAGAAAACCAGCATCTTACAGAATTTTGGTATCCTTTGTTTTTGTGTACGTGAATTGCTGACTTTTTGGGGGTGGCGATTTTATTGTTTACTAACGGTTTCTCCTCTTCTTCCAATCGACTAAATGCTGGCGCCCCACAGGGATCAGATCTGATACCTACATTGTTTTTTTTTTGCACACTAATTATTGAACCAAACATTGTTTCGAGGATGCCATTACAGTATATGATAGTTTTTTTTTGACAAGTCATCCATGTACAAGGAACCTCCAGTAATTGCTCTGAGGGCTTTGAAACAGAAAATGTATGGTTACCTAGAAATCGTTTTCTCTTGAGGTAAGAACAGGTTGCGCTTTGACTCAAGCTTCGTCAGGGCTCAATTAAAGTAATAATATTATTAAATATTGGGATGTAGTCGCTTTGTGATGATTGAAAAACTGGTATGCTTTTCTCTTATTATCATTATTATTAATCAAAATCTATCAAAAGTAGCGTATGGATGGAAAAGTACCAAAATTAAGTCGTAATGAAATTAGGTAGTGGACTATCATGCCAATGAAGCTTCTGAAGCTTGTCTATGCAGAATCTGAATGTTCGTTTTTAAACGAACCGTCGAACGTAGCGACGCTAAAATGAGTGAGGTGGGTAAATTATTAAACAATTCTTATTTGTAGCAAAAAATTCACCTTCGAAACAAGCCCGAACTTTTGTTTACCCGATTTGGGATTTTTATTTAGTTTTTTTACGCAGCCAGCAATTGTATAAAGTACTAATAATTCGTAAGCAGATTTAGTTTTCGACGACTGAATAGTGGTATTACAATGCGAGTTGCTTGTATACTGTCAGATTCATTTATCGACAAATCACAGAAAGGGCCGCGCTCTGCCCAACTTGGTTTGTTACACTTTCCTTGATTGGCTGGTCTATCAATTTAAATGCCTTCGAATTTTAGTTAATCGTAATAAAGGAGGTGAGAATAAAATTTGTGTAAAACTGATTAAATTGCACATTTCTTTAGCTTTGTCTGTGCGACCATTATAACTGTATATGAAATCTAATTTAATTTGTTGATTATTCAGTTGCAAAAGAGGTGTCACTTTCGACGACCTCAAGATTCGTTTGGAAATCATCTCTTTATAAACGTCATTAATTTAATTTAACACCGTGATATCAACTTTCACTTCTCGCCGTGATGATCCGATGCATTAATTATATTTTTTATAACACATCAAAAGGTACACGGAGAATAATTGCAGAATTTAATTAATAAACTGTTCGTAATCCAGTTAAAAACGGGATTGCAGGCCATCAACAAATCAATTGATAGGTTTCCTAATAAACTGTTATAAAATTCGAATGTATTACCACGATGTCGGAGCACGTGTTCATAAAAATCATAATATTTCCGCCTTTCGTCATTGTATACTTGGCAAATGCAAGTGAATGAACACGTGTTCCGATATTTCAGGAATTTATTAAAAGTTTATCAGGAAACGGCCTGCATACCCGCTTTTAACCGGATATTCAATAATTTTAAGAGATCTTTTATAAATTAGCAATACTCATTTTTCTCCTTGTATTATTTACACTTTTTTTAAATATTTCAAACGTTACAACATGAGTCCCATTTTAAATGATGCAGGGATCGCGTAAGTAAGTCATTTTTTGATAATTATTCAATTGGGGAATCTACATGACATGAAGAACCCAAAAAACTTATACATATCGAAACCGGAAAGGCAAAAGGGCGTAAGCGACAATTTAGTCAAACATGAGTTAATCTTACAGTTTTTATTAGAATTTTTGCCTGATAAAAACTTTATATTAAACATTTTTTTTGATTAAATTGTCACTTACGCCCTTTTGCCTTTCCGGCGTCGATATGATTTTATAATTTTTTTTTTGCTTTTTAATTTTTTTTTTCAAAGGTTAAAAAAAACTTTTGTAGTCCGCTCTACGCTTCGACTCATTTTAAAAGTCAATAAACAGCTGATGCTATTATGAGAGTAAATATGTATTACATGTATTTTCTAATATTATAGAGCTTATTGCGTACCTAACGATTACGCACTTTTGACTTAACTGTGCAAAATACCTTTACGTCATTCGTAAAAAAAGTATTACTTAGAAATTTTTAGAAATACCAACATGTTATACGAGTACAACATTGGTAAAAATCACAAAAAAGTATAAAAAAACTATTAAAAATATAGCATGTTTGTATTTTTTACACATTGTCAAAATAAAATAATGGAATGCCTTAATTCCAAAAAAAACCTTTTATCTCAATTGGGTATTTTCGCCGTTTTTTTAATCCCGAAAAAAATTAAAAAAGAAATGATAATGAGGATATTTTATTATATTTTCTTTTGACGAATACATTATCTATAACGATTTAAAAATGCACCAATTTCGATTTGCCGCCAAAACGACATGTTCGTTTTTATTAGTGAATTTGTCTTACCAGGCATTGGCGTTATCTACGTCACAATGACCTTTGTAGCCAGTTGGTTGATTTTTTGAATTAATAATTGTGAATGAAAATATCATAAATACATATTTTTATTACAAAAATCGTAATCAGAAAAATTAACATTAATTGGTTGTAAAAAAATTTAACTGCATTCATAGTTTGCGAAAATAACGATGTTATTGAATTTTAACTGAGCATTCGATATAACAGATGGCGCAAAAGTCATCAGTCGAAAGATGCTCCACTTTTTTTGAATTTTAACTGAGCATTCGGTATAACAGATGGCGCAAAAGTCATCAGTCGAAAGATACTCCACTTTTTTTGAATTTTAACTGAGCATTCGGTATAACAGATGGCGCAAAAGTCATCAGTGGAAAGATGCTCCACTTTTTTGAATTTTAACTGAGCATTCGGTATAACAGATGGCGCAAAACTCATCAGTCGAAAGATGCTCCACTTTTTTTGAATTTTAACTGAGCATTCGGTATAACAGATGGCGCAAAAGTCATCAGTCGAAAGATGCTCCACTTTTTTGAATTTTAACTGAGCATTCGGTATAACAGATGGCGCAAAACTCATCAGTCGAAAGATGCTCCACATTTTTTGTGAGTAAATAGAAGCAGTATACACGTTGATAAACTAAGTTACTGAATTAGAAAATCGAGTGAGGTTTTTTGCGCCACGACCGACAGGCTGTATTTTTTCATTATACAGCCTGGCTCCGATTTGATATTATATTCATTAATTAAACTGAAAGGTTAAACGAATGAGGTTTAGTGGTTAGAAGTTAGATTTCCTACGTGAATGTTTGTCTGGTATTAGAATGTTCATCAGATGTTGTTGAAGGGTATTAAAATAGTTTACGAATTGTTTGCTCGCAACTAATTAGAACTTCGTTTTGAAAGTTGGATTTTTCTTAATAAATTCAATCGAACTTGATTTGTTTTTTGTATGTGAAAACCACACTATTCCCAACCGTCTGGAGCCAGTGTGACTAAGTCACGGCCCAATTGGGGTGTGTTGTGAGGCTGAAGGTAGTGGGGATGGGAAGGAAATGGGTATGAGGACGGTGTGGGAGTACCTGGCTATTCATATATGGTGGTCTCAAACCAGGGCGATACTGAGAGTATCTTCTACTCTGAAACGTGCCGCAAGTATACTATATATTATTTTTAATTAATAAATTGTGAAATAACACAAATTCATCACATAAAATTGAGCCCACGACCTTGGAATTGCTAGTCGAAAGCCTTACCCCTCGACCACGGAGGTTGCAAATACGATCAAATGCCACACTACCCTGTTTGGACTCTTCTCATTTCTACATCCCGGTCCACATATACGAGTACTACTCATTATTGTATACTTTTTACTCATCTTATTCCAACGATTGTGCGGAATTACCAAATTATTAGTTTAACTGGAGCAATATTAGAGTGAGACAGCAACAGCCTAAGGTTTATATACAGTAGCATCTGCTGACATTTTCTTCTTCTATTCCCAGCACTCCGGTAGGGTAGGCCTAACTAACTAACTCACCATCACGCCGTTTTCCGCAGGGGTAGGTAGATAGGACGAACCGCCAAAAACTCGGGCACACACTCCTTGCCTCATTCACATTCATACATCGTCTCGTATACTGTTCTATTATTCTGACTCTTGACATGGCCCGACTCAAGTATTTGATTCACTTGATCGTGCCATGTCTTCCTCGGGCGTCCCCGACTTCTTGTACCATTCACATTTGCGTCATATATTCTCATTACACTCATTTCTTCGTTCATTCGCACTACACGCCCTTTCTTAATTTTACTCATTGTTAAAAAGAGAAAACACCACGATATACATTCAAATCAAGAAGTTAACCACAGAAGAATTAAAATGTATACCTCTATGAAGACAAAGATTCCGACTGCAATTTGAGTAAAAATTATGAAACTTTCTAAATTTTTCAAAGTGAGGTATCCCACTTTTTTGCTATCAGTAATTTTATTTATTTATTATTTATTAACGCCCTATAGGGCTTTTACATAGTAAGTTGACAGTATATGTATGTAAGTGTAACATGTACATGGATAAAATAGCTAAATATAATTTACTCATAAGGTAATTAGAAAATAATATGGTACAGTAAATCAAAGTATGAAGACAAGACCTTTTTTTAAAGCTAATAAATAATACAAGTTAATAACTAGCAAATAGGTCTGAAATTAGTTGCCTTTTGAAACTCACAAAGTTATTAACACCAAATATATCAATAATTTTACAGTATTTGTTTGCAAGGTGATGAATTCTTGGAATTGGTGAATACATAGAGTAGTTAGTATTGAGGTTATTGTTACATTTAAAAGTGTCTTTGCTTCGAGTTTGTCTGGCAGGTACATTCACATAAATTAATTCCAATAATTCAGGGCTGTCAATGAGAGATTTGATAATTTTGAATAAAAATAATATATCAGTTAAAACTTATGTGTTTAGACAAATAAACGTAAAGTGAGCCACCTTTGAAATTTTTTTATGTTTGCATTAAATATATTTTTACGTTTCTTCTAATAATAATATTTGAAAGCATATTTCATTACCCTTAAAAAAACATTTTTTAGTTTTCGGATACATTCAGAAATTTTTCATTTATTTGGCTTTTATTGCAAACCGAAAATACATACGCGCCCTTGAGTTAATTTTTCACGAGAACGGCGCTATATACAAAATATACATTTTCATAATCATCTGTTTATTTTCTGCAACAAATATGCTTGATGTCTGATAATATTTTTATATATTTATTTTTGAATACCTTTATTTTTCCCAATTTTTATATTAAGTACATACAATATTATAAAAATCAATAAGAATAATGGGAACCCACTAAGGCGCAGCCTGTGCGTGGGTAATATAGTTAAATACATTATATTATTGTACCTACAAAGAAACAAACTGTGGGCATATAAAACAAAAACAAGATTACAATTTGTCAAAGCGGTTTGTATAAAAAGTGTTTACAATAAATTATAATGGTATATTGTAGTTTTATCACAAGATGCATTATTTTAGAATCTTCGTAATACGGTCGTAAAAACTTGGCGTTATAATAATATTTGTCCTCTGATGATGCGGAGTCCTGCCACTGAGAGCTCCGTTATGACATCTCTTTTCTTTGTCTTGTGTATGAAAAAGTGAGAGGTTACAACGGATCTTATTGCAGTATGCCTATGCGTTATCAAAACCTAATTTGTGTACCTTCAACTACTGTAAATAAAATATTTTAATAATAATCTTATGAATATTCCTCTGGTCCTGCTGCTGAGAGCTCCGTTGCAAGCTCTCTTTCCGTTATATGTAATTTAGAAGAAAGTTGGAGAGGTTACAACTGAGCTATCAGCAGCGGTACGCCACGTAAACCCATGTAAATAAAACTCTCGAATCGAATAATAAATAAATAAACCATAAACTTAATTCGGTTTTTATATAAAAATATATTCTTAAATAAATGTTGATATTTAGGTAATGCATTCTGAAAGGTGCATGGATGTGGCCGAAGCGATCATTGTATGGCAGGACGTAGCCGCGTGGCGCTCTCACTGCTCTGCCCGCCCTCACCCTCATGGGGACATATCGGGATGGCATGACGTTCCAGTTGTTCATAAGCACCAGCTCGACACATAGGTACAATCACCTTTTTAATAACCACCTAAAACTAACATAACCTGACTCACAATTCCCGCCATCTTACATTGCGTAAAGTAAATCATCTCTAATTTGTAAATAAAAATGAACATGAAAAATTATCACGACGCATCACACAAAATTGAATTCTTCTGAAGCACAATTTATCTATTTTACTAATCGCTTTTTACATGAACCTGAAAGGCTTGGAAAGAACTACTCGAGAACTACTCGAGAACATTTTGAAGCCGAAGGGAGAATGAAGATGTTTACGAAAACTCACTGTCTCATCATCAAAGACCAAAAAAAATCCATAGGATTAGTACTTTTTTAGGATTGCTGGCCACACTTAATACGATTTTTTTAAAACTTAATTACTATAAAAACTAAAAACTTAAAATAATTTTTTGATATCAATTTTTTTCCTAAAAACCTATTTTATATCAATTTAAAGTACTTTTAACTTTGTCTGTTTGTAAATGTTGGCTTTTACGGTAATTATGTTGAATCACAATGTTATTCCAAAAGAATCTTCGTTAGAAGCGTGGTCAGTAATCCTAAAAGTTTACCAATAAATCATGAGCATTAAATAAAAAATAAATTATGTGCATTGACAATATAAAAATAAAATTAAAATATCATTGAAGAAGAAGATAATATTAATAAATCTAAACGAAACATGAAACAGAACAAGACACAGATAAATAAAAATAAATTTAACGGTCACAACTGGGAATCGAAACCAGGATCTCTTGACCTCTTACCGGGTCTTAACGTCTTAACCAACTTAAAAATTGTAATAGCTCCCAATGGTCAACGAAATTTCTAAAAAATGTTATTTTCTTTTTTACTTCTATCATCATGTAGAATCACCTCCCGAAGTTAGTGCACTTTTCCCTCGGACACCCTGTATAATGTCATGGTATACCTATCGTATATTCACATTATCAGGGCAATGTTTGCTCTCCTCGCCGAAAAGACGTTCGCTACGCTACTGAAATAAATTATATAGACGGCTAGTGCATCCGCATTGGATTGGTCAGTGAAAGTTATACAAAGTGACTTGTTATTGATGCGAAATATTAAAGGAGGCATAATTTTGTTGATAGAATTACTCTGATACTTCCACTCTTCAAAACTGAGCAAACGAAAACGTCCATTAAGGCGATGCACTACGTCGTGTAATATTTTAAATTGAGCCGCTATCAATAACATCCCTTACGTTGATGGCGATAAGGTTTAAATTCCCGCTTAACACCATCCGCCTGTTTTGATTTATGCAAGAAAAAAACATGGCCAAAAAGTGCCTTTTATTTTATTTTGTGGATGTTCAGGCATAAATATTTAATTTTTTTTCAATCATTTTATAAATAACTTAATTTGCCACATTATACAATAAAATCATAACCGAAAATGGGTTCGTAAGTAGGAGATTTTTAACTTTAAAGCAGTTTTCATAGGCCTATACATTATTTTTTTCTGGGCTTATAAAAAGACTTATCTAAAAATACTCGATTATTTCAAAGGCCAAGATGTATTCTACTCGCAGTATTTAATTAAAGCATCTAAAACATTTCTAGGCGACCAAATTTTCAAACCAAAAACACATGATTTTGCATTACTACGTATGGCATCGCCCATTTCTCTATTACCTTATTGAGCTTTCGCATAACTGTACATAATATTTATTGTGAACACATCCTATTAGCGCTATTGTTTGAGCATTTTATGATATATTTGTGAGATTTTGTACTGATTTCAATTTCAATGTCGGCAACCGGGCATTTATTTTATTTCCACAGTTTCTTTATTCGCCTCAATAGACAAGTCTGATCCGAGGCGGGTAATTTACATATTATATTTAAGATATATCTAATAGTAGGTAGAGCGTATACAGTTGTTTCTGCATGATTGTGGTTGTTGTATTGGGATTGTTTCACAGAAGTCAAACAATTCTTTAAATTTCCAAGTTAAAAATCAATTTCTGTGAAAGTTATGTTCAAGTTTATGTTATTCTTTCATCGTGGGCTAGTTATTTAACAAAATTTTGTCGATAACATAACTTGAACAGGACTTTCACAGAACTTGAATGTTGAAATTTGATGAATTGTTCAAAGTCTGTGAAACACCCATTCTTTAATTTTACTGTGTTGGCTTATCGAATGATTATTATTTTGGGTATACTTTCAGATTTGTGTATTCCACATGGAAATGCTATGTTTTTTATTATTTTCCTAGTCTCTGTTTTTCGGCTTTAGTAAATTGCACTTGGATAAGTGAGACGTATCCCTGGAATTGTACACAACAATGCGTAAGTGAACTATTCTCTACAGTCAAGTTATCGAGTTAACTGAAAAAAGTGACCCTCAATGGTAATGTATAATCATTGAACCGCCATGGGGTTAAAGAAAAACGTAAGGATTGGTTCCACTAACCAATATATTATTACTACCATACATCAATACTCCTGAAATAATCTTATTAGTAATGGTTAAGAATTATTATTGACGCTTATGTTTACATGAACACATTTGCATATATAGTCTGTAACCCAGTACTTAAAACTTCGGTTTTTTAGATTTTTACGAAAATTTATGTAACATCAACACGGAGGTATGAGACTGGTCCTACCACAACATTTAATGGAAGTTAGGTCATCTCAAAACATCTGAAGTCCTCACAGTTAATTTAGAAATTCAAAATGCACCAGTGTGGGCAAATGCAGTTTGATTATTTAACAATACTCACTGGAACATTGACTCAAAAATATTTCTTTAGATCATTACATAATGTTCCGTTGTTCAATATTTGTCATCAAATACCAGTCACCCTGTCCTGGCCGAATGTATCGTTGTTGACTATCAACTTTCCTGCATCTTTCCGGACACTGCTCAAAATGTCAAAGCTGTAACATACTTTAGCTTGAGGCTTCGAAAAAAAATGTAACTCACATTTTAGGTCACCTTCGAATTGCTTCTGTTTATTTTTCTTACCTTTTTAATCTCGCATTAAGGCAACAAAACCTGTTTAAGGTAGACGTGCTCAGTGGCGAACGGGAAGATTTGTGACTTTGGGCTCAGTTGAGATTTACCGCATTTTCCAAACAAACTGATCTCTTTTAAATTTTGCTCAAAGGCGCAAAATTAGCTACGCAAAATGACGTCTGCATAGTTTTTGTACGGTAAATAAAGTGAACGCTCATATTACATTCCAGAATGTAATATAAAACACTCATTCACACTGAGTAAATACAATAATATTGACATTTTATTATTAGTGTGTGATAAAATGTTTATTGTTAGTAGTAGTGGAACTGAATGAATGCTCTATTTAATAATGTTGATCGAATGGTACTGAGAGAATAGCACTGTGGGTAATATTGACTTGAAATTCATGCCTGATGCTTGGAAAAAGGAAAACACAGCTATTATTCATAAATTGACCACTAATTGGTTTCATCAATTAGGTAGAAAGGAGAGTGAACTTTTACTACACAAAAAATGAAATCAAACACAAATCAAAAACAACAACAAAAACTCCAACAAAACAGTAAAAGATACCTTTATGTTATAATCTTTATCATTATATGTACCTACCTAATACTTTTCAATTAGAATGCTACCCAAGCAGCAGTTAATCTTATGTTTAATGTAATATTTTATTTTATGGTATTTCTTCTCTTTGTTATTCATATTTATACAAACATGTTAGTGGGCTTAGGCACCAGTTAAAAGTACAAATACCTATTATTTCATTATTATTTTAATACTATACTTATCAAACAACTTATCAAAATGTTAATACTCATCCTAATTTGACTGTCCTAAAACGGGAATCCTCCTAGTTGGGCAGTCAAAACATTTCTTAAATAATGTATAATCTTTTAATAAATAAAAAAATTAAATAAAAAAAAAACTTCCGCTCAATTTTGATTGACGAAACGGACATCAATATCGGGTGGCGGGCAAACACGGCTTAAGCCATGTCAAGCAACGTTTTGATTCTGAATATCGATCCTGAACAATGAATGGATGTTCCTTCTTCATAAAATCAGTTTTTTTACATTAGATTACAGGAGGCCCTGAAGAAAATAATTTGTCTCTGGACCTATATAATCTAGGATGCGGTGTGGAGGATCTTTTTAAGGAAAGGAAGGAGAGTAAGCTCGGGGAAGGAAAAAGGTATGAGGGATGGGTAGGAATCTGGGGGTCAGTATGTCCAGGATTGACGGACACACTAACCCCCAGAAAAGGCCTACCTCAACCAGTCACCCGCACACCCAGCAGGTTGCATCCGCCGCCCTGACCTACACAAACCTAACTCCCATGAACCCGAGTACCTCTGCTAGATCACTTGGGGTGACCTGTGACAGAGGTGTTGGTTATCCAATAAACGGTTCCCGGGGCCCATACCCGTCTCCCAAATTGAGTTATATTAATCTTATATTGCATTCTAAAAGAATTGTCTAAATAAGAAGCAACCACCTATCTCGGATTAACGCTACAAATGGTTTTTGTAGATTACTTAATTACCTAGTCCCAACTCCCAATGGAACCATATTACCCATTTGATGCAATAATTTTGATCGGATACTTTTGCTCTCGGGGTTCTCAGAAATCAATCATGACAAATTATGTTTGAAAATAAACATACATCATTGTTTTCTCATCGATTAATTTCTGTAGCTAAGCGTGTAACTTCTGAATTCTACGTGTAACTGTGTGAAAGTGATCACTCACTAACTGGTAGCATTATTTTATCTAATAGCGATGATATCTAGCATTAAATTGCAGTAAAATTGTGTGGAAAAGTATAGAGAATAGGCAAAAATTTAATTTCGTGTAGATTCTTTAAATTTTGAAGCATTCTTTACGAATTTAAGCCTTTCAGTAGCGCACTTTTGTTTCCAGTCCATATTTTATACTTTATATCACCTTAAAACGGGATCTGTCATTATCTTTACGGTTTTGTCGGTGGAATAAGGATTGCAACCTAGCAGAAAAAATAGACGCCATGAGCAATAATATCCTTCACAAGTTTTACCCAAAATACGGAGTTGTTTGTTTTCAATCAAGAGATTTATTTATTTATTATTCATTAACGAGAATTTATTATTCTTTTACAGAGGAAATTGACAATTGATGTATATAAATGTAATATAATACATGGATAATAGCATAACTATATATAAAAAAAATCAAATGCTAATACTAAGATTAACATCAAATCCAAATAATAACAACTAAATTGTAAATAAAGCAAAATATAAAGTAAGTATGTACATTGTACATTCGTATATGCATATAATTATTCATGTTTGTTGCAAACCAGTAAAACTGAAAACAGGAAAATAATTACGCGTAATGTAAATAAAAAAACAAATACATATAATATACTGATATGTATTATAAAACAAATGTTTAAAAAAAGAAGAAAAATAAATATCTATAGAAAAAAAACTAATAAATAATGGCAAAATACCAACGCCGTAAATAATATCGAATTTAAATGATAGTAGGTACTTGAAATGGTAAAGTAAATCAAAGTATAATATACATATCAATTATGACCGTACAATATGCATCTAAAAAAAATAACAATCTAAGGAGTATGTGAGTTAAGCGTTGGAAGGTATAGAGTAAAGACTTTTTTTTTTAAAGATAATAAATAATACAAATTAATAACTAGCAAATAGGTCTGAAATTAGTTGCCTTTTGAAACTCACAAAATTATTAACACCAAATAAATGGAGATATTTATTTTGTCTTCGTGTTCCTGAGGAAAAACTCTGGTATTGAAAGGGTTAATTGTTTTTCACCTGCGCAAACAAGCTACGCATACTGATTGCACGAGAACACCTATGAATATATAAATAAGGCAGCTATTCTGTGTCCCCAGTGCAAGTTGTCGGTTAGCTGCACCGAAGGTCCCTAACATAACAATAAGGAGATGATGCAGTTCTCTTGCACCTGAAATAACCTGCCCTGAGCGGCGCTGAGTGCATTGTGCATGTGCATGTGCGCTATTATATGCAGCACGAGGCGGATCAATGGTTTCGCCAAGGACGCTATTGCATTGGAACCTTTATGCACTGCTAGGCCGTTTATTTATCATTTTCAGGGTGGATACACGTTCAGGTCTCGTGTATTGATACCTGGTAACTTATTATTTGTACCTATTGTAGTTGCCGTTACTTTGTTTTTCTTTCGGTAGATACAGATAGGTACATACGTATTATTTTTTAATTTATTTTAAATTATAGAAACAAATAGTACATGATTTAGAGAGATGAAACAATCTACTTGTATAAGATACTTCATGTGGGTACCTATGATATGTTTCCTTGTAATGTCTGCTAGGTGGTATATTTATTCCTTAATTACCAGGTGACGTGTGTAGTATATAGGTGTGTATATTGTATAAGTGAGTGTTTGTGTGTGTCTTTATGTATGCGCATTGAACAGTTTAAATTATTGACATGATGCCACGT
Organism: Hesperophylax magnus; assembly: GCA_026573805.1. NCBI lineage: Eukaryota > Metazoa > Arthropoda > Insecta > Trichoptera > Limnephilidae > Hesperophylax > Hesperophylax magnus. Next base: position 678,922 of record JAIUSX010000016.1, read on the forward strand.
TTGAATTTCGGCAGTGAATCTGAAAAAATGTCAATGTTAGAGTTTAGACAAATATAATTTAGAGTATGAAGAGCTCGGTTAATTGGCGAATTAGATGCTGCATTTGTTTTATAATTAAGCGTGTGGAATAGCACTGTATGTCGTGTGCGTCTCAAAGGTATGTTAATAAGGGACAGAAGTTCGGTACAGTCAATTTCATTGTTTAAAATTCTGTTTATAAATATTGAGTCATCTACTGCTCGTCTTAAACCTTAAATATTTTATGTGACATTTTTTTCATTTCAAATAAGGTCATCTTGAACGTCACCTTCTCAAAGACCAAGGTACCATAATATTGATAATTCCGATTTGATAGCTTGTAGTAGAAACCACGATCATGCGAAATCTGGCGGGATAAAAAGGTAGCATCGAAACAGCAACCATCTTGAATTTGAACCGGAACGTAAAAACAAATTACATACAGATGAAATGTAAAATGGTCGAGTTCAAACAGGATTTGCCTACGCTAAGTCAATGATAAATCGATGCCTAAACGCCGCTTTTTCAACGTCAGTTTCTTCATTTTTTCATATTTGGTACTCGAATCACAATCCTGAAGATCATTTAACAAAAATATAGATTTCGAAAAGTGTTACCATGTTATCATTTTAATACCTAGGTATTTAAATAAAATTAAAAATCTATCCAGCTATCACGCTACCTCCCTGGGTAGACAGAGGACGAACCGCTACACAACTTTCTGTCTTGGCACACTCATCGCTTCATCCACATTCATACATTGGTACTCCTCTGATATACCGATTCTTGACATGACCCGACTGAAGTATTTGATTTGCTTGATTGTGCCTTGTCTTTCTGGGCGTTGGTGGGGGATTTCTCTGATAGTTCATAGATTCACCGAACGGTTTTCATCATAATATTTAATATATTCCCAGTGAAGGGCAGATGAATGAATTTTGAAATTATGTCATGTTATTTGTTGTTTTCTATAGAAAATTCTACAGTTCATACATAACTTAAGAACGTTCTATAACAAAAAAAAAATCGCAAGAAAGTGGTCATTTCGTGAATTTTCATTGGGACAGACAAAATACAAATTACAAATAGATATTTTTTAGATTTATAGATATTATTATGAAATATATATTAGCGTAAAATAAATACAAATTATAATGCTGTTACTATGAAGACGTCAAATAATGTTACTTTTACTTGTTGGAAAGTTGAATGAATGCTGAGAAAAAGTCGACAGTCAACTTTTTATCTGTTGTTGTTTTTTTTTTGGTGTTTATGATGAATTTTGTGAATACACTTTACGGTTATTTGCGTGGTCTGTGGTCTCTCGACCGTACATTTTTAAAACAATAGTACTGTTAGATCGGTATCTTTGATCGGAACTGCGTGAGAATGAACGAGAGACGCAACTGTATATATTTTAATAGGAAAATACACTTCTGAACCAAAATTATCGGGGGAGGTGGCAAAAAAGGAAACTAACAAATTAAAAAATCTGCCCAAAGAATACGTATAGCGTTTTTTGCATTTCTAGCTCAATATCTACAGTAGTGACACCTCAACAGCACTAGCGGCCAGTTGATAAGCATACGATGGATACCTACTAAACGTGCGTAACTTGCATTGCGATTGTGCCCATGTTCGTAACAGTTCGTTTTCGATTGCAATCCAGAATTTTGCTACATTGATCGCGGACGGCGATCTTGCTAATATTGGGAATTTGTTAGCGCCAACTGCGTTCTGCCCTCCATTAATGGAGTTACCTGCATTTACCCTTCTTACAATATCTCTGCCAGCCTTCCCATCTCTCGTAAACATACTTTCCAAATACACAAACTCATCCACCTGCTCCGAGTATTCACAACTATATTACACGCTGTTTTCGTACCCTCTCTTTCAAACACCATTACTTTAAAATGTTTTTAAAATAAACTGTTCGTATCGTGGCCCTATTTTCTGTATTTACCGAAAAAAGTGTTGACAAAAAAGTAGTTTTGAAATCTCAGGCAGATGCAGTTATTAATTCATTTGAAAGAAAGGAGGTTTGAAGACGCGAAAGTATATGTTAGAAGTCGGGCAAGCTCGAGGAAGGCATCAACGATCAAGTGTATCAAATACTGGAGGGGGGCCATGTACAGAGCCAGACGATGATTGGGTGTTAACGAGGCGAGTGTGCCCAACTCTGTGGGGAAACCGCACAAGAGCACAAGTCTGAAGCCAGTGAGACTGGCATCCCCAATCGTGGTATATTGTGACGCTGAAGATAGTGGAGAGGCGAAGAAGATGTGGAAGACGAACGTGGGGAAGTACCTGGCTCTTGAGATTTGGTCACCAAAAAGCCTTTCAAGCAACGTTTCAATTCCGAACGTGATTCTCCCACTCTAGAACTTGCCGCAAATATACTATAGGGTTTTCCAATAAGAGGTGTTATTTTGATATTCAATCGTAAAAGATCAACGGTTTCGTTGCTTGTGTGGCACGTAGCACCATCTTGTTGAAAGTAAACGTTGTCCAGATCAATACCATCCAATTCCGGCCATAAAAAATCATTAATCATCTCTCGATAGCGCAATCCCATTCACCGTAACTGTTGCTCCAGCCTCATTTTAGAAAAAGTAAAGTCCAATGACTCCGCCGGACCATAAACTGCACCAAACAGTCACACGTTGAGGATAGAGAGGCTTTTCAACAATAACTCTTGGGTTTTCCGAGCATCAGATGCGACAATTTTGCTTGTTGACGAAGCCACCTAGGTGGAAATGCTCATCACTCAAGATGATTTGCATTTTATTCACTCAAGTGAATTTTAATAATTTCATTGCGTTGCTGAAGCGTGTATAGTTCCATTTTTATTAATGGCGTAGTTTCTACTTGTCAAATGTCAAAAAATGACAGCTTCAAAGTAACATCTACCCCGAAATAGCGGGCTATTCAAAATAACACCTCTTATTGGAAAACCCTGTATATATTATTTAAAATAAAACATACTATTTAAAATTAGTAAATTGTGAAATAATACAAATTAATCAAATAAAATTTACTTTTTGCGGGGATTGAACCTGTTACCTCCAGCTTTCTAGTCGAGAGTCTTACCCCTCGACCACGAAGGCCGTTAGTTAATTATTTATTGAATTCTTACGTAATGTTTTTTTCGTTTTTGAAAATGGGCAATTCGTGCAGGTTGTCAACTCTGGACACGAATATTTTCACAAGTTTTTTTTATTTTATACAAAACCTTCATTTTATTATTATGTTATATTAGAGAAGATTAATTTAAAGTTTTGTTAGACTTATGATCACTATTTCAATTTAATTGTTTTTAATATCAACTTGTCATCGTGACAGATGTTCTCAGAGAAATAAAACTACAACAAAACAGCGACTAGAACTATTCTTATGGTTAAAACGTTCATAAAAAATGATGTAGTACATCCATGGTTTAATGTATATTTTTCTTGTTTTTACTTCTTTGAGGCATTTAATCTAGTTTTACGAGAAGATTTTACTGCGTTATTTTAATAGTTTGCTATATTAGTAGTTTTTGCAAGAAAATTAATGTCAGTGTTTAAAAACTTTTAATGCTAATTAAAACTAGTTTTAAAGCTGTGGGATTTGTATTTTCTTCAATGCATGTTTATTTTTTAATCACTTCCTGTTTTTTTTATTATTAAGGTTCTCGGATAAGAGTGAATGCGCAACCTGCTTATGCATTCTCTAAACGGGAAAATATGTGATATGTTTATCAATTTGCATTCGTGAATTATTACAAAAAATATTTATATCTATGTACAGTGTTTTCCAATAAGAGGTGTTATTTTGATATTCAATCGTAAAAGATCAATGGTTTCGTTGCTTATGTGGCACTTATCGCCGTTTTGTTGAAAGTAAACGTTGTCCAGATCAATACCATCCAATTCCGGCCATAAAAAATCATTAATCATCTCTCGATAGCGCAATCCATTCACCGTAACTGTTGCTCCAGCCTCATTTTGCGAAAAAGTAAGGTCCAATGACTCCGCCGGATCGTAAACCGCACCAAACAGTCACACGTTGAGGATGGAAAGGCTTTTCAACAATAACTCTTGGGTTTTCCGAGCCCCAGATGCGACAATTTTGCTTGTTGACGAAGCCACCGAGGTGGAAATGAGCCTCATCACTCAATATGATTTGCATTTGATTCACTCAAGTGAATTTTAATAATTTCAATGCGTTGTTGAAGCGTGTATCGTTCCATTTTTTAATGACTTTATATCACCCTTTAAAGGTGCGTTGAATTGTCATTTTGATGAGTTATCATGGAACCACTATTTAGATAAGCATCCGTGAACGTTTCTGATAATTCATACAACTTATTTCAAGACCGAATCAAATCATAATAGTTAACTAATGCGCATTGTGCTGAACATTTATCTATTCATAAAATTATCAAATTGCTCGCATCAAATTAATGGCGTGTCCAGTGATTTAGATAGATTTTTATCTGGTCACTAGACACGCCCAACTTCCCAATTTCCCAACCTTCCCCTTGCCCAGCTCCTTCCCATCATCACTTCCTTCATGGTCACAAAATTCCCTAAATTAAAGTTATCATAATCCCACTGGTTGCGGACAGTAGTTAGACGGTTTTCAAATAAAAAAGTACTTTCAGTTTATGAATGATTATAGTAAGTATAAGCTTATTGATTGGAGCATCGTATTTGCAAGATAGTATTATCATTTTAATCAATCAACAGTGTAAATAGATCATTATCGAACAATAGTATCTACCTATTAAATCGTTTGTATAATAATAGCCAGCATTCCAGTGAGGTTAAATTAAATATGCTGTATTTTCATCGATTGTGTGTACCTAATTATCTTAAAGGTTTTTAGTGTGTCAATCACAATCAATAGACGTCAGATCATAATGCATATTTGAATCTTTTTGGTTGTTGGTGCATACTTGAGCCTATTTTTGTCGTCAGTACATATTTCGGCCTTTATTGGTAGTGTTTATTTCAGCCTTTTTTGTCGTCAGTGCCTTTTTAGTTGTAAACGCATATTTGAGTATTTTTTAGTCGCTAATGCATATTTCAGCTCTTCGGTTGTTAATGCATATTATTTAAGTCGTTTAGGTTTTTAGTGCATGTTTTGAACCTTTTTTGCTATTAGAGCATATTCTTGGCCCTTTTTGGTCGTTATTGTATATTTCAGCCTTTTTAGTTGTTAGTGCATAATATTTAAGATTTTTTGGTAGTTAGTGCATGGTTTGAAACTTTTTGCTATTAGAGCATATTCTTGGCCTTTTTGGTCGTTAGTGCATATTTTAGGCTTTATGGTGCACTAGCATGTTTAGAACATTTTTGCTATTAGGTCATATTCTTGGCTGTTGTTGGTCGTTAGTTAATATTTTAGCCTTTTTGTTTGTTAGTGCATATTTTTAGCCTTTTTTTGGTTATTCGTGTATATTCTTTTTAACATTTTTTGGTCATTAGTTCATATTTGACAGTAGGATATTTTCATCGTCAATGGAAAACTAACGTGCGTGTTTGTTTCTTCTCTTACAGACCTTCGGTATTGTTGGGCCGACCGGCGGGAGGTCCTAACCACTAAAATGAATATTTGGCATGTCTTCTTACAGATATACGTACGTATTCCTTATCTTATTATATAGTATTTATATTAACAATCTTTTCTATTATCTTCTCTTCTAATATTTATACCGCATACATTCGGGTCTTCGGAACGTCGGGACGTCGAGACGTCGAGTTCCCATTTCCCACACAGGCGTCACGTCACGGGTTCAATCAAAACCACCTAAGGCCGGGGCTCTGAATAAATTCAACCTCTTAACTTGTATGAGATCCTTCTTAATTGATTTAAATATTAAAAAATATATTTGGAGATATTTTTATACTTTAATGCACAACAATTCACACCCGAACTTGAAAAATAAAAACAGCCTAACTTTGGTTATAGAGCAATGCACGCCATTGTTCTACTCATTGTTCTACTGACGGCACGTTTCAGAGTGGAAGATACTCTCAGTGTCGCCCTGGAGTGAGACCACCATTCAGGATTGAAACGCTGCTTGAAATGGCTTTGACCGTATTTGGTGACCTTATCTGAATAGCCAGGTATACCTCCTCCACCCCGCTACAATCAGCATCACAACGTACCCCAATTGCGGATGCCATAGTCTCACTGGTTCCAGATGGTTGGGACTCATGCACGGTTTCACATAATAAAAAAATAAAATTTAAAAATTTGATCAAATATACAGGGTGTATCGGCACGTACCCGACAAACTTTAACCAGCTATTCCTTAGCACATTTGGAGTAAAAATTGTTATTGGCACTTTGCTGTCCGGTAACATTTTTTTTTAATAAAAAATTTATTATTCATATTTTCACCACATGTCACCAAAGTTTTATCCTTTGTCAAAGTTTGAAAACCTGTTTGGCAATATTTTGTTCGAGTTTCGTTGAATAATGTACGTACGTACCTACGTTGGCGCGCTTTTACAATCACAACGAAATGGCACGGCACCATTCGTCTCATTTTTAACTATTATTATTTAGTATGTACGAAAGAGCGAGGACACTTTTTGACACACTTGCTAATAACAGCTGCTGAACACGAGATACAATGCAAATGACAGTGACGGAGTGTGGATTTTTTATTTATTTTTTGTTTTTAATGGAAAAAAATGTTACCGGACAGCAAAGCGCCCATAACATTTTTTACTCTAAATGTGCTGAGGAATAACTGGTTAAAGTTTGTCGGGTACTTGCCGATACACCCTGTATAGTCCAATTGGCTGTGGGACTTCTGTATATCAAATCAGAAATGAACTAACCTGCATATTTTGAAATAATACACAGCTCTTAACTTTCAGTAAATAAAAGTTTTCATTAGTTTACACCAGTCTGGGAAAACACATCATCTATATTCACCTGTTGAAATCGTCGATTTTCCAGAGACAGGCTAAAAATAAGTTGGCAGCGAAAATAGCCCGGAGTGTGATTCTCAAATAATCCCGCAACGTGACATAATAATAAGAATAATCGGCAAACGTTAACGAGGTGGTAGCGGTGGTGTTACCTGCATCACTCACCTGGCTATTTGACCGACAAAATGCACGTTTTTTCTCTTCAAAGCCAATTATTATTATTGAGTGCTATTTTTATTCTGTCGGACGGAGAATGTTTACCTAAGACTCGTAGCAATGCAATGCTGATGGCATAATAAAAACAGATTTTACTCTCAAATTTTCCTCTCATAGACTTATTTGGACTATAGATAATTTTCATAAGTGAATCTCTTTTAATTTTATTGAATAGAAATAAAAAAATTAAAAAATATATCGATTGATAGAAGAAATTATTTTTTTATTTGAATACCGCACAATAGCCCCAACTGTTCACAACGATCTGGAATCGTTGGGGTATTATTGTTATGAGGCTGATTCTAATAGGGAGGGGAAGGAAGTATGGAAGAGGAAGGTGGGGTCTGGCTAGTCAGATATATTCACCAAACACGGCTAAAGCCATTTCAATTGGGAATGGTGAATTTTCACCAGCTCTTTACTGAGTATTTATCTTCCACTCTGAAACGTAAAATTGACGATGAAAAGTGATATACCTACATATTTTCCTTTACCTACCTCTGTCTTTCCACACTTAAGATCAGTCATATGTTTAAGGATGAAATTTACCCATTTAAATAAAATTAACATCGAAATAATGGCCTAGACCATCCTGGAAAGGTGAAAGCCAGAGATATTTGAAAAAAAAGGCTGTACAATCAGTCAGACAATGCAAGTTGTACGGCATATACCCCAGAATAGAACGAAGTTTAAGAATGTATAGATAAATGCCTATTGCTTACATTCCTTCCACAAATAGCTTTAAATCAAAATCCGTAATATGTGTAACGTTCATTCGAGTTTAAGCAGTATGCATCTGTGTTACTTCCCCGTTGATGGACAATGCGAGGTTGTCATAAAAGTTGTACAGCATATACCCAAGGATAGAACGACGTTTAAGAATGTATAGATAAATGTCTATTGCCTACATTCCTTCCACAGATAGCTCTAAATCAAAATCCGTTGTATGTGTAACGTTCAAATTTGAGCAGTAAGCACCTGCATAACTGCCTTGATGGTGGACAATGCAGGGCTGTCAGAAAATTTGTACGTTAACTACATACCTTAGAATAGAACGATGTTTAAAAATGTATAGATAAATGCCTATTGCGTAGATTCCTTCCGTAAATAGCTCGAAATCCGAAATCCATAATAACGTTCAAGATTGATCAGTAGGCCACCTGCATAACTACCCTGATGATAGACAATGCAGGGCTGTCAGAAAAGTTGTACGTTAACTACATACCCTAGAATAGAACGACGTTTAACAATGTATATATAAATGCCTATTGCATTTACATTACTTCCGTAAATAGCTCGAAATCCATAATACGTGGTCGTGGAAACGTTCAAGTTTGAGCATCAAGCCCCGAACCAAGCACCAAGCCCAGGCATCATGACCTACTTAATTATAGCGTCTACGCCACGGCCGTTAGTCTACCATTCTACGCTCCAAGCAAGCAAGCTTGTGCCTCTTCGCTAAAGACACGAAGGCGAGCGTAGACTGTCTGTCGCAGGGGTGCATAAGTGGTTACATGCGAGCCTTTAAAAATGATTTTGTGATGTGAAAATTATTGATATTAAGCTGTTACAGATCGTCTAATCTTCTAAGCGCAACCTCCCCTTCTAACAATATATTATTTTATGCTGTGATTTTTGACAAATTATTATTTTATTTAACGGAAAAATGTATGAATGCTGAATTTAATACTTAACAAGACATTCATATATCTGCAAATGTAGGTAGTATAATTTTGACATGAGAAAGAAATAATTAAAATAAAATTATAATTAACAAAAAATACATGAAATACAAATACAAGATACTTTTTTTTAATTCGGTGATCAGATAGGTTTACAAAGATTCACGATTAGGGTTTTTTTTTTTTTTTTTTTTTTTTTTTTTTTTTTTTTTTTTTTTTTTTTTAAGTTTCTTTTACAGGTTTTTTTTTCGATGTCTGTCTCACTAGGATAAACCTGTGTCGAGACAGACGTATTTGATACATTAAAAATGTTTACATATTTTTTGATACATTAAATATTTCACTACATTAAATGACATTGTGAAAAAGATAGAAAATAATAAATAATAATAATAAATGATACATTTGTTAATCAGCATCTAGTTGGAGTACATACTTATGTAGGGATTTTTATAAAAAAATTTATCATGGATCTGTCTTGGCTGATGATCCAAGATTTGATGTCTGTTTTATATTTCAGAAAAAATTCGTTCAGTCTAATGGCTAGTGGGAGAGCATTATATAGCCTTGTTGCAAAATATCTAAAATTTCTCTGGCCAAAAGTTGTTTTAGCGAAAGGGATTTGTAAGAAATTATGTCCTTTTGTTCTAGTATCACGAGCAGTTTGGATATTGTCAAAAGTAGTTTTGTGTTTGAAGAGGTATGTTAGTATGTTTTTGGCATAAAGTTGCCTAATGTCCATAACACAGATTTTCCTAAAGATTTCATCCGAACTGCTTGTGATTGGTAGTTTGAGGATAATCTTTATTATAAGTTTCTGAGCTTTAGATATTGGATCAATGGCGGCAGCGTTTGCTCCTCCCCATGCTATGATACCATACTCTATTAAAGATTGACAAAGTGCATAGTAGATTGTTTTGAGCTGGCTTAGGTTGAGAAAGTTGCGAGTTTGTCTAAAAAAATAAATGAATTTTCTAAGTTTGTTTGCTGTAGAGGTTATATGTTCTTTCCACTTTAAATTGCTATCAAAAATAATACCTAAGTATTTAATTTTAGTTACCTGTTCTAAATAAGGGCAATCACATATTATCGGATTTGTCAGGTTGCAAGCACAAATTTTAATTTGATTTTCTGGGTTTCTTAAGGATGGATTAATACTAAATTCAATGTATTTAGTTTTGGTCACATTCATTGTTAGTGTATTATTGTTTAACCATCTTTTAACCACAGTTATGCCCCTGTTAGCTTTTATGTATACATCATTCCAATTGCTTGATTTGAAGAGGAGAATCGTATCATCAGCGAAACTTACAATTTTGGCATCTATTTGAAGATTACATAATTCATTTATGTATATTAAGAACAGGGTAGGACCTAAAACACTTCCTTGAGGCACGCCGTAGCTAATTGGTAATTGATTGCTATTGCAGTTGTTGATTTTCACACTTTGCTTTCGGTTTGACAGGTAATCGCTAATAATAGTAAGTTCATCACCATTTATACCAATATTAGATAGTTTTTGTAAAAGTTTAGAGTGAGAGATAGTATCGAATGCTTTGCACAGGTCTAAGAATATTGATATGCATTTTGATCCCTTGTCTAAGTTTTCATTTAGAAAATCGGTAACTGTTGCCAGGGCTTCGGAGGTGCCTTTATTTTTCCTGAATCCAAACTGGTTGTGTGATAGTATGTTATTTTGTTCAAGGTATTCAATTAGTTGATTATTAATAGTTTTTTCAAAGACTTTAGATAGTGAATTTAGTAATGTAATTGGACGATAGTTCGTTATGTCCGCTCTAGAGCCTCCTTTATGTATTGGGATTATGATTCCGTGTTTTAGGTTGTCGGGGAATCGGCCTTTTAGGATGCTTAGGTTAATAAGATTTGTTAAGGGAGTGGTTATTTCTGATACAAGTTTTTTTAAGGCAATATTTGATATATCGTCCAAGCCAGTTGAAGACGAGTTTTTTAATGAGTTTATGATCAATCTAGTATCTTCATTTGAAATTTGTTTTAGACTAAAATGCAAGTTGTTGGGCAAATTTGTATTACATCTTAGTGAACTGGAGTTGGTATGGTTTACATCGATATTTTTTGCGAGTTGTTCACCTATTTTTGAGAAGTATTTATTTGCATGATTAACAATAATATCGGGATTACTAGAAAAACTAAATATTTTATCATTTATTTTTAGTTGTTTTAAGTCATTCGTAGGATTAGGTTGAGAGTGGGTGGCTTCTTTAAGTGTTTTCCAAAGTTTTTTAGGATCATTATTACAGTTTTCTATTTTCTGTTTGTAATATATCTCTTTAGCCTTTCTTATTATTTGGGTACAAATGTTTCTATATCTTTTATAAAAGTTTCGAAGTTGTATATCATAAGGATTGTTAATAACGTTTTTGTGGAGTTTGTTACGTTTACGGATAGATTTAATAATAGTGTGGTTAATCCATGGCTTAATTGGTAAAATATTATTTGGTATATGTTTTATAATTATGTTTGTATGTTCGTTAATGGTAGTCTGTAAGTAATTGATAAAGTACGTCCAGGCGTCTTCTGGATTTATAATGTTAAGTAATTCTGACCATGATTTACTCATCAGAGATTGACGAACACAATCATAATTGATTTGAATGATTTTTTTCTTATTTGTTGTGTTTTTATGTTTGTCTTTTCTGTTGCATGTTTGTATGGAAAGAATAGTGGTGTAGTGGTCGGTAAGTGTAGATTCATATACAATAGATATTACTGGGCAGTTGGATTTGACCATGATGTGGTCGATGCATGAAATGGAGTCTAATGTAGCACGTGTGGGAGTGTTTATGGTGCTTTGGAATCCATGGTAAGTGAGCGTATTTAAGTATTCTTGGCACTGAGAATGTTCGTTTGTGGGCAGAATATTTATGTTGAGGTCACCAGCAATAATACAATTTTTAATATTACATAATTCAGTTAAACAGTTATTAATTGATTTTAGGAATGGTGAAATATTATAAGAGGATGGAGAACGGTATATTGCTAAGATACATGTGTCATTTTTGAGAGTTATTTGCAAACAGTTTGCACCGCTGACTTGGATTTCTTTGACAGATAAACCAATCAGGTCAGTTCTGGTATAGACAACAACTCCATCATTTTGTTTAGTATGTATTGAAGTGCTGTAGTGATCATACCCTTTCAAAATTTTAGGAGCATAATTTTTTGGTATCCAGCATTCAGTAAGAATAATTATATGAAAAGAGGTTCCAATATTATCAAGTTGTAGCAAGAATTCGTCAAAATTCTTGGAAATTGATCTAATATTTTGCTGTAAGATTTGAAGAGAGGATGAGTGTGTTTGTAGTACATTTTTACAGAATTTAGGATTTGACGTCCTATAATTGGTAATACATTCCATTTTTAATAATATCCATTACAGTAAGGGTTTTCTCTAGAATTAAAAATCTACAATACCATTTTTTTAATGTCACTTTCATGTTTGACTTGAATGATTTTTTCCCCCGGACCCTTACGAACGAGTAATTTATTGTCTTTAAACCACACAAATTCGAATTTTGTTTCTTTAGCCTTTTGTTTTGCTTTCCACAGCAATTCCTTATAGTAAGGCGTAAGCACTTCACTAATATAAATAGGTGATTTTGGGTTAAGTATTTTGGCTGTATTTTTGAAAGATAAGACCATATCTCTCGTTTTCTGGTTGTAGAAATTTACTTGCAGTTTATCGGGGGCGTTAGTTCTGCGGTCCTGGGTCCTGGTCACAAGGCGTAGATCCTGCTGCAACAATGGCATACCAAGGGAATTGGCTACCCGAAGAACGGCTTCAGCTGGTTGTTCTCCCGGCCGCAATTCAACACCCGCCATTTCCACACAGTCGCAGAGATTATTTTGTTCCATAGTGGCTAGTCTGGTTTCCAGGCTTGAAATTCTTAAGTTATTCTTTATATTTATTTCACGTAAGGATTGTGTATCTTTTTGTAGGTCTTGTAGTACTTTAAAATTTGATAACAGATCTTCATATTGATTACTTATAAATTCGTTGCTTCTCTTCAGTTCCTTAATTTCGTCTTCGAACATTTTTTTTGGAATGAGTTTTTAATAAAACATCTACTCTTGCACAATACAAAATACTTAACATATGGAACTGGTTGCAATTCTCCTAATTATATTTAAAAAAATCCTTATTACTTTAAAAAATTAATTTTCATTGAATTTATTTGTGTTGGAACTTACTTAAATTTTTGTAATCGTTGAAATCTAACTCGTGTTAACTAATGTTTTTCATAACACAGGTGAATTCCTTGCGTGGAGGACATTGTACAATGGCAAAACAGTCGAATGTTGAGCTCGGGAGTCATGACATTTGCCCTAAAACTTTAATTATTTAACTGTTCAAATTTAAGACTGGACTTCATCTTTTCAAAATAGTTTTGGAACTGGGGCAAAACCGTACGGTAACTACTAGTTTTTAAAAATATAACAAAAACGTTTAAAATGAGACACGTAAGGGTACGTATACATTTGCGAACCGAAACGCAAACAGTACCACGAATTACGGGAAAGGAACGAAACAACTGCAAGCGGCGTTTCGCGCCATTTGCGGTTGTTTAGTTTCTTTCCCATAAGTTGAGGTTCAGTTCGGCAGTTCGGCTCGCGGATGTATACGTAGCATAAGATGTAATTCGTTTTTATCGCGAAAAATCTTTGATACTGCCTTCATAATTTGGTTTATTTGAATTAAAAACATATATTTATTTAGTTTTTTGTAATAAATTTACGCCTGAGTGGCGCGGTACCGTACCACTGGTACTGTGTACGTATTGGTACAACATCGCAGCATGTTGGATATACCAATTGCGCATTACTGAAGTACTGAACTGCCTGTAATGTACGGCGGTTTTTCGTGTGAGTTTTGGCGCTGTTATCAATACGTATTGAGATTTTTTTTACAATTATGCAACAGCCTCAAATGTATTGAATTATTATTGAAGGATCAATCACTTGTGCTTCTGATGCCCAGTTGATACACGGAGAAAACTTACGGATATAAAATATTGCTAATTTATTAAAAATATGGTCAAATTATTGTATTCCTGTTGAAAACGGGACTGTTGAACGAATGAATTAACAGAGTTCCTAACAGTTAAAGGCGAGTTTTTTATGAGGACGGCGGAACACGTGTTCGTAAAAAATATAATATTGTGGCGTTTCATGCTCATTTTGCTCCGCGTATGATTGCAATTTAGTGTAATTTCACTCCTGACAACGCTTGTGTTATTATTATCGTTGCGTATTTCTCTTTGCCTGGATTCCGTAACGAAAACTGAATTCAGCGCAACTGGAACCTTCCACACAGGGTTTGGCGCTAGTAGAAACCTCAAGGGTGCTGAATTAGGTGTTCTCAGCACCTGTGTTTCTTGGGTCCTTGGCGCCTTGGCAAATCGGCGCCCGGAGCGGACTGCTCAGCTCCACTTGCGCCTGCACAGGACCGGGCCTGCTTCCACTTTATATTATTAATTAATCTCATACACCGCGAAAGTTCACGATGTCAGATCAAAACACTCCCGAAAAAAGTCTACACAAATTATCTAATAAATATCATTTTATTGAAAGGAAAGCGTATTATTGTTTTCGTTGAACGTTTTACACCATAACCAACCCCCTAGATCGCTACCTTAGATATATATTTTTAAAATAAATACAAACATTCCCGGGCTACGAATAACCTGATAATATTTGAAAATCTCCCACTATCACCACAGTAAGCGGAAAATGTTGCTTGTGTTGTGAAGGAGGATTTAGACAGCCGAGGAATTGAACACACTACGCCTGGTTAGGACCCAAACGCGATTCAAAATCAGCCACTGATCGGTCTAATAAAACATGGATTATTTATAAAGCGCCATTTTTTAAATAATTCCCTCAAGGAACTTTGGAAGAAAGGTTGGAAATTAAATCCGGACCGTAAACTATTTTAATCTATTAAACTACCAAGAACTTAAAATGATTAGTACCTAATGGCGCGAATACATTTGCGAGCCGAAACGCGAGCTGAGCCTCGAATTATGCGAAAGGAACGAGGCAACAACAAATGGCGCGAAACGCCGCTTGCGATTGCTTCGTTCCTTTCCCATAATCCGAGGCTCGGCTCGCGTTTCGGCTATCAAATGTATACGCAACATAACATTTGACTTGTGAGCTAACAACCCAAAACATATTACTGTTTTATAATGTCAAGCCTTGCTGAATTAATTATTCCTTTGTTGTTAATGAAATCATCTCCCCGGACCGATAGCAGATCTAAAAACACAGTTTCTATGATTGCGCCAAAGTCAAAATGTGCTTCATTAGCGATTAGCACCCAATGCTAAATATACCGCCACGTAACCTCGGGATGAGCGTTTAACGGCGGATTTGGTATTCAAAAATTCGCCCACGAATTATTGCGGTAGACCCGTTGTTTGTTTGCGGGTAATTATAAATTATGCATGAACCGGCACTGCCTTGCAAAAATTGAAGAATGTTACGAATATTTTCGCGTTTATTTACAAGTTTATGTTATTTTTAGATTCTCAGGACGGGTTGTTTCGGAGAATTTGAACAATTCAAATTTCAAAGTTAATTTTCAAGTTCTGTTATTATTTCAGTTCTGTCAAGTAACTGGCCTTTACTTACGTAGATAAATTAAGTAACCTACATAAAAAAAATAATTCATACTTACATCGTAAAATAATGTTCAAAGATAAACAAAAAAATGAAAGAATAACAACATAATGAAAATGAGAAAATAACTTAAATTAGACACAGCGGTGGTAAGAGGGTTCGTCATTATTTAACAATTATATGTATTTTTTTCTAATATACATTTAGTAAATTGACCTGAAGACAAATGGAAAATATCAGCGTCTGAAAAGATATTATTGTATTTTGTGCACATCCTTCTGAAAATTGAAAGTTATGTGTAGTTAGTTTTTAAGTGTAGGCTGTAATAGTTGGTTGTGGTATGTGGAATGATCCTAAACGTTACGTCTTTTCTGAATATAGGTATACGACACAATGCCTAAATTTTTTTTTTATAAAATCCAATAAAAAAAAACAATACAATGATAGCACCCATTAAACAAATACATTTTATTCGAAGTTGCATCCTTTTATTGTTAATATGAAAGACCTTATGATTTTATGAAGTAACATAACGTCCTTGACACTATTGACAACAGAATGCATAAACTTATGTAAAGCATTGTAAAATATAAATGAATGTCATTCGTGACTTTGTTACGGTATTGAGCAAATATTACCCTACTCTGTCCAATCATCCCCCGAAATCTCCAGATTAGTTACTCATACATTTTTCAAATTGTTATTGCCGGAGCATAATTATATAAGTTCTGTTTTAACTCAACCATTTGACATTTCATCCCTCTGCAAATTTGTCTGTTACGTTCCGACTCCCGTTCAAGATGGTGGCCTTGTTGGATACTACGTTTTTATTCCGCCAGAGTTCGCGTGATCGTGGTTCCCGCTTCGTGCTGTTAAATCGGAATGATCAATATCATGGTACCTACCGGCCCGAAGATAGTTTGAAAAAAGAATTGTCATTGAGATGTGACATTTCAAATTGTATAATTTCTTAATTTGATATTTATAAAAAAGGTTTCATTAAAATATTTACTGTTTATACACGGAACAGTTTAACTTGAACTGTTTAACACACGGAACAGTTTCCTATTTTATAATAATAGTAATGTTATTATTGATATCAGTGAAGATCTTTCGGAGATATTAGATTTTTGTGACGTTGTCTCTTTAAACCTATTGTCTGAGCAGTCACATTATGATATTGTCAGCATTACGCCCACGTCGTGACTCCAATGTCACGCCTTATGCTAATTATCATAACACAATCACAAATGCAATGGAACAGCATTGGCAGTTTTGATTTGGCGCACTTTGAGGACAGCCCCCTCGAGATTTTGCACAAAAAACGGCTCTATACAAGTCATCCAAATACAGGATTTTCCAATAAGAGGTGTTATTTAGATATTTAATCGTAAAAGATCAATGGTTTCGTTGCTTGTGTGGCACGTAGGGCCGTCTTATTGAAAGTAAACGTTGTCCAGATCAATACCATCCAATTCCGGCCATAAAAAAATATTAATCATCTCTCGATAGCGCAATCCATTCACTGTAACTGTTGCTCCAGCCTCATTTTCTAAAAAGTAAGGTCCAATGACTCCGCCGGACCATAAACCGCAACAAACAGTCACACGTTGAGGATAGAGAGGCTTTTCAACAATAACTCTTGGGTTTTCCGAGCCCCAGATGCGACAATTTTGCTTGTTGACGAAGCCACCGAGGTGGAAATGGGCCTCATCACTCAAGATGATTTGCATTTGATTCACTCAAG
This sequence comes from Hesperophylax magnus, assembly GCA_026573805.1. Taxonomy (NCBI): domain Eukaryota; kingdom Metazoa; phylum Arthropoda; class Insecta; order Trichoptera; family Limnephilidae; genus Hesperophylax; species Hesperophylax magnus. The sequence goes on from JAIUSX010000016.1 coordinate 696,174, forward strand.
TGAATTTTAATAATTTCAATGCGTTGTTGAAGCGTGTATCGTTCCATTTTTATTAATGGCGTAGTTTCTACTTGTCAAATGTCAAAAAATGACAGCTCCAAAAGTAACATCTACCGAAAAAGCGGGCTATAACACCTCTTATTGGAAAACCCTGTATATTATTATTATTATTATGAGTTTAAAAGTTATTACATGATTTTTTTTATATATGCTGTGGCGCATGGTCAAAGTCGTTATGCCATTCTATCCACATTTAAGAATAGGAAAAGTACTTGCCCCTCAGGCTAATTTGTTCGTTTTTGGGAACAACACGTATGGTCATGTAGAAATAGTTGTGTCTCCCTTAATTTCACGGTGAAAAATATGATCTAAACGGGGTTAGAAAGAGAAAACACCACGCTACATATTCAAATATAGAAGTTAACCACAGAAGAATTAAAATGCACCCCTCTATGAAACCAAAGGTTCCGACCGCAATTTGAGAAAAAAATATGAAACTTCGTGAATTTTTAAAAAAAAAATTTATATGAGACGATAAAAAAGTGGTGTTTTTTTTCGTTATTAGTAATTTTAGTTCAGTGTTAAGACGAAAAAATGTAAGGTGAGCCATTTTTTAAATGTTTTAGGACGGGTTGTTTCGGAAAATTTGAACAAATCTTCAAATTTCAAAGTTAATTTTCAAGTTCTGTTATTATTTCAGTTGTGTCAAGCAACTAGCCTATAATGATATAATAACAGAACTTGAATAGGCCTTTCACATAACCCGGAAATGAACGTTGAAATTTGATGAATTGTTCAAATTCTCCGAAATAAACAAACAACCACAACTGTCATGAAACGGGAATCCTTCCTAGTTGGACAGTCAAAATCATAAAATATTATCATTATTATATTATAAAAAAAATAAATAAATAAACCCGACCTTAATGTTTGCATTGATAATTTTAATATTTCTAAAATTACATTTATTTTTTTATAATAAAATTTGTAAGTGTATTTCATCACCTTGCAAATACAAATTTTAATTTTGGGATAAGTTCAGAACCATTCAATTTATTTGCATTTTATTGCAAATCGGAAATACACACAAATTTGGGGGCGAGATTGGGAATAAGTTTGTTGGATTTGGTAGGTTTTACAAAAAGTGGTTTAGAAGCAGTGCTGTTAGTTGTCCCCTCAGAGTAACAACATATTATGTTGTACCAAACTTTGAAAATCTAAACAATGTCATGTACAAGTTTAGTATAATAATAGTTTTCTTTGATAGCCGTGTCATCCGCATCTAATACGCGGCTAGACGAAGGAAAACGGTAAACTGAGATTATGTGAAAGGAATTCTTGATGTACCCCGCGTGAGTCAACCACTCGAAGATTTGGGTTTTATTTTGTTGTTTTCTACATTTATTAATTTATTCGGGCAGACCCGTGAAAAATCAAGGTATAGTCTGAATTCTTGACAAATCAGTTCCAATTTTGAAATATTATTAAAATAATTTTCTGTTAAAAATATTATATTGTAGGTAGGTATTTTCTCACTTGTCTGAATTATTTATTTATTTAGTGATAATATATTACAAAATAATAACAATACTATTTATAATATACTAGCTGTACCCCGCCACGCGTTGCTGTGGCTCAACCTGTCTGTGCAGATAGAGAAACAATAGCAGTAGTTGCTTTTACGTCCAACAGATTGGGCTGTTTTAAAAAAACATGTTTTTACCTGTCACAGGTGACATATATATAATATAACAGCGCCCTTGAGGTGATTTTGCACAAAAACGGCGCTATACAAGTCATCCAATTATTATTATTATTTTATTATTATTATATAATCGAGGCATTTTGTATGTTTGTACTAGATGACGTCGCATAGTTGTCAATCTCATCCGCGACAGCTTCACAAACGGTATCGCATGACGTCAGAGCCGAGCGTTTAGATTATTATATAGTTTAAATAGTACTATATGGTATTGTATACTATATATAATATAAAAACACAAGCGTATTTGAATGCAAACTTGTGTCAAAATTTCAAAGCAATCGGTGAAGAACTTTTGGAAACTTAAGATTTTGAAAAAATTATCATTTACATTTTTATTTATATACGAATGAGTTAAAAAAACTCATTTCTTGTAGGACAACATTAATTAAAATTACTAAAATAAGATATTTTTACATTAGAAAATTAATTTAAAGGGAGTTCAATGAACAATGTACCTACATAGATTTTAAAACAGACTCGACAGACAGATGGAAAAAAGAAAATATTTCATAAATACATTAAAAGAAATAAACAATATAATCATTTTGTTGGTAAATTTAGTCCAATTTAATTTCACGGCAATGTCTATCCATGATGTACCGGTCTCTTCTTCTGATTGTAGCTGCTTCCTGTTCACACTATATGTTCCAATTTTAAAATTGACAATTAAATTCGAAGCAAAATTGAGTTCACTGATTCTGATTTCACGCAGGACTAACGAACAGCACGACATTAGTAATTTTTTTTGATTGTCAAAAAGGGTCGAGGATATTTCGGCAATTTATTTGCAAATGAAAGTCATAACTTCCGACCCCTTTTGCGCGGACCTTGTGTTAATCCCGCTGAGGAAGAGACGGATAAAATAATTATGTTTCTTGGATAGCTTTTGATCTTCTGAATTTCCTTTAAATTTGGGTGTTCCCCAGGGTTCTGTACTGGGTTCTCTTCTCTTTATATTGTACACTGGTTTTCTTGAACCATTTATTTTTTCAGTTGGACTCAATTGACCCAGATTACTTTGTTTTTAAAATATCTGATCCTAACGTTTTATACACCATTTAATATGTTGGGTCCACATTCTTGGTATGAATTGCCGTGACTTTGTAATCATCTCACAGCAAGGCATTAAGGCCCTGTATATCAGTTGATTTTAAGCTCGGCTTGTTTTGAATGTCGAGCTTAGCGCGGCTTGGAACATGTTCCGTAAATAGGTCGGAAGCATAGACTAAGTCGGAAGCCATATATTAGCAATATTATACGTATTATCTATGATTTTAGTAGAGGAATGGGCTTCATTTATCTATGTAATTACGTGGTGGTATATCTATGCTATCTGTTGTCATCGGAAGATGGAGAGATTTCAAGATGTCAAATGTTTTAGGCGGGTTCAATTTACAAGTTTATTTTTTGATAAAGTTCCCCGCTTTAATCAGCATGGTGCTGTTTAATTTTAAATCGTATCTGTTTTGCTGGAGTCAAATTATAACGAACAAACCACTGAAAACACTGTTCTGACGTTCTGAAATTAATCCCACTTATAATAATACCTTCCCAGACTATTTGTATATTTTGGATTAATTTTATCAATTAATAACACAAACATCCCTCATCGCCCGATGAATATAATAGTCCATACTGATAAAATTGGGCAGTTTACGTATATTTCGGTGTGATGGAACTACGTAATTACTCACGTAAACGTCATATTTGACTTTTGTTACTGCTAGCACCTCGGCGTCTAAAATAGGATAATTATTATGTATTCTGCGGCTTAAGGGCCCACTATTCGAATTTCATCCAATTTCCGACATACTTTCCTTAAAATTTTGAAGTTTTTAAGCTCTTAAAAAAATATATGTTATTCTTTAAGATAGTATCTATTTGTTCCAAAAGCCGAAACGGTAATTATTTGAAATTCCCTCGATAGAAATAAATCGCAAAGTATGCTCCGAAAAATATTATTAACACGTTTATTTCTGTTATTTTACAAGTTATATGTATGAAAAAAATCACAATGCTTTTTTTAATGCTACTCAATAGACCCCATAAGTAATTTTTGCTATTTTTGAAATACGCCGTGATTTATTAAACATTTTCACAACTGTCGCTTACGCCTATTGCTTTTAAATCATATTTATTATAGCGCGCTCGCTCCGACTTGCAGATTAAACTATCTTTCTTTGAGAAGTTCATTCGCCAACTCGAGGGCTTTGGGGGCAGACGTGTCGTTCATCGTTCTATGATCTACAGACGTGCGATTACGTGCAAATATTTGAATTTATAAAGATAATTTTTACGCGTGTAAAGTTTATGAGTTAATAAATATTGTTTTTTCAAAGATGGGAAATACACGAAAGATATCCCGTATTTCAAAGAAAAAATGTTATCTCATAAAATTATATCCTATCTAATAGGTGAGAAGAAAAAAATACAATTTTTGATTTATAAGCTTATATTTATTATAAACGATAATTTACTATAAAAATTAATAATTCATATTTTTATTTATGTATTGTGTAGTAAAAAGTTATTATTTTTTTTTCAGAATAGGTACTTTGGGAAATAAAACTAATTCCAATGCATTAGAAATTACGGGGTAAATTTTTATTAATTTAATTTTCTTGTTGTCTTGTCTCTTTTCTTGTTCCTATACGATCGTGATTTATTTGCGAATTAACTTTCTACGTACACAAATACACACGTCACTTTACATCTGCTCCTTAGAGTAATATTACTCTAAGATCTGCTCTAATGATTCACAATGCAACGATGTCCGAAATATAATATAATATGTAATAATAATATGGGCCACCTGTTTCAAATAACAATACTCGAACTTGGAATCCAGAAAAATAATGAACGGGCCAGCGAAAAAAGCTATCGAAAGTTCTGAAACTGTGGGGAATATAATTAAATAAAATAAAATACTTTTTTGTTTTAAAACCACGATATTTATTAATTTAAGAACCGACCGGTTTCGCTTTACTTAAGCATCATCAGGGTACAAATTAATACTAAACAAAAAGTACATAATGTGTGCATATATATAACAAAATATAGAGGGAGACAACATGATACAAATATAAGCAACACAAAGACGGTCATAAAATACATTAACATAAGTGCACAAGTAATGGAAAAACCGCTAGATAATTATGTAGACTAATGGGTTATACGAATAAATCGGGAGAAACAAAACATCAACTGGCAAGGTGGTAAGGAGGTAAGGAGAACTGGGAATTTTTTATGGGTTTATTGGAAACAGACTTAATATTGGACTACTTGATATGTCTAATTGATTATTAAGTATCTGACTTTTGGTTTTTACAGCTTTTTTAATTTCTAGTGCCTCTAAATTGTTTAGTCTGTTACCATGCCCGTTTTTATGTAAGATGTTAGCACCGGTTCTATGACAGAATGTATGATCTTTATCGATCAAATGATTTGCAAATTCGGAAAAACCGTTATTATTGAGGTTTTATTGATGTTTTGTTTTTCCCGATTTATTCGTATAACCCATTAGTCTACATAATTATCTAGCGGTTTTCCATTACTTGTACACTTATGTTAATGTATTTTATGACCGTCTTTGTGTTGCTTATATTTGTATCATGTTGTCTCCCTCTATAATATATTTGTATCATGTTGTCTCCCTCTATATTTTGTTATATATATGCACACATTATGTACTTCTTGTTTAGTATTAATTTGTACCCTGATGATGCTTAAGTAAAGCGAAACCGGTCGGTTCTTAAATTAATAAATATCGTGGTTTTAAAACAAAAAAGTATTTTATTTTATTAAATATGTCAAACCACAAAGTGATTGCTTTCTACAATAATATAATTTAGTTCAGTGATGTTATTTTTTATGTCGGAAGGAGGTCCTGAAGAAAATAATTTCTCTCAGAGCCTGTGTCATCTTTGAGAATGCTGTATAGAGGGTCTTTTTTGAGGAGGAGGGAGTGAACCTCTCCTGAATGTCAACTGTACAATTTCTTCCCAGAATTAACTTTATTGTACGTTTTTTGACTAACCGTACCTTGGTGTTCTATTTTCAATAAACTCTTTAATTATGTTTCAGATGTGAAATCTATACTCTGCTACAGAATGTTTTGCCCAAGTCTTGTAAAGATGCAAAGGCACGGACGTAACAATAAAATCATTTGAGCCCTTTACTGTTATTTAAAAGGTCACTTGAAGTGCAGTTATAATCAATGATTTTATTTTTTTTCTAGCTTCCACGAATAATTTGAAAAGGCATTATCTAAGGATTATACTCTTAAGGAGAATATAGAAAATGTAGAAAGGTGAAACGGATTTAAGATTTTCGATGAAATTATTGTGTTGTGAAATATTTATTTTGTTATTTATTACTTTATTTTTTTTTACAGTTTTACCGTACGCGGCCTTGTTGTAGAGTGGTATATCTAACTGTCATGGAAAGTTTTTTTCTGAGCTTTAAGAGAAAGGTTTCTTAAAGATACTGGAGTTATTCTAGGGCTATGTTAGATTTTTAACATCGATCACCGTAATGCTTGCCTTCCTGAATAAATCTAATTTTATTTAATCATTTACGGCCAAGATGTTTTTGACAATGGTGTGTTTTTATCTTTCTGTATTCCAATCATTTAGCTTGGCTTCTAGGGTTGTGCCCCAGTATTGCTTTTTGGAGACTGTAAACGGATCTCTCGGCATTTAATGAAACTGCAGCAGAACAAAGGCTGTTGCTATATTGACGTTCATGGTATGTTTTGCTCAGATTGACGATAAGGTTTCCAGATCCGCATTTCGCTCGAAGCATGTTTAGGGCAATAAGTTCATAGTTTAGGGTTCTTTCACCGTATTTATGGGAACATTTCAGAACCACCAATCTTTCATTTTGAGTGAATCTTGTGTTTGTGATTAAATTATATTTGACAATTTAAACAAATAATATTTAGAGAAGTTAAAAATAAAATTGAAAGTTCACTGAAAGCTTAAACTATTAAAAGTAGTAATTTCATAAAAATGTAAATAAATAGAGCCCCTTTCACATTTTAGAATGTAATTTTATGTTGCTTACATGTTTTATTACTCTTTATAATTATTGAATTGTTTAAATGAATAAATAAATAATTACAAAAAAGTCTTCTGATTTGTAAGTCCTCAGGAAGCACTAAGGATCTTTCTATCTATCTTTATAATATAATAAATTTGATGAGCATAAAAATGTAAACGTGTATATAATTTATATAAATGTACAAAAGTAGATATTACACTTGTATAAATATTATATTGCGCATATTATACAAGATGTCGGGGGTAAAGTGCACAAACTTCGGGAGGTGATTCTAATTGATAGTACAAGTAAAAAAGAAAAAAAAACTTTTTTTGGAATTCCAACGTTTTAAGATAGTTTTCGAGTAAAAAAGTTTAAAACCTTATTGATGTAAAAATATATTTATTGATTTTATAAAAGTTATAAATTACTTTTATAAAAGTGAGAATAGTATTTTAGTAAAGTAAAGTAATTTTTATACCTATACAAATAACTTTCGTAAATGTTTTTTGTAAAATTAAAAAATTTTTTTTAATTAAATCCGTAATAAAACCCATATTTTGAGAACCATCTTCATATCGACTTCGTTCTCATTTGGTCGGTGCATTATTACTCTAAGGTCGGTGCTAACTAAAAATGGTTCTGTTTTTCTAAAATTGCAATAGATGTCGGTAATTTAATTTCATAATCCCCAAAATTATTCCTAATACGAATTCAGACACCTCTGTCGGATTCTTTTAACACTAAATTTTGTAGGTGTTGCCCAAATCTAAATTCTTTACGCGGAAAGCGGGCCCTTAAGCGGCCGATTAAATTAAATTTGAGTGATGAATATTGAACATAGCGAGGATGCGGTCCGGTTGATATATTTCGGGCTTAACGCATTCAACATAAACCCAATTGGAGATGCCACAGTCGTGCTGTCTCCGGGCAGTTTGGTCTCTTGTGCGGTATTAAAATCAAATCAAATAATGTTACAATCAATCGATTATAAATTACTAGCCATGTCTAGGTAAACTATCAACAAGTTGCCAGTGTTTTTTTGTGTAAACAAAACCCTTGAAAGCGCATAACAAAATCAGTACTATACAAATAAGTCAATTATTCTTACGGCTACTCAGCTGTCAACGGATTACAATAGCCACATAATTTTATTCAAATGCCTTTACGTGTATGTAATTCAATACAGATAAATAATATTGTTTTCACGAACGCCTCCAAGAAAATTCAACAGATGGTGCTGCGATAACCTAACTTGCATGCATTGTGTTGTTATCGAACCGTGAAATTTTAATGATTTGCTCGTAGGCAAGAACCTTCCTCGCGGTTAGGCAGGTACCTACTTTAACGATTGTTTTATCGTCTCGGTGACTTGCGTAGTCTGGCGTAAACAGCCATAGATGTCGTTAACGTCCTGTTCCGTCAACAAATTATTTTGTTCACTTCACCAGCAGAACATAAAAATAAGCGTGAACATAATTTATAAGTATAAATTACTATACAACATTGTATATTGCGTACAGATTATTCCGGACGCAGATCATTGCACACATAAAAAAATTCTAAAACAGAGGTTTTACTGTCAGATTATTATTTATTTTACTGTTTTATTAAATTATATTATTATTTCATCTTTCAGGCCCAAGACATAACACGAAAAAAGCTAAAATTAAGCTAATCTGAATGTATAAATATTCATTTTATTGCCACTAATATTTTTAATGTAGAGAGCTACTTTTTTATTTGTATTTGCACGTTATAGGCAGGAGTAATATCTAATTGTTTAATTCACTATTTCTTTGATATTTTTAAGCCCTTGGACATTGAAAATTCCACACTACAATTTTAAACTTCGAAAAACATTATATGTATTCAAAAACGTGCGGAATATTCCGAATTGTTTTGCGAATTATCTGTTTGCGGAATAATACCTTAGTCAGAGTCAGGTGTCATGGAGGTAAGAAGGTCTCCTCTTCATGGGCGGAGTACAGAATTTCCATGTGGGGAATCCGTACTGTCGTGGTCGGAATAATCACTGAACCGATTGAAACAATCAGTAACATCTTATGGTTGAATCGGTTCACTATTATGCTTATTATGCAGGTTGGTTATGAGTTATGAGCTGTGTTTGATTTGCAGAGATAAAAATGCTAATGGAATTCTAAGTATCTTGTGTTTTAAATGCAGAGATACTGAAAACAAATGAAATTGAACCCTTAATAAGAAAAGATGCCTGTTGATTTATAATAGGCATTTGAAGTACTGTTTTTTGTGTTTTGTATTCAATAACGAATGTTATGTTGTGGATCTGTTTAACTGCACGGAAGGTGATACAAGATGGCTATAGTATCATACCAATTATGAGATTCATAATTATAGGATTGAATCCATACAAAGAAAACTAACCCATGTAATTGCTTATCGTGAAGGTTTATCTGGTCAATTTGGAACATGTAATGACCGAATTTTGCACTATAAACTACACTCACTGACGGTCAGACGTAAACTTTCTGACGTACTGCTCCTACACAAAATTATACATGCATCAGTTGATACACCAAACATTTTATCCCAAATTAACATCAATATACCATCAAGAAAATCAACAAGGAGGATGAAAGACATTTTCTATATTAAAGCCTACCACACAAATACAGGATATTTTTTTCCCTGAACCGCGAACATTAAGAAATTATAACATTATATATGGCTCTAATAATGTAATAGACATTTTTAATGACCAATTTAAACACTTAAAAAAAACGTATTACCTTTAATCATATTAAGCTGATATTGTGATGAAGCCCTTTATTTAAAGAGAATAAACACTGTACCTACCTAATCAGTGTCTCACCAGTACAGGTGTGACAATAACAAATCGTTTATGAACATATTTGTATTTACCTTTTATCCATTCTTATTTGTTATTTACTTCTACATATTTAGCTTATTTATTTTGTTACTATTTTTGTTATTATTATGTATTTAAACATCCATGTATGTAAATTTTTGGGCACCATGCCTGTTTTATGTACTTAAATAAAAATAAATAAATAAAATATATTTTCTATCACCTTCTAAACATTGTATTAATTTTACACTTTCTGTCGTTATTTTACACTTTCTGTCGTTACGATAAAACATCACAGTTAATTGTTATTTTTATTGAAATTATTTCTAGTACCTATTTGATTATGCTTGTGTACTGTGACATGCTAGTTTTGTGTATGGTATATTTATAACGTAGATATCAAAATAAACTTCAACATTTATCTTCAACACAATTATTATTGGCGAGTTGACAAATACACCAATAAAATTTTGGTTTTATACTGTAAAGTGATTGTTTTATTTTAATTAATATAATATCATCTATTTATACATTATTATGACCATTTTTGTTTTCTTGTAAGTTGTATAAAGTGAAACCACAAAGTGATTTTTCATTTCACATTTTTATAATGTCAAATTGCATAGTGATTTCCTTCTAAGAAAAATTAAATACTTAGCATATCGATTTTATGTCACGTTTACAGAACTCTATTGTGACCAATGACATAATGAAAATATAAGAAGCGTTATATTCGTACTAATCGAACAAAAAATGTAGCTCAGCTTATGAAGAGGATATGTGTGTATGAATGAAACAGTTACTAATAATACTCGTATGAACGGGCCGATAAATATGTCCAATGGACCTAGTTCAGGTAAAGCATGCGCCTTGTCTCAGTAACGTATCTTTATTAATTCATCTAAGGGTGCGTATACACTTGCGAACCGAAACGCGAACCGTACCACGAATTACGGGAAAGGAACGAATCAACTGCAAGCGGCGTATCGCGCCATTTGCGGTTGCTGCGTTTCTTTCCCAAAGTTGAGGTTCAGTTGGGCAGTTCGGCTCTCGGATGTATACGTCGCATTAGGTTGTAACATTTAACACGTTGAACGCCATTGTGGAAATCAAGAAACATTACCATTTTAAATTTGAAAAAAAAAAATACTCAGATGGCATCGGCGACCATCAAAACGTATTCCTTTTTTTTGACCAAAATTTTCCATGAAAATCAAGAAAATTAACTGCGGTCACCGGTGACCGTCATGGCGCTATGGGAGAAAAATGCTGATTTTCGTTATGAGGTCACCGGTGACCTACATGGCGTTCAACGTGTTAAAAGTTTTACTATGGATATATTATGTGCGGGTTGCGAAACAGTTAGTGAGTGATTTTGTCACCGAGAGTCCCGCTGTAACCTCTCTTTCTGTTGCAAGCGTAGTTTATACGAAATGGTGAGAGGTAACAACGGTATACATTTGCGAACCAAAACGTGAGCCGAGCCTCGAATTATGGGAAAGGAACGAAGCAACCGCAAGCGGCGGCGTTTCGGTTCGCAAATGTATCCGTACCTTTACACTATTTCGTAACAATTCAACTATCTTTTTGTTATAATCGTAGTTTATAAGAAAGGAGGAGAATTTACAATGGAGCTATCAGCGGACGCCTACGCCTAGGTCGAACAACTAATCGCCTTGGTCGTGTAGTTGCCCCGCGTTACGCTTCCGGAGTAGCCAGTGGCCAGGTAGAGTTGCCGTCATATGTTATAGGCCGGCTCTGTGGGACGTCCGCGTTAACAATTAAAAATGTGTACTTATCTCTGTTTGTATGGGTGTACTATTGTTTAGTTGTAGATAAAGGTTAGGGTTTGTAGACCTCACAGTAGCGTAACAGGCTTGCCATCGTCAACTGCCCCCCAAAAAGGAAACATACAGTAATAATGATAGATATTTCTTTGCAATTTTTTCTGTGCCAATTTTTGTAACAATCACCTGATGAAGTAATGCAAACTCATGTGTTTTTGGTTTGAAAATTTTATCGCTTAGAAATAATGTAGATGCTTTAATTCAATATTATGATTATAAAACATCTTGGCCTTTGAAATAATCTAGTTTTTTTATAAGCCCTGAAAAATAAAGTATCAGACCCATAAAAACTGTTTTAAAGTTTTCTTCGAAGCAAGTGGGTGGGTCTTGTGTTGTGGTGTATTTTTATTAATTATTGACAGTTTTATGCTGCAAATCTAAAAACTTTCACAGTCCTCGACATCTGTTTTTATAATTTATTACATTGTTTTCGCGTGGTTTCTATTAATCGTAGTTTAAATTGATTTGGCCGTATTCTGTGATTTTTCAATCTTACTCTTCCTCTGTCCCTTCTCCTCTCTCTCTCCTTTCTGCTTCACAATAATAACTCAATTATTGCAGATGCTATAGTTCTGCTGGCTACGGGGCAGTTGGGACTCACCTAAAAAAATCTAAACAGTTTGCTCAAAAGCTGAAACGCACCTAGAAGTGGCGCTGAATGACAACCTTACATTTAAATTTCTGCGAGACAACTAGAGCTAAGGTGTGAAAATAAAATGTTTTATCGTAGATTTATCTACGTAGGTATCACGGAGAAAATGGTCTTGTTAAAAAAGTGATAGCATGCCCATTTCCTGATAAAATATTATTAATTCAGAATATAACGAAAACAGGTGTTCTTTTCCTAATAAATATGACGGAATGCGACAATATCAGTATGTTAGTAGGGGAGCCAGGGGCTTGTTGTAACGGGGGTAAGTAGTAACAGCTTAATAACTCAGCCGGTTTCAAATATTTTGTTTCGATTTTGAACTCAACATGCCCTTTAAGACACGGCTAACGACGTAAGCGCAGTCAGTATAGAGCGGGAGAGCGCCGTGACCGGTTGTCTGCAGGAGTGCATTTTTTACCAGGTAACCTAAAAAATATTATTTCGTAAATTTTGATTTCAAGATCACACTGTGTCAAATTGAAAAATATTTCTATTAAATTTTGTTAAGCATTTATTAAGCCATCGTATTATGGTACTTTCACATAACCAAAGCCAATCATTTTTTTTTTATAAATAAAAATTTCAGTAATTTCGGCTTGGGGCTAGTTGTAGCAAAATTTAAGGGGCAAGTAGTAACCTGTTACAACTTGCCCCAAGCCTGCACATTAATGTTTTTTTTGCATTCGCTATTATTTTATTGGTTTATATGTTATTTATCACGTTTATTGTTGTAGGTATATCAGGATGCGGAATTATAAAAGGAAGTCAGAATGAGCGTCAAAGTCTCAAGAGACCTATGAACAAGCTGCAAAGGAAGTATTAGACAATGGCAAAAAAATTCGTGAGGCAGCTGCATTGTTTGAGCTGTGTCATGTATCGTTGTTTAGATACATAAAAAAGAAGAAGAACAATTTGCCTCTTGCTGTTGGTTATACCAAACCAAGGCAAGTGTTCTCACCAGAGCAAGAAGAGAAAATTACCGCTCACCTTTTGAAATGTGCAGACATCTTCTTTGGATTACTTCCATCCGAAGTAAATAAATTAGCTCACCAGTGTGCAGTTGTTTACGACGTTAAAAACATTCCTGCGTCATGGCACAAGCATAGAAGGGCTGGAGCTGATTGGTTTACCAAATTTATGGAAAGAAATCCAAGACTATCACTCAGAACACCAGAAGCTACGTCACTTAGCAGAGCCACTTCCTTCAATCAGACTAACGTGAGTGATTTTTTCCAAAAATACGAGTCGATTCTCCAAAAGCATAATATGAATGCTTCTCGCATTTGGAATATAGATGAAACAGGAGTGACCACCGTTCAGAAGCCAAGGAAAATTGTAGCCGCACGAGGTCAAAAACAAGTTGGAGCCATGACGTCTGCTGAAAGAGGAACGCTTGTGACTCTTGTTTGCGCTGTGAACGCAGCAGGCAATAGTGTTCCTCCCATGTTCGTGTTCCCGCGGATCCGTTACACGAATTTGTTCATCCAGAGTGGCCCACCCGATTGTATTGGAGCTGGCAACAGTTCAGGCTGGATGACTGAAAATGAATTTGTAAAATTCATCGAACACTTCATTCAGCACGTAAAACCAACAGAAAAGGAACCAGTTCTTCTTTTACTGGATAATCACATTTCCCATGTCAACATTGAAGTGATAAAAAAGGCCAAAGAAAACCACATTATTATGCTGTCATTCCCGCCGCATTGCTCGCACAAATTGCAGCCTTTGGACGTGGGTGTGTACGGTCCGTTCAAAAACTATGTTAATAGAACACAAACTTCTTGGATGGCGAGCAACGCCGGGAAAACTATGACCATTTATGACATTCCCGCAATAGTCAGGGATAGTTTGCCACTGGCTCTAAATCCGAGCAACGTCATAAGCGGTTTTAGAGCAACTGGACTTTGGCCGTTGAATCCAAACGTCTTTCAAATATCTGATTTTGCTTGTTCTTTTGTTACTGATCGTCCTAACCCTACTCAAGAAAGGGTAGCAGAACAGGCTAGCTTATTACCAAGTGATGTTGATTTGACATTAGGCCTCGAAGACGACGAACTTTTTGTATCTGTGCCGCAGTTGGATATAAGCGTTACTGAAGTGATTAACCAATTGACTGGTGAAATACCCGCTGAACCCATCGCAGGCCCTTCAGGCGTCCAAAATATGTCTACCGGTTTTTCACCTTCAAAGATCAGACCTCTGCCTAAAGCACCACCAAGAAAAAAAGCAAACAGGGCTGTACGTAAGCGAAAGTCAGCTGTTTTGACTGACACTCCAGAGAAGGAAGCTCTGGAGAAAGAATTCGAAGAAAAAATGATAAAAAAACAGAAACAAGAAGCTAAAGCAAAATATAAAGGAACGGGAAAGGGCAAAGGTAAAGCAAAGGCGAATAGACCTGAAAAGACCAAGATTGATAAAGTGAAGAAAAAAGTTTTCAATGAAGACTCAGATTCTGAAGAAGAAGAGTGGTTATGTTTGATTTGCGGAGAAGAATATAGCAAATCAGATAAAGAAGATTGGGTCGAGTGTATGATCTGTAAACTGTGGTCACACGTTAAATGTGTAAGAGGTGATCCTGTTTCGTACATTTGTATAAACTGTGAATCTGATGAAAACAAAGCATAAGCAGCGAAGGTTGAGGAAATTAGTTGTTTGAATTAATTTCTTTAAGCTTTTGACCAAAAATAATGTAAGATTTGTTTGTTTTCATTTTTTAAAGCCCATGTAGCATGCCACATTGATTGTGATAGTTGAGTAAATACAAAAATTAAAGAATTTTTATAAAAAATTGTTTTATGTCGATTATAAGTGCAAATTATAAAAAATGTTTTCACTGATGATTGAGTTTATTAATAAGTTTAATTAACCTAAGTATATGCTATACGAGTCCAAAGATGACTATTGTTGTTAAAGAAAACGATAAGTATTCACCTCATTAGTTCGTAAGAAATACAATTGTCTTATTATGTGTTCGTTGGTTTTATAATACAAGCCTTAAATAATGAAACCTGTTGTTTTAATATGACGTTACTACTTGCCCCACACTAGTTACAACTTGCCCCAAAAACGGGGTAAGTTGTAACAAGCGACTTTTTCCACAAAAAGTGTTATAAATACAAATTTATTATAGATTCGGGAAAAAATATAGGAGGAATATATTTTCAAATATATGATGACTCATTTAAAAGCTTTTTTCAATTAAAATACTCAATAGTTTAGTCACTCCATCGAAAGAAGGAAAAAATGTTACAACTAGCCCCTCTCTCCCCTATTAATATTTGTATGAACACGTGTTCCGCCGTCCTCATAAAACACTCGCCTTTAACTGTTAGGAACTCTGTCAATTCATTATTTAACGGCCTGCTGTCCCGTTTATAGCAGGAAAACGAATAATTTAATCAGATTTTTAAAATATAAACAGTTTTTTTTTTAAATCAGTAAGTTTTACCAAATGCCAGCTCTTAAGTAAAAAATATTTAAAATATAAAACTTTATTTTTTATTATGAAAAGCACATATTTTTGGGAAAGCCAAAAAAAGACGCTTTTTGATTTTTATTTTGTTGTTGTTTTTTTGTTACAAATGATTTTTCCCATTGTTCTTCCGACATCTAAAAAATGTCTAGTTGTTATCGGTATCTCGATTGTTAAATTGTTTCGATTACGACCGTCGCTATTATTTAGCACTGGCTTTTTCAGGGTCGGCCTCCATTACCGCATTAGATAGAGAGAGGGGACTCGACAGAGGAGTGACGCGGTATTTATTCTTCAATTCAAATTAAATCATAGAATTAAAGAACGCAATAAATGCATGTTTCTTGATACAGAAGTCTGGAAAATCGGGCTTTAAATTTCCAGTACAAGAATATGTTTCATTGTGATTCAATTTGAAAGAAAAGTAATGTGGCTATCTTTACTAAGACCTTTTTTTTGCTAAGGACACATTTGTTTTACAAATATGGTTTTTTTAAAGTTGAAATGCACATAGAATCGGCGTTTAAAGGGGACCTTTCAAATGCCTGAAAAAATAATATGTTGGGTATGTTGTGAGTCTGAAGGTAGTGGAGAGCGGTAGGAGATGGAAGGAGACGGGGAAATACCTGGCTATTCAGATCTGATCACCAAATACGACCAAAGCTATTTCAAGTAACGTTTCAGTCGTGAATGGTGGTATTATACAGGGTTTTCCAATAAGAGGTGTTATTTTGATATTCAAAGAAAAATGATATTTTTTAATATAAATGATCGAATGTTTATTTCATTATAAAGAGGAAGGTGTGCCGTTAATAGTGAAAAATAACACCAGTCAAATGACCACCACGACCACGCCTACAGGACCATATCCTTTTCATGAAATTTTCCATAACCAAATCGCAAAGTGGCTGCCTTATGTCCTAGATAGCCTCACGAATTCCATCTTTGAGGTCTTGAATCGACGCTGGGCTGTTGACGTAGACCTTCTCTTTCAAGTGGCCCCAAAGGAAGAAGTCGCAAGGTGTTAAATCACAAGATCTCGGTGGCCAATTGTGATCACCTCTTCGAGAGATAACACGGTCCGGAAACTTTTCCCATAAAGATCAATGGTTTCGTTGCTTGTGTGGCACGTAGCGCCGTCTTGTTGAAAGTAAACGTTGTCCAGATCAATACCATCCAATTCCGGCCATAAAAAAATCATTAATCATCCCTCGATAGCCCTTTGAATATCAAAATAACACCTCTTATTGGAAAACCTGTACCAGGGCGATACTGAGAGTATAGATATACTCTGAAACGTGCCGCAAATATACTACATATTATTTTGAGTGAGTAAATAGTGAAATAACACAAATTAATCAAATAAAATTTACTTGCGCACGCCGGGATTTGAACCCGCGACCTCCGGCTTGCTAGTCCAGAGCCTTACCCCTCGACCACGAAGGCCATTTGAATTTCTGAATGGTCATTTGATCACACGTGTCTTTGTCACGCGTGAATTTATACAGAACTGGGCCCCAGTGTCTTTTTGAGGTTGCCAATCTATAATGTGAATTTATACAGAACTGGGCCCCAGTGTCTTTTTGAGGTTGCCAATCTGTAATGTGAATTTATACAGAACTGGGCCCCAGTGTCTTTTTGAGGTTGCCAATCTATAATGTGAATTTATACAGAACTGGGCCCCAGTGTCTTTTTGAGGTTGCCAATCTATAATGTGAATTTATACAGAACTGGGCCCCAGTGTCTTTTGAGGTTGTCAATCCATAATGTGAATTTATACAGAACTGGGCCCCAGTGTCTTTTGAGGTTGTCAATCCATAATGTGAATTTATACAGAACTGGGCCCCAGTGTCTTTTGAGGTTGTCAATCCATAATGTGAATTTATACAGAACTGGGCCCCAGTGTCTTTTTGAGGTTGCCAATCTATAATGTGAATTTATACAGAACTGGGCCCCAGTGTCTTTTTGAGTTTGCCAATCCATAATGTGAATTTATACAGAACTGGGCCCCAGTGTCTTTTGAGTTTGCCAATCTATAATGTGAATTTATACAGAATTGGGCCCCAGTGTCTTTTTAAGGTTGCCAATCTATAATGTGTATTTATTTATCAGTTCGACGTAAAAGCAACACGTTCGTATGTTTTTTTCTATCTGCACAGACAGACTGAGCTACAGCAACACTTGGCAGGGTACAGCTAGTCTTTAATAATTATTGACAGATGCGGTGATACATAATGTCGTTAAATCTCATAATCGCCACTACGAAGTGTGATCATCATTCGTAATCACTGGAAGTTAGCAAAATACTAGAAGTGTTTATATAAATCTAACCGATACATCAAACTGGCAATCCATAAATAATTAATATATCTATAAATAATTGCTTTAGAAATATGTTTTTAATAATTATTTTGTAAGTACGAGTGTGAGTACATCGAATACTTGCATATTCATTTGATAAAGTTTCTTGAAATTACTAACGAGTAGAAAATTCAGATAAACGACCTATTCTCCCCTTTTTAGTACGTTTGACGCCGAAACAATATAATTCCTAAAAAAATCAGGGATATCAAACACTTTTAAATTAATGTTCATAACCGTGTAATAACAAATGGCTATTGACTTCGATAATATTCACTTCATTATAAAACAATTAAGATAAACCTACCATTAATCATCACAAGGGAAACATTACGTTTAACAGTAAGTACCCCTACACAATTGATTTTATGAGCAAATCGGCTTATTCCGAAAATATTAATAAATCGCTTTAAACGTCATACATATAAAAACATAGTAAGGGTAATTAAAATCATATAACGGGTGTCTCAGAAAATATTATTAAATCGCTTTAAACATAATACATTTAAAAACAGAGTAATGCTAGGATTTTTTAATAAATAGTATTTATAAAAAAAATCTGTTTTTTATGTTTTATTCAAAGTTTATACATGTTTCAATTAAAATATAATTAAGAACGAAATAAGCAGCTCAAAAACACGACCGATCTCAACTGCAGGCAAATTCAAACTGAGTAAAATACATCGCTAACTTTCACGAGCGTCACTCGTGTTAGCTAAAAATAGAACGCTGCAAGTCTAAACCGGCGAGCGTCACTCGGGCTAGCAGAAATTGGAACGCACGAGCGTGACTCGTTTAAAAGCATGAAACGGTTAAAATCATGTAACGGGTCTCGCAGAAAATAGTATTAAATCGCTTTAAACATCACACATATAAAATCAGGGTAAGGGTAGTTAAAATCATAAAACAGCTGTCTCAGAAAATATTATTAAATCGCTTTAAACATCTACATTTAAAAAAAAACAAGGCAATTAAAATCCTATAACGGGTGTCTCGGAATGTTTTTCGTTCCGATCGATATTGCCGATCCGGACTTACTTGGCTCCAGAAATGCAAAATCAGATTGGCTACAACCACAGCATATTTATCCAGAAAGAAGGAGCCACTTCCCACGTAATAAATGACTCGTTGGCTGCTCTTCAATCTTTATTCCCTGAAAGAGTAATTATTCGCCGATGAGATATCAACTGGCCACCGAGGAGTCCATATTTAACTCCTACCCTTTTTCCTATGGGGCTACTTAAAAAGTAAAGTTTTCAACCCATTACCACCCAACTTGAATGTTTTAAAGCTAAGAATCAGAGACGAAATCAATGCAATTCCAAGATCAATGCTCCAGAGAGTAATTAAAAAAAATTGTTCCAGCAAAATGAGTGTGAGGAAGTGGAAGATGCTTATTTACAAATGGTTGTTTTTCATTTTTAAAAAATCAAATACAAATCCGTTATTTAACAGTGGTTAAAACGAATATGAATCCAATTATGGTTCAAAATACCCCACAGAATATGATATCTATTGTCACAATTATTTTATCAGTAAATCGAATTAACCGGTAATAAATCATTTTAAATTGGGAGGGGGTAAAATAGAATCATATAAATAAGTCGTCTAAACGTGGTTATAACCACAGTTTGAAAATGGCCTTGACAATAACAAAACACAAAAAAACTTGCAGAACTTAATAATTATATTATTAAATTTGATTTACATTAAATTTAAAAAAAATGGAATTAAATAAAAACGAATTAAACTCAAAAACGATAAATAAAAAATACCAATATGTTGATTGAAAAATATTCTGACACACCCTTTAAATGAGTCATCTCAATGACTAAACAATAGATAATCATAGTTTGATAATGGCCCTGAACGCCGAAACAGCTGTAACAATAATAAAAACTTAAATACTTAATAATAACATTATCTATTTTTATTTATGTAATTTAAATTTAATAAATAATCTTAAATAAGGTTACAAGAAGAAGAACAAAAAATGAATAAACTGTTGTTCCTGATTATAATCAATCTGAATTGGCTGTTGTGATGATAAAATGATTTGTAATGTGGTTGACTGAAAAAAAACATATATTTTAAATGACTAACACTACATATTACGGACACACTTCATTCAATCTCTAACAAAATTACATCATTTTAAAATATACACTGCACTGCTTGTTTGAAATGTTCATTATCACGTACAACTTTTATATATATATATATTTTTTAAAGAAAGATAAAACTTCCCGGGTTACGAATAACGTAACAATATTTGTAAATCTGCTACTACCACCACAGCAAGCGGAAAACGTTGCTTGTGTTGTGATGGAGGACTTAGCCAGCCGACGAATTAAACACACTACGCCTGGGTTGGACTCAAACTCGAAGTCAACTCAGCCACCGACCTTTTCTATGTGTATTTTTGTTATTATATTTCAAAGATATATTATGTAAACTTTTATTAAATAATAAAACAAAATATGTATGCATATTGTATTAATAATATAATATATTTATAAATATAATAATAATATGTTATTAATTACCCGCCTCAGAACCACCTCTTCAATTTAGGAGGCTGGTTTGGGTACCGACACCTCTGCCAGGTCTGCATAGGTCACCCCAAATAGTTCGCTACGTTTGGTGACTTAGCAGGGGTGCCCGGGTTCCTCGGATGAGGTTTGTTCAGGATGCGCCTTCACTCCCGGACACACTGACCCCAGGATTCAACCCAATCCTCAAACCTTTTACCTTCCTTGAACTTCCTCTCATTCCTTTTCATCCCAAAAGATGACAAAGGCTCTGAGGGATTTTTTTTTCATGATGGCCTCTTGTGTGGAGATAACGTAAAAAATAATTGACTTAGTGACTGTCACTTCTAGTGAGGCGAATAAAGGCCATGTAAAAATAATAATCAAAAACATAATAAACGCCCCGGTTGCCGGTAGTGAAAATGAAACAATATTATTCGATACTGACGTGTACCCGGTTTTGCTGGGAGTTATCCTTAGAAGACATTTACCATCGCTGACTTTTCTGTAGACCTTTTTAAGATATACAATTCCATAGTACTTAATTTTGATGTATCAAAATCCGCTGCGTAGTTTAGAAGAACTAAGCGCACAAACAGACAGACGCAGATAGCGACTTTATTTTATACTATGTAGAGGTTCAATTCAAGACATCATTATTCTGTAGTTTAGCTTCATGGTTACTGTTTACCACTGTAGTAGATCTGACAATCTAACAAGGAACTATAGTCCATCAAAACAAATTTAATTATTAACCATTAGTCATTAGTACTCACTAGGCATTGTCATTAGCAACATAACAATAAGTTAGGTTTTACAATAAACACTTTTAGTTAAAAATGAATAACTACTTTTTTAAACGATGTAGGTATTAGGTTCTCTTCTAGCACTGCTACACATAGGTATGCAAAGTGTGTAGTTGTACACACACACTCATTTCTGCACTGTCCTGATGATGGACGCTACAATGCAGATCGCAGAACTATTGGTTTTGCCCAAATAACGTCTTATCTACTTATATTACAATTATAGATTACAAAACATCGAATTTTCTCTACTTTCTATAAACATAATAAGCACGTATTATATATATATATATATATATAAATCTTCCGGAAGAAATTCTGTAAATGATAGTGTAAATCCTTTGCGAATTTTAGAAGAACTAAGCCCACAAACAGACATACACGGATAGCGACTTTATTTTATACTACTTAGAGATAACTTACTTGACTTGACTTGTATCTAGTGACCTATTACTATTATAACTATCGCATTACACTGTTGCCGCCATTCCAAGAGTGTAATTTCCTTATCGCTTCTGTTATCACTGACAAAGTGCAAAGAAAGAATGAGTGCTGAAATAATATTATCTACGAATTTACTATCTCTAATCGGTAATATAATAAATCATTTCTTTACCTTCTTAGAATTTATGAACTCTATCTCAGATAATCTGTTTTAACGCTCTAACTCCTTGAAGTTAGACAATATTATTACTATTCTCTCAGGAATTTATAGGTCAAAGAAATTATTTTCAGATAGCATCTTAACCTGTATCATGAGCTATAAAGCTTTGAAATAATTACGTAATTAATGAGCATTTTTCTTCATACATTTGATTTTTTAAAAATATATTTCGTAAAGAGTGCTGAAAATTCGGCGAAGACGAGTAAAAAAGCTGATATATTTTGCAATTCAATTTGTATTCCTCAAGGATCAGTATTGGAACCGATGTTGTTTGTAATTAAAGTAATTTACCTTAATTGATAGAATCCTTGCAAAAAACCACGACTTATAACTACTAAAAAAATCTTTTATGTACCTACATTAAAGTCATGAAATTTAACGTGTTAATATTTACAGTTTTCCACACAGGCTTCGTGGGTTCAATTACTCTGCATAAGCAAAATTTTCTGCTTATAATGATTGTAAACGAAGAAAAATGAAATATTGAATATTGCTAATTTATTAAGAATCTCTTCAAATTATACGTAATCCGGGTACAAACGGGATTGCAGGCACTTAACGAATGAATAGATAGGTTCCTAATAAACTTTTAGTAAAATACAAATGTATTATCACGATGTCGGAACACGTGTTTATATAAATTCTTTATCAAGGCAAATGTAGTTGCTTGAAAACGTGTTCCGATATATTAGGGATTTACTAAAAGTGTATCAGGAAATGGCCTGCAATCCCGTGTTTAACCGGATTATCAATGATTTGAAGAGATTTTTGATAAATTAGCAATACTTACTTTTCTCCGTGTAGTTTCTCAATTTTGTCTGGTTATTTGTAAATTGAGAATGTTTGTCATTCTTATTTAAAAAAGGCAATTCTGAACTATATGGGAGATATGTTTGTTTATTCGTGATAGTGAGTGAAATATGAATACAAATTTAATATTGATCTATCTAAATCTTGAATCTCCGAAAGTTCATCAACGATTGCTTTGAAATTTTTAGATAATGTTGCATTTGAATACGCGTGTGTTTTTATATACCTGTATTATATAGATGTCACCTGTGACAGGTAAAAACATGCTATTTTTAAAAAACAGCGCAACCTGTTGGACAAAAATGCTTTTTGATGGACGTAAAAGCAACATGCGTTATTGTTTGCACAGACATACTGAGCCACAGCAACGCGTTGCGGGGTACAGCTAATTATTCAATAAATATATTTGTACCGCGCCCTTGAGGTGATTTTTCACGAAAGCGGCGCTATATAAATTAGCCAAATATTACCGGTCGATGGCTGGGTTGACATCGCGTTTGGGTCCCACCCAGGCGTACGGTGTTCAATTCCTCGGCTGGCTAAGTCCTCCATCACAACACAAGCAACATTTTCCGCTTAGTGTGCTGGTAGTAGGAGATTTTCAAATATTGTCAGGTTATCCGTAACCCGGGAATGTTTGTTTTTCTTAAAAGAAAATAAATTATAATTATTATTAATAACATATCTACTGCAAAAACTAACAGAATTCCTCGTTTGTCTCTAAGTTCAGTGCCCTATTTTTAGTTAGTTTGTAATCTAAATGCTTATTTCACTGCCCACTATCATTTTATGAGAACTGATTGCCTTTTTATGATGTAGTACAGCTTAAAACGCGGTTAGTGCATTCCGACAGTAATAATAATAATAAAAAACATATTAAATTTAAAAAGATGGAAAACAAACATTTGCAAAGTTTTACATGATGAGACGGAAATAACGTTTGCCGTGTAGGTATTTCTAAGGTTAAATGGGTCATATCAATACTGATATTAAGGCGAAGCTTAATGCTAAATAACTATTTTGATTAATCTTTATAACGAATTGGTGTACATTAAGAATACCAAAAAATATGCTTTAGATAAATTGAAGTTTTTCCTATCGCTTCGCTTGAGTAGAATACAAATTAAAAAATAAATTACTCAATAAAAAATATAAATGTAAACTAAGAAAAAAAATATTTATTCAATAGAAATGGCATTAAAATCGTTTTATTTGTACTCTACTCAAGGGAAACGATAGGAAAACCTTAAATTTATGTAAAACATATTTGGTATTCATAATGTACACCAATTAGTTATAAAGATTAATCAATATAGTGATTTAGCATTAAGCTTCGCCTTAAGCGTCATATCTGTTGATATCATTTCTCAAATTCAGAATTGACAATATCATCTTGCAACTAGTTTTTACCCATATTTTTGGCATCTACCTTTTTAATGGAAACAAAGTTTCTAATGAAATTGTTTTGTAACCTAGATAGTGTCTCGGATAAACATATCCGATTTTTATTTATACATCTTATATACCTTGACTTTCTAAAAGTCTAAATTCAGGAACAACATTTTATTTTAAACCCATTTAGAAGGTTATATACCCTTTAATGTAATATATCATTGATGGTATTAACTCATTTAGAAGGTTATATACCCTCCAATGTAATATATCATTGATGGTTATAAACTCATCTAGAAGGTTATATACCCTTCAATGTAATATATCATTGATGGTTATAAACTCATCTAGAAGGTTATATACCCTTCAATGTAATATATCATTGGTGGTTATAAACTCATCTAGAAGGTTATATACCCTTCAATGTAATATATCATTGATTAGTATAACCTCATTCAGAAGGTTATATACCCTTCAATATAATATATCATTGATGGGTATAACCTTTAAAATAAGTTAACCCTTCAGTACTTCCATCACATTTGTTCAGTTTGCAATATCTTCTGTGTATTTCAAATACGCTATATACATCTTATTTTTTAATTTTCCGTAAAAAAAAATACTGTTTTAGAAACTAGATAAAATTATCTTTCCGGTGTATGCATTTGAAATTAACATTAGTGTTTGTAAACAATAAAATTTAAATATCAAACGTGAAAAATGTTGTCTAAAACGCTAGCCACATTTTTACTTAATTTTTTACTCCATTCATAGAAAAGTTAAGAAATCTCGATATTTCGAAAACACGATCGTTTTGTTTGGGGAATTTGTAAGATAAGTTTACATTCACTTTTATCTCGTTCATATAATAAAAAATAATTTAAAATTTTTTAAATAAACCGATTGTTACGAAAGCGGCGTGAAAAATTAATTAATCGTTTGGCTATTTTTAGGATTTTATTAATGTATTGCAGTATAAATATTTAAAGCAAACTGGAAAGAATTATTATTTATCTTTCTTACGTCAAAAAAATTATGCATTTTGGCATGATAGAAAAAAAGATAAAAATACTTTTATGACATGTGGACGCCCTGCCATATATGACCCTCAAACTCAGGAGGTGTTAAAAAGAAAATAATGTTATATATTAGGTAGGTTATCGCTTTTATCATCAAACAAACACTTCCAATTTTGAAAATTAAGCTCAAGCAAAAGTTCTAGAGTTCATTGTGCCGGAGTGACAGACAGAGGCACAACCGAAATTAGTATTTTTAACTATCGGAACATCTTCAAAATACCCAGCACGGATAAAGTGGCTCATGTAGATGGTAATATTGATAAAGTGGAAGCAGGAGATTTTATAAATCTGAAACGGAAAGTACAAACAAATTTACAGACAAATGAAATGGTCTTGTCATCTTCAAGGCCGGTCAACTTGGTCATCAAAACGCCTCTTCATTGAAATGTTTATTTGATATTCCAGTCGTGCGATCCGATCTCCTTAGCAACAAAAGGTGGTAGGTGGTTATGAAGTTATTAATGTGTCTGCGAAACGGCAATACATACTTTTATTAGTATCAAAACAAATGAAGGTTGAAATGGCACTCTCGCAACTAAACACTGCCATAACTCAAAATGAACTTGAAAATATTTCTAGAAGCATTTTTTTGTATTTTGAATTTTTGAAAACTTTCACAGAAGATAGTTAGTTCATATGAGCACAATGTTTACCGATTTGAATGAAGCTTTATTTTTAAAATTTTATGTAAATCAAATTTGATAATTTTCTGCGAGTATTATCAATAACATTGTTAAAATAGATTTTTTAACGTCACATGGTAAAAGAGATGGTGCAAATAATATTGTTGTATTTTCCAGGAATATAAACCACGAGTACTATTCATTTTTAATACTGAGGCCGATGGGGGGAGGGTTAAAACCCCTTTATATACGCTTAGGTAGTAATTGAAAATATTTGTCTGTTCAACAAGGAAGTTCAATTTTTGAAAAAGTTTGATCTATTTTATCAAAATTGACCTTACTTCGGGCAGGTAACAACAGACACGCCCACAAAACAGTTCTATTTTGAACAGTTATAATTGTAGATACTAAACTAAATGATTTTTTTATTCCTATCTGAATGTTTGTAGTTGCTTATCTCTTGGATGCTTTTTACTGCACTGATGCCGATTAGCAAACAAGGAATCCGACATAACCTTGTCGGAATAATCGAAAAGCAAATGGCTTGATACTAACTACTATTACAGTATATCTAATATTATATTGCCTGCTTTGTCCCTCAAGTAACAAAACAACTAATATTTTCGTACGTACTTGGGTTAATGTTCATATTTTGTTCGCTGAACAACATTGTTGTAAAATGGTTGTAAACAACACCCCACTCGGCCATTGTTTATTATTTCTATGGTTGAATGTTTTGTGCTGTAAACCAGATAAAGTAAAACTTCGGTACGCGTACCGTTTTACCAGCTAAATTAAATGTTTTGTATTTACACCTTTAAAGTTTTCAGATATCTGTGGAACTTGATTCTAAAAAAAATTAACCGTTTACTCAAAAAAAATCATGGGCGGCGAGGGTTAAGAGGAACCAACAAGCCAAAAATGTGTATATTCTTGGTAATATATATACATCGTAGGTAATGGGCATAAAATCGCTTGACAAACGGAGTCTAGAAACGTTCGATATCAAGGAAAAAACTGGTTTTTATTTATTTTTTAAATTATTTTATAAGAAAGCAAAAAAGTTAATCAAGTGAAACTGTCACAGATGATCTTAGCTATAATACTGTATTTTAAAAAATTTGTTTCCTTTATGCGTTCATACATTTCTATTGAAAAAATATTTTTTTTAGTAGTTTGCATTTATATTTTTAATTGAGTAATTTATTTTTTTATTTGTATTCTACTCAACCGAAGCGATAGGAAAACCTTCAATTTATCTAAAGCATATTTTTTGGTATTCATAATGTACACCAATCCGTTATAAAGATTAATCAAAATAGTGATTTAGCATTAAGCTTCGCCTTAAAAGTAAATCAATGATATGTAATGCCACTCGATCAGTTATCATTTATCATTTTCTCTGTGTATGCTCAGCCATAGAACGTTCATTTTGTGAACAATACGTATGTAAAACCGCGTATGTGATTTCCGAGGACAAAACCACGTGATAGTGTCGTGTTTTTATTTCTCATTCGTTTCATGTCGCTTACGCCGTATTGCATTGCGAAGGATGATACAATGTGCAAGTGAATCGAAAGAAGGCGACGATACCCTAGAAAGAAACGGCATGACCAAACAATTTAGACATGTCAAGATTTGATACAACGGAAGAATAATATATATGCATGCTGCGACTTCATAATCATTGTACGGCAATCATTGACTGAGCTCTGTTTTAAATTTACCCTGTTATTTTTAGGTTGTCTGTAAATTTGCTAAGATTCGTTTTTCAAATGTGAAGTCGTCGTGGACTTATTCGCATTTTTTACAAATATTATGGTACCTACCTGCCAGAAGAAAGTTTGAAAAAAGAATAATCATTGAGATGGTGACATTTATTTGAAAAAAATATATTATTCCCGAATTTCTTGAAATAAAAATATTTTGAGATATGTAGTTTTGTGGTTTGAGAGTTGTAATTTGCAAAAGTGTGCCCATCTCTGCCGTTGTAAAATAATAAATTATTATTTGTTGGGCATTTCAGCACCGCTAAGAGATGAGACAAAAGATCATAAGGTTCCGAGAACACCGAGTGTCTACAGTACGTACACAGTACCACAGCACACTAGTGCACACTGTGAGCAGTACAATGACCAGTAACAAGTTTAACAATAATGTTATATCGTCACGTCTTAATGCCGTTATCTTTTGTAGCTACTAACTACAATATTAGGTATATGTACTTCAAAACACAACACAACCATATCGCTGGCCTAACCTAGAACCTACCGCTCTAACACACTCACACACACGCGCACGGGGCCAGGTATAACACAGAATGTGGATTCGCCGTGATAAAATGGTAAATGGATGCATTCACAGACAAACAAAACACCCGAAATTAAATAAGGTAAATAAGTCGTCATGTAGCTTGATTTTTGGTATGTCAGTTGTTGAACTTCCTATTCCTTCTTGAGAAAAAAAATCACTTACCTAGCATTGTAATGTCCATCATCAGGACAGTGCAGAAATGTGTGTGTGTGTACAACTAACACTTTGGATACCTATTTGTAACAGTGCTAGAAGAGAACCTAATACCCACATCGTCTAAAATGGTAGTTATTCATTTTTAATTAAAAGTGTTTATTGTAAAACGTAACTTATTGTTATGTTGCTAATGACAATGCCTAATGAGTACTAATGACTAATGGTCAATAATGAAATTTGTTTTGATGGACTATAGTTCCTTGTTAGATTGTCAGATATACTACAGTGGTAAACAGTAACCATGAAGCTAAACTACTGAATAATGACGTCTTGAATTGAACCTCTAAATGGTATAAAATAAAGTCGCTATCTGCGTCTGTCTGTTTGTGCGCTTAGTTCTTCTAAACTACGCAACGGATTTTGATATGGTTTTCACTATCATTTAGAGAAAGGGAATTGTATATCTAAAAAAAGGTCTACAGAAAAGTCAGCGATGGTATATATCTCCTAATAATAACCCCCAGCAACGCCGGGTATACGTCAGCTAGTAATGAATATTTTACGAATGTGATATGTTTTACCGAATAAAAATGTCACAACTTATAAAAAAATGCAAAATAAACATCGCTTTTGGGTAGATTAAGCTGAATAATCCTAAACACAGTTTCCAATAAAATGTACACAATAACGGAACTTGAAAAGTACTTTCACAGAATCCGAAAATTAACGTTTAAATTTGATGAATTGTACAAATTCTATGAAAAAACCCATCCTTAATTATGTGATTGATGAAAAATAAAAAATGTTTCTTTCATATATTTCTTGAATAATACAAGTTTATATAGATTGTATTAGGACATAGATTGATTGAATATAATTGTAAAGCTGCTCATCTCGACACATGAATTGAGATGAGCAGAGAAGGATTAAAAAAAATAAAAAAAATAGTAACAAATAGTTAACTATGTACCTATTTAAAATACCACAAATAAGGAAACCAAGCTGTCAAAACCTAACCTAGTTTATTGTAGGTAATTTAAGTAGTAGCTGTAGGTAGTATTATAATATAGTCTAATATTTATTTATGTATTCTGTCTTCACATGCGTCTCATTCTTAATTTTTTTTGCATAAATACCAGATCTATTCAATAATTCAAGAATGCAGCTTTAAAAAATGTTAGAAATATCAACTAATTGATCAAAATATCAGGCATATAAATCTACATCACTCACGGCTGTTGTTCCCAACTTTTTGAAAGATCGATCTCTGGCTCCGATCAGTCAAGTGATTTGTTCAGTAACGTTCGATTCGCCTGTTTCAAAACATCTTTACCGTTGACTATCTTACGTGGCCTCGCCCACTTTCATACACTATAAAATGATATCAACGTAAAACTCAATGTTAATTCAAAATTGACGAAATAATTTTTGTATTTATTACTAACGCATATTTATTTTTTAAATACATAAACCGATATTTTATATATTTAAAAAAAAAAACTTGTGTACCTACTATGTTAAAAATAAAGTGTTAGCTTGTCTTTAATGCGAATATTTTTCACTCTGTTGACACTTTTTATAACTAGTCATTTACTGAGGCAAGCATAATCCAGTAGTTTGGCTTCCTTAAATTGATTAATTGCTCAGTCGTCAGTCGTCACCAGTCATCACATTTCCGTTGGAAATAGCGTTTGATCAGTGTTGAGCCAAAATTTCGGCTCAGTAGTTGATCATTAGGCTTGGGAACAACGGCCGTTAATCAACGAAACTGAGTTGATTAATTGTTTTGTTTTATAATTTGTACCACTTACGGGTGTTTTAATATCAATCGTAGGTTACCACTACAATGTTCTTGATTTATCAAGCTCAAGTTGATAGTTATGGGTAGTATCCATCAATATATCTAAATAAATAAAAATTTAAATATTCGTTTGTTCAAAATCTTAAATCTCCGAAAGTTCTTCAACGACTGCTTTAAAATTTTGACACAACTTTGCATTCGAATACGCGTATGTTTTTATATATTACATAGATGTCACCTGTGGACAGATGCTTTTTTTAAAAAAAACAGCGCCATCTGTGGACGTAAAAGCAAAATGCACTATTGATTCTCTATCTGCACACACTGGCTGTCTATTAATATTAATAATCATATGTGTATTTGCGGCGGACGGCGTGGATTGATTTATATACAAATCTACAGTTTTATTCTGCGGTTGTTGAATTTTTGCACACTTTACCTCCATGTCTAATTTTGAAATATCTGTAAAGCACGGGCAACGCCGTGGACTTTAGCTAGTTGCGAGATACAGAAGACTGTAGAATTTATAATATTTGAATGCGCAAGGGAATAAATAGAAGAAAGGTAAACCGTCAGAGAGACATGGCACGATCAAGTTAACCAAATTTGAGGCAAGATTCAGAGTAACAGAGTAGTATGAAGCAAGGAGTGTATGCCTGCGGGGAAACGGGTGTCAAGAAAGCTGTGTGTGGCAGTCCATCCTCTTTGCGTACTTCTGTGGTGAAATAGCGCGTTGGTTAGTTAGTTAGCTGTTAGTTGGCATAGACCAGCGCAGACCCGAGTTAAATCACGGGATATTATAATTGTAGTATTGTTGTCGCTAATGTGAAAGGTGCCGATAAGAAATCGGTGAAAGACATACCACGATCAAGTGACCAGATTCTCGAGTCGGGCCATGTCAGGAGTCAGAATAACATAAGAGTATGTATGAATGTGAATGAGGCAAGGAGTGTGTGTCAAGACCGAGTGGTTTGGCGGTCCGTCCTCTCTGCCTACCCCTGCGGGAAACGGCGTGATGGTTAGTTAGTTACTTTAGTTACTTAGGGAAAAGGGCAGACCCTTAAAAAAATCACGAAATCTGACTTTACTTGTTACGATTAATCCTCACAAATTTAAACAAACTTTATTTAAATATAGAATAAAAAAAATTTTTTGGTAAAAAATATTTTATTATAGGCTGGTAATCATTGTTGGTAATATATCGCTTGTGTGAATTATTGCGTCAATTCCAATTTTGAAAATGACATAAATTAAAAACAAAAAACAAGTTTATTGAACCTGAGTTACGTCGCCGATAAAGCCACAACAAAAATAGTATGTTTGATTGCTTGATATGTTTGGTTTGATTTTTTTCAGTATTACTAATTATCTATATCGCAGCCTTGGGGTAGTTTTCTTTAAAACGTTGCTACATAATTTATATAATTTTTATTTAATTAACAAAAGTTTATTACCTACCCACATTTTGCCTTGTGTCGTGGAAATATAAATCATAATAATACGTAATAAAATAATGCTGTAGGTACCTACCTGCTTTACCCACCTATCTCAATAATAATAAATATCTACCTACTGCTTGTCTGCCTCGCATATTCCGGAAGACCCCGAACGCATTCGAAAAAAAAACCACAGCAATGTTCCATAATGTATGTACCTTCGATATTATTATTTATTTAAAAGCTGGTGACGTCATGGAGACACCGAGATAGCGAACCAATGGCGAGCGTCATCGGCCCCAACAGCTGACTCCTTTTTCCTTGATTCATGGAATATTATCTTTCAGCGAGTTTCAGTTCGGGACCGCTTCTCACCGCACGAAGACGTCGCACATTTCGGCGGGAACTTTTACCAATTTGTTTACTATTTTAGACAAGTGATTCATTTTTCGAAATGTGTTGATTTTGTCGCTTGTTCAACGCGCAATCAACTGTTCAGATGGTTTTTACGTAACCTATTCTGCCTGTGTTGTGATTCTATAATAATATCTTGTTAAATAATAATATTGTTTCTTATCTGTGACGAAAACCCTACACAAAATGGTGTTTGATTCAAGAATGTGAGGTTATCTTGTGTCAATTTGTTGCATAGTGAAGTTATGTAGTTGATCGCGAATAGTGCAGTGCTTCGTCGCTTTTAAAGCGCGAGTGTGTGTTGATTGTGGGTTATTTCGTGGTTTAAACGACATAAATAATATAATAACGGTTTCTTTTTGTGTTTCGCGTGAAATAAGTTTTTTCCGCATACACTACAAACACTCCAAGCTGTCATGTCTGGTTTGTTCATTGCTAAGGATACCGCACAGCGCGCCGGCACCGCGTGAAAAGGTGTGTTTTTAAAACCATAAAATAAATCAGTATGGTTTGTTTATATTTGCCTTTTTGTGCAGTGTTATTATTTTGCTTGTCCAGATTTCAGATTTTCAACATGCACGTGCGCTTTGACCACATCCGGTGGGTTTATCGAACGATTCATTATTTTTCCAGTTTAATTTTAATTTTTTAAGTTGAAATATTTTTCTTATTGTAATTATGTTGAAACGAAGTGTTATTTCGATAATCTACGCGTGCGGCGGAGTACGGAGTAATTACCTAATATTTTCCACTGCATTTAAGTAATTAGCATGGCTAACTTGACATTCAAATATTGTGTACTTCAATTTTATTATTTTAGCAAATACGCGACATTATTGGCTATGGTAAATGGAATAAACCTTTCGCAATAACAGAATGGTAAAATGTTGTTTACTGATTTATACGTAAATAGAGACATCTGTGTTTGACGTTAGAGATACGTATCCGTGATGCGAACCGCTGTACATTGTTATTTTTCTTTTTTTGCCGTACATAATTAATGTTTGTATGTAAACATAATACTTCCACCAACATTAAATAATATATATACAATTTTCTAACACCACTAACGGTCCCGCGATAACTCAACACAAAGACAATTCAATACACATTAAATGAGATGAAACAAATTAACCTAAACCTAACCCTATTTAACCTAGTTTTTCCTTCATCACTTTTCATGACTTTATATAACTTTTTAAATTTGTATTGTGTTGTCTGGTTACCGGTATACTCATTTGTGTTTCCGGGTTCAAATCCTGTTGCAGTTCAAATATTTTGACATAAATAATATTTTCTCTCAAATAAGAACGCATAATATGTAACCGTTTCTACACGATGTGTTCAGGATTTAAACGTTGGTTGAAATTGCTTTAGCCATGTTTTGTGACCACTTCTGAATAGTTGCCACATCTCTTTCCCCATCTCTTCAGCCTCACAAAATACCCAAAAGGGAGATGCTATTACATATCAAACATGAAAAATTATCACATAAAATTAAATGTTTTTCTGATCAATATAAATTTTATCTGTCTTAAGTATTTTCTAGCTTTAGTTGCCTCTGCATTTGTATGTGAGAGACGACGAAAATTGCTATCGCATTTCGGACTATACAGCTTTGATACCCACCTACCCTAATCGATACGCAGAAGCAACATTTTATTTTTAAACAGAAATTTGTTTACACTGCGTAATTGTTTTGTGATTTATTCTGTGTATTTAAAGGTAGTTACGTATTCAGTCAGTCTAATTTTGAAAATGACACATTTGAGTTCTAGAGTTTATTGAACCAGAGTTACAGACAGATAATTACTGCCGAAATTAGCATTTTTGATTATCAATTACACAATTCATAATTTATTATAATAGTCCTTGAATGACTAATAACAGATTAAGGTATTGGTTTTATGTTCAGGTAGGTGTTCAAAGGTAACGGTTATTATTCCCAGTCAGGAAAACAATGATGGCTTATAAAATTCCTGGAAATTCCCGGCATTTAAAATATATTTGGACTAAGATAACATTATTATCAATTTATGTATTTATAACTTTAAGTACCTAGTATTAGTCATATTATAAGTGCAGTCGTTTACGCATAATGATTAAATTACCAGGCACGTAGATTAATCAGTAGCCACAGTTAAAATTTTCAATCAAATCAGTTCCATTTTCAGTTTTTGTGTGTTTGTTTTTGAGAAGCAAAATAAATCTTAATTATTTGCAAAATTCGCTTTGTTCATTTAATGCTTCGTATTAACGAGAGAAATTTACCACGAGACAAGCCTCGAATTATTCCTTTCCGGTAATTCGTGGCTCGGCTCGCGGTAAATTTCTTCTGCTTATACGCATCCTGAACTAACAAAGGCACCGCAGAAAAATATTTATCTATGTGTCAATAAATAAAATAGTATCTGTTAATATTTCATGTCTGATTCATCACTAACATGTAAGTACTAAAAGTAGATAAAATAAAAGTATATTTTATTGGACAACACTTTATCAGCGCTTGTTTCCCTTGCGGCCCTATTCCGTCCTTCCACCGCCCCCCGTTCGCCCCCGAGGCCCCTATCGCCTCCTTGGATCTTCAACGCCCCCCGGGAGCGTTACTTTGGGAATCAAACTTACAAGTATTACTACCGACTTTTTTTATAATAATATTAATATTTGGCTAATTTATATGGCGCCGAATTCGTGAAAACTTACCTCAAGGTCGCTGTACAAATATATTTATTAAATAATTAATACTAGAACTACTGACTTACATCTAGTGAATTTCGACTAACTATAGCCTCCCCAATTAAGGGAGTGGGTAGGTAGGTGACTAAAAACGGTAAAAGTCATTTTAAGTAATGTCTTGATTTCTAACTCTCAGTACTGCCCTGATGCTTTGAATAGCATTATCCGTCTTTGGTGACCAGATCTAAATAGCCAGGTACTTCCCGACCGTCCTTTACCTCAACTTCATCCATTTTCCTCTCGCTCCATCCTCCCAACAAACGCCAATTGGAAGTTGTGCTTTCACAGAAATAAAATCGACTAAATTCGAATAGCCAGGTATTTTCAATCTCCTTTTTTCCTTCCGTCACAAAACATTCCACAGCTGCACTGGTTTTGGCCAGCACGACGCACGCTGTGTACAAATGTATTAAATTGAAATTAATCATTCAATTCTTATTGTTCATCAACAGCGACTGTCCGTCACGAGGCCCGTTCGCCGAATGCGAAATGAAATTAATGCAGATGTACCGAATTAAAGTGATTGACTGCCGATCGATTCTGCGTTATTGCTACAATCAAAAATTAACATTTTATCCAGAGAGAATGATTTTATCACGTTTTTATGCGAGAGAAGAGAGAGAGAGAGTTGTCGTTAAACGAAAAATATTAATGATATTTATTCATTTTTCACATTTTTTAACGATATATCTTTGAATACGGAACCTCTTTAAAATTTGATGACTCTTATACTTAGGAATATAAACCTTTCGCGTTGCGGTTCACAAATGTATACGTACGATAATACGTCAAAATATTGTACGTTTTCTTGTAAGTATGTAAATATTCTCTTGTAAGTTTTGTTTTTAAATATTTATGCTTAGGTCATTCGTAAATGGAGATACTTACAAGCGACTTTTGTTGCGAAGTTTTGTGCGAGTACTGTTATATTTATACTAATCGAACATAAAATGTAACACCGCTTATGAAAAGGATAGTATGAGAACGGGCCACTAAGATATGTCCACTGAAACCATGCGTATTGTCTCAGTAACGTATCTTCACTCTATTAATTCATCTAAGCATCTGTCAAAACATTTAAACGAAATAAATACACATCTTAAATAAAGAATTATTAATTTATAAAATAATTTTGGCATCTACTTTGTCGCTTGTCAGAAATGACAAGTTCGTAAAAGTTCATTGAACTTGAATAATTTTACACATTATGTAGGAATACAGTTTCAAATCACGCATCCACGCACCGACAACCGAAACTAGTACCTGTTTTCAATTATTTAAAATTTATCAATTTGATTTAAGGCGATGCACTACGTCGTGTAATATTTTAAATTGAGCCGCTATCAATAATAACCCTTACGTAGATGGCGATAAGGTTTAAATTTCCGCTTAACACCATCCGGCTGTTTTGATTTATGCAAGAAAAAAACATGCCCAAAATGTGCCATTTATTTTATTTTGTGGATGTTCAGGCATAAATATTAATTTTTTTCCGATCATTTTATAAATAACTTAATTCGCCACATTATACAATTAAAACATAACCAAAAATGGGTTCGTAAGTAGGAGATTTTGAACTTTAAAGCAATTTTCATAGGCCTTATACATTATTTTTTTCTGGGCTTATAAAAAGACTTGTTTAAAAAATACTCGATTATTTCAAAGGCCAAGATGTATTCTACTCGCAGTATTTAATTAAAGTATCTGAAACATCTCTAGGCGACCAAATTTTCAAACCAAAAACACATGATTTTGCATTACTACGTATGGCATCGCCTTAATGTACCATCGTTGTCTTGGCAATTTTACAATGAAACGCTTATTCTCATCATGTTCGTCAGACGTAACGATCACGAGTATTTGAGCACATGTTATAACGTAAACACCGCTTGCATGGTTATAAATCAATCATCCAAGTTACCATGACCTTTAAAGAATATTGGTGACCATCCTGCCATACTCCTTGTTTTCATCTTACCTTAACATTTTCTGCACATGTTAGTTAAACCCCTATCCACTGACAGATGATCCTCAATAACGAAAATCTCCAACATCCTACTCCCTTCGGTCCTCCGTACCATATTTCAATCCAACCATTCCAATATTCAGCACTAACTTGTTGCTCTGTATCATTATATCTGCAATATTGTAGCATCAAGTCAAGTTAGCCCTTCAGATGCTGGGCGTACGGGAGTACCTTACACGACAAGAAGGATAACAACTCTTCTACTATTACCCATATTTTACTTTCAGGATTCCAGTTTTCCTTTAACAGAGCGTCAGGATATTAGTTTGTACTTCCTTTATTTTTAGTCGTTAATATTATTAACTTGTTATTTGTTCTTGGAAACAAGTCCGAGTGATATAGACAAAGGGCACATTTCAATTTGCGGACGGATTTTACCAAACTGTAATAGTTTCTTAATTACACCAAGCACACGAATCGTTCGCAGAACTATTGGTTTTGCCCAAATAACGTCTTATCTACTTAATATTACTTTATTACCAACAGTAATAACATTTATTAATATATTTAATACTAGCTGACGTGTACCCGGCGTTGCTAGGGGTTATCCTTAGGAGATAGACATATACCATCGCTGACTTTGCTGTAGGGCTTTTTAAGATTAACAAATCCGTAGTACATTATGTTGATCTGATAAGGTTTAGCTAGCGTTAGCAATGTAGGGCCCGAAAATATATTTTTACGACTTGATTATAAAACATCGACTTTTCTCTACTTTCTATAAATATAATAGGCATGTATCATATATGCAAACCTTCCGGAAGAAATTCTCTCAATGATAGTGAAAACCTTATCAAGATCCGTTGCGTAGTTTAAAAGAACTAAGTGCACAAACATGCAGACGCGGATAGCGACTTTAGAGATTACTATTTAGAGATACAATATTAATATATTTAATATACTAATAGGGAATATTATGGCTTATAAAACATAAATATATATGATTATATACAGCATTAATAAATCGTCATGTAAAAATGATTAGAACCGTAAAAGTCTTAAACGCTCTGTGATTGGTTGGCAGGTTTTGACTGGCCTTACGTCACCACCTCACGGGTCAGTCGGCCACATAGACATGAATATTAGTAGACCTGCCCTAAGTGATTAAAAGCGTATTATTCCCCACTCCCCATACCGGTTCCATTGGAGCCGGCTGGGCTCGCGTATGGCTTCCCGTGAATCTTGAAAACGTGACGTCATCATTCTTGTGCGAACTATGGTCGAGGCATCATCGGTTCATTTTACGAAATAACACGGCAAAATGGTGACTTGTGCTATGAAAACTTGTAAAAATAGATGTGAAAAAGAGAATAAACCCAATTGTCGTATTACATTCCATATATAAGCATTATTTTACTTTATTTTAAGCATATTCACATCGTATAATATGGATCAGTTGTAGAAACATATACTATCACATCGAGATACGTCTGGACGCGAAACACAAAGCTGGTTGGTTGCTGGGAAGTAAATTATGAACATTTATAAAAGTGTCTTAACTAAATACTTAAACGAAATATTCGACTCTGAAAATAGAAGAAATTTATTTTGCCGAATTTGGACTTCGCAAATTTGTTCATAACGTGGCGAGTAATTTGCGCTCCCATGTAAAAATGTCTATTCATTCATAATCAGATTTTACTTTTAAGAACTAAATGGTGATATTATAATGCGAGATGCCTATTTACTGTCAGATTGATTTATTGACGAATCACAGTCAGATTTGCTCCCTGCGTCCCGCAACTCTTGTTTTAACCCCTCGTCCTTAATTTCTCGTCTATTAATATTCATATGTCTGTGGTCGGCCACGTGCCTTAGAATTCGGACAATTTTATGCAAAATAGCTCTGCGTAGACTCGCACACGATTCACCACTGCGTTATTTCCAAATAATTCATGTTTTTTTTTGGAAATCCTGCTAAATATTTAAATTGAAATTTGTTGATTTAATACCGACCGAGTGGGATTGACCTTGCTGTTAAATGACAAAATCGAGGTACGTACGACATCACTCGTACGCGGTTTGATTTAGATTAGTGGGCTTTGATAAATGCAAACTGCCAAAAATATTTTAACCCTGAGATTAACATTTGTAAAAAAAAGAGAAAAGTCGAGCAACACCGAGCA
The DNA here is from genome assembly GCA_026573805.1 of Hesperophylax magnus. Taxonomy (NCBI): domain Eukaryota; kingdom Metazoa; phylum Arthropoda; class Insecta; order Trichoptera; family Limnephilidae; genus Hesperophylax; species Hesperophylax magnus. The sequence continues at coordinate 735,075 of JAIUSX010000016.1, forward strand.
ACGCCGGGTACACGTCAGCTACTGTAAGATAGGATAAAGATGATTATCACACGAAAACATTATCCGAACTTTGGTCCTGTTAAAATGTTGAAAGTATTCGCATTGTCAAGAAGTTATATGTATAATGTACATAACATTATCCGAACTTTGGTCCTTTTAAAATGTTGAAAGTATTCGCATTGTTAAGGAGTTATATAATGTATGTTTGGCCATATACGACATTTTAGCTTATTAAATCAAATAATGAATGTATTATGCTTTGCAAAACCGATGTGATTTCTTCTCAAAATCCATTGGGTAGGATAATACGGAAAAACGTAAATGTAGATATTATCCTCATTCTGTCAACTTCTATTTAAGAAAGTTTAAGTAAGTGTTTAAAACTTTGGTGACGTTTAGGTTTCATCTTTAACTTATAGCAAAGTCAGTAAAAGTTTACTATCTTCTGCGGAAAGGCATAATGGAATATCCCACATTTATAAAACAATACAGAATATGGAAAACCCGTAACCCTTCTGGAACTGTTTTACGGATAAGTTGAAGCAAACCATTATTATCTAAACGAAATGCAATGTTGCCATGTTAATAATGTTTTAAAAACTAGCAATATTAGGCAGGAAGGTTAACATGTTAAACAACTCTTTCTTGGGACACTCTCAAATTACTTGTCTCAAAACGTACTGCTGTTGCTGAAGATAGAAAACGGTAAGGTTGGAATAGCCCCGCTATTTCAGGTCAGGTCACGGCGATTCCCATTTCAAGCAACGATGTTCTTTTTTCACCACCACGATAATGAAAAACATGTTGTGTAGAAAGGTTTTGGATTTGTAGCAAATCAAATATACAAATATACATATTTTAAATTCATACCATAATATAACTTGCAGTGCTATTATTTAACTCTGGGACCTTACAGACCGAATCGCAGCTATAAATCGCATTATTTGACCTCGGGAAAGTGATTGGGTGCTCGACTGTGAACACCCGAATCGCACACCTGAACTGTTCCCATTTATTGGGACAAACCGGAGAGAAAGTCTCCCAATAAAACCATTATTTCCCAGCATCTCTCCTCCGAGGGCCATGCTTCACATGTTCCGACGGAATTTTAAATTATTTTCCAGGTGTTATTGGTTTTTCTCGCTTACATTTCTCAAACCCCGAGAAAATTGTGATTTGATATACAAACCGGATTTTGCATTATCACATTTTCGCGTCCTTCGTCGTAACACATTTTTATTTGATCCGTTCTATCTTGTTTGTGTGAAACACGGATTCGATTGCATCCCTGGAGGGACATTTATTTGGTATATTTTGTTTGGTTTGGATTCTTTATGAATTTTTGCTTATTTTCAAAATTGTTTATGTCTACGGTTTTAAACTATCTTTGACTCCGTGCTAATATAAGATAGAATCAGCGAGTAGTAATCGAGATCTGCATTTAGAAGTCAAGTAATTAATTCACTGGCGCGAGTAAAATTTTGACGCCCCTTGTCAAAAACAGTGGACGAATGTGTAGGCGATAAGGGTAATTAATAATATTCTTGAATAGAACTGTTGGGTATTATTAACACCTTGGCGCCTTGACAAATCGGCGCCCGGAGCGGACTGCTCCAATTGCGCCCGCGTAGGGCCGGCCCTGATTGTACGTGGTAAGTTTTCACTAAGGATGGCTAAGCTGCTGGCTTTAGCCAGTGTTAGGATTATGTGTGGCGAGCGATACGCTGAAATAGGCCAAGCCGTGATGCGTATAGCGTAATGTGTCGCCTACCTAATGCTTTGTGTAGTATGTAAACATTGAATAGTCTACTCTAACGTTGGCAGCAATTGTTAAAACGCCATATTTACGTGGCTTGGCTTATTTCATCATATTGCTCGCCATATATTCCCATTGGTAGTGTATGGCGAGCGATACGCTGAAATACGCCAAGCAATGATGCGTAATAGCGTAATGTGTCGCCTACCTTATGCAGCGCTTAATTTGCAGTGGATCTAAGCGCGTATTTTTGAAAGGGTTAATTATTTTTTTAGAATAATTTAATGAATTTAAGGGTAGGCAGTGCTTATATGCCTATATGGAATGCACCCCCATGTGTGTGTGTTTAACTGTGTTTACTGGTATTTAAAAAGGAGGTGCTCCGAAGATCTAGCATCATTGATTTGATCATTGATCGATCAACATTTGTGCACTGTCGACATTTGACGTATGATAACATTTACGACTCGTTCTTGTGATCCACAGCTCGGCTGTGGAATGATTTTCCTGCTTTAGTGTGACCTCCATTACAAATTTAGGTCATTAACATAGATAATTATGAAAACACTGTACATAGTTCGGCTTGCATTCTCGTTTGCGTTAGGCCTTATGGTAGCTTCTTACTTCTAAGTTCCTTCCCTTAAAAATATCCACCACCCAACATCCTCAAATAATGATGTTTGAATGTCAGCGATCAACCGTTAGCAGTGCCACATGTTTAATATAGCCCATTCCATCTATGAGCGATATCTGTTTCATTTCCACAACAAATATTCCAACAACAAGATTCCCACACAACGTAGTGTGTTGGGTATAAAAATAAAACTTATCGTATAAAGAAAATGACATTAAACAACGTTAACTGTATCATTAATTACCGGACTATTTACAAAGACCTGTCCAATGTTTACAATGTTCGCTGTTCACAGTTTGTGTATTTGTTTGTTTATTAGTTAGGCGAATCAAACATTTCCGTTGTAAATAACCCATCGACAGAGCGGTATAGAACCGGACGTGTAATGCGACCAAAATTAAAAGGCCTAAGGCAAACGAGAATGCACACCGAACAACTCTATGTGCAGTGTTCACATTATGTGACGTGTTTTATAATTTTTAAATGTTAACGACTTTTCGAATGTTTCCAATAAATCACATGCGAGCAAGTTGTACTTTGATTTTGTTGTTTTAATTTAAATAAATGTAATCAATCATCTCTGTCTGAATCGATATTCATACCGACGGATTTTTTTGTAATAATAACATTGATATCGATGTTTTTAAAGTGATTTATTTAACTCCTCGGACCTCTTCCATATTTTAACAGAAGGTCGGAGTATTTGTGCTATGCAATAAAATCCAGTTAAGTGGAATATATCTAAACTGTAAAACTTGAAATTAAAATTGAGGAAAATAAAAATAAATTCACACACAAAATTATAAAATGGATTAAAGAACAAAAAAGACAATATTACCAAAATGTCATATGTTAAAATAAAAATAAAACCTACACGCAACACACAAAACCAATATAAACACACATCACTCACAAACACACGAGATTATTTTTTAATTTTAAATATGTTATTATGTATTATGTATTTTTAATTTTAAATGTATTATTCTATCTAATGTAATATTCTCTTTAAATGTATTATGTAGATAATATTTTTATATTATAAAATGAAGTCAGCACGGGCAAGCCACCCAGTGAGGCCTACATTACTGGAAAACTTAAAATGTAAAAAAAAAACTTATCCAAAGACTAAATACAGCTTTTGAAAGGTGATAAAATACACTTCCAAATTTTATTTATTAATATTTTGAATGTCAACAAAAAAAATTGCTGATCATACTTTTTTGTAACTAAAATTACAGATAGCGAAAAAATATATAAAAATACGCATTTTATTAGACAAATGTATTACAAACGTTATTTTCACGTCACTCTTTAAGTTTTATAATTTTTATTCAAATTAAGTTCAGGGCCTTTTGTTTCATAAAATTTTTTTCTGTAGTTAATTTCAAGATTTGAATATAAAACGTGGTAATAATGATTTTTTTGGGGTATTATGTCGTGTTGCGCTACCCCCTTCTTTAGCCAACGTTTCGGACAGCATTGCAGTGTCCATCATCAGGGCAGATGGGTAATCTAGCGTCGTCACAGCGTCAGCAACACGGCATAATACCCCATAAACAAATCACTATAATACTTTTGACCGTGAAAATCTCAAATCATAAAGCGTGGTGTTTTTTTCTTTTTTACACCGTAGATCATGTTTATACCATGACAGTAAGGGAGATAAAACGATTTCTTCGAGACCATGTGAGTTGTTCCCAAAGGTTAACAAATTAACCTGAAGGGTTAGAAATTTACAACCGTGATCCAAATGTCATATTGTGAATATTCTGTGCGGATGGTATTATAAGGAAAGGAAGAAGCTATTCTTTCAGAGACCCATTGAGAAACCACAAATGCTGACAAATCGGTCCCCATACGAGCTGTTGGGTGCAATAACGAGTCTATAAAACGACCAGTTCTCCAGAGTTCAAATAAATTCAATCGTTTACGTGTTGAGCACTCCTTTGTTATAATTATATTGGCTGCATTACCATTTATATGTTATTATAACATAGTTGCATTATAAGACTTGTAGGGATTAAGTTTTTTCCATATTCTATTTATAATTAAAAAGTTTTAAAAACGTTGGTTTGATTAACCCTTTCCATACCAAACACAAACACTGAATCAAACGTTAAATTTTCTGACAAATATGCTTATAATATTTATTAAGGCGATGCCCTACGTAGTAATGCAAAATCATGTGTTTTTGGTTTGAAAATTTTGTCGCCTAGAAATGTTTCAGATGCTTTAATTAAATACTGCGAGTAGAATACATCTTGGCCTTTGAAATAATCGAGTATTTTTTAGATAAGTCTTTTTATAAGCCCAGAAAAAAATAATGTATAAGGCCTATGAAAACTGCTTTAAAGTTCAAAATCTCCTACTTATGAACCCATTTTCGGTTATGATTGTATTGTATAATGTGGCAAATTAAGTTATTTATAAAATGATCGGAAAAAAATTAAATAAAAGGCACTTTTTGGCCATGTTTTTTTCTTGCATAAATCAGAACAGACGGATGGTGTTAAGCGGGATAAACCTTATCGCCATCTACGTAAGGGGTGTTATTGATAACTGCTTGATTTAAAATATTACACGACGTAGTGCATCGCCTTAATTACAAATATAATATTCTCTCTTAAATATGCTAAGCAATAATCGTCCATGGCAATAACACGCAGTTCGACCGTTGCAAATCTCCAATCAATGGTGATCCGTTGGCCGTCATTAGCTGGTGCATAATTAATTGATTGTGGAGTTAGTGCCGGTTGTATGTGCATGGTACAGTGCTCAATGTACTGTATTGTCGCATGTCGTTTTGTCGAGTTGTAAGCCTCATTATAATTTAATAAAAACATCTCGAAGGTCCGCAGACAAATGATGTAAAATAAATTTAGGTACGAAAAAATATGTTTTTTTAAATAATTCTGATAAAAAATCAAAGTTGCTTTAATTTTTAATTTAAAACAAAAATAAATTTAAAAAACTTCTGTTACATAAATAATAAATATACATTTCAGTAATTTACTTCACATCCCAACCTTACACTTGGGACGGGTTTTGTTTCTGAAAATTTAAACCATTTTTCAAATTTCGAAGTTAATTTCCAAGTTCTGTGAAGTTCTGTTATTTTTTCAGTTCTGTCAGGCAACTAGCCTATAATGATATAATAACAGAACTTGAATAGGACTTTCACAGAACCCGAAAATGAAGGTTGAAATTTGATGAATTGTTCAAATTCTCTGAAACAACCCGTATTTAATTAAATATTTAATTAATCCAAATCGCGTGATATTATAATTCCAATTTTGAAAAATGTAATAATTAATATTTAAAAAGACAATTAAAATAATTTTCTGTTCAAATATTGTATTAGATATTTTATCGCTCTTGTGAATCCTTCACACAATTCAAAGCTAATTTTAGTAAATTGAATCATATTTTACGGGGACAAACAACCAGGCACACTTGAAATTGAAACTAGTATGTTTGATTGTCACCATGTGCATAGAAATATGTGTTAATACATATATAAATAATTTGCGTATGTCGTATAAGAAAATAAATATATCCCAATAATTACATTGCTAGTTAATAAAATGTCAATTATGACAGTATATATTTGTGGTTTTCCTCACGATAACACGAGCGTACAGATGATATTAATGTATATACATGATATTATTATGATAAGCTGATGAAACGTACCTCTCGTTAGGGCGGTGGCGGGGGTTTGTCACGTGTTCCGCCCCCGGGGCCACGTGACCCGTGGAGGCTGTCGGCACGCTCCGCCGCCCTTCGGGAAACTCCGGAAAGCTTCGCGAAAATTTGTGACGTCGCCGCTTTTCACGAATAAGGAAAAATAACCACGCCACCAAAGTATTCTTGTGTATTGTTTTTGACAAACACGGCGTGATCTTTTGTGGACGTTGTTTACGTGTTAATTAATAATACTTAGGTTTCATGAAAGTAGACTTAATACTAGAATTGAGAAATGAAGGCGTAATAATGAGATGGATTATGATAGGGACTCTTAGATTGAGGATTGACTCTTGGGCATGCAGAGCGGATGAACAAAGAAAGGAGGGTAAGGATAATCTAGCTTCTATTAAAGAACATACTCTGTGGCGGGCGGGCGGCGTGGATTTTGTACATGTCACCTTTAAAACAATAGAAAGGTCACTCTTGATACTACATGATATTTCGAAAAAACATCCCCATCCCCTTTTCCCACCCTTAACCCTTCAGGACTCTGACATATAGAACGTTATATTTAAGACGCTGTCAGAAAGTCAGAGAATTTGTGTGCATTTCCGCCTCTCAATAAAATCCAAATAAATGCAACATTTCTGAACATAATTATAGTGATTTGTTTTTGGGGTATTATGCCGTGTTGCGCTACCTCCCTCTTTAACCAACGTTTCGGGCAGTATTACAGTGTCCATCATCAAGGCAGATGTGTAAAGATTGTGGTGAAGTGTATGCTTATCTGTGTAACAAATTTTGGTCTCCGGTGACATTTTTTTTAAATTCACATCTTGTCACAAGTCACTCTACTGCAGCCTTACCTGTCCAACACTTACTGATTTTTTAAATGTTTTTAGTTGAAAAAAGTCACCGGAGACCGAAAAGTCATCTTTACATTTTGATCCAAATAACGTCAGGAATCATAGGTTATAATTTATTGGATACGTCTCTTAACACCCTGTACAAACATATCATTAATATGTTTATACAGGATCTATAATCATAACGAATAGTTCACAAAATAAGATTGCCTTGCGTGTTTTCCTTTACCAACCCTCTTGGTTCACTGTGGCTTGTAAAACTTTCCACTGGTCCGGAAGGGGTTAACTTGCGGAAGGGGATAACGTGTATCATTGTTTTGATTTGTGGTTTTATTAGTTGATATTTTTGATCGATTAAAGTCTAAATTGTGTTTTTTTTGTTTGTTATTAGCGTGGAGCGAGATAGTCTGCGCGAGAGGGAGCGGCAAGCCCGCGCGCAGATGTCCCAGCAGGCGAGTGAGATCCAGGAGGCCCAACCGGTTTTCAGGCCGCCGGTCAGGGTAAGTTACACATCTTTATTTATAATACCAATTACACTCATTACCCACATCTTTCTTTATTCTGACGTCCTGGTATCCGGATTGTCACCGAGTAAGCTACACTCTTATGGGCGTTGTACACGATGCTCACTTTTTTCATACCGATCGCCACATGGAAACTATATTGGGAGCAATATGGAAAATATTTTCTTTGAATGTTCATCATTTTCACACTAATGATTTCATACACTGCCGTTAGAGAAGACGTTTTATTTTGGGACATTTAAAATGTGCAACATCTTGCACATAACCATAAAACATAATCAAATAATCCTTCCTATTTTCAACACGTTTATATATTTAGTTAATATGTTCACACTAGACCTCACATAACTATATTCCATTGGTCACCACGAAACAGGCAGTCGCCTAGTATTGTGATTAAATGTATCATGTATAAATAAATGTTTTTAATGTATTTAATAAATAAATACATAAAATTGTAATTTGCCTTTTCCGTTGCCGTTAACAATTCATACACAGTACAAGCGAACTTCACAATACCAAATAGTAATTCACGTTCACACTCAGTAATAAACTAATAAGCACATTTTTAGTATTTTTATCAATATTTTAAATATAAAAACGAAATAAACATGCAGCATTTCCACACGTTATATTTCTGAAATATAATGACAGACAACAGATGTTAAATTAATATCCGCCATCTTAAACTGTACGAAAATCTTTATCGACATAGAACACGTCCTTTTTCATCCCGAATCCATATGAAAAAAAGACTATCTATGTGAAAGCTGGACGAAAAAGAGTATGGTGTAAAACGCCCATAAGGCGTGTTCTAGTACTGCAGCTGTACTGACCTTATCGTTGATATAGTTCGTCTCTTTCGATTTGTACAGGCCTTGTTTCATGTTTACTCGTCACATAACAAAAATAAAGTAAATGAGATTCTCCAAAGAAGCGAAGTTAGCAGTACCTAACTAGATGTGTGGAAGTGAGGCATGGAACTGGCAGCGAAAGGATAAAAATAGACTGAATGCCGTTGAAAAGAGATCCCTGAGGCGTATGTATGGTAAAACCATGTATAATCGTGTGAGAAATGTGGAGATCCGCAAAGAGTGCAAGGCTGATGTAAGCGTAATGAGTGAGATAAAGAAAGGGACGCTGAGCTAAGAAAATAATGTAAGGAGAATACATGAAGCAAATGCGAATCGTAGCAGAAGTAGGGGAGGCCCGAGGAAGACATGGGGCACGATCAAGTGAATCAGATACTCCAGTCGGGCCATGTCAAGAGTCAGAATAATAGAAGAGTATGAATGTGAATGAGGCATGAAGTGTCTGCACATGCCGAGTTGTTTGGCGGTTCGTCCTCTCTGCGTACTCCTGCGGAGACACGGCGTGATGGTTAGTTAGTTAGTTAGTCAGTTAGCTTCTAGTTCTACGACATAGATATCTTTCACCTGATTGCAATCCTGGAAACTCACTCGCTTGAATAATTACACATTTCCAATGATAAAATACCGTAATATACGAGTCACATTAGAGATTAGAGTTAATTTCCTAACACCTGTTTGTCAATTCGTTGACCTATTCCGTGTTCTGAAATGACTTGTGACTCATTTCCTTCATAAATAAAAATAAAGTAATATTACTTCTAATCATCAGGTCATTTCCCCATATACAGGAGGTGTAATGCCAAACACCTAACCCTTGTTATACAGAGATCTGAAATATTCACGTAATTTTTTTTATGAATTTTTTGATAAATAATGTTATGTCAGCCTTTTGTTATTTTGAAGGGAAAATGTGACGGTTTCGTTGTTTTTGTTGTTTTTTGTTTTACAAAATCAAAAAATGAATACAGTTACGCGTTGTTTTCATCGAGAAAAGTTAGTTGCGTTCCTGTTTATGACTATTTAAGTTTGTCCAAACAATTGACACAGAAATACTTAAAAATGATTACTTTCTTATTGTGAGACGAATTAATCCATCTCAGCGCATCTTTTGAATGATTACCGTAATTTACCTTAAACCATATTAATAACCGTATAACACTTATTTTAAAATGCCTGAAAATCCGCGTTATTTGCCCGAAATCATTCATTGAATAACAACACCTCTGCCATAGGTCACCCCAAGTGGTTCGCAACGTTTGGTGACTTAGCAGGGGTGCCCGGGTTCATCGGGTGAAGTGTGTTCAGGATGCTCCTGCCATTCAGTGGCATGCCAGGTCTGGAAAGGCTGGTTTCGGGAGACCCTTTGACCTCTCCAACTCGTCTCTCGACTCATCGCCTTGCGCCCCAACGGAAGGGATAGATTTATACTCCGTCACTCCTCCCAGAACTTCCTCTCCTTAACTTCCTTAAAAAGACCCTCCACACAGCATCCCCAAAGTTGACATAGGCCCATGTCAACTATTTCACCTATGTCACAGTAAAATACATAGTAAAATAGGTGTGGGGATAATGTAAAAAAAAGGCAAATTTTGCTTTATTCTCGTGAAAATGGCAAAATCCGCGTCATCGCAAACACCAAATTTATTGTATCAGTTCTCTACCTATACGTAGGTATTCATAGCTGTAATTTTTAAGAAAAGTAGCATTAATTATTGAAAAATAGCTTTAATTTTGCATTTTCATAGCGTTTATAGCTAAATAGGGGTGACCGGATAAATCATCACAATGATAATTCATCACGTCTTTAAAATGTTATATAAAGTCATGGAAAGTGATGAAACAAAAACTTTATTAACTGGGTTAAGTAGGTTAGGTTAGATTAGATTTAAAAAAAAAAAAATCATCATTTCTAATGACTTTATATCACTTTTTAAAAGTGTGTTGAATTGTCACTGTGTTGAGTTATCATGGAACCCTAAATAGGATAACGTCAAGGAATCTTAGTCGGCAAGAGAGGAAAAACAATTAAGTTAGCAAAATCACTTGAAACATGTTTATTGTATTATTGATTGAAACTCAACATGGGACATGTTTCTACAGTAGAGTGTCATGTTCGTTCTACGATCTGTAAATACAAGATTATAGCGACTAAAAAATCTTTTTTACTATCGCTAAAAACACCATTTATCGCTTTAATTCGCGAAGATGTAGTTAATGCTATGAATGGGTGTATCTACTTAAACGCTATTGTATTTTATCCACATTAAACTGTATTATTCCGACTATTCACTCGTCATGTTTGCAATGTCTCAGCGACTCCTTATGCCATCAACTTCCGCGACATAATGCATTATTATTCACCTCTGCCACTCCGGCACATCGTTCTCCCGCGATACGTGCCCAAACCATTTATGCGTATGTTATTCATCATGTCAATTGCACTTGATCGACCTTGCATACCTTTCGGATATCCTCATTTGTAATTCGGTCATATACCAAGATACGAGTATCATATCTGAGCATTTTCGCCAAAGTTACACATTGTACTCTGCGTTTTTGTCATGTCCCACGATTTTGATTGGTTTTTCAATACTTACGAACTGTAGGAAAGTTACGTATTTTCAACATGCAAATTTATTAATTTACTTTAGTCAAATACAACTGTCAAACCTTTACATATTTTTAGTGAATTATTTAGATAAAGAAAGTGTTTTGAGATTTTCATGGCCGAAAGTATTTTTGGGGTATTATGCCGTGTTGTGCATCCATCATCAGAGCATATGTGGCACACCTGCTGTCTGGTGTGTGTAATGCTGTCCGAAACGTTGGCTTAGCACAACACGGCATAATACCCCAAGAATAAATCACTATAACAAAAGGAAGTGTGTTTTTACTATGTCCCATTTCTAGTAAAACAAAGATTGATTTTGTATTTAATTTTGGGTATGTAAAATTAATTTTGTGGTGTTCTAAATACGGGTGTGTCGATATATTTTTTTACATTAACTCCACACAGGAGGCCTCCAGGAAAATAATTACTTTCAGGGTCTATGTCATATTTTGGGATGCTATGTGGAGAGTACTTTTGAGGAGAGAGGAGTGAACATGGGTCTTGAAGTTACTCATGTTGTAGGAGGGAGGGAACACAGAGCTGTTGAACTAAATCAACAGGATGAATCGTAGAAACGACCCGTTCATTATGACAAATGTCAAACCTGTATAAATGTTGGGCGCGCGTTTGGCGTGTTTCCCGACTATGCACCAGAGCTGAAGGGATCAATGACGCTAATTCCTTCTAGCATCTTCCATTGAAATATTTATATATTCTTTCAATTTCTATTTTGAAATTTGTTTTGTTTTCGGGAATGAATGAATGCAAACCTTGGAAGCGGAAATTAAGCCACTTCCCGATATCCGATCTAGCTGAAACTCTGCAAATAGACTCGTTGACGATGACAATGCATTCTATAAAATTTTGGTGGCGTACACATATGCGGACAAATACGCATTTCGCTGAAAAAATTTTACAGTTGTACGAAAAAAATCCGATCGGCATTTGGCCAGGTAGGTAGATTTGTTGATTCCAGTTCCCGGGTAAGAATGTTCAATCCTCAGTCAAACGATAAAATAAAATATAAAATAAATTGATGAAATAATTATTAAATCGTATTATTCCGCTACCTTCCACCCTGATGGTTATTGTTTTTGCATTGTAACATATATATATAGGGTTTTCCAATAAGAGGTGTTATTTTGAATAGCCCGCTATTTCGGTAGATGTTACTTTTGAAGCTGTCATTTTTTGACATTTGACAAGTAGAAACTACGCCATTAATAAAAATGGCGTAGTCAATCAAATGCAAATCATCTTGAGTGATGAGGCCCATTTCCACCTCGGTGGCTTCGTCAACAAGCAAAATTGTCGCATCTGGGGCTCGGAAAACCCAAGAGTTATTGTTGAAAAGCCTCTCTATCCTCAACGTGTGACTGTTTGGTGCGGTGTATGGTCCGGCGGAGTCATTGGACCTTACTTTTTCGAAAATGAGGCTGGAGCAACAGTTACGGTGAATGGATTGCGCTATCGAGAGATGATTAATGATTTTTTATGGTCGGAATTGGATGGTATTGATCTGGACAACGTTTGCTTTCATCAAGACGGCGCTACGTGCCACACAAGCAACGAAACCATTGATCTTTTACGATTGAATATCAAAATAACACTTCTTATTGGAAAACCCTGTATATAATATAACATTATAAGTAAAAAAATAATAAGTAATAAATAGTAATGTGGCATTTGACTCCATTGTATTGTCAACTAATCGACTCGGCGATATGCAATCGTCGGGTCCGCATGCAGTATGCACCGGTCGCACTGCACTGAGAACTCCACCTGAACACAGTCACTCAACACGTCTATTATACAGTGCAGTAGGTACACAGACAGTCTGGTCCGATAATGATTCAATGCATTAACTGTAAACAAGCTATTGCATTGGAGAATACGTAATAAAACATTCCACACTAGGCAGATGGAAAATTTACAAAGATATAAAAAATACTCGTAACATACTAACCATATTTCTGTTCATATACTCGATATGAACAGAAAGTCACTGAGGGAACTGGTAGGACTACTAACGGGACACTCGGCCATCTCAGGAGACACATGCACATATTGCGGGTAGAAAACACCAATAGATGCAGGAAATGTGAAGAGGATGAAGAGACTCCAATTCACCTATGGTGCCAATGTCCTGCCCTGGTGGGAACTAGGCTCAGATACCTGGGGAGACATTCAGTGGAATCAGAAGACATAGCCACATACCCAATAACAACCCTGGTGAACTTTATTAAAGGGACTGGGTTGTTGTTAAAGGATTGAGGTAAAATGGGAGATAGCACAATGGGCCTATGGCCTAAGTGCTCACGGGAACTACGTGTAAACCGTCTCCGCTTTTTAAAAACAAAAAAAAATATTTTTATTTCTGTTTAGATAATGCATCATCCACGTTTTTTTTAAAATAAAATTAGATGCCTATTATAATGTCTTTTTAAAAAATTAAACTTATTTTATGATGATTTCAGACAAGCGAACCTCTAATATAAATATTTAACAAAAAGTTGCGCTGCGTTAGTTTTAGAATAAAAATCTAACAAGTTAAATCTAATCAACCAAGTTAACACAGAATTTTAATTTTTGTATCACCATCTCTGCTGAATGTAATTATCGCTAGGTTTTCGTTAATATACCATCCCCAAGAGTTGTTCTGTGGTGATGATTTCAGCGTAGTTTTTTTGAAGTCATAAATCGAAACTTTATCAAAAAAATATGAAATGAAATTGTAAAAAAAACGTCTTTTCACTACAATAATGTATGATCGTATTTTATATTGTCACGACATGGCACGACCAAGTGAATCAAATACATAAGTCGGGTCATGTCGAGGCAAGAGTTAAAAACAGAAGAGTATGCACGAGACGATGCATGATGCAAGGAGTATGTGTGAATACAGAGTTTTTTTGGCGGTGTATCCTCTCTGTCGACCCCTCCGGAAACGGCGTGATGATTATTAAGACGAGACAATACCCTAAAATAAATCCAGAATCATAATGACATAAGTGAAGCAGTCGTGCATAAAAATATGCGACACGCGGCCCTGGTGTATTGAACAGACCGGCGGTTGAATTTGCCCTGTCTAAAATACAATGGAAATCTTAACGACATAAGTGATGAAGTTGCGTAAAAACAATATTCGGCGTAATGGACGGACCTACGGTCGACTTTGCCCTAGCAGGCCCAGAAAATCGATAATTTCTTGGAGTTTATTTTAATCATTTCTGATTAAGTATAACTAAAATCTCAAATGTTTCCAGAGGGATCCCTCGGGAAGTTACTAATTCATCGCATAGAAAAATAAAATCCGGTGCTTACCACTAATTTTATAGTTGAAAAACGTTTTATAAAATTTTCAAACCGCTATACATTAAGTATTTTGATGGTAAGGTCCTGTTTTTATTAATCTTAAATATATATAACTTAAATTTGTAGGGATCCCTCTAGAAACATTTGAGATTTAGTAAGACGTTCGTCAGAAATAATTAAAATGTGAGCGCCCAGCAAACCCCCTTATTAGAGTCTTATGTCGCCTTAGAGTATTTCATAATGTCCGCAACATGTTTAAATGTTTTTAATTTGACTAGACTATTTTTAAGTACGTCCTAAAAGTACGGTTTTAGGCCAGTTTTGAATGTTGACTTAAATGTCTTCAAAGAAGGATTTTGATAAAGTATATTACTGGGTAAAGTGGTCCCCAATGATTGGTGACAGGTGTGGCGCGCTACCCTTGTAGGGTTTCTCCGCTATAAAATCAGGTCGCTCAGACAAATTGGTCATGTGTTTTGAACCCTTTGAATGGTTTTTACAAGCAATGAAAGAAGCCCAGAACGTTTCAAGAGTTATGTTTATAGGTATCCCATAAAAATTAGCAAGTTAATTTTATCCCCTTCTACATTTTCTCAATCGTTTTGCTTACTCCACCTTTTATTGTAAAACATGTCAGTGACTCTCCTATAGTAGGTTGGCTATCGAGGCAACCTTCCCCCTGAAAACTACAGCCCCCAACAACCCAACGGAATTGTATTCGTACTATTCACAAATTTAGAAATTACGAAGCGCAGCGTCTTCCTTTAATATCGTTTCCATAAATATTCTTCGTTAAAAATGTGCGCAAAATTTAATGTTTGTTATGTAATTTTAATATTATCATTCCAAATTATTGATTAAAAAAACGATCTGATATATTAGATATTACGAAACAGTCCCAACTCACTATATAAAGTCATTATGACATATACAACGCTACTGGCTTTTGACGGCTGTCATCGTCATTGACCAGCGTGACGTCAACAACGCCATTTTCAGCGGCAAATCAAAAACGACACATTTTAAATGGAAATTATAGAAAATTTATTCGTCAACATAAAATAAAATAAAAATGCATTCGTTATGTATTTCTTAGTTTTTGGGGAACAATGAAAATATCTTATTGTGCAATCTTATTTTGTCTTTCCTCATAATTTGATTGAGATGTTAAAGTTTCCTTCTTTTTATAATATATCTAGTACAAATTCACACTGTTTTGATGCATTTTACTGTAACTTATATTCAAATAATTTGGAGAAAGATCTCAAATTTTTATTTTGGCAACGCCATCGAGTTCAAATTGTTTCATGGGTCTGTCAAAAACTGTTGGTCTCCTGTACAAGTTATATATCCTTATCTTCAGAATAATATGATAAAACTCAATATAACATTGGTCACCTGCAATATAATCGATTTGCTGTTTCTCTGCCAATATCATTCACATTGTGAATATGTTAGGATAGGAGGTATTGTTTGCGTCTAATTTCTTTCACCTTTTGTTAAAATCTTTGATACAATTTATTATATAATTCAGTCATCTTTATCAGGACCCATAAGTTCCGAATCATTGCAACCTGCTGCTCAAATACTGCCATAAGGTCGCCCCAAGGTCAGGCACATGTTGCGGGTAGCGGGTTGCGAGTCACACCACCTTATCTTCTACTCCTGACTGTCTGTGTCTGTACTCTGTTACCGGACGGGAACATTGGCCAGGTAATTCAATATTTGCTGGAAATTGCTCTCAATTTCTGATTCACTTTATTTTTCACGGGTTGATTTTTTTTAATGTTTCGCTCGGAAATTTGTTTATTTTTCTATTCTTATCCTTCGGTACTCTGTCTGTTACTCTACCACCTGTAAGAAATCTTGGCCAGGTAATTCAATACATTAGATGCTGTACATGCATTCTTCTCCGATTTGTTACTTGGTCATACCATCGTAAAATATTGCTTGCAATTGTCAGTCTAAAGATTTATATTTCGTAATTTTCCCACTTTTCTACGATATAATACAATATAATGTATGTTTCAATCGTTCTGATGTAATGTTAGGTCAGGGGGCGGCAGACCGCGGCTCTTTGCATTATTGGCGCTCTTTGCATTCTAATTTCACCTCCACTCAACCGGCCTTATGAGGTGGAACTACCGGGCGAACTTTGACTCGAAGAGCATTAGATTTTTTTTCAGATATCCTAAATCTTCTTTCTTCTTTTTGTACAGAACTCATCCACGCAAATGAAAACTTTAAAATGATTTGTCTTAGGAATCGGTTCTTTCTGCGTTGAAATTTTTATTTTTTTTCTCAGAAACTCTAGCCACATCCCCCCCTTCATATTGCTGTGGTGCATTTGTTGCCCTGTTTCCTTGACAAGTTGGCTTTTCTCACGTGAAAGTCTGCTGACCCAGGGGTTGGGCGAGATTTAAAGTGAATATAGGTATTCCTTATAATACTTTAATTGTTTTCGTAATAATTCGCGATGTCCAATTCCTCGGCTGGCTTCAATTCAATTCCTCCTCAAGCAACATTTTCCGCTTACTGTGGTGGTAGTAGGAGATTTAAAAATATTGTCAGATTATTCGTAACCCGGCAATGTTTGTCTCTCTAAAAAAATTATATATATTGATCTCTAAGTAGGCTACATCCAAAGATATTAGAAGAACGAGATGTGCTATGCGCAGTTCGTACTGAGTGGAATTGTTTTGCCGAGTGTCGCCGGTTTTGTTCACCAATACTACTGCACACCTTCGCTCACGCTAAGGCATCGCTAAGGTATCCGCACTAATACATAGAACAGATTTCTGTGCGTACACGTCCCGATACCGTTCAAAGTACCCTAATTAGGTAGTACTCCGGCTACGGTCCGGCGGCCAACATAGCATATCTCGTTCTTCTAATATCTTTGGCTACATCCAAGTTTAAATACTCGGAAGTTAAATGCACATTTAGCTTATTTTAATCATAAATCTCAGGAAAAGCTGTGAACATTTCACGGTGCCAAAACTCACCGTTCGAGAGTTTCTGTTTAATAAGTGAGATTTATACAGTAATAATTTATATGTAGAATAAAAATCAAATATGCATATGATTTTAATATTAGTTTTACGAGTTTTCCCGAATTCTGGTTTAACGACACGATTTAAACTGATATAGACGTTAAGAAAATTTGACATTGCATAAAATTGACTTTTTATTGCATAGAGTTTTCGTGAACCTGGATCGTAAATCGTCACCTTGAAGTACAGGCTCTAGCGGCACTTTTAATTTCATCAGTTTATTACATACTTGCTTTTACACCACCGTGCCTTCCTGACACCTAAATCTCCCGTCTCCTCACCTATTTGGTAGACATTCTCAATAGCGATGGACATAATCGTCATCAAGTTAAAAATTTCGACAGTTAAAATAATTCATTCAAACTCGATGAAAATGTAATAAAATCAAAGGATAGTCGCAATAATCGAATCTCGGATACGAATCGAACGAGTCTTTAAAAAACGTTTCTTTCGATCAAATCGCCGTCGGTTTGATAGACAAAAATTTCTAATTAATTTATTGACTACATATTTGTAATAAGCATTTACTTTGTGGCTCGTCATAATTTACAATAAAAGATATTCTTCTAGATAGATCTTCCTTCGTCAGGAGAGATTGTTTTAATATTCTCCTGACGAAGGAAGGGTGCTTCCGAAACCGGTAGATTACAATTAAAATTAAAGTGGTCTAAAACAAATTTATATCTTTTATTGTAATTTATTGCCTAATTAAAACTAGTTTGATTATTTAACACTGTACCCATAATTTTAATTCATATTTAGATTGGTTGGAAAAAATTGGCACTCGGCAGAAAGTCCACTTAACAATCAATAAAGTTTACGTGTAGTACAAATATACACAAAATAAGTAAGCAAATTATAATTGTTGTTTGGTTTACTGTGTTCTGATATGCTGTGCCTAACTATAAAACAGTTGCATAGATTTTATTTGAAGATGGGTAGCAAATGTGTAAGAGTAAAATTGTCAACAACGTTGTCACGTAATTCTAAATGATAGGTCACCCGTAAAACCTTGAAATCGTGAACAAATCAACCTTGGTTCGCAACATTTAAAAACAAATTGATAAATAATTGTCAATCAGCGGCGATTAATTTATTAAAATCAGCTAAAAATAATCCGGATGTATGTTATAACATCCTCGTTAGCCTCTCAGAATAATTTGTTTTTAATTTGCTTTTTGGAACATCTCGTATAGGTCTCTTAGAAATCGTTGTATCTCCCTTACTATTATGGTGAGAAATATGATATAAACGGTGTTAGAAAGAGAAAACACCACGGTTTATATTCAAATCCAGAAGTTAACCACAGAATATTTTTATTTTTGAATTATGTCTTACAGCACTTATATTAATAACTGCATCACTTGTTTTTGTTTACACATAATTGTTCTTTAATTTATTGCTATTATTATCCTGTTTACCACTGTACGCTTTTAATTCGATTATCACTGTATTGTAAAAGCAGAGATGTGCATCTCTACGAAACCAAGTTTTTAAAAATATAAATATCGCACAAGTGTCCAAACTGCTCCCAATCAAAATGAAAATAAAATAAAGGTATTTAGGCATGTTTTATAAAAATTTACGATACTTTTTTAATAATAATTTTTCTATGAAACAACAAAAAATTGAGGTGACAGTATTGTTTATAATAAATTTGTATAATATAATATATATGTGTTTTTCTCTTTTTTTAGTTATCAGTAATTTTAGTTAGAAACATGTAAGGTGGTGCATTTAAAAAAATTGCATTCCAGATTTTAATATTTCAAAAATTATATGTTTATTTCTAGATCTCACTTTTCAAAAACAGTTTTTAGTTTTTAGATACGTTCAGAAATATACTATTTATGTGGATTTTATTGCACTTTGACGGCCTCCGGGGCAATTCGAAGGAAGCGGGTTATAATCCCGGCGTGTGCAAATAAATTTTATCTAATGAATTTGTGTTATTTCACATTAAAAATAATATGTAATATACTTACGGCACTTTCCAGAATGGAAGGTACTCTTAGTATCGCCCTGGTGGTCTTAAAGCATTCAGAATTGAAAAGTTGCTTGAAATCGCTTTAGCCATGTTTGGTGACCAGATCTGAATAGTCAGGTACTTCCCCGTGTTCTTCTTCCCCATCTCCTCCCCCTCCCCACTACCTTCAGTCTCAGAACTTACCCTAATTGTGGATGCCACAATCTCACTGGCTCCAGACGGTTGGGAGTAGTTGGGACTCTTGAGCGGTCCACCTTCTGATGCTAGAGGCCTGAGGGGTTATCTTCATAGATATCCATCTCTTCCTAGTTAATGTTGGTGCAATTGAAACAAGTGGACACTGGTACTCACCTGCAATTAGTCTTGCTACAAATTCTATATCTGTGATTTACCTAATTTAACCGGATCATCCGGAAATTACTCGGTTAACGGATCGTGTATTGAATGTTCATTCTAGCCTTGGAATACTCTCTTGCCCGATAACGGACTCTATTAAAGTACTACTGATTGTACTTGTACATCGTTGATTAGAATTATTAATATTATAGTTCAATTTCCCTATAAATATGTAATGGTGAATGTAGGAATCGAATCATGCTTGTAAATTAATGATTATACATCTGCCCTGATGATGGACACTGCAATGCTAAAGAAGGTGGTAGCGCAACACGGTATAATACCCCAAAAACAACTCACTACAATACTTTTGGCCGTGAAAATCTCAAATCATGCCTAATATTGAAACAATTTTAATTAACTTTGTAAATCACACGAAATAAAGGCCATTTCCGCGACTTTAATATTTATCGTGACCTCTGTTTGTGATCGTAGTATTTAATTGCAATGGATTCGTTTTACATTACATTTTTTTTAGATTTGTAATATTTTGAATTAATCACTCAAAATCTACCTTTCCCCCTGTGAACATTTTAATTGACACTACTTCCCCGCGGTTTCCATTATATTCTATAATCACTTCCCGCGTTGTTCATTTGATTTGACCCCCTCCCCCCACCTGTGTTAATTTATTAGTCAAATTCCATTTTTATTTAACAGTCGCCCTCCGCAACAACAAAAATCTTTTTTTTTTTCTCCATATGAAGCAGTTACTTTGTGATGTGACATTATAATTTAAAATTAAACAATAACTTTGTAAACATCACTTATAGGTAAATACTTAATGCCGACCGGGTTTCACTACAACCGTAGCTTCATCAGGACTGAGTATTATACAGTCCTGATGAAGCTACGGTTGTAGTGAAACCCGGTCGACATTAAGTATTTACCTATAAGTGATGTTTACAAAGTTATTGTTTAATTTTAAAAAACAAAAATCTTCTTCGGATGGCATTGACTTCAAAATCTTTCTTCAGAGGAAATTAGAACACGGAGGAAATCCTTTATCTTGTCTGTAAAAGAATAATACTTTAACACTTGTCATGTTAAAACGCTGACATGTGGCTTTGTGGATTCCATGACATTAAATCTTTGTCGGCATAATGACAACGTAAGTACGATATGTTTTATAATGACAATAATTGCGTAGATCACTGACCAGCGGTCTTGTAACTTGCAGTAGGTAATAATTCCCTCATCTCGACGGCTAAATGTCACGGCCTTTCGTTCGCCTCTCGCGATGTACCATCTGTAACAACTTACTGTATCGGAAAATGCAATTGGCACGGTATAAGTAAAATTGAACCAGTCAAAAGTTGGCTATTCTTAAAACGGGTTGTATCACATAATTTGAACAATTCATCAAATTTCAAAGTTGACTTTCAAGAAGGTTCTATTCAAGTTCTGTTATTATTTAAGTTTTGTGAAATAACTGGCCAATAATTATATAATAACTTAAACAGAACCTAAATACAGAACTTAAATAAAAAGTCTAAATATTGATATTTTAGGAAAATCTCGCCGGCCAGCCGATAATCGTGGCTCTTCATGTTACATAAAATGACTGCAGTATCAAAACTGTCACAACTCGTTAATATCAAAATAAATTATCTCTCATTAAATGTTAAAACGTAATAGACAGTTTTTTTTCATAAAAATTAAGCACATGCTACAAAAATAGATAAAACGATACGATACATAACAGTAACGTTTCAGATAGCAATTAAAAACGAATGACACCATTATTTAGGACCCCAAAACACGAACGAATTGGGACGAGATACTCTTTATGCAAATCCGCTTCATTACGAACCGGTTCGCGAAACACTTTCAATTTTCAATAAATCATCTCGGTTGCTTTTTAAAATACTTAGCAATTCATGGTACAATTATTATTAGCATAATTCCACTGTAAACCGATTGTTAGGTTTTTTATTACGAAAAAAATAGTCTCAATGTTTTTTTTCTCCCGTCTTATGATGCAACGATTGTGATTACGATTTTTCATAATTACTACTGTTCGAAAAAGATTTTAATTTGTTTTAATTTTCATTTACCTAAATCTTATTCTTCATTCTGAATATTTTGGTGACTTTGGCCTATCTTGTGCCAGGAGTACGTTTTAAGTATTCTCACTATTCTTGTTTCAACCGTATTCTAACGAAAGGTGCTCCGAAGAACTAGGGTCATTAAACACGCGTGCCCAATATTCACTTTTTACCGTGCTATCATTTACCCCTCTAATGTCTTATGCAATTAGATATCATTTAAAAAAACAATATTTTTATGTGCTCAGCGATTTGGCTGTGAACTGATTTGTCTTTTTACGTGCTTCCCCGCTCCTGCAATTTGGGTTTCTTCAAGCCCTGGTTCAGTCCTTGCTTTCCTCGATAAGATCCTCCATACAGCTTCCCCAAGTATGTCTCGTGTGTTAAAGTCAATATAAATAGAATATCATAATTGCGAGCGACCTTTGCTTCTCTTCCCCAAGGACGCCATCCGATATTGTTTGAATGCTAACAGTCATTCGGTAACCATGTCACTTGAACAGAATACCCCATATCATTTGCGGGCGACCTCTGTTCGATTCTTCCCCAAGCCGAAACGCCATCATTTATATTTTATTACAAACTAGCTGAAATACACAGCATTGACCGGGATTTATCCTGTTTTAAGGGATGGTGGTGGTTTTTTGAAATTTCAAGTAGACAGTGACATTTCTATTATTTTGAAGATTAAATGTGCAAATTTTCAATAATCTCGGAATCTCGGGGCCTCCACGCCACAGACACTCTTCTTTATGTAGATAGACAAATGGGGCCTTCATGATTCTGAATTTGTCATGAACCAAATGAAGACCCAGACGTCGTGCGTTCATTTCATCGGATGTCTAAGTCCTCCATTACGACGCAAGCAAAATTTTCCGCTTACTGTGATGGTAGTAAGAGACTTTCAAATATTGTGAGGTTATTCATGACCCGGGAATGTTTGTCTTTCTTTGAAAAATATATATAAATCCTTCGTAGAAAATTGTCACCTGCACCAGCTTCCTGAAGGAACGTCTGTCTTGAACCAAAAGAATCCCGATGCCGTCGACTGATTTATAACATCCCACACCAAGAATAATAAGTAATAAGTTTTCTTCCATCTTCTAACCTCTTAGAATTTATTCATTTTTATTTTCTTACCGTACAGTTTTCATTTTCTTCCCGATTTAACGACCCTTGGCTTGTGTTTTTGATGTTATTACCGAGAGCGATATGCCCCCACCCCCTGACTCGGCATTTTCCGATATTCAGAGCGGTAAGATAACGAATGAAGGAAATTGGATAAAAAATTACTGCGATCAACTTTGCGATTGTTGCCGAAATTACTTGTCATTATCCCCAACTGCCGTAAACCTTTAGTGCCTGATGATTTTCGTGATGGTTTTCCTTTTCAAAAATTACTCTAATCCTGATTGTTAAACAGTTTTGAAATATTTTCAAACTTTATTGCGTAATTTATTTTTAAGTTCCTCGGGTAAAGAATAATTATTCGAATAAACATCGAGTAAAACATGTTATCAGCATACGAAAGGAAAACGGAATTGTGTAAAGAATCTAGTTTAAAAGTGGGGCTTTAGTAATATACACATAAATTCCCCGTATATAAGGGTAGGAAGAGAGGATTAACCGTTACATGACCTATATTGGCACACACTCTTGGGGCCACATTTGCATTCACGCATCGTCTCTCATACATGCTTTTCTCAAGTACTTGAAGCTCTCATTCGTGCCATGTTTTTTTTTTCCCTCGGGCGTCCGCCACTTCTTCCATTCATAGAATAATATATCATGTATTATTTTTCTACGTTGATCAGATAAAAAATGTTTATTTATATGTAAGAATAAACGGCCTGCAAAATCCCGTGTGATTTTAACAAGTCAGCAATACTCATTTTTTATCCGTGGGCGGCTTGTGAGCAAATTAAAGAAATCTCTTTGTCAGGTTGATCTTGACTTTATATGGTAATAAAATTATTAAATAATTCAAACCAGTCTTTTTAAATACATATACGAGTATTTGGATGAATTGAATGGAATCTTGGAAGTAGAAACTAACCCACTTCCCGACGTCCGATCGTGCTGAAACTCAACATATAGACTCGTTGTCAATGACAATGCATTCTATCACTCACACACTTTTTTCTGATATTTAATAATATTATCAAAATTTACAGCAGTTAATATACGAAATAAATCTCGGTATCATTCAATAAGGATTTGGCTTAAAATTGATAGCGCGGTTTACTCATTTTATTTTATTTTATTTGTAAAACTAACAGTTGTAATTATTACAAGGTATGGTGTAGTAAGTGTTAATTATTTTGCCAATAATAGGTTTTCACTTAGGTATTTTAATTATTTAGTGAATATATATAATATTTATGAAAGAAAAAAAAGTTACATTAGCCTATAGGGATGGGATGGCGGAAGGGAGGGGGATGGGATGGATCTAGTCTGTGTAATGTGTAGCTTGTACGTATGTGTATTAATAAAAAATAATAATGATAATATAATTATTTATTGATTTTAGGTTTGAAATTGTGGGGTGCTGAGTTAAATAAGTCTAATTCACTGTATGAAGTATTAAAATTGTATGAAGCACGGTGAATAAAAGCATTTTGTTTTGAGTTCGTGTTACATTGAGGGATGTTTAATGTGTGATTTTGTCTGGTTTGTCTGATGGGTACTCTTAATTGAATTCTTTCTAGTAATTCCGGGCAATCTATCACAGAGGTGGCAATTTTAGTCAATCCTTCGGGAGGGAGGTTCAATCCTCAATCAAAAGATGTATATTAAATACATCTATTAATAAAAATATATGTATTATGGTAAAAAGAAACTGGTTGATTTTTCCCATCATACAACAACAAGAATTATAAATGTAGATTTTACCCCTCCTGTATTTTCAATAAATCAACCTATTTATTACAAAGTCAATATTTATAAGTTTGCAAATAAATTCCAAATTAAATGCATTATTTTATTTCGCTGTTTAAGTAACTACTAAGTAGACACTGTGAAGTATGTCAAATCAAATGTGTTAAATGTCAGAGCCAAGTCCCACATTCGAAGTGGAGTTGGTTTCTCACAGACTACGTAAGTTGGGTCTCTTACGTCAGAAATAGCACCGGCGCGAAGAATCTAAATTATCCTCTAAATGTATTATAATCGTAAATATATTTCATCGTCTAGAAAAATACAATATCTGGTGCTTACCGCTAATTTTATAGTTGAAAAACGTTTTATAAAATTTTCAAACCGTTTTCCAAAACTATTTTAATGGTTAGGTCCTGTTTTCATTGATCTTAAATATAAATAACTTACATCCGTAGGGATCCCTCTAGAAAAGTTAGAGATTTTAGTAATACAGGGTTTTCCAATAAGAGGTGTTATTTTGAATAGCCCGCTATTTCGGTAGATGTTACTTTTGAAGCTGTCATTTTTTGACATTTGACAAGTAGAAAGTACGCCATTAATAAAAATGGAACGATACACACTTCAACAACGCATTGACATTATTAAAATTCACTTGAGTGAATCAAATGCAAATCATCTTGAGTGATAAGGCCCATTTCCATCTCGGTGGCTTCGTCAACAAGCAAAATTGTCGCATCTGGGGCTCGGAAAACCCAAGAGTTATAGTTGAAAAGCCTCTCTATCCTTAACGTGTGACTGTTTGGTGCGGTTTATGGTCCGGACGAGTCATTGGACCTTACTTTGTAAAATGAGGCTGGAGCAACAGTTACGGTGAATGGATTGCGCTATCAAGAGATGATTAATGATTTTTTATGGTCGGAATTAGATGGTATTGATCTGGACAACGTTTACTTTCAACAAGACGGCGCTACGTGCCACACAAGCAACGAAACCATTGATCTTTTACGATTGAATATCAAATAACACCTCTTATTGGAAAACCCTGTATATGCGTCGAGCGAACCCCCGTTATTATAGTCTTACGTCGTCTCAATGCATCGTCTCATACATACCCTTCTGTCTTTCTGACTCTTGACATGACCTTGTCTTGTTAATTAAAAAAATATCTGCCATCATTTAATTTATGTACAACAGCATCAGTGCGATCTCCGATGTGTTCTATTTTGATGACCGTGATAAAAACATCAACCCGGCTATCCATAATATCATTACAGTCACTAAATATTTCACACATCAGAGTGGAGGTGTCATCAGTCGTTATCGCATCATCGCTATTCCAATCAAATTGCAGAACATATTTTGACGTTTTTATTTTTTCATAACAGTATAAAAGTAATGTGTGAAGAATTTTACTACGGAATAATAATAAAAAATAAATGTTTCGTTGAAGAAGAAGATAATAATAATAAATATAAACGAAACATGAAATAGAACAAGACACAGAAAAAAAAAGATAACTGTCCAACTAGGAATCGGACCCAGGATCTCTCGTGGATCTACCGGGACAGCGTCTTAACCATTCAACCCATTGGGACCTATTTATTAAACGTCATATTTGTCGATCTCATCTTTATTAATTAATTCAGAATTAGAAATATGAGATCGACAAAAACCTTCCCTATCTCCTTCCCCTCACTACCTTCAGCCTCATAACATGCCCCAATTGGGGACGCCATTGTCTCACAGGCAGAGACGGTTGGGAGCAGTCGGGGCCAGGTGCGGGCGGTTCCTTAATAAATATTGGGTGGTTCACCGAGCAATTCATCAAGAATTTAATATATATAAAAAAAAAGTATAAATACGTATTTAAAATATATTACCTATTTATAGATAAGACCCTTTTATTTTATACTACATATTTATTATTAAGTCAATTTAAAAGAGTTTTATTCAATTATATAAAGAGATTATTATAATTATATGAGAATAGAGATACCAGAATAATTCTATACTACATATAACAGACAGATCTGATAATGACACAATAATAAACAAACGTTTCACTTTGCGGTGCGGGTGCACATAAACAAAATGTTAATTTTAAGGTGAAGCTTAATGCTAAATAACTATTTTGATTAATATTTATAATGAATTGGTTTACATTGTGAATACCAAAAAATATGCTTTAGATAAGGTTTACCTATCGTTTCGCTTGAGTAGAATACAAATTTAAAAAAAAAAATTCCACAATAAAAAATATAAATGTAAGCTACATAAAAAATATTTTTTCAATAGAAATGTATGAACGCGTAAAGAAACAACTTTTATAAAATACAGTATTATAGTTAAGATTATCTGTGACAGTTTCACTTGATCAACTTTTTTGCTTTCTTATAAAATAAAGTTTTGTGCTTGAAATCGAACGTTTCTAGACTCCGTTTTTCAAGCGATTTTAATGCCATTACCTACAATATAAGGTATACCAAGAATATATACATTTTTGGCTTGTAGCTTCCTCTTAACTGTAAAACAATCTAAAAACTAATAATGTGTATGTCAAGTAGGTTCCCTTACCCAGGGGCTGTATTGCAAGATAATAATAATATTAGACGAGACGCACAGCTGACCCGTTGACTCATGATTGCATTTTACAAGAGAAATATTAATTACTATCTTGTTCAAACCGTAGGTCAAGAATATGTAATTCCTTCGCTGGAGCCCTTTCTTCGGATACTCTCGATTCTCTTCGTGTCATCTCCGTGCCGCAAGCCGCACGTCCAGCGGCAATTTCGATTCTCTTCGTGTCATCTCCGTGCCGCAAGCCGCACTTTCAGCGGCAATTTCGATTCTCTTCGTGTCATCTCCGTGCCGCAAGCCGCACGTCCAGCGGCAATTTTTTCGCTACATTTTGTGTGTTAGGTTTAGCGATGTAAGCTAGGAGCTACATACAAAATGACCATTCCCAAGCCGGGCATTTGAACTCTATCACCCAGAATGGTGAGTACCTCGGTTCGTAGCCGTCATAACTGGCGTGCGGGAAGCAAAGCAATAAATTATTCTCAGCCAAATTATAACATATTTAGATTAAGTATTATTAAGTATAATATTATGTAGGAATGCTGTAAAGGAGGAATTAAAATATTATTAGGCCGTCCTTAACACGCGTGATGTCTTTCAAATAAATAATAATGATGAAATTATGTAATGTATTCGGTCGGAAAAAACCAGCGCAATAAAAATAAAGCAATGTAACATTATTTCCACTGAAATTGCACGGGTTTCCTTATCATCGTTAAAGACGTCACTTATTAATTTTATTATTATTGCTAAATGGAACCATTCGGATGTCGACGTATTTGATAATAATAATACATTTCTGTTTGTTTATCTGGAAATCATATTGTATCATCTTAATCTTAATATATGCAAAATAAAAAGCCTGCGTATGTTTGCGCCAGCTAAACTCGAAAAGTAGTCGACCGATATCGCTGAAACTTTTAACGTTTGTTCTTATTAGTGCCAGGAGTGTTTAGAGAGTGTTTAGTGGTTTGAATGGTAGAAGAAGTTGGGGGCGCCCGAGAAAGATCGGGGTATACTAGTTATTTATAATATAGTCGACATTCCGATAACACACACCACACACGGACAAAGACACTTTCAATACTACGCAACCAAACTTTTTAACAGTATGCCCATTACTTTGAAACAACTAATGACTACAAATACATCTACAAACTTTCTCAAAAAACATATCGTAGCCTGGATAAAAAATCAAGATATTCACTTTATTCAAAAGATTATAATTCCAAACCAAACATAACAAAATATGATAAGTAAAATTAAATATTATACACGTTCTTCAAGAATTTATCCAAAAATACATACACGAATATACAGGGTGTCCGGAAACTCGTAGTACAAGCGGGAAACTGGTGAATCTACATCACATTTGGAGTCGATTTTGTAGTATATTTTTTTTTTATTTGAGCTTTCGTTATCGAGTAAATCGAGTTAGAAGTTGATTTTTTTTTTTTTTTTTTTTTTAATCAAATTCTTATAAATTATTACTGAAGATCAAAGTACCCAACTAATTAAAACTATTTGAAAGTAAAACAAATGAAGAAACTCGGATTTGAAGCATTATTTTGAAATCACCCATTTAACCCGGTGTAATCATAAAATATTTCTGCTCTGCAGGGTTAAAACATCTGTTGTTCAACCCTAAACACCAGAAAAAACTTTAACCCTAAAATAGCCGAAAAATATTTTTTTTTGGTTTTTTTTTTTTTGTGAAAATGCTCAAAAAAAAAAAAATTTATGTTTTTTTGGGTTCCCCATGTGGTGTAGATTCTCCAGTTTCCCGCTTGTACTACGAGTTTCCGGACACCGTGTATAAATGTGTGTTTTCATGTTTCAATATATGTCTGTGAAAAAAAAAAAAAAATTTCTACTACAACACATAAATACCTGTCACACTTAATCACAAACACGTAAACACCTCAGCACAGGTTCTCCTAGTGAGGTGTTCACGTAACATACATTATCACCCACACACAGTTTTACCTATATCAACCTATGTTCTTTATTTTTTATACCTTTTTTCTGTACTTTTTTCTCTGTACTACAATATAAACCACTGTAATCATTTGTATAATGTGTATTCAAGAATAGACATAAATAAATAAATAACTTCAATGGAGTCGACCCAACCATCGAATCTTCGTTTAGAGTCGATAAAATACATACTTACACTTCGCTGCGCAGAAAAGTCTCACGATGGACTGCGCTGTACTGCTGCAGTGCAACCTTACTTTTCTGCGCGGCGGCATGCATGGCATGGAGCGGCGGCATGGAGCGGCGCGTGGTACCGCCGTTCCGAAGTGTACTTGTGGCAGAGCCTAATGCAATCAGATGGCGATGTTATGACTCGACTATGGAATGCTTTCTTTGTGCAGAATACATTGAAAAAATATTTTCTATTTCGCTCAACCTCACTCAAAACAACGGATAGAAAATATTGATGTAAATTTTAGCAACTTGTTTGACATCTTTTTAAAAATATTATTCAGTTTTCACTGCAGTATTATTTTACTTTAAAACAATGAGGGCGAACATTCCCTGGTTGCGAATAAATAACTTATACGCAGGATAGGCAGAGATAATGGATCGCCGAACAACTCGGTTTTGGCACACACTCCTTGCCTCATTCACATTCATACATATTCTTCTGTTACCTGGCACCAACTCAAGTATTCTATTCACATGATCGTGCCAGGTTTTCCTTGTGCGTCTCAGAATTCTACTATATTTAAAAAAAATAATAATTAAAATCTAATTTAATAATATAATTATTAAGTTCTGCAAGTATTTCTTGGTTTTTCTTATTGTTATTGTTTCGGCTTTGAAGGGCAATTTCAAACTGTGGTTATAACCACGTTTAGACGACTTATTTATATGATTCTATTTTACCCTCTCCCAATTTAAAATGATTTATTACCGGTTAAACCGATTTACTGATACTATAATTCATATTCCGCTTATACTCTTCTCTGTGTCCAAACTATCTAAGCGTCCCTTTATTAATCTTACTCATTACGCTTACATCAGCCTTGCATTCTACCATCACATCACGGGAATGTGCCTAGTTAGGTGGTCTTAACACACCCAAAAATTGTAAAATAACAAAAAAAAACACTGAATAATGAAAAATAAATAAAAATCTTTGAGGATCTCCACATTTTTCACACGGTCATAAACGGTTTTATCACATGAGGTTTACGAATAACCTGACAATAATATTCGAGTTCTTCTTGATAACCATCATGCGGAAAATTGATTGAGCAATTTATTTATTTATTAGTAATTAGTAATATAAATAAAAATGTTAATGTCCGTTTGTTAAAAATCTCAAATCTCCGAATGTTCATTCCCGATTACTTTGAAATTTTGACACAATGTTGCATTCGAATACGCGTGTGTTTTTTTGCAGATGTCACCAGTGACTAGTAAAAACGTTAGTTTAGTTTTTTCTTCTCTTAATGAACACAAATTATGGCGTGTTTAGGACCCAACATCTATTTTTGGTTTTTAGTTTGGGTTTAATTAAAAGAAAATAGTCTAAAAAATAACTGACTCACTACTATTATTTTATCAAAACATGGCGTGAGGAAAAGACGTCCAATTTTTCCTTTTTTCAACGAAATAGCTAGTGAAATTAATTTACCATTTCCAGAAATTGAAATACTTACTTCTCATTATTATCTAACTGATGCAATTTTTTTAAATAAAATGTGCGCATAGCTATTTTCTGTATATTTGCCCAACTAATATTTTTTTATTAGTATGTCAAAACATCGAATTATCCGTATCTTAAACTAAAATACACTATTTTCCACTTTCGGTTACTGCAATAGTCGTTTCTCATTGTTATATAATTGATACAGAGGGTTTTTAAAAATAAAATGTCCCTATTTACCGTGTCCCGTTCCGGTATATCTGTATATTTATTTACCTCTGGATATATAATAATATTTGGCTAATTTGTATAGCGCCGTTTTCATGAAAAATCACCTGAAGCGCGCTGTACAAATATATTTATTAAATAATTAATGCTAGAACTTTTATTTTATTTTTTGGAATAACTTAGTGAGTAAAACCTCAAATTGTAATATTTAATTATTGAAGACAATAATTAGCGATTCCTAAACGAAAATATGAAATAGAAAATATACGGTCACATCTAAAACCCAAGGACCCTTGCCTTGTCGGGGCACCGCTCTACCAACTGAGCTAATGCGACCTTATCTCCTTCGGTCATAATTTAACTGTATCATACTTCGAATAAGAACTACCAACATTGCCTTCATTTTCTCGCCGCACATTTTTTCATACATAATAAATACTAGAACTACTGACATAAAACTAGTGACTTACATCTGAGACTTATAATATCTAGTGACTTACGACTAAGGCCTATAACTACTATCTTAATGACTATATATTTACATATGTAGAAACTTACAACTAACATTAACAAACTAATTTACTAGCGCCAGAAGAAGAAGGAAGTTCTTTAATATTAGGGTGTTTTTAAAATTAATTTTAGAACACGAGTGCAAAATGCGCCCAATGGGTTAGCTGGGTATACATCTTAAGGCGATGCCATACCTTAGAGTAATAATATATTATTACTCTAAGTGCCATACCTACTAATGCAAAATCATGTATTTTTGGTTTGAAAATTTGGTCGCCTAGAAATGTTTCAGATGCTTTAATTAAATACTGCGAGTAGAATACATCTTGGCCTTTGAAATGATCGAGTATTTTTTAGATAAGTCTTTTTATAAGCCCAGAAAAAAAAAAGTAAAGTCCTATGAAAACTGCTTTAAAGTTCAAAATCTCCTACTTACAAACCCATTTTCGGTTATTGTATAATGTGGTAAATTAAGTTATTTATAAAATGATCGAAAAAAAAATATTTATGGCCATGCACTTTTTGGCCATGTTTTTTTCTTGCATAAATCAAAACAGGCGGATGGTGTTAGGCGGGAATTTAAACCTTATCGCCATGTACGTAAGGGTTGTTATTGATAGCGGCTCAATTTAAAATATTACACGACGTAGTGCATCGCCTTAACGAGGCAAACGATTGACAGGCCGTTTTAGATAACTAGTCCTTCTAGAATCGATACA
Organism: Hesperophylax magnus; assembly: GCA_026573805.1. Classification (NCBI taxonomy): domain Eukaryota; kingdom Metazoa; phylum Arthropoda; class Insecta; order Trichoptera; family Limnephilidae; genus Hesperophylax; species Hesperophylax magnus. The sequence continues at coordinate 767,396 of JAIUSX010000016.1, forward strand.
TCAGTCCATTAACACAATTAAAATCAAATAGATACACAACAATCACTTTCCCAATACTGTGCCACCTTCTGAAAATAGATGAACACAAAAATCACGACCGGTCCGCTCAATGGGCGAGTATATCATTATTTTTTTCTTCATGCAGCTATTTTTACCTGTGTCAATAAGTGTTTCGGGCGTCCAAAGCCTATAGCTAGTTCGTTCCTATTATTTTACAGCGTTGCCAAACGCCGCTTACCTTGTGACAAAATTATTGTTTTTTTTTTTTTTCATTTTCGCCGAATTTCGTTTCAAATGCATGCCCGGTATTACAGTCACATCCAGCAACGTATAGCTTATGTATTATACCATCTTGATTCTTATCAAGGTGATATCGCATAGCTTGACACGCTTAACTTACGCTTAGCTACACATTCTAGATGGTAAAAAATACGTGGGCTTATTTACAAACATCCGACATTGAAAAGCTACAAGATAAAAGTATTTTACTAATTGGTGAATAACTCATCTTCTAACAACAAATAAGATGAATCTAAGGACGGGTAGTGTAAGTAAATATGATGAATCTAAGGACGGGTTGTTTCGGAAAATATGAACAATTCATCAAATTTCAACGTTAATTTTTGGGTTCTGTGTAAGTCCTATACAAGTTCTGTTATTATATAATTATAGGCTAGTTGTTTGACAGAACTGAAATAGTAACAGAACTTGATAAAAGCTTTCACTTGAAAATTAACTTTGAAATTTGAAGAATTGTAAATTATCCGAAACAACCCGTCCTAAGTTTCAAGTTCTGTGAAAGATTTTTTCAAGTTCTGTTATTATTTCAGTTCTGTCAAGTAACTAGCTTATAATAATATAATAACATAACTTGAATACATAGACATATGAATATTAGTAGACCTGCCCTAATTGATTAAAAGCGTATTATCCCCACTCCCCATACCGGTTCCATTGGAGCCGGCTGTGCTCGCGTATGGCCTCAAGTGAAATTTGAAAACGTGACGTCATCATTCTTGTGCGAACTATGGTCGAGGCATCATCGGTTCATTTTACGAAATAACACGGCAAAATGTTGACTTGTGCTATGAAAACTTGTAAAAATAGATGTGAAAAAGAGAATAAACCCAATTGTCGTATTACATTCCATATATAAGCATTATTTTACTTTATTTTAAGCATATTCACATCGTATAATACGGATCAGTTGTAGAAACATGTCTGGACGCGAAACACAAAGCTGGTTGGTTGCTGGGAAGTAAATTATGAACATTTATAAAAGTGTCTTAACTAAATACTTAAACGAAATATTCGACTCTGAAAATAGAACCGAATTTTTTTGCCGAATTTGGACTTCGCAAATTTGTTCATAACGTGGCGAGTAATTTGCGCTCCCATGTAAAAATGTCTATTCATTCAAAAGCAGATTTTACTTTTAAGAAGTAAATGGTGATATTATAATCCGAGATGCCTATTTACTGTCAGATTGATTTATTGACGAATCACAGTCAGCTTCACCCCCTTCGTTCTTCAACAGTTGATTTTACCCTTCGCCATTATCTTCTCGTCTATTAATTCCTATGTCTGTGCTTGAATAGGACTTTCACAGAACCCGAAAATGTTGAAATTTGACGAATTGTTCAAATTCTCCACAAACCAAACAACCCATCCTAAATCCAGTTCCACCGAATTACCTAATATGGCGGGGAAACACAATTTACATACTTAAGGTTAAACGTAACGTTCGTTATAATCTACGTGTTCATAGACGGCGCTAATTTATGAAAATACACTTAGTATTAACATGAAATATTTGTTTGCGTCCTTACATAATATGCACAGTGAACTCCCTCTTGTTTTGATGCTCAAATGTGCAGATTGTCGTCAATCTTGGAAATAATACTGTAGATTTGTATAAAAATCAAACCGCGCCGCCGGCCCGCCACAGACACTCTTCTTTATAGCTGAAGTTCCCAGCGTTGCTCAGGCTTTACGCAGAGTTTTCGAAATCAGATGCAGACAGTAATTTCTCAAAAAATAAATTTTTAACGTCAAGTGTGCAAAATTTCATCAAGAAGTATCAAAATTTTGCTTTAAGGGTTGGTTTTTCGAAATATCATTTAGACAGTGACCTGTCTCTTGTTTTGAAGGTCAAGTGTGCAATATAATATAACACGGGCATGTGCCTAGCATGGTGGTCGAAAAATTCCTCAATGCATGTAACTAATAATTTTATAGAATAAAGAAACTTAAAAAAAAAAAAAAAAAAAATTTATCAGTCTCGGAATAAAACTGTAGATTTTTATAAAAACCAAATCCACGCCGCCAGCCCGCCTGCCACAGGTCAGACATTCATATTTATACGAATAGGTAGATAGATAATAAATTAGTTGTAACCTTAGATATTAAAATATTTAGTCTATGGTTGTAACATTGAGCTGAACTTGTAAAATAAGTGCTTGTCTATTGAATCCAATATCAATATTGTGTCTATAAATAACAGGACCCGGAGCCAATCATTTCTCGAAAACTGGTTTTAATAAATTATTTGTGTGTACTCGCCGATATGACCTTGAATGAGGAGTGTTTTTTTCTTCTCACTTCTTGCCGTTTAAATTGCGGTGGTTTCTATTACCTTTGCGAGCGTCTAAATTGTAGGACATCACATTATTTGTAATCGATTAACAAACGCCTTCCCAAGTTTGGTGTAAGAGTTTGTTATCATTTTTCTTCATTATAATAGCGTGCATAAAAAAATCTTCAATTTATATTCAGATTCTTTTTCTATAATTGTAACAAACTTGCGTCTGAAGTCTTGTATAAGGCTCGAGAGAGACAGCATGAAAGAGTGACAAAAGTTGTCCATGGTCTCTTCGTCATCATGCGTCATATATATTATAGTTATTTTTTATGGTCTACATAAAACAGTTATACGTCAATATATTGCAGAGAATACAGTATCTACATTGACTATTATTATTCATCCATCGCGATATACAGTAAAATGCTCAATGTACAAGGCCACCATACAAAAGGCGAAGATATTACAATAATGTATCATTGCTCTAAGGAGTAAGGGAGAATTAAGATGACGCTATAATCCTTGAAGACTCCATTTCGTCCCTAAGAAACTCATCTTCGTCAGTCCAAGACTCCATTTCGTCCCTAAGAAACTCATCTGCGTCATCCAAGACTCCATTTCGTCCCTAAGAAACTCATCTTCGTCAGTCCAAGACTCCATTTCGCCCCTAAGAAACTCATCTTCGTCAGTCCAAGTCTTCAGTCCAAGACTCCATTTCGTCCCTAAGAAACTCATCTGCGTCAGTCCAAGACTCCATTTCGTCCCTAAGAAACTCATCTGAGTCAGTCCAAGTCTTCAGTCCCTTATGCTTAAGGATGTGGTGTCTGAACCCACATCATCCACCCACTTAATTTTAGGCCACGTATGCTTCTTTATTCTGCAGGCTTATTTATCATAATAATTTATTCCAGGAGATATGCAGCGATAGTGTAATGCAATACATGGCACAATTCACAGTTAAACAAAATAACAGTACATTCAATTATACCAGAAAAGATGTGAAAAAATATTAATTAGTAATACTTGTGCAATATTCGTTTATGGATGATAGTTGACCGTCTCCCGTCTCCAGGGACTACATCCAGGTAGTCATTATCGTGTGATTGTGATGATGGTATTCTTGGATTGGCGTAGTCTGCGCCATAAGCTTCTAATGCGGTGGCGGAAATGTGCTCTGAAAGAGTGCACTCGTCCCTCCAGCAACATTTCCGTAGCGCTGTGGTATCTCGATAGGCGGAATAATTGGCAATATGTATCATTGTTGGTGACTTTTAGCTTATGCCATTTGGAAGCAGTGTAATCTACCCAAAGTTCTTACGCGTATAAAACGATGTGCAGAATGTGTCGAACAGTTTGTGCTGCAATAGTGAAAACGCTTTGACAGCACTCTGACCTTTTCTAACAGATATAGCTTTTCTTTGTCTCTCAATATCCTCGATGTTCTTCAGGACAGTCTATATATTTAATGTATTATATATTTAATGCTAAATATTTAACGCTACGACAAACATCCATTTTCTTTCCATCTAGCCATAGTTAGGGTGTTTGCATGAGTTCGAAGCTCAAAAGCCTCGAGGAGTTTCGAGAATAATCATCTTTATTGTTCTACCATCTTCCGTCTTTGCTACATTTCTGCTTAGCGGAATCTTCGCAGTTTTACACATCTTTTAAACTTTCTTTACCTTCAAACAGTGTTTCTTGCAATATACCTTGTCCGCCTGACACCATTTCTTTTATGGGTCCAAAGTTTATTACTTTCCACTATATTTGTTTCAGTATACCCAGAGTATTCTATCATTTCGTAGGATCTAAGATGAATTATGCACTGATATGCAATTTGGGGTCACTGTTGCTTCGTTTAACTCTCAAAATGGGTATTTAAAATGCCTTAATTAACGTTCTGGAAACACTCGATTGTTTCCAAACGACTCGATTTAAAAAAATGAAAACATTCCCTATATTGGGGTGCCACGATCCCACTAGCTCCTGACAATTCAGGCGCAAACTAACCTGACCTACTTCCATTGTTGTGTAACTCCAGCGTTATTAAAAAACTTTATTGCAAAATTTGCATGAATTTATCGGCGATGTTTTTAAATAAAGTATCTCGATAAAGAATCGCGCTTTCTATTTCAGTAGATACTTAAACTACTTTACAAAGGTTTCTTAGATCATTTTATATTGTATAACGTATAGGATTAAGAAGGTGGCTATTAGCACAACTTTGATTGATTGATTGCGTCCTCGTTGCACAGATACAACACGATCGCTTAACTTTTTGACCTTTACTTCGGAAAATCGATAGTGTTCGGTATTTGGAGCCATTCCAACCAATTTGTATGCAGATGCAGCGTAGATAAAGATTTATTATTGAAATAGGCAATAAAACTCGAATCAGCGAAGGTGAAGTGAAAACCTTTTGGCGTATTAAATTTTGAAATGCATGATTCTAGCTGCCTGACTGTTTTTCTGTATCTATTGGAAAGTCACAGGTCGATGGGGTAATGCTTTTTTAAAGTATGGCGTTGTTTTGTCATCATCATAAGCTTTAGCTTATCCACTGCAGAGTGAAGACGATGTTTTTTTCGTCAATGCTCCTTATCCGTTAATTTCTTTTGGATCTGTTTGGGTTATGCTTAACGTACATTGTTTCTTCCCACAATGAGTTAATGTGAATCTATGTCTTCAACTAACTTCAGTAACCTATCTACTTTATGTTTGTGGCGTTATGGCTCAAGCTTAGTATGGTATATCAGTCCAACGTATAAAAAGGTTAATTTTAATGCTGAATTGTATTAAAGATATTCCGGATTGCGTGACAGAAATTAGAATTGTAAAATATGGACATTTTAGTTGCGGCTTTAAAAAAACTGACGAACCCGCTCAAGTGGTGGCACTACTGCAATCAGGGATGCGATAGTGTGATGTTGCTCGGCAACTAAACTTAAGCCGTTTTGCCGTTCGACGGGTTTTCCAACGGTTTCAAGAGACTGGTGACTGGTCATTCGGAGGCGAGGATCAGTTGCACATCTGGAAGAGACGATCGCTTTATTATCTCATAAGATTTTGCTATAACTTGTAGATCCCTGAACCTAATAGCAATAGTGTTATTTGTTTGTTCCCAGGTGAACCCGGCGGCTACCGACCGAGTGACACAGCAGATCCAGAGCAAGCTCGGCGACTACCGTGTCGTCAAGCACTTCCTGGATGACCCCACCTCCTCCATTGGCGTGTACGGAGAGCCTGCCAGCCCGGCTCCAGGTATACATACATACATCCCTCATCCCTCACATCCATTATGGCCTTGCCGCTGAGAGCTCCGCTGTTACTTGAGGAGACATTCCTACATTTTGCAACCTTTAGAGCCTTTTGTCAAAATGGGGGTTAAAGATCACAGGGGCCTATCTACAAAAACATAGCTTTAAGATCAAAGATATTAGAATATATCTTTGTTTGAGATAAACGCAAATAAAAATTGAAAGACTCATATGGCCAAAATGTATATCTTAAATGGCTGTACGTACGAAATAGAGATTCGTGTCACTAATAAATATGATTAAGGCATTACCGAAACCAAGGTTAACTTAAAACACCAGTTTTTATAGTTACGCCCCTGTGATCCCAAGCCCCCGAAAATAAGTATTGCAGACGACCTTTGTCTGAAGATAAGTTACCACTTACATGTTTATTACACGGATAAAACTTACTGATTTAAATATTTTTAATTTATTGAAAATCTGTTCAAATTATTTTTATTCCTGGTGAAAACGTGACTGCAGGCCTTTAACAAATGAATTGACAGATTTCCTAAAAAACGAATCAGTGAAACACGAACACGGATGTCCGAACACGTGTTCATGAAACTTATAATATTTTCGCATTTCGTCGATATATTTACTAGGATAAGCGCAGCTACAAAAACAGGTGTTCCGATATATTCAGAATTTACTGATATTTTTTTGGGAAATGGCGTGCCGTCACGTTTTTAACATGATTTTAATAACTCGGCAGTACTCTTTTTCTGTCTAGTAACGCGATCACTATTTTCGATATATCTTTATAATGAATTGGTTTACATTATGAATACCAAAAATATGTCTTAGATAAATTGTAGCTTTTCCTTGAGTAGAAATCAAATAAAAAATTTAATTACTCCATATAAAACTACTAAACCATGTATTTTTTCAATAGAAATGTATGAATATTGTACTTTAAAAAATACAATATTATGGCTAAAATTATCTGTGATAGTTTCCTTTGATTAACTTTTTTGCTTTCCTATAAAATTGTTAACAAAATTAATAAAAACCACTGTTTCGCTTAAAATCGATCGTTTCTAGACTCCGGTTGCCCAGCGATTTTAATGCCTATTACCTGTATTCGTGACGATATAAAGAATACCAAGAATATACACATTTTTGCTTGTAACTTCCTCTTAATGCTTACTCAAACCAGTGTGGGATTGTGGTTTATTTTAAACAAATCTACATTTTTATTCTGAGATTAATAAAATTTTGCATACTTAACCTTCAAAACAGGAGGAAGGTCACTACTGTACATGAGATTTCGAATAATTATTTAATTAAATGACTTATTTATGTCATTTTGTGTGACTTTATTGTTTCCTGTTGATGTTTTGTAAAGATTGATTCGGTGTATTGATTGTATGTATTTGTTGCAGGCGTTCCCCAGCGAGGTGTCGAGTTCAAGAAGCCGCACCACGCTTCATCTCAAAATGGCAGGCCACATCATCGCATGCCGCACCCTTACGGCAAGGTAAGAGTACCCACTTACTTGAAATAAATCCCCAAGGCGTATGCGTGGTAAAACCATATGACTGTGTGAAAAACGTAGATTCGCGAACCCGATATAAAATATTGTTAATTTATTAAAAATCTTGGTCATATCGAATTATTAGTATTCCTGGTATAAACGGGCATTCAGGTCTTTAACGAATGAATTGATAGATTTCCTAACAAACTATCAGTAAAACTCGAATATGTTATGGCGGTGTGGGAACACGTGTTCATAAAAATTGTAATATGTTCGCATTTCTTCATTATAAACCTAGCTGTACCCTGCCACGCGTTGCGTGTCTCATTCTGTCTGTGCAAAAAATATATATATTAGCGCTTGTTGCTTGTATGTCCAACAGATGGCGCTGTTTTTTTTAAAAACATGTTTTTACCTCCACATGTGACATCTGTATAATATAGGTATATAAAAACACACGCGTATTCGAATGCAACGTTGTGTTAAAATTTTAAAGCAATCGGTGAAGAACTTTCGGAGATATTAGATTTTGAACAAACGAACATTAACATTTGTGTTCCGATATATGAAAGTACTAATAGTTTGATAGGTAATGGTCTGCTGCGACCTTTTTGATAGGATTTTAATAAATCAGCAATACTCATTTTTCTCCGTGAAAAATGCAAGGCTTTGAACATGGGCAGAAGTCGGGGGTGACCAAGGGAGACATGGCATTACTTGATCCGAGGCCATGTTGAGAGAATAACAGAAGGGCATGTAGATACATACCCTTTTTAAAAATTTAATTTTTTTTAAAAATTTAATATACATAAGAATAGAATAATTATAGAAGAAAAAAAATCATAAAAACATATTAAGTGCAGAGATTTTTGTTTGTTAACTTGTCTATGTTAGTTGTTATGTTAGTTGTCTGTTAACCTCTTTTAACTTATAATCTTACTTAACTTAACCTGACCTACCCAAACTTAATCAACCCACCCTAACCTAATTTGGCCTAACCTAACCTACTAAGAAAATTATGTTAAAGTCTTCTTCAAAATATCCCAAGTCATTTCATCTACCTAGAATAATAATAATAAATAATAATAATTGGATGACTTATATAGCGCCGTTTTTGTGCAAAATCACCTCAAGGGCGCTGTACAAACCTATAATACATCTCTACAGTGATCTATGTTATTACTTAACTATTTATGGAGATAATTTATTATACAGTACAATACTTACCTGGTAGGTCACTTGAGATTAACACTTAATTAACATTATATAATTGTTTATTAGCGAAATTTAGATACAGGATTTAGGACATAATTTGAAAATTGAATATAACTGGACTTTCTCTTAGGAGTAGTATATTTAATTTAAGGATACGACAGCTTAAAAAGGTAAGTTTTTAGTTTAGACCTGAATTCTGTTGGACTTGTTATGGATCTTAGTTCTGGAGGGAGTTTATTCCAAGCCTTCGGCCCAGATACTCCAAAAGCGCGATCACCAAACTTAGTATTTGGCTTGCGCATAGGTTCTATCAGTCTGCCTACAGCTGATGATGTAGCTGATCTAAGAGTTGACTGCCTCAGACCAGTGTTTTCCGGGACGCATAGTTCAGAGATGTAGGGTGGGGCCATTTCATTGATGGATTTAAACACCATCCAGCACAGTTTGTACTGGATTCTTTCAGGGCACTTGAGCCAGTGAAGGTTACGAAGGTGTTCTGAAATGTGCGAATATTTTGAAACGCCGGTTATGAGCCTTGCTGCTGCATTAAACACTGATTGAAGCTTGTCAATTTGATATTTTGGAAGGCTGGCATAAATGCCGTTGCAGTAATCAAGACGTGAGACTACGTAAGAGTTGATAAGTAGTTTTGTTGCTTCTGTAGGAAGGTTTCTTCGGACAGACTTGAGTTGTCTTAGGTGAAAAAAACCGGTGCTTACAGTCCTATTTATTTGACTTTTAAACGAAAAGTCTGAATCTAAATTGACACCGAGAAGTTTGACTGTTGTTTTTGGGATGATATCGCTGCCGGAAATAGTAATAGGTGAATTGTCTATGAAATGTTGACGTTTGTTTGTGGCTGCCCAGAGAAACTCAGTCTTAGATGGATTGAGCTTCAGCTTGTTTGAAGACATCCAACGAGTTATTGCTTCTAGACATTCAGTTATACGGATCTTAAGACTATTGATTTCATTTGGAGCGCAGTAAAAATAAACTTGCTGATCGTCAGCGTAGCAGTGAGACAAGAGATCAAATGACTCGATTATTTTGGCGACATCATTTGTAAAAAGGATGAAGAGAAGTGGACCCAAAACGGATCCCTGGGGTACCCCTGAAGAAAGTGTTGCGAAGTTGGACAATTTATTTCCAACCCTCACGGCTTGTAAGCGATTCAATAAATAGGATACCAGCCAATTTTTTATGTCGGAATTCAAACCAAATGTTTCCTCTAATCTCCTAATGAGGAATTCATGATCAATCGTGTCAAACGCTGCACTCATGTCTAGGAGTGAGATAAGTGATAACTTACCTGACTCTACGGCCAAAGTTATGTCTGATAGCATACGAAGTAGTCCGGTTTCAGTTGAGTGGAACTTTCTCGAATAATCGAATTTAGTATATTTTTTTGTTTTATTTTAGTTATTTTTACATTTGAATTTATAATTTATTAATTAAAAGCTTGCACACTGATTAAGTTGTATTTATAATTTATTATAAAATAGATGCTCGTGTTGCCCGACCGTTAATTATATTGTCTGGCAAGGAAAAGTGAGATTTAAACAAGAAATATAAAATTTTACTGAAGTAGAGGAAATTATCACGTTGTTTTTCCGCAAACTAACTTATTTGATATAAAAAATCTCTCGAAAAAATTTCTTCTTGATTTTCTGGTATTTTTCCCCAACGCAACTTGTTGGATTCAATGAACTGCTGGTATAGAAGCGTAATTCTATAAATGGAGTCTGTAAATATATCCTATTGGTTAGTGAGTGTGTCTGATAGTTGGTTGTGTATGTATTGCAGAAGAATGTTACATTTTGTCTTGTGTTCCTAGTCGGCACATGAAGTGGCGACGATGGCAGGCCTATCAATTAAGTTAATGTCTCAGTGTGACGTAATTCTCCTGTCAGACAGCGTTATTAGATGAAATTGATTCATCATTCATTGGATATCATTTTATGTTGCGCCTTTTTTATGAAATATCACCTCTATTTATTTTCATAAACTCATTTAGTATGTATGCCCTTTTGCCCACAGATGTCGGAGAGCGCTGCACCCCTCAGCCTTCACACCCGACCCGCCCCCCCGCACTTCCATCACAACGGAAAAACGCCACCGGTAAGTTATAAGCAAGTTACAACAGCCCTCTATATCCCGCTATATCCGTACTATCGACCAATTTCACCTAAAAGTATTGCGAATTCTGCGAGTCGAAGATTTTATCAATAAATCGAAATTGCAGCTAACGTAACATAATACTTTTTCTATCGTTTTTCATGATAAGGTTTACTGTAATGTCTACAATGGCTATTATTTACACGGTGAAAAATTAATATTGCTAATTTATTAAGAATCTCTCCAAATTATTTGTAATTCGGTTAAAAATTGGCCATTTACCTACGAATAAATCTCTGAAAAACTTACGTAAAATACAAATGTTTTATCACGATGTCAAAACACGTGTTCATAAAAATCTCAATATTTTCGCATTTCGTCATTCTATATTATCAAGACAATTTACTAAAAGTTTATCAGGAAGCGGCCTGCAGTCCCGTTTTGAACCGGATTACCAATAATTTGAAGATATCAGCAATAATATATTTTTCCGTTCACCTACTAATATTACGAATGAGTGTCGAAAGACGCCTTTTCTAATGGTGTGTGAAAGAATCTAAATATGTCTAAGTAAAATAAAGTAATCATCCCCCCTGCGAAGTGATTATATTCGGCTTTCTAATTATAGCGTCGCGGGTTCTGTTTTGTGGGGTGAACAAAATCATGTCGTATTGTTTCAAGTGACAGTTGATTTACGGCGTTTAGGATTTAGGGGGCAATGACACCATTAGAACACCTCAAACGAGTATGGCATAGTCACTTGGTCCAGATGCTGATCAATCGAAAAGGGAAGTAAATTAAGTGGATTATGGTCCTACTGCTGAAGAGAACTCCATTGTTAGCAGTTTTTTTTGTTTCATAAGTTGTTTTTGAGGAAACGGTTACAACGGAGGTATCAGCGGCACTCTTATATGAGAATGAGAAGTCAAGATAGGCAATCTAACCTAACATCAGTGATATAATCAAGTAGTTTTCCGGGAAACCTTTGTTCGAAGTTTTCAATTCTGGAAAACTGTTGTCAGTATATATTCATTAAAAATTCGCTTGTCTTCAATAGTGGATAATTAATTAATTATACTAGCGCAGACCCGTAGAAAATTAAAATCATTCTCGGAAAATTGTAATAAACTCTCAGTATCGCCCCGGTGTAAGACCACCATTCAGAATTGAAACGTTGCTTTGAATGGCTTTGGCCGTGTTTGATGACAATATCTGAATAGCCAAGTACTCCCCACCTTGCTCTTCCACGTCTCCCTCCGTTTCCCACTACCCTTTAGCCTCACAAGGCTTTAGGCTCCAGATGGTAGGGAATTTTATGATAGAATAGAAAATTATATATATTATGACGAGTTTTATGAAGGCGTGTCATTTGGTGATAAATATAGCACGTGTCCCGAGTGCTTTGACCATATCATTATCATACATTTTGGAAGTTTTTTTCTTGTTGGAAACCCGCTGTTACTGGTATTGGTTGTCACCACTGGGTATGATCACATTAATCCTAGATTCTTGAAAAGGGAAAAATTAGGACGGGTTGTTTCAGACAATTTTTAACTATTCTTCAAATTTCAAGTTCTGTTATTATTTCAGTTCTGTCAAGTAACTGATGATTATATACCTACTTACAATCATATAATAACAGAACTTGAAAAGGACATTCACAGAACTCGCAAATTAACGTTGAAATTTTATAAACTGTTCAAATTCTATGAAACAACCCATCCAGTGTCGGGAAAATTGATAAATAGCACACATTTAGTATGAAGGAAGGGTTGTTTCAGAAAATTTGAACAATTATCATATTTCAAACTTAATTTTCAAGTTCTGTTATTATTTGAGTTCTGTGAAGTAACTGGCCTATACTCATATAATAACAATTTTTTTTTTTTTGGTAAACTAACGTTTAAGACAAGATTTTTTATGCATAGCACAAAGGGTAACAATTATTTTACAAGCAATAATTATTCGCCTGAAACACTTGTAACAAAAAAAAATGTAACAAGCAGTAATTGTTGAATGAAACACTAGCATATATTGAATTATTTCGCGGATAAGAGATAAGCCGCCATAGCTCAGTGGTCAGAGCTGTCGACCGGAAATCGAAGGGACACGGGTTCGAGTCCCGTTGGCATCATGTATCTTTTATCAGAAGATTTTTCAATGTGGATGAGTGTTTCAGGCGAATAATTATTGCTTGTAAAATAATATAATAACAACTTGAATAGGACTTTCACCGAACCTGAAAATGAACATTGACATTTGATGAATTTTTCAACTTGTTTAATTGTAAAAATTCCAGGACTAAGCTAGATTACATGAAGTTAGCAATAAGTACGCAGATGTAGCGGATCTGTTTAACTGCACAGAAGCTAGGTACAAGAATGCTATACTATCATATTTTCTAAATCATTACTAATATAACGTAAGTCATATTTGTTGATAATATTTTGTATGTACTTGTATCTCCTTCTAAAGCTTGTATTAATTTCAAATGCCACTCTTAATGTAATTATTGTGTATGGTATATTTAACCCATCCCAAACGAATTAATTGAAATTTGGGTGATCCTTGACATCTGAAGGATCTTTCTATCTGCCTAGCCTTTCGGTGAATCCCCCCATGTTTCTATTTCTACTCCCAGCAGTCGGCGAAAGGAAAACGATGAATGCCATAATGGCGGTGGCGTTGTCGAAACGTGCTCAGGAAACCACGAACATTCACATTGTAATAAAATAATTAGATTGTTAAATGAAATTATTTGCCCTTTGTTACCCCTTTAACAGAATTGTTGCATATTTATTTACAGCTTCAATGCTTTATATTTTTATTTCAGAACGTGGGCGAGCCGAATGGTGTACCGCCCATTGACCACATCCTCAAGGTAAGGTCTTATTATTATCTTCATTTTTATATAATTGTATTATTATATTGTTTTGTTTGATATTTGCTCCTACTGAAGTGTATTACAAACCTTAAGTTATATGCGCTTATTACAAACCTTAAGTTATATGCGCTTATTACAAACCTCAAGTTATATGCGCTTATTACAAACTTCAAGTTATACGCGTTTATTACAAACCTCAAGTTATACGCGTTTATTACAAACCTCAAGTTATATGCGCTTATGTTAATCTGATATGATTTGAGATTTTCACGGCTAAAAGTATTGTAGTGATTTGTTTTCGGGGTATCGTGGCGTGTTGCGATATCTCCTTATTTAGCCAACACATTTGCCCTTGTGATGGACACTGTAATGCTGTCCGAAACGTTGGCTAAAGATTGAGGTAGCGCAACACGGCGTAATACCCCAAAAATAAATCACTATAATCCGTTAACCCGATGCACGAAAAAGTGGCACAAATATTTAGTACTAGATGTCGTACTACAGTCGTATCGACTGTGATTTCTAATCTAGGGTTAAGATTTCGCGTTGCTTAAAAAAATGTAATGTTTATTTTTTAATTTTTTTTTTCCATTTTCCGAAACTTTGACACGAGGCTGCCAAAGTCACTTTATAAGTTTATCCACAATTTCACAATTATTATATTGTACGAGGTAATTGATATTCTGGTAAGAACAAAATTACTACCTACACGAGGCCTTACGAAAAAGACCATCATATGTACAATAGACGATAATTTGACTACATCACTAAGGCGAAGCTTAATGCTAAATCACTATTTTGATTAATCTTTATAACGAATTGGTGTACATTATGAATACCTAAAAATATCCTTTAGATAAATTGAAGACTTTCCTATCGCTTCGCTTGAGTAGAATACAAATAAAATATAAATGTAAAGTACTAAAAATAATATTTTTTCAATAGAAATAACGCATAAAGGAAACAACTTTTTTAAAATACAGTATTATAGCTAAGATTATCTGTGACAGTTTCACTTGATTAACTTTTTTGCTTTCTTATAAAATTATTTACAAAATAAATAAAAACCAGTTTTGTGCTTGAAATCGAACGGTTCTAGACTCCGTTTGTAAAGCGATTTTGATGCCTATTACCTACAATATAAGGTATACCAAGAATATACACATTTTTGGCTTGTAGCTTCCTCTTAAAGTAATTATTCATCTGTTAATTATCGCGTGTCACGTGTGTGATTAGTCTCGATGAAAAGAACACACTGCGTTCTCAATAAATTATATTTATATAAGACAACGGCAGTGGGGGGGAGGGGGGTATGGATTGGATTGGTTCCCAGGTCTTTGTTAAATAAGCCAGTTTCTTAAGTAATCAGATTCACACCTTTCTTTCCAAGAGACCCGCCACACAGCATCCCAGCAGAGAGCCTCTTGATGACCGTCAAATCGTTGACCCCGCCATTTTTTACACGTTTTGAGGAAACACCAAGCATGGACGATGGCAACAAGAACATTTGTGTAAATGTGTATGGCCACGTCCCAATGTTTCATGTTTGGTCAAACATTTTTTTCGCTTTAGACGCCGATTCTCGGACCGTTACAGCTATTGAAATAAATGTGATCAGTTGACAAGCATAACAACTTTACCGTCATTCTCGACAGCTGATAACGTTAACGAAAATAATATGTGTTAATATTAGCGAAACCGGTTTGCTAAACCAAAATTATCACTGTGTTTATTACAAGTTAGAAATCTTATTTTACTCCGTAGTTTCAATTCCAGTAAATTGGATTGAGTCAAGGGTTAACGCAAAAATATTTATTTTGTTGTTTTGCAGGAGATGAAATCAGGATCGATGACTCCGCTCACCGCGATAGCGGCCACTCCGCGGAAAGAGACGGAGTCAAAGTTCAGCTTCAACATGGGCCAACTACAAAAGGTAAAAATGACCCTTTTTACACTTTCACACAAAAACGTAACCTTGCAATTTTTTTCGCCGTTTCAAATTTGCATAAATAATGTATGTTTTTATTATTTTTTTGGTAAACTAATGTTTTAAGACAAGATTTTTATGCATAGCACAAAGGGTAACAATTATTTTACAAGCAATAATTATTCGCCTGAAACACTCTATATGTTTTTGTTAAAAATATAATTACATATTAAATTTATCCTTCTCAATCAAATATTGTGGGTATTTGTAAAAAACATTAATTATTGCGTTTTTCCTTCAGATCAATGACAACATTTCCCAGAGTAACGGGCCTTCCGAGGCTAAACCTGCTCCGCTTCCAAAACAACGTAAGTCAATTATTTATATTTTCATTTTCGGATTGTAAAACTAAACAAGCATTTCCTAAAATTGACAACGTATATTGGTTTTCGTACAACACGTTTTTAGTATTACTTGTTTCGTATTCTACTATTTTTAGACATACTCGATGTATTCCAAGAAAGGCTCGATTGATTTTATATCACAGTGTTCTTTGTAGCATAGCATAGTATTTTAAATGAAAATGTTTATTTTAATAATGTTTTGAAGTAATTTCAATCCATTTCATTTTTTTTTAGATTCCGTTGGAGAAAATCGTATACAATTATATTATCTCATTCCAAATAATTAGATTTGAATTTAAACTAGTGGTGCTATGGTCAATAGACCTCGCGTTCAAAAAGATATGTTTCTAATTTCCTCTTGCAACCGGCGTTTCTGAGGGTTACCCTTATGAGGTAGCCATATACCATAGCCAACTTTTCTGTAGGCATTTTTAAGATGTACAATCCTGTAGTACATTATTTTGATGTATATCATGAGGTTTAGCCAGCGTTAGTAATGTAGTGCCCGAAAAAATATTTTTACGACTTGGTTCTAAAACATCGACTTTTCTCTACTTTTTATAAATATAATATGGATTTATCATATATGTAAACCTTTCGGGAGAAATTTTATAAATGATAGTGAAAATCCGTTGCGTAGTTTAGCGGAAAGCGACTCTATTTTATACTATTAAAAAATTCTAAACAAAATAAGTAAGTACAAACTAAAATAATTAATAAGTAATTATTCAATTCGTCCAAAGAAACGTCACTTTCTCAATGACGATAATTCTTTTTCAATCTTTCTTTAGGCAGGTAGGTACCATGATATAAAAAATGCGAATAAGAAAGACCAAATAAACACGTCGATTACACACTTGAAAAAATATTCTTTGCTGAATTATTAAAACGGCCACCATCTTGAACCGGAAACGGAACGTGCAAATAAAGTTACATAGAGACGAAACGCAAAACGGACGAGTTAAAACGTGACGTCCCTACGAGCAGCCCAAAAAGTGTCTAGTAATATTCTGATAAAATAGACAATGTAAATAATATGATATAGGGCTGACGTCACTTTTCTAGCAGTCACCGTGACAAAAGCGCCGTTCGGAGAGCACCTGTGACGTAGTGGGTTCCCGCCCCGTCCTATTCGATCCGCCCACCACCAGGAGTTGTGGAACTGGTAGCGTAATTCGGTCTATTTATGGTTTTCCAAGATTTTCGGGAACATTCTGCTGAAATGCTCCGTGTGTGGATGTTATTTAAAACCAGGAATGATAAAGTTCGCGTTACTTATCTCATTTCGTTTTGATTTCTATCATTTTCTTTGGCGTAGTATTATTAATAGAGATGTTAAATTTCAAGAAGTTTTGTATATTGTGCAAAGGAGAGCAGCGATCCGTCTGATTGACAATCCGTTGTTAACAGACCGATTGCCTTCTCTAATGCATAGACGCAATGTAGGCATGCTGTGTCTGTTCTACAGGTATTTCAATGGAGCCTGCTCCAAAGAGCTAGCAGCATTGATTCCTGATGACACGAACTGAACACCCGTTCACGATTGACGTTGGCTTCATGAGAACGGGCCGTTTTTACGACTCGTTTTTGTGTAAGTCGGCTCGTATGTGGAACGAGCTACCGGCATTTGTTTTTCCTCCCTCCTATAATCCGAGCCTCTTCAAGGCCCGCATTAACAAATCCCTTCCTACAGCCCCTACCTTATTCCGCCTCACAACGCCGCCCAACCGGGTGGTGACATAGTTCCCCTGTCTGTACACTGCACAGGCAGGGACACTCTTGTGAGGTGTCACATAAAAAAAAATAAAAAAATTGGTTTGATTTTTCTATTGTTTTGGCATATCGTATTAATATTAATATCGGAGTTTGATGTATTGATTCCAAAAACCGTACTCGCCCAGATGCATTGCTTGCGTACAGCATATTTCAAACTTGTTTTTTTTTTATTATTTTTTTGAAAATTCAAGTAAGATTGAAAAAAGTTAAAATTTGGTCAACGTAAAAAAAATTACATAAAAATAAGTGGGCCTAAACAAGCCAAAAAAATGTTTCTCATTGACGTTTCGCAGGGAAGTGTGCTGATTTCGCAATCCCCTTTGAATTTGAGCCCAGAGGTCACGGTTCAAAACCGGCTTAAAAAAATATCACAATATTATTTTTACGAACTGTAAAAGTAAACCACAATATTGTTTTATTCCTACCAAAAAAAAAATCTTCACAAAAAATCTGACAGAAATCTGACAAAACAAAGATGGTGGCTTTACTTCACACAAAACCGTTCTTTCAATCTTCATTTCGATAGAATTATATTATTATAGAATCGATGAAACCCCCGTAAAACATAAATTAAATTATTCAAGCACTAAATTGATGTCAAACATGTTGACGATATGAAATACAATCGCCTGCTTTTTTACATTTATTTATTATTTGTCATTGAATCAATCAATTTGCAAAATTACCATACCCCGCCAATATACACCATCTCTTTCTAACACCCGCGCAGTCAATCTCGAAATAATTATCTTATAAATCTATCCCGCTCGCTCTTCCCGCCACTATCGTCGTAAAGCGAGCCTCGCGCGTCAAAACTAACTTCATTGAAAATGGCACTTAATCAAAAGAACTTATTAATTTATTGATTGCATAATGTTATCAATACGTTTGATATTTTTTGTTGCGTGGTGTCCTGTTACTTTATTTGTTTGTTGTTAGTTGTAGACGAGACAAGGGTATACGTCATAGGGCCCGTTTCACCTTCGCGGCCGGCGGCCATTTTGTGACGTCAGAGGGGCATAGAGCGCACGCGCTAAATCACTCACACTACGGCAATTGAATGTGGGTTTTTCGGGTGTACGTACACACACGCATACCTCGGTAAATTTATAGTAGAATAATTCAGTCGGCACATTTTGCAAGCAGTGGACATTAAAAAAAAGAATTGTGTCATGATTCCTGAAGTTAAGTTTTTTGATTCCTAGTTGCGAACGTCACCTTTTATTTTCTATCTCTTCTGTTTCACATTTCCATGAGACTTATTATTTATTTATTGGATGATTTGTATAGCGCCGCTTTTGTGAGAAATCACCTCAGGACTTCTCAATATTCATCTTTTTAATCAATAATCAAACATTTCTTTTGGTATATAAGCTTCAAAAGTTATTCCAATAATAAATGTAATGTTATTTAATAATAATAATAATGATATTTGGCTATTTTATATAGCGCTGTTTTCGTGAAAAATCACCTCAAGGGCGCTGTACAAATATATTTATTAAATAATAAATACTTAAACTACTGACTTGCATCTAAGGACGGGTTGTTTCACGGAAATTGAACAATTCATCAAAGGATATTCAAGTTATATTATTATATCATTATTGGCCAGGGGTTTCAGAAAACTGAAATAATAACAGAACTTGAATAGAACCTTCACAGAACTTGAAAATCAACTTTGAAATTTGAAGAATTGTTCAAATTCTGTGGAACACAGAGTCCTAATACTTGCTTATATCTAGTGACTTATGACTAAGGCCTATAACTACTGTCTTAATGACATAAATATTTACGTATGTAGAAACTTACAACTAACATACTTACATTTAAAAATACATCGATAAATACTCTTTAATTTTACTAGCGCCAGAAGAAGAAGGAAGTTGTATAATATTAGGGTGTTTCATAATTAATTTTAGAATACGGGTGCAAAATGCGCCCAATAGGTTAGCTTGATTTATAGAAAAGTATACATATGTATCTAAAATTAATGAAGTTGATGAATTAATTAATCGTCGATCTTTACCGCATCTTTACTACTAGTCTTACCATTGTTTTTATGAAAAATTGGGTAATTTTATTTTCAATTATGTACGTGTATGTATTTGAATTTAGATTCTATTTTTTTGAACGAATAAATAAAAGAACGAATGTAGTGAATATTTATATTAACAGATTAACTCACCTGCTGAATTTATATTATCTTACAGGTGGGTAGGGTAAGTGACTTGGTACTTAAGACGCTAAGGTACAGGGTTTTCCAATAAGAGGTGTTATTTTGAATAGCCCGCTATTTCGGTAGATTTTACTTTTGAAGCTGTCATTTTTTAATATTTGACAAGTAGAAACTACGCCATTAATAAAAATGGAACGATACACGCTTCAACAAGGCATTGAAATTATTAAAATTCACTTGAGTGAATCAAATGCAAATCATCTTGAGTGATGAGGCCCATTTCCACCTCGGTGGCTTCGTCAACAAGCAAAATTGTCGCATCTGGGGCTCGGAAAACCCAAGAGTTATTGTTGAAAAGCCTCTCTATCCTCAACGTGTGACTGTTTGTTGCGGTTTATGGTCCGGCGGAGTCATTGGACCTTACTTTTTCGAAAATGAGGCTGGAGCAACAGTTACGGTGAATGGATTGCGCTATCGAGAGATGATTAATGATTTTTTATGGCCGGAATTGGATGGTATTGATCTGGACCACGTTTACTTTCAACAAGACGGCGCTACGTGCCACACAAGCAACGAAACCATTGATCTTTTACGATTGAATATCAAAATAACACCTCTTATTGGAAAACCCTGTATTTATAACAGGGTGGGTGTACCTATTTATAGGTCTTGGTTATTTACATTACAATATTACTTTTTAAATTAATTCATTTCATTTTTGCAATTTTTTCACATCGAAGCTTACAAATGTCTAATTTATTACTAATTAGAAGCATCACTATTACAATTTTATCACTTATTGCATTTTATATTGGTGAAGATGACTCCTACAATACAATACAATCTACAATTGGTGCAGACTTTATGGTTTCCGGCAACGCATTATAATATAGTATTCCTTTGTACTTTGTATTTTGTGTATTATGTTCATTAAAATAAATATAACTGTAATAAATATACGACAATAGCTTGGTTATGAGATGTATGCGTAGGTTTGGCAAAACGCTGTTTATAAGCAATCGGATACAATAACTTATGTATTTATAAAGCAAGGAAATTCATACTTATAAATTATCTTTAATTAACTGTCCGGAGTCACTCGTTCTGTAGACTAGAGAAGACGGGCAAAAGAAAAACTAAAAAAAACGTTTTTCCGATAATATTGTCGTTCGAAAAACGTAGCTAATGGCACTGTTTATGATATTGCAACATCCGCTGATCTATGGAAATTTCCTTAGACATACCATCACTGTTACCAATCCACCCACATTTTATCACATTCATTATCGTAACTGAGTGAACAAAACACTGAACCGTTTTTGTTCGTTTGAACTAACCTACACTCGCGCGCCAAAGTTCACGAACACCGCTGGCTGCGGTGAGTCGTCCGCCGTTTGCCGTTTACCGGACGAGAACGGCGGAAATGGCCGAACTGGACTTCGGCAGTTTCCGCGAGTTGTGCACATTCATTTTGCATGTGCGGCCGCCAGCAGCCAGCTTGCGATCAAAGAGTTGCATTATGCAGAAACAATTTAAGTAGTTTTTTTTAGTGGAATGGAAACTGAAAAAAAAATGAGTTAAGCAATTAAGCTATTAAGACTCGTTCAAAAGATTTACTGACGTCTGTTTTCTAATATGTGCATTATTGAAATAATACATCGATTCAACAATCTTACCGAAAGAAACAACCATTTAAATAGGCGGAAATAGAAAATAATGTATTGCTCAATAATCATCTTACAAAGTATCTTAAAAATGTGTACGTTAGTTGAATTAATATATTCCTTACTTCTATCTGTATTGATGATGGAGAGATAAGATGTCAAGAATTTCAAAGACTCGTCGCAGATAAGAAATATTATTAATATTTTCCTAACATTTGAATAAAACAAATTACGGATTCACATTGCTGCTTAAATTTAAACGACAGTATATTATAGTTATCGGCATTTAATTTTCACACTATTTTGTTTATTGTATTTAATTATTATTCCGATTAGTTTATACATTACGGAGGTATTTATGGCACTATTAATAATTATTACTTATTGGCAGTACACGAATTAAGCAGAACCGTTTCTTATCATTTATAAATAAAACTGGTTTAATGTAGTATCAAATGAGATACATCTTGACTTTATTACATATCGACATGCTTAACTTTGTAGTCGGTGACGTCACCACAGCAGATAATGTATATTGGGGATAGTAGTTTGAAATATATTTCTGATAGACCAAGACATGCTTTGAGCATCAATTTTTATGGGTTTTCCCATTTGCATAATTTTATATCATAAAAAAAACGTTTAAGAAATATTAATATGATTATATTTTGACAGCCGAATTAAAACATGGTGTCTTTATAACCCCGTATTCTGAATTTCTATCGACATGTAACATACTTCATTTGAACTAAGTTTTTAAGATCTTAAAACAATTGTTATTTTTTAACATAATCTCTATTCGGATGCCGAGTTGATTAAGTAACTATATGAAATTTCCTCAGTAGAAAAAATCGCAAAGTATAAAAAAAACACATCTGTTTCTGTTAAAGGTATGAAAAGATCAAAGTCTTTCTTTAAATGCTACTTAACTCAAATATCAAGAGATTTTTGCTCTATTTTAAATAAATCGGGTTTTATTATGCTCCCGTATTTACACGATCTACCTTTCAAACCATTTTTAGCAATCTTCTTCTTCTTTTTGAACGCTTACAACAAAGTCTTTATTCCTCCTTTGGCAAAGTTATTCCTGTCGTGTTATATATCCCGACTCAATTATTTCTAATACGTAATAATTATTAAACTTTTTTTTTTCGCTTGTATGTATTTTTTAAATGGTAGAACCATGTGAATGTGAGCTACCCCTGCAAGCGCTGCGGTCATTCTTGTGTTGAATTAGGTACTCTCTGTTTTTATTTTTCTAAAATAGACATTCACACGATCGTCGGTTCGATTCCACGTTCGCCCCGCGTCGTTCTCCCGGTCGAGGGTTCACCGTTTACAGAAAATGTGACGAGCTTCCAAGGTGCTTCCTCTCATACAATACAACACAAAGGTACCTACCTACCACATTGCAATAGGTGGTACGTCTATGGAATAGCAGGGCGTCCCTCTCCCGCCCGTCTGGTAATTGTCAACTCGGAAGCGATAGAGCATCGGCATTGTTTTCTTTGTCGTATATTAGAGACGGAATGTTCCGTTTTTTGAATTATTTCTTCCGAAACGCAGCAGTCGTTGCTTTAGTTACTGCGTGATCTGTGATCGCGCCGCGGACCTACCGCCGCGCTTGAAATAATTAAAAAAAATCTAACTTGAAACGCAATTTGTCATTTACCGCAAAAAAACTTAGTGTAGTGTAGCCATAATTAAAAAAAGATTGTTGTGCAATAAATTTAAATATTCGAACTTTGACCATTGAGGTAACTTTGGCCGTGGAAAGTTTGTACACGGGTTCAGCAGTGTTGTCATAATAATAAAAAAATGTTTTGATTTCGCGCCGTCAGATGCGCGCCAGATTTTTCATTTATGGGTACCTACCTGCCTAGTATTGCTTTGCTTTCGCGCCGGGCGGATTCTAACCTCTTGTGTTTTACTGTTTAGCTTTGCTTCCTGTCGGTTTTTTTATGATATGCCCTCGGATATAATATCTGTAGTACGTTTCACAGTGCGTAGGCCTCGATAAGTAGTAGACCCATCGCAGTCGCGTGTTCCGGAGCCGTGTGGCTTTATGTTTTATTCTGTATTCTGTTGTGGCAATGTTTGTGTTTTGCGTCAGTGTGAACACATCTACGCGGCGTGCATGTCGTGCGGTGTCGGGATCCCGCCGTTCGCGTCCAACGTATTATAACGTGCATAACATCTAACGTATGAAAACAATCATTGTGTTTATTATTTGTGATGTTTATTCGAGTGCCTCTTTTGTTGTTTGTCTCGAGTTCCATCGACAATGAGCCTTGTGACGTTTGTCCCAGGGACACTAATCGCGTACTCTCGCAGTGGCTATGGTGATTAATAAATATTATTATGGCGTAATGGCTTGCTAAGGCACAGTTAGTTACGTCTTACTAAATCATAATAGTGTACCTAGTAGTTATTGCTTTGAATAATAATTATTGTTTCCAATGTTAATACTTAATACTGAAGTGTC
The DNA here is from genome assembly GCA_026573805.1 of Hesperophylax magnus. Lineage (NCBI taxonomy): Eukaryota > Metazoa > Arthropoda > Insecta > Trichoptera > Limnephilidae > Hesperophylax > Hesperophylax magnus. The sequence goes on from JAIUSX010000016.1 coordinate 791,396, forward strand.
GATAGTGTGGTATTACCCAATGGTAGTATTAACTACAGTGTCATTAGTGTTTTTAAAAACATGATTACCCATTGGCCTATTTATTATACGGTATCATTTTAAAACTATAGTTTAGGTTAGGTGAAATGGTCCTTACGTATTAGGTAGGCAACACATTACGTTCGTTCACGCATCATAGAATGGCCTATTTCAACATATCGCTCGCCATATACTACCAATGGGAATGTATGACGAGCGATATGCTGAAATAAGCCAAGCCACGAAAATATAGCGCGCTAATAGCGTGGTCTGTCACAGGCTTTATGGTCCCAACATTACATCTCCGTTGTAATATTTGTGTCTCTATTGTCTGTTTATGAGAAAGAGGAAGTGGTTTATTCATTCATTTTGAAAACCTAACCTTACCCAAACTTTTCAACATGATAATAGCAACCAATGATACTAATACAATTAATAATGATTTGTGTTGCGTTTCAGCTTTTAAAATAAACGTTCAGTTTTGAAAAATAGTTTAGCTATTGTTGACAGAACAGTGTCCTTGTTAGTTAAATGTTTGCAATATGTATACTGATATTTTATAATGTCATTGAATACATTATGTCATAATGTTGCTGTTTTTCAAAAACGTTAAAGTAACAAGTCGCCGTTGTTTAAACAGTACTCACCTATTGCTGACTTTGAGTCAATTGTTCGCAATAATTACAAGAAATCTCTGTTATGAAGTATACAAGTTAAGGATTGCGGATCGATTATTGGATATATTATTAAATATAAGCGCAGACATTGAGTGTAGTAGTAGTCAGACTAGGGGACTGGCCCCGTGGTGCGATATCCCCCCCTTGGGGTCATCTCTTGCAAGTGTGGGTCACATCCAATCGGTGGTGTGTGTGTGGCGCTCTTTATAATACTCCAAGCCGCGATGTATTATGCAGACGGCAGTAGCACGCGTCTGGTTTAATACAGAAGGGGTACACACACGAAACACCCTCGATACACACACGAATAATAACGTTTGCTGGGTACTTAACCTAAAAAAATATAATCGAAATTGATGATTTATTTTAGTTTTTTTTTTAACTTACCGACTGTACGGAGGCACTGGAACTATGGCATCCCCAATTATTGGGGTATTTTTGTCAGGGGGTGGAGAGGGGAAGTTTGGGAAACATCTGGATATTTAAAGCAATGTTTTCATTTAGTAATTTAATTTTTAAAATGATAAATATTTTTTACAACTAATATTATTAGCGGTGCGATTTATGTGGGATCGATATTGACCTGATTATCGATACATTTAATTCAATAGAGTTGTGACTACCAGCGCATCGATATTGACCTTCCTCTTATCGATATTTAATTTAATCTTTTTGTTCGTTGTTGGGAAACTTGTGTAGGAAGGTACATCAAATCGATGATTATAAAAAGACTGGCTAAAACTGACCTACGTGCCATTTATCGTGTAACGTGGAATATCTGTTACCGTTTATTGTTTTCCATTCTACCCCATATATTGTCTTATATATTTATAACGATACCGGATAACTTTAATGGTTTTATTACACGGATTTCAACGCTCTTTTTTTTCTTGTTGCAAGGTTGAAAAGGCACGTCATAAACAATGTGATATCATTTCTTATTTTTTTTTAATAAAACATGATATCTTCTTCTTGCGGTGCTCCCTCCTATTGGAGGTTGAGTTTCATCGGAAAATCTTCGTTTGCTGCAGTCTTTAATGAATTGCGTTCATATAGAAACAAACACTCTTCTAAAAAGATGTTCAAATTTCATAATGGTAGAGCTCGACGTTATCCCCGATGTGTGTCAAGAAACCAACGTGCACACAAGATTTCAAGGTATTTTGAAGCTAAAAAAATGCTCCTAGTGTACTAAAATATGTTTTATTCGTTTGGCAAGTATGTAATTTACGAAATAATTTTGCACAAATAATATTATGAAAATGTTTATTTTTTCTTCGGCATCCCAAGGTTTTTGCTGCTTTGAATATCATACAGATCTTCTGTTTCGAGTTCAACCAGTTAAGTAGATACTGTTTCTAAGTATTTATCTTACTGACCTACGCTAATAACGTGTGTCACTTAAAATTTTAAGTACCTTTTTTTAAGAAACGGGGTTATGCTGTAACACATAATTTCGCCTGCATCTGCGTAAGGCCTCTTTCTTGACCTGCGTCTGGCGACTAGGTCTGGCTATCAGCTGTCTCCTGCCTCACCACCTGCCTTATTCACCACACCCCCTATTCAAGGGGGAAATACAACAACCTGTCGACTTGCGGCGTTCATATAAAGATTAAGGCGATGCACTACGTCGTGTAATATTTTAAATTGAGCCGCTATCAATAACAACCCTTACGTAGGTGGCGATAAGGTTTAAATTCCCGCTTAACACCATCCGCCTGTTTTGATTTATACAAGAATAAAACATGGCCAAAAAGTGGCTTTTATTTTATTTTGTGGATGTTCAGGCATAAATATTTAATTTTTTTTGATCATTTTATAAATAACTTAATTTGCCACATTATACAATAAAATCATCAATGAAATGGGTTCGTAAGTAGGAGATTTTGAACTTTAAAGCAGTTTTCATAGGCCTTTACATTATTTTTTTTCTGGGCTTATAAAAAGACTTATCTAAAAAACACTCGATCATTTCAAAGGCCAAGATGTATTCTACTCGCAGTATTTAATTAAAGCATCTGAAACATTTCTAGCCGACCAAATTTTCAAACCAAAAACACATGATTTTGCAGTACTACGTATGGCATCGCCTTAATACCATTATATATTTTACCTGTATTGAAGTTTTTCGTGTTTATTTTCTTAGTTATATGGAGACATACTTCAATTATTAATAATATAGGTACAGTAGAATCATTTTAGGAATCACGATTGAATTAACAGGTTTCCTAAAAACTTTTTGTAACCTTTTAGTTTAAAAACCGGATTACCAATAATTTGAAGAGATTCTTAATAAATCAGCAATACTAATTTTTCTCCATGTAGGCAAGAAGCCGGTCAACTATAAAGAAAGATAAAATCGCGATGGTTGAGCTCTGGCGTCATGAAATTTGCAGACTCTTCATGGAATATGTAGGTCGATGCAACTAATTTTCACTTATCGACATAATTCATCTCCATCGTCGATTTATGTATTATTGTTTAAAAGTAATTTATTTATTGGACAATTTGTATAGCGCCGCTTTTGTGAGATCACCTCAGGGCGCAAAACATTTTCACGAAAGGGCCGGTAGTAAAACTAGTAGCCACATAAAGTCACAAAAATCACAATAACTTTAGCACGGTCCAAAGTTATTGACTTATATATATTATGTTATTTTTCGCCCAACCTCGATTTATTTTAAATGTTGTTTTGCAAGAGACGACACCTGTTGTTATTCTCTTTTTTTGTAAACGTAATCACATCGACGGACTATTTTGTAAACCAATAAACATTTTTTTTGTCATTTTTCAATCTATGTAGATTTGAAATCTCAATATGAAGAGTTTAAAAAAATGGGTTGAAAGCTCGGGCGAATAATATCAATCATTTTATTCATTTGTATTGATTCGTGCAGTGTTAATTTTTAGTCGTGCGTCGTGCTGGTTTTTTATTATTCTAATTATTTTCATTCATCAATCTTATTCATACAATTTGTTTGCTCATGATCGGAACTTACATGCTTCCGAAACGGATTGGAAATTTTCCACAGTAGATACATAGGTTAGATTACTTCAGGCATCCCCCCCTCCTTTCCAATAAAATAAAACCTTTGGGAAGTAGGTACTCGGGTCTAATTCAATAAAAAATCTTTCATGTAAGTAAGTACCAAGATTTTTACACGGCAGCCTTTTTATGAGTGTTATGTTTCGTTTCAAAATGGAACTTTGAACGCGTTTGAAAAGTTAAGGCTCCGTTCACACGGTCAAACTACTTGTCGGCGAGTAGTTACATAGTAGTTAGTACTTACCCAGGCATCTCATAGACCTCGAACCAATCGATTATCTATGGCTTTGATGTAACTGTGAGATGCGGGTTATTTTTAATGAATTAAAATATTATAAAAGATGTATTTTTTTTACCAATATTTACCGACTAACTAACTATAAATAAATAGTAAGTTTTTAATAATTAGAATATTTTTAACTTGTGAAATCGGCCCAATTTAAAGGTTTAAGTAGCATCGAGGCATTTTGTATGTTTGTACTAGATGACGTCGCATAGTTGTCAATCTCATCCGCGACAGCTTCACAAACGGTATCGCATGACGTCAGAGCCGAGCGTTTAGATTATTATATAGTTTAAATAGTACTATACGGTATTGTATAGTATATATATATATATATATATATATATATATATATATAATATAAAAACATATGCGTATTCGAATACAATGTTGTGTCAAAATTTCAAAGCAATCGGTGAAGAACTTTCGGATATTTAAGATTTTTAACAAACAGACATTTACATTTTTAATTATATTGATTATTAGAATTCGTTATCTACGACGCTGAGAGCTCCATTGTAAATTGTAACCTCTCTTTCTATTACATGCGTCGTTAACCAGAAAGAGGAAGAGGTTGCAGATGAATTACCAGCGGTAAACCTTTTATCTCTCTTCCTGGAGGCTCCACACCGGATATTACAAAGATGTTATATTATAAAAGCGTGTTTATTTTCTCAGATTACAGTGTAAAGCTCCCATGGAACAAAAGTATACCTCAAGGTGTTAGAGTATCCCCTGGTTTGGGATTCGTCAGTCGGTAGTCATCTCTAGGATTTTAAGGTCAATGTCCCCTCTAGTTCTGTCCTTTTTCTCACGTATCGTTATTGTCAAGCGTTCTCCGCCCTGCGAGCTGTGAGTACGACCGTAAACGCCATCTTACAAAAGATAAATCTTACAGAAGGCGAAAGAGTTGTCACTTAACAACGAACAAATGAAATGTAAAGTGTCTTGTAAGGTTAATGGGTTGTACACCGAATGCTTACCTACCTAATGTTATTTATTATTACAACAATAATTTGTTTTTTACGTAAAATAATTTGGTAACTTGACAAAACCTACTCGTTTACCGTACTTCATAAAATACTAGTATACATATATTCTACCCGGTTTCGTCCTAAATTTTAATTTTTCGTTTTCGGAACTTTTAAATTATTTCGGAAAAATTTAAAATAATATTTAGTTAATTTATTGTATTATTTTATTTTCAAAACTCTATAGCTCATGATGGTATCAGTGTTGTGATCTGAAAATAACTGCGTTACCCTATGATGTCAGATTTTAAAATGTCTGCAAATTTCGTTGTGCCAGAACTATTTAGAGAAGTATTTAGTGATGAAAACTAGTTCTTCTTTACAATTAAGATACATTGAATTTTTCGATAACTAGCTGATGTCCCCGGTGTTATTCGGTGTAATCTAATGTAGACAGTGACCTTCCTCTTACGATCAAGTGTGCAAAATTTCGTCAACCTCGGAATAAAAGTGTAGATTTGAATACAAATCAAATCCACGCCGCCCGCCACAAACACACAATGGTATATTACATTTCATATTAGAAGATATTCGTATTTTTGTGCAAATAAATAAAGTTTTGTATTTTATCAAGACCGTTAGAATTTTTTTCTAAAGGGCGTATGATAATAAATTATTCAAAGAACTCTACGAAATTCACACGTTTGCTGCCGACTTTGCTTAACCTCAACCAGTACTCACAATTTAATGTATTTACGTAAACCGATCAGCCGTGATTGTAATAATTTACTGTCGACACGTGCACAATTAATAGTCTATTATGCATTAAGTATAGGGTGCTCCAAAACAGTCAGTGCAGTTTACATCCCGTGTGGGTGGGTCGTGCCGTTTTCAGTCGTTACCATGGTTTGGTCCGGACAACACCGAGGCTTCGCCGTCCGCACGTTTCTTGACAATTTCCGTTCTTTCGTCCCCAACTCAGCGGGCCTTCCGGCTGCAATTTGCGACTTCTTCCTGTGGGGCTACCTGAAGGAAAATGTTTTTAAACATCGGCCTCACACCTTGGAAGAACTCAAGGATTGAATTCGGGAGGAAATCACATCGAGATGTGCAAAAATGCGGCCGAAAACTTCAGAAATCGCTTTCTTCAATGTATCGCTACTGGGGGCCATCACCTTTCTTGTCATCTTCAGGACTTGATGCATAAAACGGCATGATGTACCGAATAAAATAAAATAAACCTCATTTCTATAAGTTGTGCCGTTTTTTAATAGTCCTTCAAAAACTACACTGTCTCTTTTGCCGCACCCTGTATAAATAATGTATTCTTATTACTTATTACAAATAAAGAACCCTCATAGTTCTACATTCTTGCATAATGTCTTGATACATTCTCTTCCGTCATTCAATCTTGTAATCTTTAATAATTATAGTCTACTAGCTGTACCCCGTCTGTCTGCAGATAGAGATACAATAAGGCGTGTTGCTTTTACGTCCAACAGATGGCGCTGTTTTTACCCGTCACGGGTGTCATCTATATAGTATAGGTATAGAAAACACACACATATTCGAATGCAACGTTGTGTCTAAATTTCAAAGCAATCGGTGAAGAACTGAGAATTTTGGACAAACGAATATTTACATTTTTATTTATACATATATAGATAGATGATAATATGCGGAACTTTGAAATTATTAATCCGTTTCCAAAAGAGATGAATCGTAGACTTTGTTTTGCTTCTCTGTCCCTCGGATCTGGAAAAAATGCAAAATACAAATCTTTGATGGATTAATTCTGTCAAATGGGTTCTACATTGCTAGATGACCTTTCTTAGATTGATTGCAAATGTTATTAAGTAATATTTCAAACAAAGGGCTCCAGAGGGACCTAAAATATTAGTTAATTAATGAAAAAAAAAAATATTTCCACAAGTCAAATTATTCATTGAAAAAGACCAAATCATGCATTCTATGCAATTAAATTGCCTAACATCATTATTATTCGCTTAAAATAAGTAAAACACATGGGAAAATAAATATTCTTCTGTGGAGAAATATTTTCGTTTGGGAAAATAGACATCTTTTTTACTTGTACCATCATGTAGAATCACCTCCCGAAGTTACCGCACTTTACCCCTGGACATCCAGTATAATTTTTATCACAAGTTTTCTATTTGCGTAAATGGCGGACATCGGGCGCGTGATTTTGGTTTTTTATACAAATCTACAGTTTTATTCCGAGATTGGTGAAATTTTGCACACTTGAACCTCGAACGAAGAGAAAGGTTACTATCCACAAGAGATTTCGACAAACCACCCCGTCCCCATTTCTCACCCCTTAAAGCAGAATTAATTATTGATGAAACTTTTCACACTTGACGTTCAAAATGAGAGGAAAATTGCTGTTTACATCTGATTTGTAAAAACTCTGTGCAACGCCAACTATTGCACTAAATCGATCGAAGTGCCTATTGTGTAAAACAATGTCTGCGGGCATAGCTACGAGTATAGTATGTACCCTAGAGTTGATACGTTTGTTGTTGAGAAATAGGACTACCACTGTTTCCTCGTGGGATGCGCCTGTCATAACAATCTGCATTTTGGTTAAAATTTGACCCATTCCCGTCGTATCAACTCAACTGACTGGCCCCGAGCCAACTAACTATTCCATGCGGTTCTACCAGCTTCTAGCTATCTACACACTTAGTTTCATTTCAAACCACACACTGCATCGGCCCGTCCATCAGTCATGCGATTTACAAGTGCAATCATGTCGGATATTTCTAAGAAATAAATAAACCATGCATGAACTTAGTCATAATTGCCCGCTTTTGTTTTGTAGCATACATTTCGTTTGGTGGGCATATCCAGAAATAGATATATTATTCAGGGTTCCATGAATAACACAACAGATATCTGACAAAATCATAAAAATCCAAATTGAAAAAACCAACCAACACCAGGTGTGCGGAGTGGGGAGGGGGCGTGATCGTCTCCCTTTCTGTGATTTGTCAATAAATTAAACTGAGAGTATAATGGCAATTTGCATTTTAACGTCACTATTTAGTCCTCGGAAATGAAATCTGCTACCAATTATCAATCGTTTTTACGATGACGCGGAAATTGCTGGCTGCGTAAAAAAAATAACTATAAATCCCAAATCGGGTAAACAAAATTTCGGCCTTTTTAGTTAGATCCTTTTGAAAATGTGTATAAATGCGTAATTTACTCACCTCATTCATTTTTGGATGCATAGGTACGATTTGTAAGCAGTTCGATTAAAAATGAACATTCATACCCTGCTCAGAAAAGTCCTAGAATGGACACAAACCGTTGCCTTATTTTAGCAAACTTTACTTTTCTACGCAGGGTCTGGTTATTTCAATGCGCGCTCTTCGGCGGTAAACGCACGACTGATGTCGTAGTTTATTCAAAGCATTCTTGAACCCCCCTGGTGCCAAAATATGCTCACGTGGTTTGTCTCCAGCTCGTCGAATTATCTGTTTGGATACCTATGGACAAAACAGAACTTTGAGGAAAGCACAAACCTAACGTAAACTGCCGTATTCTCTTTTTATCAAATATTATGTTTTGTCACTTATCTACTAACCATTATTTGGAGTTGCAATTATTCGACAGTAGTGAACATTTGTTTGTTTCTAATTGGCATTATCTGCGGCGCCCACTATGTTGTTTATAGCTATTTAGACAATCTTCACTTATTAACTTATAGTATATTAACGATAGTTAAATATTGTGTCATGTTGCATCCAGTATTCACTCTCAATAATTAATGGCATTGCACAATAAGCATGCAATCTGCAGTATTATTATATCATGGTTTTATAATTAATCTTTACTTATTTGCAATTTGTTCATTGTTGGAAGTGTAAATAAATGGGTTATAGGTTTTAAATAGTTGGCAGTGAGCATAATCTGTTATGCTAATTATGTACTATATCGTAATCAAATCATTTGAAAAAATATAAATGACAAGATTAATATAATTAATGTTTTTACGATGTTTCTATTTATAGGCGAAGTTTTCATCGACTGATCGCAGTGAAGTCTAGTTTTGACACGACCGCTTTCAATTTTGTCTGTCTGTAAATTAGTTTGTGTATTCCGTGTTCGGCCAATCCTGATAGTAGTGTAGTTTAAAAATCTATCTATCTTTTAAAAATCTAAAAATACACATTTTCAAAACGGTTTATTTTATTTGATAGTGTACTTCTTTGACAAATTTCTTATGTTAAAAAATAAACATAATTAGCGGAATATATATTCCAAAATGAGGGAGTTCCGGGGACCTATGCACGTTGAAAAACCCAATGCTGTTTACTTTCTGCGTAATATAAACTCACCTTAAAATGGGGAGACTTTGATCATTGCTTATATAGTATAAGTACCTGCATAATACTCAGAAATTACTCACTTCTTTTTAATGATCTGTTTTTGGACAACGTGGATACAATGAATATTAATATATGTTCCTCAACAATTATAATAGTTTTGTGTCATTTATTTTGTTGAGTAAATCAGTTTCTATCGATATAAATATAGCTAGGTAAAACGCTTCAATCCACAAAATGAAAATTCTACAGGAGACGATAAAAACGAATATTTACAAATTAGTAAAGCTAGTTAAAAATCTTGAAGGTTATACGAAACTGGTTATTTGTTTTTCAATTTTTTTATATAAACTATTGCAATTATACTTATAATTATTATAGATTTGACGATTAAGTAATTTCATCGACGGTTTTCTCAAAAACCACCATGTTCTTCTTTTGAAGACTATTCTATATGAAACCACTGAAAAGTAACAATCCCAAAAATGTGGCTTGAACTTTGACGTCAGAAGAGTTTGTCTATGGGCTTGAAGGATTTTACCAAAACACAGTCGATATAATAAGACTACTTGAATGTATTTTTATCGCATTTTTTTTCAAAAATATTTTGGATTGGCGTAGCGTTGTAAATAATCTTATAAAAAATGGCATATCAAAGTCGCCCCACGCCGGAAGTAGACTTGATCACAACATTGGTGGTGTACATTTAAAAAAATATATATAATTCGATACTTTAAAATGTGAATTAAATGACAAGAATTTTTTTTATAAGAAATTAAATGAATGTAATTCAAAGTTAAAAATTGAAAGTCACCCCGTTTTACGGTACTTATTAGTGTTGGGTATACTTTATTTTGTATCAGCTGTTGGAGGAAGGCAAACGTGAACCCTTCTCGGTTGATTGTTCTGCCAAGTATTTCCACCAAATTTGTTTTTCTCCTTGAATCCAGCGACCTTTTGGGCGGCCTTGGGCCATCTTGGTTCATCTATAATAATAATTCTAACACATCAATTTTCCCTCCCAAACACAATTCGCCCTCCAATTCTAAATTTGGTCTTCTTTGCTTTAGATTTTAAAACTTTTAAAAATGAAACAAATTTATAGACATCCAATGATTCTCAGGTCTGAACACACTCTAAAATGTTCTAAGATGGTACTAATATTAGTATCGACCCCATTTTGTGGTCCGTTTACGAAAAATGGCACACAACCGGAAGAAAATCTACTAAGAAACTTCAAACCCCGTTTTTCTTTAAAAGTTCGTTTAAAAATAGAACAAATTCAAATAATAGTCTTCAAAGAGTGTAGATGGATACCTACCCCAATTTAGCTACCACATACTTAGTACCTAATCACTTCTAGTGGCAGGTCGGTAGGTAGGTACGCTTTACTATTTGCATTCAGTCGGCTGTCTGCTGCCAAAAGTGACACGCTTATTAATACGACCAAGATTGCGCAATTCTGAAGGTCGAACTGTGATGAAAAATAGTACGCGATAAATCTCCCATCTTCTCCGCCAGTGGGTAGTTACTATTGCATCCTTGGGGACAGTTGAACTGTGGAAATTCAGCCCGACGATCAGAGCAAAACATCAGTTTAAATTTTTTTTCTGTTATAAAATGTAAGAGACAGGAAACGGAGCAACTGTTTTCTTGTAGTTCCATTCTTTCCGCGGCCGGAAATTTCAATGATCCCTTTATCGACTATTTTATTAAAATAAACAACGGTAAAAACCCGATCGTGTCTTTCTATCTTTGATTCATGGGAATTGAAACAGTGAATTCATCCACTATAACTTCACACGAAAACATATATATATATATATATATATATATAGGTGTGTCCGGGGGTAAAGTGCGCTAACTTCGGGGGGTGATTCTACATGATTTTAGAAGTAAAAAGATTTAAAAAAACTTTATTCGAAATTTAACTTTTTAAGGTAAAACAATTAATAGTTGTATGGGTAAATGAACATTGGAATATACACTTTACAGCACCTATTTTTTTTTAAATATCAATTAAATTGCGTTATAAAAAGCTAGAACTACTTAAAACTTAGTTCAGTGTTGTGATGAAGGACTTAGCCAGCATAGGAATTGAACACACTACGCCTGGGTGGGACCCAAACGCGATGCCAACTCAGCCACTGATCAATACTACGAGAAATGGAATTAATCACGAAATGAACGAAAATTGATATTTACATATTTTCAGTTATCGATGGACTATGAAAAACAATTTTTTTATCAAACTACTCGTTTCGTTTGAACAACGAGTTCCTTCCGACATTTTGGAGAAATTATTTTTCTACAACATACATTTAAGTTCACAGATACTTATGCTACAAAGTTATATTCAAAACACTTAAATATTTATTTTTTAAGGCAGTAGCCCCCCTGCGACAAAATGTTTTCAAAATATTCAAGAAAAACAAAAAACATTTGGTCGGGCCGCAGAGGCAGAGGCGGTCACAACATTTTTGTTTTCCATCGGCTACGGAAAACAAAAACATTGTGGCCCTGCCCCTAATGTTTATTTTTATTTTTGTCGCATGTTTTGAAAACATTATGCCGCAGGAGACGCGCCTGTAGAACAACAATGTTTCATTTCATTTGTTTATTTTTGGAACAATACCGCCATAGAGGTCTATGTGCCATATATAAAATATTTTTGGAGTCGATGAAACGACCCGTTGTCACTCTAGCGAGCTATCAGCATCTGTTTTTCTGGGTCTCTTCAAGACCCGCATTAATAAGTCCCTTCATACAGCCTAGGGGCCTTAACCCGCCTTACAACGCTGCCCAACTGGAAGACGACATAGTTCCCCTGTCCTTTACACTGTATAGACAGAGGCGCTCTTGTAATAAAATATCATTTTAATTATGATGAAATATAGTTCTCAAAATTTCAACCAGTTGAATTAATACTAAAATATATGAGGACAGTTTTAGTTTTTTGATTGCAACGCGAATCTATCGGTTGCTTGCAGTCTGGCGTTAGTTTGATGAGTGAGGAGAGGGGTCGTACAAGGAGATGGGAGATGAAGAGAGAGCGGGATACCCCGTCTGGCGCTGCGGCCCTGCACGTAGTCAATGTTCCATCTTCTCTCCCGTTACGACTGCCACACACACTGCCGACTGGCGCACGTGCGAGGGTGTATACGTACACACGTGGGGCGGCGACCTATAAACAAATAGTAATACGCGTTATTCTGCCCTATAAGCTGCGTATTGTAATGCTACGTATAAGCGAGCCGAATTGAACTTCAACCAATAATCACTAATACATGTATATACCTACAACCAAACTGAACCAATGTTTATAAAATGAATCACATGCAACTCGACAGGGTTCATATCAACAACATGATAACTTGCAGTATGTTATTAATAATTATTTAATAATAGCCAAGGTATATTTTTAAATGTTCCTAAACTACACGATAAAGTTTCAATATCATTAAAATTCTTATCATATAAGTTACAATTTAGTATTTTCAGAGTGGAAGATACTACCAGTATCGCCCTGGTGTAAGACCACCATTTAGAATTGAAACGTTGCTCCAAATGGCTTTAGCCGTGTTTAGTGACTAGATCTGAATAGCCAGGTACTTCCCCACCTTCCTCTTTCCCTTCCCCACTTACCTTCAGCCTCACAACATCCCCCAATTGGGGATGCCATAGTCTCACTGGCTCCAGACGGGAGCAGTTGGGACTCTTGTGACACGCTCTGAATATAAAAGCCTTTTGTCTGAGATTAGTAGAACATTTTTGAAGATGAAAAAGTGATTTGTCTCTACTTCTAAAGCATTCATTCATTCATTCATTTATGTATCTAGATTTTATTTACTAACTAGGGCAGACCCGTGAAAAATCTCAGGATAGTCTTAATTTTTGATAAATCGGTTACAATTTAATAAAAATAATTTCCTGTTAAAAATGTTAAATCAATATAGGTAGATTTAGTAGCTTGTCTAAATTAATCACAAAATCAGTTCCAATTTTGAAAATGTCACAAATTCGAAGCGAATTTGATTTCGTTGAACCAGAGTTACGCAAGACGGACAGACAATCGAATTTAGTATTTTTGATGAGTTGCACGTTCCAGAGGAACATACTCTGTATTATTATTATACCTACCTGCTTTATAGTAATCAGCCAGGTGAGTTTTCAATATTCAGAATCGAAGCGTTTCTTGAAATGACAGTGATTATTTACCTAATTGCCGCACGCAGATTATGGAAATTACACTTCGTTTCAAAAATTTCTACACGAATCAACCATTTGCATGCACAAAATGGGTTATAAGGTTCTTAGTTTGCGTTAATTAAGTAATCTATGCGTATTTAGATTGAAAGGGAACTTTAATCCATACGTAAAAAATCCAAAATGGCGGCAAAGTGATCGTATTGGAAGTGAAAGGGAAATTTTGAACTTTGATTTATTAAAAATGAAATCTTTTTGGAGTAATTAAAACGAAATATATTTTCCAAAATCTGTGCCTATTAAAGGTTTGGCGGAAATTTTATGTCGTTAGTTTATTGATCAATGATATAAAAAATTCCTAACACTGTAAAATATGAATGTACAAAGAATGTTTTTAACGCGCGATTTTTCTGAAGGATTTTGAGGTGTCAAGTGCCATAATAGAGCAACGATAGGTTGCACATAGAGCGATTGTTGTTACTGCTGATGTGTATGTTGTTTTCCGCAAGAATGTAAATAAACAGAGTGATTAGACTAGACTATTTTAAACGGTGAAGTTTTCTTGGCCAACAGCGGTGACTTAACTTCAAATTTTTTATTTGCATATATTGATTTGTAATATGTACTAAAATCTTGAGTCTTTTATCTGCTGCCAAGAACAGTATTTTATTTTGAAATTCGTTCGAAAAAGCCGAATTTATCTGGAATCAAATGTATACGAAAATATTTTCAGGAATCTGCATTCTGACAGTTCACCTAAGAGACATTGCAAAATGTCAGACTCTAGGAGTTAAAACACGTTCCTTGCTTCATTCTCAGGCATACGTCGTTTCATACTTACTCTTCTATAATATTAACCGTTGACTTAATCTGACTCCATTATTATTTATCTCACTTGATCGCGTTGTCTTCTTTGACGTTCACAACTTGTTGGGTTCACTTGCGCGTCATATATTCCCCGATACACCTTTCTTTAAAAACTAATTCGATACACGATACATACAGGGTTTTCCAATAAGAGGTGTTATTTTGATATTCAATCGTAAAAGATCAATGGTTTCGTTGCTTGTGTGGCACGTAGCGCCGTCTTGTTGAAAGTAAACGTTGTCCAGATCAATACCATTCAATTCCGGCCATAAAAAATCATTAATCATCTCTCGATAGCGCAATCCATTCACCGTAACTGTTGCTCCAGCCTCATTTTCGAAAAAGTAAGGTCCAATGACTCCGCCGGACCATAAACCGCACCAAACAGTCACACGTTGAGGATAGAGAGGCTTTTCAACAATAACTCTTTTGTTTTCCGAGCCACAGATGCGACAATTTTGCTTGTTGACGAAGCCACCGAGGTGGAAATGGGCCTCATCACTCAAGATGATTTGCATTTGATTCACTCAAGTGAATTTTAATAATTTCAATGCGTTGTTGAAGCGTGTATCGTTCCATTTTTATTAATGGCGTAGTTTCTACTTGTCAAATGTCAAAAAATGATAGCTTCAAAAGTAACATCTACCGAAATAGCGGGCTATTCAAAATAACACCTCTTATTGGAAAACCCTGTACAATACAACATCTATAATGTAAATATATGTAGGTATTTTGACGTTTAATCGGGCCACCTTTGGTCTGCTAACCGTCTGCTCGCGCAAGCGCCCGTCCCTTAGCACACGGCACACACCTGCCGGGGAAGAGAACGATCCTAGTTGCAAGACGCTCACCATGGGAATATTATTAATAATAATAAAACCAACAGGCAAACAAACCAAACACACCACCTGCCTTTCTGACGTCGGAACATCGGAAGTACTCAGTACTACCGGCTACCGGCGTTAAATTCGAGGCGGCGAATGAGCGACGCCGATTAGTCATCAGTAGTCGATAAAACGCCTCTACGGAGGCAGCGCGTCAACAAAATACGCGCGAGAATTCGAATTTCGCGCGAGATTTCATAAAATTCAAATCGTAAATAAAACCGCCAGTGATTATTTTTTCCCATGTTGTTTTGAGTTGTGCCAGATTTTCGACTCTTTCGTTTATCTGTTATCTAAATTCGTTGTAATTTCATATAACTTATCTCGGATTTCGCGCGATAACTATCTTTGTTTTTTATTGACTGTTTGTTGTCATAATATTATACATTGTCGATTTAGTGTTGATTATAGTGTCGACCTTGTTTCGATTGTTTGTGTGATTTTTCAAGTTGCACAGTGCATTGATTAGTGTTGTTTTCCTTCTGGTAGATTTTTTACGCGATTGTATGAGGCTTTCCCGAATGAGAAAAATCTGATCTGTGACAATACCTTCTCTTACGACTCGTATCCAGAGTTACGAGGACTGTAAATGAAATGGAAACGCAAGATTTGTGATTTGTTCGCTGGTAATAATATTACACTATTTTACTTGAAACACTACCTTCATTCAGAAGCCAAACGTTGCTTGAAATGGCGTTAATCGTGTTTGATGACCACATTTGTATATACAGGGTGTATCGGCACGTACCCGACAAACTTTAACCAGCTATTCCTTAGCACATTTGGAGTAAAAAATGTTATGGGCTCTTTGCTGTCCGGTAACATTTTTTTTTAATAAAAAATTTTAATTCATATTTTCACCACATGTAACCAATATTTTATCCTTTGTCAAAGTTTGAAAACCCATCTGGCAATATTTTTTTCGAGTTTCGTTGAATAATGTACTTACTTACCTACGTTGGCGCGCTTTTACAATCACAACGAAATGGCACGGCATCATTCGTCTCGTTTTTAACTATTATTATTTAGTGTGTACGAAAGAGCGAGGACACTTTTTGACACACTTGCTAATAACAGCTGTTGAACGCGAGAAGCAATGCAAATGACAGTGACGGAGTGTGGATTTTTTATTTATTTTTTGTTTTTAATGGAAAAAAAATGTTACCGGACAGCAAAGCGCCCGTAACATTTTTTACACCAAATGTGCTGAGGAATAGCTAATTAAAGTTTGTCGGGTACTTGCCGATACACCCTGTATATCCATGCAATCTTTTCCTCACGGCATACCCCAATTGGGGATGCCGTAGTCCCACTGGCTAAGTCGACCAACAACTACAAGGTTTTTGTGAATACCCCACCAAACCTGTCATATCCTAGATAATAGAGGTTACCCATAGCTGTCGGTAATGCAGGAAGTGATACGATGGCAACCTCAAGGTCGGAGCCCAGAACCATTTCTACCGCATTCACGAATAGTTATATATCACAAATACAACCTAACCTTAACGTTTCTGGGATCGGCCAAATGGGTCAATAATATAAAACAAGAAAAACTCTTGTTAGGTTAGATTAGATTAGATATATATACGGTGTCCGGAAACACGAACTACAAACGAGAAACCGGTGAATCTTTATATCTTAATTGCAGCCGATTTTTTGTACAATGTTTTTAAATTTGAACTTATGTTTTCGAGTAAATCGAGTTCGTAGCTGAGATTATTTAGGTAAAATTTGTAATGATCAGTCACCTGTTATATATAATGTAATATCAGATGTTGTAAATACGTCAAAAAAATGCAGATTTTTTTTTTTTTAAATATGTAAACAGGGGTAAAAAAAGTGAGCTAACTTCGGGAGATGATTCTAAATGATGGTAGAAGTAAAAAAGATCGAGAACTTTTTTAGAAATTCCAATGTTTATTTTCCCATAGATGAATATTTATTTTCCCATACAAACAATTCAACTTTTGTTCCTGAAAACGTTGCAATTTCGAATAGAAGTTATTTATCTTTTTTACTTGTACGTCATGAAGAATCACCTCCCGAAGTTAGCTCACTTTACCCCCTGACACCTGTATATATTCATCAGGAATAATTAAAATGTGAGCGTCGAGCAAATCCCTGTTATTAGAATATTTAGCTTTAGAACTTGCACACGAATACATTTGAAACATAACTTTGTCGCCTTTGCTTGATATTCAATTCAGATAACAATATATCCCTTTATGAATACATAATGCAAACTGATATTTGTCAAATAATGACTTCGTATTAACTGCAAACTATTTAAGTACGATCCACAATACATAGTACTACATCCTCGCACTGTTCTGGTTTCTTATCAGTTTCGATTTATTTTTAGTTCTGCTTTTCAAATGAGCGCCGTTTCCGCACTACTGCATTCTACACTACATTGAATTACATAACGGTAATATGCTCGCTTGCAATTTAATCCTAAATGCAAGAATAAAAATTGCCAAATTTGTATAAGGCCGTTGTGAAAAATAACCTCAAGAGTACTGAAAAAATGTTACAAATAAAAAAAGTTAATTATGTGTAGGGATATTTCGCCGTCCTCTCGATAAGCTGTAAAAAGTACTATTCATAAGATAACGTATTCCGATTTTCGATGTAGCGAATTATTATAATCAATAATAATTAGTTGCCTGAAATATCCATACAAATTGAATATTTCTCCCGAGTAAAAATAAATGCCGCCGGCGGGAATTGAACCCGCAACTTCTGATGTTCTGGTGCTCTGGACCACTGAGTTACGTCGGCTTATTCCCAACACGCCAAATAATTCAATCAGCAATAATTACTGCCTATTATATTTTTTCTCTTGTAAACAACCAACTTTAGGTGCGGGTTCAATCCTCGCCGGCTGCATTTATTTTCACTCGGGAGATATTTTAAATTTGTATGGATATTTCAGGCGACTAATTATTGCTAATAATAATTTGTTATCCTTTGTGCTATGCATAAAAAACCTTGTCTTATAAACATTAGTTTATCATAAATAAAATTCGATGTAACGAATAAACTTCGATTTTTTACTTTTCAGTACTCAAATCTGATACATTATGATAAGTTAGCCGAGTTTTTTTTATCTGTTGCTAGTATTTATTTATTATAGTGGATAGTTATCGAGAGGATGGTGAAATGACTCGCTAAATGTGAAATCTGTTCGACCAACCGTAACCTAACAACTGATTGGCTACGCACATACTTACCTACATGCTACAGCTGACTTTGCAATGTATTTCTGATACAACCATAAAATGTCTTCTGCACACATACTATTAAAACGTTCACGTTTTATTTTACGTAATATTCTGCAAAAAAATCCATTTTATTATTATAATTATTAATAATTTTAGCCATACAGTTAAAAATGGTGAAGATTTTTTTAAATTGCTCGCTGTTGTAACATTACGTCGTTTTAAAGTTATTATTTTGTTAATGAATTGGATGTTGCACCACTCGGAATCTCGTATGTACAGCACTGTTAACGTCGTGTACAAATGTATTCAAGTTCTTTAGTTGTTGAAAAATAAATAAACATCTCACGAAAACACGTTCGGTTTGACAACGATCGCCCTTGAAAATTATTGCATACGGAAAATAATAACATACGTGTAGGTACAATATGCACACACGGCGAGCAAATTGACTTATTGGCTTAAATTAAATAATGCCTCAATCGTAATGTATATACCAACTAACATGGGCATTATTTCATATCAAAGAAACACAGAACACACAGATCTAGCACTATACTAAATTGTTTGCAAGGAAAACTTCAATGGCTTTCTCAGAATTGTAGAGATGGCAGCACTTTCGTTTGCATCTAGCACGTTTATTCTTCCAGCAGTCTGATGCTTTCAGCTAAATTATAATAATATTATGCTATATTTTACTCTGTAGTCGGAACCATTTTGTTTTTAACCCGTTTTAAAATTTTGCCCTACACAATGTAGTGAAGTGAACACCCTAAACGATGTTTTTGTTCGAGTGAACAGAGGGTTGAAATTTATAGTGGTTTTTAAATCCAGTATAAAAGGGGCCGATGACAATCAATGTTAATTGTCAATGTGCATTGTAGTGCGATTGACGGAACTTCCATCGACCCATCAATATTTTGCCCCAGTTGCTTTGTTGACGTCCTCCGAAACAGTACCTGAAGTGTGCGAATACGCGGAGAAAGATGAATATTGCTCACTTATTAAGAATCTCTTAATATTATTAATTATTGGTAATCCGATTAAAAACGGGTTTGCAGGCCGTTGCCTGATAAACTTTTAGTAAATTTGTAAAGAATTTTTATGAACACGTGTTCCGACATCGTGACAATACATTGGTATTTTACTGAAGATTTATCAGGAAACATATGTATTCATTCGTTAAGGGCCTGCAATCCCGTGTACATTGATACACTTTGGATTTAACTTTCCGTAACTATGGACAAACACGATATAATGTAAAATAAATCAATATTAGTAAAATAATTCAATATAAGTAAAATAAATCAATATAAGTAAAATAAATCAATATTAGTAAAATAAATCAATATAAGTAAAATAAATCAATATAAGTAAAATAAATCAATGTAAGTAAAATAAATATATATAAGTAAAATAAATCACTTTCCACGATAAAAAAAAAATAATTCCAAGGGGCTCGATACATAGAGCTATTGAACGAACGATTGTCAATCGCCCCGAAAAACGACCATTCGGCTGCGTCAATGGCGCTGTCAGCCATCAATCAAAATACTCATCGTTCTCCGGTCAGTGGGAAGCCGCAAATAGATGTCAATCGCTTCAATTGACTCTTGTAAATTATCAACAATTAGCAATCCCATATTGTCAATCGCATCAATAAACGTAAATTGACAATTAATCGTCTCCGAAGTTTTCGAAGCTTTGAACTGGGTATGGCACAAATAAGATTTAGAAATACTGATCTAAACCATAAAATACAAATGTTGACTAATCGGAATATGATAGTTATGTAACGATTCGCTGGAATAACAATAAAAGTTAATTTATTTTTAGTATCTGGTTGGTAACTTAATTATTTAATGGTGCAATTGATTTTTTTTTCATGAGGGCTTCGTAATAATTTTAATGGGCCCATTAATCTAATCCTCATATAGGTAACTTAAGAGTGTTTTTAGCACATTTTTGAAAATTGGTGCTAATGTTTGAGAAAATTATGAAATAAAAAATATTGTATACAAATATTTACATTTACAAACATATGTTTACATTTTAATTTGATTATTCACGGTGTCCGGAAACTAGTAGTACAAGCGGGAAACTAGTGAATCTACACCCCCTGTGGCCGTTATTGAGATCCAGGGGGGCGGTAGTGAAAAGCTAAAATGAGGGTCAAAGGTATAAAAAAAACGTTTTCCCAGTGAAATCAACTAAATTGTAGGTACATCATTTCAAGAATCTTGCAGATGAACCGTTCAGTTATTGATTAGGTATATTACTGATGGATTAATATGAAATTATATAAATTCTTTTATATTCATATGAACTATAAATATCTACTTGCTTTGTAACATCATTCATAATTTGTAAAAATAAACTTTATAATTACCTAATGTACCCTAAATTAACAAAATAACTTATAATACCTACCTCAAATTAACAATATAGAATCATTCATTATATATAAACAATGTTGTGTACCCCTGCCTAAGTTTGTATAAAATCAGTAGCATAAGAGTTTCAACTACCAGTCTGAAAATGTCCGTAGTAGGATGAAACCGGTCCCGGTAATAATAAATAAGTGGAACAAAGTGAAAAAGTTTTTTAATTTTAATTCGATTAATATGATGTTTTTGTCGGCAACTAAAGTGTTAAAAAATTGTCGAGCCGGTTCTACGATTTGACGCATTTTATTAGACAATAAACAGCTGCCCGTAACGGCCGTATTTCTTTTCAAAGTTGAACTAAAATATCCAACTTCAGACTCAATTTAATCGAAAACAAAGCTTAATTAAATAAAATAAGTTATACCATAAAATAGATTCCAAACAATAATGTGATGTAGATTCACTAGTTTCCCGCACTTACCACTGGTTTCCCTAAAACGTGATTTTTATATAAGCCGTGTTCTCCAAGTAAGGGTAGTTATTATTTTTATTTAACTTAGCATTTGCTTAGTTTTAATTGGCGAAAGCGACCGTAAGTTAGCAGGTTTGAAAAGCCACTACCCCTTTTCCTCATAGGGGAAACGAGAAAGGTTGGGATTCCCGAGGGAAAAAGCAACCCGATCTCTTCTCTATCTTTTCCCGCGCTAACTTTTCCGCATTCGCAATGAATCGAGTAATGAAAAATAATGATCTCATTCATAAACTTATATTTTACCTACTGCTATTCAACAGAAAATTACCACAAATTCAGCGTAATGCGTAAAAGCACAACTCGTAGTAAAGCATTTGAATAATTATTATTCCTTTGCATAATTTTCAAGCGCGTAATCGGCAACATGCGAAAAATAATATTATATCTATAATATTACGCAAAATGTTGCCTATCGATAATTGGTACTTTTGAATGGACTGTAATTTTAACGAGATGGAAACAATCAAGCGAATTTTTATTTATCACGAGGAAAATTAAGAGTGGGGAAAGGGAGGCCTTTACCCTGTGAATGATGTTGTTTCATCTTGAAATTCTGGTGTTTTCTGGAAGGTTCCGTGGGCACTATTAATATTTTATGGATGTACATATTGTACATCTAGCACCGGTGTTTCACGAACTGTTTTGTGATCACCACACGACAATATTTAATGTATTTTCACTTGGGGCTGATAATTTATTCTCTTTTACAAACTTTTCAAGAGATTCATTATTACGAGGGGCGAAAAATGTCCAACTAAATGCGACAACGAGTATTCAAACATAAATACAAAATAACACCTGGAATAAAGAAGAACACAAGAAATGCGACGTGAGCGTGTTTCGTGATCCAAAAGTCTGATCGTTCTTCGCTTAAATTTAAATATCAAAATTCGGTCTCTACAAATTCAAAATCAAATGCATTTGCGAATACGATGTCAGGCACTGGTAAAAAAGCGGAGTACTGAATGCTGATTGGCTGATGGCAGTCGCGACATTGGTTTCTATTAAAATCTGCATTATATATTCAGTGTTTAATATGAATTAATTAACCTTAATTTATTTTATACAGATTTTCACGTATGGTCGATTAGGTTAGGTTAGCAATAACACAACTCGTGGTAGTATCATTTGCATAATAATAATAATTTATCTGCCTAATTTTCATTCCCGTAACCGGATAGTAATCCAACACGCGTAATGTGTTTTTACTAAAAATGAGCCTCTTGTTGAATTTTTAACTGGCTTAAAAAACATCACATGAATAGATTTTTCTACCGAGATTGAGGAAACGTGTTTTTTAGCTCTTGACGCCACTATATTATGAATTGATACACCTTATAAACTCTTTTTAAGCTTTGTCAAAATTGCTATCTCCTCTCTCATCACATATATTTCCCCTTGTCCTATTCGCGTGAGAACCTTGGAGGGCATGTAACATACATTGTTTATCCAAGCTGCCTTCATACCTTGATTTACATGGTTGGTTGTTTGTGTTGTATCTCTTTCTCTCTTACGGAATACTACGTGAATTCCTTAGAGTAAGTTGTGTATTTGGGTATAAGCCATCTCTTCATACATATTATTCCTCTAAGGTGAGAACCCATCGCTTCGGCCCTGTCCTGGGCGACTTCACTGACCTTCATCCATTGCAGTTCCAGCCTTTCCTTGCACAACCTCGGAAGTTGCCTTTTCCCAACTTCCTTTCCTCTGGAACTGCCGCCAGTATTTTTAGATTTATACTGGAGTATGGAGAATTTTATATCTTTCTGCGAAGAGTAGCGGCGGTCCGACGCCGAGCATCGGATCTTCTTACTTCTCATTCGATCCTATTTTACAACTCCTCCGTTCTTCTCAAAAATCTCATTTCGGCGGCTTGCACTTGGCATCATCCTGATTTGGTGACCGTTTGTGAAAGGATGGTTTGACATTTCAATCTGACTATCTGGTTTATTATCCTAATGACTGTACACTTCAGGATTGTTGTAAATGGAAGTGTCGCCCTCTATTATTTTCAAAAAGAACCGTTGAAATTTCAAACCGCGGGAGCGTGTTTTTATCTCCTAGTATGAATTATTTTCTTAATTCGTTTTTTGAGTCATGTGATTTGGTGGGGACTTTTCACAAAAACAGTATTGTTTGTCAGCAAATAATATTATTTTGAAACGATCAATGGAATTGATTCATATTGAAACAAAATAATTAATCGAAATGATTCACATGGAAGATGGAAATAAACCACACAATCGAATCTATTCATTCTTAAATAACATACTCAATTGAGTTATTTCGTACTGAAATAAAAGATTTAATATAATAATCATAATAATATTTGGCTAATTTATATAGCGCCGTTTTCGTGAAAAATCACCCTGAGGGCGTACAAATATATTTATTAAATAATAGAAACAGAATGGCTCACAACTAGGATTCATGATAACTAGTGACTTACATCTAAAGACTTATTTGTTGATTAAGTACTACAATATCGAACTGCAAATAATATTTTACTAAAAGAAAGTAGTATTTTATATAATTAACATTGAAAAACAACAATTAATCACAAATCTCCAAAATAAGCCACTATGACACGAATCGATGTCACGACCTGTACGGGTATATCCGTGCTATTGTCGATAATTCGTCACAGAGAAGTAGTATTGTTTACAGTGGAGGTCGCCGTTGGTGCCAATAATGTTATCTTTATGTCCGTCCGTGCTTTTTCTTTAATCCATTTGCGCCTTTCAGTTAATTTTACCTGTAGTAGAAACAAGGCACAACTTTCTCACTGGATCGTTTTCTTTGCATTAGTAGCAAATTGTTTACCAAGGAAAGCATTGATGGTTTCAATTTTCTAAGCGCTTACGGCAGACTTTCTCATTTTAATTACATTTATTGTGTATGAAAGGAGGATGTTCCGCCAAATAAATCTGTCCCGGCTCTCACTACTCCTTGCTTTTATTTAATTCACATGATCGTGCCTTTTTCTGGTGCGTAAAATTTGAAAATATGTTTTGGTACATTTAAATCTTAATTTTCGTTAAAAATATACGATTTTAGAAAAATGTCTAAACTTTGTTTGACGTAATTATTTGGTTCCTCTCGATTTTAATTCGGGACAATTCCACCTCGTGTGGCAGCTGTTTCGTCCCGACAACTGCGTATTGTTTCCTGATTGCCTTCGAACGAAGTACACAAGTAACCGAGTATTGAAATAATCGATTGTCGTTGCGCATTAACTTTCTATTGCGTTGATTCAAAGTAGCCGATAATCAAATTAAGATGTAATCAAAATAAAACCTTGGAAGAAATGTGCCATTTTAGAAATAAAAAAGCATGAAAAAAATTGTTTTCCCTGTCCATACGTCAGATACGAAAGTCAAATATAACCTCACATTTGAATCTACTGTAATTTGTTCTAAAATCGATGTTGCAATAGTAATGAAAATCTTAGTTCCATTTTAACCTCACATTTGAATCTACTGCAATTTGTTCTAAAATCGATGTTGCAATAGTAATGAAAATCTTAGTTCCATTTTAACCTCGCATTTGAATCTACTGCAATTTGTTCTAAAATCGATGTTGCAATAGTAATGAAAATCTTAGTTCCATTTTAACCTCATATTTGAATCTAATGCAATTTGTTCTAAAATCGATGTTGCAATTGTAATGAAAATCTTAGTTCCATTTTAACCTCGCATTTGAATCTACTGCAATTTGTTCTAAAATCGATGTTGCAATAGTAATGAAAATCTTAGTTCCATTTTAACCTCACATTTGAATCTACTGCAATTTGTTCTAAAATCGATGTTGCAATTGTAATGAAAATCTTAGTTCCATTTTAATGAATTTCCGTATGTTTTTTGACTGGTACTAAGATAAATAATTTGAAAAGTTGAATTGGGTACTTTGAGTTCATTCTTAGTTTCGATCTGCGCCAAGCCTCGGTACGTTGAAATTTCTGATAAAGCTTGCTGTAAACATTCCAGCGATTGATAAGAGAAATTCACTGATAACGCCGCCCGACCAAATTAACATAATATGTAATTCAATTTCGTTGGCCTCTAACTAAATTAGTAATCATAATAATAATTTATTATGCCAATGTAACTATTTGCATATTGATTTAAAATGTAAACAACGAAAATATTTTTCGTTTGCTTGCAAGAGGAAAGCAAACGTTCTCAAGCTATTTACGAATGACGTGTCATTATTTGAACGGTGACCGGATAACTCATCAAAATGATAATTCATCACATCTTTAAAAAGTTATATAAAGTCATGGAAAGTGATGAAATAAAAACTTTATTAAGGCGATGCCATACGTAGTAATGCAAAATCATGCGTTTTTGGTTTGAAAATTTGGTCGCCTAGAAATGTTTCAGATGTTTTAATTAAATACTGCGAGTAGAATACATTTTGGCCTTTGAAATAATCGATTTTTTTAGATAAGTCTTTTTATAAGCCCAGAAAAAAATAATGTAAAGGCCTATGAAAACTGCTTTAAAGTTCAAAATCTCCTACTTGCGAACCCATTTTCGGTTATAATTTTATTGTATAATGTGGCAAATTAAGTTATTTATAAAATGATCGGAAAAAAAATAAATATTTATGCCTGAACATCCCCAAATTAAAATAAAAGGCACGTTTTGGCCATTTTTTTTCTTGAATAAATCAAAACAGGCGGATGGTGTTAAGTGGGAATTTAAACCTTATCGCCATCTACGTAAGGGTTGTTATTGATAGCGGCTCAATTTAAAATATTACACGACGTAGTGCATCGCCTTAACTGGGTTAAGTAGGTTAGGTTAGGTTTAATTTTCATTTCATCGTTTCTAATGACTATATCAAGTGTGTTGAATTGTCACTGTGTTGAGTTATCATGGAACCATTTGAACTCCTCTTACTACAGAGGAATGAACCCGCGACGCCTGTGTAAGAACCCGACGCTTTGAATCGCTCAGCCACTAACCTGTCTACGGCTTATATTAATTTTAAAGATTTAGCAAAATATGTAACAAACATGATGCATTTTTACATTTAAATACTTTTGCATACGATGCGAGCTGAACATAGTTGCGTTGGCCTAGACATTTAAGACGAAGGAAGTTATATAAATTTCACGGCGCTAGAGTTCAGCATTTTGAGGATAATTTTGATCACAATCAGGAGCTGTGTGTATTCTGCTACGTGAAGGTCGTCCCAATCATGTTTCGTTTTATCCAAAGATATTAGAAATATCTTTGGTTTTATCTGTATCTTATATTATTTGCAAAGACATATTTGCTGGCGTATCTTACTAGGTCACTTGCAGTGCTATATTGATACATAGATTGGATACAATATATTAAAACATAGTTAATTGCATTCCTACCTACCATTGGAATGCAATTAACTATGTTTTAATATATTGATTGCATTCCAATGGTAGGTAGGAATGCAATGAACTATGTTTTAATATATTGTATCCAATCTATGTATCAATATATTAAAACATAGTTAATTGCATTCTTACCTACCATTGCAGCTTTTCGTGGGTTATGCCTAAATTCTATAAAGAATAGGTTTTAGATGTAGTGTAAAGTGTGCCTAATGTCATACAAATAAGTTGTACATGTAGTTACTAAAGATTTATTCTAGATATAAAAATGTCATTTTTATAACTAAAATATATATTTAATAATATATATAAATAAATGTAAATGTTCGTTTGTTAAACACTTTAAATCTCCGAAACTTCTTCTCCAAGGTCACTGGCGAGAGGTAAAATCACGATTTTTTAAATCGCGCAATCTGTTGGATGTAAAAATAACACGCGCTATTGTTTCTCCACCTGCACAGACAGATTGAGCCACAGCAACGCGTGGCGGGATAGTGCTAGTATATATAAATAAAAAATGTTAATGTTCGTTTGTTCAGAACCTTGAATCTCCGAAATTTCTTCACCGGTTGCTTTGAAATTTTGACACAACGTTGCATTCGAATACGCGTGTCTTTTTATAAACCTATATTATATAGATGTCACCTGTGACAGGTAAAAACATGTGTTTTGAAAAACATCGCCATCTGTTGGACGTAAAAGCATGCGCGCTATTGTTTCTCTATTTGCCCAGACAGACTGAGTCAGCAACGCGTGTCGCGGGGTACAGCTTGTAAATAAATAAAAACATACAAAAGAATAAAATAGTTAGATTGCAAGTGTCAAATCGTTTCTACCACATTTTTATAGCATGCATTTGCAATGACCCTGTGTAATGTTACCAATCGAAATTAATAGTATTTATTTTGTCTTTGTAGTATGAAAACAATGAATAATGTGTTGTTAC
Organism: Hesperophylax magnus; assembly: GCA_026573805.1. NCBI lineage: Eukaryota > Metazoa > Arthropoda > Insecta > Trichoptera > Limnephilidae > Hesperophylax > Hesperophylax magnus. Next base: position 819,163 of record JAIUSX010000016.1, read on the forward strand.
CTGAAAACCAAAACTGTGCCTAATGGATATATGTTACAAAGTTGTGTTTGCATCAGCAATTGCAGCGTGATGAACTATTCAACAAATATTGCATAATAATAAATATTTGAAAACTTATTTAAAATTGCGATTTCTGTAGGGAATCTCTTGATTAATAAATACAATAAGGGGTACATAATAATAATAATAAAATGCAGTATTAGAATAAGAATAGACAATAGTGTTTTATACTGCAAATAAAAGTTAGTGTTATGAACTGTTGAACTGTTTATAAGGACAATATTGTTTACTGTTTCTGCCTTTATGTCGATAAAATAATGAAACATTGCAGTGTGATAAACATACAAGGACTGTAACTAAATGTTGCAAAAAATAATAAAGGGTGTTTTCCACTACAGATAAAAGTTACAGTGTTGTGAACTATTTAACATGAATTATTGTGCTTTCATGTCGAAAAAATAATAAATTAATGCAGTATGAAGAACAATTTTACAAACATGTAACTGAACTATAACTGCTTAAATATTGCCAAACAGACGAAAATAGTGTTTTTTTACTGCAAATAAAATTTACAGTGCTATGAACATTTTATTAAGACAAGTTTTGTAATAATTTTTAAAGGGAAAATTTGGGATTTTACAAACATTTAGTCTTAGTTTTGAGTGGTGTAAATATGTGCATAGATTTGTCTAACCTGGGCAAAATGGTTGTTTCAGATCTGGACAGGCACAGCAACACTCAGCTGTCTTCAGCGTAAGTACCCTTTACTCTTTATTACTTTATTTTTAAGTTCCTACTTTAAAATATATATTTGCTCAATGCTATGTGTGTCACTGTCCAAAGGCAGTACAGTGGAATCTCGATCATCTGGATGAAATGGAGTCTTGAATATCCCAGAGTCAATAAAAATTCTCATCATTTAAAGGGCAATTTCTTCAATTGATTCTGTAAATCGATTGGTTTCATCAATGAGCAATATTGATAATTTATGTTGACCGTCTCCGGGGTTCTTAATATGGTTTCGATAATGAACATCGGGATTATCGCAAAGAGAAAAAAAAAACAAATGGATAAATTTCATAAATCTGGTTTAAACATTCTCTACGTTCAAATAATTCGTTTTGTATAACCCAAATAATGGAGGTTCTACTGTATTTATAAACAAATTCTGCTTTTAAAAACAGTTTCTCACCTACTGAGTCTAGGGCCCCAAGCAAGCACATCGATAAAGGTTTTAGCGACAATATGGGTAACTTGTCACCATTCTCGATTATACTAAAATATGCTTAATTTAGTCTACATGATCTGTTGTTTGTTTTATGGCAAGTCTTGTTCGGGAATTAATGGAGATTATCGATAATATTTGTCAGTTGTCGATAACATTTGTTGATTGTTGATGTGCTAGGCTGTGGTTAAAGCATTTGATTTTGACAAAAGGAGGGTGGTTCCACAGTATTTCATACAAAATACATTTACAATTTTTTATAATCACACTGGACACTGCCAGTCAGTTGATGTGATGGTGATTGATATATTTGATCTACAAAAATGTTTTCACACCTTTCATCTTTGGGGATGCTGTGTTTAGTAGGACATAGATTGAAACACTAATACGACAACCTCTGCGGTAAAGCTGTTAAATCCTTGTCCGATTCAAAACTCGACAAAGCGAATATAATTTTAGCTACGTTTGGTGACTGGATATGCATAGCTTTTGTACCTTTTCCCTGGGCTTTTTCTAACCTATTTTCCTTCCAATTCAAAACATTTCTCAATAGTAAATAAAGCCCCTATGTGAATATCGCAGTGAAACCATTGCTTTTCCAATTGAAGTATATTGTGAGACTGAAGGGGTGTAGGGGAAGAAGATTTTATTTATTTAATATCAACGTATAAATGTACCATAAACAATAATTGCGAGTCACAGTGAATAAAAAACACTAGAAATGAGTAAAAAAAAATAAAAACAAATAATTGCAGCAGTTGATTGTACAACATCAGAAAGAACAAAATTAGTACAATGGAAGGATATTAAAGTAAGAGATACAAATACATAAAAAACATATAAGAAGAATTAGGTTGAATTAATATTGATTGAAAAGAAAAGATAGTATAGTCTTCTTCTACCTTGCAGTTAAATAGATCCGCCACATCTGCATATTTATTACTAACTTCATGTAATCTAGGTACAAGTGAATGTTTAAAATGCTCACTCTTGATATTGTTATTACATTTAAATAAGATTTTGGAATGAGTAGCTCTCGTAGGTATATGAAATACAATGAGGTTAAGTAAATCAGGGCTGTCTATGCTACCATTTACAATATTTAACATAAATATTAAATTGGGAATTAAGATAGGGGGAGAGGAAGGTTGAGAAATTATTAGCTATTCATATCTGGTCATCAAATACTATTTCAAGCAACATTTCGTTTCTTGAATGGTGGTCTTTCACCAGGGCGGGTGTGAAACTAAAATTATTGTATCGTTTAAAGTTTGATCTTTTACTAAATAGCAAAGTATAACAGTTTTTATTTATTTTTATTATAGTGCCTATAAATCTGTTCTTAATACAATGTACAATCAATTTGGGAATGATTGAATATTGTAATTTTTTTCTCCGTGACTATACACACCATTGGTGTCAATCAATGGTTCCATCGTAAAACTTTGATTGCTCGAGCTGGGCAAAAAGTAATGATCAGATGGCATGGAGGGGGTTAGATTATTTTATTGTCGAATTGATGTCTGCTTTATTAGGCCCGACCTATTTAGTACCAAACCAAAAGATGCGTCATTGTCTTAACCTACATTGGTTTACATAGATAAGTGATAATGATAATTAAAAATATGCTTTCAAATACATAAAGATACGTCCTGAGTTTAACATAAACATATTTATAATATTCATTACTTTTGTATAGCGATTTGCAACGACTCTTGCCTAGCGATTGTGGATGTTAAGTAACATTCATAGAAGTCAGCAAGCTTTTCATAGGGTGACTGCTATTAAGCAGTGCATTTAAGATATAGTGATGATAATGATAATAATGATTTATTGTCTTCTTTTCTTAGTAACATATAGAGATAATGATATCCTCACTGGGATATCCCGTGTGCATTTACATATTATAATTTAATTATAAGAAATTAATATTACAACAAAGTAGATAGTGTTTTTTTGTACAGTTCAGTTTAGTAGATTTAGTTTTAGTCTGTGTTTGATATCAGTATATTTTCTATTTCAGATCTCCCTATATTAAGTATCCAGCTTTTTATTTGAGATTTAAATGTTAATAGTGTTGAGGTTTTTGAGTGAGAGTGGTATAGTAGTCTGTGGTTTGTGACGTCATCGTTCTAGTATCTTTTCCCTTTTCACACAAGACGTGGGAGAAGAAAGTGGACGATTGTCGATGACGTACGTACGAACCCACTCTGGGACTACTATAGGTACCTTTGGCATTGCACCTGTGTTAAAATTGAAACTTTGCTGTGATTCAGATCTGCGTTTCCAGTTTCTCCCAATCTTCCCTTTTTCTTCTACCTTCCAGCGTTTCAAAATATTGAAAATTTTATAGAAACATGGAAGATGGGCTATGAACTCTTTTTAGTATGAAACTGCGAGTGTCGCCAACACCGTTCACCCATAATACTGCAAATCGCATCTACGCACAGCGGCGTTCTGCCTTTGTTTCTACTACAAACCAAACGCATAACTTTCGAGCTGTTTTGATAGTGCGTGCAGTTTGGTCGCAGATCTGTGACACTTTCATGCCGTATCTTCCTTGCTTTCTATTATCTATGATAGTCACCCTGGTTCCAGGCACTCGAGTCTCTTGTTTGATCGCCACATAAAAAAGTTAATTTTTTTTCAAATTTTTTTAGTATTACGTACTGATCAATTTTTACATAAAGATAGCAGCCAAAAAATATTCATTAAGAACAATGAAGATAATGTTGGTAGTTCTCAGTCGAAGTATAACACAGTTAAAAAGTTGATATGTTCGAATTAGTTCAGTGGTTAGAGAACTTCCCCGCCAAGGAAGAGGTCCTGGATTTAATTCCCAGATGTGACTCTATGAATCTTTTCTATTTCTAGTCGTTAATATTGTCTTCAATGATTAATTAATTTTTAATTATTTTGTTTATAGGGACGACCTTTTGGGTGATCTGTGTCTGACCGATAGTGAAGATGAAGCAAGGAAAAGGAAGTCTTCGTAAGTACCTTCTTAGATATATTCTTCTCCTGGTGCCCTCTCCTATCGGAGGTCGGCTATCATTAGGACAATTAGGGACCGATTAGTGGTTGAGTCGACAAATGCGTCGGGTTTCCACCCAGGCGTCATGGGTTCAATTCCTCTGCTAGGTAAGTCCTCGAACGTTGTACAAGCAACATCTTATGTTTACAATGCTGGTAGTAGGAGTTTTTCAAATATTGTCAGGTTATTCATAATGCGGCAGTGTTTGTTTTATGTAACACCGGAAACTCATGGTACAAGTGGGAAACTGGCGGAACTACGTCACATTTGGAGTCGATTTTGGGTTATACCTTTTTTAATTTGTGCATTTGTTTTTGAGCATATTGAGTCCGAAGTTGGAATTTTTTAGGTCAAATTTGAAAATAATCATCCCTAGGTAATATCAACTTTTTAATGTTTTTCAAATGCGTCAAAGCATAGACCAGACTACAAAAGTGTTTTTTAACCTTTAATTAGCCAAAAAAAATGGAAAAAGTAAAAAAAAATATGAATCATGTGTGCATTCTCGATTTTCATGTAGATTTACCAGTTTCTCACTTGTAATACGTGTTTTCGGACAACGTCAAAAGTCCAGGGAATTTTGTAAAGTCATCGCCTGCATCTTATGTAAGATGTACAAAAGCATGAATTAATAATTTAAAAATTTGTATTTACATTTATCTATTGTAGCGTGATAGTATTTTCAATTTTGATTGTCAGCTTGTGTTAAAGGGATTGATAAATGGATGATTATTTCATAAAACAACATTTATTTTTTCGTAATGCTCTAACTAGCTAGGGTTTATAACAATACCCTTTTATGTGTCTAACTAGTACTGCGGCTCATTTGGCCTTATTACTATTACCATCTGATGGTTGTATTTACAAGACTGATATTACGTTACATTAATGTGTTTTATGAGGAAAAATTCTTAACTAGATAAAAAACCTCTTACAGGTTTAATTCTACTGTTTAAATTTTAAAATTCAGAGAAAAACTACTTCAAAATTTTACACTTGATATTATTTATATCAATGACCCAGTTTGGCTTATAATAAATAAGTCATTTAATTTTGAGTAAAATGATGGTCAACACCAAATGTGATTTCTCTGCTGAACATTACATTAAAGATACTGATAAATAAATCCGATTGTGAGTCATATTCAAACTGGACCCATGTTCATCTCCTGTCTTTGTTGGTTCGAGTGAGTTTGAGGGAGTTGGCTAATGTTGTTTTAAAGTATTCAGTACGAAGAAAGCACTCCATTTGCATGAGTCATGTTATGACCATTTTTAGATTCCTTCTCATTATTGAATCTCAGTTGATAAAGTGAAATGTCTTATTTGTTTAATTTGAATTGGTGCAGTTATAAAAATTGAAATCATTTTAATGCAGTTTCTCTCGATGAGGTCGAAGTAAATGCACAGATTATATGTTATTATTGTCCCTTAGAAAGCTCAAGTCATTTTAACAATCAACCTCACGACATTTGATTGACTTATCATAACACATAATATTATTATGTTTTTATTTAAACATACTTTTTTTTTTATGTTTCTTTGGCCGACTATTTTGACATTGTTTTAATTTCTTTTTATCTTAGTCCTTCAACTTTTATATCTATTATCTGTGCTTTTCCTGATATATTATATCTTTTGTCGGACAGTAAATAATTTTTTGATGTCTCTGTTATCTTAGGGCCCGTTCCCACTTCCGTTTTCAAATCGGAGGCGGGTCCCGTTTTAAAAACGGATGGCCAATGGCCCTGTTCACACTACCGTTTTAAAAACGGACCATACTCTACGAAAAAAAATAATTGTCGATTCAACAAAAACATGTTATTTGCTCATTCTTCAGTAATGGTGCGCAATGGACGACGATGAAGCTCTTGTTGTCATGTTGTACTTATTAAAAAGAAGGAAAAAAGTGAAAAGAAAATTTTGGGTACACCCAATCATAGCCGAATGATTTTCTGTAGGAATTTTCCAAGTGTTAATTGGTGAGTTGAGAAGTGATGAACTAAAGTTCTTTAATTATTTTAGAATAATAATGATTGGATTATTTATATAGCGCCGTTTTCACCATGAAAAATCACCTCAAGGGCGCTTAATGGCTTAAGAGAATGTCTATCACTTCCTTTAACCATCTACTGGAATGAGTTTCAGAGAGCTTAACATATCAAAATACAAAATTGAGAAAGTGCATTTGTCCTGAAGAAAGGCTATCGATATTTTAAAGTAAGAAAACAATAAACATTCAAATATTTTTTATTATGTGTTTATTTAACTAATACGCTCTTCTGTGCATCTCATTAAAGCTTTAAAATTTTAAAAAATTAAAATTAAAATTTTGATGTACAAAAGTTGTGTACACCAAGTGTTTTGTTTTTATTTAGTTAAAGATAAAATATTACCATACTCTTTCTTCGACCAGTGGTATTAAATTTTCGGGATTTATTTCCTTATCCATTATTGTAGTTTTGATTTATTTACTTAACAAAATAACCAAATACAAGCACGCAGCGTGCCTGCTTCCTTGCGACTGGGAGCGGGCGGGGCGGGGTCGGGGTTTGGCGGGGACTCTGCCGGAACGACTGGACGACAAGTGTGAACAGCTCCATACAACACTATGAGCGAGCGTGTTCCGACACGATTTGAAAACGGACTCGCTGCGTAGGCGAGCCATCCGACAAAAAATGTCGGATCCGTTTTCAAATCGTGTCGGACAAGTGTGAACAGCTCCATACATCAACTACAGCCACTAGGGCATCCGTTTTTAAAACGGGACCCGCCTCCGATTTGAAAACGGAAGTGGGAACGGGCCCTTACAATGATTTCCCTGATATGGTGGTCCCGCTGCTGAGAACTCCATTGTAACCTCTCTTTTTGATAACATATTGATGAAAAAGAGGGAGAGGTTACAACAGAGCTATCAGCGGCATGCCTTTATGTCTAATTTATCTGTTATCTTGCAATGATATCCCTGATACATCTGTTACCAGACGGTGAATTGCTCAATATATCTATTATCGGACAGTTATTAGACATTTGACTAATGAATGTGTGATTAATTTGTTTTCCAGGAGTGTGATGGCCTCCCCGCCTCCCGCAGGAAGTACATCCGGCAGTGAGTCCTCATCGTCAGATTCGGATTCCGACTCTTCGAGCGATGACTCCAAACCCCCTGGTGAGAATTACAAAAACATACATAACCTAAAAAGTGTAAGGATGCAAAAGTGAATGATAGAAGTCTAGGATCCTCGAGGAAGACATGGCATGATCGAGTGAATCAAATACTTGAGGCGGGCCGTATGTGATGATGTAGGAATGTGAATGAAGCAAGGCTTGTGTGAAGAGAGTAAAGTTGTCTGACGGTCTGTCATCTCTGTCTACCCTTTCGAAAACCTAATGACGGTTAGTTTTGTTGGTTTTAGTACTGCAATAAATCACATAACTTAAAGGTACCAATACCATAGTTCTTACAAGTAAATAGGTATCTTGCTTGCTACACAACACAATCCTGACACAATGTTTGTCATTTTGTTTACTTTTGATTTGATCCACTTTCCTAGTCTGTGAGTCCCGAACCAGAGAGGATGGACAGCTCTGCCTTGGCATACATTCTCATTTATAAATCTTGATGTGGCCCTACTTAATTGTGCCATGTCTTCCTCCTTTCTTCATTCATTCGTTCTACAATGCCCAAAGCATCCAGGCGTCTCTTTCTGAATCGTGACTGTGAAAATGTTGAATGAAATCAGATGTTACAATGTTATTTGTTCATTTCCAGTGGCGGTCAGCGACGAGCCCCCGCAGGTGGTGGAGGGTCCGGGCGAGGCAGCGTGCTCGCAGCAGCAGCGGCCTTCATGGTCCCTGTCCAACTTCGCGCCACAGCCCGCCCGGCCCCCGCAGCCTGCCGCCGCTGCCGAGAGCGACTCCTGCTATGACTCCACCAAGGAGGTGGAGAGTGTGTTGGCCGCCGCCAAGGGCAAGACCGAGGTACAAACACCTACTTCATATACTCATTACGTAATGTGTGCACTTCATTCATCATGATTGGTAATAATTCATAATTTAATTACTTCCAGACTTTGCTGTCGAGTCTCTCTAACTCAGATGACAGTTCTGATGAGCGAGGTGCCAAGAACATGCGCCTCATCCGTTCCAGCAGCGCCGTGGGTAGCAGCTCGGAGCGCAGCCGCACAGGAAGGAGCCGTCCCGCGCCACCCCCCTCCTCCGAGGATGACAGCCCCCCACCGCGCCCCAAGCCCAGGGGCCGGCCCAGGACCAAGCCCCCCCGCATGGCGGAGGAGGACATTGTCAAGAAGAGACGTGGTAGACCGCCTAAGGTCAAACAACCCGCCCCTCCGCGACCCGCTTCTTCCTCTAGTGATGATGAACGCCGCCCCCCCTCCCCTCCCTCGCATTCCCCGCCACGCCGTTGGCACACCACCGACAGTGAAGGCGAAGATTGCTCTATTGTTACCACCGATAAGGAAAAGAATGATACGCTAAAGCGATTATTCTGCTCCGTTGGAGGCGCTAAGGGCGGTGGCAAAGGGGGAGCCAAGGGAGGCAAAGGCAAGGGACAAGTTGTGGTTATCGAAGCCCATTCCTTGGAACATGAAAAGGAAGACGACAGTCTCCAAAAGAGATTAAAGGAAGAGGAGGCGTACAAAAGGCAAAGGGAGGAAGAAGCGCAGCGGAGATTAAAGGAGGAGGAAGCGATAAAGAAAAAGCTGGAGGAAGAAAAAGAGCAGAGAAGACTAAAGGAGGAAGCCAATCAGAGGAGAATAAAGGAAGAAGAAGCTATACAAAGAAGACTGAAAGACGAAGAGATGAGGAGGAAGCTCAAAGAAGAAGAGGCTCTCCAGAGGAAACTCAAGGAAGAGGAAGCGTTACAAAGGAGAAAAGAAGAAGAAGCCCAGAGGAGATTAAAGGAAGAGGAGGCGGCTCAGAGAAGGGAGGAAGCCATCCAGAGGAGAATCCGAGAAAACGAACTCACCCAGCGCCGGCTGAAAGAGGAAGAACTGCTCCAGCGTAAGATCAAAGAGGAAGAGCTCTCACACCGCAGATTTAAGGAGGAAGACTCCATGCAGCGGAGACTGAAGGAGGAATCCGTGAAGCCCAAGGAGGAAGACCCTCTGCAGCGGAGGATACGGGAGGACAGCACCCGGATAAGAAGCAGCAAGGGGGAGGACATGGTGGTGACCGGGGAGGAGGCGGGAGCCGTGGGCCCACTGATGGTGCGGCTGGACCTGTCGCGACTGAGCAGCTCTTTTGTGGCGCGGCTGCGGAGGGGCAAGAGGCCACCGCCCCTGCCGCCCGCTCCCCCCGACAAGAAACCCAAACTGACAGTCAGACAGGTTACCTATCACGCATTATCTTATGTTACCGACTTCTTACACAAATGGACTGCCGCATATGTGATCCGTCGGCGACTATCCCCCATACATGGATGTTGCATATTTTATGATGCACCAAGTTTCACTAAAAAAAATACATTATGTCAAAACATGCCATTTTGTGGGATATATTGCATTGAAAAGGCTAGCAGTTATAAGGTTAATGGAAAGTTATAAAAACTATGCTATCGTTTTATAGATAAATTTTGTCGAAAAAAGAGGTGAGATTAAAATTACAGATAAACTATACATAAATTGCATTTAAAATACTAACAAAAGTAGTAAAATTATTATTATTCTATAACACTTTTTTAATAACTACATTTCATTTTGATGTCACGTGAACACCACCGTTTGACGTTGATGTGAAAAATATTCACTTCACTATATTTGTTTTTAAATTATTTTTTATTTTAACCCCCGGAATGCCAGCGAATCCCGCGGGATGTGCTGGGAACTCCCCGCACTTGCTTGGTCTTATGTATTTTGAACCATTAAAAATGCTCCTAGCATAGATTTATTTATTGACGCCCTATTGGGCTTTTAAGTACATAACAATTACAAATTTCATTTTTAACAACAGTATAAAACAAACAATAGAAAATTGAAATAAAATATAATGATTTCTCATACATTATTTACATCTAAAAAATGGAATGGAATTTACAGATAAATAAATTTTATTCTCTGGCAATGAAATAATGTATCTTAGTTTAGTTGTTATTTTTTTATCGGTCAAAAAGCGTGTCACAAATTCCTTGTCCTTAGAAGTACTGTATTTGTTTACAGGAAAGCCTTGTATGACTTATTTTTTATTGTGAAGAACACTTGTTTAGCTGGAAAATATTAACTCAAGAATATTTCTTTATTATATTATTATATTTCTCTGAATATAAGTAGCTATTCTGGAGAAATTACATAGGATAGATATCTAGATCCCGAAGAACAATGTCGGATGTGCAAATTTGCAGATTTGCAGTAGAGCTGTTTAATGTTTAGTTTCTGCATTTTTACTGTTTTCGATAATATATTTCTCCTTTTTTAATTTTTATATATATTTTTTAAAATTTAATAGAATTCAAATTTAATAATATTATTACTAAATTCGGCAACTTTTTTGGTTTTTATTATCGTTACAACTGTTTCTGCTTTCTAGGTCATTTTCAAAAAGGTAGAAAATGGCCTTGAAAGCCGAAACAGCTGTAACAATAATACAAACCAAAATACTCGCAGAACTTAAAATAATATTATTAAATAAAAAACATATTATCTGGTAAATCGTTACAATTAACATATTTCTGCATAAAACAAGTTATTGTGAAAATAGTGTGATCTGGCGGGCTGATCGGCACTTTAGCTGGCACACTAAGGGTTAAAAGATGGCAGCTCCCTCCATTTTGTTCTAAACTTTCTTGATGGAGTGTATTTGAGTATTTAATTGTTTCCAGAACCCCGAGACGACCCCAACAAATCACGAGCGAGTGGAGACCGAGGTGGTGCGCCCCGGGGGCCAGCCGCTGGTCTACTACTCCTATCTGGAGAGGGGGCACCAGGACTGTTCCTCTGATGAAGAAAGGTTTGTTAAACTAAATAATTACAGTAATAATAAAATAATTTCGAAATACACCCAATAATAGCATTACATAATCTATTATCAAACTAGCTGTACCCCGCCACTCTGTTGCTGTTGCTCAGTCTGTCTGTGCAGATAGACAAACAATAGCGCGTGTTATTTTTACGTCCAACTGAAATACGCTATTTAAAAAAAAACAGGTTTGTACAACGGATGGTGCTGTTTTTTAAAAAAAAGCATGTTTTTACCTGTCACAGGTGACATCTATATGGTATATGAAAACACGCATATTCGAATGCAACATTGTGTCGAAATTTCAAAGCAATCGGTGAAGAACTTTCGGAGATTTGAGATTTTGAACAAATGAATTTTTACATTTTTTATTTATATAGATTGGAGAAATTTAACATTAAATAAATTAAATTATCAGCTAAATTATAAAAAAAGTTTATGTTCAATACTAGAAGTCGGGATTTATTTCAGTGCAAGAATTCTGGGACTAACTACCATATGTATGTACTCAACATTGCCCACATTGCACAATGGAGGGAAATAATAATGTCGAGTCAGTAAACTAAATAATATAAAAGATTGCTACAGGAGCAGTTCAGTTAAGTATACAAAGAAAGAAAAAAACTGTAATGAAATTATGTAATAATGAAATATATAAATTTTTGATATTCATTTGATTTTTCAGCAGAGACCACAAGTACTACCTACTGGAGGCCAAGCGTTTGAGGGCGGCGGCAGAGCTCGAGGGTGACCTGCTGGGTCGCGTGATGCTCTACCAGGAGTCGGTGTTGTGCTTCGTGCTGACAGGCCGCGTGCTGGAGCTCGAGCTGGACACCAAGAAGGCCTTCACCATGTACCGCGAGACCATGGAGTACATCAAGTCCATACACAGCATGCCGGCCAGGCACAGGGCTTCTCCGCAGAGCACGCTCAGCAAACTGGACATACTCAGGTACCTACCTACCTTGGTATACTTCTTTGTGAGCTTTCTGGCATTCAGCTTTAGACATAGGCCTCCCTCGAGCTGGACGGCAGTAGGCATCACCATTTAATATTCTCAGTTACCTTATACTTCTTCATGAGTAATCATGACCCTTCTGGCTTCCAGCTTACTATACATGGGGGAGATAAGGGGGAATGCTTGCTGTTGGCTGCGTCTTAGAGGTTGAGCTGTACACCAAGTAGGCCTTAATATTGTAAACTAGACATTCTCAGTTACCTTATACTTCTTCTTCACGGGCTTTCTGACTTCAAGCTTAAATTATAGGATGGAGAAATAAGAGAGAATGTTAGGTATCGGTCGCATGTTTGAGTTGTACACCAAGTAGGCCTTAACATTGTAAGCTGGGCATTCTCAGTTACCTAACACTTCTTCTTTGTGAGCTTTATGGCGTCTAGTTGGAGATATAAGGGAATGTTGCTGTTCGCCACGTGTTGTAACTTAAGTTGGATGCCAAATGTGCCTTAACATTGTAAGCTGGACATTTTCAGGCACTTTATACTTCTTTGTGAGCCTTCAGGCGTACTGCTTTGAACCTCCTTCAAATTTGCTGATTCATAGCGGCTCCCATCCATCCAATGTCATTAGTTTTTGTTAAGTTCGTCTCATTTATGACCACCTCCCAACAACGATGCCATCCGATGATAATGTAATTCACGGTTTTCTGTAAGTCATGCCCGGGGCCGGCCCTGAGCAAAACGGTGCCGGTAAAATTATGACACCCCTTGCCAAAACCAGTAGACGCCTAGGTAGGTCATCACTGTAATCAATAATTTCCGGATGATTTGTATTTTTGTATAGCGCCGTTTTTGTGAAAAACAATCTCAAGGGCGGTTGTGTTAGGACTGTAAGGTGTTATCAGTGCCTTAGCGTCTTAACAATTTGGTGCCCTTAGCGGACTGTTCCAATTGCACCCGCATAGGGCCGCCCTTGGTCATGCCACGTCCAGCATTCAGGAGTTATATATAAAAAGCTTGAAATACATATCGCTACCTGAAAGCAACAGTGGGATATCTTAAAAAATACTTTTCTTAGATACTATTTGATCAACAGCAAAATCTCAGTGTTGCTGTGAGTAACCAGAAACTTTAACACTGAGATTTCAATTGTAATACAGGCATAATTTTTTTAAAGCAATGATACTGTGATGCACCATATAGAAAATCTTGATTTTAGATAGAACAAAGCGTACTGAAAAGAAATATTTTCACTGTTGCTCTGAGGTAGCGATATGTAAAAATGCTGTCTAATAAGTTGGAATTTTAACCTTTGGAAATGTGTTTATGGTATGGCTTATTTTTACGGCTAGAACTCTTCAAGTGCAAAATAATCAAATTCTTCTTCTCCATTCTTTGTTTTTCTTTTACGCATACAACAGACTGTTAATAAAATTAAATATTGAATGTTAATTAATTAAATTAAATATTGACATGTTGGTGTGACCATTGGACGAATCATCCACAAGAACAGAGGAATATTGGTGAGGCCTTCGTTCAGCTGTGGATAATAAACTTATAATGATACTTATTGTTAATTCCTCTTCCAGTATGAGATGCCAGGCGCTTCTGTACCTGCGGATGTTCAAGATGTACAAAGGAGAGGTCAAGGAGTACTACAAGATCTTCCAGGAGTATTTGCAGAAGGTAATATTATCATTATTCATATTTCATACTGTAGGACATTTACAAATTTAATATAAATAGACCTAATAAACTGCTTAGCATCTTGTTTGGAAAGGTTTAAGAAAAAAACGTTTGACCATATTCATAATTCTTTGTCATTGTAAATAATGTGGTGCAGAAATTATTATACATGATCTGGAATTAATCTTAAGATGATTTTTGTCATTTTTCAGATTGTACAGAGATTCTGGGTAATATATTGGCCACATACACGGTTCACATGTTATTTTTATTGCGATAATTTAGATTTTCATGTCGCATCATATTCTTATTGTCTTGTATGTATTTAAAAGCCTCTCTATCTATCATCTACAATGTCCACATATTATCATATCATTGTACCGTAATATTTCATCAGATTGTATATATATATATATATATATATACTAGTTACCAGTAGTTCTGTGAACAGTAGACCTCGTGTCCAAAAATTATGTTTCTAATTTTCTTTTATTTAATAAATCTTAGCCAAAATTTCCTTTGAAATTGTAAGATTTGTAAGTAGACATTATCTATTAAATTTTTTTTTTTTTTATAAAGAAAGACAAACATTCCCGGGCTACGAATAACCTGACAATATTAGAAAATCTCCTACTACCACCACAGTAAGCCGAAAATGTTGCTTGTGTTGTGATGGAGGACTTAGTCAGCCGAGGAATGGAACACACTACGCCTGGGTGGGACCCGGACGCGATGTCAACTCGGCTACCGACCAGTCAACAATCATAAATATTTTATGTTATTCAAATTCCGAATTATGCAACCTGTTCAAAGTAATGTCACTATCTAAATGACAATTTTTTTTTCAAACATTCTTTATGCCTGTAGGTAGCATGATAATATTGATTATTCCGATTTGACAGTTCGTAGTACATTCCACGCTCATGCGAACTCTGGCTTTATAAAAAGGTAGTATGCAACACGGTCACCTGCTTGAACTGGAAACGGAACGTAACAAACAAATTTACAGACAGATGAAATGCCAAATGGTCGAGTGTCATCATCAGATCTTATGGACGCTGGAAAAGTGGAAAGTGTCGATATCATTTTATCACATCATATCATTTCATCAGACATATCATTTTATCACATCATATAATTTCATCATATCATTACATGTGCATATTGTGATTGCAGCCCGCATGTCCGGAAGCTGTGGGAACGGTGTCGCCCCTGTCCCCGACGCCATCCCCCGCGGGTTCGGTGGGCTCCGTGGGGTCGGCAGGCTCCAGCGGCTACAGCTCGGCGGCGCCGGCGCTGACCCCGCAGCACCTGGGCTCCATTGCGGCGGCGGCTGGTGCCCCCACCGCCCCTGTCATGCTGGCCGTGCCCCAGCAGGCGCACCAGGCCATGGTCTGCCTGACCAAGTACTACGGCTTCCTGCACATATCGCACGACCTGTGGGAACAGGCCGACCAGCTCATCAGGATACATAGATACACAGGTATGCACTTTCCAGCTTCAAATTGAGATAATATTTACATAATATACAACACAGTTTCAAATGGGAGACATTTCCTTGAATATAATGCTGTTAGTTTCAAATGGAAGAGACATTTCCATATACATGGTGTCCGGAAACTCGTAGTACAAGCCGGAAACTGGAGAATGTATACCACACGGGGAACCCAAATAAACATAAAGTTTTTTGATTTGAGCATTTTTATAAAAAAAAAAAAAACCAAAAAAATATATTTTTCGACTATTTCAGGGTTCAAATTTTTTCGTCATTTTTAAATAGTTTTAATTAGTTGGGTACTTTGATCTTCAGTAATAATTTATAAGAATTTGATCAAAAAAAAAATCAACTTCTGACTCGATTTACTCGAAAACGAAAGCTCAAATCAAAAAAAATTATACTACAAAATCGACTCCAAATGTGATGTAGATTCACCAGTTTCCCGCTTGTACTACGAGTTTCCGGACACCATGTATATAATGGTGTTAGTTTCAAATGGAAGAGACATTTCCGTATATATAATGGGGTTAGTTTCAAATGGAAGAGACATTTCCGTGAATATAATGGTGTTAGTTTCAAATAGAGGAGACATTTCCGTGAATGCAATGGTGTAAGGTTTGAAAGAAAGAGGTTTCCGTGCATAACAATGCCATAAGCTTTAAATTGAGAAGAGATTTCCGCAGGATGATCCCTTTGGTACTACAGATAAAAATTATTCCCATGAATATAAAGCTGTTAGGATGGGTTGTTTCATAGAATTTGAACAATTCATCTAATTTCAGCATTCATTTGCGAGTTCTGTGAATGTCCTATTTAAGTTCTGTTATTATATCATTATAGGCTAGTTACTAGACAGAACTGAGATACTAAAAGAGCTTGAAATTGAACTTCAAATTCTCTGAAACAACCCGTCCTTAGTTTCAAATAGAGAAAGCTGCTAGTTTCAAATACAAATATTTTATCGAAATTATTCCAAGTTAATGGAAAGTAATTTTCATGAATATACCTACATAATGCTGTTAACGTAATATACCCACATAATGCTGTTAACGGAATACACATACATCATCCTGTTAACTCTAAATTGAGTAGTATTTCTCATTTTATTATTACATATTAACGAATGTAATTTTCATGAATATTATTTTTTCTTTGACGGTAGAAAGGTTGGGCATAAAGTTTGACCTCACCACTACAGTACAGTGATACAAATGCCCTCACTTTGGTCAGTGAAAGCAGCCCTTAGTCTACAATTTCCAGACACCCGTAGATACTAATATTTCTTTATTCTTTACTTGTCCTAGGATCGCTTTATAATATGTTTGTAATTTCCAGATCTGTTTATAAGCGTGGACCGTGCGTGCGGCCCCCTAACGCTGCACTCGTCCTTCCGCCACCTGGTGAAGTACGTGCGCCACGCCATCTCCATACTCAAGGCGCAGTCGCGCCACAGCTCGTGAGCCTGGCTGCCGACACTCACGCCCAAGTGAGTGTGGGCGGAGTGATGTCACCCGCTGTCAAGCGCATGCACCGGACCAACACATACACACCTCGGGGATGGACATGTCTGGTAGATGGTCAACTGGAGCAATATGTACAGGCTCTAACCAGTGGCTAATTGGAGCAATGCATAGTTCAGGGATCAACATGTCCGGGATCATTGTCAACTGGAGCAACTGGAATAATACATGGCTCGGGGATCAACATGTCTGGGATTGTGTTCAATTGCGGCAATACCTTAGGGAACTATATGTCTGGGATCATTGTCAGATAGAATAATGTATAGACCGGGGATGGAGGTGGAAATGGAGCAATACCTACTTCGGGGAGTGGAGTAATATACTCTTCAGGGGTTTAACTGCTACAGTAGTGTAATAATATGTCCATAAGCATTTTTAGTTTTGTGGTCAACTGCGACTCCATACAGTACATTTTTGGGGATCAACTGCCACAGCAGTGCGGTCTATAAACAATCCAGAATTGTGATGATCAACTGTGCGATACTGCTGAACCATCCAGGATTGTAATCAACTCAGTTAGTACAATATCAACACCCTTAGTGGGATCAATTACTACCAGAAGTTACCAACCAGATAGTGTTCAATGGTGACCAACCTGAATAAGTGAAATAAGTGACCAACTTCATCCTGGATAAGTGTTATATATAGCCAACTTCACCCCTAATAAGGGCTTTAAGACCTAAGTGGTCAACTAAAGCCGGGAAAGGTGTTGTAAGTGGCCAACTTAACCCTGGATTAGTGTTATAAATGGCCAACTTAATGTTGGATAAGTGTTATAAGTGGCCAATTAAAGTCTGGATAAGTGTTGTAAGCTGCCAACTAAAGTCTGGATAAGGGTTGCATTGGTCGTCTTCACCCTGAAAAAGTGTTATAAATGGCCAACTAAAGTGTTATAGTGGCTAACTTCACCCTGGATAAGTGTTGTAAATGGCCAACTAAAGCCTGTGTGTTTTGTGGCTAACTTAACCCTGGGTAGCGTTTACAAGAGACCGAGTGAATCCTGGATATGGTTTCAACGGTGACCACCGTCATGTGTCGTTAAGTTCAACGTTCAAGTGTTCGGTTCGGTTTTTTGCTCCGGATCAAATGGTGTCTTAAAGAATTTTTTGAGAAAGCTCTACATAGTTATAATATTCTCAAATAAGTGAATTTAAAAAAGAAGTTATATTACACTGTGAAAAGTTTGCTGCTTAATAATAATATTACGTGGGGAATCACTAGTATGGTTTTTACTATTGCATGTGATGTCAATTTCTACGTACAAAGGCTATTGACAATTTAAAATGTGTGTATACGTGACTTCTGACGCGCACAAAGGTGATACAATTTAAAGTTCTGGGCTTGTGCATTTTGTAATGGCAATATCATCTATAATTGAAGGAACTAATTACTACTCATTTGGGATAACTGTTTTCATTCCTGCTATTAAAATAATTCACTTTTTGGCAGCTTTTTCAATTTTTATGGAAACAATAGCAATATCTGAGTGAATTTGCCTTCGTATTGAAAACCAGGTTCATACTTTAAAAATCTCAATTTGTTATATAAGAAACATAACGTTGGTGCAAAAGTTGCCTCTTGATGTCTTTTCCACACTGATGTTGTCAATTTGAATCCTAATACTAATCTAACAAAAGCAATTAGTTATCTGAGGCATTGAACATTATTTAATACATTTGCTCTTAATTGTGACCTAAATACAAAATTCAATTTAAATGAAATCAAAAGCCCAACAAGTTCTACAAACCTTAGTTTTGATTAATTGTAATCAAGAATTTTCTTAATCCTTCGAATGCTAGTATCACAAATGTATCAAACTTAAAAGATAACATATTTGATACAAAAAGTTGTGCTGTTTTTCCTCTTCCTATAATATATTTTATTATGACAATCTTTTTAAAGAAAAGCTTCCTGCGTTTGCTCTAAATGCCAAAATGTTGAAAAAGAGAATATTGAATTCCATTTATTGTCTCCTAGTGGATGTGAATGATTTTTATTTTATTTTATTTGTTTATTAATTTATTGTTAGCATTAGTTTTTAATCAGATTGGAGGATTTAATAATAATACTTTAGTTTTGTGTTTATTACTCTTTCATTTTATTATTAATTAAATGAAGTTTTGTACCGCACCATTTTTTTTGTTATCTACACATTCTAAACATTAAACATTTTTGATATCTACACATTCTAAAAATTAAACATTTTTGTTATCTACACATTCTAAACATTAAACATTTTTTGTTATCTACACATTCTAAACATTAAACATTTTTCTCACTATCCATATTAATGGTTTGAAAATTCATGAGATTCAGTTGAGAAAGTTGCCAAAACATTTATTACGATTTACCGATAAACATCGATATATATATGGCCGGTTACAATTTGTGTTGACATTTATTTTATTACATTGTGCCAGAAAAACAGCCTTAGTTTCTCCGTGAAAGTATTGTGACCTTTTTATTGGTAGCATTACGTTACCGCGTAGGAAATACAAATAGATATCAAAATTGCTTGAGCCTTTTTCTTGATTCCGTGAACACTTCAAATCAGCAAGAAACTAAATATTCATTCGTAAATGGACATCGCTAAGCAACAATATAATATGTAGATGGGATCGACTTATTTAACTGTATCCTTCTTGGGAGACTTCTGTACTTGATTTCACTATTAAATTAACTTGTGAAGCAATTTTCTTTCATACGAGAACAGTTTTTACTTTATGCGCCTTGCTAATTTACTTTACTTGAGAGATAAACAGTTTATCTTTATTTGGGAGCAGTGGTGGCTGGTGGTCAAAATATATGGGGCTTCACCATGTTAGATAATAAATTGAATATTAGGCAGGTACATATCTATTTATAAAGAAGTTCTTTTGAACATTGCCTGAAAAAGTGTAGAAGTGTAAGTGTAGTTAAATTGGATGCACAATATCGACAACAATATTTCATAAACACGTTTCCGTTTAACATGCCGCTAAACAAACCGTTCCTTCGATCACGTTAAACTAAAATTTCCAAAGCATCGTATGCACCTACACTTTCAACTTGTCACAGAATATGCAAACATTCTCGTAAAATTCTGTGAGCGATATTGAAAATGAACTACTCCTCTGAATATAGGTACAAATCGCACTGCATTTGCTACGCATGCATATATATATACCTATTATTATGCGTTTTATAACCGAATCGAGTTTCGTATTCTGATTAGGAATGTCTTAATTAATTTTGTAGGCTCTTCGGCGCACTGGAATTTTTAGATTGACCAAAATTCAGGGAGTGCGTAGCTCCTCCACTCCTTAGAGCTAGCCGCCACTGCTTGAGAGACAATTTAACTTTACACGGGCTATGTTATATTATATTCTACGCTATATTTACTTTACTGTGGATTATGGATCTAGGATGGTTCTTATTTAATGAATTCAGTACAAAGAGGACTTAATGTATTCTCTAGCGGTATAATTATACTCTCCATTGACTTTGAAATTAAATCAATCTTTACACTTAATTAGAACGTTCTATTGGGCACACATTTACTTAACCTTTACAGCGCTGGCCCTTTCAATGCAATCCATCTCATAACGCGGCACGTTTTGACACAATGTATGTATTTTACTGAAACTAACATCATGGATGGGCACCGGGCACCGACTTGCCAAGGCGCTGATAATACCTAACACAGCGCTCTTGAAATTTTCAGTAGCGCCAGGCGCCGTTTGGCATGCATGGAGCACATATGAAACTTTCGCGTATGGGGGTAGCCGCTAATGATCAAGTTCAAGAAACTCACTCCACTGGGTTGATTTGAAAAGCGAATACGTAAATCTTTTGGATATGAATTATTTAGGATTTGAAAAAACGGCATTACAAGAAAAGCAATCGGCAATTATAATGGCAATTTAATAGCGTCAATATTCTTAATAAATAAATAGATTAACTCTTTGAAATCTAATAATAATAAATATGATAAAATAAGTTATTTTTTAAATATTGGCCTTTATATAACTCTCTCATTGTGAATTGTGCGCTCCAATATTTCTTCAAAGTTCATGCTACTTTTCAATTGACTGCTGTACTGACAATTATAGTTTGAAGATTCAGCTGCATTTGTTTGCGTTGCATTTTACAACTTTTTTAATCTATGGCCGCATTATCTAAGTATTATCAGCAATCAAGATCACCGTATCAAGGGTTGATAAGGCCACGTGTCAAAGCCGATTTCTTTCCGTATCAACGGTTGATATGATCGCAGCCAAAAGGTTGATAAATATTACATTATTTAATAACCAGAACCCCATTTACTTTATCGAACAAGGCATAATGATACAATTTATATTATCTACTAAGGCATAAGCATATACTTAAATAATGCAGCAGTTTAAATTTTTTTATCGTTACGTTTTGTTGTATATTTTATTTTGTTCAAATCGTTACCCAGTGTATTAATTTTTTTCCGCTTTTTTAAATGTATCTCCAGTTAGATATTGGTCGAAAAAGAATTAAAAAATATATATATAGTGCCTTCATAAATTACTGTAAAATCAGTTTCTGGCTTAAAGATAATTAAAATACTAAGACACCAAACAAAAGGAAATATTTCATTTGTATGTGCGCAGAAATCACATGAAGCCTTCAAATGATAGTTCTTTAGGAATCGCCGCTTTTTGGTACTTTAAAATAAATGAGTTTTTCAGAATAAAAAAGGTACGTCAGGACAAGGAAAAAAGTTTTACATTTTAATCATATTTTTTTATACAACGTGTTAGATTAAATATGTAATAATAGTGTGTTTTCAGGTATCTCAAAGTTGTTTTTAATTTTTATTTTGGCAATTGTTACAAAAATTAGTTAATAATTTATACAAAATGCAAATTTCTCATCGATTAACGCTACCAAATTTAGTTGCCCCACGTAAGAACAAATATTACAACCCAATTGTTCCCTCAAATACTTTCTAATGTGAGAAAAAAAAAATTGTTTGAGAAAGTTTATTTCACCAAGGGCAATATCAATATAACTTTTTTTTTCGTTTTTATGTAATATTTTTCACGAGATCTTTCTAGAATATGCGTTTTCCATTCTGTTCAAAGGGGCAATCAGCCCACATAAATGCTGTTTATTATTTTATCAGTTCACATGCTAAAATACCAAACTTTATTGACTAAATGGATACTGTTATAATGTCGGATACATAATGAATGCGTACAAAAACCATAAGCAATCTTTAAAGGTTTGTTATTTAAAGATTTGTAGAAAAGGCGATAACTGTTAAATAATCCATTTAAAAAAATTTATGAGTAAAATCTACTAATAAAGTACTTACCCCAATTTAGTTCTGTTGCAATATTTTATTTTAATTATAATATTTTTTCCCAAACTCTGTCTTCCCTCCACAATTCATCTATAAAGGCGACATCTTTTGTTTTTTGTTTTTGATACTTTGAAAATGGAACACATTCAAATTTGAGTAAAATCTACCAAGAAAGTATTTTCCTCAATTTAGTTACAATAATGCTTGAATATTTTCTCTTCCGACACTTTAAAAATGGAACACATTCAAATTTGAGTAAAATCTACCAAGAAAGTATTTTCCTCAATTTAGTTACAATATTACGCTTGAATATTTTCTCTTCCGACACTTTAAAAATGGAACACATTCAAATTTAATTAAAATCTATAAAGAAAGTACTTACCCCAATGTGAACAGAGAAAATAATAAACAATTTATATGGCAAGAGCATTGTTTTACATTGATTTACCACATTTTTTGATGCAGTAGTCTGATATATATGAAGCCTCATGGTTTGTCGGTTGGTTTGTTGGCGTAACTTGCTTCGCCGTTTTCGCCAGATCTCCACAAATCCTATATTTCAGAAAACCCAAAGAGGGTAGGCAATATAATAGTATATAGATTATTAATTTATCTGTGTATCTAAGTATAAATAATAATATATTATGCTCATGAAAGTTAATAGTTAATTTGGTTATAGATAAATTATTAACGATGGTGATTTAAAGTGTATGAATCATTTTGTATAAATTGAAAAAAATAATTATAAATAATAATAGTTAGATTTATTTTTGTAAATAAGGATAGCGACGAGGTAAAAAACTAAGTTTAATATTAAGTTTTGGGAAAGGTTTTAGGCAACTTTAAATATAGGAAATAATACTAACTATTGTAATTATACACAATGGGTCGCATTATATGTGGCATCTAGCTAAAGTAAATCACAAACCATATATAATTATGTTTATATAGAGAGACAACCTAGCCATAATGATATTACACGTAATAAGTGCATGTATTTTATAACTTAGAGTGCTTATAAAGATTTTATTATAGTCTTATCAATAGTTTGTGTTGTGCGCCGATTGAAAGTTTACGATATGCTACTTTTGGTTATGGTTTGAGATTCTTACGGCCAATATTGTTGTGTCTTGAGCCATGCTGTCCTTTCTCCTGCTTTATAAGCCAGCATTGCAACTTGGGACTTACAGCGTCCTGATGATGTGAGGTTGTTCAGAAAGGAGGATTGTATCATGGCTCAACACTCTGATAGATAACTGACATAATAAAGTTTATCATTTGTTGGAATGTGCTACTGCCTGCATTTTTTAAGTTTTTATACAGCATTTGATGTAGAAAACACAATTTGGGCATTATTATGTACTTCATTGGTTCTGGACCCAGAGGTCACTTATTCAAATACGATTTGTAACAAATTCTAAAGTTTTATATGTGTTTTTCCCATAAATTAAGATGCTTTCGTGATAGACCACCATTCAGATTTGAAATTGATTTACCTTTTTTTTAGTACTAAATCTGTGTAGTCAAGTACTTCCCAATCTTCTGACACTCATTATCTTTGCTTCAGAACATTCTCGTGTAGTCAAGTACTTCCCAATCTTCTTCCAATGCTCATTATCTTTGCCTCACAACATTCTCCTGTAGTCAAGTACTTCCCAATCTTCTTCCAATGCTCATTATCTTTGCCTCACAACATTCTCGTGTAGTCAAGTACTTCCCAATCTTCTTCCAATGCTCATTATCTTTGCCTCACAACATTCTCGTGTAGTCAAGTACTTCCCAATCTTCTTCCGATGCTCATTATCTTTG
Organism: Hesperophylax magnus; assembly: GCA_026573805.1. NCBI lineage: Eukaryota > Metazoa > Arthropoda > Insecta > Trichoptera > Limnephilidae > Hesperophylax > Hesperophylax magnus. The sequence continues at coordinate 843,177 of JAIUSX010000016.1, forward strand.
CCTCACAACATTCTCGTGTAGTCAAGTACTTCCCAATCTTCTTCCGATGCTCATTATCTTTACCTACTGAGGATGCTGTAGTGCAACTGGCTCCAGGCATGATTAAAATTGAATCTCCCTGAATCTTGGTTGAGTTTGGTGGAGAATTGTCATTTTGTAATTCTACGCTACACTATAGTGCCGCTTCCAATTGTAGTTTTAAATTTATTAATCTGCTAACAATTCACCAATTCCTGTGATCAGAATGAAGATAGATTAAAAAACGTGTAATATTGTTTTGTAACCAGTTGCAAAGTGAAATAAATCCATGATTGGAAATAATTCAATACAAATAGACTTGAACACAGTTTAGGCGGATATGTAGAAAGCCTGGTAAGTATAATATATTGTGTTTTCTGCATCGGTGTGTGCACTACAAATTAGGTTCAGTAGAGCTGACCAACATCTATCAACAGATTATTGTATGCAACATAATAATTTCATTTGGTTCCCCATTCCTGAATATTTATCAACTTGTAATAATTATTATTTTATTATGAATAAAATAAATAATAACGCAATTTTTTTTACCATAAATAATATATTTATTGAATTTGGGCGATTGTAATTTTATATGGAATATTGTTAAGGAGCGTTGCTACCAAGTGGAGTTATATGTGACTATATTTATATAAGATTATTGTATTTGTTGATATAGACTATGTGTTTATTTGGCTTTGATATGAATGTCTTGGAGAGTAATTATTGTACCTACATCTATTTTTGCATAAGTTACTTTATTTGTAAGTTTGTTAAAAATTGGTATGTCGCCGATCTGGAAGGTAAAAGGAAACGATGAATCGCCAATAGATAATAATTTTATATCCTAATTTATTCGTGAATCTTTGAGCCCAATGAATATTGTTTCTCTCTAAACTTTGTTATTATTATAAATTAATTTTCAGTACATTTATTGAAATGGACTTATTTTCTTTTAATTTACATTCGCTCTAGACAATCACCAGAAATGAAAAATATTGCCAGTTAAAAAATGCGTCAAATATTTACTTTAGACGTGTTTTTGTTTGCCATGTTACCAACACATCAAATGTTTAGAATAAATGTTATTTTACGCATCGGTATTTAAATTCGACATTCTTTACTGAACTATTTATTTGTGCAGCATATTAATGGAGTATAAAACCCATTTGATTATATAAACCTATGCTCAATGAAATAATCTATCTATGTAGCTACAATTTATCTCAAAATGACTTAAACTAAATTATTTATTTTATTATTCTAGCATGCCGATGATATGTTTGTTATTCCATTGTTAAAACTTCTTGCCACATTAAGTGTTCTATTTAATGAAAAAAAAACAACATTATTTATTTTAATTTATATTTTAAAGATTTTGAATCAACTTTTTTTGTACATTTGAAGAAAATTTGAATAGTTTAATTTTTTATTTAACATAAATTTGGCAAAACGTTGAGTATAAAAAACATGGGTCGAATGAGCAATAATTATCATAATTTATTGACAAAACAAATTAAATAAAAATAAACTTCACCTGTTATTTATAGTGACAATTTAAGTTGTGTTATTTTTGATCAATTCTACATATCTCTCTTTTGAAAATAATTGTAAGCAACGAAAATGGCGTAATTTAATCCTGTGTTTGTATGTATGTAGTTTCACTTAACTTATTCACAACGATGATAATGATATTTAATTAATTCATTTGATGCATATTCATTATTTTTAAATTCTAAAATGAACCATGTAATCTTTTTGATTCAACATAAAAATACAAACCCAAAATTTCCTTGTTAATTTAGTTGAACAATTAAAACATTTCATTTTGTAGACACCAATTTTGTTATACTGCATAGAAAATTGTTGAAATGTATACGATATTTCATTATTGAAATTCTGTTGAGAAACTCAACACATAATCTGTTGCTGGAATATATTTTTCATAGAAAATAATACTAAACTTGTGTCACATCTTCGAAATGATAATGAATCACCAAAGTTTTGTAGGTTGCTTTACTGTTTATAATCGGGGATAAAATAACTATTGGATAGACTATGTTAATTTAATATTAAAACATGGTTTTAAGTAATACACCCTATGGCAGTCCAATTATGTATTCCACTTTATGTTTGTAAATAGCTCTCGGATCTGTAGAAAGCTTTTAACTGGTGTGTCTAATAGTTATTTACCCGTGTGCCAATGTTTGTTTGAGCAAAGGGAATTATTCTGTGAATTGACAAATGAATTTAATAAGTTTGTTAAGTTTCCCATTTACAGAATACAGTTAGGAGTTACAGTCTGTCGAGTTGAGTCTCAGTAGTAATTGCGTTACTACGCAGAGTGAATGTTAACTCTACAATTGCGCGAGGACAGTGTCTTATTGGTGTGAATCAGATTAGAACAAACCTCATTCTAAATGCATGTTAATATTGCAGTGTCTGTGTCTCAAACACCATGAAATATAAAATACCACTAAATTAAAAATAATATAAAATAAATTATTTTCACATATTTTTTTATGAAACGTAGCAAGTGCTTCTTATCAGAAAATATAAAATAAATAAATGTATCTCTTCCGTTAAACCGAAAAATGAATCATTTCCATTTTGTATAGTAATATGCATTGTACATGTTTGTATGTGCGACAGAACAATTATTGGTGGGTTGACAAACATTTAGACATAATGTTGAGTATTAAATTATAACTTAAAAGGGTACCTATATTGACGAAGTTATGAAAGTAGAATTATCAGATTAAGGTTTATTTAAATTGCAATTACGTCAAACGAGCACATATCACGGCCGGACGATTACTTTACACTTGACATTCAAACTACAATTGCAACCTTTATTTATATTCATATTTTGTGCAATCAAAACAAACCTTCGATGAATCTTCAAATTTAAAAGCAATATATCCAACAAATATTGAATGTGCAATGTAATGTGAAATATTGTATAAATGGCTGTCGGGCTGTTTTAGAAGCGGAGATTTGATGACGAAATGACCTAATGTTAGTGGAGACTGAGCCATGGAGCCGTGGAGTTCTGCAGAACATCACAACTCACGAATATGTTATGCCAAACTGTACAGTACTAAGTAGACAATGTTCTGATTTGTAAATAATGTCTGTTTTTGTAACTAGTTGAAACCGTGGTGGGATCGGTTTGCAAATACGTTTAGGTAACGCAACGTCTGTCCTGTGGAATATGCGAGCACATCTCTCTTCTGAACAATTGGAACATTCCTTTGCAACGTTTGAGCATATTCCTCAAGGTGGCGTCATGTTACCGGTTTTTAACCATTCGTTAATTTATTCAAATTGTAATTATTATTATTTATTTCGTCTATTGAACGGTTTAAATTGAGGGTGATAGTAAACTTAACCAAATTTTGTTTATATTTGTTTTATCTCCCGAGTTGGCAGTTTGCAGTGTTTCCTGTTGTCTGTACGCTTGTATGTATGTTGGAGAAGAAGTTGAGATTGAGAAGAAGCAGTTGACTTCCCCAGAGTGATTGTTGTCTATTATTTGAACTGGTCTGGTGGTTCCGCAGACAGAAGCTAAGTTCCCCGCAATGCCACCTATTTCTAAGAGAAACATATTTTTATAGTTGCGGAGTTAGTGGGATGGCTCACAATAACATTTGGTACTCTGTACAACTGATGAATATAATATTTTTACATGCTAAGAGAGAAATCACAAATACTATTGATAATCCTTTATTTTTAAGAGATATATCCGCTCTGTGGGTCGGATAATTACCAAACCTTTTTTGTATATTAAATAATAATTATAGAATTTATTATTGAAAAATATAATGTTTTCATTTTATCCCTTTCCTTTCCCCATTTCTAAATATTTTTACCTTTAACAGATATTATATTTGGACAAAGCCATAAAAAATATTGATGGTGTAGTGATTAAAATCATTGCTTATTTAAATTTTTCCAATTATTTTGGTTTGGTTTCCACGGTAATCCCACAAATAGAGAGAAATTACAAAATAAAAATACAATTGCATTTTTACATTACATACTTCTTAAATTATAATAAAAAATAATAATTCATTGCTTTTTACCACCCCTTTATTTTTACATCCAACCAATCACCACTGAGAGGTAGTGGTAGTTTGCGACAACCAAACTATGTGTTGAAAGGTGAGTCAAATCCCAGCACTGGAAGGAGTGAGATAATCCAAAGTACTCATAAATAGACCAAGCACTAGAGAGTGGACACTGAGGGGACAGAAGACTAATGCAGCTGTTGGGAGTGGAAAACTTTAATAAATGCAGGAAATGTGAAGAGGGTGCTAATGTCCTGTGTGACACGTTGTGGAACCAGGAAACGCAGCTAAATATCCCAAGACAACCCTGGTGAACTTTAACAAAGGGACCCAGTTACTGTTAAAGAAATTTAATTCATTAAATATTTTACATTTGGAGTGTCCTGGCCGCCTTCAGGAAACAGTTCTACTCCCACAGGTCTCCTGCCATCTCCCTCCAGTTCTTATTGCCTAACGCTGCGGTGTTGGTCTCCACGCCATCCATCCACCTAAGTTTAGACCTCCCAACACTCCTTTTTCCTGCTTCCTTTCTCTTATTAAGTAGCTAGTCTCTTAGTGATCGGCCATCTTCTACTTTCTGCAAAACTGTCCAAGTTTCTAAGTATCCCCCTGGAAGGATTCATTCAGAATCGAAAAGTTGCTTGAAATTGCCTTAAAATATGTCTGGACAGTCAGGAGCTCTTGTGCGATTTTCAAATTAAAATAAAAATGGTATAAATTATTGCTAAATCTTTAAAGAAAATTTTCTCCCCGTTCTTGTTAAACATAATATCACCAACATTGTGAAGGCTTCAGAAGAATAAAAATAATATCAGTAAATTATCATGATCCTAAAGTGCATAACTCGAGACAGCTTTGAAATACGACGTTGATTCGAGTAAACAGAAGAGATACTTTGCGCGGCCCATTTGCGTCAGTGGCTTTATCTCAGACGTCAACTACTGTGATAGACAATTAAGTGACAATAATTATCATTATAGGTGATAAAATAGAGGCAGAGATATCATATAACCATCTCCTTTTGATAAAACATTTGTACACTATAACAGAGTTATCAGATGTGTGCAGTCAACAGTAGTGTAAAATATATTAAGCAATAACAGGGCAGAAGTTGGTCAAAACTTCCCAAAGCTGAAATTGAATATAAAACGTCAGTGAGACTAATCCCTAGCCGGCCCTGTGCAGGTGCAATTGGAGGAGTCCTTCCCGGGCACTGACTTGCTAATGAAGCACCTAATACAGCGCCCTTGAGGTTTTTACTGGCTAGTTTGGCTCAGGGTCGGCCCGGGGCTGAAGGTAATGGGGTGGGGAAGGAGATGGGGAAGAGGAAGGTGGGAAAGTATCTGGCTGTTCAGATCTGGTCACCAATCACAGCTAAAGCCATTTAAAGCAATGGTAGTCTTTCATCGGGACATTGGTGAGAGTATTTTCGAAGCATGAAAATCACAGGAAATTATAATTATTGTAGGATTTAGATTGAATGCTGTAGAAATGAGATCCCCGAGGCGTAAGTGTGGAAAAACCATGTTTGATATTAATAACATATACCTAACGATTCTCAAAAACAGAGTACGAAAATTAACCTTTATTTTTAGCTGCTTGAGACATATTCTAAATAAAGAAATACTGAGAATGACGTACTTCGCATTCTGTCAATCCATAATCCAATATGGTATAATAGGATAGGGGGGCGCCTATAAAACTCACACACAACCTCTTTACATTGCGCAAAAACTAATAATTAAAATAATATTAAAGAAATCATTTTTATATTCATCTAAACTCATTTTCAAAGAATTTAAAGTCAGAAAATTAAATAACTCTTAAATAACTCTTTTCCTGTATCACGCAACCTTACAAGTTTACAAAGATGATATCCTAAACAAAACCGTACCATTCAAAAATACAGCAAATCTCAGGCAAAAATACATGTTACCAATTCCGATTTGAAAAAAAACTTTGGGTCAACAAAACTACAAATACTTAGGAACAAATTTCTTCAATAAATTGCCAGAAAATATAAGATCACTAAATGAAAGAAATAAAAGAAAAACAAAAACAAAAATTTAAAAAATAAAATAAAAATCTAAGAAACTAAACAAATAATACCTCATCCCATACACACAAGTAATTGCTTATTATGGGAGAACATTGAAAAATAATAAATATTAATCATAATATTTTATCTTATTACTAGTGAAATATATATATGTATATCACACATTGTAAATTTTTTTATAGAATAAATTGAAAAAAAAATATATATATATATTTCAAATCCCGCACAACACGCATAGCATTGCAGACAATCGAAATTAGTATGTTTGATTATTTAAAATGTAGAAATGATTGTGAAGCAACACAAATTAATTAACTAAATAAAATTTACATCTGCTAGCCGGGATTTGAACCTGGGACCTCTGGATTCGTAGTTAACACCACTGAAGTCCTCAAAGTTTGCAGCAATTATTAAATGCTCACGCAGCAAAGTGTGTCAATCCCATAAGATATTATATCTTTTGTGTTTATTTTGTAGAGCTCCATAATATACTCTCAGTATTGCCCTGGTGAAAGACCACATCTTGAAATGGCTTTAGACGGGTGTGGTGATCAGATATGAATAGACAGGTTCTCCCCAACTCCTTCCCTTCTCCATTCCCTTCATCCTCATAACATACCCCAAACAAACTGGGTACAGTTGGGACTCTTGTGCGGTATTCACACATCAAAAAAACCAAATACTAATAAAATGAACTATAAACATTCTACATACTATATACTGTATACATTCTACACACTATATACGGTATACATTCTAAATACTATATACTATATATACTATACATACTATACACATTCTACATACTATATTCTGTATACATTCTACATACATTCTACATACTATATACTGTATACATTCTACATACTATATACGGTATACATTCTAAATACTATATACTATATATACTATTCATACTATATACATTCTACATACTATATACTGTATACATTCTACATACATTCTACATACTATATACTGTATACATTCTATATACTAAATACATTAAACATACTATATACATTCTACATACTATATACTGTATACATACTATATACTGTATACATTCTACATAGTATATACTGTATACATTCTACATGCTATATACTGTATACATTCCACATGCTATATACTGTATGCAATCTATATACATTCAACATACTATATACTGTATACATTCTACATACTATATACTGTATACATTCAACATACTATATACTGTATACATTCCACATACTATATACATTCCACATACTATATACTGTATACATTCTATATACTGTGTACAATCTACATGCTATATACTGTTACATTTTATATACTATATAAATTCTATATACATTCTACATACTATATACTGTACACATTCTACATACTATATACTGTGTACATTCTACATACTATATACTGTATACATTCTATATACCATATACATTCTACATACTATATACATTATACATACTATATACATACTATATAATAATAATAATAAAAACGTTTATTTGACAATAATTTTTTACATGTTTGCATATAGTTTGTACACATACATTTAGATATACATTCTATATACTGTATACATTCTAAATACTGTATTCATTCTACATGCTATATACTGTATACATTCTGTATACTATACATGGTGTCTGGAAACTCGTAGTACAAGCGGGAAACTGGTGAATCTACATCACATTTGGAGTCGATTTTGTAGTATATATTTTTTTTTTTGAGCTTTCGTTTCCGAGTAAATCGAGTCAGAAGTTGATTTTTTTTTTGATCAAATTCTTATAAATTATTACTGAAGATCAAAGTACCCAACTAATTAAAACTATTTAAAAATTTAAAAGTAAAACAAATAATGACGAAAAAATTTGAACCCTGAAATAGCCGAAAAATATATTTTTTTGGTTTTTTTTTTTTTTTATAAAAATGCTCAAATCAAAAAACTTTATGTTTATTTGGGTTCCCCGTGTGGTATACATTCTCCAGTTTCCGGCTTGTACTACGAGTTTCCGGACACCATGTATACATTCTATATACATTCTACATACTGTGTACATTCTACATACTATATACTGAATAAATTCTACATACTATATACTGTATACATTCTACATACTATATACTGTATACATTATATTTACTATATATTGTACACATTCTACATACTATATACTGTGTATATTCTACATACTATATACTGTATACATTCTACATAATATATACTGTATACATTCTACATACTATATACTGTATACATTCTACATACTATATACTGTATACATTCTGCATAATATATACTGTATTTATTCCACATACTATATACTGTATACATTCCACATACTATATACTGTATGCATTCAACATACATTCAACATACTATATAAATTCTACATACTATATACTGTATACATTCCACATGAATATTCTGACGGCCGGCGTGGTCTAGTGGTATACGCTTTTGACTACAGATCCGAAGGTCGCGGGTTCGAACCCGGCGTGCGCAAATAAATTTTATTTGATTAATTTGTGTTATTTCACAATTAATTAATTTTAAATAATATATAGTATATTTGCGGCACGTTCCAGAGTGGAAGATACTCTCAGTATCGCCCTGGTGTAAGACCACCATTCAGAATTGAAACGTTGCTTGAAATGGCTTTAGCCGTGTTTGGTGATCAGATCTGAATAGCCAGGTACTTCCCCACCTTCCTCTTCCCCATCATCCCTCCCCTCCCCAATACCCTCAGCTTCACAACATACCCCAATTGGGGATGCCATAGTCTCACTGGCTCCAGACGGGAGCAGTTGGGACTCTTGTGCGGTATTACACATAAAAAATAAAAATAAAAAAACATACTATATACTGTATACATTACACATACTATATGATGTATACATTCTATATACTGTATACATTCTACATACTATATACTGTATACATTCTAAATGCTATATACTGTATGCATTCTATATACATTCAACATACTATATACATTCTACATACTATATACTGTATACATTCTACATACATTCCATACTATTTACTGTACATTCACATACTATTTACTGTAAACATTCCACATACTATATACTGTATACATTCTACATACTATATACTGTATACATTATATATACTATATACTGTACACATTCTACATACTATATACTGTGTACATTCTACATACTATATACTGTATACTTTCTACATACTAAATACATTCTACATACTATATACATTCTACATACTATATACTGTATACATTCTATATACTATATACATTCTACATACTATATACTGTATACATTCTATATACTATATACTGTATAAATTCTATATACTGTATACATTCTACATACTGAATACATTCTACATACTGTATACATTTTACATGCGATATACTGTATACATTCTACTATATACTGTACACATTCTACATACTATATACTGTATACATTCTACATACTATATATATATGTTTTTTTTTATTTTTTTATGTGACACCTCACAAGAGTGTCCCTGCCTGTGGAGTGCACAGACAGGGGAACTATGTCACCACCCGGTTGGGCGGCGTTGTGAGGCGGAGTAAGGTAGGGGCTGTGGGAAGGGATTTGTTAATGCGGGCCTTGAAGAGGCTCGGATTATAGGAGGGAGGAAAAACAGATGCCGGTAGCTCGTTCCACATACGAGCCGACTTACACAAAAACGAGTCGTAAAAACGGCCCGTTCTCATGTAGCCAACGTCAACCGTGAACGGGTGTTCAGTTCGTGTCCGTCGAGTTTCGCGCACGTGCACCGGTGCATCAGGAATCAATGCTGCTAGCTCCTTGGAGCAGGCTCCATTGAAATACCTGTAGAACAGACACAGCATGCCTACATTGCGTCTATGCATTAGAGAAGGCAATCGGTTTGTTAACAACGGATTGTCAATCAGACGGATCGCTCTCCTTTGCACAGATTCAAGCAGGTTTATCAAGTATTTTGGGGCACCAGCCCAAAGGTGGCTCCCAAATTCAATAGTTGGGCGGACTTGAGACTTGTACAGGGTCAGCAGCTGGTCACTGTTGAAGAATCTCCTAGCCCTGTACCTTGTGCGTCTTGACGCCCAACTTTTTGGAGGCCTGATTTACTCGGGCTTCTATGGATCCCCGATACTTGAGCTGGTCTGATATAGTAACTCCAAGCATTTCAATGGAGTCTTTATTGGGGAGAGTGCTCCCATCAAATTGCACCAGACAGTCATTGATCTCCCTCTTTGCCGAAATCAGACACGCTTGGGTTTTTGAAACGTTGAAACTGACCAAGTTGGCCTTACCCCAGGCACGAACCATCTCTAGGTGGTGGTCAATTTTTTGCTTCAAAACTTCCCGAGCTGTTCGGACATCATAGGTGGAAGGGGGCTTGTCAAAAAGATAACCCTCGTGAACGGTGCTGTCATCAGCGTAGCAGTGAATTGGTGCACATTCAACGAGATCATTGATGTGCAATAAAAACAGCGTTGGAGACAGCACAGATCCTTGTGGCACCCCCGCATTGATTTGGTGCGGTGAGGAAGAAGAGCCGTCAACCACGGTTTGAATTGTTCTTCCCCTCAGAAAGTCCGCAATCCAACTATGCAGGGTTGGGTGGATCCCATACGATGGTAACTTCCCGACAAGCGCCCGGTGCCAGACTCTGTCAAAGGCTTTGGAGATATCCAACCCAACGGTTTGGGTTTCACCAAAACGTTCCATGTACCGCCCCCAAATATGCGTTACATATCCGAGTAGATCGCCACACGATCGGTTACGACGAAATCCATATTGCCGATCGCTTAGGATATTGTTATTCTCGAGATATGTGAGCAATTTGTTGTTAACCACCCTTTCTAATACCTTCGAGAGTATGGAAGTGATGGCTATGGGGCGGTAGTTAGAAGGGTCGGAGCGGTCCCCCTTTTTTGGGATTGGGTGAACGATTGCCTTTTTCCAAAGATCTGGCACCTTTCCACCTTTGAGAGAGAGCCTAAATAATTTCGCGAGCACTGGAGTCATTTCTGCAGAACACCTCTTGAGGACCAAGGCAGGTATTCCGTCCGGCCCACTGGCTTTGTCGACTTTCAGCTCGTTCAAGACTCGGAGAACCTCTCTGTTCCGGATCTTCGGTTCCTCCATTTGAAAACCGCAGTGCGGAATGGAAGGGGGAGTCTCTCCGTTATCTTGAAAAGTTGAGTTTTCCGCGAAAATTTTGCCTAATAATTCAGCTTTCTCACGGGCCGAGTTAGCCAGCCGACCATCAGGCTTGGTCAGAGGTGGGAAAGTGGTTCTGCAGAAATTTCTTCCGATCGAGCTAGCGAGTGACCAGAAAGCACGGCTACCAGTGGGGCAGTGAGCCAGCTTTTTCGCAATTCTCTGGTCGTGATCGCTCTTAGCTCTATTTAGAACTCTCTTACATTCCCTTGCCCGTTTTCGGTATTCCGAAAGGTTATTCATGGAGCTAATCTTCCGGAGTGCATTAAAAGCCGTATTTTTGAGTCTGACAGCTTCAGCACAGCGATGGTCAAACCACGGTTTTGTGCCCGCTCCAGAGGATTTGACGGAGAAGGGAATGTAGCAATCCATTGCTGATGTGATTACTTCTCCTACCTCACGTGCACAAATTGATGGGTCCTCGGAGCTAAAGCATACAGTACTCCAAGGAAAGGCGCCGAAGAAAGACCGCATGCCGTCCCATTTCGCTGCCCTGTAGTGCCATACCGTCCTCTTTACATGTTTGTCGGGTTGACGGTTCATGGAGGATGGGACAGAGGTGGTAATCAGGCAGTGGTCAGAGGATCCTAAGGGCGCTGTCACCTCCACTCTGTACCCGAGTGGTTCACTAGTGAGAAACAAATCGAGTAGGTTGGCTCGATGTGATGGGATGTCTGGTATTCTGGTCGGAGATTCTACGAGTTGGCTTAGTCCATGGATAAGAGCAAAGGATTCCGCTGATCTACCGGCAGAGTTTGTTGGGCCCGAGAACTTCAGCCATTGTTCATTATGAACATTGAAGTCCCCCAGGATTACAAACTCGGCCGATGGGTAACGGGGCAAGAGAATATCTACAGTGTCACTCAAGTATTTAAACAACTCAACAGTGTCTGATTCGGCAAGGTTTGGTGAGCGATATAGGCACGCATAAATTCTCATCATACCGGTGAGATCCACGCGTACCCATAACACTTCGTGTTTTGCGCTCTCGATATTTGCGAGACGAGTGCAGCTGATGTCAGCGCGGCTGTAAAGGCAGACACCTCCTTTTGGCCGGAAAAGACTTTCCAGATGATATCCTGGGCAGTTCAGATAGGAGGTATCTGGGGGCTCGGCAATCTGTGTTTCCGTAAGGAAGAGGAGATGGGGATTTTGTGAGAGAAGGTGGTGGTGGATGGGAGTTAGGTTGGTGTGCAGACCGCGAATGTTAGCGAAATTCACCTTCATCCTCGGTCCACACTGAGGACTCCTACTGTTCGCTGTCGCTGAGTTTATATTGATTTGTTGTGAGTTCATAGTTTTTAAGTTTGTTTTATATGTTTGTGGGATTAAGGATGGGTTGGGAAGGATTAGGTTAAAAAGGTTGGGTGGGGAGTTGGAGAGTTGAGCAACTGGATACACCAAATGTAGGGTATGTTCTTCTGACTGCGGTTCCAGGCAATGGGCAGGAGAGTCCGGCTGTGGAGGTCGCCCAGTGCGCCCCAAACGCTGGATGCTGGGTCCTCACCGGTCACGAACCGGCACAACATCAGCGGCAGGGTTTTTTTGCTGGCTGATGGGGCAGCCCACCCTTGGTCGTGAGCCCAAGGGTCGGGCCCCTGTACTATCCAGCGGCCCGGACAGCGATAACCGGTTTACTGGATCTCCCTCAACCGGCCTCTCCCAGCCCGGCCCGCCCCGCAGTAAGTAGGCTGACCCATTCATCAGTGTGATCCAGAACGCACAACCCTCCATGAGCCCGGGCACCCCTGCTAAGTCACCAAACGTAGCGAACCACTTCAGGTGACCTGTGGCAGAGGTGTTGGTAACCCAGAGTATGGTTCCCGGGGCGGCGGTACCCATTGACCACCTCCCAAATTAATTATATACATTCTACATACTATATACTGTATACATTCTATATACTATATACATTCTACATACGATATACATTCTACATACTATATACATTCTACATACTGTATACATTTTACATGCTATATACTGTATACATTCTATATACAATATACATTCTATATACATTCTACATACTATATACTGTACTCATTCTACATACTATATACTGAATAAATTCTACATACTATATACTGTATACATTAGACATACTATATACTGTATACATTATATAAACTATATACTGTACAAATTCTACATACTATATACTGTGTACATTCTACATACTATATACTGTATACATTCTACATACTATATACATTCTACATACTATATACTGTATACATTCTATATACTATATACACTCTACATACTATATACATTCTATATACTATATACATTCTACATACTATATACATTCTACATACTATATACTGTATAAATTCTATACACTGTATACATTCTACATACTGTATACATTCTACATACTGTATACATTCTACATACTGTACACATTTTACATGCTATATACTGTATACATTCTATATACAATATACATTCTATATACATTCTACATACTATATACTGTACACATTCTACATACTATATACTGTGTACATTCTACTTGACCGATTTTGCTGAAAATTTCAATGATTGTTCTTATTAGGGTCAGGTGTGTTCTGAATGGTAAAATAAGTCAGAGATACCTGAAGAAGACTAAACACATTATCTCTGCACTGGAATGAGATAACGAGTCGAATAAAAGTCAATACATATAGTATAGTTTTTTTAATAGTAACAATGTGGTAAATAGTAGCTAATGGTGGAAGTCGGGCACACACGAGGAAGACCTGGCATGATCAAGTGACACAAAAACTTATAAAAGTAAATTTTTTCAATTCTTTAGAAGATTCCACCAAGATTCTGATCATGATTCCAAATTTTCAGCCCGTTTGGATTCATAGAACCTGATAAAATGGCTTTTAAAGTTCGAACCCAGGTCTGAAATTAACGCCCATCAAAAAGATGATTTTTCCAGAAATGCAACTTTTTGCAGATTTTGTGACTGATTTCGGTTTGGACCAAAATTCTGATCATGATTTCAAAATTTCAACCAGTTTGGTACCATAGAACCGGAAAGAATGTTTTTTAAAGGCCGAACCCAAGTCGCAAATAGACGCTCATAAAAAATATAATTTTTCCAGAAATGCAACTTTTTAAAGATTTTAAGACAGATATGGATTGAGACCAATATTCTGATCACGATTCCAAAATTTCAGCCCGCTTGGATACATAGAACCTAAAAAATGGCTTTTAAAGTTCGAACCCAGGTCTTAAATTAACGCCCATAAAAAAGATGAAATTTCGAGAAATGCAACTGTTTGCCGATTTTGTGACTGATTTCGGTTAAGACAAAGATTCTGATCATGATTCGAAAATTTCAACCAGTTTGGTACAATAGAGCCGGAAAGAATGTTTATTAAAGGCCGAACCCAAGTCTCCAATAAGCGTCCATTAAAAATATGATTTTTCCAGAAATGCAACTTTTTGCAGATTTTGTGACTGATTTCGGTTTGGACCATGATTCTGATCATGATTTCAAAATTTCAACCAGTTTGGTACCATAGTGCCAGAAAGAATGTTTTTTAAAGGCCGAACCCAAGTCGCAAATAGGCGCTCATAAAAAATATAATTTTTCCAGAAATGCATCTTTTTAAAGATTTTAAGACAGATATGGATTGGGACCAATATTCTGATCACGATTCCAAAATTTCAGCCCGCTTGGATACATAGAACCTAAAAAATGGCTTTTAAAGTTCGAACCCAGGTCTTATATTAACGCCAATAAAAAAGATGAAATTTCGAGAAATGCAACTTTTTGCCGATTTTGTGACTGATTTCGGTTAAGACCAAGATTCTGATCATGGTCAGAATTTTCAGCCAGTTTGGTTTCATAGAGCCTGGAAAAATGTCTTTTAAAGTTCGAACCCGAGTCTCAATTGAGTGCCAATAAAAAATATGATTTTTCCAGAAATGCAACTTTTTGCAGATTTTGTGACTGATTTCGGTTAAGAATAACATTCTGATCATGATTCCAAAATATCAACAGTTTGGTACCATAGAGCCGGAAAAAATGTTTTATAAAGGCCGAACCCAAGTCTCTAATAAACGTCCATAAAAAATATGATTTTTCCAGAAATGCAACTTTTTAAAGATTTTGTGTCTGATTTCAGTTTGGACAAAGATTCTGATCACGATTCCAAAATTTCAGCCCGCTTGGATACATAGAACCTAAAAAAATGGCTTTTAAAGTTCGAACCCAGGTCTTAAATTAACGCCCATAAAAAAGATGAAATTTCGAGAAATGCAACTTTTTGCCGATTTTGTGACTGATTTCGGTTAAGACAAAGATTCTGATCATGATTCGAAAATTTCAACCAGTTTGGTACAATAGAGCCGGAAAGAATGTTTATTAAAGGCCGAACCCAAGTCTCCAATAAGCGTCCATTAAAAATATGATTTTTCCAGAAATGCAACTTTTTGCAGATTTTGTGACTGATTTCGGTTTGGACCATGATTCTGATCATGATTTCAAAATTTCAACCAGTTTGGTACCATAGTGCCAGAAAGAATGTTTTTTAAAGGCCGAACCCAAGTCGCAAATAGGCGCTCATAAAAAATATAATTTTTCCAGAAATGCATCTTTTTAAAGATTTTAAGACAGATATGGATTGGGACCAATATTCTGATCACGATTCCAAAATTTCAGCCCGCTTGGATACATAGAACCTAAAAAATGGCTTTTAAAGTTCGAACCCAGGTCTTAAATTAACGCCCATAAAAAAGATGAAATTTCGAGAAATGCAACTTTTTGCCGATTTTGTGACTGATTTCGGTTAAGACCAAGATTCTGATCATGGTCAGAATTTTCAGCCAGTTTGATTTCATAGAGCCTGGAAAAATGTCTTTTAAAGTTCGAACCCGAGTCTCAATTGAGTGCCAATAAAAAATATGATTTTTCCAGAAATGCAACTTTTTGCAGATTTTGTGACTGATTTCGGTTAAGAATAACATTCTGATCATGATTCCAAAATATCAACAGTTTGGTACCATAGAGCCGGAAAAAATGTTTTATAAAGGCCGAACCCAAGTCTCTAATAAACGTCCATAAAAAATATGATTTTTCCAGAAATGCAACTTTTTAAAGATTTTGTGTCTGATTTCAGTTTGGACAAAGATTCTGATCACGATTCCAAAATTTCAGCCCGCTTCGATACATAGAACCTAAAAAAATGGCTTTTAAAGTTCGAACCCAGGTCTTAAATTAACGCCCATAAAAAAGATGAAATTTCGAGAAATGCAACTTTTTGCCGATTTTGTGACTGATTTCGGTTAAGACAAAGATTCTGATCATGATTCGAAAATTTCAACCAGTTTGGTACAATAGAGCCGGAAAAAATGTTTATTAAAGGCCGAACCCAAGTCTCCAATAAGCGTCCATTAAAAATATGATTTTTCCAGAAATGCAACTTTTTGCAGATTTTGTGACTGATTTCGGTTTGGACCATGATTCTGATCATGATTTCAAAATTTCAACCAGTTTGGTACCATAGTGCCAGAAAGAATGTTTTTTAAAGGCCGAACCCAAGTCGCAAATAGGCGCTCATAAAAAATATAATTTTTCCAGAAATGCATCTTTTTAAAGATTTTAAGACAGATATGGATTGGGACCAATATTCTGATCACGATTCCAAAATTTCAGCCCGCTTGGATACATAGAACCTAAAAAATGGCTTTTAAAGTTCGAACCCAGGTCTTATATTAACGCCCATAAAAAAGATGAAATTTCGAGAAATGCAACTTTTTGCTGATTTCGTGACTGATTTCGGTTAAGACCAAGATTCTGATCATGGTCAGAATTTTCAGCCAGTTTGGTTTCATAGAGCCTGGAAAAATGTCTTTTAAAGTTCGAACCCGAGTCTCAATTGAGTGCCAATAAAAAATATGATTTTTCCAGAAATGCAACATTTTGCAGATTTTGTGACTGATTTCGGTTAAGAATAACATTCTGATCATGATTCCAAAATATCAACAGTTTGGTACCATAGAGCCGGAAAAAATGTTTTATAAAGGCCGAACCCAAGTCTCTAATAAACGTCCACAAAAAATATGATTTTTCCAGAAATGCAACTTTTTAAAGATTTTGTGTCTGATTTCAGTTTGGACAAAGATTCTGATCACGATTCCAAAATTTCAGCCCGCTTGGATACATAGAACCTAAAAAAATGGCTTTTAAAGTTCGAACCCAGGTCTTAAATTAACGCCCATAAAAAAGATGAAATTTCGAGAAATGCAA
Organism: Hesperophylax magnus; assembly: GCA_026573805.1. Classification (NCBI taxonomy): domain Eukaryota; kingdom Metazoa; phylum Arthropoda; class Insecta; order Trichoptera; family Limnephilidae; genus Hesperophylax; species Hesperophylax magnus. Next base: position 860,800 of record JAIUSX010000016.1, read on the forward strand.
CTTTTTGCCGATTTTGTGACTGATTTCGGTTAAGACAAAGATTCTGATCATGATTCGAAAATTTCAACCAGTTTGGTACAATAGAGCCGGAAAGAATGTTTATTAAAGGCCGAACCCAAGTCTCCAATAAGCGTCCATTAAAAAAATGATTTTTCCAGAAATGCAACTTTTTGCAGATTTTGTGACTGATTTCGGTTTGGACCATGATTCTGATCATGATTTCAAAATTTCAACCAGTTTGGTACCATAGTGCCAGAAAGAATGTTTTTTAAAGGCCGAACCCAAGTCTCAAATAAGCGCCCATAAAAAATATGATTTTTCCAGAAATGCAACTTTTTGCAGATTTTGTGACTGATTTCGGTTTGGAATAACATTCTGAACATGATTCCAAAATATCAACCAGTTTGGTACCATAGAGCCGGAAAAAATGTTTTTTAAAGGCCGAACCCAAGTCTCAAATAAGCGCCCATAAAAAATATGATTTTTCCAGAAATGCAACTTTTTGCAGATTTTGTGACTGATTTCGGTTTGGAATAACATTCTGATCATGATTCCAATATATCAACCAGTTTGGTACCATAGAGCCGGAAAAAATGTTTTTTAAAGGCCGAATCCAAGTCTCAAATAAGTGCCCATAAAAAATATGATTTTTCCAGAAATGCAACTTTTTGCAGATATTGTGACTGAATTCGGTTTGGACCAACATTCTGATTATGATTCCAAAATTTCAGCCCGTTTGGTTTCATAGAACCTGATAAAATGGCTTTAAAAGTTCGAACCCAAGTCTCAAATAACGCCCATAAAATATATGATTTTTCCAGAAATGCATTTTTTGCAGATTTTGTCACTTATTTCGGTATGGGTCAAGATTCTGATCATTGTCACAATTTTCAGCCAGTTTGGTTTCATATAGCCTGGAAAAATGTCTTTGAAAGTTCGAACCCGAGTCACAATTGAGTGCCAATAAAAAATATGATTTTTCCAGAAATGCAACTTTTTGCAGATTTTAAGACTGATTTCTGTTTTGACCGTTTAGTTTCATAGAATCTGATAAAATGGCTTTAAAAGTTCGAACCCAAGTCTCAAATAAGCGCCCATAAAAATATGATTTTTCCAGAAATGCACCTTTTTGCAGATGTTGTGACTGAATTCGGTTTGGACCAATATTCTGATTATGATTCCAAATTTTCAGCCCGTTTGGTTTCATAGAACCTGATAAAATGGCTTTTAAAGTTCGAACCCAAGTTTTAAATTAACGCCAATAAAAAAAGACGATATTTCGAGAAATGCATTTTTTTGGCGATTTTGTGACTAATTTCGGTTTGGAATAACATTCTGATCATGATTCCAATATATCAACCAGTTTGGTACCATAGAGCCGGAAAAAATGTTTTTTAAAGGCCGAACCCAAGTCTCAAATAAGCGCCCATAAAAAATATGATTTTTCCAGAAATGCAACTTTTTGCAGAACTTGTGCCTGATTTCGGTTTGGACCAACATTCTGATTATGATTCCAAAATTTCAGCCCGTTTGGTTTCATAGAACCTGATAAAATGGCTTTAAAAGTTCGAACCCAAGTATCAAATTAACGCCCATACAAATTATGATATAGCGAGAAATGCATTTTTTTGAAGATTTTGTGACTGATTTCGGTATGGGACAAGATTCTGATCATTGTCGGAATTTTCAGCCAGTTTGGTTTCATATAGCCTGGAAAAATGTCTTTTAAAGTTCGAACCCGAGTCTCAATAGAGTGCCAACAAAAAATATGATTTTTCCAGAAATGCAACTTTTTGCAGATTTTGTGACTGATTTCGGTTTGGACCAACATTCTGATTATGATTCCAAAATTTCAGCCCGTTTGGTTTCAGAGAACCTGATAAAATGGCTTTAAAAGTTCGAACCCAAGTCTCAAATTAACGCCCATACAAATTATGATATTTCGAGAAATGCATTTTTTTGGCGATTTTGTGACTGATTTCGGTTTGGAATAACATTCTGATCATGATTCCAAAATATCAACCAGTTTGGTACCATAGAGCCGGAAAAAATGTTTTTTAAAGGCCGAACCCAAGTCTCAAATAAGCGCCCATAAAAAATAAGATTTTTCCAGAAATGCAACTTTTTGCAGATTTTGTGACTGATTTCGGTTTGGACCAACATTCTGATTATGATTCCAAAATTTCAGCCCGTTTGGTTTCATAGAACCTGATAAAATGGCTTTAAAAGTTCGAACCCAAGTCACAAATTAACGCCCATACAAATTATGATATTTCGAGAAATGCATTTTTTTGGCGATTTTGTGACTGATTTCGGTTTGGAATAACATTCTGATCATGATTCCAAAATATCAACCAGTTTGGTACCATAGAGCCGGAAAAATGTTTTTTAAAGGCCGAACCCAAGTCTCAAATAAGCGCCCATAAAAAATATGATTTTACCAGAAATGCAACTTTTTGCAGAACTTGTGACTGATTTCGGTTTGGATCAACATTCTGATTATGATTCCAAAATTTCAGCCCGTTTGGTTTCATAGAACCTGATAAAATGGCTTTTAAAGTTCGAACCCAAGTCTCAAATAACGCCCATAAAATATATGATTTTTCCAGAAATGCATTTTTTGCAGATTTTGTCACTAATTTCGGTATGGGTCAAGATTCTGATCATTGTCACAATTTTCAGCCAGTTTGGTTTCATATAGCCTGGAAAAATGTCTTTGAAAGTTCGAACCCGAGTCACAATTGAGTGCCAATAAAAAATATGATTTTTCCAGAAATGCAACTTTTTGCAGATTTTAAGACTGATTTCGGTTTTGACCGTTTAGTTTCATAGAATCTGATAAAATGGCTTTAAAAGTTCGAACCCAAGTCTCAAATAAGCGCCCATAAAAATATGATTTTTCCAGAAATGCACCTTTTTGCAGATGTTGTGACTGAATTCGGTTTGGACCAATATTCTGATTATGATTCCAAATTTTCAGCCCGTTTGGTTTCATAGAACCTGATAAAATGGCTTTTAAAGTTCGAACCCAAGTTTTAAATTAACGCCAATAAAAAAAGACGATATTTCGAGAAATGCATTTTTTTGGCGATTTTGTGACTAATTTCAGTTTGGAATAACATTCTGATCATGATTCCAATATATCAACCAGTTTGGTACCATAGAGCCGGAAAAAATGTTTTTTAAAGGCCGAACCCAAGTCTCAAATAAGCGCCCATAAAAAATATGATTTTTCCAGAAATGCAACTTTTTGCAGAACTTGTGCCTGATTTCGGTTTGGACCAACATTCTGATTATGATTCCAAAATTTCAGCCCGTTTGGTTTCATAGAACCTGATAAAATGGCTTTAAAAGTTCGAACCCAAGTCACAAATTAACGCCCATACAAATTATGATATTTCGAGAAATGCATTTTTTTGGCGATTTTGTGACTGATTTCGGTTTGGAATAACATTCTGATCATGATTCCAAAATATCAACCAGTTTGGTACCATAGAGCCGGAAAAATGTTTTTTAAAGGCCGAACCCAAGTCTCAAATAAGCGCCCATAAAAAATATGATTTTACCAGAAATGCAACTTTTTGCAGAACTTGTGACTGATTTCGGTTTGGATCAACATTCTGATTATGATTCCAAAATTTCAGCCCGTTTGGTTTCATAGAACCTGATAAAATGGCTTTTAAAGTTCGAACCCAAGTCTCAAATAACGCCCATAAAATATATGATTTTTCCAGAAATGCATTTTTTGCAGATTTTGTCACTAATTTCGGTATGGGTCAAGATTCTGATCATTGTCACAATTTTCAGCCAGTTTGGTTTCATATAGCCTGGAAAAATGTCTTTGAAAGTTCGAACCCGAGTCACAATTGAGTGCCAATAAAAAATATGATTTTTCCAGAAATGCAACTTTTTGCAGATTTTAAGACTGATTTCGGTTTTGACCGTTTAGTTTCATAGAATCTGATAAAATGGCTTTAAAAGTTCGAACCCAAGTCTCAAATAAGCGCCCATAAAAATATGATTTTTCCAGAAATGCACCTTTTTGCAGATGTTGTGACTGAATTCGGTTTGGACCAATATTCTGATTATGATTCCAAATTTTCAGCCCGTTTGGTTTCATAGAACCTGATAAAATGGCTTTTAAAGTTCGAACCCAAGTTTTAAATTAACGCCAATAAAAAAAGACGATATTTCGAGAAATGCATTTTTTTGGCGATTTTGTGACTAATTTCAGTTTGGAATAACATTCTGATCATGATTCCAATATATCAACCAGTTTGGTACCATAGAGCCGGAAAAAATGTTTTTTAAAGGCCGAACCCAAGTCTCAAATAAGCGCCCATAAAAAATATGATTTTTCCAGAAATGCAACTTTTTGCAGAACTTGTGCCTGATTTCGGTTTGGACCAACATTCTGATTATGATTCCAAAATTTCAGCCCGTTTGGTTTCATAGAACCTGATAAAATGGCTTTAAAAGTTCGAACCCAAGTATCAAATTAACGCCCATACAAATTATGATATAGCGAGAAATGCATTTTTTTGAAGATTTTGTGACTGATTTCGGTATGGGACAAGATTCTGATCATTGTCGGAATTTTCAGCCAGTTTGGTTTCATATAGCCTGGAAAAATGTCTTTTAAAGTTCGAACCCGAGTCTCAATAGAGTGCCAACAAAAAATATGATTTTTCCAGAAATGCAACTTTTTGCAGATTTTGTGACTGATTTCGGTTTGGACCAACATTCTGATTATGATTCCAAAATTTCAGCCCGTTTGGTTTCAGAGAACCTGATAAAATGGCTTTAAAAGTTCGAACCCAAGTCTCAAATTAACGCCCATACAAATTATGATATTTCGAGAAATGCATTTTTTTGGCGATTTTGTGACTGATTTCGGTTTGGAATAACATTCTGATCATGATTCCAAAATATCAACCAGTTTGGTACCATAGAGCCGGAAAAAATGTTTTTTAAAGGCCGAACCCAAGTCTCAAATAAGCGCCCATAAAAAATAAGATTTTTCCAGAAATGCAACTTTTTGCAGATTTTGTGACTGATTTCGGTTTGGACCAACATTCTGATTATGATTCCAAAATTTCAGCCCGTTTGGTTTCATAGAACCTGATAAAATGGCTTTAAAAGTTCGAACCCAAGTCACAAATTAACGCCCATACAAATTATGATATTTCGAGAAATGCATTTTTTTGGCGATTTTGTGACTGATTTCGGTTTGGAATAACATTCTGATCATGATTCCAAAATATCAACCAGTTTGGTACCATAGAGCCGGAAAAATGTTTTTTAAAGGCCGAACCCAAGTCTCAAATAAGCGCCCATAAAAAATATGATTTTACCAGAAATGCAACTTTTTGCAGAACTTGTGACTGATTTCGGTTTGGATCAACATTCTGATTATGATTCCAAAATTTCAGCCCGTTTGGTTTCATAGAACCTGATAAAATGGCTTTTAAAGTTCGAACCCAAGTCTCAAATAACGCCCATAAAATATATGATTTTTCCAGAAATGCATTTTTTGCAGATTTTGTCACTAATTTCGGTATGGGTCAAGATTCTGATCATTGTCACAATTTTCAGCCAGTTTGGTTTCATATAGCCTGGAAAAATGTCTTTGAAAGTTCGAACCCGAGTCACAATTGAGTGCCAATAAAAAATATGATTTTTCCAGAAATGCAACTTTTTGCAGATTTTAAGACTGATTTCGGTTTTGACCGTTTAGTTTCATAGAATCTGATAAAATGGCTTTAAAAGTTCGAACCCAAGTCTCAAATAAGCGCCCATAAAAATATGATTTTTCCAGAAATGCACCTTTTTGCAGATGTTGTGACTGAATTCGGTTTGGACCAATATTCTGATTATGATTCCAAATTTTCAGCCCGTTTGGTTTCATAGAACCTGATAAAATGGCTTTTAAAGTTCGAACCCAAGTTTTAAATTAACGCCAATAAAAAAAGACGATATTTCGAGAAATGCATTTTTTTGGCGATTTTGTGACTAATTTCAGTTTGGAATAACATTCTGATCATGATTCCAATATATCAACCAGTTTGGTACCATAGAGCCGGAAAAAATGTTTTTTAAAGGCCGAACCCAAGTCTCAAATAAGCGCCCATAAAAAATATGATTTTTCCAGAAATGCAACTTTTTGCAGAACTTGTGCCTGATTTCGGTTTGGACCAACATTCTGATTATGATTCCAAAATTTCAGCCCGTTTGGTTTCATAGAACCTGATAAAATGGCTTTAAAAGTTCGAACCCAAGTATCAAATTAACGCCCATACAAATTATGATATAGCGAGAAATGCATTTTTTTGAAGATTTTGTGACTGATTTCGGTATGGGACAAGATTCTGATCATTGTCGGAATTTTCAGCCAGTTTGGTTTCATATAGCCTGGAAAAATGTCTTTTAAAGTTCGAACCCGAGTCTCAATAGAGTGCCAACAAAAAATATGATTTTTCCAGAAATGCAACTTTTTGCAGATTTTGTGACTGATTTCGGTTTGGACCAACATTCTGATTATGATTCCAAAATTTCAGCCCGTTTGGTTTCAGAGAACCTGATAAAATGGCTTTAAAAGTTCGAACCCAAGTCTCAAATTAACGCCCATACAAATTATGATATTTCGAGAAATGCATTTTTTTGGCGATTTTGTGACTGATTTCGGTTTGGAATAACATTCTGATCATGATTCCAAAATATCAACCAGTTTGGTACCATAGAGCCGGAAAAAATGTTTTTTAAAGGCCGAACCCAAGTCTCAAATAAGCGCCCATAAAAAATAAGATTTTTCCAGAAATGCAACTTTTTGCAGATTTTGTGACTGATTTCGGTTTGGACCAACATTCTGATTATGATTCCAAAATTTCAGCCCGGTTGGTTTCATAGAACCTGATAAAATGGCTTTAAAAGTTCGAACCCAAGTCTCAAATTAACGCCCATACAAATTATGATATTTCGAGAAATGCATTTTTTTGGCGATTTTGTGACTGATTTCGGTTTGGAATAACATTCTGATCATGATTCCAAAATATCAACCAGTTTGGTACCATAGAGCCGGAAAAATGTTTTTTAAAGGCCGAACCCAAGTCTCAAATAAGCGCCCATAAAAAATATGATTTTACCAGAAATGCAACTTTTTGCAGAACTTGTGACTGATTTCGGTTTGGATCAACATTCTGATTATGATTCCAAAATTTCAGCCCGTTTGGTTTCATAGAACCTGATAAAATGGCTTTTAAAGTTCGAACCCAAGTTTTTGTATTAATGCCAATAAAAAAGACGATATTTCGAGAAATGCATTTTTTTGGCGATTTTGTGACTGATTTCGGTTTGGAATAACATTCCGATCATGATTCCAATATATCAACCAGTTTGGTACCATAGAGCCGGAAAAAATGTTTTTTAATGGCCGAACCCAAGTCTCAAATAAGTGCCCATAAAAAATATGATTTTTCCAGAAATGCAACTTTTTGCAGATTTTGTGACTGATTTCGGTTTGGACCAACATTCTGAATATGATTCAAAAATTTCAGCCCGTTTGGTTTCATAGAATCTGATAAAATGGCTTTTAAAGTTCGAACCCAAGTTTTAAATTAACGCCAATAAAAAAGACGATATTTCGAGAAATGCATTTTTTTGGCCATTTTGTGACTGATTTCGGTTTGGAATAAAATTCCGATCATGATTCCAAAATATCAACCAGTTTGGTAATATAGAGCCGGAAAAAATGTTTTTTAAAGGCCGAACCCAAGTCTCAAATAAGCGCCCATAAAAAATATGATTTTTCCAGAAATGCAACTTTTTGCAGATTTTGTGACTGATTTCGGTTTGGACCAACATTCTGATTATGATTCCAAAACTTCAGCCCGTTTGGTTTCAGAGAACCTGATAAAATGGCTTTAAAAGTTCGAACCCAAGTCTCAAATTAACGCCCATACAAATTATGATATTTCGAGAAATGCATTTTTTTGGCGATTATGTGACTGATTTCGGTTTGGAATAACATTCTGATCATTTTTCCAAAATATCAACCAGTTTGGTACCATAGAGCCGGAAAAAGTTTTTTTAAAGGCCGAACCCAAGTCTCAAATAAGCGCCCATAAAAAATATGATTTTTCCAGAAATGCAACTTTTTGCAGATTTTGTGACTGATTTCGGTTTGGAATAACATTCTGAACATGATTCCAAAATATCAACCAGTTTGGTACCATAGAGCCGGAAAAAATGTTTTTTAAAGGCCGAACCCAAGTCTCAAATAAGCGCCCATAAAAAATATGATTTTTCCAGAAATGCAACTTTTTGCAGATTTTGTGACTGATTTCGGTTTGGAATAACATTCTGATCATGATTCCAATATATCAACCAGTTTGGTACCATAGAGCCGGAAAAAATGTTTTTTAAAGGCCGAACCCAAGTCTCAAATAAGTGCCCATAAAAAATATGATTTTTCCAGAAATGCAACTTTTTGCAGATATTGTGACTGAATTCGGTTTGGACCAACATTCTGATTATGATTCCAAAATTTCAGCCCGTTTGGTTTCATAGAACCTGATAAAATGGCTTTAAAAGTTCGAACCCAAGTCTCAAATAACGCCCATAAAATATATGATTTTTCCAGAAATGCATTTTTTGCAGATTTTGTCACTAATTTCGGTATGGGTCAAGATTCTGATCATTGTCACAATTTTCAGCCAGTTTGGTTTCATATAGCCTGGAAAAATGTCTTTGAAAGTTCGAACCCGAGTCACAATTGAGTGCCAATAAAAAATATGATTTTTCCAGAAATGCAACTTTTTGCAGATTTTAAGACTGATTTCGGTTTTGACCAACATTCTGATAATGATTCCGAAATTTCAGCCCGTTTAGTTTCAGAGAACCTGATAAAATGGCTTTAAAAGTTCGAACCCAAGTCTCAAATTAACGCCCATACAAATTATGATATTTCGAGAAATGCATTTTTTTGGCGATTTTGTGACTGATTTCGGTTTGGAATAACATTCTGATCATGATTCCAAAATATCAACCAGTTTGGTACCATAGAGCCGAAAAAATGTTTTTTAAAGGCCGAACCCAAGTCTCAAATAAGCGCCCATAAAAAATAAGATTTTTACAGAAATGCAACTTTTTGCAGATTTTGTGACTGATTTCGGTTTGGACCAACATTCTGATTATGATTCCAAAATTTCAGCCCGTTTGGTTTCAGAGAACCTGATAAAATGGCTTTAAAAGTTCGAACCCAAGTCTCAAATTAACGCCCATACAAATTATGATATTTCGAGAAATGCATTTTTTTGGCGATTTTGTGACTGATTTCGGTTTGGAATAACATTCTGATCATGATTCCAATAAATCAACCAGTTTGCTACCATAGAGCCGGAAAAAATGTTTTTTAAAGGCCGAACCCAAGTCTCAAATAAGTGCCCATAAAAAATATGATTTTTCCAGAAATGCAACTTTTTGCTGAACTTGGGCCTGATTTCGGTTTGGACCAACATTCTGATTATGATTCCAAAATTTCAGCCCGTTTGGTTTCAGAGAACCTGATAAAATGTCTTTTAAAGTTCGAACCCGAGTCTCAATAGAGTGCCAAGAAAAAATATGATTTTTCCAGAAATGCAACTTTTTGCAGATTTTGTGACTGATTTCGGTTTGGAATAACATTCTGATCATGATTCCAATATATCAACCAGTTTGGTACCATAGAGCCGGAAAAAATGTTTTTTAAAGGCCGAACCCAAGTCTCAAATAAGTGCCCATAAAAAATATGATTTTTCCAGAAATGCAACTTTTTGCAGATTTTGTGACTGAATTCGGTTTGGACCAACATTCTGATTATGATTCCAAAATTTCAGCCCGTTTGGTTTCAGAGAACCTGATAAAATGGCTTTAAAAGTTCGAACCCAAGTCTCAAATTAACGCCCATACAAATTATGATATTTCGAGAAATGCATTTTTTTGGCGATTTTGTGACTGATTTCGGTTTGGAATAACATTCTGATCATGATTCCAAAATATCAACCAGTTTGGTACCATAGAGCCGGAAAAAAAGTTTTTTGAGGGCCGAACCCAAGTCTCAAATAAGCGCCCATAAAAAATATGATTTTACCAGAAATGCAACTTTTTGCAGAACTTGTGACTGATTTCGGTTTGGATCAACATTCTGATTATGATTCCAAATTTTCAGCCCGTTTGGTTTCATTGAACCTGATAAAATGGCTTTTAATGTTCGAACCCAAGTTTTTGAATTAATGCCAATAAAAAATACGATATTTCGAGAAATGCATTTTTTTGGCGATTTTGTGACTGATTTCGGTTTGGAATAACATTCTGATCATGATTCCAAAATATCAACCAGTTTGGTACCATAGAGCCGGAAAAATGTTTTTTAAAGGCCGAACCCAAGTCTCAAATAAGCGCCCATAAAAAATATGATTTTTCCAGAAATGCAACTTTTTGCTGAACTTGGGCCTGATTTCGGTTTGGTCCAACATTCTGATTATGATTCCAAAATTTCAGCCCGTTTGGTTTCAGAGAACCTGATAAAATGGCTTTAAAAGTTCGAACCCAAGTCTCAAATTAACGCCCATACAAATTATGATATTTCGAGAAATGCATTTTTTTGGCGATTTTGTGACTGATTTCGGTTTGGAATAACATTCTGATCATGATTCCAAAATATCAACCAGTTTGGTACCATAGAGCCGGAAAAAGTGTTTTTTGAAGGCCGAACCCAAGTCCCAAATAAGCGCCCATAAAAAATATGATTTTACCAGAAATGCAACTTTTTGCAGAACTTGTGACTGATTTCGGTTTGGATCAACATTCTGATTATGATTCCAAAATTTCAGCCCGTTTGGTTTCATAGAACCTGATAAAATGGCTTTTAAAGTTCGAACCCAAGTTTTTGTATTAATGCCAATAAAAAAGACGATATTTCGAGAAATGCATTTTTTTGGCGATTTTGTGACTGATTTCGGTTTGGAATAAAATTCCGATCATGATTCCAATATATCAACCAGTTTGGTACCATAGAGCCGGAAAAAATGTTTTTTAATGGCCGAACCCAAGTCTCAAATAAGTGCCCATAAAAAATATGATTTTTCCAGAAATGCAACTTTTTGCAGATATTGTGACTGAATTCGGTTTGGACCAACATTCTGATTATGATTCCAAAATTTCAGCCCGTTTGGTTTCATAGAACCTGATAAAATGGCTTTAAAAGTTCGAACCCAAGTCTCAAATAACGCCCATAAAATATATGATTTTTCCAGAAATGCATTTTTTGCAGATTTTGTCACTTATTTCGGTATGGGTCAAGATTCTGATCATTGTCACAATTTTCAGCCAGTTTGGTTTCATATAGCCTGGAAAAATGTCTTTGAAAGTTCGAACCCGAGTCACAATTGAGTGCCAATAAAAAATATGATTTTTCCAGAAATGCAACTTTTTGCAGATTTTGTGACTGATTTCGGTTTGGACCAACATTCTGATTATGATTCCAAAACTTCAGCCCGTTTGGTTTCAGAGAACCTGATAAAATGGCTTTAAAAGTTCGAACCCAAGTCTCAAATTAACGCCCATACAAATTATGATATTTCGAGAAATGCATTTTTTTGGCGATTATGTGACTGATTTCGGTTTGGAATAACATTCTGATCATTTTTCCAAAATATCAACCAGTTTGGTACCATAGAGCCGGAAAAAGTTTTTTTAAAGGCCGAACCCAAGTCTCAAATAAGCGCCCATAAAAAATATGATTTTTCCAGAAATGCAACTTTTTGCAGATTTTGTGACTGATTTCGGTTTGGAATAACATTCTGAACATGATTCCAAAATATCAACCAGTTTGGTACCATAGAGCCGGAAAAAATCTTTTTTAAAGGCCCAACCCAAGTCTCAAATAAGCGCCCATAAAAAATATGATTTTTCCAGAAATGCAACTTTTTGCAGATTTTGTGACTGATTTCGGTTTGGAATAACATTCTGATCATGATTCCAATATATCAACCAGTTTGGTACCATAGAGCCGGAAAAAATGTTTTTTAAAGGCCGAACCCAAGTCTCAAATAAGTGCCCATAAAAAATATGATTTTTCCAGAAATGCAACTTTTTGCAGATATTGTGACTGAATTCGGTTTGGACCAACATTCTGATTATGATTCCAAAATTTCAGCCCGTTTGGTTTCATAGAACCTGATAAAATGGCTTTAAAAGTTCGAACCCAAGTCTCAAATAACGCCCATAAAATATATGATTTTTCCAGAAATGCATTTTTTGCAGATTTTGTCACTAATTTCGGTATGGGTCAAGATTCTGATCATTGTCACAATTTTCAGCCAGTTTGGTTTCATATAGCCTGGAAAAATGTCTTTGAAAGTTCGAACCCGAGTCACAATTGAGTGCCAATAAAAAATATGATTTTTCCAGAAATGCAACTTTTTGCAGATTTTAAGACTGATTTCGGTTTTGACCAACATTCTGATAATGATTCCGAAATTTCAGCCCGTTTAGTTTCAGAGAACCTGATAAAATGGCTTTAAAAGTTCGAACCCAAGTCTCAAATTAACGCCCATACAAATTATGATATTTCGAGAAATGCATTTTTTTGGCGATTTTGTGACTGATTTCGGTTTGGAATAACATTCTGATCATGATTCCAAAATATCAACCAGTTTGGTACCATAGAGCCGAAAAAATGTTTTTTAAAGGCCGAACCCAAGTCTCAAATAAGCGCCCATAAAAAATAAGATTTTTACAGAAATGCAACTTTTTGCAGATTTTGTGACTGATTTCGGTTTGGACCAACATTCTGATTATGATTCCAAAATTTCAGCCCGTTTGGTTTCAGAGAACCTGATAAAATGGCTTTAAAAGTTCGAACCCAAGTCTTAAATTAACGCCCATACAAATTATGATATTTCGAGAAATGCATTTTTTTGGCGATTTTGTGACTGATTTCGGTTTGGAATAACATTCTGATCATGATTCCAATATATCAACCAGTTTGGTACCATAGAGCCGGAAAAAATGTTTTTTAAAGGCCGAACCCAAGTCTCAAATAAGTGCCCATAAAAAATATGATTTTTCCAGAAATGCAACTTTTTGCTGAACTTGGGCCTGATTTCGGTTTGGACCAACATTCTGATTATGATTCCAAAATTTCAGCCCGTTTGGTTTCAGAGAACCTGATAAAATGTCTTTTAAAGTTCGAACCCGAGTCTCAATAGAGTGCCAAAAAAAAATATGATTTTTCCAGAAATGCAACTTTTTGCAGATTTTGTGACTGATTTCGGTTTGGAATAACATTCTGATCATGATTCCAATATATCAACCAGTTTGGTACCATAGAGCCGGAAAAAATGTTTTTTAAAGGCCGAACCCAAGTCTCAAATAAGTGCCCATAAAAAATATGATTTTTCCAGAAATGCAACTTTTTGCAGATTTTGTGACTGAATTCGGTTTGGACCAACATTCTGATTATGATTCCAAAATTTCAGCCCGTTTGGTTTCAGAGAACCTGATAAAATGGCTTTAAAAGTTCGAACCCAAGTCTCAAATTAACGCCCATACAAATTATGATATTTCGAGAAATGCATTTTTTTGGCGATTTTGTGACTGATTTCGGTTTGGAATAACATTCTGATCATGATTCCAAAATATCAACCAGTTTGGTACCATAGAGCCGGAAAAAATGTTTTTTAAAGGCCGAACCCAAGTCTCAAATAAGCGCCCATAAAAAATAAGATTTTTCCAGAAATGCAACTTTTTGCAGATTTTGTGACTGATTTCGGTTTGGACCAACATTCTGATTATGATTCCAAAATATCAACCAGTTTGGTACCATAGAGCCGGAAAAAAAGTTTTTTGAGGGCCGAACCCAAGTCTCAAATAAGCGCCCATAAAAAATATGATTTTACCAGAAATGCAACTTTTTGCAGAACTTGTGACTGATTTCGGTTTGGATCAACATTCTGATTATGATTCCAAATTTTCAGCCCGTTTGGTTTCATTGAACCTGATAAAATGGCTTTTAATGTTCGAACCCAAGTTTTTGAATTAATGCCAATAAAAAATACGATATTTCGAGAAATGCATTTTTTTGGCGATTTTGTGACTGATTTCGGTTTGGAATAACATTCTGATCATGATTCCAAAATATCAACCAGTTTGGTACCATAGAGCCGGAAAAATGTTTTTTAAAGGCCGAACCCAAGTCTCAAATAAGCGCCCATAAAAAATATGATTTTTCCAGAAATGCAACTTTTTGCTGAACTTGGGCCTGATTTCGGTTTGGTCCAACATTCTGATTATGATTCCAAAATTTCAGCCCGTTTGGTTTCAGAGAACCTGATAAAATGGCTTTAAAAGTTCGAACCCAAGTCTCAAATTAACGCCCATACAAATTATGATATTTCGAGAAATGCATTTTTTTGGCGATTTTGTGACTGATTTCGGTTTGGAATAACATTCTGATCATGATTCCAAAATATCAACCAGTTTGGTACCATAGAGCCGGAAAAAATGTTTTTTGAAGGCCGAACCCAAGTCCCAAATAAGCGCCCATAAAAAATATGATTTTACCAGAAATGCAACTTTTTGCAGAACTTGTGACTGATTTCGGTTTGGATCAACATTCTGATTATGATTCCAAAATTTCAGCCCGTTTGGTTTCATAGAACCTGATAAAATGGCTTTTAAAGTTCGAACCCAAGTTTTTGTATTAATGCCAATAAAAAAGACGATATTTCGAGAAATGCATTTTTTTGGCGATTTTGTGACTGATTTCGGTTTGGAATAACATTCCGATCATGATTCCAATATATCAACCAGTTTGGTACCATAGAGCCGGAAAAAATGTTTTTTAATGGCCGAACCCAAGTCTCAAATAAGTGCCCATAAAAAATATGATTTTTCCAGAAATGCAACTTTTTGCAGATTTTGTGACTGATTTCGGTTTGGACCAACATTCTGAATATGATTCAAAAATTTCAGCCCGTTTGGTTTCATAGAATCTGATAAAATGGCTTTTAAAGTTCGAACCCAAGTTTTAAATTAACGCCAATAAAAAAGACGATATTTCGAGAAATGCATTTTTTTTGCCATTTTGTGACTGATTTCGGTTTGGAATAAAATTCCGATCATGATTCCAAAATATCAACCAGTTTGGTAATATAGAGCCGGAAAAAATGTTTTTTACAGGCCGAACCCAAGTCTCAAATAAGCGCCCATAAAAAATATGATTTTTCCAGAAATGCAACTTTTTGCAGATTTTGTGACTGATTTCGGTTTGGACCAACATTCTGATGATGATTCCAAAACTTCAGCCCGTTTGGTTTCAGAGAACCTGATAAAATGGCTTTAAAAGTTCGAACCCAAGTCTCAAATTAACGCCCATACAAATTATGATATTTCGAGAAATGCATTTTTTTGGCGATTTTGTGACTGATTTCGGTTTGGAATAACATTCTGATCATGATTCCAAAATATCAACCAGTTTGGTACCATAGAGCCGGAAAAAATGTTTTTTGAAGGCCGAACCCAAGTCCCAAATAAGCGCCCATAAAAAATATGATTTTACCAGAAATGCAACTTTTTGCAGAACTTGTGACTGATTTCGGTTTGGATCAACATTCTGATTATGATTCCAAAATTTCAGCCCGTTTGGTTTCATAGAACCTGATAAAATGGCTTTTAAAGTTCGAACCCAAGTTTTTGTATTAATGCCAATAAAAAAGACGATATTTCGAGAAATGCATTTTTTTGGCGATTTTGTGACTGATTTCGGTTTGGAATAACATTCCGATCATGATTCCAATATATCAACCAGTTTGGTACCATAGAGCCGGAAAAAATGTTTTTTAATGGCCGAACCCAAGTCTCAAATAAGTGCCCATAAAAAATATGATTTTTCCAGAAATGCAACTTTTTGCAGATTTTGTGACTGATTTCGGTTTGGACCAACATTCTGAATATGATTCAAAAATTTCAGCCCGTTTGGTTTCATAGAATCTGATAAAATGGCTTTTAAAGTTCGAACCCAAGTTTTAAATTAACGCCAATAAAAAACACGATATTTCGAGAAATGCATTTTTTTGGCCATTTTGTGACTGATTTCGGTTTGGAATAAAATTCCGATCATGATTCCAAAATATCAACCAGTTTGGTAATATAGAGCCGGAAAAAATGTTTTTTAAAGGCCGAACCCAAGTCTCAAATAAGCGCCCATAAAAAATATGATTTTTCCAGAAATGCAACTTTTTGCAGATTTTGTGACTGATTTCGGTTTGGACCAACATTCTGATTATGATTCCAAAACTTCAGCCCGTTTGGTTTCAGAGAACCTGATAAAATGGCTTTAAAAGTTCGAACCCAAGTCTCAAATTAACGCCCATACAAATTATGATATTTCGAGAAATGCATTTTTTTGGCGATTTTGTGACTGATTTCGGTTTGGACCAACATTCTGATTATGATTCCAAAATTTCAGCCCGTTTGGTTTCATAGAACCTGATAAAATGGCTTTAAAAGTTCGAACCCAAGTCTCAAATAACGCCCATAAAATATATGATTTTTCCAGAAATGCATTTTTTGCAGATTTTGTCACTAATTTCGGTATGGGTCAAGATTCTGATCATTGTCACAATTTTCAGCCAGTTTGGTTTCATATAGCCTGGAAAAATGTCTTTGAAAGTTCGAACCCGAGTCACAATTGAGTGCCAATAAAAAATATGATTTTTCCAGAAATGCAACTTTTTGCAGATTTTAAGACTGATTTCGGTTTTGACCAACATTCTGATAATGATTCCGAAATTTCAGCCCGTTTAGTTTCAGAGAACCTGATAAAATGGCTTTAAAAGTTCGAACCCAAGTCTCAAATTAACGCCCATACAAATTATGATATTTCGAGAAATGCATTTTTTTGGCGATTTTGTGACTGATTTCGGTTTGGAATAACATTCTGATCATGATTCCAAAATATCAACCAGTTTGGTACCATAGAGCCGGAAAAATGTTTTTTAAAGGCCGAACCCAAGTCTCAAATAAGCGCCCATAAAAAATATGATTTTTCCAGAAATGCAACTTTTTGCTGAACTTGGGTTAGATTTCGGTTTGGACCAACATTCTGATTATGATTCCAAAATTTCAGCCCGTTTGGTTTCAGAGAACCTGAGAAAATGGCTTTAAAAGTTCGAACCCAAGTCTCAAATTAACGCCCATACAAATTATGATATTTCGAGAAATGCATTTTTTTGGCGATTTTGTGACTGATTTCGGTTTGGAATAACATTCTGATCATGATTCCAATATATCAACCAGTTTGGTACCATAGAGCCGGAAAAAATGTTTTTTAAAGGCCGAACCCAAGTCTCAAATAAGTGCCGATAAAAAATATGATTTTTCCAGAAATGCAACTTTTTGCAGATATTGTGACTGAATTCGGTTTGGACCAACATTCTGATTATGATTCCAAAATTTCAGCCCGTTTGGTTTCATAGAACCTGATAAAATGGCTTTAAAAGTTCGAACCCAAGTCTCAAATAACGCCCATAAAATATATGATTTTTCCAGAAATGCATTTTTTGCAGATTTTGTCACTAATTTCGGTATGGGTCAAGATTCTGATCATTGTCACAATTTTCAGCCAGTTTGGTTTCATATAGCCTGGAAAAATGTCTTTGAAAGTTCGAACCCGAGTCACAATTGAGTGCCAATAAAAAATATGATTTTTCCAGAAATGCAACTTTTTGCAGATTTTAAGACTGATTTCGGTTTTGACCAACATTCTGATAATGATTCCGAAATTTCAGCCCGTTTAGTTTCAGAGAACCTGATAAAATGGCTTTAAAAGTTTGAACCCAAGTCTCAAATTAACGCCCATACAAATTATGATATTTCGAGAAATGCATTTTTTTGGCGATTTTGTGACTGATTTCGGTTTGGAATAACATTCTGATCATGATTCCAAAATATCAACCAGTTTGGTACCATAGAGCCGGAAAAATGTTTTTTAAAGGCCGAACCCAAGTCTCAAATAAGCGCCCATAAAAAATAAGATTTTTACAGAAATGCAACTTTTTGCAGATTTTGTGACTGATTTCGGTTTGGACCAACATTCTGATTATGATTACAAAATTTCAGCCCGTTTGGTTTCAGAGAACCTGATAAAATGGCTTTAAAAGTTCGAACCCAAGTCTCAAATTAACGCCCATACAAATTATGATATTTCGAGAAATGCATTTTTTTGGCGATTTTGTGACGGATTTCGGTTTGGAATAACATTCTGATCATGATTCCAATATATCAACCAGTTTCGTACCATAGAGCCGGAAAAAATGTTTTTTAAAGGCCGAACCCAAGTCTCAATTAAGCGCCCATAAAAAATATGATTTTTCCAGAAATGCAACTTTTTGCTGAACTTGGGCCTGATTTCGGTTTGGACCAACATTCTGATTATGATTCCAAAATTTCAGCCCGTTTGGTTTCAGAGAACCTGATAAAATGGCTTTAAAAGTTCGAACCCAAGTCTCAAATTAACGCCCATACAAATTATGATATTTCGAGAAATGCTTTTTTTTGGCGATTTTGTGACGGATTTCGGTTTGGAATAACATTCTGATCATGATTCCAATATATCAACCAGTTTCGTACCATAGAGCCGGAAAAAATGTTTTTTAAAGGCAGAACCCAAGTCTCAAATAAGTGCCCATAAAAAATATGATGTTTCCAGAAATGCAACTTTTTGCAGATTTTGTGACTGATTTCGGTTTGGACCAACATTCTGATCATGATTCCAAAATTTCAGCCCGTTTGGTTTCATAGAACCTGATAAAATGGCTTTAAACGTTCGAACCCAAGTATCAAATAACGCCCATACAAATTATGATATTTTGAGAAATGCATTTTTTTGGCGATTTTGTGACTGATTTAGGTTTGGAATAACATTCTGATCATGATTCCAAAATATGCACCAGTTTGGTACCATAGAGCCGGAAAAAATGTTTTTTAAAGGCCGAACCCAAGTCTCAAATAAGCGCCCATAAAAAATATGATTTTTCCAGAAATGCAACTTTTTGCAGATTTTGTGACTGATTTCGGTTTGGACCAACATTCTGATTATGATTCCAAAACTTCAGCCCGTTTGGTTTCAGAGAACCTGATAAAATGGCTTTAAAAGTTCGAACCCAAGTCTCAAATTAACGCCCATACAAATTATGATATTTCGAGAAATGCATTTGTTTGGCGATTATGTGACTGATTTCGGTTTGGAATAACATTCTGATCATTTTTCCAAAATATCAACCAGTTTGGTACCATAGAGCCGGAAAAAATTTTTTTTAAAGGCCGAACCCAAGTCTCAAATAAGCGCCCATAAAAAATATGATTTTTCAGAAATGCAACTTTTTGCAGATTTTGTGACTGATTTCGGTTTGGACCAACATTCTGATTATGATTCCGAAACTTGAGCCCGTTTGGTTTCAGAGAACCTGATAAAATGGCTTTAAAAGTTCGAACCCAAGTCTCAAATTAACGCCCATACAAATTATGATATTTCGAGAAATGCATTTTTTTGGCGATTATGTGACTGATTTCGGTTTGGAATAATATTCTGATCATTTTTCCAAAATATCAACCAGTTTGGTACCATAGAGCCGGAAAAAATTTTTTTTAAAGGCCGAACCCAAGTCTCAAATAAGCGCCCATAAAAAATATGATTTTTCCAGAAATGCAACTTTTTGCAGATTTTGTGACTGATTTCGGTTTGGAATAACATTCTGATCATGATTCCAAAATATCAACCAGTTTGGTACCATAGAGCCGGAAAAAATGTTTTTTAAAGGCCGAACCCAAGTCTCAAATAAGCGCCCATAAAAAATATGATTTTTCCAGAAATGCAACTTTTTGCAGATTTTGTGACTGATTTCGGTTTGGAATAACATTCTGATCATGATTCCAATATATCAACCAGTTTGGTACCATAGAGCCGCAAAAAATGTTTTTTTTAAGGCCGAACCCAAGTCTCAAATAAGTGCCCATAAAAAATATGATTTTTCCAGAAATGCAACTTTTTGCAGATTTTGTGACTGATTTCGGTTTGGACCAACATTCTGATTATGATTTTAAAATTTCAGCCCGTTTGGTTTCAGAGAACCTGATAAAATGGCTTTAAACGTTCGAACCCAAGTATCAAATAACGCCCATACAAATTATGATATTTCGAGAAATGCATTTTTTTGGCGATTTTGTGACTGATTTAGGTTTGGAATAACATTCTGATCATGATTCCAAAATATGCACCAGTTTGTTACCATAGAGCCGGAAAAAATGTTTTTTAAAGGCCGAACCCAAGTCTCAAATAAGCGCCCATAAAAAATATGATTTTTCCAGAAATGCAACTTTTTGCAGATTTTGTGACTGATTTCGGTTTGGACCAACATTCTGATTATGATTCCAAAACTTCAGCCCGTTTGGTTTCAGAGAACCTGATAAAATGGCTTTAAAAGTTCGAACCCAAGTCTCAAATTAACGCCCATACAAATTATGATATTTCGAGAAATGCATTTTTTTGGCGATTATGTGACTGATTTCGGTTTGGAATAACATTCTGATCATTTTTCCAAAATATCAACCAGTTTGGTACCATAGAGCAGGAAAAAATTTTTTTTAAAGGCCGAACCCAAGTCTCAAATAAGCGCCCATAAAAAATATGATTTTTCCAGAAATGCAACTTTTTGCAGATTTTGTGACTGATTTCGGTTTGGACCAACATTCTGATTATGATTCCAAAACTTCAGCCCGTTTGGTTTCAGAGAACCTGATAAAATGGCTTTAAAAGTTCGAACCCAAGTCTCAAATTAACGCCCATACAAATTATGATATTTCGAGAAATGCATTTTTTTGGCGATTATGTGACTGATTTCGGTTTGGAATAACATTCTGATCATTTTTCCAAAATATCAACCAGTTTGGTACCATAGAGCCGGAAAAAATTTTTTTTAAAGGCCGAACCCAAGTCTCAAATAAGCGCCCATAAAAAATATGATTTTTCCAGAAATGCAACTTTTTGCAGATTTTGTGACTGATTTCGGTTTGGAATAACATTCTGATCATGATTCCAAAATATCAACCAGTTTGGTACCATAGAGCCGGAAAAAATGTTTTTTAAAGGCCGAACCCAAGTCTCAAATAAGCGCCCATAAAAAATATGATTTTTCCAGAAATGCAACTTTTTGCAGATTTTGTGACTGATTTCGGTTTGGAATAACATTCTGATCATGATTCCAATATATCAACCAGTTTGGTACCATAGAGCCGGAAAAAATGTTTTTTTTAAGGCCGAACCCAAGTCTCAAATAAGTGCCCATAAAAAATATGATTTTTCCAGAAATGCAACTTTTTGCAGATTTTGTGACTGATTTCGGTTTGGACCAACATTCTGATTATGATTCCAAAATTTCAGCCCGTTTGGTTTCAGAGAACCTGATAAAATGGCTTTAAAAGTTCGAACCCAAGTCTCAAATTAACGCCCATACAAATTATGATATTTCGAGAAATGCATTTTTTTGGCGATTTTGTGACTGATTTCGGTTTGAAATAACATTCTGATCATGATTCCAAAATATCAACCAGTTTGGTACCATAGAGCCGGAAAAATGTTTTTTAAAGGCCGAACCCAAGTCTCAAATAAGCGCCCATAAAAAATATGATTTTTCCAGAAATGCAACTTTTTGCTGAACTTGGGCCAGATTTCGGTTTGGACCAACATTCTGATTATGATTCCAAAATTTCAGCCCGTTTGGTTTCAGAGAACCTGATAAAATGGCTTTAAAAGTTCGAACCCAAGTCTCAAATTAACGCCCATACAAATTATGATATTTCGAGAAATGCATTTTTTTGGCGATTTTGTGACTGATTTCGGTTTGGAATAACATTCTGATCATGATTCCAAAATATCAACCAGTTTGGTACCATAGAGCCGGAAAAAATGTTTTTTAAAGGCCGAACCCAAGTCTCAAATAAGCGCCCATAAAAAATAAGATTTTTCCAGAAATGCAACTTTTTGCAGATTTTGTGACTGATTTCGGTTTGGACCAACATTCTGATTATGATTCCAAAATTTCAGCCCGTTTGGTTTCAGAGAACCTGATAAAATGGCTTTAAAAGTTCGAACCCAAGTCTCAAATTAACGCCCATACAAATTATGATATTTCGAGAAATGCATTTTTTTGGCGATTTTGTGACGGATTTCGGTTTGGAATAACATTCTGATCATGATTCCAATATATCAACCAGTTTCGTACCATAGAGCCGGAAAAAATGTTTTTTAAAGGCAGAACCCAAGTCTCAAATAAGTGCCCATAAAAAATATGATGTTTCCAGAAATGCAACTTTTTGCTGAACTTGGGCCAGATTTCGGTTTGGACCAACATTCTGATTATGATTCCAAAATTTCAGCCCGTTTGGTTACAGAGAACCTGATAAAATGGCTTTAAAAGTTCGAACCCAAGTCTCAAATTAACGCCCATTCAAATTATGATATTTCGAGAAATGCATTTTTTTGGCGATTTTGTGACGGATTTCGGTTTGGAATAACATTCTGATCATGATTCCAAAATATCAACCAGTTTGGTACCATAGAGCCGGAAAAAATGTTTTTTAAAGGCCGAACCCAAGTCTCAAATAAGCGCCCATAAAAAATAAAATTATTCCAGAAATGCAACTTTTTGCAGATTTTGTGACTGATTTCGGTTTGGACCAACATTCTGATTATGATTCCAAAATTTCAGCCCGTTTGGTTTCAGAGAACCTGATAAAATGGCTTTAAAAGTTCGAACCCAAGTCTCAAATTAACGCCCATACAAATTATGATATTTCGAGAAATGCATTTTTTTGGCGATTTTGTGACGGATTTCGGTTTGGAATAACATTCTGATCATGATTCCAAAATATCAACCAGTTTGGTACCATAGAGCCGGAAAAATGTTTTTTAAAGGCCGAACCCAAGTCTCAAATAAGCGCCCATAAAAAATATGATTTTTCCAGAAATGCAACTTTTTGCTGAACTTGGGCCTGATTTCGGTTTGGACCAACATTCTGATTAGGATTCCAAAATTTCAGCCCGTTTGGTTTCAGAGAACCTGATAAAATGGCTTTAAAAGTTCGAACCCAAGTCTCAAATTAACGCCCATACAAATTATGATATTTCGAGAAATGCATTTTTTTGGCGATTTTGTGACGGATTTCGGTTTGGAATAACATTCTGATCATGATTCCAAAATATCAACCAGTTTGGTACCATAGAGCCGGAAAAATGTTTTTTAAAGGCCGAACCCAAGTCTCAAATAAGTGCCCATAAAAAATATGATTTTTCCAGAAATGCAACTTTTTGCAGATTTTGTGACTGATTTCGGTTTGGACCAACATTCTGATTATGATTCCAAAATTTCAGCCCGTTTGGTTTCAGAGAACCTGATAAAATGGCTTTAAAAGTTCGAACCCAAGTCTCAAATTAACGCCCATACAAATTATGATATTTCGAGAAATGCATTTTTTTGGCGATTTTGTGACGGATTTCGGTTTGGAATAACATTCTGATCATGATTCCAAAATATCAACCAGTTTGGTACCATAGAGCCGGAAAAATGTTTTTTAAAGGCCGAACCCAAGTCTCAAATAAGCGCCCATAAAAAATATGATTTTTCCAGAAATGCAACTTTTTGCTGAACTTGGGCCTGATTTCGGTTTGGACCAACATTCTGATTATGATTCCAAAATTTCAGCCCGTTTGGTTTCAGAGAACCTGATAAAATGTCTTTTAAAGTTCGAACCCGAGTCTCAATAGAGTGCCAAGAAAAAATATGATTTTTCCAGAAATGCAACTTTTTGCAGATTTTGTGACTGATTTCGGTTTGGACCAACATTCTGATTATGATTCCAAAATTTCAGGCCGTTTGGTTTCAGAGAACCTGATAAAATGGCTTTAAAAGTTCGAACCCAAGTCTCAAATTAACGCCCATACAAATTATGATATTTCGAGAAATGCATTTTTTTGGCGATTTTGTGACTGATTTCGGTTTGGAATAACATTCTGATCATGATTCCAAAATATCAACCAGTTTGGTACCATAGAGCCGGAAAAATGTTTTTAAAGGCCGAACCCAAGTCTCAAATAAGCGCCCATAAAAAATATGATTTTTCCAGAAATGCAACTTTTTGCTGAACTTGGGCCAGATTTCGGTTTGGACCAACATTCTGATTATGATTCCAAAATTTCAGCCCGTTTGGTTTCAGAGAACCTGATAAAATGGCTTTAAAAGTTCGAACCCAAGTCTCAAATTAACGCCCATTCAAATTATGATATTTCGAGAAATGCATTTTTTTGGCGATTTTGTGACGGATTTCGGTTTGGAATAACATTCTGATCATGATTCCAAAATATCAACCAGTTTGGTACCATAGAGCCGGAAAAAATGTTTTTTAAAGGCCGAACCCAAGTCTCAAATAAGCGCCCATAAAAAATAAAATTATTCCAGAAATGCAACTTTTTGCAGATTTTGTGACTGATTTCGGTTTGGACCAACATTCTGATTATGATTCCAAAATTTCAGCCCGTTTGGTTTCAGAGAACCTGATAAAATGGCTTTAAAAGTTCGAACCCAAGTCTCAAATTAACGCCCATACAAATTATGATATTTCGAGAAATGCATTTTTTTGGCGATTTTGTGACGGATTTCGGTTTGGAATAACATTCTGATCATGATTCCAAAATATCAACCAGTTTGGTACCATAGAGCCGGAAAAATGTTTTTTAAAGGCCGAACCCAAGTCTCAAATAAGCGCCCATAAAAAATATGATTTTTCCAGAAATGCAACTTTTTGCTGAACTTGGGCCTGATT
The DNA here is from genome assembly GCA_026573805.1 of Hesperophylax magnus. Lineage (NCBI taxonomy): Eukaryota > Metazoa > Arthropoda > Insecta > Trichoptera > Limnephilidae > Hesperophylax > Hesperophylax magnus. The sequence goes on from JAIUSX010000016.1 coordinate 885,715, forward strand.
TCGGTTTGGACCAACATTCTGATTAGGATTCCAAAATTTCAGCCCGTTTGGTTTCAGAGAACCTGATAAAATGGCTTTAAAAGTTCGAACCCAAGTCTCAAATTAACGCCCATACAAATTATGATATTTCGAGAAATGCATTTTTTTGGCGATTTTGTGACGGATTTCGGTTTGGAATAACATTCTGATCATGATTCCAAAATATCAACCAGTTTGGTACCATAGAGCCGGAAAAATGTTTTTTAAAGGCCGAACCCAAGTCTCAAATAAGTGCCCATAAAAAATATGATTTTTCCAGAAATGCAACTTTTTGCAGATTTTGTGACTGATTTCGGTTTGGACCAACATTCTGATTATGATTCCAAAATTTCAGCCCGTTTGGTTTCAGAGAACCTGATAAAATGGCTTTAAAAGTTCGAACCCAAGTCTCAAATTAACGCCCATACAAATTATGATATTTCGAGAAATGCATTTTTTTGGCGATTTTGTGACGGATTTCGGTTTGGAATAACATTCTGATCATGATTCCAAAATATCAACCAGTTTGGTACCATAGAGCCGGAAAAATGTTTTTTAAAGGCCGAACCCAAGTCTCAAATAAGCGCCCATAAAAAATATGATTTTTCCAGAAATGCAACTTTTTGCTGAACTTGGGCCTGATTTCGGTTTGGACCAACATTCTGATTATGATTCCAAAATTTCAGCCCGTTTGGTTTCAGAGAACCTGATAAAATGTCTTTTAAAGTTCGAACCCGAGTCTCAATAGAGTGCCAAGAAAAAATATGATTTTTCCAGAAATGCAACTTTTTGCAGATTTTGTGACTGATTTCGGTTTGGACCAACATTCTGATTATGATTCCAAAATTTCAGGCCGTTTGGTTTCAGAGAACCTGATAAAATGGCTTTAAAAGTTCGAACCCAAGTCTCAAATTAACGCCCATACAAATTATGATATTTCGAGAAATGCATTTTTTTGGCGATTTTGTGACTGATTTCGGTTTGGAATAACATTCTGATCATGATTCCAAAATATCAACCAGTTTGGTACCATAGAGCCGGAAAAATGTTTTTAAAGGCCGAACCCAAGTCTCAAATAAGCGCCCATAAAAAATATGATTTTTCCAGAAATGCAACTTTTTGCTGAACTTGGGCCAGATTTCGGTTTGGACCAACATTCTGATTATGATTCCAAAATTTCAGCCCGTTTGGTTTCAGAGAATCTGATAAAATGGCTTTAAAAGTTCGAACCCAAGTCTCAAATTAACGCCCATACAAATTATGATATTTCGAGAAATGCATTTTTTTGGCGATTTTGTGACTGATTTCGGTTTGGAATAACATTCTGATCATGATTCCAAAATATCAACCAGTTTGGTACCATAGAGCCGGAAAAAATGTTTTTTAAAGGCCGAACCCAAGTCTCAAATAAGCGCCCATAAAAAATATGATTTTTCCAGAAATGCAACTTTTTGCTGAACTTGGGCCTGATTTCGGTTTGGACCAACATTCTGATTAGGATTCCAAAATTTCAGCCCGTTTGGTTTCAGAGAACCTGATAAAATGGCTTTAGAAGTTCGAACCCAAGTCTCAAATTAACGCCCATACAAATTATGATATTTCGAGAAATGCATTTTTTTGGCGATTTTGTGACGGATTTCGGTTTGGAATAACATTCTGATCATGATTCCAAAATATCAACCAGTTTGGTACCATAGAGCCGGAAAAATGTTTTTTAAAGGCCGAACCCAAGTCTCAAATAAGCGCCCACAAAAAATAAGATTTTTCCAGAAATGCAACTTTTTGCTGAACTTGGGCCAGATTTCGGTTTGGACCAACATTCTGATTATGATTCCAAAATTTCAGCCCGTTTGGTTTCAGAGAACCTGATAAAATGGCTTTAAAAGTTCGAACCCAAGTCTCAAATTAACGCCCATACAAATTATGATATTTCGAGAAATGCATTTTTTTGGCGATTTTGTGACTGATTTCGGTTTGGAATAACATTCTGATCATGATTCCAAAATATCAACCAGTTTGGTACCATAGAGCCGGAAAAAATGTTTTTTAAAGGCCGAACCCAAGTCTCAAATAAGCGCCCATAAAAAATAAGATTTTTCCAGAAATGCAACTTTTTGCAGATTTTGTGACTGATTTCGGTTTGGACCAACATTCTGATTATGATTCCAAAATTTCAGCCCGTTTGGTTTCAGAGAACCTGATAAAATGGCTTTAAAAGTTCGAACCCAAGTCTCAAATTAACGCCCATACAAATTATGATATTTCGAGAAATGCATTTTTTTGGCGATTTTGTGACGGATTTCGGTTTGGAATAACATTCTGATCATGATTCCAATATATCAACCAGTTTTGTACCATAGAGCCGGAAAAAATGTTTTTTAAAGGCAGAACCCAAGTCTCAAATAAGTGCCCATAAAAAATATGATGTTTCCAGAAATGCAACTTTTTGAAGATTTTGTGACTGATTTCGGTTTGGACCAACATTCTGATTATGATTCCAAAATTTCAGCCCGTTTGGTTTCAGAGAACCTGATAAAATGGCTTTAAAAGTTCGAACCCAAGTCTCAAATTAACGCCCATACAAATTATGATATTTCGAGAAATGCATTTTTTTGGCGATTTTGTGACTGATTTCGGTTTGGAATAACATTCTGATCATGATTCCAAAATATCAACCAGTTTGGTACCATAGAGCAGGAAAAATGTTTTTTAAAGGCCGAACCCAAGTCTCAAATAAGCGCCCATAAAAAATATGATTTTTCCAGAAATGCAACTTTTTGCTGAACTTGGGCCAGATTTCGGTTTGGACCAACATTCTGATTATGATTCCATAACTTCAGCCCGTTTGGTTTCAGAGAACCTGATAAAATGGCTTTAAAAGTTCGAACCCAAGTCTCAAATTAACGCCCATACAAATTATGATATTTCGAGAAATGCATTTTTTTGGCGATTATGTGACTGATTTCGGTTTGGAATAACATTCTGATCATTTTTCAAAATATCAACCAGTTTGGTACCATAGAGCCGGAAAAAATTTTTGTTAAAGGCCGAACCCAAGTCTCAAATAAGCGCCCATAAAAAATATGATTTTTCCAGAAATGCAACTTTTTGCAGATTTTGTGACTGATTTCGGTTTGGAATAACATTCTGATCATGATTCCAAAATATCAACCAGTTTGGTACCATAGAGCCGGAAAAAATGTTTTTTAAAGGCCGAACCCAAGTCTCAAATAAGCGCCCATAAAAAATATGATTTTTCCAGAAATGCAACTTTTTGCAGATTTTGTGACTGATTTCGGTTAAGACCAAGATTCTGATCATGGTCAGAATTTTCAGCCAGTTTGGTTTCATAGAGCCTGGAAAAATGTCTTTTAAAGTTCGAACCCGAGTCTCAATTGAGTGCCAATAAAAAATATGATTTTTCCAGAAATGCAACTTTTTGCAGATTTTGTGACTGATTTCGGTTAAGAATAACATTCTGATCATGATTCCAAAATATCAACAGTTTGGTACCATAGAGCCGGAAAAAATGTTTTATAAAGGCCGAACCCAAGTCTCTAATAAACGTCCATAAAAAATATGATTTTTCCAGAAATGCAACTTTTTAAAGATTTTGTGTCTGATTTCAGTTTGGACAAAGATTCTGAACATGATTTCAAAATTTCAGCCCGTTTGGTTTCAGAGAACCTGATAAAATGGCTTTAAAAGTTCGAACCCAAGTCTCAAATTAACGCCCATACAAATTATGATATTTCGAGAAATGCATTTTTTTGGCGATTTTGTGACGGATTTCGGTTTGGAATAACATTCTGATCATGATTCCAATATATCAACCAGTTTTGTACCATAGAGCCGGAAAAAATGTTTTTTAAAGGCAGAACCCAAGTCTCAAATAAGTGCCCATAAAAAATATGATGTTTCCAGAAATGCAACTTTTTGAAGATTTTGTGACTGATTTCGGTTTGGACCAACATTCTGATTATGATTCCAAAATTTCAGCCCGTTTGGTTTCAGAGAACCTGATAAAATGGCTTTAAAAGTTCGAACCCAAGTCTCAAATTAACGCCCATACAAATTATGATATTTCGAGAAATGCATTTTTTTGGCGATTTTGTGACTGATTTCGGTTTGGAATAACATTCTGATCATGATTCCAAAATATCAACCAGTTTGGTACCATAGAGCAGGAAAAATGTTTTTTAAAGGCCGAACCCAAGTCTCAAATAAGCGCCCATAAAAAATATGATTTTTCCAGAAATGCAACTTTTTGCTGAACTTGGGCCAGATTTCGGTTTGGACCAACATTCTGATTATGATTCCAAAACTTCAGCCCGTTTGGTTTCAGAGAACCTGATAAAATGGCTTTAAAAGTTCGAACCCAAGTCTCAAATTAACGCCCATACAAATTATGATATTTCGAGAAATGCATTTTTTTGGCGATTATGTGACTGATTTCGGTTTGGAATAACATTCTGATCATTTTTCAAAATATCAACCAGTTTGGTACCATAGAGCCGGAAAAATTTTTTGTTAAAGGCCGAACCCAAGTCTCAAATAAGCGCCCATAAAAAATATGATTTTTCCAGAAATGCAACTTTTTGCAGATTTTGTGACTGATTTCGGTTTGGAATAACATTCTGATCATGATTCCAAAATATCAACCAGTTTGGTACCATAGAGCCGGAAAAAATGTTTTTTAAAGGCCGAACCCAAGTCTCAAATAAGCGCCCATAAAAAATATGATTTTTCCAGAAATGCAACTTTTTGCAGATTTTGTGACTGATTTCGGTTTGGAATAACATTCTGATCATGATTCCAAAATTTCAGCCCGTTTGGTTTCATAGAACCTGATAAAATGGCTTTAAACGTTCGAACCCAAGTATCAAATAACGCCCATTCAAATTATGATATTTCGAGAAATGCATTTTTTTGGCGATTTTGTGACTGATTTAGGTTTGGAATAACATTCTGATCATGATTCCAAAATATGCACCAGTTTGGTACCATAGAGCCGGAAAAAATGTTTTTTAAAGGCCGAACCCAAGTCTCAAATAAGCGCCCATAAAAAATATGATTTTTCCAGAAATGCAACTTTTTGCAGATTTTGTGACTGATTTCGGTTTGGACCAACATTCTGATTATGATTCCAAAACTTCAGCCCGTTTGGTTTCAGAGAACCTGATAAAATGGCTTTAAAAGTTCGAACCCAAGTCTCAAATTAACGCCCATACAAATTATGATATTTCGAGAAATGCATTTTTTTGGCGATTATGTGACTGATTTCGGTTTGGAATAACATTCTGATCATTTTTCCAAAATATCAACCAGTTTGGTACCATAGAGCCGGAAAAAATTTTTTTTAAAGGCCGAACCCAAGTCTCAAATAAGCGCCCATAAAAAATATGATTTTTCCAGAAATGAAACTTTTTGCAGATTTTGTGACTGATTTCGGTTTGGACCAACATTCTGATTATGATTCCAAAACTTCAGCCCGTTTGGTTTCAGAGAACCTGATAAAATGGCTTTAAAAGTTCGAACCCAAGTCTCAAATTAACGCCCATACAAATTATGATATTTCGAGAAATGCATTTTTTTGGCGATTATGTGACTGATTTCGGTTTGGAATAACATTCTGATCATTTTTCCAAAATATCAACCAGTTTGGTACCATAGAGCCGGAAAAATTTTTTTTAAAGGCCGAACCCAAGTCTCAAATAAGCGCCCATAAAAAATATGATTTTTCCAGAAATGCAACTTTTTGCAGATTTTGTGACTGATTTCGGTTTGGAATAACATTCTGATCATGATTCCAAAATATCAACCAGTTTGGTACCATAGAGCCGGAAAAAATGTTTTTTAAAGGCCGAACCCAAGTCTCAAATAAGCGCCCATAAAAAATATGATTTTTCCAGAAATGCAACTTTTTGCAGATTTTGTGACTGATTTCGGTTTGGAATAACATTCTGATCATGATTCCAATATATCAACCAGTTTGGTACCATAGAGCCGGAAAAAATGTTTTTTTTAAGGCCGAACCCAAGTCTCAAATAAGTGCCCATAAAAAATATGATTTTTCCAGAAATGCAACTTTTTGCAGATTTTGTGACTGATTTCGGTTTGGACCAACATTCTGATTATGATTCCAAAATTTCAGCCCGTTTGGTTTCAGAGAACCTGATAAAATGGCTTTAAAAGTTCGAACCCAAGTCTCAAATTAACGCCCATACAAATTATGATATTTCCAGAAATGCAACTTTTTGCTGAACTTGGGCCTGATTTCGGTTTGGACCAACATTCTGACTATGATTCCAAAATTTCAGCCCGTTTGGTTTCAGAGAACCTGATAAAATGTCTTTTAAAGTTCGAACCCGAGTCTCAATAGAGTGCCAAGAAAAAATATGATGTTTCCAGAAATGCAACTTTTTGCAGATTTTGTGACTGATTTCGGTTTGGACCAACATTCTGATTATGATTCCAAAATTTCAGCCCGTTTGGTTTCATAGAACCTGATAAAATGGCTTTAAACGTTCGAACCCAAGTATCAAATAACGCCCATACAAATTATGATATTTCGAGAAATGCATTTTTTTGGCGATTTTGTGACTGATTTCGGTTTGGAATAACATTCTGATCATGATTCCAAAATATCAACCAGTTTGGTACCATAGAGCCGGAAAAAATGTTTTTTAAAGGCCGAACCCAAGTCTCAAATAAGCGCCCATAAAAAATATGATTTTTGCAGAAATGCAACTTTTTGCAGATTTTGTGACTGATTTCGGTTTGGACCAACATTCTGATTATGATTCCAAAACTTCAGCCCGTTTGGTTTCAGAGAACCTGATAAAATGGCTTTAAAAGTTCGAACCCAAGTCTCAAATTAACGCCCATACAAATTATGATATTTCGAGAAATGCATTTTTTGGCGATTATGTGACTGATTTCGGTTTGGAATAACATTCTGATCATTTTTCCAAAATATAAACCAGTTTGGTACCATAGAGCCGGAAAAAATTTATTTTAAAGGCCGAACCCAAGTCTCAAATAAGCGCCCATAAAAAATATGATTTTTCCAGAAATGCAACTTTTTGCAGATTTTGTGACTGATTTCGGTTTGGACCAACATTCTGATTATGATTCCAAAACTTCAGCCCGTTTGGTTTCAGAGAACCTGATAAAATGGCTTTAAAAGTTCGAACCCAAGTCTCAAATAAGCGCCCATAAAAAATATGATTTTTCCAGAAATGCAACTTTTTGCAGATTTTGTCACTGATTTCGGTTTGGAATAACATTCTGATCATGATTCCAATATATCAACCAGTTTGGTACCATAGAGCCGGAAAAAATGTTTTTTTTAAGGCCGAACCCAAGTCTCAAATAAGTGCCCATAAAAAATATGATTTTTCCAGAAATGCAACTTTTTGCAGATTTTGTGACTGATTTCGGTTTGGAATAACATTCTGATCATGATTCCAATATATCAACCAGTTTGGTACCATAGAGCCGGAAAAAATGTTTTTTTTAAGGCCGAACCCAAGTCTCAAATAAGTGCCCATAAAAAATATGATTTTTCCAGAAATGCAACTTTTTGCAGATTTTGTGACTGATTTCGGTTTGGACCAACATTCTGATTATGATTCCAAAATTTCAGCCCGTTTGGTTTCAGAGAACCTGATAAAATGGCTTTAAAAGTTCGAACCCAAGTCTCAAATTAACGCCCATACAAATTATGATATTTCGAGAAATGCATTTTTTTGGCGATTTTGTGACGGATTTCGGTTTGGAATAACATTCTGATCATGATTCCAAAATATCAACCAGTTTGGTACCATAGAGCCGGAAAAATGTTTTTTAAAGGCCGAACCCAAGTCTCAAATAAGCGCCCATAAAAAATATGATTTTTCCAGAAATGCAACTTTTTGCTGAACTTGGGCCTGATTTCGGTTTGGACCAACATTCTGACTATGATTCCAAAATTTCAGCCCGTTTGGTTTCAGAGAACCTGATAAAATGTCTTTTAAAGTTCGAACCCGAGTCTCAATAGAGTGCCAAGAAAAAATATGATTTTTCCAGAAATGCAACTTTTTGCAGATTTTGTGACTGATTTCGGTTTGGACCAACATTCTGATTATGATTCCAAAATTTCAGCCCGTTTGGTTTCAGAGAACCTGATAAAATGGCTTTAAAAGTTCGAACCCAAGTCTCAAATTAACGCCCATACAAATTATGATATTTCGAGAAATGCATTTTTTTGGCGATTTTGTGACGGATTTCGGTTTGGAATAACATTCTGATCATGATTCCAAAATATCAACCAGTTTGGTACCATAGAGCCGGAAAAATGTTTTTTAAAGGCCGAACCCAAGTCTCAAATAAGCGCCCATAAAAAATATGATTTTTCCAGAAATGCAACTTTTTGCTGAACTTGGGCCTGATTTCGGTTTGGACCAACATTCTGACTATGATTCCAAAATTTCAGCCCGTTTGGTTTCAGAGAACCTGATAAAATGTCTTTTAAAGTTCGAACCCGAGTCTCAATAGAGTGCCAAGAAAAAATATGATTTTTCCAGAAATGCAACTTTTTGCAGATTTTGTGACTGATTTCGGTTTGGACCAACATTCTGATTATGATTCCAAAATTTCAGCCCGTTTGGTTTCAGAGAACCTGATAAAATGGCTTTAAAAGTTCGAACCCAAGTCTCAAATTAACGCCCATACAAATTTGGGGATCAATGGTGAGGCACGAAATGAAAGAAGGTGTTGAAGGTCACATGTGTTTATTGGTGAGTCAGTAGCCGTGACAAGGAGATGAGGTAGGACAGAAGAATACACCGGATGCTGGCTGATGATGTGCTGGTCAAGCGCGGGTCAGTGAGTCGACGCCGGGCGCTTGTGACCGGGACTCGATGGAGGTCAGGCACTGGTGAAGAACGTAGGTCCTCAGGCACTCCAGTGCTGACGAGACGGCCGAAGGTGCGACGGACCTTGTGGGCAGTTGAACGGGAAAGGCGTGACCAGTGAGGATGCTGCGTGTCCTCGTGGTGGTCATGGTTGCGTGGAAGAAGCGCTGGTCAGAGACGCTGGAACCAGGGCGCTTGTAATCCGAGTAGCGCTGGCCGCGGACGTGGCCGAGGCGCTATGATGATGTCCCGAAAGAGTCCATGATGATAGGGGCGAAGCCGGGTACGTGTCCCTCGCGCTAGTAAGAAGAACGCGGGTGATCACTCGTTGAATCCTTGTAGACTGGCGGCAAAATTATGACTGACTGACTGGCTCGCTGCGTCGGGCTTATTTATACTAGACGGCCGACGGCGGCAGTAGGTAGGTGGATGGCAACTAAATTCTAGGCACTCGCATAGACTGGATGTTTCAGGAACCTTCGATAGCGCGGCAATTATGCATAGGCGGCAGACTAGTTCCTTCTGGCGAGTTCTCGTAATGTGTAAGACTGATAGCGTGATAGTATTGTCGCGAGTAGATACTTGAAACAGGTAGGTCCCGTAGTACGTAGATTACTTTGTTTACGATTTAACGATGCAAGTAGCAAGTATGTACCTAAGTAGCAAGTAGCAGTTTATTATTAATTATTTAATCTGGATAATTCGACGCCACACAAATTATGATATTTCGAGAAATGCATTTTTTTGGCGATTTTGTGACTGATTTCGGTTTGGAATAACATTCTGATCATGATTCCAAAATATCAACCAGTTTCGTACCATAGAGCCGGAAAAAATGTTTTTTAAAGGCCGAACCCAAGTCTCAAATAAGCGCCCATAAAAAATAAGATTTTTCCAGAAATGCAACTTTTTGCAGATTTTGTGACTGATTTCGGTTTGGACCAACATTCTGATTATGATTCCAAAATTTCAGCCCGTTTGGTTTCAGAGAACCTGATAAAATGGCTTTAAAAGTTCGAACCCAAGTCTCAAATTAACGCCCATACAAATTATGATATTTCGAGAAATGCATTTTTTTGGCGATTTTGTGACGGATTTCGGTTTGGAATAACATTCTGATCATGATTCCAAAATATCAACCAGTTTGGTACCATAGAGCCGGAAAAATGTTTTTTAAAGGCCGAACCCAAGTCTCAAATAAGCGCCCATAAAAAATATGATTTTTCCAGAAATGCAACTTTTTGCTGAACTTGGGCCTGATTTCGGTTTGGACCAACATTCTGATTATGATTCCAAAATTTCAGCCCGTTTGGTTTCAGAGAACCTGATAAAATGGCTTTAAAAGTTCGAACCCAAGTCTCAAATTAACGCCCATACAAATTATGATATTTCGAGAAATGCATTTTTTTGGCGATTTTGTGACGGATTTCGGTTTGGAATAACATTCTGATCATGATTCCAAAATATCAACCAGTTTGGTACCATAGAGCCGGAAAAATGTTTTTTAAAGGCCGAACCCAAGTCTCAAATAAGCGCCCACAAAAAATAAGATTTTTCCAGAAATGCAACTTTTTGCAGCGTTTGTGACTGATTTCGGTTAAGAATAACATTCTGATCATGATTCCAAAATATCAACAGTTTGGTACCATAGAGCCGGAAAAAATGTTTTATAAAGGCCGAACCCAAGTCTCTAATAAACGTCCACAAAAAATATGATTTTTCCAGAAATGCAACTTTTTAAAGATTTTGTGTCTGATTTCAGTTTGGACAAAGATTCTGATCACGATTCCAAAATTTCAGCCCGCTTGGATACATAGAACCTAAAAAAATGGCTTTTAAAGTTCGAACCCAGGTCTTAAATTAACGCCCATAAAAAAGATGAAATTTCGAGAAATGCAACTTTTTGCCGATTTTGTGACTGATTTCGGTTAAGACAAAGATTCTGATCATGATTCGAAAATTTCAACCAGTTTGGTACAATAGAGCCGGAAAGAATGTTTATTAAAGGCCGAACCCAAGTCTCCAATAAGCGTCCATTAAAAATATGATTTTTCCAGAAATGCAACTTTTTGCAGATTTTGTGACTGATTTCGGTTTGGACCATGATTCTGATCATGATTTCAAAATTTCAACCAGTTTGGTACCATAGTGCCAGAAAGAATGTTTTTTAAAGGCCGAACCCAAGTCGCAAATTGGCGCTCATAAAAAATATAATTTTTCCAGAAATGCATCTTTTTAAAGATTTTAAGACAGATATGGATTGGGACCAATATTCTGATCACGATTCCAAAATTTCAGCCCGCTTGGATACATAGAACCTAAAAAATGGCTTTTAAAGTTCGAACCCAGGTCTTATATTAACGCCCATAAAAAAGATGAAATTTCGAGAAATGCAACTTTTTGCCGATTTTGTGACTGATTTCGGTTAAGACCAAGATTCTGATCATGGTCAGAATTTTCAGCCAGTTTGGTTTCATAGAGCCTGGAAAAATGTCTTTTAAAGTTCGAACCCGAGTCTCAATTGAGTGCCAATAAAAAATATGATTTTTCCAGAAATGCAACTTTTTGCAGATTTTGTGACTGATTTCGGTTAAGAATAACATTCTGATCATGATTCCAAAATATCAACAGTTTGGTACCATAGAGCCGGAAAAAATGTTTTATAAAGGCCGAACCCAAGTCTCAAATAAGCGCCCATAAAAAATATGATTTTACCAGAAATGCAACTTTTTGCAGATTTTGTGACTGATTTCGGTTTGAAATAACATTCTGATCATGATTCCAAAATATCAACCAGTTTGGTACCATAGAGCCGGAAAAAATGTTTTTTAAAGGCCGAACCCAAGTCTCAAATAAGCGCCCATAAAAAAGATGAAATTTCGAGAAATGCAACTTTTTGCCGATTTTGTGACTGATTTCGGTTAAGACCAAGATTCTGATCATGGTCAGAATTTTCAGCCAGTTTGGTTTCATAGAGCCTGGAAAAATGTCTTTTAAAGTTCGAACCCGAGTCTCAATTGAGTGCCAATAAAAAATATGATTTTTCCAGAAATGCAACTTTTTGCAGATTTTGTGACTGATTTCGGTTAAGAATAACATTCTGATCATGATTCCAAAATATCAACAGTTTGGTACCATAGAGCCGGAAAAAATGTTTTATAAAGGCCGAACCCAAGTCTCTAATAAACGTCCATAAAAAATATGATTTTTCCAGAAATGCAACTTTTTAAAGATTTTGTGTCTGATTTCAGTTTGGACAAAGATTCTGAACATGATTTCAAAATTTCAGCCCGTTTAGTTTCATAGAATCTGATAAAATGGCTATAAAAGTTCGAACCCAAGTCTCAAATAAGCGCCCATAAAAATATGATTTTTCCAGAAATGCACCTTTTTGCAGATGTTGTGACTGAATTCGGTTTGGACCAATATTCTGATTATGATTCCAAATTTTCAGCCCGTTTGGTTTCATAGAACCTGATAAAATGGCTTTTAAAGTTCGAACCCAAGTTTTAAATTAACGCCAATAAAAAAAGACGATATTTCGAGAAATGCATTTTTTTGGCGATTTTGTGACTAATTTCGGTTTGGAATAACATTCTGATCATGATTCCAATATATCAACCAGTTTGGTACCATAGAGCCGGAAAAAATGTTTTTTAAAGGCCGAACCCAAGTCTCAAATAAGCGCCCATAAAAAATATGATTTTTCCAGAAATGCAACTTTTTGCAGAACTTGTGCCTGATTTCGGTTTAGACCAACATTCTGATTATGATTCCAAAATTTCAGCCCGTTTGGTTTCATAGAACCTGATAAAATGGCTTTAAAAGTTCGAACCCGAGTCTCAATTGAGTGCCAATAAAAAATATGATTTTTCCAGAAATGCAACTTTTTGGAGATTTTGTGACTGATTTCGGTTTGGACCAACATTCTGATTATGATTCCAAAATTTCAGCCCGTTTGGTTTCAGAGAACCTGATAAAATGGCTTTAAAAGTTCGAACCCAAGTCTCAAATTAACGCCCATACAAATTATGATATTTCGAGAAATGCATTTTTTTGGCGATTTTGTGACTGATTTCGGTTTGGAATAACATTCTGATCATGATTTCAAAATATCAACCAGTTTGGTACCATAGAGCCGGAAAAATGTTTTTTAAAGGCCGAACCCAAGTCTCAAAAGGGCGCCCATAAAAAATATGATTTTTCCAGAAATGCAACTTTTAGCAGATTTTGTGACTGATTTCGATTTGGACCAAAATTCTGATTATGATTCCAAAATTGCAGCCCGTTTGGTTTCATAGAACCTCATAAAATGGCTTTAAAAGTTCGAACCCAAATCTCAAATTAACGCCCATAAAAATTATGATTTTTCCAGAAATGAAATTTTTTGCAGATTTTGTCACTGATTTCGGTATGGACCAAGATTCTGATCATGGTCAGAATTTTCAGCCAGTTTGGTTTCATAGAGCCTGGAAAAATGTCTTTTAAAGTTCGAACCCGAGTCTCAATTGAGTGCCAATAAAAAATATGATTTTTCCAGAAATGCAACTTTTTGCAGATTTTGTGACTGATTTCGGTTAAGAATAACATTCTGATCATGATTCCAAATTATCAACAGTTTGGTACCATAGAGCCGGAAAAAATGTTTTATAAAGGCCGAACCCAAGTCTCTAATAAAAGTCCATAAAAAATATGATTTTTCCAGAAATGCAACTTTTTAAAGATTTTGTGTCTGATTTCAGTTTGGACAAAGATTCTGATCATGATTTCAAAATTTCAGCCCGTTTAGTTTCATAGAATCTGATAAAATGGCTTTAAAAGTTCGAACCCAAGTCTCAAATAAGCGCCCATAAAAATATGATTTTTCCAGAAATGCACCTTTTTGCAGATGTTGTGACTGAATTCGGTTTGGACCAATATTCTGATTATGATTCCAAATTTTCAGCCCGATTGGTTTCATAGAACCTAATAAAATGGCTTTAAAGTTCGAACCCAAGTTTTAAATTAACGCCAATAAAATAAGACGATATTTCGAGAAATGCATTTTTTTGGCGATTTTGTGACTAATTTCGGTTTGGAATAACATTCTGATCATGATTCCAATATATCAACCAGTTGGTACCATAGAGCCGGAAAAAATGTTTTTTAAAGGCCGAACCCATGTATAAAATAAGCGCCCATAAAAAATATGATTTTTCCAGAAATGCAACTTTTTGCAGAACTTGTGCCCGATTTCGGTTTGGACCAACATTCTGATTATGATTCCAAAATTTCAGCCCGTTTGGTTTCATAGAACCTGATAAAATGGCTTTAAAAGTTCGAACCCAAGTCTCAAATTAACGCCCATACAAATTATGATATTTCGAGATATGCATTTTTTTGAAGATTTTTTGACTGATTTCGGTATGGGACAAGATTCTGATCATTGTCAGAATTTTCAGCCAGTTTGGTTTCATATAGCCTGGTAAAATGTCTTTTAAAGTTCGAACCCGAGTCTCAATAGAGTGCCAAGAAAAAATATGATTTTTCCAGAAATGCAACTTTTTGCAGATTTTGTGACTGATTTCGGTTTGGACCAACATTCTGATTATGATTCCAAAATTTCAGCCCGTTTGGTTTCAGAGAACCTGATAAAATGGCTTTAAAAGTTCGAACCCAAGTCTCAAATTAACGCCCATACAAATTATGATATTTCGAGAAATGCATTTTTTTGGCGATTTTGTGACTGATTTCGGTTTGGAATAACATTCTGATCATGATTCCAAAATATCAACCAGTTTGGTACCATAGAGCCGGAAAAATGTTTTTTAAAGGCCGAACCCAAGTCTCAAATAAGCGCCCATAAAAAATATGATTTTTCCAGAAATGCAACTTTTTGCTGAACTTGGGCCAGATTTCGGTTTGGACCAACATTCTGATTATGATTCCGAAATTTCAGCCCGTTTGGTTTCAGAGAACCTGATAAAATGGCTTTAAAAGTTCGAACCCAAGTCTCAAATTAACGCCCATACAAATTATGATATTTCGAGAAATGCATTTTTTTGGCGATTTTGTGACGGATTTCGGTTTGGAATAAAATTCTGATCATGATTCCAAAATATCAACCAGTTTGGTACCATAGAGCCGGAAAAATGTTTTTTAAAGGCCGAACCCAAGTCTCAAATAAGCGCCCATAAAAAATATGATTTTTCCAGAAATGCAACTTTTTGCTGAACTTGGGCCTGATTTCGGTTTGGACCAACATTCTGATTATGATTCCAAAATTTCAGCCCGTTTGGTTTCAGAGAACCTGATAAAATGGCTTTAAAAGTTCGAACCCAAGTCTCAAATTAACGCCCATACAAATTATGATATTTCGAGAAATGCATTTTTTTGGCGATTTTGTGACTGATTTCGGTTTGGAATAACATTCTGATCATGATTCCAAAATATCAACCAGTTTGGTACCATAGAGCCGGAAAAATGTTTTTTAAAGGCCGAACCCAAGTCTCAAATAAGCGCCCATAAAAAATATGATTTTTCCAGAAATGCAACTTTTTGCTGAACTTGGGCCAGATTTCGGTTTGGACCAACATTCTGATTATGATTCCGAAATTTCAGCCCGTTTGGTTTCAGAGAACCTGATAAAATGGCTTTTAAAGTTCGAACCCAAGTCTCAAATTAACGCCCATACAAATTATGATATTTCGAGAAATGCATTTTTTTGGCGATTTTGTGACGGATTTCGGTTTGGAATAAAATTCTGATCATGATTCCAAAATATCAACCAGTTTGGTACCATAGAGCCGGAAAAATGTTTTTTAAAGGCCGAACCCAAGTCTCAAATAAGCGCCCATAAAAAATATGATTTTTCCAGAAATGCAACTTTTTGCTGAACTTGGGCCTGATTTCGGTTTGGACCAACATTCTGATTATGATTCCAAAATTTCAGCCCGTTTGGTTTCAGAGAACCTGATAAAATGGCTTTAAAAGTTCGAACCCAAGTCTCAAATTAACGCCCATACAAATTATGATATTTCGAGAAATGCATTTTTTTGGCGATTTTGTGACGGATTTCGGTTTGGAATAACATTCTGATCATGATTCCAAAATATCAACCAGTTTGGTACCATAGAGCCTGAAAAATGTTTTTTAAAGGCCGAACCCAAGTCTCAAATAAGCGCCCATAAAAAATATGATTTTTCCAGAAATGCAACTTTTTGCTGAACTTGGGCCAGATTTCGGTTTGCACCAACATTCTGATTATGATTCCAAAATTTCAGCCCGTTTGGTTTCAGAGAACCTGATAAAATGGCTTTAAAAGTTCGAACCCAAGTCTCAAATTAACGCCCATACAAATTATGATATTTCGAGAAATGCATTTTTTTGGCGATTTTGTGACTGATTTCGGTTTGGAATAACATTCTGATCATGATTCCAAAATATCAACCAGTTTGGTACCATAGAGCCGGAAAAAATGTTTTTTAAAGGCCGAACCCAAGTCTCAAATAAGCGCCCATAAAAAATAAGATTTTTCCAGAAATGCAACTTTTTGCAGATTTTGTGACTGATTTCGGTTTGGACCAACATTCTGATTATGATTCCAAAATTTCAGCCCGTTTGGTTTCAGAGAACCTGATAAAATGGCTTTAAAAGTTCGAACCCAAGTCTCAAATTAACGCCCATACAAATTATGATATTTCGAGAAATGCATTTTTTTGGCGATTTTGTGACGGATTTCGGTTTGGAATAACATTCTGATCATGATTCCAAAATATCAACCAGTTTGGTACCATAGAGCCGGAAAAATGTTTTTTAAAGGCCGAACCCAAGTCTCAAATAAGCGCCCATAAAAAATATGATTTTTCCAGAAATGCAACTTTTTGCTGAACTTGGGCCAGATTTCGGTTTGGACCAACATTCTGATTATGATTCCAAAATTTCAGCCCGTTTGGTTTCAGAGAACCTGATAAAATGGCTTTAAAAGTTCGAACCCAAGTCTCAAATTAACGCCCATACAAATTATGATATTTCGAGAAATGCATTTTTTTGGCGATTTTGTGACTGATTTCGGTTTGGAATAACATTCTGATCATGATTCCAAAATATCAACCAGTTTGGTACCATAGAGCCGGAAAAAATGTTTTTTAAAGGCCGAACCCAAGTCTCAAATAAGCGCCCATAAAAAATAAGATTTTTCCAGAAATGCAACTTTTTGCAGATTTTGTGACTGATTTCGGTTTGGACCAACATTCTGATTATGATTCCAAAATTTCAGCCCGTTTGGTTTCAGAGAACCTGATAAAATGGCTTTAAAAGTTCGAACCCAAGTCTCAAATTAACCCCCATACAAATTATGATATTTCGAGAAATGCATTTTTTTGGCGATTTTGTGACGGATTTCGGTTTGGAATAACATTCTGATCATGATTCCAAAATATGCACCAGTTTGGTACCATAGAGCCGGAAAAAATGTTTTTTAAAGGCCGAACCCAAGTCTCAAATAAGCGCCCATAAAAAATATGATTTTTCCAGAAATGCAACTTTTTGCTGAACTTGGGCCAGATTTCGGTTTGGACCAACATTCTGATTATGATTCCAAAATTTCAGCCCGTTTGGTTTCAGAGAACCTGATAAAATGGCTTTAAAAGTTCGAACCCAAGTCTCAAATTAACGCCCATACAAATTATGATATTTCGAGAAATGCATTTTTTTGGCGATTTTGTGACTGATTTCGGTTTGGAATAACATTCTGATCATGATTCGAAAATATCAACCAGTTTGGTACCATAGAGCCGGAAAAAATGTTTTTTAAAGGCCGAACCCAAGTCTCAAATAAGCGCCCATAAAAAATAAGATTTTTCCAGAAATGCAACTTTTTGCAGATTTTGTGACTGATTTCGGTTTGGACCAACATTCTGATTATGATTCCAAAATTTCAGCCCGTTTGGTTTCAGAGAACCTGATAAAATGGCTTTAAAAGTTCGAACCCAAGTCTCAAATTAACGCCCATACAAATTATGATATTTCGAGAAATGCATTTTTTTGGCGATTTTGTGACTGATTTCGGTTTGGAATAACATTCTGATCATGATTCCAAAATATCAACCAGTTTGGTACCATAGAGCCGGAAAAAATGTTTTTTAAAGGCCGAACCCAAGTCTCAAATAAGCGCCCATAAAAAATAAGATTTTTCCAGAAATGCAACTTTTTGCAGATTTTGTGACTGATTTCGGTTTGGAATAACATTCTGATCATGATTCCAAAATATCAACCAGTTTGGTACCATAGAGCCGGAAAAAATGTTTTTTAAAGGCCGAACCCAAGTCTCAAATAAGCGCCCATAAAAAAATATGATTTTTCCGAAAATGCAACTTTTTGCAGATTTTGTGACTGATTTCGGTTTGGACCAACATTCTGATTATGATTCCAAAATTTCAGCCCGTTTGGTTTCATAGAACCTGATAAAATGGCTTTAAAAGTTCGAACCCAAGTCTCAAATAACGCCCATAAAAATTATGATTTTTCCAGAAATGCATTTTTTGCAGATTTTGTCACTGATTTCGGTATGGACCAAGATTCTGATCATGGTCAGAATTTTCAGCCAGTTTGGTTTCATAGAGCCTGGAAAAATGTCTTTTAAAGTTCGAACCCGAGTCTCAATTGAGTGCCAATAAAAAATATGATTTTTCCAGAAATGCAACTTTTTGCAGATTTTGTGACTGATTTCGGTTAAGAATAACATTCTGATCATGATTCCAAATTATCAACAGTTTGGTACCATAGAGCCGGAAAAAATGTTTTATAAAGGCCGAACCCAAGTCTCTAATAAAAGTCCATAAAAAATATGATTTTTCCAGAAATGCAACTTTTTAAAGATTTTGTGTCTGATTTCAGTTTGGACAAAGATTCTGATCATGATATCAAAATTTCAGCCCGTTTAGTTTCATAGAATCTGATAAAATGGCTTTAAAAGTTCGAACCCAAGTCTCAAATAAGCGCCCATAAAAATATGATTTTTCCAGAAATGCACCTTTTTGCAGATGTTGTGACTGAATTCGGTTTGGACCAATATTCTGATTATGATTCCAAATTTTCAGCCCGATTGGTTTTATAGAACCTGATAAAATGGCTTTAAAGTTCGAACCCAAGTTTTAAATTAACGCCAATAAAATAAGACGATATTTCGAGAAATGCATTTTTTTGGCGATTTTGTGACTAATTTCGGTTTGGAATAACATTCTGATCATGATTCCAATATATCAACCAGTTTGGTACCATAGAGCCGGAAAAAATGTTTTTTAAAGGCCGAACCCATGTATAAAATAAGCGCCCATAAAAAATATGATTTTTCCAGAAATGCAACTTTTTGCAGAACTTGTGCCCGATTTCGGTTTGGACCAACATTCTGATTATGATTCCAAAATTTCAGCCCGTTTGGTTTCATAGAACCTGATAAAATGGCTTTAAAAGTTCGAACCCAAGTCTCAAATTAACGCCCATACAAATTATGATATTTCGAGAAATGCATTTTTTTGGCGATTTTGTGACTGATTTCGGTTTGGAATAACATTCTGATCATGATTTCAAAATATCAACCAGTTTGGTACCATAGAGCCGGAAAAATGTTTTTTAAAGGCCGAACCCAAGTCTCAAAAGGGCGCCCATAAAAAATATGATTTTTCCAGAAATGCAACTTTTAGCAGATTTTGTGACTGATTTCGGTTTGGACCAAAATTCTGATTATGATTCCAAAATTGCAGCCCGTTTGGTTTCATAGAACCTCATAAAATGGCTTTAAAAGTTCGAACCCAAATCTCAAATTAACGCCCATAAAAATTATGATTTTTCCAGAAATGAAATTTTTTGCAGATTTTGTCACTGATTTCGGTATGGACCAAGATTCTGATCATGGTCAGAATTTTCAGCCAGTTTGGTTTCATAGAGCCTGGAAAAATGTCTTTTAAAGTTCGAACCCGAGTCTCAATTGAGTGCCAATAAAAAATATGATTTTTCCAGAAATGCAACTTTTTGCAGATTTTGTGACTGATTTCGGTTAAGAATAACATTCTGATCATGATTCCAAATTATCAACAGTTTGGTACCATAGAGCCGGAAAAAATGTTTTATAAAGGCCGAACCCAAGTCTCTAATAAAAGTCCATAAAAAATATGATTTTTCCAGAAATGCAACTTTTTAAAGATTTTGTGTCTGATTTCAGTTTGGACAAAGATTCTGATCATGATTTCAAAATTTCAGCCCGTTTAGTTTCATAGAATCTGATAAAATGGCTTTAAAAGTTCGAACCCAAGTCTCAAATAAGCGCCCATAAAAATATGATTTTTCCAGAAATGCACCTTTTTGCAGATGTTGTGACTGAATTCGGTTTGGACCAATATTCTGATTATGATTCCAAATTTTCAGCCCGATTGGTTTCATAGAACCTAATAAAATGGCTTTAAAGTTCGAACCCAAGTTTTAAATTAACGCCAATAAAATAAGACGATATTTCGAGAAATGCATTTTTTTGGCGATTTTGTGACTAATTTCGGTTTGGAATAACATTCTGATCATGATTCCAATATATCAACCAGTTTGGTACCATAGAGCCGGAAAAAATGTTTTTTAAAGGCCGAACCCATGTATAAAATAAGCGCCCATAAAAAATATGATTTTTCCAGAAATGCAACTTTTTGCAGAACTTGTGCCCGATTTCGGTTTGGACCAACATTCTGATTATGATTCCAAAATTTCAGCCCGTTTGGTTTCATAGAACCTGATAAAATGGCTTTAAAAGTTCGAACCCAAGTCTCAAATTAACGCCCATACAAATTATGATATTTCGAGATATGCATTTTTTTGAAGATTTTTTGACTGATTTCGGTATGGGACAAGATTCTGATCATTGTCAGAATTTTCAGCCAGTTTGGTTTCATATAGCCTGGTAAAATGTCTTTTAAAGTTCGAACCCGAGTCTCAATAGAGTGCCAAGAAAAAATATGATTTTTCCAGAAATGCAACTTTTTGCAGATTTTGTGACTGATTTCGGTTTGGACCAACATTCTGATTATGATTCCAAAATTTCAGCCCGTTTGGTTTCAGAGAACCTGATAAAATGGCTTTAAAAGTTCGAACCCAAGTCTCAAATTAACGCCCATACAAATTATGATATTTCGAGAAATGCATTTTTTTGGCGATTTTGTGACTGATTTCGGTTTGGAATAACATTCTGATCATGATTCCAAAATATCAACCAGTTTGGTACCATAGAGCCGGAAAAATGTTTTTTAAAGGCCGAACCCAAGTCTCAAATAAGCGCCCATAAAAAATATGATTTTTCCAGAAATGCAACTTTTTGCTGAACTTGGGCCAGATTTCGGTTTGGACCAACATTCTGATTATGATTCCGAAATTTCAGCCCGTTTGGTTTCAGAGAACCTGATAAAATGGCTTTAAGAGTTCGAACCCAAGTCTCAAATTAACGCCCATACAAATTATGATATTTCGAGAAATGCATTTTTTTGGCGATTTTGTGACGGATTTCGGTTTGGAATAAAATTCTGATCATGATTCCAAAATATCAACCAGTTTGGTACCATAGAGCCGGAAAAATGTTTTTTAAAGGCCGAACCCAAGTCTCAAATAAGCGCCCATAAAAAATATGATTTTTCCAGAAATGCAACTTTTTGCTGAACTTGGGCCTGATTTCGGTTTGGACCAACATTCTGATTATGATTCCAAAATTTCAGCCCGTTTGGTTTCAGAGAACCTGATAAAATGGCTTTAAAAGTTCGAACCCAAGTCTCAAATTAACGCCCATACAAATTATGATATTTCGAGAAATGCATTTTTTTGGCGATTTTGTGACTGATTTCGGTTTGGAATAACATTCTGATCATGATTCCAAAATATCAACCAGTTTGGTACCATAGAGCCGGAAAAATGTTTTTTAAAGGCCGAACCCAAGTCTCAAATAAGCGCCCATAAAAAATATGATTTTTCCAGAAATGCAACTTTTTGCTGAACTTGGGCCAGATTTCGGTTTGGACCAACATTCTGATTATGATTCCGAAATTTCAGCCCGTTTGGTTTCAGAGAACCTGATAAAATGGCTTTAAAAGTTCGAACCCAAGTCTCAAATTAACGCCCATACAAATTATGATATTTCGAGAAATGCATTTTTTTGGCGATTTTGTGACGGATTTCGGTTTGGAATAAAATTCTGATCATGATTCCAAAATATCAACCAGTTTGGTACCATAGAGCCGGAAAAATGTTTTTTAAAGGCCGAACCCAAGTCTCAAATAAGCGCCCATAAAAAATATGATTTTTCCAGAAATGCAACTTTTTGCTGAACTTGGGCCTGATTTCGGTTTGGACCAACATTCTGATTATGATTCCAAAATTTCAGCCCGTTTGGTTTCAGAGAACCTGATAAAATGGCTTTAAAAGTTCGAACCCAAGTCTCAAATTAACGCCCATACAAATTATGATATTTCGAGAAATGCATTTTTTTGGCGATTTTGTGACGGATTTCGGTTTGGAATAACATTCTGATCATGATTCCAAAATATCAACCAGTTTGGTACCATAGAGCCTGAAAAATGTTTTTTAAAGGCCGAACCCAAGTCTCAAATAAGCGCCCATAAAAAATATGATTTTTCCAGAAATGCAACTTTTTGCTGAACTTGGGCCAGATTTCGGTTTGCACCAACATTCTGATTATGATTCCAAAATTTCAGCCCGTTTGGTTTCAGAGAACCTGATAAAATGGCTTTAAAAGTTCGAACCCAAGTCTCAAATTAACGCCCATACAAATTATGATATTTCGAGAAATGCATTTTTTTGGCGATTTTGTGACTGATTTCGGTTTGGAATAACATTCTGATCATGATTCCAAAATATCAACCAGTTTGGTACCATAGAGCCGGAAAAAATGTTTTTTAAAGGCCGAACCCAAGTCTCAAATAAGCGCCCATAAAAAATAAGATTTTTCCAGAAATGCAACTTTTTGCAGATTTTGTGACTGATTTCGGTTTGGACCAACATTCTGATTATGATTCCAAAATTTCAGCCCGTTTGGTTTCAGAGAACCTGATAAAATGGCTTTAAAAGTTCGAACCCAAGTCTCAAATTAACGCCCATACAAATTATGATATTTCGAGAAATGCATTTTTTTGGCGATTTTGTGACGGATTTCGGTTTGGAATAACATTCTGATCATGATTCCAAAATATCAACCAGTTTGGTACCATAGAGCCGGAAAAATGTTTTTTAAAGGCCGAACCCAAGTCTCAAATAAGCGCCCATAAAAAATATGATTTTTCCAGAAATGCAACTTTTTGCTGAACTTGGGCCAGATTTCGGTTTGGACCAACATTCTGATTATGATTCCAAAATTTCAGCCCGTTTGGTTTCAGAGAACCTGATAAAATGGCTTTAAAAGTTCGAACCCAAGTCTCAAATTAACGCCCATACAAATTATGATATTTCGAGAAATGCATTTTTTTGGCGATTTTGTGACTGATTTCGGTTTGGAATAACATTCTGATCATGATTCCAAAATATCAACCAGTTTGGTACCATAGAGCCGGAAAAAATGTTTTTTAAAGGCCGAACCCAAGTCTCAAATAAGCGCCCATAAAAAATAAGATTTTTCCAGAAATGCAACTTTTTGCAGATTTTGTGACTGATTTCGGTTTGGACCAACATTCTGATTATGATTCCAAAATTTCAGCCCGTTTGGTTTCAGAGAACCTGATAAAATGGCTTTAAAAGTTCGAACCCAAGTCTCAAATTAACGCCCATACAAATTATGATATTTCGAGAAATGCATTTTTTTGGCGATTTTGTGACGGATTTCGGTTTGGAATAACATTCTGATCATGATTCCAAAATATCAACCAGTTTGGTACCATAGAGCCGGAAAAATGTTTTTTAAAGGCCGAACCCAAGTCTCAAATAAGCGCCCATAAAAAATATGATTTTTCCAGAAATGCAACTTTTTGCTGAACTTGGGCCAGATTTCGGTTTGGACCAACATTCTGATTATGATTCCAAAATTTCAGCCCGTTTGGTTTCAGAGAACCTGATAAAATGGCTTTAAAAGTTCGAACCCAAGTCTCAAATTAACGCCCATACAAATTATGATATTTCGAGAAATGCATTTTTTTGGCGATTTTGTGACTGATTTCGGTTTGGAATAACATTCTGATCATGATTCCAAAATATCAACCAGTTTGGTACCATAGAGCCGGAAAAAATGTTTTTTAAAGGCCGAACCCAAGTCTCAAATAAGCGCCCATAAAAAATAAGATTTTTCCAGAAATGCAACTTTTTGCAGATTTTGTGACTGATTTCGGTTTGGACCAACATTCTGATTATGATTCCAAAATTTCAGCCCGTTTGGTTTCAGAGAACCTGATAAAATGGCTTTAAAAGTTCGAACCCAAGTCTCAAATTAACGCCCATACAAATTATGATATTTCGAGAAATGCATTTTTTTGGCGATTTTGTGACTGATTTCGGTTTGGAATAACATTCTGATCATGATTCCAAAATATCAACCAGTTTGGTACCATAGAGCCGGAAAAATGTTTTTTAAAGGCCGAACCCAAGTCTCAAATAAGCGCCCATAAAAAATATGATTTTTCCAGAAATGCAACTTTTTGCTGAACTTGGGCCAGATTTCGGTTTGGACCAACATTCTGATTATGATTCCGAAATTTCAGCCCGTTTGGTTTCAGAGAACCTGATAAAATGGCTTTAAAAGTTCGAACCCAAGTCTCAAATTAACGCCCATACAAATTATGATATTTCGAGAAATGCATTTTTTTGGCGATTTTGTGACGGATTTCGGTTTGGAATAAAATTCTGATCATGATTCCAAAATATCAACCAGTTTGGTACCATAGAGCCTGAAAAATGTTTTTTAAAGGCCGAACCCAAGTCTCAAATAAGCGCCCATAAAAAATATGATTTTTCCAGAAATGCAACTTTTTGCTGAACTTGGGCCAGATTTCGGTTTGCACCAACATTCTGATTATGATTCCAAAATTTCAGCCCGTTTGGTTTCAGAGAACCTGATAAAATGGCTTTAAAAGTTCGAACCCAAGTCTCAAATTAACGCCCATACAAATTATGATATTTCGAGAAATGCATTTTTTTGGCGATTTTGTGACTGATTTCGGTTTGGAATAACATTCTGATCATGATTCCAAAATATCAACCAGTTTGGTACCATAGAGCCGGAAAAAATGTTTTTTAAAGGCCGAACCCAAGTCTCAAATAAGCGCCCATAAAAAATAAGATTTTTCCAGAAATGCAACTTTTTGCAGATTTTGTGACTGATTTCGGTTTGGACCAACATTCTGATTATGATTCCAAAATTTCAGCCCGTTTGGTTTCAGAGAACCTGATAAAATGGCTTTAAAAGTTCGAACCCAAGTCTCAAATTAACGCCCATACAAATTATGATATTTCGAGAAATGCATTTTTTTGGCGATTTTGTGACGGATTTCGGTTTGGAATAACATTCTGATCATGATTCCAAAATATCAACCAGTTTGGTACCATAGAGCCGGAAAAATGTTTTTTAAAGGCCGAACCCAAGTCTCAAATAAGCGCCCATAAAAAATATGATTTTTCCAGAAATGCAACTTTTTGCTGAACTTGGGCCAGATTTCGGTTTGGACCAACATTCTGATTATGATTCCAAAATTTCAGCCCGTTTGGTTTCAGAGAACCTGATAAAATGGCTTTAAAAGTTCGAACCCAAGTCTCAAATTAACGCCCATACAAATTATGATATTTCGAGAAATGCATTTTTTTGGCGATTTTGTGACTGATTTCGGTTTGGAATAACATTCTGATCATGATTCCAAAATATCAACCAGTTTGGTACCATAGAGCCGGAAAAAATGTTTTTTAAAGGCCGAACCCAAGTCTCAAATAAGCGCCCATAAAAAATAAGATTTTTCCAGAAATGCAACTTTTTGCAGATTTTGTGACTGATTTCGGTTTGGACCAACATTCTGATTATGATTCCAAAATTTCAGCCCGTTTGGTTTCAGAGAACCTGATAAAATGGCTTTAAAAGTTCGAACCCAAGTCTCAAATTAACGCCCATACAAATTATGATATTTCGAGAAATGCATTTTTTTGGCGATTTTGTGACGGATTTCGGTTTGGAATAACATTCTGATCATGATTCCAAAATATGCACCAGTTTGGTACCATAGAGCCGGAAAAAATGTTTTTTAAAGGCCGAACCCAAGTCTCAAATAAGCGCCCATAAAAAATATGATTTTTCCAGAAATGCAACTTTTTGCTGAACTTGGGCCAGATTTCGGTTTGGACCAACATTCTGATTATGATTCCAAAATTTCAGCCCGTTTGGTTTCAGAGAACCTGATAAAATGGCTTTAAAAGTTCGAACCCAAGTCTCAAATTAACGCCCATACAAATTATGATATTTCGAGAAATGCATTTTTTTGGCGATTTTGTGACTGATTTCGGTTTGAAATAACATTCTGATCATGATTCGAAAATATCAACCAGTTTGGTACCATAGAGCCGGAAAAAATGTTTTTTAAAGGCCGAACCCAAGTCTCAAATAAGCGCCCATAAAAAATAAGATTTTTCCAGAAATGCAACTTTTTGCAGATTTTGTGACTGATTTCGGTTTGGACCAACATTCTGATTATGATTCCAAAATTTCAGCCCGTTTGGTTTCAGAGAACCTGATAAAATGGCTTTAAAAGTTCGAACCCAAGTCTCAAATTAACGCCCATACAAATTATGATATTTCGAGAAATGCATTTTTTTGGCGATTTTGTGACGGATTTTGGTTTGGAATAACATTCTGATCATGATTCCAAAATATCAACCAGTTTGGTACCATAGAGCCGGAAAAAATGTTTTTTAAAGGCCGAACCCAAGTCTCAAATAAGCGCCCATAAAAAATAAGATTTTTCCAGAAATGCAACTTTTTGCAGATTTTGTGACTGATTTCGGTTTGGACCAACATTCTGATTATGATTCCAAAATTTCAGCCCGTTTGGTTTCAGAGAACCTGATAAAATGGCTTTAAAAGTTCGAACCCAAGTCTCAAATTAACGCCCATACAAATTATGATATTTCGAGAAATGCATTTTTTTGGCGATTTTGTGACGGATTTCGGTTTGGAATAACATTCTGATCATGATTCCAATATATCAACCAG
Source organism: Hesperophylax magnus (assembly GCA_026573805.1). NCBI lineage: Eukaryota > Metazoa > Arthropoda > Insecta > Trichoptera > Limnephilidae > Hesperophylax > Hesperophylax magnus. Next base: position 912,832 of record JAIUSX010000016.1, read on the forward strand.
TTTCGTACCATAGAGCCGGAAAAAATGTTTTTTAAAGGCAGAACCCAAGTCTCAAATAAGTGCCCATAAAAAATATGATGTTTCCAGAAATGCAACTTTTTGCAGATTTTGTGACTGATTTCGGTTTGGACCAACATTCTGATTATGATTCCAAAATTTCAGCCCGTTGGTTTCATAGAACCTGATAAAATGGCTTTAAATGTTCGAACCCAAGTATCAAATAACGCCCATACAAATTATGATATTTCGAGAAATGCATTTTTTTGGCGATTTTGTGACTAATTTCGGTTTGGAATAACATTCTGATCATGATTCCAATATATCAACCAGTTTGGTACCATAGAGCCGGAAAAAATGTTTTTTAAAGGCCGAACCCATGTATAAAATAAGCGCCCATAAAAAATATGATTTTTCCAGAAATGCAACTTTTTGCAGAACTTGTGCCCGATTTCGGTTTGGACCAACATTCTGATTATGATTCCAAAATTTCAGCCCGTTTGGTTTCATAGAACCTGATAAAATGGCTTTAAAAGTTCGGACCCAAGTCTCAAATTAACGCCCATACAAATTATGATATTTCGAGATATGCATTTTTTTGAAGATTTTTTGACTGATTTCGGTATGGGACAAGATTCTGATCATTGTCAGAATTTTCAGCCAGTTTGGTTTCATATAGCCTGGTAAAATGTCTTTTAAAGTTCGAACCCGAGTCTCAATAGAGTGCCAAGAAAAAATATGATTTTTCCAGAAATGCAACTTTTTGCAGATTTTGTGACTGATTTCGGTTTGGACCAACATTCTGATTATGATTCCAAAATTTCAGCCCGTTTGGTTTCATAGAACCTGATAAAATGGCTTTAAAAGTTCGGACCCAAGTCTCAAATTAACGCCCATACAAATTATGATATTTCGAGAAATGCATTTTTTTGGCGATTTTGTGACTGATTTCGGTTTGGAATAACATTCTGATCATGATTCCAAAATATCAACCAGTTTGGTACCATAGAGCCGGAAAAATGTTTTTTAAAGGCCGAACCCAAGTCTCAAATAAACGCCCATAAAAAATATGATTTTTCCAGAAATGCAACTTTTTGCTGAACTTGGGCCAGATTTCGGTTTGGACCAACATTCTGATTATGATTCCGAAATTTCAGCCCGTTTGGTTTCAGAGAACCTGATAAAATGGCTTTAAAAGTTCGAACCCAAGTCTCAAATTAACGCCCATACAAATTATGATATTTCGAGAAATGCATTTTTTTGGCGATTTTGTGACGGATTTCGGTTTGGAATAAAATTCTGATCATGATTCCAAAATATCAACCAGTTTGGTACCATAGAGCCGGAAAAATGTTTTTTAAAGGCCGAACCCAAGTCTCAAATAAGCGCCCATAAAAAATATGATTTTTCCAGAAATGCAACTTTTTGCTGAACTTGGGCCTGATTTCGGTTTGGACCAACATTCTGATTATGATTCCAAAATTTCAGCCCGTTTGGTTTCAGAGAACCTGATAAAATGGCTTTAAAAGTTCGAACCCAAGTCTCAAATTAACGCCCATACAAATTATGATATTTCGAGAAATGCATTTTTTTGGCGATTTTGTGACGGATTTCGGTTTGGAATAACATTCTGATCATGATTCCAAAATATCAACCAGTTTGGTACCATAGAGCCTGAAAAATGTTTTTTAAAGGCCGAACCCAAGTCTCAAATAAGCGCCCATAAAAAAAATGATTTTTACAGAAATGCAACTTTTTGCTGAACTTGGGCCAGATTTCGGTTTGGACCAACATTCTGATTATGATTCCAAAATTTCAGCCCGTTTGGTTTCAGAGAACCTGATAAAATGGCTTTAAAAGTTCGAACCCAAGTCTCAAATTAACGCCCATACAAATTATGATATTTCGAGAAATGCATTTTTTTGGCGATTTTGTGACTGATTTCGGTTTGGAATAACATTCTGATCATGATTCCAAAATATCAACCAGTTTGGTACCATAGAGCCGGAAAAAATGTTTTTTAAAGGCCGAACCCAAGTCTCAAATAAGCGCCCATAAAAAATAAGATTTTTCCAGAAATGCAACTTTTTGCAGATTTTGTGACTGATTTCGGTTTGGACCAACATTCTGATTATGATTCCAAAATTTCAGCCCGTTTGGTTTCAGAGAACCTGATAAAATGGCTTTAAAAGTTCGAACCCAAGTCTCAAATTAACGCCCATACAAATTATGATATTTCGAGAAATGCATTTTTTTGGCGATTTTGTGACGGATTTCGGTTTGGAATAACATTCTGATCATGATTCCAATATATCAACCAGTTTCGTACCATAGAGCCGGAAAAAATGTTTTTTAAAGGCAGAACCCAAGTCTCAAATAAGTGCCCATAAAAAATATGATGTTTCCAGAAATTCAACTTTTTGCAGATTTTGTGACTGAATTCGGTTTGGACCAACATTCTGATTATGATTCCGAAATTTCAGCCCGTTGGTTTCATAGAACCTGATAAAATGGCTTTAAATGTTCGAACCCAAGTATCAAATAACGCCCATACAAATTATGATATTTCGAGAAATGCATTTTTTTGGCGATTTTGTGACTGATTTAGGTTTGGAATAACATTCTGATCATGATTCCAAAATATGCACCAGTTTGGTACCATAGAGCCGGAAAAAATGTTTTTTAAAGGCCGAACCCAAGTCTCAAATAAGCGCCCATAAAAAATATGATTTTTCCAGAAATGCAACTTTTTGCTGAACTTGGGCCAGATTTCGGTTTGGACCAACATTCTGATTATGATTCCAAAATTTCAGCCCGTTTGGTTTCAGAGAACCTGATAAAATGGCTTTAAAAGTTCGAACCCAAGTCTCAAATTAACGCCCATACAAATTATGATATTTCGAGAAATGCATTTTTTTGGCGATTTTGTGACTGATTTCGGTTTGGAATAACATTCTGATCATGATTCGAAAATATCAACCAGTTTGGTACCATAGAGCCGGAAAAAATGTTTTTTAAAGGCCGAACCCAAGTCTCAAATAAGCGCCCATAAAAAATAAGATTTTTCCAGAAATGCAACTTTTTGCAGATTTTGTGACTGATTTCGGTTTGGACCAACATTCTGATTATGATTCCAAAATTTCAGCCCGTTTGGTTTCAGAGAACCTGATAAAATGGCTTTAAAAGTTCGAACCCAAGTCTCAAATTAACGCCCATACAAATTATGATATTTCGAGAAATGCATTTTTTTGGCGATTTTGTGACGGATTTCGGTTTGGAATAACATTCTGATCATGATTCCAATATATCAACCAGTTTCGTACCATAGAGCCGGAAAAAATGTTTTTTAAAGGCAGAACCCAAGTCTCAAATAAGTGCCCATAAAAAATATGATGTTTCCAGAAATGCAACTTTTTGCAGATTTTGTGACTGATTTCGGTTTGGACCAACATTCTGATTATGATTCCAAAATTTCAGCCCGTTGGTTTCATAGAACCTGATAAAATGGCTTTAAATGTTCGAACCCAAGTATCAAATAACGCCCATACAAATTATGATATTTCGAGAAATGCATTTTTTGGCGATTTTGTGACTGATTTCGGTTTGGAATAACATTCTGATCATTTTTCCAAAATATCAACCAGTTTGGTACCATAGAGCCGGAAAAAAATTTTTTTAAAGGCCGAACCCAAGTCTCAAATAAGCGCCCATAAAAAATATGATTTTTCCAGAAATGCAACTTTTTGCAGATTTTGTGACTGATTTCGGTTTGGAATAACATTCTGATCATGATTCCAAAATATCAACCAGTTTGGTACCATAGAGCCGGAAAAAATGTTTTTTAAAGGCCGAACCCAAGTCTCAAATAAGCGCCCATAAAAAATATGATTTTTCCAGAAATGCAACTTTTTGCAGATTTTGTGACTGATTTCGGTTTGGAATAACATTCTGATCATGATTCCAAAATATCAACCAGTTTGGTACCATAGAGCCGGAAAAATGTTTTTTAAAGGCCGAACCCAAGTCTCAAATAAGCGCCCATAAAAAATATGATTTTTCCAGAAATGCAACTTTTTGCTGAACTTGGGCCTGATTTCGGTTTGGACCAACATTCTGATTATGATTCCAAAATTTCAGCCCGTTTGGTTTTAGAGAACCTGATAAAATGTCTTTTAAAGTTCGAACCCGAGTCTCAATAGAGTGCCAAGAAAAAATATGATTTTTCCAGAAATGCAACTTTTTGCAGATTTTGTGACTGATTTCGGTTTGGACCAACATTCTGATTATGATTCCAAAATTTCAGCCCGTTTGGTTTCAGAGAACCTGATAAAATGGCTTTAAAAGTTCGAACCCAAGTCTCAAATTAACGCCCATACAAATTATGATATTTCGAGAAATGCATTTTTTTGGCGATTTTGTGACGGATTTCGGTTTGGAATAACATTCTGATCATGATTCCAAAATATCAACCAGTTTGGTACCATAGAGCCGGAAAAATGTTTTTTAAAGGCCGAACCCAAGTCTCAAATAAGCGCCCACAAAAAATAAGATTTTTCCAGAAATGCAACTTTTTGCAGATTTTGTGACTGATTTCGGTTTGGACCAACATTCTGATTATGATTCCAAAATTTCAGCCCGTTTGGTTTCATAGAACCTGATAAAATGGCTTTAAAAGTTCGAACCCAAGTCTCAAATTAACGCCCATACAAATTATGATATTTCGAGAAATGCATTTTTTTGGCGATTTTGTGACTGATTTCGGTTTGGAATAACATTCTGATCATGATTCCAAAATATCAACCAGTTTGGTACCATAGAGCCGGAAAAATGTTTTTTAAAGGCCGAACCCAAGTCTCAAATAAGCGCCCATAAAAAATATGATTTTTCCAGAAATGTAACTTTTTGCTGATTTTGTGACTGATTTCGGTTTGGACCAACATTCTGATTATGATTCCAAAATTTCAGCCCGTTTGGTTTCAGAGAACCTGATAAAATGGCTTTAAAAGTTCGAACCCAAGTCTCAAATTAACGCCCATACAAATTATGATATTTCGAGAAATGCATTTTTTTGGCGATTTTGTGACGGATTTCGGTTTGGAATAACATTCTGATCATGATTCCAAAATATCAACCAGTTTGGTACCATAGAGCCGGAAAAATGTTTTTTAAAGGCCGAACCCAAGTCTCAAATAAGCGCCCATAAAAAATATGATTTTTCCAGAAATGCAACTTTTTGCTGAACTTGGGCCTGATTTCGGTTTGGACCAACATTCTGATTATGATTCCAAAATTTCAGCCCGTTTGGTTTCAGAGAACCTGATAAAATGGCTTTAAAAGTTGGAACCCAAGTCTCAAATTAACGCCCATACAAATTATGATATTTCGAGAAATGCATTTTTTTGGCGATTTTGTGACGGATTTCGGTTTGGAATAACATTCTGATCATGATTCGAAAATATCAACCAGTTTGGTACCATAGAGCCGGAAAAATCTTTTTTAAAGGCCGAACCCAAGTCTCAAATAAGCGCCCACAAAAAATAAGATTTTTCCAGAAATGCAACTTTTTGCAGATTTTGTGACTGATTTCGGTTTGGACCAACATTCTGATTATGATTCCAAAATTTCAGCCCGTTTGGTTTCATAGAACCTGATAAAATGGCTTTAAAAGTTCGAACCCAAGTCTCAAATTAACGCCCATACAAATTATGATATTTCGAGAAATGCATTTTTTTGGCGATTTTGTGACTGATTTTGGTTTGGAATAACATTCTGATCATGATTCCAAAATATCAACCAGTTTGGTACCATAGAGCCGGAAAAATGTTTTTTAAAGGCCGAACCCAAGTCTCAAATAAGCGCCCATAAAAAATATGATTTTTCCAGAAATGCAACTTTTTGCTGAACTTGGTCCAGATTTCGGTTTGGACCAACATTCTGATTATGATTCCAAAATTTCAGCCCGTTTGGTTTCAGAGAACCTGATAAAATGGCTTTAAAAGTTCGAACCCAAGTCTCAAATTAACGCCCATACATATTATGATATTTCGAGAAATGCATTTTTTTGGCGATTTTGTGACGGATTTCGGTTTGGAATAACATTCTGATCATGATTCCAAAATATCAACCAGTTTGGTACCATAGAGCCGGAAAAATGATTTTTAAAGGCCGAACCCAAGTCGCAAATAAGCGCCCATAAAAAATATGATTTTTCCAGAAATGCAACTTTTTGCAGATTTTGTGACTGATTTCGGTTTGGACCAACATTCTGATTATGATTCCAAAATTTCAGCCCGTTTGGTTTCAGAGAACCTGATAAAATGGCTTTAAAAGTTCGAACCCAAGTCTCAAATTAACGCCCATACAAATTATGATATTTCGAGAAATGTTTTTTTTTGGCGATTTTGTGACGGATTTCGGTTTGGAATAACATTCTGATCATGATTCCAAAATATCAACCAGTTTGGTACCATAGAGCCGGAAAAATGTTTTTTAAAGGCCGAACCCAAGTCTCAAATAAGCGCCCATAAAAAATATGATTTTACCAGAAATGCAACTTTTTGCTGAACTTGGGCCTGATTTCGGTTTGGACCAACATTCTGATTATGATTCCAAAATTTCAGCCCGTTTGGTTTCAGAGAACCTGATAAAATGGCTTTAAAAGTTGGAACCCAAGTCTCAAATTAACGCCCATACAAATTATGATATTTCGAGAAATGCATTTTTTTGGCGATTTTGTGACGGATTTCGGTTTGGAATAACATTCTGATCATGATTCGAAAATATCAACCAGTTTGGTACCATAGAGCCGGAAAAATCTTTTTTAAAGGCCGAACCCAAGTCTCAAATAAGCGCCCACAAAAAATAAGATTTTTCCAGAAATGCAACTTTTTGCAGATTTTGTGACTGATTTCGGTTTGGACCAACATTCTGATTATGATTCCAAAATTTCAGCCCGTTTGGTTTCAGAGAACCTGATAAAATGGCTTTAAAAGTTGGAACCCAAGTCTCAAATTAACGCCCATACAAATTATGATATTTCGAGAAATGCATTTTTTTGGCGATTTTGTGACGGATTTCGGTTTGGAATAACATTCTGATCATGATTCGAAAATATCAACCAGTTTGGTACCATAGAGCCGGAAAAATCTTTTTTAAAGGCCGAACCCAAGTCTCAAATAAGCGCCCACAAAAAATAAGATTTTTCCAGAAATGCAACTTTTTGCAGATTTTGTGACTGATTTCGGTTTGGACCAACATTCTGATTATGATTCCAAAATTTCAGCCCGTTTGGTTTCATAGAACCTGATAAAATGGCTTTAAAAGTTCGAACCCAAGTCTCAAATTAACGCCCATACAAATTATGATATTTCGAGAAATGCATTTTTTTGGCGATTTTGTGACTGATTTTGGTTTGGAATAACATTCTGATCATGATTCCAAAATATCAACCAGTTTGGTACCATAGAGCCGGAAAAATGTTTTTTAAAGGCCGAACCCAAGTCTCAAATAAGCGCCCATAAAAAATATGATTTTTCCAGAAATGCAACTTTTTGCTGAACTTGGTCCAGATTTCGGTTTGGACCAACATTCTGATTATGATTCCAAAATTTCAGCCCGTTTGGTTTCAGAGAACCTGATAAAATGGCTTTAAAAGTTCGAATCCAAGTCTCAAATTAACGCCCATACATATTATGATATTTCGAGAAATGCATTTTTTTGGCGATTTTGTGACGGATTTCGGTTTGGAATAACATTCTGATCATGATTCCAAAATATCAACCAGTTTGGTACCATAGAGCCGGAAAAATGATTTTTAAAGGCCGAACCCAAGTCGCAAATAAGCGCCCATAAAAAATATGATTTTTCCAGAAATGCAACTTTTTGCTGAACTTGGGCTTGATTTCGGTTTGGACCAACATTCTGATTATGATTCCAAAATTTCAGCCCGTTTGGTTTCAGAGAACCTGATAAAATGGCTTTAAAAGTTCGAACCCAAGTCTCAAATTAACGCCCATACAAATTATGATATTTCGAGAAATGCATTTTTTTGGCGATTATGTGACTGATTTCGGTTTGGAATAACATTCTGATCATTTTTCCAAAATATCAAACAGTTTGGTACCATAGAGCCGGAAAAAATTTTTTTTAAAGGCCGAACCCAAGTCTCAAATAAGCGCCCATAAAAAATATGATTTTTCCAGAAATGCAACTTTTTGCAGATTTTGTGACTGATTTCGGTTTGGACCAACATTCTGATTATGATTCCAAAATTTCAGCCCGTTTGGTTTCAGAGAACCTGATAAAATGGCTTTAAAAGTTCGAACCCAAGTCTCAAATTAACGCCCATACAAATTATGATATTTCGAGAAATGCATTTTTTTGGCGATTTTGTGACGGATTTCGGTTTGGAATAACATTCTGATCATGATTCCAAAATATCAACCAGTTTGGTACCATAGAGCCGGAAAAATGTTTTTTAAAGGCCGAACCCAAGTCTCAAATAAGCGCCCATAAAAAATATGATTTTACCAGAAATGCAACTTTTTGCTGAACTTGGGCCTGATTTCGGTTTGGACCAACATTCTGATTATGATTCCAAAATTTCAGCCCGTTTGGTTTCAGAGAACCTGATAAAATGGCTTTAAAAGTTGGAACCCAAGTCTCAAATTAACGCCCATACAAATTATGATATTTCGAGAAATGCATTTTTTTGGCGATTTTGTGACGGATTTCGGTTTGGAATAACATTCTGATCATGATTCGAAAATATCAACCAGTTTGGTACCATAGAGCCGGAAAAATCTTTTTTAAAGGCCGAACCCAAGTCTCAAATAAGCGCCCACAAAAAATAAGATTTTTCCAGAAATGCAACTTTTTGCAGATTTTGTGACTGATTTCGGTTTGGACCAACATTCTGATTATGATTCCAAAATTTCAGCCCGTTTGGTTTCATAGAACCTGATAAAATGGCTTTAAAAGTTCGAACCCAAGTCTCAAATTAACGCCCATACAAATTATGATATTTCGAGAAATGCATTTTTTTGGCGATTTTGTGACTGATTTAGGTTTGGAATAACATTCTGATCATGATTCCAAAATATGCACCAGTTTGGTACCATAGAGCCGGAAAAAATGTTTTTTAAAGGCCGAACCCAAGTCTCAAATAAGCGCCCATAAAAAATATGATTTTTCCAGAAATGCAACTTTTTGCAGATTTTGTGACTGATTTCGGTTTGGACCAACATTCTGATTATGATTCCAAAACTTCAGCCCGTTTGGTTTCAGAGAACCTGATAAAATGGCTTTAAAAGTTCGAACCCAAGTCTCAAATTAACGCCCATACAAATTATGATATTTCGAGAAATGCATTTTTTTGGCGATTATGTGACTGATTTCGGTTTGGAATAACATTCTGATCATTTTTCCAAAATATCAACCAGTTTGGTACCATAGAGCCGGAAAAATTTTTTTTTAAAGGCCGAACCCAAGTCTCAAATAAGCGCCCATAAAAAATATGATTTTTCCAGAAATGCAACTTTTTGCAGATTTTGTGACTGATTTCGGTTTGGACCAACATTCTGATTATGATTCCTAAACTTCAGCCCGTTTGGTTTCAGAGAACCTGATAAAATGGCTTTAAAAGTTCGAACCCAAGTCTCAAATTAACGCCCATACAAATTATGATATTTCGAGAAATGCATTTTTTTGGCGATTATGTGACTGATTTCGGTTTGGAATAACATTCTGATCATTTTTCCAAAATATCAACCAGTTTGGTACAATAGAGCCGGAAAAAATTTTTTTTAAAGGCCGAACCCAAGTCTCAAATAAGCGCCCATAAAAAATATGATTTTTCCAGAAATGCAACTTTTTGCAGATTTTGTGACTGATTTCGGTTTGGAATAATATTCTGATCATGATTCCAAAATATCAACCAGTTTGGGACCATAGAGCCGGAAAAAATGTTTTTTAAAGGCCGAACCCAAGTCTCAAATAAGCGCCCATAAAAAATATGATTTTTCCAGAAATGCAACTTTTTGCAGATTTTGTGACTGATTTCGGTTTGGAATAACATTCTGATCATGATTCCAATATATCAACCAGTTTGGTACCATAGAGCCGGAAAAAATGTTTTTTAAAGGCCGAACCCAAGTCTCAAATAAGCGCCCATAAAAAATATGATTTTACCAGAAATGCAACTTTTTGCAGAACTTGTGACTGATTTCGGTTTGGATCAACATTCTCATTATGATTCCAAATTTTCAGCCCGTTTGGTTTCATTGAACCTGATAAAATGGCTTTTAAAGTTCGAACCCAAGTTTTTGAATTAATGCCAATAAAAAATACGATATTTCGAGAAATGCATTTTTTTGGCGATTTTGTGAATGATTTCGGTTTGGAATAACATTCTGATCATGATTCCAAAATATCAACCAGTTTGGTACCATAGAGCCGGAAAAAATGTTTTTTGAAGGCCGAACCCAAGTCCCAAATAAGCGCCCATAAAAAATATGATTTTACCAGAAATGCAACTTTTTGCAGAACTTGTGACTGATTTCGGTTTGGATCAACATTCTGATTATGATTCCAAAATATCAGCCCGTTTGGTTTCATAGAACCTGATAAAATGGCTTTTAAAGTTCGAACCCAAGTTTTTGTATTAATGCCAATAAAAAAGACGATATTTCGAGAAATGCATTTTTTTGGCGATTTTGTGACTGATTTCGGTTTGGAATAACATTCCGATCATGATTCCAATATATCAACCAGTTTGGTACCATAGAGCCGGAAAAAATGTTTTTTAATGGCCGAACCCAAGTCTCAAATAAGTGCCCATAAAAAATATGATTTTTCCAGAAATGCAACTTTTTGCAGATTTTGTGACTGATTTCGGTTTGGACCAACATTCTGAATATGATTCAAAAATTTCAGCCCGTTTGGTTTCATAGAACCTGATAAAATGGCTTTAAAAGTTCGAACCCAAGTCTCAAATAACGCCCATAAAAATTATGATTTTACCAGAAATGCATTTTTTGCAGATTTTGTCACTGATTTCGGTATGTGACAAGATTCTGATCATTGTCAGAATTTTCAGCCAGTTTGATTTCATATAGCCTGGAAAAATGTATTTTAAAGTTCGAACCCGAGTCTCAATTGAGTGCCAATAAAAAATATGATTTTTCCAGAAATGCAACTTTTTGGAGATTTTGTGACTGATTTCGGTTTGGACCAACATTCTGATTATGATTCCAAAATTTCAGCCCGTTTGGTTTCATAGAACCTGATAAAATGGCTTTAAAAGTTCGAACCCAAGTCTCAAATAACGCCCATAAAATATATGATTTTTCCAGAAATGCATTTTTTGCAGATTTTGTCACTAATTTCGGTATGGGTCAAGATTCTGATCATTGTCACAATTTTCAGCCAGTTTGGTTTCATATAGCCTGGAAAAATGTCTTTGAAAGTTCGAACCCGAGTCACAATTGAGTGCCAATAAAAAATATGATTTTTCCAGAAATGCAACTTTTTGCAGATTTTAAGACAGATTTCGGTTTTGACCAACATTCTGATAATGATTCCGAAATTTCAGCCCGTTTAGTTTCAGAGAACCTGATAAAATGGCTTTAAAAGTTCGAACCCATGTCTCAAATTAACGCCCATACAAATTATGATATTTCGAGAAATGCATTTTTTTGGCGATTTTGTGACGGATTTCGGTTTGGAATAACATTCTGATCATGATTCCAAAATATCAACCAGTTTGGTACCATAGAGCCGGAAAAATGTTTTTTAAAGGCCGAACCCAAGTCTCAAATAAGCGCCCATAAAAAATATGATTTTTCCAGAAATGCAACTTTTTGCTGAACTTGGGCCTGATTTCGGTTTGGACCAACATTCTGATTATGATTCCAAAATTTCAGCCCGTTTGGTTTCAGAGAACCTGATAAAATGGCTTTAAAAGTTGGAACCCAAGTCTCAAATTAACGCCCATACAAATTATGATATTTCGAGAAATGCATTTTTTTGGCGATTTTGTGACGGATTTCGGTTTGGAATAACATTCTGATCATGATTCCAATATATCAACCAGTTTCGTACCATAGAGCCGGAAAAAATGTTTTTTAAAGGCAGAACCCAAGTCTCAAATAAGTGCCCATAAAAAATATGATGTTTCCAGAAATGCAACTTTTTGCAGATTTTGTGACTGATTTCGGTTTGGACCAACATTCTGATTATGATTCCAAAATTTCAGCCCGTTTGGTTTCATAGAACCTGATAAAATGGCTTTAAACGTTCGAACCCAAGTATCAAATAACGCCCATACAAATTATGATATTTCGAGAAATGCATTTTTTTGGCGATTTTGTGACTGATTTAGGTTTGGAATAACATTCTGATCATGATTCCAAAATATGCACCAGTTTGGTACCATAGAGCCGGAAAAAATGTTTTTTAAAGGCCGAACCCAAGTCTCAAATAAGCGCCCATAAAAAATATGATTTTTCCAGAAATGCAACTGATTGCTGAACTTGGGCCAGATTTCGGTTTGGACCAACATTCTGATTATGATTCCAAAATTTCAGCCCGTTTGGTTTCAGAGAACCTGATAAAATGGCTTTAAAAGTTCGAACCCAAGTCTCAAATTAACGCCCATACAAATTATGATATTTCGAGAAATGCATTTTTTTGGCGATTTTGTGACTGATTTCGGTTTGGAATAACATTCTGATCATGATTCCAAAATATCAACCAGTTTGGTACCATAGAGCCGGAAAAAATGTTTTTTAAAGGCCGAACCCAAGTCTCAAATAAGCGCCCATAAAAAATAAGATTTTTCCAGAAATGCAACTTTTTGCAGATTTTGTGACTGATTTCGGTTTGGACCAACATTCTGATTATGATTCCAAAATTTCAGCCCGTTTGGTTTCATAGAACCTGATAAAATGGCTTTAAAAGTTCGAACCCAAGTCTCAAATAACGCCCATAAAAATTATGATTTTTCCAGAAATGCATTTTTTGCAGATTTTGTCACTGATTTCGGTATGTGACAAGATTCTGATCATTGTCAGAATTTTCAGCCAGTTTGATTTCATATAGCCTGGAAAAATGTCTTTTAAAGTTCGAACCCGAGTCTCAATTGAGTGCCAATAAAAAATATGATTTTTCCAGAAATGCAACTTTTTGCAGATTTTGTGACTGATTTCGGTTTGGACCAACATTCTGATTATGATTCCAAAATTTCAGCCCGTTTGGTTTCATAGAACCTGATAAAATGGCTTTAAAAGTTCGAACCCAAGTCTCAAATAACGCCCATAAAATATATGATTTTTCCAGAAATGCATTTTTTGCAGATTTTGTCACTAATTTCGGTATGGGTCAAGATTCTGATCATTGTCACAATTTTCAGCCAGTTTGGTTTCATATAGCCTGGAAAAATGTCTTTGAAAGTTCGAACCCGAGTCACAATTGAGTGCCAATAAAAAATATGATTTTTCCAGAAATGCAACTTTTTGCAGATTTTAAGACAGATTTCGGTTTTGACCAACATTCTGATAATGATTCCGAAATTTCAGCCCGTTTAGTTTCAGAGAACCTGATAAAATGGCTTTAAAAGTTCGAACCCATGTCTCAAATTAACGCCCATACAAATTATGATATTTCGAGAAATGCATTTTTTTGGCGATTTTGTGACTGATTTCGGTTTGGAATAACATTCTGATCATGATTCCAAAATATCAACCAGTTTGGTACAATAGAGCCGGAAAAAATTTTTTTTAAAGGCCGAACCCAAGTCTCAAATAAGCGCCCATAAAAAATATGATTTTTCCAGAAATGCAACTTTTTGCAGATTTTGTGACTGATTTCGGTTTGGAATAATATTCTGATCATGATTCCAAAATATCAACCAGTTTGGGACCATAGAGCCGGAAAAAATGTTTTTTAAAGGCCGAACCCAAGTCTCAAATAAGCGCCCATAAAAAATATGATTTTTCCAGAAATGCAACTTTTTGCAGATTTTGTGACTGATTTCGGTTTGGAATAATATTCTGATCATGATTCCAATATATCAACCAGTTTGGTACCATAGAGCCGGAAAAAATGTTTTTTAAAGGCCGAACCCAAGTCTCAAATAAGCGCCCATAAAAAATATGATTTTACCAGAAATGCAACTTTTTGCAGAACTTGTGACTGATTTCGGTTTGGATCAACATTCTGATTATGATTCCAAATTTTCAGCCCGTTTGGTTTCATTGAACCTGATAAAATGGCTTTTAAAGTTCGAACCCAAGTTTTTGAATTAATGCCAAAAAAAAATACGATATTTCGAGAAATGCATTTTTTTGGCGATTTTGTGAATGATTTCGGTTTGGAATAACATTCTGATCATGATTCCAAAATATCAACCAGTTTGGTACCATAGAGCCGGAAAAAATGTTTTTTGAAGGCCGAACCCAAGTCCCAAATAAGCGCCCATAAAAAATATGATTTTACCAGAAATGCAACTTTTTGCAGAACTTGTGACTGATTTCGGTTTGGATCAACATTCTGATTATGATTCCAAAATATCAGCCCGTTTGGTTTCATAGAACCTGATAAAATGGCTTTTAAAGTTCGAACCCAAGTTTTTGTATTAATGCCAATAAAAAAGACGATATTTCGAGAAATGCATTTTTTTGGCGATTTTGTGACTGATTTCGGTTTGGAATAACATTCCGATCATGATTCCAATATATCAACCAGTTTGGTACCATAGAGCCGGAAAAAATGTTTTTTAATGGCCGAACCCAAGTCTCAAATAAGTGCCCATAAAAAATATGATTTTTCCAGAAATGCAACTTTTTGCAGATTTTGTGACTGATTTCGGTTTGGACCAACATTCTGAATATGATTCAAAAATTTCAGCCCGTTTGGTTTCATAGAACCTGATAAAATGGCTTTAAAAGTTCGAACCCAAGTCTCAAATAACGCCCATAAAAATTATGATTTTTCCAGAAATGCATTTTTTGCAGATTTTGTCACTGATTTCGGTATGTGACAAGATTCTGATCATTGTCAGAATTTTCAGCCAGTTTGATTTCATATAGCCTGGAAAAATGTCTTTTAAAGTTCGAACCCGAGTCTCAATTGAGTGCCAATAAAAAATATGATTTTTCCAGAAATGCAACTTTTTGGAGATTTTGTGACTGATTTCGGTTTGGACCAACATTCTGATTATGATTCCAAAATTTCAGCCCGTTTGGTTTCATAGAACCTGATAAAATGGCTTTAAAAGTTCGAACCCAAGTCTCAAATAACGCCCATAAAATATATGATTTTTCCAGAAATGCTTTTTTTGCAGATTTTGTCACTGATTTCGGTATGTGACAAGATTCTGATCATTGTCAGAATTTTCAGCCAGTTTGATTTCATATAGCCTGGAAAAATGTCTTTTAAAGTTCGAACCCGAGTCTCAATTGAGTGCCAATAAAAAATATGATTTTTCCAGAAATGCAACTTTTTGGAGATTTTGTGACTGATTTCGGTTTGGACCAACATTCTGATTATGATTCCAAAATTTCAGCCCGTTTGGTTTCATAGAACCTGATAAAATGGCTTTAAAAGTTCGAACCCAAGTGTCAAATTAACGCCCATACAAATTATGATATTTCGAGAAAAGCATTTTTTTGGCGATTTTGTGACGGATTTCGGTTTGGAATAACATTCTGATCATGATTCCAATATATCAACCAGTTTCGTACCATAGAGCCGGAAAAAATGTTTTTTAAAGGCAGAACCCAAGTCTCAAATAAGTGCCCATAAAAAATATGATGTTTCCAGAAATGCAACTTTTTGCAGATTTTGTGACTGATTTCGGTTTGGACCAACATTCTGATTATGATTCCAAAATTTCAGCCCGTTTGGTTTCATAGAACCTGATAAAATGGCTTTAAACGTTCGAACCCAAGTATCAAATAACGCCCATACAAATTATGATATTTCGAGAAATGCATTTTTTGGCGATTTTGTGACTGATTTAGGTTTGGAATAACATTCTGATCATGATTCCAAAATATGCACCAGTTTGGTACCATAGAGCCGGAAAAAATGTTTTTTAAAGGCCGAACCCAAGTCTCAAATAAGCGCCCATAAAAAATATGATTTTTCCAGAAATGCAACTTTTTGCTGAACTTGGGCCAGATTTCGGTTTGGACCAACATTCTGATTATGATTCCAAAATTTCAGCCCGTTTGGTTTCAGAGAACCTGATAAAATGGCTTTAAAAGTTCGAACCCAAGTCTCAAATTAACGCCCATACAAATTATGATATTTCGAGAAATGCATTTTTTTGGCGATTTTGTTACTGATTTCGGTTTGGAATAACATTCTGATCATGATTCCAAAATATCAACCAGTTTGGTACCATAGAGCCGGAAAAAATGTTTTTTAAAGGCCGAACCCAAGTCTCAAATAAGCGCCCATAAAAAATAAGATTTTTCCAGAAATGCAACTTTTTGCAGATTTTGTGACTGATTTCGGTTTGGACCAACATTCTGATTATGATTCCAAAATTTCAGCCCGTTTGGTTTCATAGAACCTGATAAAATGGCTTTAAAAGTTCGAACCCAAGTCTCAAATAACGCCCATAAAATATATGATTTTTCCAGAAATGCATTTTTTGCAGATTTTGTCACTAATTTCGGTATGGGTCAAGATCCTGATCATTGTCACAATTTTCAGCCAGTTTGGTTTCATATAGCCTGGAAAAATGTCTTTGAAAGTTCGAACCCGAGTCACAATTGAGTGCCAATAAAAAATATGATTTTTCCAGAAATGCAACTTTTTGCAGATTTTAAGACAGATTTCGGTTTTGACCAACATTCTGATAATGATTCCAAAATTTCAGCCCGTTTAGTTTCAGAGAACCTGATAAAATGGCTTTAAAAGTTCGAACCCATGTCTCAAATTAACGCCGATACAAATTATGATATTTCGAGAAATGCATTTTTTTGGCGATTTTGTGACTGATTTCGGTTTGGAATAACATTCTGATCATGATTCTAAAATATCAACCAGTTTGGAACCATAGAGCCGAAAAAAATGTTTTTTAAAGGCCGAACCCAAGTCTCAAATAAGCGCCCAAAAAAAATAAGATTTTTCCAGAAATGCAACTTTTTGCAGATTTTGTGACTGATTTCGGTTTGGACCAACATTCTGATTATGATTCCAAAATTTCAGCCCGTTTGGTTTCAGAGAACCTGATAAAATGGCTTTAAAAGTTCGAACCCAAGTCTCAAATTAACGCCCATACAAATTATGATATTTCGAGAAATGCATTTTTTTGGCGATTATGTGACTGATTTCGGTTTGGAATAACATTCTGATCATTTTTCCAAAATATCAACCAGTTTGGTACCATAGAGCCGGAAAAAATTTTTTTTAAAGGCCGAACCCAAGTCTCAAATAAGCGCCCATAAAAAATATGATTTTTCCAGAAATGCAACTTTTTGCAGATTTTGTGACTGATTTCGGTTTGGACCAACATTCTGATTATGATTCCAAAATTTCAGCCCGTTTGGTTTCATAGAACCTGATAAAATGGCTTTAAACGTTCGAACCCAAGTATCAAATAACGCCCATACAAATTATGATATTTCGAGAAATGAATTTTTTTGGCGATTTTGTGACTGATTTAGGTTTGGAATAATATTCTGATCATGATTCCAAAATATGCACCAGTTTGGTACCATAGAGCCGGAAAAAATGTTTTTTAAAGGCCGAACCCAAGTCTCAAATAAGCGCCCATAAAAAATATGATTTTTCCAGAAATGCAACTTTTTGCTGAACTTGGGCCAGATTTCGGTTTGGACCAACATTCTGATTATGATTCCAAAATTTCAGCCCGTTTGGTTTCAGAGAACCTGATAAAATGGCTTTAAAAGTTCGAACCCAAGTGTCAAATTAACGCCCATACAAATTATGATATTTCGAGAAAAGCATTTTTTTGGCGATTTTGTGACGGATTGCGGTTTGGAATAACATTCTGATCATGATTCCAATATATCAACCAGTTTCGTACCATAGAGCCGGAAAAAATGTTTTTTAAAGGCAGAACCCAAGTCTCAAATAAGTGCCCATAAAAAATATGATGTTTCCAGAAATGCAACTTTTTGCAGATTTTGTGACTGATTTCGGTTTGGACCAACATTCTGATTATGATTCCAAAACTTCAGCCCGTTTGGTTTCAGAGAACCTGATAAAATGGCTTTAAAAGTTCGAACCCAAGTCTCAAATTAACGCCCATACAAATTATGATATTTCGAGAAATGCATTTTTTTGGCGATTATGTGACTGATTTCGGTTTGGAATAACATTCTGATCATTTTTCCTAAATATCAACCAGTTTGGTACCATAGAGCCGGAAAAAAATTTTTTTAAAGGCCGAACCCAAGTCTCAAATAAGCGCCCATAAAAAATATGATTTTTCCAGAAATGCAACTTTTTGCAGATTTTGTGACTGATTTCGGTTTGGAATAACATTCTGATCATGATTCCAAAATATCAACCAGTTTGGTACCATAGAGCCGGAAAAATGTTTTTTAAAGGCCGAACCCAAGTCTCAAATAAGCGCCCATAAAAAATATGATTTTTCCAGAAATGCAACTTTTTGCTGAACTTGGGCCTGATTTCGGTTTGGACCAACATTCTGATTATGATTCCAAAATTTCAGCCCGTTTGGTTTTAGAGAACCTGATAAAATGTCTTTTAAAGTTCGAACCCGAGTCTCAATAGAGTGCCAAGAAAAAATATGATTTTTCCAGAAATGCAACTTTTTGCAGATTTTGTGACTGATTTCGGTTTGGACCAACATTCTGATTATGATTCCAAAATTTCAGCCCGTTTGGTTTCAGAGAACCTGATAAAATGGCTTTAAAAGTTCGAACCCAAGTCTCAAATTAACGCCCATACAAATTATGATATTTCGAGAAATGCATTTTTTTGGCGATTTTGTGACGGATTTCGGTTTGGAATAACATTCTGATCATGATTCCAAAATATCAACCAGTTTGGTACCATAGAGCCGGAAAAATGTTTTTTAAAGGCCGAACCCAAGTCTCAAATAAGCGCCCACAAAAAATAAGATTTTTCCAGAAATGCAACTTTTTGCAGATTTTGTGACTGATTTCGGTTTGGACCAACATTCTGATTATGATTCCAAAATTTCAGCCCGTTTGGTTTCATAGAACCTGATAAAATGGCTTTAAAAGTTCGAACCCAAGTCTCAAATTAACGCCCATACAAATTATGATATTTCGAGAAATGCATTTTTTTGGCGATTTTGTGACTGATTTCGGTTTGGAATAACATTCTGATCATGATTCCAAAATATCAACCAGTTTGGTACCATAGAGCCGGAAAAATGTTTTTTAAAGGCCGAACCCAAGTCTCAAATAAGCGCCCATAAAAAATATGATTTTTCCAGAAATGCAACTTTTTGCTGATTTTGTGACTGATTTCGGTTTGGACCAACATTCTGATTATGATTCCAAAATTTCAGCCCGTTTGGTTTCAGAGAACCTGATAAAATGGCTTTAAAAGTTCGAACCCAAGTCTCAAATTAACGCCCATACAAATTATGATATTTCGAGAAATGCATTTTTTTGGCGATTTTGTGACGGATTTCGGTTTGGAATAACATTCTGATCATGATTCCAAAATATCAACCAGTTTGGTACCATAGAGCCGGAAAAATGTTTTTTAAAGGCCGAACCCAAGTCTCAAATAAGCGCCCATAAAAAATATGATTTTACCAGAAATGCAACTTTTTGCTGAACTTGGGCCTGATTTCGGTTTGGACCAACATTCTGATTATGATTCCAAAATTTCAGCCCGTTTGGTTTCAGAGAACCTGATAAAATGGCTTTAAAAGTTGGAACCCAAGTCTCAAATTAACGCCCATACAAATTATGATATTTCGAGAAATGCATTTTTTTGGCGATTTTGTGACGGATTTCGGTTTGGAATAACATTCTGATCATGATTCGAAAATATCAACCAGTTTGGTACCATAGAGCCGGAAAAATCTTTTTTAAAGGCCGAACCCAAGTCTCAAATAAGCGCCCACAAAAAATAAGATTTTTCCAGAAATGCAACTTTTTGCAGATTTTGTGACTGATTTCGGTTTGGACCAACATTCTGATTATGATTCCAAAATTTCAGCCCGTTTGGTTTCATAGAACCTGATAAAATGGCTTTAAAAGTTCGAACCCAAGTCTCAAATTAACGCCCATACAAATTATGATATTTCGAGAAATGCATTTTTTTGGCGATTTTGTGACTGATTTAGGTTTGGAATAACATTCTGATCATGATTCCAAAATATGCACCAGTCTGGTACCATAGAGCCGGAAAAAATGTTTTTTAAAGGCCGAACCCAAGTCTCAAATAAGCGCCCATAAAAAATATGATTTTTCCAGAAATGCAACTTTTTGCAGATTTTGTGACTGATTTCGGTTTGGACCAACATTCTGATTATGATTCCAAAACTTCAGCCCGTTTGGTTTCAGAGAACCTGATAAAATGGCTTTAAAAGTTCGAACCCAAGTCTCAAATTAACGCCCATACAAATTATGATATTTCGAGAAATGCATTTTTTTGGCGATTATGTGACTGATTTCGGTTTGGAATAACATTCTGATCATTTTTCCAAAATATCAACCAGTTTGGTACCATAGAGCCGGAAAAATTTTTTTTTAAAGGCCGAACCCAAGTCTCAAATAAGCGCCCATAAAAAATATGATTTTTCCAGAAATGCAACTTTTTGCAGATTTTGTGACTGATTTCGGTTTGGACCAACATTCTGATTATGATTCCTAAACTTCAGCCCGTTTGGTTTCAGAGAACCTGATAAAATGGCTTTAAAAGTTCGAACCCAAGTCTCAAATTAACGCCCATACAAATTATGATATTTCGAGAAATGCATTTTTTTGGCGATTATGTGACTGATTTCGGTTTGGAATAACATTCTGATCATTTTTCCAAAATATCAACCAGTTTGGTACAATAGAGCCGGAAAAAATTTTTTTTAAAGGCCGAACCCAAGTCTCAAATAAGCGCCCATAAAAAATATGACTTTTCCAGAAATGCAACTTTTTGCAGATTTTGTGACTGATTTCGGTTTGGAATAATATTCTGATCATGATTCCAAAATATCAACCAGTTTGGGACCATAGAGCCGGAAAAAATGTTTTTTAAAGGCCGAACCCAAGTCTCAAATAAGCGCCCATAAAAAATATGATTTTTCCAGAAATGCAACTTTTTGCAGATTTTGTGACTGATTTCGGTTTGGAATAACATTCTGATCATGATTCCAATATATCAACCAGTTTGGTACCATAGAGCCGGAAAAAATATTTTTTAAAGGCCGAACCCAAGTCTCAAATAAGCGCCCATAAAAAATATGATTTTACCAGAAATGCAACTTTTTGCAGAACTTGTGACTGATTTCGGTTTGGATCAACATTCTGATTATGATTCCAAATTTTCAGCCCGTTTGGTTTCATTGAACCTGATAAAATGGCTTTTAAAGTTCGAACCCAAGTTTTTGAATTAATGCCAATAAAAAATACGATATTTCGAGAAATGCATTTTTTTGGCGATTTTGTGAATGATTTCGGTTTGGAATAACATTCTGATCATGATTCCAAAATATCAACCAGTTTGGTACCATAGAGCCGGAAAAAATGTTTTTTGAAGGCCGAACCCAAGTCCCAAATAAGCGCCCATAAAAAATATGATTTTACCAGAAATGCAACTTTTTGCAGAACTTGTGACTGATTTCGGTTTGGATCAACATTCTGATTATGATTCCAAAATATCAGCCCGTTTGGTTTCATAGAACCTGATAAAATGGCTTTTAAAGTTCGAACCCAAGTTTTTGTATTAATGCCAATAAAAAAGACGATATTTCGAGAAATGCATTTTTTTGGCGATTTTGTGACTGATTTCGGTTTGGAATAACATTCCGATCATGATTCCAATATATCAACCAGTTTGGTACCATAGAGCCGGAAAAAATGTTTTTTAATGGCCGAACCCAAGTCTCAAATAAGTGCCCATAAAAAATATGATTTTTCCAGAAATGCAACTTTTTGCAGATTTTGTGACTGATTTCGGTTTGGACCAACATTCTGAATATGATTCAAAAATTTCAGCCCGTTTGGTTTCATAGAACCTGATAAAATGGCTTTAAAAGTTCGAACCCAAGTCTCAAATAACGCCCATAAAAATTATGATTTTACCAGAAATGCATTTTTTGCAGATTTTGTCACTGATTTCGGTATGTGACAAGATTCTGATCATTGTCAGAATTTTCAGCCAGTTTGATTTCATATAGCCTGGAAAAATGTCTTTTAAAGTTCGAACCCGAGTCTCAATTGAGTGCCAATAAAAAATATGATTTTTCCAGAAATGCAACTTTTTGCAGATTTTGTGACTGATTTCGGTTTGGACCAACATTCTGATTATGATTCCAAAATTTCAGCCCGTTTGGTTTCATAGAACCTGATAAAATGGCTTTAAAAGTTCGAACCCAAGTCTCAAATAACGCCCATAAAATATATGATTTTTCCAGAAATGCATTTTTTGCAGATTTTGTCACTAATTTCGGTATGGGTCAAGATTCTGATCATTGTCACAATTTTCAGCCAGTTTGGTTTCATATAGCCTGGAAAAATGTCTTTGAAAGTTCGAACCCGAGTCACAATTGAGTGCCAATAAAAAATATGATTTTTCCGAAATTTCAGCCCGTTTAGTTTCAGAGAACCTGATAAAATGGCTTTAAAAGTTCGAACCCAAGTGTCAAATTAACGCCCATACAAATTATGATATTTCGAGAAAAGCATTTTTTTGGCGATTTTGTGACGGATTTCGGTTTGGAATAACATTCTGATCATGATTCCAATATATCAACCAGTTTCGTACCATAGAGCCGGAAAAAATGTTTTTTAAAGGCAGAACCCAAGTCTCAAATAAGTGCCCATAAAAAATATGATTTTTCCAGAAATGCAACTTTTTGCAGATTTTGTGACTGATTTCGGTTTGGACCAACATTCTGATTATGATTCCAAAATTTCAGCCCGTTTGGTTTCAGAGAACCTGATAAAATGGCTTTAAAAGTTCGAACCCAAGTCTCAAATTAACGCCCATACAAATTATGATATTTCGAGAAATGCATTTTTTTGGCGATTTTGTGACGGATTTCGGTTTGGAATAACATTCTGATCATGATTCCAATATATCAACCAGTTTCGTACCATAGAGCCGGAAAAAATGTTTTTTAAAGGCAGAACCCAAGTCTCAAATAAGTGCCCATAAAAAATATGATGTTTCCAGAAATGCAACTTTTTGCAGATTTTGTGACTGATTTCGGTTTGGACCAACATTCTGATTATGATTCCAAAATTTCAGCCCGTTTGGTTTCATAGAACCTGATAAAATGGCTTTAAAAGTTCGAACCCAAGTCTCAAATAACGCCCATAAAATATATGATTTTTCCAGAAAAGCATTTTTTGCAGATTTTGTCACTAATTTCGGTATGGGTCAAGATTCTGATCATTGTCACAATTTTCAGCCAGTTTGGTTTCATATAGCCTGGAAAAATGTCTTTGAAAGTTCGAACCCGAGTCACAATTGAGTGCCAATAAAAAATATGATTTTTCCAGAAATGCAACTTTTTGCAGATTTTAAGACAGATTTCGGTTTTGACCAACATTTTGATAATGATTCCGAAATTTCAGCCCGTTTAGTTTCAGAGAACCTGATAAAATGGCTTTAAAAGTTCGAACCCATGTCTCAAATTAACGCCCATACAAATTATGATATTTCGAGAAATGCATTTTTTTGGCGATTTTGTGACTGATTTCGGTTTGGAATAACATTCTGATCATGATTCTAAAATATCAACCAGTTTGGAACCATAGAGCCGAAAAAAATGATTTTTAAAGGCCGAACCCAAGTCTCAAATAAGCGCCCAAAAAAAATAAGATTTTTCCAGAAATGCAACTTTTTGCAGATTTTGTGACTGATTTCGGTTTGGACCAACATTCTGATTATGATTCCAAAATTTCAGCCCGTTTGGTTTCAGAGAACCTGAAAATGGCTTTAAAAGTTCGAACCCAAGTCTCAAATTAACGCCCATACAAATTATGATATTTCGAGAAAAGCATTTTTTTGGCGATTTTGTGACGGATTTCGGTTTGGAATAACATTCTGATCATGATTCCAATATATCAACCAGTTTCGTACCATAGAGCCGGAAAAAATGTTTTTTAAAGGCAGAACCCAAGTCTCAAATAAGTGCCCATAAAAAATATGATGTTTCCAGAAATGCAACTTTTTGCAGATTTTGTGACTGATTTCGGTTTGGACCAACATTCTGATTATGATTCCAAAATTTCAGCCCGTTTGGTTTCATAGAACCTGATAAAATGGCTTTAAACGTTCGAACCCAAGTATCAAATAACGCCCATACAAATTATGATATTTCGAGAAATGCATTTTTTTGGCGATTTTGTGACTGATTTAGGTTTGGAATAACATTCTGATCATGATTCCAAAATATGCACCAGTTTGGTACCATAGAGCCGGAAAAAATGTTTTTTAAAGGCCGAACCCAAGTCTCAAATAAGCGCCCATAAAAAATATGATTTTTCCAGAAATGCAACTTTTTGCTGAACTTGGGCCAGATTTCGGTTTGGACCAACATTCTGATTATGATTCCAAAATTTCAGCCCGTTTGGTTTCAGAGAACCTGATAAAATGGCTTTAAAAGTTCGAACCCAAGTCTCAAATTAACGCCCATACAAATTATGATATTTCGAGAAATGCATTTTTTTGGCGATTTTGTGACTGATTTCGGTTTGGAATAACATTCTGATCATGATTCCAAAATATCAACCAGTTTGGTACCATAGAGCCGGAAAAAATGTTTTTTAAAGGCCGAACCCAAGTCTCAAATAAGCGCCCATAAAAAATAAGATTTTTCCAGAAATGCAACTTTTTGCAGATTTTGTGACTGATTTCGGTTTGGACCAACATTCTGATTATGATTCCAAAATTTCAGCCCGTTTGGTTTCATAGAACCTGATAAAATGGCTTTAAAAGTTCGAACCCAAGTCTCAAATAACGCCCATAAAAATTATGATTTTTCCAGAAATGCATTTTTTGCAGATTTTGTCACTGATTTCGGTATGTGACAAGATTCTGATCATTGTCAGAATTTTCAGCCAGTTTGATTTCATATAGCCTGGAAAAATGTCTTTTAAAGTTCGAACCCGAGTCTCAATTGAGTGCCAATAAAAAATATGATTTTTCCAGAAATGCAACTTTTTGGAGATTTTGTGACTGATTTCGGTTTTGACCAACATTCTGATAATGATTCCGAAATTTCAGCCCGTTTAGTTTCAGAGAACCTGATAAAATGGCTTTAAAAGTTCGAACCCATGTCTCAAATTAACGCCCATACAAATTATGATATTTCGAGAAATGCATTTTTTTGGCGATTTTGTGACTGATTTCGGTTTGGAATAACATTCTGATCATGATTCCAATATATCAACCAGTTTGGTACAATAGAGCCGGAAAAAATTTTTTTTAAAGGCCGAACCCAAGTCTCAAATAAGCGCCCATAAAAAATATGATTTTTCCAGAAATGCAACTTTTTGCAGATCTTGTGACTGATTTCGGTTTGGAATAATATTCTGATCATGATTCCAAAATATCAACCAGTTTGGGACCATAGAGCCGGAAAAAATGTTTTTTAAAGGCCGAACCCAAGTCTCAAATAAGCGCCCATAAAAAATATGATTTTTCCAGAAATGCAACTTTTTGCAGATTTTGTGACTGATTTCGGTTTGGAATAACATTCTGATCATGATTCCAATATATCAACCAGTTTGGTACCATAGAGCCGGAAAAAATGTTTTTTAAAGGCCGAACCCAAGTCTCAAATAAGCGCCCATAAAAAATATGATTTTACCAGAAATGCAACTTTTTGCAGAACTTGTGACTGATTTCGGTTTGGATCAACATTCTGATTATGATTCCAAATTTTCAGCCCGTTTGGTTTCATTGAACCTGATAAAATGGCTTTTAAAGTTCGAACCCAAGTTTTTGAATTAATGCCAATAAAAAATACGATATTTCGAGAAATGCATTTTTTTGGCGATTTTGTGAATGATTTCGGTTTGGAATAACATTCTGATCATGATTCCAAAATATCAACCAGTTTGGTACCATAGAGCCGGAAAAAATGTTTTTTGAAGGCCGAACCCAAGTCCCAAATAAGCGCCCATAAAAAATATGATTTTACCAGAAATGCAACTTTTTGCAGAACTTGTGACTGATTTCGGTTTGGATCAACATTCTGATTATGATTCCAAAATATCAGCCCGTTTGGTTTCATAGAACCTGATAAAATGGCTTTTAAAGTTCGAACCCAAGTTTTTGTATTAATGCCAATAAAAAAGACGATATTTCGAGAAATGCATTTTTTTGGCGATTTTGTGACTGATTTCGGTTTGGAATAACATTCCGATCATGATTCCAATATATCAACCAGTTTGGTACCATAGAGCCGGAAAAAATGTTTTTTAATGGCCGAACCCAAGTCTCAAATAAGTGCCCATAAAAAATATGATTTTTCCAGAAATGCAACTTTTTGCAGATTTTGTGACTGATTTCGGTTTGGACCAACATTCTGAATATGATTCAAAAATTTCAGCCCGTTTGGTTTCATAGAACCTGATAAAATGGCTTTAAAAGTTCGAACCCAAGTCTCAAATAACGCCCATAAAAATTATGATTTTTCCAGAAATGCATTTTTTGCAGATTTTGTCACTGATTTCGGTATGTGACAAGATTCTGATCATTGTCAGAATTTTCAGCCAGTTTGATTTCATATAGCCTGGAAAAATGTCTTTTAAAGTTCGAACCCGAGTCTCAATTGAGTGCCAATAAAAAATATGATTTTTCCAGAAATGCAACTTTTTGGAGATTTTGTGACTGATTTCGGTTTGGACCAACATTCTGATTATGATTCCAAAATTTCAGCCCGTTTGGTTTCATAGAACCTGATAAAATGGCTTTAAAAGTTCGAACCCAAGTCTCAAATAACGCCCATAAAAAATATTTATTTTTCCAGAAATGCTTTTTTTGCAGATTTTGTCACTAATTTCGGTATGGGTCAAGATTCTGATCATTGTCACAATTTTCAGCCAGTTTGGTTTCATATAGCCTGGAAAAATGTCTTTGAAAGTTCGAACCCGAGTCACAATTGAGTGCCAATAAAAAATATGATTTTTCCAGAAATGCAACTTTTTGCAGATTTTAAGACAGATTTCGGTTTTGACCAACATTCTGATAATGATTCCGAAATTTCAGCCCGTTTAGTTTCAGAGAACCTGATAAAATGGCTTTTAAAGTTCGAACCCATGTCTCAAATTAACGCCCATACAAATTATGATATTTCGAGAAATGCATTTTTTTGGCGATTTTGTGACTGATTTCGGTTTGGAATAACATTCTGATCATGATTCTAAAATATCAACCAGTTTGGTACCATAGAGCCGAAAAAAATGTTTTTTAAAGGCCGAACCCAAGTCTCAAATAAGCGCCCATAAAAAATAAGATTTTTCCAGAAATGCAACTTTTTGCAGATTTTGTGACTGATTTCGGTTTGGACCAACATTCTGATTATGATTCCAAAATTTCAGCCCGTTTGGTTTCAGAGAACCTGATAAAATGGCTTTAAAAGTTCGAACCCAAGTGTCAAATTAACGCCCATACAAATTATGATATTTCGAGAAAAGCATTTTTTTGGCGATTTTGTGACGGATTTCGGTTTGGAATAACATTCTGATCATGATTCCAATATATCAACCAGTTTCGTACCATAGAGCCGGAAAAAATGTTTTTTAAAGGCAGAACCCAAGTCTCAAATAAGTGCCCATAAAAAATATGATGTTTCCAGAAATGCAACTTTTTGCAGATTTTGTGACTGATTTCGGTTTGGACCAACATTCTGATTATGATTCCAAAATTTCAGCCCGTTTGGTTTCATAGAACCTGATAAAATGGCTTTAAACGTTCGAACCCAAGTATCAAATAACGCCCATACAAATTATGATATTTCGAGAAATGCATTTTTTTGGCGATTTTGTGACTGATTTAGGTTTGGAATAACATTCTGATCATGATTCCAAAATATGCACCAGTTTGGTACCATAGAGCCGGAAAAAATGTTTTTTAAAGGCCGAACCCAAGTCTCAAATAAGCGCCCATAAAAAATATGATTTTTCCAGAAATGCAACTTTTTGCTGAACTTGGGCCAGATTTCGGTTTGGACCAACATTCTGATTATGATTCCAAAATTTCAGCCCGTTTGGTTTCAGAGAACCTGATAAAATGGCTTTAAAAGTTCGAACCCAAGTCTCAAATTAACGCCCATACAAATTATGATATTTCGAGAAATGCATTTTTTTGGCGATTTTGTTACTGATTTCGGTTTGGAATAACATTCTGATCATGATTCCAAAATATCAACCAGTTTGGTACCATAGAGCCGGAAAAAATGTTTTTTAAAGGCCGAACCCAAGTCTCTAATAAGCGCCCATAAAAAATAAGATTTTTCCAGAAATGCAACTTTTTGCAGATTTTGTGACTGATTTCGGTTTGGACCAACATTCTGATTATGATTCCAAAATTTCAGCCCGTTTGGTTTCAGAGAACCTGATAAAATGGCTTTAAAAGTTCGAACCCAAGTCTCAAATAACGCCCATAAAATATATGATTTTTCCAGAAATGCATTTTTTGCAGATTTTGTCACTAATTTCGGTATGGGTCAAGATTCTGATCATTGTCACAATTTTCAGCCAGTTTGGTTTCATATAGCCTGGAAAAATGTCTTTGAAAGTTCGAACCCGAGTCACAATTGAGTGCCAATAAAAAATATGATTTTTCCAGAAATGCAACTTTTTGCAGATTTTAAGACAGATTTCGGTGTTGACCAACATTCTGATAATGATTCCGAAATTTCAGCCCGTTTAGTTTCAGAGAACCTGATAAAATGGCTTTAAAAGTTCGAACCCAAGTCTCAAATTAACGCCCATACAAATTATGATATTTCGAGAAATGCATTTTTTTGGCGATTTTGTGACTGATTTCGGTTTGGAATAACATTCTGATCATGATTCCAAAATATCAACCAGTTTGGTACCATAGAGCCGGAAAAATGTTTTTTAAAGGCCGAACCCAAGTCTCAAATAAGCGCCCATAAAAAATATGATTTTTCCAGAAATGCAACTTTTTGCTGAACTTGGGCCAGATTTCGGTTTGGACCAACATTCTGATTATGATTCCAAAATTTCAGCCCGTTTGGTTTCAGAGAACCTGATAAAATGGCTTTAAAAGTTCGAACCCAAGTCTCAAATTAACGCCCATACAAATTATGATATTTCGAGAAATGCATTTTTTTGGCGATTTTGTGACTGATTTCGGTTTGGAATAACATTCTGATCATGATTCCAAAATATCAACCAGTTTGGTACCATAGAGCCGGAAAAAATGTTTTTTAAAGGCCGAACCCAAGTCTCAAATAAGCGCCCATAAAAAATATGATTTTTCCAGAAATGCAACTTTTTGCTGAACTTGGGCCAGATTTCGGTTTGGACCAACATTCTGATTATGATTCCAAAATTTCAGCCCGTTTGGTTTCAGAGAACCTGATAAAATGGCTTTAAAAGTTCGAACCCAAGTCTCAAATTAACGCCCATACAAATTATGATATTTCGAGAAATGCATTTTTTTGGCGATTTTGTGACTGATTTCGGTTTGGAATAACATTCTGATCATGATTCCAAAATATCAACCAGTTTGGTACCATAGAGCCGGAAAAAATGTTTTTTAAAGGCCGAACCCAAGTCTCAAATAAGCGCCCATAAAAAATAAGATTTTTCCAGAAATGCAACTTTTTGCAGATTTTGTGACTGATTTCGGTTTGGACCAACATTCTGATTATGATTCCAAAATTTCAGCCCGTTTGGTTTCAGAGAACCTGATAAAATGGCTTTAAAAGTTCGAACCCAAGTCTCAAATTAACGCCCATACAAATTATGATATTTCGAGAAATGCAACTTTTTGCAGATTTTGTGACTGATTTCGGTTAAGAATAACATTCTGATCATGATTCCAAATTATCAACAGTTTGGTACCATAGAGCCGGAAAAAATGTTTTATAAAGGCCGAACCCAAGTCTCTAATAAAAGTCCATAAAAAATATGATTTTTCCAGAAATGCAACTTTTTAAAGATTTTGTGTATGATTTCAGTTTGGACAAAGATTCTGATCATGATTTCAAAATTTCAGCCCGTTTAGTTTCATAGAATCTGATAAAATGGCTTTAAAAGTTCGAACCCAAGTCTCAAATAAGCGCCCATAAAAATATGATTTTTCCAGAAATGCACCTTTTTGCAGATGTTGTGACTGAATTCGGTTTGGACCAATATTCTGATTATGATTCCAAATTTTCAGCCCGATTGGTTTTATAGAACCTGATAAAATGGCTTTAAAGTTCGAACCCAAGTTTTAAATTAACGCCAATAAAATAAGACGATATTTCGAGAAATGCATTTTTTTGGCGATTTTGTGACTAATTTCGGTTTGGAATAACATTCTGATCATGATTCCAATATATCAAGCAGTTTGGTACCATAGAGCCGGAAAAAATGTTTTTTAAAGGCCGAACCCATGTATAAAATAAGCGCCCATAAAAAATATGATTTTTCCAGAAATGCAACTTTTTGCAGAACTTGTGCCCGATTTCGGTTTGGACCAACATTCTGATTATGATTCCAAAATTTCAGCCCGTTTGGTTTCATAGAACCTGATAAAATGGCTTTAAAAGTTCGGACCCAAGTCTCAAATTAACGCCCATACAAATTATGATATTTCGAGATATGCATTTTTTTGAAGATTTTTTGACTGATTTCGGTATGGGACAAGATTCTGATCATTGTCAGAATTTTCAGCCAGTTTGGTTTCATATAGCCTGGTAAAATGTCTTTTAAAGTTCGAACCCGAGTCTCAATAGAGTGCCAAGAAAAAATATGATTTTTCCAGAAATGCAACTTTTTGCAGATTTTGTGACTGATTTCGGTTTGGACCAACATTCTGATTATGATTCCAAAATTTCAGCCCGTTTGGTTTCAGAGAACCTGATAAAATGGCTTTAAAAGTTCGAACCCAAGTCTCAAATTAACGCCCATACAAATTATGATATTTCGAGAAATGCATTTTTTTGGCGATTTTGTGACTGATTTCGGTTTGGAATAAAATTCTGATCATGATTCCAAAATATCAACCAGTTTGGTACCATAGAGCCGGAAAAATGTTTTTTAAAGGCCGAACCCAAGTCTCAAATAAGCGCCCATAAAAAATATGATTTTTCCAGAAATGCAACTTTTTGCTGAACTTGGGCCAGATTTCGGTTTGGACCAACATTCTGATTATGATTCCGAAATTTCAGCCCGTTTGGTTTCAGAGAACCTGATAAAATGGCTTTAAAAGTTCGAACCCAAGTCTCAAATTAAAGCCCATACAAATTATGATATTTCGAGAAATGCATTTTTTTGGCGATTTTGTGACGGATTTCGGTTTGGAATAAAATTCTGATCATGATTCCAAAATATCAACCAGTTTGGTACCATAGAGCCGGAAAAATGTTTTTTAAAGGCCGAACCCAAGTCTCAATTAAGCGCCCATAAAAAATATGATTTTTCCAGAAATGCAACTTTTTGCTGAACTTGGGCCTGATTTCGGTTTGGACCAACATTCTGATTATGATTCCAAAATTTCAGCCCGTTTGGTTTCAGAGAACCTGATAAAATGGCTTTAAAAGTTCGAACCCAAGTCTCAAATTAACGCCCATACAAATTATGATATTTCGAGAAATGCATTTTTTTGGCGATTTTGTGACGGATTTCGGTTTGGAATAACATTCTGATCATGATTCCAAAATATCAACCAGTTTGGTACCATAGAGCCGGAAAAAATGTTTTTTAAAGGCCGAACCCAAGTCTCTAATAAGCGCCCATAAAAAATAAGATTTTTCCAGAAATGCAACTTTTTGCAGATTTTGTGACTGATTTCGGTTTGGACCAACATTCTGATTATGATTCCAAAATTTCAGCCCGTTTGGTTTTAGAGAACCTGATAAAATGTCTTTTAAAGTTCGAACCCGAGTCTCAATAGAGTGCCAAGAAAAAATATGATTTTTCCAGAAATGCAACTTTTTGCAGATTTTGTGACTGATTTCGGTTTGGACCAACATTCTGATTATGATTCCAAAATTTCAGCCCGTTTGGTTTCAGAGAACCTGATAAAATGGCTTTAAAAGTTCGAACCCAAGTCTCAAATTAACGCCCATACAAATTATGATATTTCGAGAAATGCATTTTTTTGGCGATTTTGTGACGGATTTCGGTTTGGAATAACATTCTGATCATGATTCCAAAATATCAACCAGTTTGGTACCATAGAGCCGGAAAAATGTTTTTTAAAGGCCGAACCCAAGTCTCAAATAAGCGCCCACAAAAAATAAGATTTTTCCAGAAATGCAACTTTTTGCAGATTTTGTGACTGATTTCGGTTTGGACCAACATTCTGATTATGATTCCAAAATTTCAGCCCGTTTGGTTTCATAGAACCTGATAAAATGGCTTTAAAAGTTCGAACCCAAGTCTCAAATTAACGCCCATACAAATTATGATATTTCGAGAAATGCATTTTTTTGGCGATTTTGTGACTGATTTCGGTTTGGAATAACATTCTGATCATGATTCCAAAATATCAACCAGTTTGGTACCATAGAGCCGGAAAAATGTTTTTTAAAGGCCGAACCCAAGTCTCAAATAAGCGCCCATAAAAAATATGATTTTTCCAGAAATGCAACTTTTTGCTGATTTTGTGACTGATTTCGGTTTGGACCAACATTCTGATTATGATTCCAAAATTTCAGCCCGTTTGGTTTCAGAGAACCTGATAAAATGGCTTTAAAAGTTCGAACCCAAGTCTCAAATTAACGCCCATACAAATTATGATATTTCGAGAAATGCATTTTTTTGGCGATTTTGTGACGGATTTCGGTTTGGAATAACATTCTGATCATGATTCCAAAATATCAACCAGTTTGGTACCATAGAGCCGGAAAAATGTTTTTTAAAGGCCGAACCCAAGTCTCAAATAAGCGCCCATAAAAAATATGATTTTTCCAGAAATGCAACTTTTTGCTGAACTTGGGCCAGATTTCGGTTTGGACCACCATTCTGATTATGATTCCAAAATTTCAGCCCGTTTGGTTTCAGAGAACCTGATAAAATGGCTTTAAAAGTTCGAACCCAAGTCTCAAATTAACCCTCATACAAATTATGATATTTCGAGAAATGCATTTTTTTGGCGATTTTGTGACTGATTTCGGTTTGGAATAACATTCTGATCATGATTCCAAAATATCAACCAGTTTGGTACCATAGAGCCGGAAAAATGTTTTTTAAAGGCCGAACCCAAGTCTCAAATAAGCGCCCATAAAAAATATGATTTTTCCAGAAATGCAACTTTTTGCTGAACTTGGGCCTGATTTCGGTTTGGACCAACATTCTGATTATGATTCCAAAATTTCAGCCCGTTTGGTTTCAGAGAACCTGATAAAATGGCTTTAAAAGTTCGAACCCAAGTCTCAAATTAACGCCCATACAAATTATGATATTTCGAGAAATGCATTTTTTTGGCGATTTTGTGACGGATTTCGGTTTGGAATAACATTCTGATCATGATTCCAAAACATCAACCAGTTTGGTACCATAGAGCCGGAAAAATGTTTTTTAAAGGCCGAACCCAAGTCTCAAATAAGCGCCCACAAAAAATAAGATTTTTCCAGAAATGCAACTTTTTGCAGATTTTGTGACTGATTTCGGTTTGGACCAACATTCTGATTATGATTCCAAAATTTCAGCCCGTTTGGTTTCATAGAACCTGATAAAATGGCTTTAAAAGTTCGAACCCAAGTCTCAAATTAACGCCCATACAAATTATGATATTTCGAGAAATGCATTTTTTTGGCGATTTTGTGACTGATTTTGGTTTGGAATAACATTCTGATCATGATTCCAAAATATCAACCAGTTTGGTACCATAGAGCCGGAAAAATGTTTTTTAAAGGCCGAACCCAAGTCGCAAATAAGCGCCCATAAAAAATATGATTTTTCCAGAAATGCAACTTTTTGCTGAACTTGGGCTTGATTTCGGTTTGGACCAACATTCTGATTATGATTCCAAAATTTCAGCCCGTTTGGTTTCAGAGAACCTGATAAAATGGCTTTAAAAGTTCGAACCCAAGTCTCAAATTAACGCCCATACAAATTATGATATTTCGAGAAATGCATTTTTTTGGCGATTATGTGGCTGATTTCGGTTTGGAATAACATTCTGATCATTTTTCCAAAATATCAACCAGTTTGGTACCATAGAGCCGGAAAAAATTTTTTTTAAAGGCCGAACCCAAGTCTCAAATAAGCGCCCATAAAAAATATGATTTTTCCAGAAATGCAACTTTTTGCAGATTTTGTGACTGATTTCGGTTTGGACCAACATTCTGATTATGATTCCAAAACTTCAGCCCGTTTGGTTTCAGAGAACCTGATAAAATGGCTTTAAAAGTTCGAACCCAAGTCTCAAATTAACGCCCATACAAATTATGATATTTCGAGAAATGCATTTTTTTGGCGATTATGTGACTGATTTCGGTTTGGAATAACATTCTGATCATTTTTCCAAAATATCAACCAGTTTGGTACCATAGAGCCGGAAAAAAATTTTTTTAAAGGCCGAACCCAAGTCTCAAATAAGCGCCCATAAAAAATATGATTTTTCCAGAAATGCAACTTTTTGCAGATTTTGTGACTGATTTCGGTTTGGAATAACATTCTGATCATGATTCCAAAATATCAACCAGTTTGGTACCATAGAGCCGGAAAAAATGTTTTTTAAAGGCCGAACCCAAGTCTCAAATAAGCGCCCATAAAAAATATGATTTTTCCAGAAATGCAACTTTTTGCTGATTTTGTGACTGATTTCGGTTTGGACCAACATTCTGATTATGATTCCAAAATTTCAGCCCGTTTGGTTTCAGAGAACCTGATAAAATGGCTTTAAAAGTTCGAACCCAAGTCTCAAATTAACGCCCATACAAATTATGATATTTCGAGAAATGCATTTTTTTGGCGATTTTGTGACGGATTTCGGTTTGGAATAACATTCTGATCATGATTCCAAAATATCAACCAGTTTGGTACCATAGAGCCGGAAAAATGTTTTTTAAAGGCCGAACCCAAGTCTCAAATAAGCGCCCATAAAAAATATGATTTTTCCAGAAATGCAACTTTTTGCTGAACTTGGGCCAGATTTCGGTTTGGACCACCATTCTGATTATGATTCCAAAATTTCAGCCCGTTTGGTTTCAGAGAACCTGATAAAATGGCTTTAAAAGTTCGAACCCAAGTCTCAAATTAACCCTCATACAAATTATGATATTTCGAGAAATGCATTTTTTTGGCGATTTTGTGACTGATTTCGGTTTGGAATAACATTCTGATCATGATTCCAAAATATCAACCAGTTTGGTACCATAGAGCCGGAAAAATGTTTTTTAAAGGCCGAACCCAAGTCTCAAATAAGCGCCCATAAAAAATATGATTTTTCCAGAAATGCAACTTTTTGCTGAACTTGGGCCTGATTTCGGTTTGGACCAACATTCTGATTATGATTCCAAAATTTCAGCCCGTTTGGTTTCAGAGAACCTGATAAAATGGCTTTAAAAGTTCGAACCCAAGTCTCAAATTAACGCCCATACAAATTATGATATTTCGAGAAATGCATTTTTTTGGCGATTTTGTGACGGATTTCGGTTTGGAATAACATTCTGATCATGATTCCAAAACATCAACCAGTTTGGTACCATAGAGCCGGAAAAATGTTTTTTAAAGGCCGAACCCAAGTCTCAAATAAGCGCCCACAAAAAATAAGATTTTTCCAGAAATGCAACTTTTTGCAGATTTTGTGACTGATTTCGGTTTGGACCAACATTCTGATTATGATTCCAAAATTTCAGCCCGTTTGGTTTCATAGAACCTGATAAAATGGCTTTAAAAGTTCGAACCCAAGTCTCAAATTAACGCCCATACAAATTATGATATTTCGAGAAATGCATTTTTTTGGCGATTTTGTGACTGATTTTGGTTTGGAATAACATTCTGATCATGATTCCAAAATATCAACCAGTTTGGTACCATAGAGCCGGAAAAATGTTTTTTAAAGGCCGAACCCAAGTCGCAAATAAGCGCCCATAAAAAATATGATTTTTCCAGAAATGCAACTTTTTGCTGAACTTGGGCTTGATTTCGGTTTGGACCAACATTCTGATTATGATTCCAAAATTTCAGCCCGTTTGGTTTCAGAGAACCTGATAAAATGGCTTTAAAAGTTCGAACCCAAGTCTCAAATTAACGCCCATACAAATTATGATATTTCGAGAAATGCATTTTTTTGGC
This sequence comes from Hesperophylax magnus, assembly GCA_026573805.1. Lineage (NCBI taxonomy): Eukaryota > Metazoa > Arthropoda > Insecta > Trichoptera > Limnephilidae > Hesperophylax > Hesperophylax magnus. The sequence goes on from JAIUSX010000016.1 coordinate 949,467, forward strand.
GATTATGTGACTGATTTCGGTTTGGAATAACATTCTGATCATTTTTCCAAAATATCAACCAGTTTGGTACCATAGAGCCGGAAAAAATTTTTTTTAAAGGCCGAACCCAAGTCTCAAATAAGCGCCCATAAAAAATATGATTTTTCCAGAAATGCAACTTTTTGCAGATTTTGTGACTGATTTCGGTTTGGACCAACATTCTGATTATGATTCCAAAACTTCAGCCCGTTTGGTTTCAGAGAACCTGATAAAATGGCTTTAAAAGTTCGAACCCAAGTCTCAAATTAACGCCCATACAAATTATGATATTTCGAGAAATGCATTTTTTTGGCGATTATGTGACTGATTTCGGTTTGGAATAACATTCTGATCATTTTTCCAAAATATCAACCAGTTTGGTACCATAGAGCCGGAAAAAAATTTTTTTAAAGGCCGAACCCAAGTCTCAAATAAGCGCCCATAAAAAATATGATTTTTCCAGAAATGCAACTTTTTGCAGATTTTGTGACTGATTTCGGTTTGGAATAACATTCTGATCATGATTCCAAAATATCAACCAGTTTGGTACCATAGAGCCGGAAAAAATGTTTTTTAAAGGCCGAACCCAAGTCTCAAATAAGCGCCCATAAAAAATATGATTTTTCCAGAAATGCAACTTTTTGCAGATTTTGTGACTGATTTCGGTTTGGAATAACATTCTGATCATGATTCCAAAATATCAACCAGTTTGGTACCATAGAGCCGGAAAAATGTTTTTTAAAGGCCGAACCCAAGTCTCAAATAAGCGCCCATAAAAAATATGATTTTTCCAGAAATGCAACTTTTTGCTGAACTTAGGCCTGATTTCGGTTTGGACCAACATTCTGATTATGATTCCAAAATTTCAGCCCGTTTGGTTTTAGAGAACCTGATAAAATGTCTTTTAAAGTTCGAACCCGAGTCTCAATAGAGTGCCAAGAAAAAATATGATTTTTCCAGAAATGCAACTTTTTGCAGATTTTGTGACTGATTTCGGTTTGGACCAACATTCTGATTATGATTCCAAAATTTCAGCCCGTTTGGTTTCAGAGAACCTGATAAAATGGCTTTAAAAGTTCGAACCCAAGTCTCAAATTAACGCCCATACAAATTATGATATTTCGAGAAATGCATTTTTTTGGCGATTATGTGACTGATTTCGGTTTGGAATAACATTCTGATCATTTTTCCAAAATATCAACCAGTTTGGTACCATAGAGCCGAAAAAAATTTTTTTTAAAGGCCGAACCCAAGTCTCAAATAAGCGCCCATAAAAAATATGATTTTTCCAGAAATGCAACTTTTTGCAGATTTTGTGACTGATTTCGGTTTGGACCAACATTCTGATTATGATTCCAAAACTTCAGCCCGTTTGGTTTCAGAGAACCTGATAAAATGGCTTTAAAAGTTCGAACCCAAGTCTCAAATTAACGCCCATACAAATTATGATATTTCGAGAAATGCATTTTTTTGGCGATTATGTGACTGATTTCGGTTTGGAATAACATTCTGATCATTTTTCCAAAATATCAACCAGTTTGGTACCATAGAGCCGGAAAAAAATTTTTTTAAAGGCCGAACCCAAGTCTCAAATAAGCGCCCATAAAAAATATGATTTTTCCAGAAATGCAACTTTTTGCAGATTTTGTGACTGATTTCGGTTTGGAATAACATTCTGATCATGATTCCAAAATATCAACCAGTTTGGTACCATAGAGCCGGAAAAAATGTTTTTTAAAGGCCGAACCCAAGTCTCAAATAAGCGCCCATAAAAAATATGATTTTTCCAGAAATGCAACTTTTTGCTGATTTTGTGACTGATTTCGGTTTGGACCAACATTCTGATTATGATTCCAAAATTTCAGCCCGTTTGGTTTCAGAGAACCTGATAAAATGGCTTTAAAAGTTCGAACCCAAGTCTCAAATTAACGCCCATACAAATTATGATATTTCGAGAAATGCATTTTTTTGGCGATTTTGTGACGGATTTCGGTTTGGAATAACATTCTGATCATGATTCCAAAATATCAACCAGTTTGGTACCATAGAGCCGGAAAAATGTTTTTTAAAGGCCGAACCCAAGTCTCAAATAAGCGCCCATAAAAAATATGATTTTTCCAGAAATGCAACTTTTTGCTGAACTTGGGCCAGATTTCGGTTTGGACCACCATTCTGATTATGATTCCAAAATTTCAGCCCGTTTGGTTTCAGAGAACCTGATAAAATGGCTTTAAAAGTTCGAACCCAAGTCTCAAATTAACCCTCATACAAATTATGATATTTCGAGAAATGCATTTTTTTGGCGATTTTGTGACTGATTTCGGTTTGGAATAACATTCTGATCATGATTCCAAAATATCAACCAGTTTGGTACCATAGAGCCGGAAAAATGTTTTTTAAAGGCCGAACCCAAGTCTCAAATAAGCGCCCATAAAAAATATGATTTTTCCAGAAATGCAACTTTTTGCTGAACTTGGGCCTGATTTCGGTTTGGACCAACATTCTGATTATGATTCCAAAATTTCAGCCCGTTTGGTTTCAGAGAACCTGATAAAATGGCTTTAAAAGTTCGAACCCAAGTCTCAAATTAACGCCCATACAAATTATGATATTTCGAGAAATGCATTTTTTTGGCGATTTTGTGACGGATTTCGGTTTGGAATAACATTCTGATCATGATTCCAAAACATCAACCAGTTTGGTACCATAGAGCCGGAAAAATGTTTTTTAAAAGCCGAACCCAAGTCTCAAATAAGCGCCCACAAAAAATAAGATTTTTCCAGAAATGCAACTTTTTGCAGATTTTGTGACTGATTTCGGTTTGGACCAACATTCTGATTATGATTCCAAAATTTCAGCCCGTTTGGTTTCATAGAACCTGATAAAATGGCTTTAAAAGTTCGAACCCAAGTCTCAAATTAACGCCCATACAAATTATGATATTTCGAGAAATGCATTTTTTTGGCGATTTTGTGACTGATTTTGGTTTGGAATAACATTCTGATCATGATTCCAAAATATCAACCAGTTTGGTACCATAGAGCCGGAAAAATGTTTTTTAAAGGCCGAACCCAAGTCGCAAATAAGCGCCCATAAAAAATATGATTTTTCCAGAAATGCAACTTTTTGCTGAACTTGGGCTTGATTTCGGTTTGGACCAACATTCTGATTATGATTCCAAAATTTCAGCCCGTTTGGTTTCAGAGAACCTGATAAAATGGCTTTAAAAGTTCGAACCCAAGTCTCAAATTAACGCCCATACAAATTATGATATTTCGAGAAATGCATTTTTTTGGCGATTATGTGACTGATTTCGGTTTGGAATAACATTCTGATCATTTTTCCAAAATATCAACCAGTTTGGTACCATAGAGCCGGAAAAAATTTTTTTTAAAGGCCGAACCCAAGTCTCAAATAAGCGCCCATAAAAAATATGATTTTTCCAGAAATGCAACTTTTTGCAGATTTTGTGACTGATTTCGGTTTGGACCAACATTCTGATTATGATTCCAAAACTTCAGCCCGTTTGGTTTCAGAGAACCTGATAAAATGGCTTTAAAAGTTCGAACCCAAGTCTCAAATTAACGCCCATACAAATTATGATATTTCGAGAAATGCATTTTTTTGGCGATTATGTGACTGATTTCGGTTTGGAATAACATTCTGATCATTTTTCCAAAATATCAACCAGTTTGGTACCATAGAGCCGGAAAAAATTTTTTTTAAAGGCCGAACCCAAGTCTCAAATAAGCGCCCATAAAAAATATGATTTTTCCAGAAATGCAACTTTTTGCAGATTTTGTGACTGATTTCGGTTTGGAATAACATTCTGATCATGATTCCAAAATATCAACCAGTTTGGTACCATAGAGCCGGAAAAAATGTTTTTTAAAGGCCGAACCCAAGTCTCAAATAAGCGCCCATAAAAAATATGATTTTTCCAGAAATGCAACTTTTTGCAGATTTTGTGACTGATTTCGGTTTGGAATAACATTCTGATCATGATTCCAAAATATCAACCAGTTTGGTACCATAGAGCCGGAAAAATGTTTTTTAAAGGCCGAACCCAAGTCTCAAATAAGCGCCCATAAAAAATATGATTTTTCCAGAAATGCAACTTTTTGCTGAACTTAGGCCTGATTTCGGTTTGGACCAACATTCTGATTATGATTCCAAAATTTCAGCCCGTTTGGTTTTAGAGAACCTGATAAAATGTCTTTTAAAGTTCGAACCCGAGTCTCAATAGAGTGCCAAGAAAAAATATGATTTTTCCAGAAATGCAACTTTTTGCAGATTTTGTGACTGATTTCGGTTTGGACCAACATTCTGATTATGATTCCAAAATTTCAGCCCGTTTGGTTTCAGAGAACCTGATAAAATGGCTTTAAAAGTTCGAACCCAAGTCTCAAATTAACGCCCATACAAATTATGATATTTCGAGAAATGCATTTTTTTGGCGATTTTGTGACGGATTTCGGTTTGGAATAACATTCTGATCATGATTCGAAAATATCAACCAGTTTGGTACCATAGAGCCGGAAAAATCTTTTTTAAAGGCCGAACCCAAGTCTCAAATAAGCGCCCACAAAAAATAAGATTTTTCCAGAAATGCAACTTTTTGCAGATTTTGTGACTGATTTCGGTTTGGACCAACATTCTGATTATGATTCCAAAATTTCAGCCCGTTTGGTTTCATAGAACCTGATAAAATGGCTTTAAAAGTTCGAACCCAAGTCTCAAATTAACGCCCATACAAATTATGATATTTCGAGAAATGCATTTTTTTGGCGATTTTGTGACTGATTTTGGTTTGGAATAACATTCTGATCATGATTCCAAAATATCATCCAGTTTGGTACCATAGAGCCGGAAAAATGTTTTTTAAAGGCCGAACCCAAGTCTCAAATAAGCGCCCATAAAAAATATGATTTTTCCAGAAATGCAACTTTTTGCTGAACTTGGGCCAGATTTCGGTTTGGACCAACATTCTGATTATGATTCCAAAATTTCAGCCCGTTTGGTTTCAGAGAACCTGATAAAATGGCTTTAAAAGTTCGAACCCAAGTCTCAAATTAACGCCCATACATATTATGATATTTCGAGAAATGCATTTTTTTGGCGATTTTGTGACGGATTTCGGTTTGGAATAACATTCTGATCATGATTCCAAAATATCAACCAGTTTGGTACCATAGAGCCGGAAAAATGTTTTTTAAAGGCCGAACCCAAGTCGCAAATAAGCGCCCATAAAAAATATGATTTTTCCAGAAATGCAACTTTTTGCTGAACTTGGGCTTGATTTCGGTTTGGACCAACATTCTGATTATGATTCCAAAATTTCAGCCCGTTTGGTTTCAGAGAACCTGATAAAATGGCTTTAAAAGTTCGAACCCAAGTCTCAAATTAACGCCCATACAAATTATGATATTTCGAGAAATGCATTTTTTTGGCGATTATGTGACTGATTTCGGTTTGGAATAACATTCTGATCATTTTTCCAAAATATCAACCAGTTTGGTACCATAGAGCCGGAAAAAATTTTTTTTAAAGGCCGAACCCAAGTCTCAAATAAGCGCCCATAAAAAATATGATTTTTCCAGAAATGCAACTTTTTGCAGATTTTGTGACTGATTTCGGTTTGGACCAACATTCTGATTATGATTCCAAAACTTCAGCCCGTTTGGTTTCAGAGAACCTGATAAAATGGCTTTAAAAGTTCGAACCCAAGTCTCAAATTAACGCCCATACAAATTATGATATTTCGAGAAATGCATTTTTTTGGCGATTATGTGACTGATTTCGGTTTGGAATAACATTCTGATCATTTTTCCAAAATATCACCCAGTTTGGTACCATAGAGCCGGAAAAAAATTTTTTTAAAGGCCGAACCCAAGTCTCAAATAAGCGCCCATAAAAAATATGATTTTTCCAGAAATGCAACTTTTTGCAGATTTTGTGACTGATTTCGGTTTGGAATAACATTCTGATCATGATTCCAAAATATCAACCAGTTTGGTACCATAGAGCCGGAAAAAATGTTTTTTAAAGGCCGAACCCAAGTCTCAAATAAGCGCCCATAAAAAATATGATTTTTCAAGAAATGCAACTTTTTGCAGATTTTGTGACTGATTTCGGTTTGGAATAACATTCTGATCATGATTCCAAAATATCAACCAGTTTGGTACCATAGAGCCGGAAAAATGTTTTTTAAAGGCCGAACCCAAGTCTCAAATAAGCGCCCACAAAAAATAAGATTTTTCCAGAAATGCAACTTTTTGCAGATTTTGTGACTGATTTCGGTTTGGACCAACATTCTGATTATGATTCCAAAATTTCAGCCCGTTTGGTTTCATAGAACCTGATAAAATGGCTTTAAAAGTTCGAACCCAAGTCTCAAATTAACGCCCATACAAATTATGATATTTCGAGAAATGCATTTTTTTGGCGATTTTGTGACTGATTTCGGTTTGGAATAACATTCTGATCATGATTCCAAAATATCAACCAGTTTGGTACCATAGAGCCGGAAAAATGTTTTTTAAAGGCCGAACCCAAGTCTCAAATAAGCGCCCATAAAAAATATGATTTTTCCAGAAATGCAACTTTTTGCTGATTTTGTGACTGATTTCGGTTTGGACCAACATTCTGATTATGATTCCAAAATTTCAGCCCGTTTGGTTTCAGAGAACCTGATAAAATGGCTTTAAAAGTTCGAACCCAAGTCTCAAATTAACGCCCATACAAATTATGATATTTCGAGAAATGCATTTTTTTGGCGATTTTGTGACGGATTTCGGTTTGGAATAACATTCTGATCATGATTCCAAAATATCAACCAGTTTGGTACCATAGAGCCGGAAAAATGTTTTTTAAAGGCCGAACCCAAGTCTCAAATAATCGCCCATAAAAAATATGATTTTTCCAGAAATGCAACTTTTTGCTGAACTTGGGCCTGATTTCGGTTTGGACCAACATTCTGATTATGATTCCAAAATTTCAGCCTGTTTGGTTTCAGAGAACCTGATAAAATGGCTTTAAAAGTTGGAACCCAAGTCTCAAATTAACGCCCATACAAATTATGATATTTCGAGAAATGCATTTTTTTGGCGATTTTGTGACGGATTTCGGTTTGGAATAACATTCTGATCATGATTCGAAAATATCAACCAGTTTGGTACCATAGAGCCGGAAAAATCTTTTTTAAAGGCCGAACCCAAGTCTCAAATAAGCGCCCACAAAAAATAAGATTTTTCCAGAAATGCAACTTTTTGCAGATTTTGTGACTGATTTCGGTTTGGACCAACATTCTGATTATGATTCCAAAATTTCAGCCCGTTTGGTTTCATAGAACCTGATAAAATGGCTTTAAAAGTTCGAACCCAAGTCTCAAATTAACGCCCATACAAATTATGATATTTCGAGAAATGCATTTTTTTGGCGATTTTGTGACTGATTTTGGTTTGGAATAACATTCTGATCATGATTCCAAAATATCAACCAGTTTGGTACCATAGAGCCGGAAAAATGTTTTTTAAAGGCCGAACCCAAGTCTCAAATAAGCGCCCATAAAAAATATGATTTTTCCAGAAATGCAACTTTTTGCTGAACTTGGGCCAGATTTCGGTTTGGACCAACATTCTGATTATGATTCCAAAATTTCAGCCCGTTTGGTTTCAGAGAACCTGATAAAATGGCTTTAAAAGTTCGAACCCAAGTCTCAAATTAACGCCCATACATATTATGATATTTCGAGAAATGCATTTTTTTGGCGATTTTGTGACGGATTTCGGTTTGGAATAACATTCTGATCATGATTCCAAAATATCAACCAGTTTGGTACCATAGAGCCGGAAAAATGTTTTTTAAAGGCCGAACCCAAGTCGCAAATAAGCGCCCATAAAAAATATGATTTTTCCAGAAATGCAACTTTTTGCTGAACTTGGGCTTGATTTCGGTTTGGACCAACATTCTGATTATGATTCCAAAATTTCAGCCCGTTTGGTTTCAGAGAACCTGATAAAATGGCTTTAAAAGTTCGAACCCAAGTCTCAAATTAACGCCCATACAAATTATGATATTTCGAGAAATGCTTTTTTTTGGCGATTTTGTGACGGATTTCGGTTTGGAATAACATTCTGATCATGATTCCAATATATCAACCAGTTTCGTACCATAGAGCCGGAAAAAATGTTTTTTAAAGGCAGAACCCAAGTCTCAAATAAGTGCCCATAAAAAATATGATGTTTCCAGAAATGCAACTTTTTGCAGATTTTGTGACTGATTTCGGTTTGGACCAACATTCTGATTATGATTCCAAAATTTCAGCCCGTTTGGTTTCATAGAACCTGATAAAATGGCTTTAAACGTTCGAACCCAAGTATCAAATAACGCCCATACAAATTATGATATTTCGAGAAATGCATTTTTTTGGCGATTTTGTGACTGATTTAGGTTTGGAATAACATTCTGATCATGATTCCAAAATATGCACCAGTTTGGTACCATAGAGCCGGAAAAAATGTTTTTTAAAGGCCGAACCCAAGTCTCAAATAAGCGCCCATAAAAAATATGATTTTTCCAGAAATGCAACTTTTTGCAGATTTTGTGACTGATTTCGGTTTGGACCAACATTCTGATTATGATTCCAAAACTTCAGCCCGTTTGGTTTCAGAGAACCTGATAAAATGGCTTTAAAAGTTCGAACCCAAGTCTCAAATTAACGCCCATACAAATTATGATATTTCGAGAAATGCATTTTTTTGGCGATTATGTGACTGATTTCGGTTTGGAATAACATTCTGATCATTTTTCCAAAATATCAACCAGTTTGGTACCATAGAGCCGGAAAAAATTTTTTTTAAAGGCCGAACCCAAGTCTCAAATAAGCGCCCATAAAAAATATGATTTTTCCAGAAATGCAACTTTTTGCAGATTTTGTGACTGATTTCGGTTTGGACCAACATTCTGATTATGATTCCTAAACTTCAGCCCGTTTGGTTTCAGAGAACCTGATAAAATGGCTTTAAAAGTTCGAACCCAAGTCTCAAATTAACGCCCATACAAATTATGATATTTCGAGAAATGCATTTTTTTGGCGATTATGTGACTGATTTCGGTTTGGAATAACATTCTGATCATTTTTCCAAAATATCAACCAGTTTGGTACAATAGAGCCGGAAAAAATTTTTTTTAAAGGCCGAACCCAAGTCTCAAATAAGCGCCCATAAAAAATATGATTTTTCCAGAAATGCAACTTTTTGCAGATTTTGTGACTGATTTCGGTTTGGAATAATATTCTGATCATGATTCCAAAATATCAACCAGTTTGGGACCATAGAGCCGGAAAAAATGTTTTTTAAAGGCCGAACCCAAGTCTCAAATAAGCGCCCATAAAAAATATGATTTTTCCAGAAATGCAACTTTTTGCAGATTTTGTGACTGATTTCGGTTTGGAATAACATTCTGATCATGATTCCAATATATCAACCAGTTTGGTACCATAGAGCCGGAAAAAATGTTTTTTAAAGGCCGAACCCAAGTCTCAAATAAGCGCCCATAAAAAATATGATTTTTCCAGAAATGCAACTTTTTGCAGATTTTGTGACTGATTTCGGTTTGGACCAACATTCTGATTATGATTCCAAAACTTCAGCCCGTTTGGTTTCAGAGAACCTGATAAAATGGCTTTAAAAGTTCGAACCCAAGTCTCAAATTAACGCCCATACAAATTATGATATTTCGAGAAATGCATTTTTTTGGCGATTATGTGACTGATTTCGGTTTGGAATAACATTCTGATCATTTTTCCAAAATATCAACCAGTTTGGTACCATAGAGCCGGAAAAAATTTTTTTTAAAGGCCGAACCCAAGTCTCAAATAAGCGCCCATAAAAAATATGATTTTTCCAGAAATGCAACTTTTTGCAGATTTTGTGACTGATTTCGGTTTGGACCAACATTCTGATTATTATTCCTAAACTTCAGCCCGTTTGGTTTCAGAGAACCAGATAAAATGGCTTTAAAAGTTCGAACCCAAGTCTCAAATTAACGCCCATACAAATTATGATATTTCGAGAAATGCATTTTTTTGGCGATTATGTGACTGATTTCGGTTTGGAATAACATTCTGATCATTTTTCCAAAATATCAACCAGTTTGGTACAATAGAGCCGGAAAAAATTTTTTTTAAAGGCCGAACCCAAGTCTCAAATAAGCGCCCATAAAAAATATGATTTTTCCAGAAATGCAACTTTTTGCAGATTTTGTGACTGATTTCGGTTTGGAATAATATTCTGATCATGATTCCAAAGTATCAACCAGTTTGGGACCATAGAGCCGGAAAAAATGTTTTTTAAAGGCCGAACCCAAGTCTCAAATAAGCGCCCATAAAAAATATGATTTTTCCAGAAATGCAACTTTTTGCAGATTTTGTGACTGATTTCGGTTTGGAATAACATTCTGATCATGATTCCAATATATCAACCAGTTTGGTACCATAGAGCCGGAAAAAATGTTTTTTAAAGGCCGAACCCAAGTCTCAAATAAGCGCCCATAAAAAATATGATTTTACCAGAAATGCAACTTTTTGCAGAACTTGTGACTGATTTCGGTTTGGATCAACATTCTGATTATGATTCCAAATTTTCAGCCCGTTTGGTTTCATTGAACCTGATAAAATGGCTTTTAAAGTTCGAACCCAAGTTTTTGAATTAATGCCAATAAAAAATACGATATTTCGAGAAATGCATTTTTTTGGCGATTTTGTGAATGATTTCGGTTTGGAATAACATTCTGATCATGATTCCAAAATATCAACCAGTTTGGTACCATAGAGCCGGAAAAAATGTTTTTTGAAGGCCGAACCCAAGTCCCAAATAAGCGCCCATAAAAAATATGATTTTACCAGAAATGCAACTTTTTGCAGAACTTGTGACTGATTTCGGTTTGGATCAACATTCTGATTATGATTCCAAAATATCAGCCCGTTTGGTTTCATAGAACCTGATAAAATGGCTTTTAAAGTTCGAACCCAAGTTTTTGTATTAATGCCAATAAAAAAGACGATATTTCGAGAAATGCATTTTTTTGGCGATTTTGTGACTGATTTCGGTTTGGAATAACATTCCGATCATGATTCCAATATATCAACCAGTTTGGTACCATAGAGCCGGAAAAAATGTTTTTTAATGGCCGAACCCAAGTCTCAAATAAGTGCCCATAAAAAATATGATTTTTCCAGAAATGCAACTTTTTGCAGATTTTGTGACTGATTTCGGTTTGGACCAACATTCTGAATATGATTCAAAAATTTCAGCCCGTTTGGTTTCATAGAACCTGATAAAATGGCTTTAAAAGTTCGAACCCAAGTCTCAAATAACGCCCATAAAAATTATGATTTTTCCAGAAATGCATTTTTTGCAGATTTTGTCACTGATTTCGGTATGTGACAAGATTCTGATCATTGTCAGAATTTTCAGCCAGTTTGATTTCATATAGCCTGGAAAAATGTCTTTTAAAGTTCGAACCCGAGTCTCAATTGAGTGCCAATAAAAAATATGATTTTTCCAGAAATGCAACTTTTTGGAGATTTTGTGACTGATTTCGGTTTGGACCAACATTCTGATTATGATTCCAAAATTTCAGCCCGTTTGGTTTCATAGAACCTGATAAAATGGCTTTAAAAGTTCGAACCCAAGTCTCAAATAACGCCCATAAAATATATGATTTTTCCAGAAATGCATTTTTTGCAGATTTTGTCACTTATTTCGGTATGGGTCAAGATTCTGATCATTGTCACAATTTTCAGCCAGTTTGGTTTCATATAGCCTGGAAAAATGTCTTTGAAAGTTCGAACCCGAGTCACAATTGAGTGCCAATAAAAAATATGATTTTTCCAGAAATGCAACTTTTTGCAGATTTTAAGACAGATTTCGGTTTTGACCAACATTCTGATAATGATTCCGAAATTTCAGCCCGTTTAGTTTCAGAGAACCTGATAAAATGGCTTTAAAAGTTCGAACCCATGTCTCAAATTAACGCCCATACAAATTATGATATTTCGAGAAATGCATTTTTTTGGCGATTTTGTGACTGATTTCGGTTTGGAATAACATTCTGATCATGATTCTAAAATATCAACCAGTTTGGTACCATAGAGCCGAAAAAAATGTTTTTTAAAGGCCGAACCCAAGTCTCAAATAAGCGCCCATAAAAAATATGATTTTTCCAGAAATGCAACTTTTTGCTGAACTTGGGCCAGATTTCGGTTTGGACCAACATTCTGATTATGATTCCAAAATTTCAGCCCGTTTGGTTTCAGAGAACCTGATAAAATGGCTTTAAAAGTTCGAACCCAAGTCTCAAATTAACGCCCATACAAATTATGATATTTCGAGAAATGCATTTTTTTGGCGATTTTGTTACTGATTTCGGTTTGGAATAACATTCTGATCATGATTCCAAAATATCAACCAGTTTGGTACCATAGAGCCGGAAAAAATGTTTTTTAAAGGCCGAACCCAAGTCTCAAATAAGCGCCAATAAAAAATAAGATTTTTCCAGAAATGCAACTTTTTGCAGATTTTGTGACTGATTTCGGTTTGGACCAACATTCTGATTATGATTCCAAAATTTCAGCCCGTTTGGTTTCAGAGAACCTGATAAAATGGCTTTAAAAGTTCGAACCCAAGTCTCAAATTAACGCCCATACAAATTATGATATTTCGAGAAATGCATTTTTTTGGCGATTTTGTGACGGATTTCGGTTTGGAATAACATTCTGATCATGATTCCAATATATCAACCAGTTTCGTACCATAGAGCCGGAAAAAATGTTTTTTAAAGGCAGAACCCAAGTCTCAAATAAGTGCCCATAAAAAATATGATGTTTCCAGAAATGCAACTTTTTGCAGATTTTGTGACTGATTTCGGTTTGGACCAACATTCTGATTATGATTCCAAAATTTCAGCCCGTTTGGTTTCATAGAACCTGATAAAATGGCTTTAAAAGTTCGAACCCAAGTCTCAAATAACGCCCATAAAATATATGATTTTTCCAGAAATGCATTTTTTGCAGATTTTGTCACTAATTTCGGTATGGGTCAAGATTCTGATCATTGTCACAATTTTCAGCCAGTTTGGTTTCATATAGCCTGGAAAAATGTCTTTGAAAGTTCGAACCCGAGTCACAATTGAGTGCCAATAAAAAATATGATTTTTCCAGAAATGCAACTTTTTGCAGATTTTAAGACAGATTTCGGTTTTGACCAACATTCTGATAATGATTCCGAAATTTCAGCCCGTTTAGTTTCAGAGAACCTGATAAAATGGCTTTAAAAGTTCGAACCCAAGTTTTTGAATTAATGCCAATAAAAAATACGAAATTTCGAGAAATGCATTTTTGGCGATTTTGTGACTGATTTCGGTTTGGAATAACATTCTGATCATGATTCTAAAATATCAACCAGTTTGGAACCATAGAGCCGGAAAAAATGTTTTTTGAAGGCCGAACCCAAGTCCCAAATAAGCGCCCATAAAAAATATGATTTTACCAGAAATGCAACTTTTTGCAGAACTTGTGACTGATTTCGGTTTGGATCAACATTCTGATTATGATTCCAAAATATCAGCCCGTTTGGTTTCATAGAACCTGATAAAATGGCTTTTAAAGTTCGAACCCAAGTTTTTGTATTAATGCCAATAAAAAAGACGATATTTCGAGAAATGCATTTTTTTGGCGATTTTGTGACTGATTTCGGTTTGGAATAACATTCCGATCATGATTCCAATATATCAACCAGTTTGGTACCATAGAGCCGGAAAAAATGTTTTTTAATGGCCGAACCCAAGTCTCAAATAAGTGCCCATAAAAAATATGATTTTTCCAGAAATGCAACTTTTTGCAGATTTTGTGACTGATTTCGGTTTGGACCAACATTCTGATTATGATTCCAAAATTTCAGCCCGTTTGGTTTCATAGAACCTGATAAAATGGCTTTAAAAGTTCGAACCCAAGTCTCAAATAACGCCCATAAAATATATGATTTTTCCAGAAATGCATTTTTTGCAGATTTTGTCACTAATTTCGGTATGGGTCAAGATTCTGATCATTGTCACAATTTTCAGCCAGTTTGGTTTCATATAGCCTGGAAAAATGTCTTTGAAAGTTCGAACCCGAGTCACAATTGAGTGCCAATAAAAAATATGATTTTTCCAGAAATGCAACTTTTTGCAGATTTTAAGACAGATTTCGGTTTTGACCAACATTCTGATAATGATTCCGAAATTTCAGCCCGTTTGGTTTCAGAGAACCTGATAAAATGGCTTTAAAAGTTCGAACCCAAGTCTCAAATTAACGCCCATACAAATTATGATATTTCGAGAAATGCATTTTTTTGGCGATTTTGTGACGGATTTCGGTTTGGAATAACATTCTGATCATGATTCCAATATATCAACCAGTTTCGTACCATAGAGCCGGAAAAAATGTTTTTTAAAGGCAGAACCCAAGTCTCAAATAAGTGCCCATAAAAAATATGATGTTTCCAGAAATGCAACTTTTTGCAGATTTTGTGACTGATTTCGGTTTGGACCAACATTCTGATTATGATTCCAAAATTTCAGCCCGTTTGGTTTCATAGAACCTGATAAAATGGCTTTAAAAGTTCGAACCCAAGTCTCAAATAACGCCCATAAAATATATGATTTTTCCAGAAATGCATTTTTTGCAGATTTTGTCACTAATTTCGGTATGGGTCAAGATTCTGATCATTGTCACAATTTTCAGCCAGTTTGGTTTCATATCGCCTGGAAAAATGTCTTTGAAAGTTCGAACCCGAGTCACAATTGAGTGCCAATAAAAAATATGATTTTTCCAGAAATGCAACTTTTTGCAGATTTTAAGACAGATTTCGGTTTTGACCAACATTCTGATAATGATTCCGAAATTTCAGCCCGTTTAGTTTCAGAGAACCTGATAAAATGGCTTTAAAAGTTCGAACCCAAGTTTTTGAATTAATGCCAATAAAAAATACGATATTTCGAGAAATGCATTTTTGGCGATTTTGTGACTGATTTCGGTTTGGAATAACATTCTGATCATGATTCTAAAATATCAACCAGTTTGGAACCATAGAGCCGGAAAAAATGTTTTTTGAAGGCCGAACCCAAGTCCCAAATAAGCGCCCATAAAAAATATGATTTTACCAGAAATGCAACTTTTTGCAGAACTTGTGACTGATTTCGGTTTGGATCAACATTCTGATTATGATTCCAAAATATCAGCCCGTTTGGTTTCATAGAACCTGATAAAATGGCTTTTAAAGTTCGAACCCAAGTTTTTGTATTAATGCCAATAAAAAAGACGATATTTCGAGAAATGCATTTTTTTGGCGATTTTGTGACTGATTTAGGTTTGGAATAACATTCTGATCATGATTCCAAAATATGCACCAGTTTGGTACCATAGAGCCGGAAAAAATGTTTTTTAAAGGCCGAACCCAAGTCTCAAATAAGCGCCCATAAAAAATAAGATTTTTCCAGAAATGCAACTTTTTGCAGATTTTGTGACTGATTTCGGTTTGGACCAACATTCTGATTATGATTCCAAAATTTCAGCCCGTTTAGTTTCAGAGAACCTGATAAAATGGCTTTAAAAGTTCGAACCCAAGTCTCAAATTAACGCCCATACAAATTATGATATTTCGAGAAATGCATTTTTTTGGCGATTTTGTGACGGATTTCGGTTTGGAATAACATTCTGATCATGATTACAATATATCAACCAGTTTCGTACCATAGAGCCGGAAAAAATGTTTTTTAAAGGCAGAACCCAAGTCTCAAATAAGTGCCCATAAAAAATATGATGTTTCCAGAAATGCAACTTTTTGCAGATTTTGTGACTGATTTCGGTTTGGACCAACATTCTGATTATGATTCCAAAATTTCAGCCCGTTTGGTTTCATAGAACCTGATAAAATGGCTTTAAAAGTTCGAACCCAAGTCTCAAATTAACGCCCATACAAATTATGATATTTCGAGAAATGCATTTTTTTGGCGATTATGTGACTGATTTCGGTTTGGAATAACATTCTGATCATTTTTCCAAAATATCAACCAGTTTGGTACCATAGAGCCGGAAAAAATTTTTTTTAAAGGCCGAACCCAAGTCTCAAATAAGCGCCCATAAAAAATATGATTTTTCCAGAAATGCAACTTTTTGCAGATTTTGTGACTGATTTCGGTTTGGACCAACATTCTGATTATGATTCCAAAATTTCAGCCCGTTTGGTTTCATAGAACCTGATAAAATGGCTTTAAACGTTCGAACCCAAGTATCAAATAACGCCCATACAAATTATGATATTTCGAGAAATGCATTTTTTTGGCGATTTTGTGACTGATTTAGGTTTGGAATAATATTCTGATCATGATTCCAAAATATGCACCAGTTTGGTACCATAGAGCCGGAAAAAATGTTTTTTAAAGGCCGAACCCAAGTCTCAAATAAGCGCCCATAAAAAATATGATTTTTCCAGAAATGCAACTTTTTGCTGAACTTGGGCCAGATTTCAGTTTGGACCAACATTCTGATTATGATTCCAAAATTTCAGCCCGTTTGGTTTCAGAGAACCTGATAAAATGGCTTTAAAAGTTCGAACCCAAGTCTCAAATTAACGCCCATACAAATTATGATATTTCGAGAAATGCATTTTTTTGGCGATTTTGTGACTGATTTCGGTTTGGAATAACATTCTGATCATGATTACAAAATATCAACCAGTTTGGTACCATAGAGCCGGAAAAAATGTTTTTTAAAGGCCGAACCCATGTCTCAAATAAGCGCCCATAAAAAATAAGATTTTTCCAGAAATGCAACTTTTTGCAGATTTTGTGACTGATTTCGGTTTGGACCAACATTCTGATTATGATTCCAAAATTTCAGCCAGTTTGGTTTCAGAGAACCTGATAAAATGGCTTTAAAAGTTCGAACCCAAGTCTCAAATTAACGCCCATACAAATTATGATATTTCGAGAAATGCATTTTTTTGGCGATTTTGTGACGGATTTCGGTTTGGAATAACATTCTGATCATGATTCCAATATATCAACCAGTTTCGTACCATAGAGCCGGAAAAAATGTTTTTTAAAGGCAGAACCCAAGTCTCAAATAAGTGCCCATAAAAAATATGATGTTTCCAGAAATGCAACTTTTTGCAGATTTTGTGACTGATTTCGGTTTGGACCAACATTCTGATTATGATTCCAAAATTTCAGCCCGTTTGGTTTCATAGAACCTGATAAAAACGCTTTAAAAGTTCGAACCCAAGTCTCAAATTAACGCCCATACAAATTATGATATTTCGAGAAATGCATTTTTTTGGCGATTATGTGACTGATTTCGGTTTGGAATAACATTCTGATCATTTTTCCAAAATATCAACCAGTTTGGTACCATAGAGCCGGAAAAAATTTTTTTTAAAGGCCGAACCCAAGTCTCAAATAAGCGCCCATAAAAAATATGATTTTTCCAGAAATGCAACTTTTTGCAGATTTTGTGACTGATTTCGGTTTGGACCAACATTCTGATTATGATTCCAAAATTTCAGCCCGTTTGGTTTCATAGAACCTGATAAAATGGCTTTAAAAGTTCGAACCCAAGTCTCAAATTAACGCCCATACAAATTATGATATTTCGAGAAATGCATTTTTTTGGCGATTATGTGACTGATTTCGGTTTGGAATAACATTCTGATCATTTTTCCAAAATATCAACCAGTTTGGTACCATAGAGCCGGAAAAAATTTTTTTTAAAGGCCGAACCCAAGTCTCAAATAAGCGCCCATAAAAAATATGATTTTTCCAGAAATGCAACTTTTTGCAGATTTTGTGACTGATTTCGGTTTGGAATAACATTCTGATAGTGATTCCAAAATATCAACCAGTTTGGTACCATAGAGCCGAAAAAATGTTTTTTAAAGGCCGAACCCAAGTCTCAAATAAGCGCCCATAAAAAATATGATTTTTCCAGAAATGCAACTTTTTGCAGATTTTGTGACTGATTTCGGTTTGGAATAACATTCTGATCATGATTCCAATATATCAACCAGTTTGGTACCATAGAGCCGGAAAAAATGTTTTTTAAAGGCCGAACCCAAGTCTCAAATAAGTGCCCATAAAAAATATGATTTTTCCAGAAATGCAACTTTTTGCAGATTTTGTGACTGATTTCGGTTTGGACCAACATTCTGATTATGATTCCAAAACTTCAGCCCGTTTGGTTTCAGAGAACCTGATAAAATGGCTTTAAAAGTTCGAACCCAAGTCTCAAATTAACGCCCATACAAATTATGATATTTCGAGAAATGCATTTTTTTGGCGATTTTGTGACGGATTTCGGTTTGGAATAACATTCTGATCATGATTCCAAAATATCAACCAGTTTGGTACCATAGAGCCGGAAAAATGTTTTTTAAAGGCCGAACCCAAGTCTCAAATAAGCGCCCATAAAAAATATGATTTTTCCAGAAATGCAACTTTTTGCTGAACTTGGGCCTGATTTCGGTTTGGACCAACATTCTGATTATGATTCCAAAATTTCAGCCCGTTTGGTTTCAGAGAACCTGATAAAATGTCTTTTAAAGTTCGAACCCGAGTCTCAATAGAGTGCCAAGAAAAAATATGATTTTTCCAGAAATGCAACTTTTTGCAGATTTTTTGACTGATTTCGGTTTGGACCAACATTCTGATTATGATTCCAAAATTTCAGCCCGTTTGGTTTCAGAGAACCTGATAAAATGGCTTTAAAAGTTCGAACCCAAGTCTCCAATTAACGCCCATACAAATTATGATATTTCGAGAAATGCATTTTTTTGGCGATTTTGTGACTGATTTCGGTTTGGAATAACATTCTGATCATGATTCCAAAATATCAACCAGTTTGGTACCATAGAGCCGGAAAAATGTTTTTTAAAGGCCGAACCCAAGTCTCAAATAAGCGCCCATAAAAAATATGATTTTTCCAGAAATGCAACTTTTTGCTGAACTTGGGCCAGATTTCGGTTTGGACCAACATTCTGATTATGATTCCAAAATTTCAGCCCGTTTGGTTTCAGAGAACCTGATAAAATGGCTTTAAAAGTTCGAACCCAAGTCTCAAATTAACGCCCATACAAATTATGATATTTCGAGAAATGCATTTTTTTGGCGATTTTGTGACTGATTTCGGTTTGGAATAACATTCTGATCATGATTCCAAAATATCAACCAGTTTGGTACCATAGAGCCGGAAAAAATGTTTTTTAAAGGCAGAACCCAAGTCTCAAATAAGCGCCCATAAAAAATAAGATTTTTCCAGAAATGCAACTTTTTGCAGATTTTGTGACTGATTTCGGTTTGGACCAACATTCTGATTATGATTCCAAAATTTCAGCCCGTTTGGTTTCAGAGAACCTGATAAAATGGCTTTAAAAGTTCGAACCCAAGTCTCAAATTAACGCCCATACAAATTATGATATTTCGATAAATGCATTTTTTTGGCGATTTTGTGACTGATTTCGGTTTGGAATAACATTCTGATCATGATTCCAAAATATCAACCAGTTTGGTACCATAGAGCCGGAAAAATGTTTTTTAAAGGCCGAACCCAAGTCTCAAATAAGCGCCCATAAAAAATATGATTTTTCCAGAAATGCAACTTTTTGCTGAACTTGGGCCTGATTTCGGTTTGGACCAACATTCTGATTATGATTCCAAAATTTCAGCCCGTTTGGTTTCAGAGAACCTGATAAAATGGCTTTAAAAGTTCGAACCCAAGTCTCAAATTAACGCCCATACAAATTATGATATTTCGAGAAATGCATTTTTTTGGCGATTTTGTGACGGATTTCGGTTTGGAATAACATTCTGATCATGATTCCAAAATATCAACCAGTTTGGTACCATAGAGCCGGAAAAATGTTTTTTAAAGGCCGAACCCAAGTCTCAAATAAGCGCCCACAAAAAATAAGATTTTTCCAGAAATGCAACTTTTTGCAGATTTTGTGACTGATTTCGGTTTGGACCAACATTCTGATTATGATTCCAAAATTTCAGCCCGTTTGGTTTCATAGAACCTGATAAAATGGCTTTAAAAGTTCGAACCCAAGTCTCAAATTAACGCCCATACAAATTATGATATTTCGAGAAATGCATTTTTTTGGCGATTTTGTGACTGATTTCGGTTTGGAATAACATTCTGATCATGATTCCAAAATATCAACCAGTTTGGTACCATAGAGCCGGAAAAATGTTTTTTAAAGGCCGAACCCAAGTCTCAAATAAGCGCCCATAAAAAATATGATTTTACCAGAAATGCAACTTTTTGCAGAACTTGTGACTGATTTCGGTTTGGATCAACATTCTGATTATGATTCCAAAATATCAGCCCGTTTGGTTTCATAGAACCTGATAAAATGGCTTTTAAAGTTCGAACCCAAGTTTTTGTATTAATGCCAATAAAAAAGACGATATTTCGAGAAATGCATTTTTTTGGCGATTTTGTGACTGATTTAGGTTTGGAATAACATTCTGATCATGATTCCAAAATATGCACCAGTTTGGTACCATAGAGCCGGAAAAAATGTTTTTTAAAGGCCGAACCCAAGTCTCAAATAAGCGCCCATAAAAAATAAGATTTTTCCAGAAATGCAACTTTTTGCAGATTTTGTGACTGATTTCGGTTTGGACCAACATTCTGATTATGATTCCAAAATTTCAGCCCGTTTAGTTTCAGAGAACCTGATAAAATGGCTTTAAAAGTTCGAACCCAAGTCTCAAATTAACGCCCATACAAATTATGATATTTCGAGAAATGCATTTTTTTGGCGATTTTGTGACGGATTTCGGTTTGGAATAACATTCTGATCATGATTCCAATATATCAACCAGTTTCGTACCATAGAGCCGGAAAAAATGTTTTTTAAAGGCAGAACCCAAGTCTCAAATAAGTGCCCATAAAAAATATGATGTTTCCAGAAATGCAACTTTTTGCAGATTTTGTGACTGATTTCGGTTTGGACCAACATTCTGATTATGATTCCAAAATTTCAGCCCGTTTGGTTTCATAGAACCTGATAAAATGGCTTTAAAAGTTCGAACCCAAGTCTCAAATTAACGCCCATACAAATTATGATATTTCGAGAAATGCATTTTTTTGGCGATTATGTGACTGATTTCGGTTTGGAATAACATTCTGATCATTTTTCCAAAATATCAACCAGTTTGGTACCATAGAGCCGGAAAAAATTTTTTTTAAAGGCCGAACCCAAGTCTCAAATAAGCGCCCATAAAAAATATGATTTTTCCAGAAATGCAACTTTTTGCAGATTTTGTGACTGATTTCGGTTTGGACCAACATTCTGATTATGATTCCAAAATTTCAGCCAGTTTGGTTTTAGAGAACCTGATAAAATGGCTTTAAAAGTTCGAACCCAAGTCTCAAATTAACGCCCATACAAATTATGATATTTCGAGAAATGCATTTTTTTGGCGATTTTGTGACGGATTTCGGTTTGGAATAACATTCTGATCATGATTCCAATATATCAACCAGTTTCGTACCATAGAGCCGGAAAAAATGTTTTTTTTAAGGCAGAACCCAAGTCTCAAATAAGTGCCCATAAAAAATATGATGTTTCCAGAAATGCAACTTTTTGCAGATTTTGTGACTGATTTCGGTTTGGACCAACATTCTGATTATGATTCCAAAATTTCAGCCCGTTTGGTTTCATAGAACCTGATAAAATGGCTTTAAAAGTTCGAACCCAAGTCTCAAATTAACGCCCATACAAATTATGATATTTCGAGAAATGCATTTTTTTGGCGATTATGTGACTGATTTCGGTTTGGAATAACATTCTGATCATTTTTCCAAAATATCAACCAGTTTGGTACCATAGAGCCGGAAAAATGTTTTTTAAAGGCCGAACCCAAGTCTCAAATAAGCGCCCATAAAAAATATGATTTTACCAGAAATGCAACTTTTTGCAGAACTTGTGACTGATTTCGGTTTGGATCAACATTCTGATTATGATTCCAAAATATCAGCCCGTTTGGTTTCATAGAACCTGATAAAATGGCTTTTAAAGTTCGAACCCAAGTTTTTGTATTAATGCCAATAAAAAAGACGATATTTCGAGAAATGCATTTTTTTGGCGATTTTGTGACTGATTTAGGTTTGGAATAACATTCTGATCATGATTCCAAAATATGCACCAGTTTGGTACCATAGAGCCGGAAAAAATGTTTTTTAAAGGCCGAACCCAAGTCTCAAATAAGCGCCCATAAAAAATAAGATTTTTCCAGAAATGCAACTTTTTGCAGATTTTGTGACTGATTTCGGTTTGGACCAACATTCTGATTATGATTCCAAAATTTCAGCCCGTTTAGTTTCAGAGAACCTGATAAAATGGCTTTAAAAGTTCGAACCCAAGTCTCAAATTAACGCCCATACAAATTATGATATTTCGAGAAATGCATTTTTTTGGCGATTTTGTGACGGATTTCGGTTTGGAATAACATTCTGATCATGATTCCAATATATCAACCAGTTTCGTACCATAGAGCCGGAAAAAATGTTTTTTAAAGGCAGAACCCAAGTCTCAAATAAGTGCCCATAAAAAATATGATGTTTCCAGAAATGCAACTTTTTGCAGATTTTGTGACTGATTTCGGTTTGGACCAACATTCTGATTATGATTCCAAAATTTCAGCCCGTTTGGTTTCATAGAACCTGATAAAATGGCTTTAAAAGTTCGAACCCAAGTCTCAAATTAACGCCCATACAAATTATGATATTTCGAGAAATGCATTTTTTTGGCGATTATGTGACTGATTTCGGTTTGGAATAACATTCTGATCATTTTTCCAAAATATCAACCAGTTTGGTACCATAGAGCCGGAAAAAATTTTTTTTAAAGGCCGAACCCAAGTCTCAAATAAGCGCCCATAAAAAATATGATTTTTCCAGAAATGCAACTTTTTGCAGATTTTGTGACTGATTTCGGTTTGGACCAACATTCTGATTATGATTCCAAAATTTCAGCCAGTTTGGTTTTAGAGAACCTGATAAAATGGCTTTAAAAGTTCGAACCCAAGTCTCAAATTAACGCCCATACAAATTATGATATTTCGAGAAATGCATTTTTTTGGCGATTTTGTGACGGATTTCGGTTTGGAATAACATTCTGATCATGATTCCAATATATCAACCAGTTTCGTACCATAGAGCCGGAAAAAATGTTTTTTTTAAGGCAGAACCCAAGTCTCAAATAAGTGCCCATAAAAAATATGATGTTTCCAGAAATGCAACTTTTTGCAGATTTTGTGACTGATTTCGGTTTGGACCAACATTCTGATTATGATTCCAAAATTTCAGCCCGTTTGGTTTCATAGAACCTGATAAAATGGCTTTAAAAGTTCGAACCCAAGTCTCAAATTAACGCCCATACAAATTATGATATTTCGAGAAATGCATTTTTTTGGCGATTATGTGACTGATTTCGGTTTGGAATAACATTCTGATCATTTTTCCAAAATATCAACCAGTTTGGTACCATAGAGCCGGAAAAAATTTTTTTTAAAGGCCGAACCCAAGTCTCAAATAAGCGCCCATAAAAAATATGATTTTTCCAGAAATGCAACTTTTTGCAGATTTTGTGACTGATTTCGGTTTGGACCAACATTCTGATTATGATTCCAAAATTTCAGCCCGTTTGGTTTCATAGAACCTGATAAAATGGCTTTAAAAGTTCGAACCCAAGTCTCAAATTAACGCCCATACAAATTATGATATTTCGAGAAATGCATTTTTTTGGCGATTATGTGACTGATTTCGGTTTGGAATAACATTCTGATCATTTTTCCAAAATATCAACCAGTTTGGTACCATAGAGCCGGAAAAAGTTTTTTTTAAAGGCCGAACCCAAGTCTCAAATAAGCGCCCATAAAAAATATGATTTTTCCAGAAATGCAACTTTTTGCAGATTTTGTGACTGATTTCGGTTTGGAATAACATTCTGATAGTGATTCCAAAATATCAACCAGTTTGGTACCATAGAGCCGAAAAAATGTTTTTTAAAGGCCGAACCCAAGTCTCAAATAAGCGCCCATAAAAAATATGATTTTTCCAGAAATGCAACTTTTTGCAGATTTTGTGACTGATTTCGGTTTGGAATAACATTCTGATCATGATTCCAATATATCAACCAGTTTGGTACCATAGAGCCGGAAAAAATTTTTTTTAAAGGCCGAACCCAAGTCTCAAATAAGCGCCCATAAAAAATATGATTTTTCCAGAAATGCAACTTTTTGCAGATTTTGTGACTGATTTCGGTTTGGACCAACATTCTGATTATGATTCCAAAATTTCAGCCCGTTTGGTTTCATAGAACCTGATAAAATGGCTTTAAAAGTTCGAATCCAAGTCTCAAATTAACGCCCATACAAATTATGATATTTCGAGAAATGCATTTTTTTGGCGATTATGTGACTGATTTCGGTTTGGAATAACATTCTGATCATTTTTCCAAAATATCAACCAGTTTGGTACCATAGAGCCGGAAAAAGTTTTTTTTAAAGGCCGAACCCAAGTCTCAAATAAGCGCCCATAAAAAATATGATTTTTCCAGAAATGCAACTTTTTGCAGATTTTGTGACTGATTTCGGTTTGGAATAACATTCTGATAGTGATTCCAAAATATCAACCAGTTTGGTACCATAGAGCCGAAAAAATGTTTTTTAAAGGCCGAACCCAAGTCTCAAATAAGCGCCCATAAAAAATATGATTTTTCCAGAAATGCAACTTTTTGCAGATTTTGTGACTGATTTCGGTTTGGAATAACATTCTGATCATGATTCCAATATATCAACCAGTTTGGTACCATAGAGCCGGAAAAAATGTTTTTTAAAGGCCGAACCCAAGTCTCAAATAAGTGCCCATAAAAAATATGATTTTTCCAGAAATGCAACTTTTTGCAGATTTTGTGACTGATTTCGGTTTGGACCAACATTCTGATTATGATTCCAAAACTTCAGCCCGTTTGGTTTCAGAGAACCTGATAAAATGGCTTTAAAAGTTCGAACCCAAGTCTCCAATTAACGCCCATACAAATTATGATATTTCGAGAAATGCATTTTTTTGGCGATTTTGTGACTGATTTCGGTTTGGAATAACATTCTGATCATGATTCCAAAATATCAACCAGTTTGGTACCATAGAGCCGGAAAAATGTTTTTTAAAGGCCGAACCCAAGTCTCAAATAAGCGCCCATAAAAAATATGATTTTTCCAGAAATGCAACTTTTTGCTGAACTTGGGCCAGATTTCGGTTTGGACCAACATTCTGATTATGATTCCAAAATTTCAGCCCGTTTGGTTTCAGAGAACCTGATAAAATGGCTTTAAAAGTTCGAACCCAAGTCTCAAATTAACGCCCATACAAATTATGATATTTCGAGAAATGCATTTTTTTGGCGATTTTGTGACTGATTTCGGTTTGGAATAACATTCTGATCATGATTCCAAAATATCAACCAGTTTGGTACCATAGAGCCGGAAAAAATGTTTTTTAAAGGCAGAACCCAAGTCTCAAATAAGCGCCCATAAAAAATAAGATTTTTCCAGAAATGCAACTTTTTGCAGATTTTGTGACTGATTTCGGTTTGGACCAACATTCTGATTATGATTCCAAAATTTCAGCCCGTTTGGTTTCAGAGAACCTGATAAAATGGCTTTAAAAGTTCGAACCCAAGTCTCAAATTAACGCCCATACAAATTATGATATTTCGAGAAATGCATTTTTTTGGCGATTTTGTGACTGATTTCGGTTTGGAATAACATTCTGATCATGATTCCAAAATATCAACCAGTTTGGTACCATAGAGCCGGAAAAATGTTTTTTAAAGGCCGAACCCAAGTCTCAAATAAGCGCCCATAAAAAATATGATTTTTCCAGAAATGCAACTTTTTGCTGAACTTGGGCCTGATTTCGGTTTGGACCAACATTCTGATTATGATTCCAAAATTTCAGCCCGTTTGGTTTCAGAGAACCTGATAAAATGGCTTTAAAAGTTCGAACCCAAGTCTCAAATTAACGCCCATACAAATTATGATATTTCGAGAAATGCATTTTTTTGGCGATTTTGTGACGGATTTCGGTTTGGAATAACATTCTGATCATGATTCCAAAATATCAACCAGTTTGGTACCATAGAGCCGGAAAAATGTTTTTTAAAGGCCGAACCCAAGTCTCAAATAAGCGCCCACAAAAAATAAGATTTTTCCAGAAATGCAACTTTTTGCAGATTTTGTGACTGATTTCGGTTTGGACCAACATTCTGATTATGATTCCAAAATTTCAGCCCGTTTGGTTTCATAGAACCTGATAAAATGGCTTTAAAAGTTCGAACCCAAGTCTCAAATTAACGCCCATACAAATTATGATATTTCGAGAAATGCATTTTTTTGGCGATTTTGTGACTGATTTCGGTTTGGAATAACATTCTGATCATGATTCCAAAATATCAACCAGTTTGGTACCATAGAGCCGGAAAAATGTTTTTTAAAGGCCGAACCCAAGTCTCAAATAAGCGCCCATAAAAAATATGATTTTTCCAGAAATGCAACTTTTTGCTGGACTTGGGCCAGATTTCGGTTTGGACCAACATTCTGATTATGATTCCAAAATTTCAGCCCGTTTGGTTTCAGAGAACCTGATAAAATGGCTTTAAAAGTTCGAACCCAAGTCTCAAATTAACGCCCATACAAATTATGATATTTCGAGAAATGCATTTTTTTGGCGATTTTGTGACTGATTTCGGTTTGGAATAACATTCTGATCATGATTCCAAAATATCAACCAGTTTGGTACCATAGAGCCGGAATAAATGTTTTTTAAAGGCCGAACCCAAGTCTCAAATAAGCGCCCATAAAAAATAAGATTTTTCCAGAAATGCAACTTTTTGCAGATTTTGTGACTGATTTCGGTTTGGACCAACATTCTGATTATGATTCCAAAATTTCAGCCCGTTTGGTTTCAGAGAACCTGATAAAATGGCTTTAAAAGTTCGAACCCAAGTCTCAAATTAACGCCCATACAAATTATGATATTTCGAGAAATGCATTTTTTTGGCGATTTTGTGACGGATTTCGGTTTGGAATAACATTCTGATCATGATTCCAAAATATCAACCAGTTTGGTACCATAGAGCCGGAAAAATGTTTTTTAAAGGCCGAACCCAAGTCTCAAATAAGCGCCCATAAAAAATATGATTTTTCCAGAAATGCAACTTTTTGCTGAACTTGGGCCTGATTTCGGTTTGGACCAACATTCTGATGATGATTCCAAAATTTCAGCCCGTTTGGTTTCAGAGAACCTGATAAAATGGCTTTAAAAGTTCGAACCCAAGTCTCAAATTAACGCCCATACAAATTATGATATTTCGAGAAATGCTTTTTTTTGGCGATTTTGTGACGGATTTCGGTTTGGAATAACATTCTGATCATGATTCCAATATATCAACCAGTTTCGTACCATAGAGCCGGAAAAAATGTTTTTTAAAGGCAGAACCCAAGTCTCAAATTAATAAGTGCCCATAAAAAATATGATGTTTCCAGAAATGCAACTTTTTGCAGATTTTGTGACTGATTTCGGTTTGGACCAACATTCTGATTATGATTCCAAAATTTCAGCCCGTTTGGTTTCATAGAACCTGATAAAATGGCTTTAAACGTTAGAACCCAAGTATCAAATAACGCCCATACAAATTATGATATTTCGAGAAATGCATTTTTTTGGCGATTTTGTGACTGATTTAGGTTTGGAATAACATTCTGATCATGATTCCAAAATATGCACCAGTTTGGTACCATAGAGCCGGAAAAAATGTTTTTTAAAGGCCGAACCCAAGTCTCAAATAAGCGCCCATAAAAAATATGATTTTTCCAGAAATGCAACTTTTTGCAGATTTTGTGACTGATTTCGGTTTGGACCAACATTCTGATTATGATTCCAAAACTTCAGCCCGTTTGGTTTCAGAGAACCTGATAAAATGGCTTTAAAAGTTCGAACCCAAGTCTCAAATTAACGCCCATACAAATTATGATATTTCGAGAAATGCATTTTTTTGGCGATTATGTGACTGATTTCGGTTTGGAATAACATTCTGATCATTTTTCCAAAATATCAACCAGTTTGGTACCATAGAGCCGGAAAAAAATTTTTTTAAAGGCCGAACCCAAGTCTCAAATAAGTGCCCATAAAAAATATGATGTTTCCAGAAATGCAACTTTTTGCAGATTTTGTGACTGATTTCGGTTTGGACCAACATTCTGATTATGATTCCAAAATTTCAGCCCGTTTGGTTTCATAGAACCTGATAAAATGGCTTTAAAAGTTCGAACCCAAGTCTCAAATTAACGCCCATACAAATTATGATATTTCGAGAAATGCATTTTTTTGGCGATTATGTGACTGATTTCGGTTTGGAATAACATTCTGATCATTTTTCCAAAATATCAACCAGTTTGGTACCATAGAGCCGGAAAAAATTTTTTTTAAAGGCCGAACCCAAGTCTCAAATAAGCGCCCATAAAAAATATGATTTTTCCAGAAATGCAACTTTTTGCAGATTTTGTGACTGATTTCGGTTTGGACCAACATTCTGATTATGATTCCAAAATTTCAGCCAGTTTGGTTTCAGAGAACCTGATAAAATGGCTTTAAAAGTTCGAACCCAAGTCTCAAATTAACGCCCATACAAATTATGATATTTCGAGAAATGCATTTTTTTGGCGATTTTGTGACGGATTTCGGTTTGGAATAACATTCTGATCATGATTCCAATATATCAACCAGTTTCGTACCATAGAGCCGGAAAAAATGTTTTTTTTAAGGCAGAACCCAAGTCTCAAATAAGTGCCCATAAAAAATATGATGTTTCCAGAAATGCAACTTTTTGCAGATTTTGTGACTGATTTCGGTTTGGACCAACATTCTGATTATGATTCCAAAATTTCAGCCCGTTTGGTTTCATAGAACCTGATAAAATGGCTTTAAAAGTTCGAACCCAAGTCTCAAATTAACGCCCATACAAATTATGATATTTCGAGAAATGCATTTTTTTGGCGATTATGTGACTGATTTCGGTTTGGAATAACATTCTGATCATTTTTCCAAAATATCAACCAGTTTGGTACCATAGAGCCGGAAAAAATTTTTTTTAAAGGCCGAACCCAAGTCTCAAATAAGCGCCCATAAAAAATATGATTTTTCCAGAAATGCAACTTTTTGCAGATTTTGTGACTGATTTCGGTTTGGACCAACATTCTGATTATGATTCCAAAATTTCAGCCCGTTTGGTTTCATAGAACCTGATAAAATGGCTTTAAAAGTTCGAACCCAAGTCTCAAATTAACGCCCATACAAATTATGATATTTCGAGAAATGCATTTTTTTGGCGATTATGTGACTGATTTCGGTTTGGAATAACATTCTGATCATTTTTCCAAAATATCAACCAGTTTGGTACCATAGAGCCGGAAAAAGTTTTTTTTAAAGGCCGAACCCAAGTCTCAAATAAGCGCCCATAAAAAATATGATTTTTCCAGAAATGCAACTTTTTGCAGATTTTGTGACTGATTTCGGTTTGGAATAACATTCTGATAGTGATTCCAAAATATCAACCAGTTTGGTACCATAGAGCCGAAAAAATGTTTTTTAAAGGCCGAACCCAAGTCTCAAATAAGCGCCCATAAAAAATATGATTTTTCCAGAAATGCAACTTTTTGCAGATTTTGTGACTGATTTCGGTTTGGAATAACATTCTGATCATGATTCCAATATATCAACCAGTTTGGTACCATAGAGCCGGAAAAAATTTTTTTTAAAGGCCGAACCCAAGTCTCAAATAAGCGCCCATAAAAAATATGATTTTTCCAGAAATGCAACTTTTTGCAGATTTTGTGACTGATTTCGGTTTGGACCAACATTCTGATTATGATTCCAAAATTTCAGCCCGTTTGGTTTCATAGAACCTGATAAAATGGCTTTAAAAGTTCGAATCCAAGTCTCAAATTAACGCCCATACAAATTATGATATTTCGAGAAATGCATTTTTTTGGCGATTATGTGACTGATTTCGGTTTGGAATAACATTCTGATCATTTTTCCAAAATATCAACCAGTTTGGTACCATAGAGCCGGAAAAAGTTTTTTTTAAAGGCCGAACCCAAGTCTCAAATAAGCGCCCATAAAAAATATGATTTTTCCAGAAATGCAACTTTTTGCAGATTTTGTGACTGATTTCGGTTTGGAATAACATTCTGATAGTGATTCCAAAATATCAACCAGTTTGGTACCATAGAGCCGAAAAAATGTTTTTTAAAGGCCGAACCCAAGTCTCAAATAAGCGCCCATAAAAAATATGATTTTTCCAGAAATGCAACTTTTTGCAGATTTTGTGACTGATTTCGGTTTGGAATAACATTCTGATCATGATTCCAATATATCAACCAGTTTGGTACCATAGAGCCGGAAAAAATGTTTTTTAAAGGCCGAACCCAAGTCTCAAATAAGTGCCCATAAAAAATATGATTTTTCCAGAAATGCAACTTTTTGCAGATTTTGTGACTGATTTCGGTTTGGACCAACATTCTGATTATGATTCCAAAACTTCAGCCCGTTTGGTTTCAGAGAACCTGATAAAATGGCTTTAAAAGTTCGAACCCAAGTCTCCAATTAACGCCCATACAAATTATGATATTTCGAGAAATGCATTTTTTTGGCGATTTTGTGACTGATTTCGGTTTGGAATAACATTCTGATCATGATTCCAAAATATCAACCAGTTTGGTACCATAGAGCCGGAAAAATGTTTTTTAAAGGCCGAACCCAAGTCTCAAATAAGCGCCCATAAAAAATATGATTTTTCCAGAAATGCAACTTTTTGCTGAACTTGGGCCAGATTTCGGTTTGGACCAACATTCTGATTATGATTCCAAAATTTCAGCCCGTTTGGTTTCAGAGAACCTGATAAAATGGCTTTAAAAGTTCGAACCCAAGTCTCAAATTAACGCCCATACAAATTATGATATTTCGAGAAATGCATTTTTTTGGCGATTTTGTGACTGATTTCGGTTTGGAATAACATTCTGATCATGATTCCAAAATATCAACCAGTTTGGTACCATAGAGCCGGAAAAAATGTTTTTTAAAGGCAGAACCCAAGTCTCAAATAAGCGCCCATAAAAAATAAGATTTTTCCAGAAATGCAACTTTTTGCAGATTTTGTGACTGATTTCGGTTTGGACCAACATTCTGATTATGATTCCAAAATTTCAGCCCGTTTGGTTTCAGAGAACCTGATAAGATGGCTTTAAAAGTTCGAACCCAAGTCTCAAATTAACGCCCATACAAATTATGATATTTCGAGAAATGCATTTTTTTGGCGATTTTGTGACTGATTTCGGTTTGGAATAACATTCTGATCATGATTCCAAAATATCAACCAGTTTGGTACCATAGAGCCGGAAAAATGTTTTTTAAAGGCCGAACCCAAGTCTCAAATAAGCGCCCATAAAAAATATGATTTTTCCAGAAATGCAACTTTTTGCTGAACTTGGGCCTGATTTCGGTTTGGACCAACATTCTGATTATGATTCCAAAATTTCAGCCCGTTTGGTTTCAGAGAACCTGATAAAATGGCTTTAAAAGTTCGAACCCAAGTCTCAAATTAACGCCCATACAAATTATGATATTTCGAGAAATGCATTTTTTTGGCGATTTTGTGACGGATTTCGGTTTGGAATAACATTCTGATCATGATTCCAAAATATCAACCAGTTTGGTACCATAGAGCCGGAAAAATGTTTTTTAAAGGCCGAACCCAAGTCTCAAATAAGCGCCCACAAAAAATAAGATTTTTCCAGAAATGCAACTTTTTGCAGATTTTGTGACTGATTTCGGTTTGGACCAACATTCTGATTATGATTCCAAAATTTCAGCCCGTTTGGTTTCATAGAACCTGATAAAATGGCTTTAAAAGTTCGAACCCAAGTCTCAAATTAACGCCCATACAAATTATGATATTTCGAGAAATGCATTTTTTTGGCGATTTTGTGACTGATTTCGGTTTGGAATAACATTCTGATCATGATTCCAAAATATCAACCAGTTTGGTACCATAGAGCCGGAAAAATGTTTTTTAAAGGCCGAACCCAAGTCTCAAATAAGCGCCCATAAAAAATATGATTTTTCCAGAAATGCAACTTTTTGCTGGACTTGGGCCAGATTTCGGTTTGGACCAACATTCTGATTATGATTCCAAAATTTCAGCCCGTTTGGTTTCAGAGAACCTGATAAAATGGCTTTAAAAGTTCGAACCCAAGTCTCAAATTAACGCCCATACAAATTATGATATTTCGAGAAATGCATTTTTTTGGCGATTTTGTGACTGATTTCGGTTTGGAATAACATTCTGATCATGATTCCAAAATATCAACCAGTTTGGTACCATAGAGCCGGAATAAATGTTTTTTAAAGGCCGAACCCAAGTCTCAAATAAGCGCCCATAAAAAATAAGATTTTTCCAGAAATGCAACTTTTTGCAGATTTTGTGACTGATTTCGGTTTGGACCAACATTCTGATTATGATTCCAAAATTTCAGCCCGTTTGGTTTCAGAGAACCTGATAAAATGGCTTTAAAAGTTCGAACCCAAGTCTCAAATTAACGCCCATACAAATTATGATATTTCGAGAAATGCATTTTTTTGGCGATTTTGTGACGGATTTCGGTTTGGAATAACATTCTGATCATGATTCCAAAATATCAACCAGTTTGGTACCATAGAGCCGGAAAAATGTTTTTTAAAGGCCGAACCCAAGTCTCAAATAAGCGCCCATAAAAAATATGATTTTTCCAGAAATGCAACTTTTTGCTGAACTTGGGCCTGATTTCGGTTTGGACCAACATTCTGATGATGATTCCAAAATTTCAGCCCGTTTGGTTTCAGAGAACCTGATAAAATGGCTTTAAAAGTTCGAACCCAAGTCTCAAATTAACGCCCATACAAATTATGATATTTCGAGAAATGCTTTTTTTTGGCGATTTTGTGACGGATTTCGGTTTGGAATAACATTCTGATCATGATTCCAATATATCAACCAGTTTCGTACCATAGAGCCGGAAAAAATGTTTTTTAAAGGCAGAACCCAAGTCTCAAATAAGTGCCCATAAAAAATATGATGTTTCCAGAAATGCAACTTTTTGCAGATTTTGTGACTGATTTCGGTTTGGACCAACATTCTGATTATGATTCCAAAATTTCAGCCCGTTTGGTTTCATAGAACCTGATAAAATGGCTTTAAACGTTAGAACCCAAGTATCAAATAACGCCCATACAAATTATGATATTTCGAGAAATGCATTTTTTTGGCGATTTTGTGACTGATTTAGGTTTGGAATAACATTCTGATCATGATTCCAAAATATGCACCAGTTTGGTACCATAGAGCCGGAAAAAATGTTTTTTAAAGGCCGAACCCAAGTCTCAAATAAGCGCCCATAAAAAATATGATTTTTCCAGAAATGCAACTTTTTGCAGATTTTGTGACTGATTTCGGTTTGGACCAACATTCTGATTATGATTCCAAAACTTCAGCCCGTTTGGTTTCAGAGAACCTGATTAAATGGCTTTAAAAGTTCGAACCCAAGTCTCAAATTAACGCCCATACAAATTATGATATTTCGAGAAATGCATTTTTTTGGCGATTATGTGACTGATTTCGGTTTGGAATAACATTCTGATCATTTTTCCAAAATATCAACCAGTTTGGTACCATAGAGCCGGAAAAAAATTTTTTTAAAGGCCGAACCCAAGTCTCAAATAAGCGCCCATAAAAAATATGATTTTTCCAGAAATGCAACTTTTTGCAGATTTTGTGACTGATTTCGGTTTGGACCAACATTCTGATTATGATTCCAAAACTTCAGCCCGTTTGGTTTCAGAGAACCTGATAAAATGGCTTTAAAAGTTCGAACCCAAGTCTCAAATTAACGCCCATACAAATTATGATATTTCGAGAAATGCATTTTTTTGGCGATTATGTGACTGATTTCGGTTTGGAATAACATTCTGATCATTTTTCCAAAATATCAACCAGTTTGGTACCATAGAGCCGGAAAAAATTTTTTTTAAAGGCCGAACCCAAGTCTCAAATAAGCGCCCATAAAAAATATGATTTTTCCAGAAATGCAACTTTTTGCAGATTTTGTGACTGATTTCGGTTTGGAATAACATTCTGATCATGATTCCAATATATCAACCAGTTTGGTACCATAGAGCCGGAAAAAATGTTTTTTAAAGGCCGAACCCAAGTCTCAAATAAGTGCCCATAAAAAATATGATTTTTCCAGAAATGCAACTTTTTGCAGATTTTGTGACTGAATTCGGTTTGGACCAACATTCTTATTATGATTCCAAAATTTCAGCCCGTTTGGTTTCAGAGAACCTGATAAAATGGCTTTAAAAGTTCGAACCCAAGTCTCAAATTAACGCCCATACAAATTATGATATTTCGAGAAATGCATTTTTTTGGCGATTTTGTGACTGATTTCGGTTTGGAATAACATTCTGATCATGATTCCAAAATATCAACCAGTTTGGTACCATAGAGCCGGAAAAAATCTTTTTAAAGGCCGAACCCAAGTCTCAAATAAGCGCCCCTAAAAAATAAGATTTTTCCAGAAATGCAACTTTTTGCAGATTTTGTGACTGATTTCGGTTTGGACCAACATTCTGATTATGATTCCAAAATATCAACCAGTTTGGTACCATAGAGCCGGAAAAAATGTTTTTTGAGGGCCGAACCCAAGTCTCAAATAAGCGCCCATAAAAAAATATGATTTTACCAGAAATGCAACTTTTTGCAGAACTTGTGACTGATTTCGGTTTGGATCAACATTCTGATTATGATTCCAAATTTTCAGCCCGTTTGGTTTCATTGAACCTGATAAAATGGCTTTTAAAGTTCGAACCCAAGTTTTTGAATTAATGCCAATAAAAAATACGATATTTCGAGAAATGCATTTTTTTGGCGATTTTGTGACTGATTTCGGTTTGGAATAACATTCTGATCATGATTCCAAAATATCAACCAGTTTGGTACCATAGAGCCGGAAAAATGTTTTTTAAAGGCCGAACCCAAGTCTCAAATAAGCGCCCATAAAAAATATGATTTTTCCAGAAATGCAACTTTTTGCAGATTTTGTGACTGATTTCGGTTTGGACCAACATTCTGATTATGATTCCAAAACTTCAGCCCGTTTGGTTTCAGAGAACCTGATAAAATGGCTTTAAAAGTTCGAACCCAAGTCTCAAATTAACGCCCATACAAATTATGATATTTCGAGAAATGCATTTTTTTGGCGATTATGTGACTGATTTCGGTTTGAATAACATTCTGATCATTTTTCCAAAATATCAACCAGTTTGGTACCATAGAGCCGGAAAAAAATTTTTTTAAAGGCCGAACCCAAGTCTCAAATAAGCGCCCATAAAAAATATGATTTTTCCAGAAATGCAACTTTTTGCAGATTTTGTGACTGATTTCGGTTTGGACCAACATTCTGATTATGATTCCAAAACTTCAGCCCGTTTGGTTTCAGAGAACTGATAAAATGGCTTTAAAAGTTCGAACCCAAGTCTCAAATTAACGCCCATACAAATTATGATATTTCGAGAAATGCATTTTTTTGGCGATTATGTGACTGATTTCGGTTTGGAATAACATTCTGATCATTTTTCCAAAATATCAACCAGTTTGGTACCATAGAGCCGGAAAAAATTTTTTTTAAAGGCCGAACCCAAGTCTCAAATAAGCGCCCATAAAAAATATGATTTTTCCAGAAATGCAACTTTTTGCAGATTTTGTGACTGATTTCGGTTTGGAATAACATTCTGATCATGATTCCAAAATATCAACCAGTTTGGTACCATAGAGCCGGAAAAAATGTTTTTTAAAGGCCGAACCCAAGTCTCAAATAAGCGCCCATAAAAAATATGATTTTTCCAGAAATGCAACTTTTTGCAGATTTTGTGACTGATTTCGGTTTGGAATAACATTCTGATCATGATTCCAATATATCAACCAGTTTGGTACCATAGAGCCGGAAAAAATGTTTTTAAAGGCCGAACCCAAGTCTCAAATAAGTGCCCATAAAAAATATGATTTTTCCAGAAATGCAACTTTTTGCAGATTTTGTGACTGAATTCGGTTTGGACCAACATTCTGATTATGATTCCAAAATTTCAGCCCGTTTGGTTTCAGAGAACCTGATAAAATGGCTTTAAAAGTTCGAACCCAAGTCTCAAATTAACGCCCATACAAATTATGATATTTCGAGAAATGCATTTTTTTGGCGATTTTGTGACTGATTTCGGTTTGGAATAACATTCTGATCATGATTCCAAAATATCAACCAGTTTGGTACCATAGAGCCGGAAAAATCTTTTTTAAAGGCCGAACCCAAGTCTCAAATAAGCGCCCATAAAAAATAAGATTTTTCCAGAAATGCAACTTTTTGCAGATTTTGTGACTGATTTCGGTTTGGACCAACATTCTGATTATGATTCCAAAATATCAACCAGTTTGGTACCATAGAGCCGGAAAAAATGTTTTTTGAGGGCCGAACCCAAGTCTCAAATAAGCGCCCATAAAAAATATGATTTTACCAGAAATGCAACTTTTTGCAGAACTTGTGACTGATTTCGGTTTGGATCAACATTCTGATTATGATTCCAAATTTTCAGCCCGTTTGGTTTCATTGAACCTGATAAAATGGCTTTTAAAGTTCAAACCCAAGTTTTTGAATTAATGCCAATAAAAAATACGATATTTCGAGAAATGCATTTTTTTGGCGATTTTGTGACTGATTTCGGTTTGGAATAACATTCTGATCATGATTCCAAAATATCAACCAGTTTGGTACCATAGAGCCGGAAAAATGTTTTTTAAAGGCCGAACCCAAGTCTCAAATAAGCGCCCATAAAAAATATGATTTTTCCAGAAATGCAACTTTTTGCTGAACTTGGGCCTGATTTCGGTTTGGTCCAACATTCTGATTATGATTCCAAAATTTCAGCCCGTTTGGTTTCAGAGAACCTGATAAAATGGCTTTAAAAGTTCGAACCCAAGTCTCAAATTAACGCCCATACAAATTATGATATTTCGAGAAATGCATTTTTTTGGCGATTTTGTGACTGATTTCGGTTTGGAATAACATTCTGATCATGATTCCAAAATATCAACCAGTTTGGTACCATAGAGCCGGAAAAAATGTTTTTTGAAGGCCGAACCCAAGTCCCAAATAAGCGCCCATAAAAAATATGATTTTACCAGAAATGCAACTTTTTGCAGAACTTGTGACTGATTTCGGTTTGGATCAACATTCTGATTATGATTCCAAAATTTCAGCCCGTTTGGTTTCATAGAACCTGATAAAATGGCTTTTAAAGTTCGAACCCAAGTTTTTGTATTAATGCCAATAAAAAAGACGATATTTCGAGAAATGCATTTTTTTGGCGATTTTGTGACTGATTTCGGTTTGGAATAACATTCCGATCATGATTCCAATATATCAACCAGTTTGGTACCATAGAGCCGGAAAAAATGTTTTTTAATGGCCGAACCCAAGTCTCAAATAAGTGCCCATAAAAAATATGATTTTTCCAGAAATGCAACTTTTTGCAGATTTTGTGACTGATTTCGGTTTGGACCAACATTCTGAATATGATTCAAAAATTTCAGCCCGTTTGGTTTCATAGAACCTGATAAAATGGCTTTAAAAGTTCGAACCCAAGTCTCAAATAACGCCCATAAAAATTATGATTTTTTCAGAAATGCATTTTTTGCAGATTTTGTCACTGATTTCGGTATGGGACAAGATTCTGATCATTTTCAGAATTTTCAGCCAGTTTGATTTCATATAGCCTGGAAAAATGTCTTTTAAAGTTCGAACCCGAGTCTCAATTGAGTGCCAATAAAAAATATGATTTTTCCAGAAATGCAACTTTTTGGAGATTTTGTGACTGATTTCGGTTTGGACCAACATTCTGATTATGATTCCAAAATTTCAGCCCGTTTGGTTTCAGAGAACCTGATAAAATGGCTTTAAAAGTTCGAACCCAAGTCTCAAATTAACGCCCATACAAATTATGATATTTCGAGAAATGCATTTTTTTGGCGATTTTGTGACTGATTTCGGTTTGGAATAACATTCTGATCATGATTTCAAAATATCAACCAGTTTGGTGCCATAGAGCCGGAAAAATGTTTTTTAAAGGCCGAACCCAAGTCTCAAAAGGGCGCCCATAAAAAATATGATTTTTCCAGAAATGCAACTTTTAGCAGATTTTGTGACTGATTTCGGTTTGGACCAAAATTCTGATTATGATTCCAGAATTGCAGCCCGTTTGGTTTCATAGAACCTCATAAAATGGCTTTAAAAGTTCGAACCCAAATCTCAAATTAACGCCCATAAAAATTATGATTTTTCCAGAAATGCAATTTTTTGCAGATTTTGTCACTGATTTCGGTATGGAACAAGATTCTGATATTGGTCAGAATTTTCATAGAGCCTGGAAAAATGTTTTTTAAAGGCCGAACCCAAGTCTCAAATAAGCGCTCATAAAAAATATGATTTTTCGAGAAATGCAACTTTTTGCAGAACTTAAGACTGATTTCGGTTTGGACCAACATTCTGATAATGATTCCAAAATTTCAGCCCGTTTAGTTTCAGAGAACCTGATAAAATGGCTTTAAAAGTTCGATCCCAAGTCTCAATAAGCGCCCATAAAAGTATGATTTTTCCAGATATGCACCTTATTGCAGATGTTGTGACTGAATTCGGTTTGGACCAATATTCTGATTATGATTCCAAATTTTCAGCCCTTTTGGTTTCATAGAATCTGATAAAATGGCTTTTAAAGTTCGAACCCAAGTTTTAAATTAACGCCAATAAAAAAGACGATATTTCGAGAAATGCATTTTTTAGGCCATTTTGTGACTGATTTCGGTTTGGAATAACATTCCGATCATGATTCCAATATATCAACCAGTTTGGTACCATAGAGCCGGAAAAAATGTTTTTTAAAGGCAGAACCCAAGTCTCAATTAAGTGCTCATAATAAATTTGATGTTTCCAGAAATGCAACTTTTTGCAGATTTTGTGACTGATTTCGGTTTGGACCAACATTCTGATTATGATTCCAAAATTTAAATAACGCCCATACAAATTATGATATTTCGAGAAATGCATTTTTTTGGCGATTTTGTGACTGATTTAGGTTTGGAATAACATTCTAATCATGATTCCAAAATATCAACCAGTTTGGTACCATAGAGCCGGAAAAAATGTTTTTTAAAGGCCGAACCCAAGTCTCAAATAAGCGCCCATAAAAAATATGATTTTTCGAGAAATGCAACTTTTTGCAGAACTTAAGACTGATTTCGGTTTGGACCAACATTCTGATAATGATTCCAAAATTACAGCCCGTTTAGTTTCAGAGAACCTGATAAAATGGCTTTAAAAGTTCGATCCCAAGTCTCAAATAAGCGCCCACTAAAATATGATTTTTCCAGAAATGCAACTTTTTGCAGATGTTGTGACTGAATTCGGTTTGAACCAATATTCTGTTTATGATTCCAAATTTTCAGCCCGTTTGGTTTCATAGAATCTGATAAAATGGCTTTTAAAGTTCGAACCCAAGTTTTAAATTAACGCCAATAAAAAAGGACGATATTTCGAGAAATGCATTTTTTTGGCCATTTTGTGACTGATTTCGGTTTGGAATAACATTCCGATCATGATTCCAAAATATCAACCAGTTTGGTAATATAGAGCCGGAAAAAATGTTTTTTAAAGGCCGAACCCAAGTCTCAAATAAGCGCCCATAAAAAATATGATTTTTCCAGAAATGCAACTTTTTGCAGATTTTGTGACTGATTTCGGTTTGGACCAACATTCTGATTATGATTCCAAAACTTCAGCCCGTTTGGTTTCAGAGAACCTGATAAAATGGCTTTAAAAGTTCGAACCCAAGTCTCAAATTAACGCCCATACAAATTATGATATTTCGAGAAATGCATTTTTTTGGCGATTATGTGACTGATTTCGGTTTGGAATAACATTCTGATCATTTTTCCAAAATATCAACCAGTTTGGTACCATAGAGCCGGAAAAAGTTTTTTTTAAAGGCCGAACCCAAGTCTCAAATAAGCGCCCATAAAAAATATGATTTTTCCAGAAATGCAACTTTTTGCAGATTTTGTGACTGATTTCGGTTTGGAATAACATTCTGAACATGATTCCAAAATATCAACCAGTTTGGTACCATAGAGCCGGAAAAAATGTTTTTTAAAGGCCGAACCCAAGTCTCAAATAAGCGCCCATAAAAAATATGATTTTTCCAGAAATGCAACTTTTTGCAGATTTTGTGACTGATTTCGGTTTTGAATAACATTCTGATCATGATTCCAATATATCAACCAGTTTGGTACCATAGAGCCGGAAAAAATGTTTTTTAAAGGCCGAACCCAAGTCTCAAATAAGTGCCCATAAAAAATATGATTTTTCCAGAAATGCAACTTATTGCAGATATTGTGACTGAATTCGGTTTGGACCAACATTCTGATTATGATTCCAAAATTTCAGCCCGTTTGGTTTCATAGAACCTGATAAAATGGCTTTAAAAGTTCGAACCCAAGTCTCAAATAACGCCCATAAAATATATGATTTTTCCAGAAATGCATTTTTTGCAGATTTTGTCACTAATTTCGGTATGGGTCAAGATTCTGATCATTGTCACAATTTTCAGCCAGTTTGGTTTCATATAGCCTAGAAAAATGTCTTTGAAAGTTCGAACCCGAGTCACAATTGAGTGCCAATAAAAAATATGATTTTTCCAGAAATGCAACTTTTTGCAGATTTTAAGACAGATTTCGGTGTTGACCAACATTCTGATAATGATTCCGAAATTTCAGCCCGTTTAGTTTCAGAGAACCTGATAAAATGGCTTTAAAAGTTCGATCCCAAGTCTCAAATTAACGCCCATACAAATTATGATATTTCGAGAAATGCATTTTTTTGGCGATTTTGTGACTGATTTCGGTTTGGAATAACATTCTGATCATGATTCCAAAATATCAACCAGTTTGGTACCATAGAGCCGGAAAAATGTTTTTTAAAGGCCGAACCCAAGTCTCAAATAAGCGCCCATAAAAAATATGATTTTTCCAGTAATGCAACATTTTGCAGATTTTGTGACTGATTTCGGTTTGGACCAACATTCTGATTATGATTCCAAAATTTCAGCCCGTTTGGTTTCATAGAACCTGATAAAATGGCTTTAAACGTTCGAACCCAAGTATCAAATAACGCCCATACAAATTATGATATTTCGAGAAATGCATTTTTTTGGCGATTTTGTGACTGATTTAGGTTTGGAATAACATTCTGATCATGATTCCAAAATATGCACCAGTTTGGTACCATAGAGCCGGAAAAAATGTTTTTTAAAGGCCGAACCCAAGTCTCAAATAAGCGCCCATAAAAAATATGATTTTTCCAGAAATGCAACTTTTTGCTGAACTTGGGCCAGATTTCGGTTTGGACCAACATTCTGATTATGATTACAAAATTTCAGCCCGTTTGGTTTCAGAGAACCTGATAAAATGGCTTTAAAAGTTCGAACCCAAGTCTCAAATTAACGCCCATACAAATTATGATATTTCGAGAAATGCATTTTTTTGGCGATTTTGTGACTGATTTCGGTTTGGAATAACATTCTGATCATGATTCCAAAATATCAACCAGTTTGGTACCATAGAGCCGGAAAAAATGTTTTTTAAAGGCCGAACCCAAGTCTCAAATAAGCGCCCATAAAAAATAAGATTTTTCCAGAAATGCAACTTTTTGCAGATTTTGTGACTGATTTCGGTTTGGACCAACATTCTGATTATGATTCCAAAATTTCAGCCCGTTTGGTTTCAGAGAACCTGATAAAATGGCTTTAAAAGTTCGAACCCAAGTCTCAAATTAACGCCCATACAAATTATGATATTTCGAGAAATGCATTTTTTTGGCGATTTTGTGACGGATTTCGGTTTGGAATAACATTCTGATCATGATTCCAATATATCAACCAGTTTCGTACCATAGAGCCGGAAAAAATGTTTTTTAAAGGCAGAACCCAAGTCTCAAATAAGTGCCCATAAAAAATATGATGTTTCCAGAAATGCAACTTTTTGCAGATTTTGTGACTGATTTCGGTTTGGACCAACATTCTGATTATGATTCCAAAATTTCAGCCCGTTTGGTTTCATAGAACCTGATAAAATGGCTTTAAAAGTTCGAACCCAAGTCTCAAATTAACGCCCATACAAATTATGATATTTCGAGAAATGCATTTTTTGGCGATTATGTGACTGATTTCGGTTTGGAATAACATTCTGATCATTTTTCCAAAATATCAACCAGTTTGGTACCATAGAGCCGGAAAAAATTTTTTTTAAAGGCCGAACCCAAGTCTCAAATAAGCGCCCATAAAAAATATGATTTTTCCAGAAATGCAACTTTTTGCAGATTTTGTGACTGATTTCGGTTTGGACCAACATTCTGATTATGATTCCAAAACTTCAGCCCGTTTGGTTTCAGAGAACCTGATAAAATGGCTTTAAAAGTTCGAACCCAAGTCTCAAATTAACGCCCATACAAATTATGATATTTCGAGAAATGCATTTTTTTGGCGATTATGTGACTGATTTCGGTTTGGAATAACATTCTGATCATTTTTCCAAAATATCAACAAGTTTGGTACCATAGAGCCGGAAAAAATTTTTTTTAAAGGCCGAACCCAAGTCTCAAATAAGCGCCCATAAAAAATATGATTTTTCCAGAAATGCAACTTTTTGCAGATTTTGTGACTGATTTCGGTTTGGAATAACATTCTGATCATGATTCCAAAATATCAACCAGTTTGGTACCATAGAGCCGGAAAAAATGTTTTTTAAAGGCCGAACCCAAGTCTCAAATAAGCGCCCATAAAAAATATGATTTTTCCAGAAATGCAACTTTTTGCAGATTTTGTGACTGATTTCGGTTTGGAATAACATTCTGATCATGATTCCAATATATCAACCAGTTTGGTACCATAGAGCCGGAAAAAATGTTTTTTAAAGGCCGAACCCAAGTCTCAAATAAGTGCCCGTAAAAAATATGATTTTTCCAGAAATGCAACTTTTTGCAGATTTTGTGACTGAATTCGGTTTGGACCAACATTCTGATTATGATTCCAAAATTTCAGCCCGTTTGGTTTCAGAGAACCTGATAAAATGGCTTTAAAAGTTCGAACCCAAGTCTCAAATTAACGCCCATACAAATTATGATATTTCGAGAAATGCATTTTTTTGGCGATTTTGTGACTGATTTCGGTTTGGAATAACATTCTGATCATGATTCCAAAATATCAACCAGTTTGGTACCATAGAGCCGGAAAAAATGTTTTTTAAAGGCAGAACCCAAGTCTCAAATAAGCGCCCATAAAAAATAAGATTTTTCCAGAAATGCAACTTTTTGCAGATTTTGTGACTGATTTCGGTTTGGACCAACATTCTGATTATGATTCCAAAATTTCAGCCCGTTTGGTTTCAGAGAACCTGATAAAATGGCTTTAAAAGTTCGAACCCAAGTCTCAAATTAACGCCCATACAAATTATGATATTTCGAGAAATGCATTTTTTTGGCGATTTTGTGACTGATTTCGGTTTGGAATAACATTCTGATCATGATTCCAAAATATCAACCAGTTTGGTACCATAGAGCCGGAAAAATGTTTTTTAAAGGCCGAACCCAAGTCTCAAATAAGCGCCCATAAAAAATATGATTTTTCCAGAAATGCAACTTTTTGCTGAACTTGGGCCTGATTTCGG
Organism: Hesperophylax magnus; assembly: GCA_026573805.1. NCBI lineage: Eukaryota > Metazoa > Arthropoda > Insecta > Trichoptera > Limnephilidae > Hesperophylax > Hesperophylax magnus. The sequence continues at coordinate 993,506 of JAIUSX010000016.1, forward strand.
TTTGGACCAACATTCTGATTATGATTCCAAAATTTAAATAACGCCCATACAAATTATGATATTTCGAGAAATGCATTTTTTTGGCGATTTTGTGACTGATTTAGGTTTGGAATAACATTCTAATCATGATTCCAAAATATCAACCAGTTTGGTACCATAGAGCCGGAAAAAATGTTTTTTAAAGGCCGAACCCAAGTCTCAAATAAGCGCCCATAAAAAATATGATTTTTCGAGAAATGCAACTTTTTGCAGAACTTAAGACTGATTTCGGTTTGGACCAACATTCTGATAATGATTCCAAAATTACAGCCCGTTTAGTTTCAGAGAACCTGATAAAATGGCTTTAAAAGTTCGATCCCAAGTCTCAAATAAGCGCCCACTAAAATATGATTTTTCCAGAAATGCAACTTTTTGCAGATGTTGTGACTGAATTCGGTTTGAACCAATATTCTGTTTATGATTCCAAATTTTCAGCCCGTTTGGTTTCATAGAATCTGATAAAATGGCTTTTAAAGTTCGAACCCAAGTTTTAAATTAACGCCAATAAAAAAGGACGATATTTCGAGAAATGCATTTTTTTGGCCATTTTGTGACTGATTTCGGTTTGGAATAACATTCCGATCATGATTCCAAAATATCAACCAGTTTGGTAATATAGAGCCGGAAAAAATGTTTTTTAAAGGCCGAACCCAAGTCTCAAATAAGCGCCCATAAAAAATATGATTTTTCCAGAAATGCAACTTTTTGCAGATTTTGTGACTGATTTCGGTTTGGACCAACATTCTGATTATGATTCCAAAACTTCAGCCCGTTTGGTTTCAGAGAACCTGATAAAATGGCTTTAAAAGTTCGAACCCAAGTCTCAAATTAACGCCCATACAAATTATGATATTTCGAGAAATGCATTTTTTTGGCGATTATGTGACTGATTTCGGTTTGGAATAACATTCTGATCATTTTTCCAAAATATCAACCAGTTTGGTACCATAGAGCCGGAAAAAGTTTTTTTTAAAGGCCGAACCCAAGTCTCAAATAAGCGCCCATAAAAAATATGATTTTTCCAGAAATGCAACTTTTTGCAGATTTTGTGACTGATTTCGGTTTGGAATAACATTCTGAACATGATTCCAAAATATCAACCAGTTTGGTACCATAGAGCCGGAAAAAATGTTTTTTAAAGGCCGAACCCAAGTCTCAAATAAGCGCCCATAAAAAATATGATTTTTCCAGAAATGCAACTTTTTGCAGATTTTGTGACTGATTTCGGTTTTGAATAACATTCTGATCATGATTCCAATATATCAACCAGTTTGGTACCATAGAGCCGGAAAAAATGTTTTTTAAAGGCCGAACCCAAGTCTCAAATAAGTGCCCATAAAAAATATGATTTTTCCAGAAATGCAACTTATTGCAGATATTGTGACTGAATTCGGTTTGGACCAACATTCTGATTATGATTCCAAAATTTCAGCCCGTTTGGTTTCATAGAACCTGATAAAATGGCTTTAAAAGTTCGAACCCAAGTCTCAAATAACGCCCATAAAATATATGATTTTTCCAGAAATGCATTTTTTGCAGATTTTGTCACTAATTTCGGTATGGGTCAAGATTCTGATCATTGTCACAATTTTCAGCCAGTTTGGTTTCATATAGCCTAGAAAAATGTCTTTGAAAGTTCGAACCCGAGTCACAATTGAGTGCCAATAAAAAATATGATTTTTCCAGAAATGCAACTTTTTGCAGATTTTAAGACAGATTTCGGTGTTGACCAACATTCTGATAATGATTCCGAAATTTCAGCCCGTTTAGTTTCAGAGAACCTGATAAAATGGCTTTAAAAGTTCGAACCCAAGTCTCAAATTAACGCCCATACAAATTATGATATTTCGAGAAATGCATTTTTTTGGCGATTTTGTGACTGATTTCGGTTTGGAATAACATTCTGATCATGATTCCAAAATATCAACCAGTTTGGTACCATAGAGCCGGAAAAATGTTTTTTAAAGGCCGAACCCAAGTCTCAAATAAGCGCCCATAAAAAATATGATTTTTCCAGTAATGCAACATTTTGCAGATTTTGTGACTGATTTCGGTTTGGACCAACATTCTGATTATGATTCCAAAATTTCAGCCCGTTTGGTTTCATAGAACCTGATAAAATGGCTTTAAACGTTCGAACCCAAGTATCAAATAACGCCCATACAAATTATGATATTTCGAGAAATGCATTTTTTTGGCGATTTTGTGACTGATTTAGGTTTGGAATAACATTCTGATCATGATTCCAAAATATGCACCAGTTTGGTACCATAGAGCCGGAAAAAATGTTTTTTAAAGGCCGAACCCAAGTCTCAAATAAGCGCCCATAAAAAATATGATTTTTCCAGAAATGCAACTTTTTGCTGAACTTGGGCCAGATTTCGGTTTGGACCAACATTCTGATTATGATTACAAAATTTCAGCCCGTTTGGTTTCAGAGAACCTGATAAAATGGCTTTAAAAGTTCGAACCCAAGTCTCAAATTAACGCCCATACAAATTATGATATTTCGAGAAATGCATTTTTTTGGCGATTTTGTGACTGATTTCGGTTTGGAATAACATTCTGATCATGATTCCAAAATATCAACCAGTTTGGTACCATAGAGCCGGAAAAAATGTTTTTTAAAGGCCGAACCCAAGTCTCAAATAAGCGCCCATAAAAAATAAGATTTTTCCAGAAATGCAACTTTTTGCAGATTTTGTGACTGATTTCGGTTTGGACCAACATTCTGATTATGATTCCAAAATTTCAGCCCGTTTGGTTTCAGAGAACCTGATAAAATGGCTTTAAAAGTTCGAACCCAAGTCTCAAATTAACGCCCATACAAATTATGATATTTCGAGAAATGCATTTTTTTGGCGATTTTGTGACGGATTTCGGTTTGGAATAACATTCTGATCATGATTCCAATATATCAACCAGTTTCGTACCATAGAGCCGGAAAAAATGTTTTTTAAAGGCAGAACCCAAGTCTCAAATAAGTGCCCATAAAAAATATGATGTTTCCAGAAATGCAACTTTTTGCAGATTTTGTGACTGATTTCGGTTTGGACCAACATTCTGATTATGATTCCAAAATTTCAGCCCGTTTGGTTTCATAGAACCTGATAAAATGGCTTTAAAAGTTCGAACCCAAGTCTCAAATTAACGCCCATACAAATTATGATATTTCGAGAAATGCATTTTTTGGCGATTATGTGACTGATTTCGGTTTGGAATAACATTCTGATCATTTTTCCAAAATATCAACCAGTTTGGTACCATAGAGCCGGAAAAAATTTTTTTTAAAGGCCGAACCCAAGTCTCAAATAAGCGCCCATAAAAAATATGATTTTTCCAGAAATGCAACTTTTTGCAGATTTTGTGACTGATTTCGGTTTGGACCAACATTCTGATTATGATTCCAAAACTTCAGCCCGTTTGGTTTCAGAGAACCTGATAAAATGGCTTTAAAAGTTCGAACCCAAGTCTCAAATTAACGCCCATACAAATTATGATATTTCGAGAAATGCATTTTTTTGGCGATTATGTGACTGATTTCGGTTTGGAATAACATTCTGATCATTTTTCCAAAATATCAACAAGTTTGGTACCATAGAGCCGGAAAAAATTTTTTTTAAAGGCCGAACCCAAGTCTCAAATAAGCGCCCATAAAAAATATGATTTTTCCAGAAATGCAACTTTTTGCAGATTTTGTGACTGATTTCGGTTTGGAATAACATTCTGATCATGATTCCAAAATATCAACCAGTTTGGTACCATAGAGCCGGAAAAAATGTTTTTTAAAGGCCGAACCCAAGTCTCAAATAAGCGCCCATAAAAAATATGATTTTTCCAGAAATGCAACTTTTTGCAGATTTTGTGACTGATTTCGGTTTGGAATAACATTCTGATCATGATTCCAATATATCAACCAGTTTGGTACCATAGAGCCGGAAAAAATGTTTTTTAAAGGCCGAACCCAAGTCTCAAATAAGTGCCCGTAAAAAATATGATTTTTCCAGAAATGCAACTTTTTGCAGATTTTGTGACTGAATTCGGTTTGGACCAACATTCTGATTATGATTCCAAAATTTCAGCCCGTTTGGTTTCAGAGAACCTGATAAAATGGCTTTAAAAGTTCGAACCCAAGTCTCAAATTAACGCCCATACAAATTATGATATTTCGAGAAATGCATTTTTTTGGCGATTTTGTGACTGATTTCGGTTTGGAATAACATTCTGATCATGATTCCAAAATATCAACCAGTTTGGTACCATAGAGCCGGAAAAAATGTTTTTTAAAGGCAGAACCCAAGTCTCAAATAAGCGCCCATAAAAAATAAGATTTTTCCAGAAATGCAACTTTTTGCAGATTTTGTGACTGATTTCGGTTTGGACCAACATTCTGATTATGATTCCAAAATTTCAGCCCGTTTGGTTTCAGAGAACCTGATAAAATGGCTTTAAAAGTTCGAACCCAAGTCTCAAATTAACGCCCATACAAATTATGATATTTCGAGAAATGCATTTTTTTGGCGATTTTGTGACTGATTTCGGTTTGGAATAACATTCTGATCATGATTCCAAAATATCAACCAGTTTGGTACCATAGAGCCGGAAAAATGTTTTTTAAAGGCCGAACCCAAGTCTCAAATAAGCGCCCATAAAAAATATGATTTTTCCAGAAATGCAACTTTTTGCTGAACTTGGGCCTGATTTCGGTTTGGACCAACATTCTGATTATGATTCCAAAATTTCAGCCCGTTTGGTTTCAGAGAACCTGATAAAATGGCTTTAAAAGTTCGAACCCAAGTCTCAAATTAACGCCCATACAAATTATGATATTTCGAGAAATGCATTTTTTTGGCGATTTTGTGACGGATTTCGGTTTGGAATAACATTCTGATCATGATTCCAAAATATCAACCAGTTTGGTACCATAGAGCCGGAAAAATGTTTTTTAAAGGCCGAACCCAAGTCTCAAATAAGCGCCCACAAAAAATAAGATTTTTCCAGAAATGCAACTTTTTGCAGATTTTGTGACTGATTTCGGTTTGGACCAACATTCTGATTATGATTCCAAAATTTCAGCCCGTTTGGTTTCATAGAACCTGATAAAATGGCTTTAAAAGTTCGAACCCAAGTCTCAAATTAACGCCCATACAAATTATGATATTTCGAGAAATGCATTTTTTTGGCGATTTTGTGACTGATTTCGGTTTGGAATAACATTCTGATCATGATTCCAAAATATCAACCAGTTTGGTACCATAGAGCCGGAAAAATGTTTTTTAAAGGCCGAACCCAAGTCTCAAATAAGCGCCCATAAAAAATATGATTTTACCAGAAATGCAACTTTTTGCAGAACTTGTGACTGATTTCGGTTTGGATCAACATTCTGATTATGATTCCAAAATATCAGCCCGTTTGGTTTCATAGAACCTGATAAAATGGCTTTTAAAGTTCGAACCCAAGTTTTTGTATTAATGCCAATAAAAAAGACGATATTTCGAGAAATGCATTTTTTTGGCGATTTTGTGACTGATTTAGGTTTGGAATAACATTCTGATCATGATTCCAAAATATGCACCAGTTTGGTACCATAGAGCCGGAAAAAATGTTTTTTAAAGGCCGAACCCAAGTCTCAAATAAGCGCCCATAAAAAATAAGATTTTTCCAGAAATGCAACTTTTTGCAGATTTTGTGACTGATTTCGGTTTGGACCAACATTCTGATTATGATTCCAAAATTTCAGCCCGTTTAGTTTCAGAGAACCTGATAAAATGGCTTTAAAAGTTCGAACCCAAGTCTCAAATTAACGCCCATACAAATTATGATATTTCGAGAAATGCATTTTTTTGGCGATTTTGTGACGGATTTCGGTTTGGAATAACATTCTGATCATGATTCCAATATATCAACCAGTTTCGTACCATAGAGCCGGAAAAAATGTTTTTTAAAGGCAGAACCCAAGTCTCAAATAAGTGCCCATAAAAAATATGATGTTTCCAGAAATGCAACTTTTTGCAGATTTTGTGACTGATTTCGGTTTGGACCAACATTCTGATTATGATTCCAAAATTTCAGCCCGTTTGGTTTCATAGAACCTGATAAAATGGCTTTAAAAGTTCGAACCCAAGTCTCAAATTAACGCCCATACAAATTATGATATTTCGAGAAATGCATTTTTTTGGCGATTATGTGACTGATTTCGGTTTGGAATAACATTCTGATCATTTTTCCAAAATATCAACCAGTTTGGTACCATAGAGCCGGAAAAAATTTTTTTTAAAGGCCGAACCCAAGTCTCAAATAAGCGCCCATAAAAAATATGATTTTTCCAGAAATGCAACTTTTTGCAGATTTTGTGACTGATTTCGGTTTGGACCAACATTCTGATTATGATTCCAAAATTTCAGCCAGTTTGGTTTCAGAGAACCTGATAAAATGGCTTTAAAAGTTCGAACACAAGTCTCAAATTAACGCCCATACAAATTATGATATTTCGAGAAATGCATTTTTTTGGCGATTTTGTGACGGATTTCGGTTTGGAATAACATTCTGATCATGATTCCAATATATCAACCAGTTTCGTACCATAGAGCCGGAAAAAATGTTTTTTAAAGGCAGAACCCAAGTCTCAAATAAGTGCCCATAAAAAATTTGATGTTTCCAGAAATGCAACTTTTTGCAGATTTTGTGACTGATTTCGGTTTGGACCAACATTCTGATTATGATTCCAAAATTTCAGCCCGTTTGGTTTCATAGAACCTGATAAAATGGCTTTAAAAGTTCGAACCCAAGTCTCAAATTAACGCCCATACAAATTATGATATTTCGAGAAATGCATTTTTTTGGCGATTATGTGACTGATTTCGGTTTGGAATAACATTCTGATCATTTTTCCAAAATATCAACCAGTTTGGTACCATAGAGCCGGAAAAAGTTTTTTTTAAAGGCCGAACCCAAGTCTCAAATAAGCGCCCATAAAAAATATGATTTTTCCAGAAATGCAACTTTTTGCAGATTTTGTGACTGATTTCGGTTTGGAATAACATTCTGATAGTGATTCCAAAATATCAACCAGTTTGGTACCATAGAGCCGAAAAAATGTCTTTTAAAGGCCGAACCCAAGTCTCAAATAAGCGCCCATAAAAAATATGATTTTTCCAGAAATGCAACTTTTTGCAGATTTTGTGACTGATTTCGGTTTGGAATAACATTCTGATCATGATTCCAATATATCAACCAGTTTGGTACCATAGAGCCGGAAAAAATGTTTTTTAAAGGCCGAACCCAAGTCTCAAATAAGTGCCCATAAAAAATATGATTTTTCCAGAAATGCAACTTTTTGCAGATTTTGTGACTGATTTCGGTTTGGACCAACATTCTGATTATGATTCCAAAACTTCAGCCCGTTTGGTTTCAGAGAACCTGATAAAATGGCTTTAAAAGTTCGAACCCAAGTCTCCAATTAACGCCCATACAAATTATGATATTTCGAGAAATGCATTTTTTTGGCGATTTTGTGACTGATTTCGGTTTGGAATAACATTCTGATCATGATTCCAAAATATCAACCAGTTTGGTACCATAGAGCCGGAAAAATGTTTTTTAAAGGCCGAACCCAAGTCTCAAATAAGCGCCCATAAAAAATATGATTTTTCCAGAAATGCAACTTTTTGCTGAACTTGGGCCAGATTTCGGTTTGGACCAACATTCTGATTATGATTCCAAAATTTCAGCCCGTTTGGTTTCAGAGAACCTGATAAAATGGCTTTAAAAGTTCGAACCCAAGTATCAAATAACGCCCATACAAATTATGATATTTCGAGAAATGCATTTTTTTGGCGATTTTGTGACTGATTTCGGTTTGGAATAACATTCTGATCATGATTCCAAAATATCAACCAGTTTGGTACCATAGAGCCGGAAAAAATGTTTTTTAAAGGCAGAACCCAAGTCTCAAATAAGCGCCCATAAAAAATAAGATTTTTCCAGAAATGCAACTTTTTGCAGATTTTGTGACTGATTTCGGTTTGGACCAACATTCTGATTATGATTCCAAAATTTCAGCCCGTTTGGTTTCAGAGAACCTGATAAAATGGCTTTAAAAGTTCGAACCCAAGTCTCAAATTAACGCCCATACAAATTATGATATTTCGAGAAATGCATTTTTTTGGCGATTTTGTGACTGATTTCGGTTTGGAATAACATTCTGATCATGATTCCAAAATATCAACCAGTTTGGTACCATAGAGCCGGAAAAATGTTTTTTAAAGGCCGAACCCAAGTCTCAAATAAGCGCCCATAAAAAATATGATTTTTCCAGAAATGCAACTTTTTGCTGAACTTGGGCCTGATTTCGGTTTGGACCAACATTCTGATTATGATTCCAAAATTTCAGCCCGTTTGGTTTCAGAGAACCTGATAAAATGGCTTTAAAAGTTCGAACCCAAGTCTCAAATTAACGCCCATACAAATTATGATATTTCGAGAAATGCATTTTTTTGGCGATTTTGTGACGGATTTCGGTTTGGAATAACATTCTGATCATGATTCCAAAATATCAACCAGTTTGGTACCATAGAGCCGGAAAAATGTTTTTTAAAGGCCGAACCCAAGTCTCAAATAAGCGCCCACAAAAAATAAGATTTTTCCAGAAATGCAACTTTTTGCAGATTTTGTGACTGATTTCGGTTTGGACCAACATTCTGATTATGATTCCAAAATTTCAGCCCGTTTGGTTTCATAGAACCTGATAAAATGGCTTTAAAAGTTCGAACCCAAGTCTCAAATTAACGCCCATACAAATTATGATATTTCGAGAAATGCATTTTTTTGGCGATTTTGTGACTGATTTCGGTTTGGAATAACATTCTGATCATGATTCCAAAATATCAACCAGTTTGGTACCATAGAGCCGGAAAAATGTTTTTTAAAGGCCGAACCCAAGTCTCAAATAAGCGCCCATAAAAAATATGATTTTTCCAGAAATGCAACTTTTTGCTGGACTTGGGCCAGATTTCGGTTTGGACCAACATTCTGATTATGATTCCAAAATTTCAGCCCGTTTGGTTTCAGAGAACCTGATAAAATGGCTTTAAAAGTTCGAACCCAAGTCTCAAATTAACGCCCATACAAATTATGATATTTCGAGAAATGCATTTTTTTGGCGATTTTGTGACTGATTTCGGTTTGGAATAACATTCTGATCATGATTCCAAAATATCAACCAGTTTGGTACCATAGAGCCGGAATAAATGTTTTTTAAAGTCCGAACCCAAGTCTCAAATAAGCGCCCATAAAAAATAAGATTTTTCCAGAAATGCAACTTTTTGCAGATTTTGTGACTGATTTCGGTTTGGACCAACATTCTGATTATGATTCCAAAATTTCAGCCCGTTTGGTTTCAGAGAACCTGATAAAATGGCTTTAAAAGTTCGAACCCAAGTCTCAAATTAACGCCCATACAAATTATGATATTTCGAGAAATGCATTTTTTTGGCGATTTTGTGACGGATTTCGGTTTGGAATAACATTCTGATCATGATTCCAAAATATCAACCAGTTTGGTACCATAGAGCCGGAAAAATGTTTTTTAAAGGCCGAACCCAAGTCTCAAATAAGCGCCCATAAAAAATATGATTTTTCCAGAAATGCAACTTTTTGCTGAACTTGGGCCTGATTTCGGTTTGGACCAACATTCTGATGATGATTCCAAAATTTCAGCCCGTTTGGTTTCAGAGAACCTGATAAAATGGCTTTAAAAGTTCGAACCCAAGTCTCAAATTAACGCCCATACAAATTATGATATTTCGAGAAATGCTTTTTTTTGGCGATTTTGTGACGGATTTCGGTTTGGAATAACATTCTGATCATGATTCCAATATATCAACCAGTTTCGTACCATAGAGCCGGAAAAAATGTTTATAAAGGCAGAACCCAAGTCTCAAATAAGTGCCCATAAAAAATATGATGTTTCCAGAAATGCAACTTTTTGCAGATTTTGTGACTGATTTCGGTTTGGACCAACATTCTGATTATGATTCCAAAATTTCAGCCCGTTTGGTTTCATAGAACCTGATAAAATGGCTTTAAACGTTCGAACCCAAGTATCAAATAACGCCCATACAAATTATGATATTTCGAGAAATGCATTTTTTTGGCGATTTTGTGACTGATTTAGGTTTGGAATAACATTCTGATCATGATTCCAAAATATGCACCAGTTTGGTACCATAGAGCCGGAAAAAATGTTTTTTAAAGGCCGAACCCAAGTCTCAAATAAGCGCCCATAAAAAATATGATTTTTCCAGAAATGCAACTTTTTGCAGATTTTGTGACTGATTTCGGTTTGGACCAACATTCTGATTATGATTCCAAAACTTCAGCCCGTTTGGTTTCAGAGAACCTGATAAAATGGCTTTAAAAGTTCGAACCCAAGTCTCAAATTAACGCCCATACAAATTATGATATTTCGAGAAATGCATTTTTTTGGCGATTATGTGACTGATTTCGGTTTGGAATAACATTCTGATCATTTTTCCAAAATATCAACCAGTTTGGTACCATAGAGCCGGAAAAAGTTTTTTTTAAAGGCCGAACCCAAGTCTCAAATAAGCGCCCATAAAAAATATGATTTTTCCAGAAATGCAACTTTTTGCAGATTTTGTGACTGATTTCGGTTTGGAATAACATTCTGAACATGATTCCAAAATATCAACCAGTTTGGTACCATAGAGCCGGAAAAAATGTTTTTTAAAGGCCGAACCCAAGTCTCAAATAAGCGCCCATAAAAAATATGATTTTTCCAGAAATGCAACTTTTTGCAGATTTTGTGACTGATTTCGGTTTTGAATAACATTCTGATCATGATTCCAATATATCAACCAGTTTGGTACCATAGAGCCGGAAAAAATGTTTTTTAAAGGCCGAACCCAAGTCTCAAATAAGTGCCCATAAAAAATATGATTTTTCCAGAAATGCAACTTATTGCAGATATTGTGACTGAATTCGGTTTGGACCAACATTCTGATTATGATTCCAAAATTTCAGCCCGTTTGGTTTCATAGAACCTGATAAAATGGCTTTAAAAGTTCGAACCCAAGTCTCAAATAACGCCCATAAAATATATGATTTTTCCAGAAATGCATTTTTTGCAGATTTTGTCACTAATTTCGGTATGGGTCAAGATTCTGATCATTGTCACAATTTTCAGCCAGTTTGGTTTCATATAGCCTAGAAAAATGTCTTTGAAAGTTCGAACCCGAGTCACAATTGAGTGCCAATAAAAAATATGATTTTTCCAGAAATGCAACTTTTTGCAGATTTTAAGACAGATTTCGGTGTTGACCAACATTCTGATAATGATTCCGAAATTTCAGCCCGTTTAGTTTCAGAGAACCTGATAAAATGGCTTTAAAAGTTCGAACCCAAGTCTCAAATTAACGCCCATACAAATTATGATATTTCGAGAAATGCATTTTTTTGGCGATTTTGTGACTGATTTCGGTTTGGAATAACATTCTGATCATGATTCCAAAATATCAACCAGTTTGGTACCATAGAGCCGGAAAAATGTTTTTTAAAGGCCGAACCCAAGTCTCAAATAAGCGCCCATAAAAAATATGATTTTTCCAGTAATGCAACATTTTGCAGATTTTGTGACTGATTTCGGTTTGGACCAACATTCTGATTATGATTCCAAAATTTCAGCCCGTTTGGTTTCATAGAACCTGATAAAATGGCTTTAAACGTTCGAACCCAAGTATCAAATAACGCCCATACAAATTATGATATTTCGAGAAATGCATTTTTTTGGCGATTTTGTGACTGATTTAGGTTTGGAATAACATTCTGATCATGATTCCAAAATATGCACCAGTTTGGTACCATAGAGCCGGAAAAAATGTTTTTTAAAGGCCGAACCCAAGTCTCAAATAAGCGCCCATAAAAAATATGATTTTTCCAGAAATGCAACTTTTTGCTGAACTTGGGCCAGATTTCGGTTTGGACCAACATTCTGATTATGATTACAAAATTTCAGCCCGTTTGGTTTCAGAGAACCTGATAAAATGGCTTTAAAAGTTCGAACCCAAGTCTCAAATTAACGCCCATACAAATTATGATATTTCGAGAAATGCATTTTTTGGCGATTTTGTGACTGATTTCGGTTTGGAATAACATTCTGATCATGATTCCAAAATATCAACCAGTTTGGTACCATAGAGCCGGAAAAAATGTTTTTTAAAGGCCGAACCCAAGTCTCAAATAAGCGCCCATAAAAAATAAGATTTTTCCAGAAATGCAACTTTTTGCAGATTTTGTGACTGATTTCGGTTTGGACCAACATTCTGATTATGATTCCAAAATTTCAGCCCGTTTGGTTTCAGAGAACCTGATAAAATGGCTTTAAAAGTTCGAACCCAAGTCTCAAATTAACGCCCATACAAATTATGATATTTCGAGAAATGCATTTTTTTGGCGATTTTGTGACGGATTTCGGTTTGGAATAACATTCTGATCATGATTCCAATATATCAACCAGTTTCGTACCATAGAGCCGGAAAAAATGTTTTTTAAAGGCAGAACCCAAGTCTCAAATAAGTGCCCATAAAAAATATGATGTTTCCAGAAATGCAACTTTTTGCAGATTTTGTGACTGATTTCGGTTTGGACCAACATTCTGATTATGATTCCAAAATTTCAGCCCGTTTGGTTTCATAGAACCTGATAAAATGGCTTTAAAAGTTCGAACCCAAGTCTCAAATTAACGCCCATACAAATTATGATATTTCGAGAAATGCATTTTTTGGCGATTATGTGACTGATTTCGGTTTGGAATAACATTCTGATCATTTTTCCAAAATATCAACCAGTTTGGTACCATAGAGCCGGAAAAAATTTTTTTTAAAGGCCGAACCCAAGTCTCAAATAAGCGCCCATAAAAAATATGATTTTTCCAGAAATGCAACTTTTTGCAGATTTTGTGACTGATTTCGGTTTGGACCAACATTCTGATTATGATTCCAAAACTTCAGCCCGTTTGGTTTCAGAGAACCTGATAAAATGGCTTTAAAAGTTCGAACCCAAGTCTCAAATTAACGCCCATACAAATTATGATATTTCGAGAAATGCATTTTTTTGGCGATTATGTGACTGATTTCGGTTTGGAATAACATTCTGATCATTTTTCCAAAATATCAACAAGTTTGGTACCATAGAGCCGGAAAAAATTTTTTTTAAAGGCCGAACCCAAGTCTCAAATAAGCGCCCATAAAAAATATGATTTTTCCAGAAATGCAACTTTTTGCAGATTTTGTGACTGATTTCGGTTTGGAATAACATTCTGATCATGATTCCAAAATATCAACCAGTTTGGTACCATAGAGCCGGAAAAAATGTTTTTTAAAGGCCGAACCCAAGTCTCAAATAAGCGCCCATAAAAAATATGATTTTTCCAGAAATGCAACTTTTTGCAGATTTTGTGACTGATTTCGGTTTGGAATAACATTCTGATCATGATTACAATATATCAACCAGTTTGGTACCATAGAGCCGGAAAAAATGTTTTTTAAAGGCCGAACCCAAGTCTCAAATAAGTGCCCGTAAAAAATATGATTTTTCCAGAAATGCAACTTTTTGCAGATTTTGTGACTGAATTCGGTTTGGACCAACATTCTGATTATGATTCCAAAATTTCAGCCCGTTTGGTTTCAGAGAACCTGATAAAATGGCTTTAAAAGTTCGAACCCAAGTCTCAAATTAACGCCCATACAAATTATGATATTTCGAGAAATGCATTTTTTTGGCGATTTTGTGACTGATTTCGGTTTGGAATAACATTCTGATCATGATTCCAAAATATCAACCAGTTTGGTACCATAGAGCCGGAAAAAATGTTTTTTAAAGGCAGAACCCAAGTCTCAAATAAGCGCCCATAAAAAATAAGATTTTTCCAGAAATGCAACTTTTTGCAGATTTTGTGACTGATTTCGGTTTGGACCAACATTCTGATTATGATTCCAAAATTTCAGCCCGTTTGGTTTCAGAGAACCTGATAAAATGGCTTTAAAAGTTCGAACCCAAGTCTCAAATTAACGCCCATACAAATTATGATATTTCGAGAAATGCATTTTTTTGGCGATTTTGTGACTGATTTCGGTTTGGAATAACATTCTGATCATGATTCCAAAATATCAACCAGTTTGGTACCATAGAGCCGGAAAAATGTTTTTTAAAGGCCGAACCCAAGTCTCAAATAAGCGCCCATAAAAAATATGATTTTTCCAGAAATGCAACTTTTTGCTGAACTTGGGCCTGATTTCGGTTTGGACCAACATTCTGATTATGATTCCAAAATTTCAGCCCGTTTGGTTTCAGAGAACCTGATAAAATGGCTTTAAAAGTTCGAACCCAAGTCTCAAATTAACGCCCATACAAATTATGATATTTCGAGAAATGCATTTTTTTGGCGATTTTGTGACGGATTTCGGTTTGGAATAACATTCTGATCATGATTCCAAAATATCAACCAGTTTGGTACCATAGAGCCGGAAAAATGTTTTTTAAAGGCCGAACCCAAGTCTCAAATAAGCGCCCACAAAAAATAAGATTTTTCCAGAAATGCAACTTTTTGCAGATTTTGTGACTGATTTCGGTTTGGACCAACATTCTGATTATGATTCCAAAATTTCAGCCCGTTTGGTTTCATAGAACCTGATAAAATGGCTTTAAAAGTTCGAACCCAAGTCTCAAATTAACGCCCATACAAATTATGATATTTCGAGAAATGCATTTTTTTGGCGATTTTGTGACTGATTTCGGTTTGGAATAACATTCTGATCATGATTCCAAAATATCAACCAGTTTGGTACCATAGAGCCGGAAAAATGTTTTTTAAAGGCCGAACCCAAGTCTCAAATAAGCGCCCATAAAAAATATGATTTTACCAGAAATGCAACTTTTTGCAGAACTTGTGACTGATTTCGGTTTGGATCAACATTCTGATTATGATTCCAAAATATCAGCCCGTTTGGTTTCATAGAACCTGATAAAATGGCTTTTAAAGTTCGAACCCAAGTTTTTGTATTAATGCCAATAAAAAAGACGATATTTCGAGAAATGCATTTTTTTGGCGATTTTGTGACTGATTTAGGTTTGGAATAACATTCTGATCATGATTCCAAAATATGCACCAGTTTGGTACCATAGAGCCGGAAAAAATGTTTTTTAAAGGCCGAACCCAAGTCTCAAATAAGCGCCCATAAAAAATAAGATTTTTCCAGAAATGCAACTTTTTGCAGATTTTGTGACTGATTTCGGTTTGGACCAACATTCTGATTATGATTCCAAAATTTCAGCCCGTTTAGTTTCAGAGAACCTGATAAAATGGCTTTAAAAGTTCGAACCCAAGTCTCAAATTAACGCCCATACAAATTATGATATTTCGAGAAATGCATTTTTTTGGCGATTTTGTGACGGATTTCGGTTTGGAATAACATTCTGATCATGATTCCAATATATCAACCAGTTTCGTACCATAGAGCCGGAAAAAATGTTTTTTAAAGGCAGAACCCAAGTCTCAAATAAGTGCCCATAAAAAATATGATGTTTCCAGAAATGCAACTTTTTGCAGATTTTGTGACTGATTTCGGTTTGGACCAACATTCTGATTATGATTCCAAAATTTCAGCCCGTTTGGTTTCATAGAACCTGATAAAATGGCTTTAAAAGTTCGAACCCAAGTCTCAAATTAACGCCCATACAAATTATGATATTTCGAGAAATGCATTTTTTTGGCGATTATGTGACTGATTTCGGTTTGGAATAACATTCTGATCATTTTTCCAAAATATCAACCAGTTTGGTACCATAGAGCCGGAAAAAATTTTTTTTAAAGGCCGAACCCAAGTCTCAAATAAGCGCCCATAAAAAATATGATTTTTCCAGAAATGCAACTTTTTGCAGATTTTGTGACTGATTTCGGTTTGGACCAACATTCTGATTATGATTCCAAAATTTCAGCCAGTTTGGTTTCAGAGAACCTGATAAAATGGCTTTAAAAGTTCGAACACAAGTCTCAAATTAACGCCCATACAAATTATGATATTTCGAGAAATGCATTTTTTTGGCGATTTTGTGACGGATTTCGGTTTGGAATAACATTCTGATCATGATTCCAATATATCAACCAGTTTCGTACCATAGAGCCGGAAAAAATGTTTTTTAAAGGCAGAACCCAAGTCTCAAATAAGTGCCCATAAAAAATTTGATGTTTCCAGAAATGCAACTTTTTGCAGATTTTGTGACTGATTTCGGTTTGGACCAACATTCTGATTATGATTCCAAAATTTCAGCCCGTTTGGTTTCATAGAACCTGATAAAATGGCTTTAAAAGTTCGAACCCAAGTCTCAAATTAACGCCCATACAAATTATGATATTTCGAGAAATGCATTTTTTTGGCGATTATGTGACTGATTTCGGTTTGGAATAACATTCTGATCATTTTTCCAAAATATCAACCAGTTTGGTACCATAGAGCCGGAAAAAATTTTTTTTAAAGGCCGAACCCAAGTCTCAAATAAGCGCCCATAAAAAATATGATTATTCCAGAAATGCAACTTTTTGCAGATTTTGTGACTGATTTCGGTTTGGACCAACATTCTGATTATGATTCCAAAATTTCAGCCCGTTTGGTTTCATAGAACCTGATAAAATGGCTTTAAAAGTTCGAACCCAAGTCTCAAATTAACGCCCATACAAATTATGATATTTCGAGAAATGCATTTTTTTGGCGATTATGTGACTGATTTCGGTTTGGAATAACATTCTGATCATTTTTCCAAAATATCAACCAGTTTGGTACCATAGAGCCGGAAAAAGTTTTTTTTAAAGGCCGAACCCAAGTCTCAAATAAGCGCCCATAAAAAATATGATTTTTCCAGAAATGCAACTTTTTGCAGATTTTGTGACTGATTTCGGTTTGGAATAACATTCTGATAGTGATTCCAAAATATCAACCAGTTTGGTACCATAGAGCCGAAAAAATGTCTTTTAAAGGCCGAACCCAAGTCTCAAATAAGCGCCCATAAAAAATATGATTTTTCCAGAAATGCAACTTTTTGCAGATTTTGTGACTGATTTCGGTTTGGAATAACATTCTGATCATGATTCCAATATATCAACCAGTTTGGTACCATAGAGCCGGAAAAAATGTTTTTTAAAGGCCGAACCCAAGTCTCAAATAAGTGCCCATAAAAAATATGATTTTTCCAGAAATGCAACTTTTTGCAGATTTTGTGACTGATTTCGGTTTGGACCAACATTCTGATTATGATTCCAAAACTTCAGCCCGTTTGGTTTCAGAGAACCTGATAAAATGGCTTTAAAAGTTCGAACCCAAGTCTCCAATTAACGCCCATACAAATTATGATATTTCGAGAAATGCATTTTTTTGGCGATTTTGTGACTGATTTCGGTTTGGAATAACATTCTGATCATGATTCCAAAATATCAACCAGTTTGGTACCATAGAGCCGGAAAAATGTTTTTTAAAGGCCGAACCCAAGTCTCAAATAAGCGCCCATAAAAAATATGATTTTTCCAGAAATGCAACTTTTTGCTGAACTTGGGCCAGATTTCGGTTTGGACCAACATTCTGATTATGATTCCAAAATTTCAGCCCGTTTGGTTTCAGAGAACCTGATAAAATGGCTTTAAAAGTTCGAACCCAAGTATCAAATAACGCCCATACAAATTATGATATTTCGAGAAATGCATTTTTTTGGCGATTTTGTGACTGATTTCGGTTTGGAATAACATTCTGATCATGATTCCAAAATATCAACCAGTTTGGTACCATAGAGCCGGAAAAAATGTTTTTTAAAGGCAGAACCCAAGTCTCAAATAAGCGCCCATAAAAAATAAGATTTTTCCAGAAATGCAACTTTTTGCAGATTTTGTGACTGATTTCGGTTTGGACCAACATTCTGATTATGATTCCAAAATTTCAGCCCGTTTGGTTTCAGAGAACCTGATAAAATGGCTTTAAAAGTTCGAACCCAAGTCTCAAATTAACGCCCATACAAATTATGATATTTCGAGAAATGCATTTTTTTGGCGATTTTGTGACTGATTTCGGTTTGGAATAACATTCTGATCATGATTCCAAAATATCAACCAGTTTGGTACCATAGAGCCGGAAAAATGTTTTTTAAAGGCCGAACCCAAGTCTCAAATAAGCGCCCATAAAAAATATGATTTTTCCAGAAATGCAACTTTTTGCTGAACTTGGGCCTGATTTCGGTTTGGAACAACATTCTGATTATGATTCCAAAATTTCAGCCCGTTTGGTTTCAGAGAACCTGATAAAATGGCTTTAAAAGTTCGAACCCAAGTCTCAAATTAACGCCCATACAAATTATGATATTTCGAGAAATGCATTTTTTTGGCGATTTTGTGACGGATTTCGGTTTGGAATAACATTCTGATCATGATTCCAAAATATCAACCAGTTTGGTACCATAGAGCCGGAAAAATGTTTTTTAAAGGCCGAACCCAAGTCTCAAATAAGCGCCCACAAAAAATAAGATTTTTCCAGAAATGCAACTTTTTGCAGATTTTGTGACTGATTTCGGTTTGGACCAACATTCTGATTATGATTCCAAAATTTCAGCCCGTTTGGTTTCATAGAACCTGATAAAATGGCTTTAAAAGTTCGAACCCAAGTCTCAAATTAACGCCCATACAAATTATGATATTTCGAGAAATGCATTTTTTTGGCGATTTTGTGACTGATTTCGGTTTGGAATAACATTCTGATCATGATTCCAAAATATCAACCAGTTTGGTACCATAGAGCCGGAAAAATGTTTTTTAAAGGCCGAACCCAAGTCTCAAATAAGCGCCCATAAAAAATATGATTTTTCCAGAAATGCAACTTTTTGCTGGACTTGGGCCAGATTTCGGTTTGGACCAACATTCTGATTATGATTCCAAAATTTCAGCCCGTTTGGTTTCAGAGAACCTGATAAAATGGCTTTAAAAGTTCGAACCCAAGTCTCAAATTAACGCCCATACAAATTATGATATTTCGAGAAATGCATTTTTTTGGCGATTTTGTGACTGATTTCGGTTTGGAATAACATTCTGATCATGATTCCAAAATATCAACCAGTTTGGTACCATAGAGCCGGAATAAATGTTTTTTAAAGTCCGAACCCAAGTCTCAAATAAGCGCCCATAAAAAATAAGATTTTTCCAGAAATGCAACTTTTTGCAGATTTTGTGACTGATTTCGGTTTGGACCAACATTCTGATTATGATTCCAAAATTTCAGCCCGTTTGGTTTCAGAGAACCTGATAAAATGGCTTTAAAAGTTCGAACCCAAGTCTCAAATTAACGCCCATACAAATTATGATATTTCGAGAAATGCATTTTTTTGGCGATTTTGTGACGGATTTCGGTTTGGAATAACATTCTGATCATGATTCCAAAATATCAACCAGTTTGGTACCATAGAGCCGGAAAAATGTTTTTTAAAGGCCGAACCCAAGTCTCAAATAAGCGCCCATAAAAAATATGATTTTTCCAGAAATGCAACTTTTTGCTGAACTTGGGCCTGATTTCGGTTTGGACCAACATTCTGATGATGATTCCAAAATTTCAGCCCGTTTGGTTTCAGAGAACCTGATAAAATGGCTTTAAAAGTTCGAACCCAAGTCTCAAATTAACGCCCATACAAATTATGATATTTCGAGAAATGCTTTTTTTTGGCGATTTTGTGACGGATTTCGGTTTGGAATAACATTCTGATCATGATTCCAATATATCAACCAGTTTCGTACCATAGAGCCGGAAAAAATGTTTATAAAGGCAGAACCCAAGTCTCAAATAAGTGCCCATAAAAAATATGATGTTTCCAGAAATGCAACTTTTTGCAGATTTTGTGACTGATTTCGGTTTGGACCAACATTCTGATTATGATTCCAAAATTTCAGCCCGTTTGGTTTCATAGAACCTGATAAAATGGCTTTAAACGTTCGAACCCAAGTATCAAATAACGCCCATACAAATTATGATATTTCGAGAAATGCATTTTTTTGGCGATTTTGTGACTGATTTAGGTTTGGAATAACATTCTGATCATGATTCCAAAATATGCACCAGTTTGGTACCATAGAGCCGGAAAAAATGTTTTTTAAAGGCCGAACCCAAGTCTCAAATAAGCGCCCATAAAAAATATGATTTTTCCAGAAATGCAACTTTTTGCAGATTTTGTGACTGATTTCGGTTTGGACCAACATTCTGATTATGATTCCAAAACTTCAGCCCGTTTGGTTTCAGAGAACCTGATAAAATGGCTTTAAAAGTTCGAACCCAAGTCTCAAATTAACGCCCATACAAATTATGATATTTCGAGAAATGCATTTTTTTGGCGATTATGTGACTGATTTCGGTTTGGAATAACATTCTGATCATTTTTCCAAAATATCAACCAGTTTGGTACCATAGAGCCGGAAAAAGTTTTTTTTAAAGGCCGAACCCAAGTCTCAAATAAGCGCCCATAAAAAATATGATTTTTCCAGAAATGCAACTTTTTGCAGATTTTGTGACTGATTTCGGTTTGGAATAACATTCTGAACATGATTCCAAAATATCAACCAGTTTGGTACCATAGAGCCGGAAAAAATGTTTTTTAAAGGCCGAACCCAAGTCTCAAATAAGCGCCCATAAAAAATATGATTTTTCCAGAAATGCAACTTTTTGCAGATTTTGTGACTGATTTCGGTTTTGAATAACATTCTGATCATGATTCCAATATATCAACCAGTTTGGTACCATAGAGCCGGAAAAAATGTTTTTTAAAGGCCGAACCCAAGTCTCAAATAAGTGCCCATAAAAAATATGATTTTTCCAGAAATGCAACTTATTGCAGATATTGTGACTGAATTCGGTTTGGACCAACATTCTGATTATGATTCCAAAATTTCAGCCCGTTTGGTTTCATAGAACCTGATAAAATGGCTTTTAAAGTTCGAACCCAAGTCTCAAATAACGCCCATAAAATATATGATTTTTCCAGAAATGCATTTTTTGCAGATTTTGTCACTAATTTCGGTATGGGTCAAGATTCTGATCATTGTCACAATTTTCAGCCAGTTTGGTTTCATATAGCCTAGAAAAATGTCTTTGAAAGTTCGAACCCGAGTCACAATTGAGTGCCAATAAAAAATATGATTTTTCCAGAAATGCAACTTTTTGCAGATTTTAAGACAGATTTCGGTGTTGACCAACATTCTGATAATGATTCCGAAATTTCAGCCCGTTTAGTTTCAGAGAACCTGATAAAATGGCTTTAAAAGTTCGAACCCAAGTCTCAAATTAACGCCCATACAAATTATGATATTTCGAGAAATGCATTTTTTTGGCGATTTTGTGACTGATTTCGGTTTGGAATAACATTCTGATCATGATTCCAAAATATCAACCAGTTTGGTACCATAGAGCCGGAAAAATGTTTTTTAAAGGCCGAACCCAAGTCTCAAATAAGCGCCCATAAAAAATATGATTTTTCCAGTAATGCAACATTTTGCAGATTTTGTGACTGATTTCGGTTTGGACCAACATTCTGATTATGATTCCAAAATTTCAGCCCGTTTGGTTTCATAGAACCTGATAAAATGGCTTTAAACGTTCGAACCCAAGTATCAAATAACGCCCATACAAATTATGATATTTCGAGAAATGCATTTTTTTGGCGATTTTGTGACTGATTTAGGTTTGGAATAACATTCTGATCATGATTCCAAAATATGCACCAGTTTGGTACCATAGAGCCGGAAAAAATGTTTTTTAAAGGCCGAACTCAAGTCTCAAATAAGCGCCCATAAAAAATATGATTTTTCCAGAAATGCAACTTTTTGCTGAACTTGGGCCAGATTTCGGTTTGGACCAACATTCTGATTATGATTACAAAATTTCAGCCCGTTTGGTTTCAGAGAACCTGATAAAATGGCTTTAAAAGTTCGAACCCAAGTCTCAAATTAACGCCCATACAAATTATGATATTTCGAGAAATGCATTTTTTTGGCGATTTTGTGACTGATTTCGGTTTGGAATAACATTCTGATCATGATTCCAAAATATCAACCAGTTTGGTACCATAGAGCCGGAAAAAATGTTTTTTAAAGGCCGAACCCAAGTCTCAAATAAGCGCCCATAAAAAATAAGATTTTTCCAGAAATGCAACTTTTTGCAGATTTTGTGACTGATTTCGGTTTGGACCAACATTCTGATTATGATTCCAAAATTTCAGCCCGTTTGGTTTCAGAGAACCTGATAAAATGGCTTTAAAAGTTCGAACCCAAGTCTCAAATTAACGCCCATACAAATTATGATATTTCGAGAAATGCATTTTTTTGGCGATTTTGTGACGGATTTCGGTTTGGAATAACATTCTGATCATGATTCCAATATATCAACCAGTTTCGTACCATAGAGCCGGAAAAAATGTTTTTTAAAGGCAGAACCCAAGTCTCAAATAAGTGCCCATAAAAAATATGATGTTTCCAGAAATGCAACTTTTTGCAGATTTTGTGACTGATTTCGGTTTGGACCAACATTCTGATTATGATTCCAAAATTTCAGCCCTTTTGGTTTCATAGAACCTGATAAAATGGCTTTTAAAGTTCGAACCCAAGTTTTAAATTAACGCCAATAAAAAAGACGATATTTCGAGAAATGCATTTTTTAGGCCATTTTGTGACTGATTTCGGTTTGGAATAACATTCCGATCATGATTCCAATATATCAACCAGTTTGGTACCATAGAGCCGGAAAAAATGTTTTTTAAAGGCAGAACCCAAGTCTCAATTAAGTGCTCATAATAAATTTGATGTTTCCAGAAATGCAACTTTTTGCAGATTTTGTGACTGATTTCGGTTTGGACCAACATTCTGATTATGATTCCAAAATTTAAATAACGCCCATACAAATTATGATATTTCGAGAAATGCATTTTTTTGGCGATTTTGTGACTGATTTAGGTTTGGAATAACATTCTAATCATGATTCCAAAATATCAACCAGTTTGGTACCATAGAGCCGGAAAAAATGTTTTTTAAAGGCCGAACCCAAGTCTCAAATAAGCGCCCATAAAAAATATGATTTTTCGAGAAATGCAACTTTTTGCAGAACTTAAGACTGATTTCGGTTTGGACCAACATTCTGATAATGATTCCAAAATTACAGCCCGTTTAGTTTCAGAGAACCTGATAAAATGGCTTTAAAAGTTCGATCCCAAGTCTCAAATAAGCGCCCACTAAAATATGATTTTTCCAGAAATGCAACTTTTTGCAGATGTTGTGACTGAATTCGGTTTGAACCAATATTCTGTTTATGATTCCAAATTTTCAGCCCGTTTGGTTTCATAGAATCTGATAAAATGGCTTTTAAAGTTCGAACCCAAGTTTTAAATTAACGCCAATAAAAAAGGACGATATTTCGAGAAATGCATTTTTTTGGCCATTTTGTGACTGATTTCGGTTTGGAATAACATTCCGATCATGATTCCAAAATATCAACCAGTTTGGTAATATAGAGCCGGAAATAGAGCCGGAAAAAATGTTTTTTAAAGGCCGAACCCAAGTCTCAAATAAGCGCCCATAAAAAATATGATTTTTCCAGAAATGCAACTTTTTGCAGATTTTGTGACTGATTTCGGTTTGGACCAACATTCTGATTATGATTCCAAAACTTCAGCCCGTTTGGTTTCAGAGAACCTGATAAAATGGCTTTAAAAGTTCGAACCCAAGTCTCAAATTAACGCCCATACAAATTATGATATTTCGAGAAATGCATTTTTTTGGCGATTATGTGACTGATTTCGGTTTGGAATAACATTCTGATCATTTTTCCAAAATATCAACCAGTTTGGTACCATAGAGCCGGAAAAAGTTTTTTTTAAAGGCCGAACCCAAGTCTCAAATAAGCGCCCATAAAAAATATGATTTTTCCAGAAATGCAACTTTTTGCAGATTTTGTGACTGATTTCGGTTTGGAATAACATTCTGAACATGATTCCAAAATATCAACCAGTTTGGTACCATAGAGCCGGAAAAAATGTTTTTTAAAGGCCGAACTTAAGTCTCAAATAAGCGCCCATAAAAAATATGATTTTTCCAGAAATGCAACTTTTTGCAGATTTTGTGACTGATTTCGGTTTTGAATAACATTCTGATCATGATTCCAATATATCAACCAGTTTGGTACCATAGAGCCGGAAAAAATGTTTTTTAAAGGCCGAACCCAAGTCTCAAATAAGTGCCCATAAAAAATATGATTTTTCCAGAAATGCAACTTATTGCAGATATTGTGACTGAATTCGGTTTGGACCAACATTCTGATTATGATTCCAAAATTTCAGCCCGTTTGGTTTCATAGAACCTGATAAAATGGCTTTAAAAGTTCGAACCCAAGTCTCAAATAACGCCCATAAAATATATGATTTTTCCAGAAATGCATTTTTTGCAGATTTTGTCACTAATTTCGGTATGGGTCAAGATTCTGATCATTGTCACAATTTTCAGCCAGTTTGGTTTCATATAGCCTAGAAAAATGTCTTTGAAAGTTCGAACCCGAGTCACAATTGAGTGCCAATAAAAAATATGATTTTTCCAGAAATGCAACTTTTTGCAGATTTTAAGACAGATTTCGGTGTTGACCAACATTCTGATAATGATTCCGAAATTTCAGCCCGTTTAGTTTCAGAGAACCTGATAAAATGGCTTTAAAAGTTCGAACCCAAGTCTCAAATTAACGCCCATACAAATTATGATATTTCGAGAAATGCATTTTTTTGGCGATTTTGTGACTGATTTCGGTTTGGAATAACATTCTGATCATGATTCCAAAATATCAACCAGTTTGGTACCATAGAGCCGGAAAAATGTTTTTTAAAGGCCGAACCCAAGTCTCAAATAAGCGCCCATAAAAAATATGATTTTTCCAGTAATGCAACATTTTGCAGATTTTGTGACTGATTTCGGTTTGGACCAACATTCTGATTATGATTCCAAAATTTCAGCCCGTTTGGTTTCATAGAACCTGATAAAATGGCTTTAAACGTTCGAACCCAAGTATCAAATAACGCCCATACAAATTATGATATTTCGAGAAATGCATTTTTTTGGCGATTTTGTGACTGATTTAGGTTTGGAATAACATTCTGATCATGATTCCAAAATATGCACCAGTTTGGTACCATAGAGCCGGAAAAAATGTTTTTTAAAGGCCGAACCCAAGTCTCAAATAAGCGCCCATAAAAAATATGATTTTTCCAGAAATGCAACTTTTTGCTGAACTTGGGCCAGATTTCGGTTTGGACCAACATTCTGATTATGATTACAAAATTTCAGCCCGTTTGGTTTCAGAGAACCTGATAAAATGGCTTTAAAAGTTCGAACCCAAGTCTCAAATTAACGCCCATACAAATTATGATATTTCGAGAAATGCATTTTTTTGGCGATTTTGTGACTGATTTCGGTTTGGAATAACATTCTGATCATGATTCCAAAATATCAACCAGTTTGGTACCATAGAGCCGGAAAAAATGTTTTTTAAAGGCCGAACCCAAGTCTCAAATAAGCGCCCATAAAAAATAAGATTTTTCCAGAAATGCAACTTTTTGCAGATTTTGTGACTGATTTCGGTTTGGACCAACATTCTGATTATGATTCCAAAATTTCAGCCCGTTTGGTTTCAGAGAACCTGATAAAATGGCTTTAAAAGTTCGAACCCAAGTCTCAAATTAACGCCCATACAAATTATGATATTTCGAGAAATGCATTTTTTTGGCGATTTTGTGACGGATTTCGGTTTGGAATAACATTCTGATCATGATTCCAATATATCAACCAGTTTCGTACCATAGAGCCGGAAAAAATGTTTTTTAAAGGCAGAACCCAAGTCTCAAATAAGTGCCCATAAAAAATATGATGTTTCCAGAAATGCAACTTTTTGCAGATTTTGTGACTGATTTCGGTTTGGACCAACATTCTGATTATGATTCCAAAATTTCAGCCCGTTTGGTTTCATAGAACCTGATAAAATGGCTTTAAAAGTTCGAACCCAAGTCTCAAATAACGCCCATAAAATATATGATTTTTCCAGAAATGCATTTTTTGCAGATTTTGTCACTAATTTCGGTATGGGTCAAGATTCTGATCATTGTCACAATTTTCAGCCAGTTTGGTTTCATATAGCCTAGAAAAATGTCTTTGAAAGTTCGAACCCGAGTCACAATTGAGTGCCAATAAAAAATATGATTTTTCCAGAAATGCAACTTTTTGCAGATTTTAAGACAGATTTCGGTGTTGACCAACATTCTGATAATGATTCCGAAATTTCAGCCCGTTTAGTTTCAGAGAACCTGATAAAATGGCTTTAAAAGTTCGAACCCAAGTCTCAAATTAACGCCCAT
This sequence comes from Hesperophylax magnus, assembly GCA_026573805.1. NCBI lineage: Eukaryota > Metazoa > Arthropoda > Insecta > Trichoptera > Limnephilidae > Hesperophylax > Hesperophylax magnus. The sequence goes on from JAIUSX010000016.1 coordinate 1,020,017, forward strand.
ACAAATTATGATATTTCGAGAAATGCATTTTTTTGGCGATTTTGTGACTGATTTCGGTTGGAATAACATTCTGATCATGATTCCAAAATATCAACCAGTTTGGTACCATAGAGCCGGAAAAATGTTTTTTAAAGGCCGAACCCAAGTCTCAAATAAGCGCCCATAAAAAATATGATTTTTCCAGTAATGCAACATTTTGCAGATTTTGTGACTGATTTCGGTTTGGACCAACATTCTGATTATGATTCCAAAATTTCAGCCCGTTTGGTTTCATAGAACCTGATAAAATGGCTTTAAACGTTCGAACCCAAGTATCAAATAACGCCCATACAAATTATGATATTTCGAGAAATGCATTTTTTTGGCGATTTTGTGACTGATTTAGGTTTGGAATAACATTCTGATCATGATTCCAAAATATGCACCAGTTTGGTACCATAGAGCCGGAAAAAATGTTTTTTAAAGGCCGAACCCAAGTCTCAAATAAGCGCCCATAAAAAATATGATTTTTCCAGAAATGCAACTTTTTGCTGAACTTGGGCCAGATTTCGGTTTGGACCAACATTCTGATTATGATTACAAATTTCAGCCCGTTTGGTTTCAGAGAACCTGATAAAATGGCTTTAAAAGTTCGAACCCAAGTCTCAAATTAACGCCCATACAAATTATGATATTTCGAGAAATGCATTTTTTTGGCGATTTTGTGACTGATTTCGGTTTGGAATAACATTCTGATCATGATTCCAAAATATCAACCAGTTTGGTACCATAGAGCCGGAAAAAATGTTTTTTAAAGGCCGAACCCAAGTCTCAAATAAGCGCCCATAAAAAATAAGATTTTTCCAGAAATGCAACTTTTTGCAGATTTTGTGACTGATTTCGGTTTGGACCAACATTCTGATTATGATTCCAAATTTCAGCCCGTTTGGTTTCAGAGAACCTGATAAAATGGCTTTAAAAGTTCGAACCCAAGTCTCAAATTAACGCCCATACAAATTATGATATTTCGAGAAATGCATTTTTTGGCGATTTTGTGACGGATTTCGGTTTGGAATAACATTCTGATCATGATTCCAATATATCAACCAGTTTCGTACCATAGAGCCGGAAAAAATGTTTTTTAAAGGCAGAACCCAAGTCTCAAATAAGTGCCCATAAAAAATATGATGTTTCCAGAAATGCAACTTTTGCAGATTTTGTGACTGATTTCGGTTTGGACCAACATTCTGATTATGATTCCAAAATTTCAGCCCGTTTGGTTTCATAGAACCCGATAAAATGGCTTTAAAAGTTCGAACCCAAGTCTCAAATTAACGCCCATACAAATTATGATATTTCGAGAAATGCATTTTTTGGCGATTATGTGACTGATTTCGGTTTGGAATAACATTCTGATCATTTTTCCAAAATATCAACCAGTTTGGTACCATAGAGCCGGAAAAATTTTTTTTAAAGGCCGAACCCAAGTCTCAAATAAGCGCCCATAAAAAATATGATTTTTCCAGAAATGCAACTTCAGATTTTGTGACTGATTTCGGTTTGGACCAACATTCTGATTATGATTCCAAAACTTCAGCCGTTTGGTTTCAGAGAACCTGATAAAATGGCTTTAAAAGTTCGAACCCAAGTCTCAAATTAACGCCCATACAAATTATGATATTTCGAGAAATGCATTTTTTTTGGCGATTATGTGACTGATTTCGGTTTGGAATAACATTCTGATCATTTTTCCAAAATATCAACAAGTTTGGTACCATAGAGCCGGAAAAAATTTTTTTTAAAGGCCGAACCCAAGTCTCAAATAAGCGCCCATAAAAAATATGATTTTTCCAGAAATGCAACTTTTTGCAGATTTTGTGACTGATTTCGGTTTGGAATAACATTCTGATCATGATTCCAAAATATCAACCAGTTTGGTACCATAGAGCCGGAAAAAATGTTTTTTAAAGGCCGAACCCAAGTCTCAAATAAGCGCCCATAAAAAATATGATTTTTCCAGAAATGCAACTTTTTGCAGATTTTGTGACTGATTTCGGTTTGGAATAACATTCTGATCATGATTCCAATATATCAACCAGTTTAGTACCATAGAGCCGGAAAAAATGTTTTTTAAAGGCCGAACCCAAGTCTCAAATAAGTGCCCGTAAAAAATATGATTTTTCCAGAAATGCAACTTTTTGCAGATTTTGTGACTGAATTCGGTTTGGACCAACATTCTGATTATGATTCCAAAATTTCAGCCCGTTTGGTTTCAGAGAACCTGATAAAATGGCTTTAAAAGTTCGAACCCAAGTCTCAAATTAACGCCCATACAAATTATGATATTTCGAGAAATGCATTTTTTTGGCGATTTTGTGACTGATTTCGGTTTGGAATAACATTCTGATCATGATTCCAAAATATCAACCAGTTTGGTACCATAGAGCCGGAAAAAATGTTTTTTAAAGGCAGAACCCAAGTCTCAAATAAGCGCCCATAAAAAATAAGATTTTTCCAGAAATGCAACTTTTTGCAGATTTTGTGACTGATTTCGGTTTGGACCAACATTCTGATTATGATTCCAAAATTTCAGCCCGTTTGGTTTCAGAGAACCTGATAAAATGGCTTTAAAAGTTCGAACCCAAGTCTCAAATTAACGCCCATACAAATTATGATATTTCGAGAAATGCATTTTTTTGGCGATTTTGTGACTGATTTCGGTTTGGAATAACATTCTGATCATGATTCCAAAATATCAACCAGTTTGGTACCATAGAGCCGGAAAAATGTTTTTTAAAGGCCGAACCCAAGTCTCAAATAAGCGCCCATAAAAAATATGATTTTTCCAGAAATGCAACTTTTTGCTGAACTTGGGCCTGATTTCGGTTTGGACCAACATTCTGATTATGATTCCAAAATTTCAGCCCGTTTGGTTTCAGAGAACCTGATAAAATGGCTTTAAAAGTTCGAACCCAAGTCTCAAATTAACGCCCATACAAATTATGATATTTCGAGAAATGCATTTTTTTGGCGATTTTGTGACGGATTTCGGTTTGGAATAACATTCTGATCATGATTCCAAAATATCAACCAGTTTGGTACCATAGAGCCGGAAAAATGTTTTTTAAAGGCCGAACCCAAGTCTCAAATAAGCGCCCACAAAAAATAAGATTTTTCCAGAAATGCAACTTTTTGCAGATTTTGTGACTGATTTCGGTTTGGACCAACATTCTGATTATGATTCCAAAATTTCAGCCCGTTTGGTTTCATAGAACCTGATAAAATGGCTTTAAAAGTTCGAACCCAAGTCTCAAATTAACGCCCATACAAATTATGATATTTCGAGAAATGCATTTTTTTGGCGATTTTGTGACTGATTTCGGTTTGGAATAACATTCTGATCATGATTCCAAAATATCAACCAGTTTGGTACCATAGAGCCGGAAAAATGTTTTTTAAAGGCCGAACCCAAGTCTCAAATAAGCGCCCATAAAAAATATGATTTTACCAGAAATGCAACTTTTTGCAGAACTTGTGACTGATTTCGGTTTGGATCAACATTCTGATTATGATTCCAAAATATCAGCCCGTTTGGTTTCATAGAACCTGATAAAATGGCTTTTAAAGTTCGAACCCAAGTTTTTGTATTAATGCCAATAAGACGATATTTCGAGAAATGCATTTTTTTGGCGATTTTGTGACTGATTTAGGTTTGGAATAACATTCTGATCATGATTCCAAAATATGCACCAGTTTGGTACCATAGAGCCGGAAAAAATGTTTTTTAAAGGCCGAACCCAAGTCTCAAATAAGCGCCCATAAAAAATAAGATTTTTCCAGAAATGCAACTTTTTGCAGATTTTGTGACTGATTTCGGTTTGGACCAACATTCTGATTATGATTCCAAAATTTCAGCCCGTTTAGTTTCAGAGAACCTGATAAAATGGCTTTAAAAGTTCGAACCCAAGTCTCAAATTAACGCCCATACAAATTATGATATTTCGAGAAATGCATTTTTTTGGCGATTTTGTGACGGATTTCGGTTTGGAATAACATTCTGATCATGATTCCAATATATCAACCAGTTTCGTACCATAGAGCCGGAAAAAATGTTTTTTAAAGGCAGAACCCAAGTCTCAAATAAGTGCCCATAAAAAATATGATGTTTCCAGAAATGCAACTTTTTGCAGATTTTGTGACTGATTTCGGTTTGGACCAACATTCTGATTATGATTCCAAAATTTCAGCCCGTTTGGTTTCATAGAACCTGATAAAATGGCTTTAAATGTTCGAACCCAAGTCTCAAATTAACGCCCATACAAATTATGATATTTCGAGAAATGCATTTTTTTGGCGATTATGTGACTGATTTCGGTTTGGAATAACATTCTGATCATTTTTCCAAAATATCAACCAGTTTGGTACCATAGAGCCGGAAAAAATTTTTTTTAAAGGCCGAACCCAAGTCTCAAATAAGCGCCCATAAAAAATATGATTTTTCCAGAAATGCAACTTTTTGCAGATTTTGTGACTGATTTCGGTTTGGACCAACATTCTGATTATGATTCCAAAATTTCAGCCAGTTTGGTTTCAGAGAACCTGATAAAATGGCTTTAAAAGTTCGAACACAAGTCTCAAATTAACGCCCATACAAATTATGATATTTCGAGAAATGCATTTTTTTGGCGATTTTGTGACGGATTTCGGTTTGGAATAACATTCTGATCATGATTCCAATATATCAACCAGTTTCGTACCATAGAGCCGGAAAAAATGTTTTTTAAAGGCAGAACCCAAGTCTCAAATAAGTGCCCATAAAAAATTTGATGTTTCCAGAAATGCAACTTTTTGCAGATTTTGTGACTGATTTCGGTTTGGACCAACATTCTGATTATGATTCCAAAATTTCAGCCCGTTTGGTTTCATAGAACCTGATAAAATGGCTTTAAAAGTTCGAACCCAAGTCTCAAATTAACGCCCATACAAATTATGATATTTCGAGAAATGCATTTTTTTGGCGATTATGTGACTGATTTCGGTTTGGAATAACATTCTGATCATTTTTCCAAAATATCAACCAGTTTGGTACCATAGAGCCGGAAAAAATTTTTTTTAAAGGCCGAACCCAAGTCTCAAATAAGCGCCCATAAAAAATATGATTATTCCAGAAATGCAACTTTTTGCAGATTTTGTGACTGATTTCGGTTTGGACCAACATTCTGATTATGATTCCAAAATTTCAGCCCGTTTGGTTTCATAGAACCTGATAAAATGGCTTTAAAAGTTCGAACCCAAGTCTCAAATTAACGCCCATACAAATTATGATATTTCGAGAAATGCATTTTTTTGGCGATTATGTGACTGATTTCGGTTTGGAATAACATTCTGATCATTTTTCCAAAATATCAACCAGTTTGGTACCATAGAGCCGGAAAAAGTTTTTTTTAAAGGCCGAACCCAAGTCTCAAATAAGCGCCCATAAAAAATATGATTTTTCCAGAAATGCAACTTTTTGCAGATTTTGTGACTGATTTCGGTTTGGAATAACATTCTGATAGTGATTCCAAAATATCAACCAGTTTGGTACCATAGAGCCGAAAAAATGTCTTTTAAAGGCCGAACCCAAGTCTCAAATAAGCGCCCATAAAAAATATGATTTTTCCAGAAATGCAACATTTTGCAGATTTTGTGACTGATTTCGGTTTGGAATAACATTCTGATCATGATTCCAATATATCAACCAGTTTGGTACCATAGAGCCGGAAAAAATGTTTTTTAAAGGCCGAACCCAAGTCTCAAATAAGTGCCCATAAAAAATATGATTTTTCCAGAAATGCAACTTTTTGCAGATTTTGTGACTGATTTCGGTTTGGACCAACATTCTGATTATGATTCCAAAACTTCAGCCCGTTTGGTTTCAGAGAACCTGATAAAATGGCTTTAAAAGTTCGAACCCAAGTCTCCAATTAACGCCCATACAAATTATGATAATTCGAGAAATGCATTTTTTTGGCGATTTTGTGACTGATTTCGGTTTGGAATAACATTCTGATCATGATTCCAAAATATCAACCAGTTTGGTACCATAGAGCCGGAAAAATGTTTTTTAAAGGCCGAACCCAAGTCTCAAATAAGCGCCCATAAAAAATATGATTTTTCCAGAAATGCAACTTTTTGCTGAACTTGGGCCAGATTTCGGTTTGGACCAACATTCTGATTATGATTCCAAAATTTCAGCCCGTTTGGTTTCAGAGAACCTGATAAAATGGCTTTAAAAGTTCGAACCCAAGTATCAAATAACGCCCATACAAATTATGATATTTCGAGAAATGCATTTTTTTGGCGATTTTGTGACTGATTTCGGTTTGGAATAACATTCTGATCATGATTCCAAAATATCAACCAGTTTGGTACCATAGAGCCGGAAAAAATGTTTTTTAAAGGCAGAACCCAAGTCTCAAATAAGCGCCCATAAAAAATAAGATTTTTCCAGAAATGCAACTTTTTGCAGATTTTGTGACTGATTTCGGTTTGGACCAACATTCTGATTATGATTCCAAAATTTCAGCCCGTTTGGTTTCAGAGAACCTGATAAAATGGCTTTAAAAGTTCGAACCCAAGTCTCAAATTAACGCCCATACAAATTATGATATTTCGAGAAATGCATTTTTTTGGCGATTTTGTGACTGATTTCGGTTTGGAATAACATTCTGATCATGATTCCAAAATATCAACCAGTTTGGTACCATAGAGCCGGAAAAATGTTTTTTAAAGGCCGAACCCAAGTCTCAAATAAGCGCCCATAAAAAATATGATTTTTCCAGAAATGCAACTTTTTGCTGAACTTGGGCCTGATTTCGGTTTGGACCAACATTCTGATTATGATTCCAAAATTTCAGCCCGTTTGGTTTCAGAGAACCTGATAAAATGGCTTTAAAAGTTCGAACCCAAGTCTCAAATTAACGCCCATACAAATTATGATATTTCGAGAAATGCATTTTTTTGGCGATTTTGTGACGGATTTCGGTTTGGAATAACATTCTGATCATGATTCCAAAATATCAACCAGTTTGGTACCATAGAGCCGGAAAAATGTTTTTTAAAGGCCGAACCCAAGTCTCAAATAAGCGCCCACAAAAAATAAGATTTTTCCAGAAATGCAACTTTTTGCAGATTTTGTGACTGATTTCGGTTTGGACCAACATTCTGATTATGATTCCAAAATTTCAGCCCGTTTGGTTTCATAGAACCTGATAAAATGGCTTTAAAAGTTCGAACCCAAGTCTCAAATTAACGCCCATACAAATTATGATATTTCGAGAAATGCATTTTTTTGGCGATTTTGTGACTGATTTCGGTTTGGAATAACATTCTGATCATGATTCCAAAATATCAACCAGTTTGGTACCATAGAGCCGGAAAAATGTTTTTTAAAGGCCGAACCCAAGTCTCAAATAAGCGCCCATAAAAAATATGATTTTTCCAGAAATGCAACTTTTTGCTGGACTTGGGCCAGATTTCGGTTTGGACCAACATTCTGATTATGATTCCAAAATTTCAGCCCGTTTGGTTTCAGAGAACCTGATAAAATGGCTTTAAAAGTTCGAACCCAAGTCTCAAATTAACGCCCATACAAATTATGATATTTCGAGAAATGCATTTTTTTGGCGATTTTGTGACTGATTTCGGTTTGGAATAACATTCTGATCATGATTCCAAAATATCAACCAGTTTGGTACCATAGAGCCGGAATAAATGTTTTTTAAAGTCCGAACCCAAGTCTCAAATAAGCGCCCATAAAAAATAAGATTTTTCCAGAAATGCAACTTTTTGCAGATTTTGTGACTGATTTCGGTTTGGACCAACATTCTGATTATGATTCCAAAATTTCAGCCCGTTTGGTTTCAGAGAACCTGATAAAATGGCTTTAAAAGTTCGAACCCAAGTCTCAAATTAACGCCCATACAAATTATGATATTTCGAGAAATGCATTTTTTTGGCGATTTTGTGACGGATTTCGGTTTGGAATAACATTCTGATCATGATTCCAAAATATCAACCAGTTTGGTACCATAGAGCCGGAAAAATGTTTTTTAAAGGCCGAACCCAAGTCTCAAATAAGCGCCCATAAAAAATATGATTTTTCCAGAAATGCAACTTTTTGCTGAACTTGGGCCTGATTTCGGTTTGGACCAACATTCTGATGATGATTCCAAAATTTCAGCCCGTTTGGTTTCAGAGAACCTGATAAAATGGCTTTAAAAGTTCGAACCCAAGTCTCAAATTAACGCCCATACAAATTATGATATTTCGAGAAATGCTTTTTTTTGGCGATTTTGTGACGGATTTCGGTTTGGAATAACATTCTGATCATGATTCCAATATATCAACCAGTTTCGTACCATAGAGCCGGAAAAAATGTTTATAAAGGCAGAACCCAAGTCTCAAATAAGTGCCCATAAAAAATATGATGTTTCCAGAAATGCAACTTTTTGCAGATTTTGTGACTGATTTCGGTTTGGACCAACATTCTGATTATGATTCCAAAATTTCAGCCCGTTTGGTTTCATAGAACCTGATAAAATGGCTTTAAACGTTCGAACCCAAGTATCAAATAACGCCCATACAAATTATGATATTTCGAGAAATGCATTTTTTTGGCGATTTTGTGACTGATTTAGGTTTGGAATAACATTCTGATCATGATTCCAAAATATGCACCAGTTTGGTACCATAGAGCCGGAAAAAATGTTTTTTAAAGGCCGAACCCAAGTCTCAAATAAGCGCCCATAAAAAATATGATTTTTCCAGAAATGCAACTTTTTGCAGATTTTGTGACTGATTTCGGTTTGGACCAACATTCTGATTATGATTCCAAAACTTCAGCCCGTTTGGTTTCAGAGAACCTGATAAAATGGCTTTAAAAGTTCGAACCCAAGTCTCAAATTAACGCCCATACAAATTATGATATTTCGAGAAATGCATTTTTTTGGCGATTATGTGACTGATTTCGGTTTGGAATAACATTCTGATCATTTTTCCAAAATATCAACCAGTTTGGTACCATAGAGCCGGAAAAAAATTTTTTTAAAGGCCGAACCCAAGTCTCAAATAAGCGCCCATAAAAAATATGATTTTTCCAGAAATGCAACTTTTTGCAGATTTTGTGACTGATTTCGGTTTGGACCAACATTCTGATTATGATTCCAAAACTTCAGCCCGTTTGGTTTCAGAGAACCTGATAAAATGGCTTTAAAAGTTCGAACCCAAGTCTCAAATTAACGCCCATACAAATTATGATATTTCGAGAAATGCATTTTTTTGGCGATTATGTGACTGATTTCGGTTTGGAATAACATTCTGATCATTTTTCCAAAATATCAACCAGTTTGGTACCATAGAGCCGGAAAAAATTTTTTTTAAAGGCCGAACCCAAGTCTCAAATAAGCGCCCATAAAAAATATGATTTTTCCAGAAATGCAACTTTTTGCAGATTTTGTGACTGATTTCGGTTTGGAATAACATTCTGATCATGATTCCAATATATCAACCAGTTTGGTACCATAGAGCCGGAAAAAATGTTTTTTAAAGGCCGAACCCAAGTCTCAAATAAGTGCCCATAAAAAATATGATTTTTCCAGAAATGCAACTTTTTGCAGATTTTGTGACTGAATTCGGTTTGGACCAACATTCTGATTATGATTCCAAAATTTCAGCCCGTTTGGTTTCAGAGAACCTGATAAAATGGCTTTAAAAGTTCGAACCCAAGTCTCAAATTAACGCCCATACAAATTATGATATTTCGAGAAATGCATTTTTTTGGCGATTTTGTGACTGATTTCGGTTTGGAATAACATTCTGATCATGATTCCAAAATATCAACCAGTTTGGTACCATAGAGCCGGAAAAATCTTTTTTAAAGGCCGAACCCAAGTCTCATAAAAAATAAGATTTTTCCAGAAATGCAACTTTTTGCAGATTTTGTGACTGATTTCGGTTTGGACCAACATTCTGATTATGATTCCAAAATATCAACCAGTTTGGTACCATAGAGCCGGAAAAAATGTTTTTTGAGGGCCGAACCCAAGTCTCAAATAAGCGCCCATAAAAAATATGATTTTACCAGAAATGCAACTTTTTGCAGAACTTGTGACTGATTTCGGTTTGGATCAACATTCTGATTATGATTCCAAATTTTCAGCCCGTTTGGTTTCATTGAACCTGATAAAATGGCTTTTAAAGTTCGAACCCAAGTTTTTGAATTAATGCCAATAAAAAATACGATATTTCGAGAAATGCATTTTTTTGGCGATTTTGTGACTGATTTCGGTTTGGAATAACATTCTGATCATGATTCCAAAATATCAACCAGTTTGGTACCATAGAGCCGGAAAAATGTTTTTTAAAGGCCGAACCCAAGTCTCAAATAAGTGCCCATAAAAAATATGATGTTTCCAGAAATGCAACTTTTTGCAGATTTTGTGACTGATTTCGGTTTGGACCAACATTCTGATTATGATTCCAAAATTTCAGCCCGTTTGGTTTCATAGAACCTGATAAAATGGCTTTAAACGTTCGAACCCAAGTATCAAATAACGCCCATACAAATTATGATATTTCGAGAAATGCATTTTTTTGGCGATTTTGTGACTGATTTAGGTTTGGAATAACATTCTGATCATGATTCCAAAATATGCACCAGTTTGGTACCATAGAGCCGGAAAAAATGTTTTTTAAAGGCCGAACCCAAGTCTCAAATAAGCGCCCATAAAAAATATGATTTTTCCAGAAATGCAACTTTTTGCAGATTTTGTGACTGATTTCGGTTTGGACCAACATTCTGATTATGATTCCAAAACTTCAGCCCGTTTGGTTTCAGAGAACCTGATAAAATGGCTTTAAAAGTTCGAACCCAAGTCTCAAATTAACACCCATACAAATTATGATATTTCGAGAAATGCATTTTTTTGGCGATTATGTGACTGATTTCGGTTTGGAATAACATTCTGATCATTTTTCCAAAATATCCACCAGTTTGGTACCATAGAGCCGGAAAAAAATTTTTTTAAAGGCCGAACCCAAGTCTCAAATAAGCGCCCATAAAAAATATGATTTTTCCAGAAATGCAACTTTTTGCAGATTTTGTGACTGATTTCGGTTTGGACCAACATTCTGATTATGATTCCAAAACTTCAGCCCGTTTGGTTTCAGAGAACCTGATAAAATGGCTTTAAAAGTTCGAACCCAAGTCTCAAATTAACGCCCATACAAATTATGATATTTCGAGAAATGCATTTTTTTGGCGATTATGTGACTGATTTCGGTTTGGAATAACATTCTGATCATTTTTCCAAAATATCAACCAGTTTGGTACCATAGAGCCGTAAAAAATTTTTTTTAAAGGCCGAACCCAAGTCTCAAATAAGCGCCCATAAAAAATATGATTTTTCCAGAAATGCAACTTTTTGCAGATTTTGTGACTGATTTCGGTTTGGAATAACATTCTGATCATGATTCCAATATATCAACCAGTTTGGTACCATAGAGCCGGAAAAAATGTTTTTTAAAGGCCGAACCCAAGTCTCAAATAAGTGCCCATAAAAAATATGATTTTTCCAGAAATGCAACTTTTTGCAGATTTTGTGACTGAATTCGGTTTGGACCAACATTCTGATTATGATTCCAAAATTTCAGCCCGTTTGGTTTCAGAGAACCTGATAAAATGGGTTTAAAAGTTCGAACCCAAGTCTCAAATTAACGCCCATACAAATTATGATATTTCGAGAAATGCATTTTTTTGGCGATTTTGTGACTGATTTCGGTTTGGAATAACATTCTGATCATGATTCCAAAATATCAACCAGTTTGGTACCATAGAGCCGGAAAAATCTTTTTTAAAGGCCGAACCCAAGTCTCAAATAAGCGCCCATAAAAAATAAGATTTTTCCAGAAATGCAACTTTTTGCAGATTTTGTGACTGATTTCGGTTTGGACCAACATTCTGATTATGATTCCAAAATTTCAGCCCGTTTGGTTTCATAGAACCTGATAAAATGGCTTTAAAAGTTCGAACCCAAGTCTCAAATAACGCTCATAAAATATATGATTTTTCCAGTAATGCATTTTTTGCAGATTTTGTGACTGATTTCGGTTTGGACCAACATTCTGATTATGATTCCAAAATTTCAGCCCGTTTGGTTTCATAGAACCTGATAAAATGGCTTTTAAAGTTCGAACCCAAGTCTCAAATAACGCCCATAAAATATATGATTTTTCCAGAAATGCATTTTTTGCAGATTTTGTCACTAATTTCGGTATGGGTCAAGATTCTGATCATTGTCACAATTTTCAGCCAGTTTGGTTTCATATAGCCTGGAAAAATGTCTTTGAAAGTTCGAACCCGAGTCACAATTGAGTGCCAATAAAAAATATGATTTTTCCAGAAATGCAACTTTTTGCAGATTTTAAGACAGATTTCGGTGTTGACCAACATTCTGATAATGATTCCGAAATTTCAGCCCGTTTAGTTTCAGAGAACCTGATAAAATGGCTTTAAAAGTTCGAACCCAAGTCTCAAATTAACGCCCATACAAATTATGATATTTCGAGAAATGCATTTTTTTGGCGATTTTGTGACTGATTTCGGTTTGGAATAACATTCTGATCATGATTCCAAAATATCAACCAGTTTGGTACCATAGACCCGGAAAAATGTTTTTTAAAGGCCGAACCCAAGTCTCAAATAAGCGCCCATAAAAAATATGATTTTTCCAGAAATGCAACTTTTTGCTGATTTTGTGACTGATTTCGGTTTGGACCAACATTCTGATTATGATTCCAAAATTTCAGCCCGTTTGGTTTCAGAGAACCTGATAAAATGGCTTTAAAAGTTCGAACCCAAGTCTCAAATTAACGCCCATACAAATTATGATATTTCGAGAAATGCATTTTTTTGGCGATTTTGTGACGGATTTCGGTTTGGAATAACATTCTGATCATGATTCCAAAATATCAACCAGTTTGGTACCATAGAGCCGGAAAAATGTTTTTTAAAGGCCGAACCCAAGTCTCAAATAAGCGCCCATAAAAAATATGATTTTTCCAGAAATGCAACTTTTTGCAGATTTTGTGACTGATTTCGGTTTGGACCAACATTCTGATTATGATTCCAAAATTTCAGCCCGTTTGGTTTCATAGAACCTGATAAAATGTCTTTAAACGTTCGAACCCAAGTATCAAATTAACGCCCATACAAATTATGATATTTCGAGAAATGCATTTTTTTGGCGATTTTGTGACGGATTTCGGTTTGGAATAACATTCTGATCATGATTCCAATATATCAACCAGTTTCGTACCATAGAGCCGGAAAAAATGTTTTTTAAAGGCAGAACCCAAGTCTCAAATAAGTGCCCATAAAAAATATGATGTTTCCAGAAATGCAACTTTTTGCAGATTTTGTGACTGATTTCGGTTTGGACCAACATTCTGATTATGATTCCAAAATTTCAGCCCGTTTGGTTTCATAGAACCTGATAAAATGGCTTTAAAAGTTCGAACCCAAGTCTCAAATTAACGCCCATACAAATTATGATATTTCGAGAAATGCATTTTTTTGGCGATTATGTGACTGATTTCGGTTTGGAATAACATTCTGATCATTTTTCCAAAATATCAACCAGTTTGGTACCATAGAGCCGGAAAAAATTTTTTTTAAAGGCCGAACCCAAGTCTCAAATAAGCGCCCATAAAAAATATGATTTTTCCAGAAATGCAACTTTTTGCAGATTTTGTGACTGATTTCGGTTTGGACCAACATTCTGATTATGATTCCAAAACTTCAGCCCGTTTGGTTTCAGAGAACCTGATAAAATGGCTTTAAAAGTTCGAACCCAAGTCTCAAATTAACGCCCATACAAATTATGATATTTCGAGAAATGCATTTTTTTGGCGATTATGTGACTGATTTCGGTTTGGAATAACATTCTGATCATTTTTCCAAAATATCAACAAGTTTGGTACCATAGAGCCGGAAAAAAATTTTTTTAAAGGCCGAACCCAAGTCTCAAATAAGCGCCCATAAAAAATATGATTTTTCCAGAAATGCAACTTTTTGCAGATTTTGTGACTGATTTCGGTTTGGAATAACATTCTGATCATGATTCCAAAATATCAACCAGTTTGGTACCATAGAGCCGGAAAAAATGTTTTTTAAAGGCCGAACCCAAGTCTCAAATAAGCGCCCATAAAAAATATGATTTTTCCAGAAATGCAACTTTTTGCAGATTTTGTGACTGATTTCGGTTTGGAATAACATTCTGATCATGATTCCAATATATCAACCAGTTTGGTACCATAGAGCCGGAAAAAATGTTTTTTAAAGGCCGAACCCAAGTCTCAAATAAGTGCCCAAAAAAAATATGATTTTTCCAGAAATGCAACTTTTTGCAGATTTTGTGACTGAATTCGGTTTGGACCAACATTCTGATTATGATTCCAAAATTTCAGCCCGTTTGGTTTCAGAGAACCTGATAAAATGGCTTTAAAAGTTCGAACCCAAGTCTCAAATTAACGCCCATACAAATTATGATATTTCGAGAAATGCATTTTTTTGGCGATTTTGTGACGGATTTCGGTTTGGAATAACATTCTGATCATGATTCCAAAATATCAACCAGTTTGGTACCATAGAGCCGGAAAAATGTTTTTTAAAGGCCATACCCAAGTCTCAAATAAGCGCCCATAAAAAATATGATTTTTCCAGAAATGCAACTTTTTGCTGAACTTGGGCCTGATTTCGGTTTGGACCAACATTCTGATTATGATTCCAAAATTTCAGCCCGTTTGGTTTCAGAGAACCTGATAAAATGTCTTTTAAAGTTCGAACCCGAGTCTCAATAGAGTGCCAAGAAAAAATATGATTTTTCCAGAAATGCAACTTTTTGCAGATTTTGTGACTGATTTCGGTTTGGACCAACATTCTGATTATGATTCCAAAATTTCAGCCCGTTTGGTTTCAGAGAACCTGATAAAATGGCTTTAAAAGTTCGAACCCAAGTCTCAAATTAACGCCCATACAAATTATGATATTTCGAGAAATGCATTTTTTTGGCGATTTTGTGACTGATTTCGGTTTGGAATAACATTCTGATCATGATTCCAAAATATCAACCAGTTTGGTACCATAGAGCCGGAAAAATGTTTTTTAAAGGCCGAACCCAAGTCTCAAATAAGCGCCCATAAAAAATATGATTTTTCCAGAAATGCAACTTTTTGCTGAACTTGGGCCAGATTTCGGTTTGGACCAACATTCTGATTATGATTCCAAAATTTCAGCCCGTTTGGTTTCAGAGAACCTGATAAAATGGCTTTAAAAGTTCGAACCCAAGTCTCAAATTAACGCCCATACAAATTATGATATTTCGAGAAATGCATTTTTTTGGCGATTTTGTGACTGATTTCGGTTTGGAATAACATTCTGATCATGATTCCAAAATATCAACCAGTTTGGTACCATAGAGCCGGAAAAAATGTTTTTTAAAGGCAGAACCCAAGTCTCAAATAAGCGCCCATAAAAAATAAGATTTTTCCAGAAATGCAACTTTTTGCAGATTTTGTGACTGATTTCGGTTTGGACCAACATTCTGATTATGATTCCAAAATTTCAGCCCGTTTGGTTTCAGAGAACCTGATAAAATGGCTTTAAAAGTTCGAACCCAAGTCTCAAATTAACGCCCATACAAATTATGATATTTCGAGAAATGCATTTTTTTGGCGATTTTGTGACTGATTTCGGTTTGGAATAACATTCTGATCATGATTCCAAAATATCAACCAGTTTGGTACCATAGAGCCGGAAAAATGTTTTTTAAAGGCCGAACCCAAGTCTCAAATAAGCGCCCATAAAAAATATGATTTTTCCAGAAATGCAACTTTTTGCTGGACTTGGGCCAGATTTCGGTTTGGACCAACATTCTGATTATGATTCCAAAATTTCAGCCCGTTTGGTTTCAGAGAACCTGATAAAATGGCTTTAAAAGTTCGAACCCAAGTCTCAAATTAACGCCCATACAAATTATGATATTTCGAGAAATGCATTTTTTTGGCGATTTTGTGACTGATTTCGGTTTGGAATAACATTCTGATCATGATTCCAAAATATCAACCAGTTTGGTACCATAGAGCCGGAAAAAATGTTTTTTAAAGGCCGAACCCAAGTCTCAAATAAGCGCCCATAAAATATATGATTTTTCCAGAAATGCAACTTTTTGCAGATTTTGTGACTGATTTCGGTTTGGACCAACATTCTGATTATGATTCCAAAATTTCAGCCCGTTTGGTTTCATAGAACCTGATAAAATGGCTTTTAAAGTTCGAACCCAAGTTTTTGAATTAATGCCAATAAAAAAGACGATATTTCGAGAAATGCATTTTTTTGGCGATTTTGTGACTGATTTCGGTTTGGAATAACATTTTGATCATGATTCCAATATATCAACCAGTTTGGTACCATAGAGCCGGAAAAAATGTTTTTTAATGGCCGAACCCAAGTCTCACATAAGTGCCCATAAAAAAAGTGGGTGTGTCAACCCTACGCAAGACAGAAGTGAAACTTCTAGTTTCAGCTGATGCTTGGCGTGGCGCAGTTCGCTGGTGTCTGAGAGAGAGGAAAGAAGAGAAGAGAGAGAACGTTCGTGAGCGGCTCCCCCACCTCAACAAGGTTTCACTTCAAAAATGCCACAGCCGAGAATCGAACCTCGCTTAACTGATTGAAAGCCAACCACGCTGAGCACCAACTGTAAGCAAAGCCGCATAAATTGATTATATTATGTAGGTTCTGAAAATATGAGAGCTTGTTATGTTTTATAATGTTACCTACATCACACCCAAAATATAATATATTTTTAAAAATAATGTACAATGTACAGAAATAGAATCCCACACAAGATCGCGTAGTGCGCTCTAGCGAACGGATATTTTATCAGAGGGAGATAGTTTTAATTTTTTTTTCTGTAAATTATTACATATTATCAAAATAAATAAATTAATTAAATAAATGTAATACAATTATCATAATATACGGATTAGATAATAATTTTAATCCAACACAATAACGCAAAGCGCGCTCTAGCGGAGTAATGTTTTATCACAGTGAGATAAGTGTTTTTATTATTTTGCAATATTATTTTCTTTTAAAAAATGTTCTGACCTACTAAAAAATAAGATATTGAATGAAAAAGGCGTTAAAAACAAAAAAATAATGTGCGATGGCCGAGAATCGAACTCGGATCAACTGCTTGGAAGGCAACTATGCTGACCATTACACCACCAACGCCAGTTGTCGGGATGAGCTAAGAAGCATTTATATGTTACTTCAAAACTTTGACTAGATCAAATGAACTTTAATCGGTGGTCCCGCATTTTCGTTTCGGTCATGAGTCGGTTTTACTCCGGTCTTCGAAATTGCATGACGCGCGTAAAGAAGTTTCACTTCAAAAATATGATTTTTCCAGAAATGCAACTTTTTGCAGATTTTGTGAGTGATTTCGGTTTGGACCAACATTCTGATTATGATTCCAAAATTTCAGCCCGTTTGGTTTTATAGAACCTGATAAAATGGCTTTAAACGTTCGAACCCAAGTATCAAATAACGCCCATACAAATTATGATATTTCGAGAAATGCATTTTTTTGGCGATTTTGTGACTGATTTAGGTTTGGAATAACATTCTGATCATGATTTCAAAATATCAACCAGTTTGGTACCATAGAGCCAGAAAAATGTTTTTTAAAGGCCGAACCCAAGTCTCAAATAAGCGCCCATAAAAAATATGATTTTTCCAGAAATGCAACTTTTTGCAGATTTTGTGACTGATTTCGGTTTGTAATAACATTCTGATCATGATTCCAATATATCAACCAGTTTGGTACCATAGAGCCGGAAACAATGTTTTTTAAAGGCCGAACCCAAGTCTCAAATAAGTGCCCATAAAAAATATGATTTTTCCAGAAATGCAACTTTTTGCAGATTTTGTGACTGATTTCGGTTTGGAATAACATTCTGATCATGATTCCAATATATCAACCAGTTTGGTACCATAGAGCCGGAAACAATGTTTTTTAAAGGCCGAACCCAAGTCTCAAATAAGTGCCCATAAAAAATATGATTTTTCCAGAAATGCAACTTTTTGCAGATTTTGTGACTGATTTCGGTTTGGACCAACATTCTGATTATGATTCCAAAATTTCAGCCCGTTTGGTTTCATAGAACCTGATAAAATGGCTTTAAAAGTTCGAACCCAAGTCTCAAATAACGCTCATAAAATATATGATTTTTCCAGTAATGCATTTTTTGCAGATTTTGTGACTGATTTCGGTTTGGACCAACATTCTGATTATGATTCCAAAATTTCAGCCCGTTTGGTTTCATAGAACCTGATAAAATGGCTTTTAAAGTTCGAACCCAAGTTTTTGAATTAATGCCAATAAAAAAGACGATATTTCGAGAATTGCATTTTTTTGGCGATTTTGTGACTGATTTCGGTTTGGAATAACATTCCGATCATGATTCCAATATATCAACCAGTTTGGTACCATAGAGCCGGAAAAAATGTTTTTTAATGGCCGAACCCAAGTCTCAAATAAGTGCCCATAAAAAATATGATTTTTCCAGAAATGCAACTTTTTGCAGATTTTGTGACTGATTTCGGTTTGGACCAACATTCTGAATATGATTCAAAAATTTCAGCCCGTTTGGTTTCATAGAACCTGATAAAATGGATTTTAAAGTTCGAACCCAAGTTTTTGAATTAATGCCAATAAAAAAGACGATATTTCGAGAAATGCATTTTTTTGGCCATTTTGTGACTGATTTCGGTTTGGAATAACATTCCGATCATGATTCCAATATATCAACCAGTTTGGTACCATAGAGCCGGAAAAAATGTTTTTTAAAGGCCGAACCCAAGTCTCAAATAAGTGCCCATAAAAAATATGATTTTTCCAGAAATGCAACTTTTTGCAGATGTTTTACTGAATTCGGTTTGGACCAATATTCTGATTATGATTCCAAATTTTCAGACCGTTTGGTTTCATAGAATCTGATAAAATGGCTTTTAAAGTTCGAACCCAAGTTTTAAATTAACGCCAATAAAAAAGACGATATTTCGAGAAATGCATTTTTTTGGCGATTTTGTGACTGATTTCGGTTTGGAATAACATTCCGATCATGATTCCAATATATCAGACAGTTTGGTACCATAGAGCCATAAAAAATGTTTTTTAAAGGCCGAACCCAAGTCTCAAATAAGTGCCCATAAAAAATATGATTTTTCCAGAAATGCAACTTTTTGCTGATTTTGTGACTGATTTCGGTTTTGACCAACATTCTGATTATGATTCAAAATTTCAGCCCGTTTGGTTTCAGAGAACCTGATAAAATAGCGTTAAAAGTTCGAACCCAAGTCTCAAATTAACGCACATACAAATTATGATATTTCGAGAAATGCATTTTTTTGCAGATTTTGTGACTGATTTCGGTTTGGAATAACATTCTGATCATGATTCCAAAATATCAACCAGTTTGGTACCATAGAGCCGGAAACAATGTTTTTTAAAGACCGAACCCAAGTCTCAAATAAGCGCCCATAAAAAATATGATTTTTCCAGAAATGCAACATTTTGCAGATTTTGTGACTGATTTCGGTTTGGAATAACATTCTGATCATGATTCCAATATATCAACCAGTTTGGTACCATAGAGCCGGAAACAATGTTTTTTAAAGGCCGAACCCAAGTCTCAGTTAAGTGCCCATAAAAAATATGATTTTTCCAGAAATGCAACTTTTTGCAGATTTTGTGAGTGATTTCGGTTTGGACCAACATTCTGATTATGATTCCAAAATTTCAGCCCGTTTGGTTTCATAGAACCTGATAAAATGGCTTTAAACGTTCGAACCCAAGTATCAAATAACGCCCATACAAATTATGATATTTCGAGAAATGCATTTTTTTGGCGATTTTGTGACTGATTTAGGTTTGGAATAACATTCCGATCATGATTCCAATATATCAGACAGTTTGGTACCATAGAGCCAGAAAAAATGTTTTTTAAAGGCCGAACCCAAGTCTCAAATAAGTGCCCATAAAAAATATGATTTTTCCAGAAATGCAACTTTTTGCTGATTTTGTGACTGATTTCGGTTTGGACCAACATTCTGATTATGATTCCAAAATTTCAGCCCGTTTGGTTTCATAGAACCTGATAAAATGGCTTTTAAAGTTCGAACCCAAGTTTTTGAATTAATGCCAATAAAAAAGACGATATTTCGAGAAATGCATTTTTTTGGCGATTTTGTGACTGATTTCGGTTTGGAATAACATTTTGATCATGATTCCAATATATCAACCAGTTTGGTACCATAGAGCCGGAAAAAATGTTTTTTAATGGCCGAACCCAAGTCTCAAATAAGTGCCCATAAAAAATATGATTTTTCCAGAAATGCAACTTTTTGCAGATTTTGTGACTGATTTCGGTTTGGACCAACATTCTGATTATGATTCCAAAATTTCAGCCCGTTTGGTTTCATAGAACCTGATAAAATGGCTTTAAACGTTCGAACCCAAGTATCAAATAACGCCCATACAAATTATGATATTTCGAGAAATGCATTTTTTTGGCGATTTTGTGACTGATTTAGGTTTGGAATAATATTCTGATCATGATTCCAAAATATGCACCAGTTTGGTACCATAGAGCCGGAAAAAATGTTTTTTAATGGCCGAACCCAAGTCTCAAATAAGTGCCCATAAAAAATATGATTTTTCCAGAAATGCAACTTTTTGCAGATTTTGTGACTGATTTCGGTTTGGACCAACATTCTGAATATGATTCAAAAATTTCAGCCCGTTTGGTTTCATAGAACCTGATAAAATGGATTTTAAAATTCGAACCCAAGTTTTTGAATTAATGCCAATAAAAAAGACGATATTTCGAGAAATGCATTTTTTTGGCCATTTTGTGACTGATTTCGGTTTGGAATAACATTCCGATCATGATTCCAATATATCAACCAGTTTGGTACCATAGAGCCGGAAAAAATGTTTTTTAAAGGCCGAACCCAAGTCTCAAATAAGTGCCCATAAAAAATATGATTTTTCCAGAAATGCAACTTTTTGCAGATGTTTTACTGAATTCGGTTTGGACCAATATTCTGATTATGATTCCAAATTTTCAGCCCGTTTGGTTTCATAGAATCTGATAAAATGGCTTTTAAAGTTCGAACCCAAGTTTTAAATTAACGCCAATAAAAAAGACGATATTTCGAGAAATGCATTTTTTTGGCGATTTTGTGACTGATTTCGGTTTGGAATAACATTCCGATCATGATTCCAATATATCAGACAGTTTGGTACCATAGAGCCATAAAAAATGTTTTTTAAAGGCCGAACCCAAGTCTCAAATAAGTGCCTATAAAAAATATGATTTTTCCAGAAATGCAACTTTTTGCTGATTTTGTGACTGATTTCGGTTTTGACCAACATTCTGATTATGATTCAAAATTTCAGCCCGTTTGGTTTCAGAGAACCTGATAAAATAGCGTTAAAAGTTCGAACCCAAGTCTCAAATTAACGCACATACAAATTACGATATTTCGAGAAATGCATTTTTTTGGCGATTTTGTGACTGATTTCGGTTTGGAATAACATTTTGATCATGATTCCAATATATCAACCAGTTTGGTACCATAGAGCCGGAAAAAATGTTTTTTAATGGCCGAACCCAAGTCTCAAATAAGTGCCCATAAAAAATATGATTTTTCCAGAAATGCAACTTTTTGCAGATTTTGTGAGTGATTTCGGTTTGGACCAACATTCTGATTATGATTCCAAAATTTCAGCCCGTTTGGTTTCATAGAACCTGATAAAATGGCTTTAAACGTTCGAACCCAAGTATCAAATAACGCCCATACAAATTATGATATTTCGAGAAATGCATTTTTTTGGCGATTTTGTGACTGATTTAGGTTTGGAATAATATTCTGATCATGATTCCAAAATATGCACCAGTTTGGTACCATAGAGCCGGAAAAAATGTTTTTTAATGGCCGAACCCAAGTCTCAAATAAGTGCCCATAAAAAATATGATTTTTCCAGAAATGCAACTTTTTGCAGATTTTGTGACTGATTTCGGTTTGGACCAACATTCTGAATATGATTCAAAAATTTCAGCCCGTTTGGTTTCATAGAACCTGATAAAATGGATTTTAAAATTCGAACCCAAGTTTTTGAATTAATGCCAATAAAAAAGACGATATTTCGAGAAATGCATTTTTTTGGCCATTTTGTGACTGATTTCGGTTTGGAATAACATTCCGATCATGATTCCAATATATCAACCAGTTTGGTACCATAGAGCCGGAAAAAATGTTTTTTAAAGGCCGAACCCAAGTCTCAAATAAGTGCCCATAAAAAATATGATTTTTCCAGAAATGCAACTTTTTGCAGATGTTTTACTGAATTCGGTTTGGACCAATATTCTGATTATGATTCCAAATTTTCAGCCCGTTTGGTTTCATAGAATCTGATAAAATGGCTTTTAAAGTTCGAACCCAAGTTTTAAATTAACGCCAATAAAAAAGACGATATTTCGAGAAATGCATTTTTTTGGCGATTTTGTGACTGATTTCGGTTTGGAATAACATTCCGATCATGATTCCAATATATCAGACAGTTTGGTACCATAGAGCCATAAAAAATGTTTTTTAAAGGCCGAACCCAAGTCTCAAATAAGTGCCTATAAAAAATATGATTTTTCCAGAAATGCAACTTTTTGCTGATTTTGTGACTGATTTCGGTTTTGACCAACATTCTGATTATGATTCAAAATTTCAGCCCGTTTGGTTTCAGAGAACCTGATAAAATAGCGTTAAAAGTTCGAACCCAAGTCTCAAATTAACGCACATACAAATTATGATATTTCGAGAAATGCATTTTTTTGCAGATTTTGTGACTGATTTCGGTTTGGAATAACATTCTGATCATGATTCCAAAATATCAACCAGTTTGGTACCATAGAGCCGGAAACAATGTTTTTTAAAGGCCGAACCCAAGTCTCAAATAAGCGCCCATAAAAAATATGATTTTTCCAGAAATGCAACATTTTGCAGATTTTGTGACTGATTTCGGTTTGGAATAACATTCTGATCATGATTCCAATATATCAACCAGTTTGGTACCATAGAGCCGGAAACAATGTTTTTTAAAGGCCGAACCCAAGTCTCAAATAAGTGCCCATAAAAAATATGATTTTTCCAGAAATGCAACATTTTGCAGATTTTGTGACTGATTTCGGTTTGGAATAACATTCTGATCATGATTCCAATATATCAACCAGTTTGGTACCATAGAGCCGGAAACAATGTTTTTTAAAGGCCGAACCCAAGTCTCAAATAAGTGCCCATAAAAAATATGATTTTTCCAGAAATGCAACTTTTTGCAGATTTTGTGACTGATTTCGGTTTGGACCAACATTCTGATTATGATTCCAAAATTTCAGCCCGTTTGGTTTCATAGAACCTGATAAAATGGCTTTAAAAGTTCGAACCCAAGTCTCAAATAACGCCCATAAAATATATGATTTTTCCAGAAATGCATTTTTTGCAGACTTTGTCACTGATTTCGGTATGGGACAAGATTCTGATCATTGTTACATTTTTCAGCCAGTTTGGTTTCATATAGCCTGGAAAAATGTCTTTTAAAGTTCGAACCCGAGTCACAATTGAGTGCCAATAAAAAATATGATTTTTCCAGAAATGCAACTTTTTGCAGATTTTGTGACTGATTTCGGTTTTGACCAACATTCTGATAATGATTCCAAAATTTCAGCCCGTTTAGTTTCAGAGAACCTGATAAAATGGCTTTAAAAGTTCGATCCCAAGTTTCAAATAAGCGCCCATAAAAATATGATTTTTCCAGAAATGCACCTTTTTGCAGATGTTGTGACTGATTTCGGTTTGGACCAACATTCTGATTATGATTCCAAAATTTCAGCCCGTTTGGTTTCATAGAACCTGATAAAATGGCTTTAAACGTTCGAACCCAAGTATCAAATAACGCCCATACAAATTATGATTTTTCGTGAAATGCATTTTTTTGGCGATTTTGTGACTGATTTAGGTTTGGAATAACATTCTGATCATGATTCCAAAATATCAACCAGTTTGGTACCATAGAGCCAGAAAAATGTTTTTTAAAGGCCGAACCCAAGTCTCAAATAAGCGCCCATAAAAATATGATTTTTCCAGAAATGCAACTTTTTGCAGATTTTATGACTGATTTCGGTTTGGACCAACATTCTGATTATGATTCCAAAATTTCAGCCCGTTTGGTTTCATAGAACCTGATAAAATGGCATTTAAAGTTTGAACCCAAGTTTTATATTAACGCCAATAAAAAAGACGATATTTCGAGAAATGCATTTTTTTGGCGATTTTGTGACTGATTTCGGTTTGGAATAACATTCCGATCATGATTCCAATATATCAACCAGTTTGGTACCATAGAGCCAGAAAAAATGTTTTTGAAAGGCCGAACCCAAGTCTCAAATAAGCCCATAAAAAATATGATTTTTCCAGAAATGCAACTTTTTGCAGATTTTGTGACTGATTTCGGTTTTGACCAACATTTTGATTTTGATTCAAAATTTCAGCCCGTTTGGTTTCATAGAACCTGATAAAATGGCTTTTAAAGTTCGAACCCAAGTTTTAAATTAACGCCAATAAAAAAGACGATATTTCGAGAAATGCATTTTTTTGGCGATTTTGTGACTGATTTCGGTTTGGAATAACATTCCGATCATGATTCCAATATATCAGACAGTTTGGTACCATAGAGCCAGAAAAAATGTTTTTTAAAGGCCGAACCCAAGTCTCAAATAAGTGCCCATAAAAAATATGATTTTTCCAGAAATGCAACTTTTTGCTGATTTTGTGACTGATTTCGGTTTTGACCAACATTCTGATTATGATTCAAAATTTCAGCCCGTTTGGTTTCAGAGAACCTGATAAAATAGCTTTAAAAGTTCGAACCCAAGTCTCAAATTAACGCCCATACAAATTATGATATTTCGAGAAATGCATTTTTTTGCAGATTTTGTGACTGATTTCGGTTTGGAATAACATTCTGATCATGATTCCAAAATATCAACCAGTTTGGTACCATAGAGCCGGAAAAAATGTTTTTTAAAGGCCGAACCCAAGTCTCAAATAAGCGCCCATAAAAAATATGATTTTTCCAGAAATGCAACATTTTGCAGATTTTGTGACTGATTTCGGTTTGGAATAACATTCTGATCATGATTCCAATATATCAACTAGTTTGGTACCATAGAGCCGGAAACAATGTTTTTTAAAGGCCGAACCCAAGTCTCAAATAAGTGCCCATAAAAAATATGATTTTTCCAGAAATGCAACTTTTTGCAGATTTTGTGACTGATTTCGGTTTGGACCAACATTCTGATTATGATTCCAAAATTTCAGCCCGTTTGGTTTCATAGAACCTGATAAAATGGCTTTAAAAGTTCGAACCCAAGTCTCAAATAACGCCCATAAAATATATGATTTTTCCAGAAATGCATTTTTTGCAGATTTTGTCACTGATTTCGGTATGGGACAAGATTCTGATCATTGTTACATTTTTCAGCCAGTTTGGTTTCATATAGCCTGGAAAAATGTCTTTTAAAGTTCGAACCCGAGTCACAATTGAGTGCCAATAAAAAATATGATTTTTCCAGAAATGCAACTTTTTGCAGATTTTGTGACTGATTTCGGTTTTGACCAACATTCTGATAATGATTCCAAAATTTCAGCCCGTTTAGTTTCAGAGAACCTGATAAAATGGCATTTAAAGTTTGAACCCAAGTTTTAAATTAACGCCAATAAAAAAGACGATATTTCGAGAAATGCATTTTTTTGGCGATTTTGTGACTGATTTCGGTTTGGAATAACATTCCGATCATGATTCCAATATATCAACGAGTTTGGTACCATAGAGCCAGAAAAAATGTTTTTGAAAGGCCGAACCCAAGTCTCAAATAAGCCCATAAAAAATATGATTTTTCCAGAAATGCAACTTTTTGCAGATTTTGTGACTGATTTCGGTTTTGACCAACATTTTGATTTTGATTCAAAATTTCAGCCCGTTTGGTTTCATAGAACCTGATAAAATGGCTTTTAAAGTTCGAACCCAAGTTTTAAATTAACGCCAATAAAAAAGACGATATTTCGAGAAATGCATTTTTTTGGCGATTTTGTGACTGATTTCGGTTTGGAATAACATTCCGATCATGATTCCAATATATCAGACAGTTTGGTACCATAGAGCCAGAAAAAATGTTTTTTAAAGGCCGAACCCAAGTCTCAAATAAGTGCCCATAAAAAATATGATTTTTCCAGAAATGCAACTTTTTGCTGATTTTGTGACTGATTTCGGTTTTGACCAACATTCTGATTATGATTCAAAATTTCAGCCCGTTTGGTTTCAGAGAACCTGATAAAATAGCTTTAAAAGTTCGAACCCAAGTCTCAAATTAACGCCCATACAAATTATGATATTTCGAGAAATGCATTTTTTTGCAGATTTTGTGACTGATTTCGGTTTGGAATAACATTCTGATCATGATTCCAAAATATCAACCAGTTTGGTACCATAGAGCCGGAAAAAATGTTTTTTAAAGGCCGAACCCAAGTCTCAAATAAGCGCCCATAAAAAATATGATTTTTCCAGAAATGCAACATTTTGCAGATTTTGTGACTGATTTCGGTTTGGAATAACATTCTGATCATGATTCCAATATATCAACTAGTTTGGTACCATAGAGCCGGAAACAATGTTTTTTAAAGGCCGAACCCAAGTCTCAAATAAGTGCCCATAAAAAATATGATTTTTCCAGAAATGCAACTTTTTGCAGATTTTGTGACTGATTTCGGTTTGGACCAACTTTCTGATTATGATTCCAAAATTTCAGCCCGTTTGGTTTCATAGAACCTGATAAAATGGCTTTAAAAGTTCGAACCCAAGTCTCAAATAACGCCCATAAAATATATGATTTTTCCAGAAATGCATTTTTTGCAGATTTTGTCACTGATTTCGGTATGGGACAAGATTCTGATCATTGTAACATTTTTCAGCCAGTTTGGTTTCATATAGCCTGGAAAAATGTCTTTTAAAGTTCGAACCCGAGTCACAATTGAGTGCCAATAAAAAATATGATTTTTCCAGAAATGCAACTTTTTGCAGATTTTGTGACTGATTTCGGTTTTGACCAACATTCTGATAATGATTCCAAAATTTCAGCCCGTTTAGTTTCAGAGAACCTGATAAAATGGCTTTAAAAGTTCGATCCCAAGTCTCAAATAAGCGCCCATAAAAATATGATTTTTCCAGAAATGCACCTTTTTGCAGATGTTGTGACTGAATTCGGTTTGGACCAATATTCTGATTATGATTCCAAATTTTCAGCCCGTTTGGTTTCATAGAATCTGATAAAATGGCTTTTAAAGTTCGAACCCAAGTTTTAAATTAACGCCAATAAAAAAGACGATATTTCGAGAAATGCATTTTTTTGGCCATTTTGTGACTGATTTCGGTTTGGAATAACATTCCGATCATCATTCCAATATATCAACCAGTTTGGTACCATAGAGCCGGAAAAAATGTTTTTTAAAGGCCGAACCCAAGTCTCAAATAAGTGCCCATAAAAAATATGATGTTTCCAGAAATGCAACTTTTTGCAGATTTTGTGACTGATTTCGGTTTGGACCAACATTCTGATTATGATTCCAAAATTTCAGCCCGTTTGGTTTCATAGAACCTGATAAAATGGCTTTAAACGTTCGAACCCAAGTATCAAATAACGCCCATACAAATTATGATATTTCGAGAAATGCATTTTTTTGGCGATTTTGTGACTGATTTAGGTTTGGAATAACATTCTGATCATGATTCCAAAATATCAACCAGTTTGGTACCATAGAGCCGGAAAAAATGTTTTTTAAAGGCCGAACCCAAGTCTCAAATAAGCGCCCATAAAAAATATGATTTTTCCAGAAATGCACCTTTTTGCAGATTTTGTGACTGATTTCGGTTTGGACCAACATTCTGATTATGATTCGAAAATTTCAACCAGTTTGGTACAATAGAGCCGGAAAGAATGTTTATTAAAGGCCGAACCCAAGTCTCCAATAAGCGTCCATTAAAAATATGATTTTTCCAGAAATGCACTTTTTTGCAGATTTTGTGACTGATTTCGGTTTGGACCATGATTCTGATCATGATTTCAAAATTTCAACCAGTTTGGTACCATAGTGCCAGAAAGAATGTTTTTTAAAGGCCGAACCCAAGTCGCAAATAGGCGCTCATAAAAAATATAATTTTTCCAGAAATGCAACTTTTTGCAGATTTTAAGACAGATATGGATTGGGACCAATATTCTGATCACGATTCCAAAATTTCAGCCCGCTTGGATACATAGAACCTAAAAAATGGCTTTTAAAGTTCGAACCCAGGTCTTATATTAACGCCCATAAAAAAGATGAAATTTCGAGAAATGCAACTTTTTGCCGATTTTGTGACTGATTTCGGTTAAGACCAAGATTCTGATCATGGTCAGAATTTTCAGCCAGTTTGGTTTCATAGAGCCTGGAAAAATGTCTTTTAAAGTTCGAACCCGAGTCTCAATTGAGTGCCAATAAAAAATATGATTTTTCCAGAAATGCAACTTTTTGCAGATTTTGTGACTGATTTCGGTTAAGAATAACATTCTGATCATGATTCCAAATTATCAACAGTTTGGTACCATAGAGCCGGAAAAAATGTTTTATAAAGGCCGAACCCAAGTCTCTAATAAACGTCCATAAAAAATATGATTTTTCCAGAAATGCAACATTTTAAAGATTTTGTGTCTGATTTCAGTTTGGACAAAGATTCTGATCATGATTTCAAAATTTCAGCCCGTTTAGTTTCATAGAATCTGATAAAATGGCTTTAAAAGTTCGAACCCAAGTCTCAAATAAGCGCCCATAAAAATATGATTTTTCCAGAAATGCACCTTTTTGCAGATGTTGTGACTGAATTCAGTTTGGACCAATATTCTGATTATGATTCCAAATTTTCAGCCCGTTTGGTTTTATAGAACCTGATAAAATGGCTTTTAAAGTTCGAACCCAAGTTTTAAATTAACGCCAATAAAAAAAGACGATATTTCGAGAAATGCAACTTTTTGCAGAACTTGTGCCTGATTTCGGTTTGGACAAACATTCTGATTATGATTCCAAAATTTCAGCCCGTTTGGTTTCATAGAACCTGATAAAATGGCTTTAAAAGTTCGAACCCAAGTATCAAATAACGCCCATATAAATTTTGATATTTCGAGAAATGCATTTTTTTGAAGATTTTGTGACTGATTTCGGTATGGGACAAGATTCTGATCATTGTCAGAATTTTCAGCCAGTTTGGTTTCATATAGCCGGGAAAAATGTCTTTTAAAGTTCGAACCCGAGTCTCAATAGAGTGCCAACAAAAAATATGATTTTTCCAGAAATGCAACTTTTTGCAGATTTTGTGACTGATTTCGGTTTGGACCAACATTCTGATTATGATTCCAAAATTTCAGCCCGTTTGGTTTCAGAGATCCTGATAAAATGGCTTTAAAAGTTCGAACCCAAGTCTCAAATTAACGCCCATACAAATTATGATATTTCGAGAAATGCATTTTTTTGGCGATTTTGTGACTGATTTAGGTTTGGAATAACATTCTGATCATGATTCCAAAATATCAACCAGTTTGGTACCATAGAGCCGGAAAAAATGTTTTTTAAAGGCCGAACCCAAGTCTCAAATAAGCTCCCATAAAAAATATGATTTTTCCAGAAATGCAACTTTTTGCAGATTTTATGACTAATTTCGGTTTGGACCAACATTCTGATTATGATTCGAAAATTTCAACCAGTTTGGTACAATAGAGCCGGAAAGAATGTTTATTAAAGGCCGAACCCAAGTCTCCAATAAGCGTCCATTAAAAATATGATTTTTCCAGAAATGCACTTTTTTGCAGATTTTGTGACTGATTTCGGTTTGGACCATGATTCTGATCATGATTTCAAAATTTCAACCAGTTTGGTACCATAGTGCCAGAAAGAATGTTTTTTAAAGGCCGAACCCAAGTCGCAAATAGGCGCTCATAAAAAATATAATTTTTCCAGAAATGCACTTTTTAAAGATTTTAAGACAGATATGGATTGGGACCAATATTCAGATCACGATTCCAAAATTTCAGCCCGCTTGGATACATAGAACCTAAAAAATGGCTTTTAAAGTTCGAACCCAGGTCTTATATTAACGCCCATAAAAAAGATGAAATTTCGAGAAATGCAACTTTTTGCCGATTTTGTGATTGATTTCGGTTAAGACCAAGATTCTGATCATGGTCAGAATTTTCAGCCAGTTTGGTTTCATAGAGCCTGGAAAAATGTCTTTTAAAGTTCGAACCCGAGTCTCAATTGAGTGCCAATAAAAAATATGATTTTTCCAGAAATGCAACTTTTTGCAGATTTTGTGAATGATTTCGGTTAAGAATAACATTCTGATCATGATTCCAAATTATCAACAGTTTGGTACCATAGAGCCGGAAAAAATGTTTTATAAAGGCCGAACCCAAGTCTCTAATAAACGTCCATAAAAAATATGATTTTTCCAGAAATGCAACATTTTAAAGATTTTGTGTCTGATTTCAGTTTGGACAAAGATTCTGATCATGATTTCAAAATTTCAGCCCGTTTAGTTTCATAGAATCTGATAAAATGGCTTTAAAAGTTCGAACCCAAGTCTCAAATAAGCGCCCATAAAAATATGATTTTTCCAGAAATGCACCTTTATGCAGATGTTGTGACTGAATTCGGTTTGGACCAATATTCTGATTATGATTCCAAATTTTCAGCCCGTTTGGTTTTATAGAACCTGATAAAATGGCTTTTAAAGTTCGAACCCAAGTTTTAAATTAACGCCAATAAAAAAAGACGATATTTCGAGAAATGCAACTTTTTGCAGAACTTGTGCCTGATTTCGGTTTGGACCAACATTCTGATTATGATTCCAAAATTTCAGCCCGTTTGGTTTCATAGAACCTGATAAAATGGCTTTAAAAGTTCGAACCCAAGTATCAAATAACGCCCATACAAATTATGATATTTCGAGAAATGCATTTTTTTGAAGATTTTGTGACTGATTTCGGTATGGGACAAGATTCTGATCATTGTCAGAATTTTCAGCCAGTTTGGTTTCATATAGCCGGGAAAAATGTCTTTTAAAGTTCGAACCCGAGTCTCAATAGAGTGCCAACAAAAAATATGATTTTTCCAGAAATGCAACTTTTTGCAGATTTTGTGACTGATTTCGGTTTTGACCAACATTCTGATTATGATTTCAAAATTTCAGCCCGTTTGGTTTTATAGAACCTGATAAAATGGCTTTAAAAGTTCGAACCCAAGTCTCAAATAACGCCCATAAAATATATGATTTTTCCAGAAATGCATTTTTTGCAGATTTTGTCACTAATTTCGGTATGGGTCAAGATTCTGATCATTGTCACAATTTTCAGCCAGTTTGGTTTCATATAGCCGGAAAAAATGTTTCTTAAAGGCCGAACCCAAGTCTCAAATAAGCGCCCATAAAAAATATGATTTTTCCAGAAATGCAACTTTTTGCAGATTTTGTGACTGATTTCGGTTTGGACCAACATTCTGATTATGATTCCAAAATTTCAGCCCGTTAAGTTTCATAGAACATGATTAATTGGCTTTAAAAGTTCGAACCCAAGTCTCAAATAAGCGCCCATAAAAATATGATTTTTCCAGAAATGCACCTTTTTGCAGATGTTGTGACTGAATTCGGTTTGGACCAATATTCTGATTATGATTCCAAAATTTCAGCCCGTTTGGTTTCATAGAATCTGATAAAATGGCTTTTAAAGTTCGAACCCAAGTTTTAAATTAACGCCAATAAAAAAGACGATATTTCGAGAAATGCATTTTTTTGGCCATTTTGTGACTGATTTCGGTTTGGAATAACATTCCGATCATGATTCCAATATATCAACCAGTTTGGTACCATAGAGCCGGAAAAAATGTTTTTTAAAGGCCGAACCCAAGTCTCAAATAATTGCCCATAAAAAATATGATGTTTCCAGAAATGCAACTTTTTGCAGATTTTGTGACTGATTTCGGTTTGGACCAACATTCTGATTATGATTCCAAAATTTCAGCCCGTTTGGTTTCATAGAACCTGATAAAATGGCTTTAAGCGTTCGAACCCAAGTATCAAATAACGCCCATACAAATTATGATATTTCGAGAAATGCATTTTTTTGGCGTTTTTGTGACTGATTTAGGTTTGGAATAACATTCTGATCATGTTTCCAAAATATCAACCAGTTTGGTACCATAGAGCCGGAAAAAATGTTTTTTAAAGGCCGAACCCAAGTCTCAAATAAGCGCCCATAAAAAATATGATTTTTCCAGAAATGCAACTTTTTGCAGATTTTGTGACTGATTTCGGTTTGGACCCACATTCTGATTATGATTCCAAAATTTCAGCCTGTTTGGTTTCATAGAACCTGATAAAATGGCTTTTAAAGTTCGAACCCAAGTTTTAAATTAACGCCAATAAAAAAGACGATATTTCGAGAAATGCATTTTTTTGGCGATTTTGTGACTGATTTCGGTTTGGAATAACATTCCGATCATGATTCCTATATATCAACCAGTTTGGTACCATAGAGCCAGAAAAAATGTTTTTTAAAGGCCGAACCCAAGTCTCAAATAAGTGCCCATAAAAAATATGATTTTTCCAGAAATGCAACTTTTTGCAGAATTTTTGACTGATTTCGGTTTTGACCAACATTCTGATTATGATTCCAAAATTTCAGCCCGTTTGGTTTCATAGAATCTGATAAAATGGCTTTAAAAGGCCGAACCCAAGTCTCAAATTAACGCCCATACAAATTATGATTTTTCTAGAAAAGTATTTTTTTGCAGATTTTGTCACTGATTTCGGTATGGAAAACGATTCTGATCATGGTCAGAATTTTCGGTCAGTTTGGTCTCATAGAGCCTGGAAAATGTTTTTTAAAGGCCGAACCCAAGTCTCAAATAAGCGCCCATAAAAAATATGATTTTTCGAGAAATGCAACTTTTTGCAGAACTTGTGACTGATTTCGGTTTGGACCAACATTCTGTTTATGATTCCAAAACTTCAGCCCGTTTGGTTTCAGAGAACCTGATAAAATGGCTTTAAAAGTTCGAACCCAAGTCTCAAATTAACGCCCATAAAAATTATGATATTTCGAGAAATGCATTTTTTTGGCGATTTTGTGACTGATTTCGGTTTGGAATAACATTCTGATCATGATTCCAAAATATCAACCAGTTTGGTACCATGGAGCCGGAAAAAATGTTTTTTAAAGGCCGAACCCAAGTCTCAAATAAGCGCCCATAAAAAATATGATTTTTCCAGAAATGCAACTTTTTGCAGATTTTGTGACTGATTTCGGTTTGGAATAACATTCTGATCATGATTCCAAAATATCAACCAGTTTGGTACCATAGAGCCGGAAAAAATGTTTTTTAAAGGCCGAACCCAAGTCTCAAATAATCGCCCATAAAAAATATGATTTTTCCAGAAATGCAACTTTTTGCAGATTTTGTGACTGATTTCGGTTTGGAATAACATTCTGATCGTGATTCCAAAATATCAACCAGTTTGGTACCATAGAGCCGGAAAAAATGTTTTTTAAAGGCCGAACCCAAGTCTCAAATAAGCGCCCATAAAAAATATGATTTTTCCAGAAATGCAATTTTTGCAGATTTTGTGACTGATTTCGGTTGAGACAAACATTCTGATTATGATTCCAAAATTTCAGCCCGTTTGGTTTCATAGAACCTGATAAAATGGCTTTAAAAGTTCGAACCCAAGTCTCAAATAACGCCCATAAAAATTATGATATTCCGAGAAATGCATTTTTTTGCAGATTTTGTGACTGATTTCGGTTTGGAATAACATTCTGATCATGATTCCAAAATATCAACCAGTTTGGTACCATAGAGCCGGAAAAAATGTTTTTTAAAGGCCGAACCCAAGTCTCAAATAAGCGCCCATAAAAAATATGATTTTTCCAGAAATGCAACTTTTTGCAGATTTTGTGACTGATTTCGGTTTTGACCAACATTCTGATTATGATTCGAAATTTCAGCCCGTTTGGTTTCAGAGAACCTGATAAAATGGCTTTAAAAGTTCGAACCCAAGTCTCAAATTAACGCCCATACAAATTATGATATTTCGAGAAATGCATTTTTTTGCAGATTTTGTGACTGATTTCGGTTTGGAATAACATTCTGATCATGATTCCAAAATATCAACCAGTTTGGTACCATAGAGCCGGAAAAAATGTTTTTTAAAGGCCGAACCCAAGTCTCAAATAAGTGCCCATAAAAAATATGATGTTTCCAGAAATGCAACTTTTTGCAGATTTTGTGACTGATTTCGGTTTGGACCAACATTCTGATTATGATTCCAAAATTTCAGCCCGTTTGGTTTCATAGAACCTGATAAAATGGCTTTAAACGTTCGAACCCAAGTATCAAATAACGCCCATACAAATTATGATATTTCGAGAAATGCATTTTTTTGGCGATTTTGTGACTGATTTAGGTTTGGAATAACATTCTGATCATGATTCCAAAATATCAACCAGTTTGGTACCATAGAGCCGGAAAAAATGTTTTTTAAAGGCCGAACCCAAGTCTCAAATAAGCGCCCATAAAAAATATGATTTTTCCAGAAATGCAACTTTTTGCAGATTTTGTGACTGATTTCGGTTTTGACCAACATTCTGATTATGATTCCAAAATTTCAGCCCGTTTGGTTTCATAGAATCTGATAAAATGGCTTTAAAAGGCCGAACCCAAGTCTCAAATTAACGCCCATACAAATTATGATTTTTCTAGAAAAGTATTTTTTTGCAGATTTTGTCACTGATTTCGGTATGGAACAAGATTCTGATCATGGTCAGAATTTTCCGCCAGTTTGGTTTCATAGAGCCTGGAAAAATGTTTTTTAAAGGCCGAACCCAAGTCTCAAATAAGCGCCCATAAAAAATATGATTTTTCGAGAAATGCAACTTTTTGCAGAACTTGTGACTGATTTCGGTTTGTACCAACATTCTGTTTATGATTCCAAAACTTCAGCCCGTTTGGTTTCAGAGAACCTGATAAAATGGCTTTAAAAGTTCGAACCCAAGTCTCAAATTAACGCCCATAAAAATTATGATATTTCGAGAAATGCATTTTTTTGGCGATTTTGTGACTGATTTCGGTTTGGAATAACATTCTGATCATGATTCCAAAATATCATCCAGTTTGGTACCATAGAGCCGGAAAAAATGTTTTTTAAAGGCCGAACCCAAGTCTCAAATAAGCGCCCATACAAAATATGATTTTTCCAGAAATGCAACTTTTTGCAGATTTTGTGACTGATTTCGGTTTGGAATAACATTCTGATCATGATTCCAAAATATCAACCAGTTTGGTACCATAGAGCCGGAAAAAATGTTTTTTAAAGGCCGAACCCAAGTCTCAAATAAGCGCCCATAAAAAATATAATTTTTCCAGAAATGCAACTGTTTGCAGATTTTGTGACTGATTTCGGTTTGGAATAACATTCTGATCATGATTCCAAAATATCAACCAGTTTGTTACCATAGAGCCGGAAAAAATGTTTTTTAAAGGCCGAACCCAAGTCTCAAATAAGCGCCCATAAAAAAATATGATTTTTCCAGAAATGCAACTTTTTGCAGATTTTGTGACTGATTTCGGTTTGGACCAAAATTCTGATTATGATTCCAAAATTTCAGCCCGTTTGTTTTCATAGAACCTGATAAAATGGCTTTAAAAGTTCGAACCCAAGTCTCAAATAACGCCCATAAAAATTATGATTTTTCCAGAAATGCATTTTTTGCAGATTTTGTCACTGATTTCGGTATGGGACAAGATTCTGATCATTGTCACAATTTTCAGCCAGTTTGGTTTCATATAACCTGGAAAAATGTCTTTTCAAGTTCGAACCCGAGTCACAATTGAGTGCCAATAAAAAATATGATTTTTCCAGAAATGCAACTTTTTGCAGATTTTTTGACTGATTTCGGTTTTGACCAACATTCTGATTATGATTTCAAAATTTCAGCCCGTTTGGTTTCATAGAACCTGATAAAATGGCTTTTAAAGTTCGAACCCAAGTCTTAAATTAACGCCAATAAAAAAGACGATATTTCGAGAAATGCATTTTTTTGGCGATTTTGTGACTGATTTCGGTTTGGAATAACATTCCGATCATGATTCCAATATATCAACCAGTTTGGTACCATAGAGCCAGAAAAAATGTTTTTTAAAGGCCGAACCCAAGTCTCAAATAAGTGCCCATAAAAAATATGATTTTTCCAGAAATGCAACTTTTTGCAGATTTTGTAACTGATTTCGGTTTTGACCAACATTCTGATTATGATTCAAAATTTCAGCCCGTTTGGTTTCAGAGAACCTGATTAAATGGCTTTAAAAGTTCGAACCCAAGTCTCAAATAAACGCCCATACAAATTATGATATTTCGAGAAATGCATTTTTTTGCAGATTTTGTGACTGATTTCGGTTTGGAATAACATTCTGATCATGATTCCAAAATATCAACCAGTTTGGTACCATAGAGCCGGAAAAAATGTTTTTTAAAGGCCGAACCCAAGTCTCAAATAAGCGCCCATAAAAAATATAATTTTTCCAGAAATGCAACTTTTTGCAGATTTTGTGACTGATTTCGGTTTGGAATAACATTCTGATCATGATTCCAAAATATCAACCAGTTTGGTACCATAGAGCCGGAAAAAATGTTTTTTAAAGGCCGAACCCAAGTCTCAAATAAGTTCCCATAAAAAATATGATGTTTCCAGAAATGCAACTTTTTGCAGATTTTGTGACTGATTTCGGTTTGGACCAACATTCTGATTATGATTCCAAAATTTCAGCCCGTTTGGTTTCATAGAACCTGATAAAATGGCTTTTAAAGTTCGAACCCAAGTTTTAAATTAACGCCAATAAAAAAGACGATATTTCGAGAAATGCATTTTTTTGGCGATTTTGTGACTGATTTCGGTTTGGAATAACATTCCGATCATGATTCCAATATATCAACCAGTTTGGTACCATAGAGCCAGAAAAAATGTTTTTTAAAGGCCGAACCCAAGTCTCAAATAAGTGCCCATAAAAAATATGATTTTTCCAGAAATGCAACTTTTTGCAGATTTTGTAACTGATTTCGGTTTTGACCAACATTCTGATTATGATTCAAAATTTCAGCCCGTTTGGTTTCAGAGAACCTGATTAAATGGCTTTAAAAGTTCGAACCCAAGTCTCAAATTAACGCCCATACAAATTATGATATTTCGAGAAATGCATTTTTTTGCAGATTTTGTGACTGATTTCGGTTTGGAATAACATTCTGATCATGATTCCAAAATATCAACCAGTTTGGTACCATAGAGCCGGAAAAAATGTTTTTTAAAGGCCGAACCCAAGTCTCAAATAAGCGCCCATTAAAAATATGATTTTTCCAGAAATGCAACATTTTGCAGATTTTGTGACTGATTTCGGTTTGGAATAACATTCTGATCATGATTCCAATATATCAACCAGTTTGGTACCATAGAGCCGGAAAAAATGTTTTTTAAAGGCCGAACCCAAGTCTCAAATAAGTGCCCATAAAAAATATGATTTTTCCAGAAATGCAACTATTTGCAGATTTTGAGACTGATTTCGGTTTGGACCAACATTCTGATTATGATTCCAAAATTTCAGCCCGTTTGGTTTCATAGAACCTGATAAAATGGCTTTAAACGTTCGAACCCAAGTATCAAATAACGCCCATACAAATTATGATATTTCGAGAAATGCATTTTTTTGGCGATTTTGTGACTGATTTAGGTTTGGAATAACATTCTGATCATGATTCCAAAATATCAACCAGTTTGGTACCATAGAGCCGGAAAAAATGTTTTTTAAAGGCCGAACCCAAGTCTCAAATAAGCGCCCATAAAAAATATGATTTTTCCAGAAATGCAACTTTTTGCAGATTTTGTGACTGATTTCGGTTTGGACCAACATTCTGATTATGATTAGAAAATTTCAGCCCGTTTGGTTTCATAGAACCTGATAAAATGGCTTTTAAAGTTCGAACCCAAGTTTTAAATTAACGCCAATAAAAAAGGCGATATTTCGAGAAATGCATTTTTTTGGCGATTTTGTGACTGATTTCGGTTTGGAATAACATTCCGATCATGATTCCAATATATCAACCAGTTTGGTACCATAGAGCCAGAAAAAATGTTTTTTAAAGGCCGAACCCAAGTCTCAAATAAGTGCCCATAAAAAATATGATTTTTCCAGAAATGCAACTTTTTGCAGAATTTTTGACTGATTTCGGTTTTGACCAACATTCTGATTATGATTCCAAAATTTCAGCACGTTTGGTTTCATAGAATCTGATAAAATGGCTTTAAAAGGCCGAACCCAAGTCTCAAATTAACGCCCATACAAATTATGATTTTTCTAGAAAAGTATTTTTTTGCAGATTTTGTCACTGATTTCGGTATGGAAAAAGAATCTGATCATGGTCAGAATTTTCCGTCAGTTTGGTCTCATAGAGCCTGGAAAAATGTTTTTTAAAGGCCGAACCCAAGTCTCAAATAAGCGCCCATAAAAAATATGATTTTTCGAGAAATGCAACTTTTTGCAGAACTTGTGACTGATTTCGGTTTGGACCAACATTCTGTTTATGATTCCAAAACTTCAGCCCGTTTGGTTTCAGAGAACCTGATAAAATGGCTTTTAAAGTTCGAACCCAAGTTTTAAATTAACGCCAATAAAAAAGACGATATTTCGAGAAATGAATTTTTTTGGCGATTTTGTGACTGATTTCGGTTTGGAATAACATTCCGATCATGATTCCAATATATCAACCAGTTTGGTACCATAGAGCCAGAAAAAATGTTTTTTAAAGGCCGAACCCAAGTCTCAAATAAGTGCCCATAAAAAATATGATTTTTCCAGAAATGCAACTTTTTGCAGATTTTGTAACTGATTTCGGTTTTTACCAACATTCTGATTATGATTCAAAATTTCAGCCCGTTTGGTTTCAGAGAACCTGATAAAATGGCTTTAAAAGTTCGAACCCAAGTCTCAAATTAACGCCCGTACAAATTATGATATTTCGAGAAATGCATTTTTTTGCAGATTTTGTGACTGATTTCGGTTTGGAATAACATTCTGATCATGATTCCAAAATATCAACCAGTTTGGTACCATAGAGCCGGAAAAAATGTTTTTTAAAGGCCGAACCCAAGTCTCAAATAAGCGCCCATAAAAAATATGATTTTTCCAGAAATGCAACATTTTGCAGATTTTGTGACTGATTTCGGTTTGGAATAACATTCTGATCATGATTCCAATATATCAACCAGTTTGGTACCATAGAGCCGGAAAAAATGTTTTTTAAAGGCCGAACCCAAGTCTCAAATAAGTGCCCATAAAAAATATGATTTTTCCAGAAATGCAACTATTTGCAGATTTTGAGACTGATTTCGGTTTGGACCAACATTCTGATTATGATTCCAAAATTTCAGCCCGTTTGGTTTCATAGAACCTGATAAAATGGCTTTTAAAGTTCGAACCCAAGTTTTAAATTAACGCCAATAAAAAAGACGATATTTCGAGAAATGCATTTTTTTGGCCATTTTGTGACTGATTTCGGTTTGGAATAACATTCCGATCATGATTCCAATATATCAACCAGTTTGGTACCATAGAGCCGGAAAAAATGTTTTTTAAAGGCCGAACCCAAGTCTCAAATAATTGCCCATAAAAAATATGATGTTTCCAGAAATGCAACTTTTTGCAGATTTTGTGACTGATTTCGGTTTGGACCAACATTCTGATTATGATTCCAAAATTTCAGCCCGTTTGGTTTCATAGAACCTGATAAAATGGCTTTAAACGTTCGAACCCAAGTATCAAATAACGCCCATACAAATTAGGATTCGAGAAATGCATTTTTTTGGCGATTTTGTGACTGATTTAGGTTTGGAATAACATTCTGATCATGATTCCAAAATATCAACCAGTTTGGTACCATAGAGCCGGAAAAAATGTTTTTTAAGGCCGAACCCAAGTCTCAAATAAGCGCCCATAAAAAATATGATTTTTCCAGAAATGCAACTTTTTGCAGATTTTGTGACTGATTTCGGTTTGGACCAACATTCTGATTATGATTCCAAAATTTCAGCCCGTTTGGTTTCATAGAACCTGATAAAATGGCTTTTAAAGTTCGAACCCAAGTTTTAAATTAACGCCAATAAAAAAGACGATATTTCGAGAAATGCATTTTTTTGGCCATTTTGTGACTGATTTCGGTTTGGAATAACATTCCGATCATGATTCCAATATATCAACCAGTTTGGTACCATAGAGCCGGAAAAAATGTTTTTTAAAGGCCGAACCCAAGTCTCAAATAATTGCCCATAAAAAATATGATGTTTCCAGAAATGCAACTTTTTGCAGATTTTGTGACTGATTTCGGTTTGGACCAACATTCTGATTATGATTCCAAAATTTCAGCCCGTTTGGTTTCATAGAACCTGATAAAATGGCTTTAAACGTTCGAACCCAAGTATCAAATAACGCCCATACAAATTATGATATTTCGAGAAATGCATTTTTTTGGCGATTTTGTGACTGATTTAGGTTTGGAATAACATTCTGATCATGATTCCAAAATATCAACCAGTTTGGTACCATAGAGCCGGAAAAAATGTTTTTTAAAGGCCGAACCCAAGTCTCAAATAAGCGCCCATAAAAAATATGATTTTTCCAGAAATGCAACTTTTTGCAGATTTTGTGACTGATTTCGGTTTGGACCAACATTCTGATTATGATTCCAAAATTTCAGCCCGTTTGGTTTCATAGAACCTGATAAAATGGCTTTTAAAGTTCGAACCCAAGTTTTAAATTAACGCCAATAAAAAAGACGATATTTCGAGAAATGCATTTTTTTGGCGATTTTGTGACTGATTTCGGTTTGGAATAACATTCCGATCATGATTCCAATATATCAACCAGTTTGGTACCATAGAGCCAGAAAAAATGTTTTTTAAAGGCCGAACCCAAGTCTCAAATAAGTGCCCATAAAAAATATGATTTTTCCAGAAATGCAACTTTTTGCAGAATTTTTGACTGATTTCGGTTTTGACCAACATTCTGATTATGATTCCAAAATTTCAGCCCGTTTGGTTTCATAGAATCTGATAAAATGGCTTTAAAAGGCCGAACCCAAGTCTCAAATTAACGCCCATACAAATTATGATTTTTCTAGAAAAGTATTTTTTTGCAGATTTTGTCACTGATTTCGGTATGGAAAAAGATTCTGATCATGGTCAGAATTTTCCGTCAGTTTGGTCTCATAGAGCCTGGAAAAATGTTTTTTAAAGGCAAAACCCAAGTCTCAAATAAGCGCCCATAAAAAATATGATTTTTCGAGAAATGCAACTTTTTGCAGAACTTGTGACTGATTTCGGTTTGGACCAACATTCTGTTTATGATTCCAAAACTTCAGCCCGTTTGGTTTCAGAGAATCTGATAAAATGGCTTTAAAAGGCCGAACCCAAGTCTCAAATTAACGCCCATACAAATTATGATTTTTCTAGAAAAGTATTTTTTTGCAGATTTTGTCACTGATTTCGGTATGGAACAAGATTCTGATCATGGTCAGAATTTTCCGCCAGTTTGGTTTCATAGAGCCTGGAAAAATGTTTTTTAAAGGCCGAACCCAAGTCTCAAATAAGCGCCCATAAAATATGATTTTTCGAGAAATGCAACTTTTTGCAGAACTTGTGACTGATTTCGGTTTGGACCAACATTCTGTTTATGATTCCAAAACTTCAGCCCGTTTGGTTTCAGAGAACCTGATAAAATGGCTTTAAAAGTTCGAACCCAAGTCTCAAATTAACGCCCATAAAAATTATGATATTTCGAGAAATGCATTTTTTTGGCGATTTTGTGACTGATTTCGGTTTGGAATAACATTCTGATCATGATTCCAAAATATCATCCAGTTTGGTACCATAGAGCCGGAAAAAATGTTTTTTAAAGGCCGAACCCAAGTCTCAAATAAGCGCCCATAAAAAATATGATTTTTCCAGAAATGCAACTTTTTGCAGATTTTGTGACTGATTTCGGTTTGGAATAACATTCTGATCATGATTCCAAAATATCAACCAGTTTGGTACCATAGAGCCGGAAAAAATGTTTTTTAAAGGCCGAACCCAAGTCTCAAATAAGCGCCCATAAAAAATATAATTTTTCCAGAAATGCAACTTTTTGCAGATTTTGTGACTGATTTCGGTTTGGAATAACATTCTGATCATGATTCCAAAATATCAACCAGTTTGGTACCATAGAGCCGGAAAAAATGTTTTTTAAAGGCCGAACCCAAGTCTCAAATAAGCGCCCATAAAAAAATATGATTTTTCCGAAAATGCAACTTTTTGCAGATTTTGTGACTGATTTCGGTTTGGACCAACATTCTGATTATGATTCCAAAATTTCAGCCCGTTTGGTTTCATAGAACCTGATAAAATGGCTTTAAAAGTTCGAACCCAAGTCTCAAATAACGCCCATAAAAATTATGATTTTTCCAGAAATGCATTTTTTGCAGATTTTGTCACTGATTTCGGTATGGGACAAGATTCTGATCATTGTCACAATTTTCAGCCAGTTTGGTTTCATATAACCTGGAAAAATGTCTTTTCAAGTTCGAACCCGAGTCACAATTGAGTGCCAATAAAAAATATGATTTTTCCAGAAATGCAACTTTTTGCAGATTTTTTGACTGATTTCGGTTTTGACCAACATTCTGATTATGATTTCAAAATTTCAGCCCGTTTGGTTTCATAGAACCTGATAAAATGGCTTTTAAAGTTCGAACCCAAGTTTTAAATTAACGCCAATAAAAAAGACGATATTTCGAGAAATGCATTTTTTTGGCGAATTTGTGACTGATTTCGGTTTGGAATAACATTCTGATAATGATTCCCAAATGTCAACCAGTTTGGTACCATAGAGCCGGAAAAAATGTTTTTTAAAGGCCGAACCCAAGTCTCAAATAAGTGCCCATAAAAAATATGATGTTTCCAGAAATGCAACTTTTTGCAGATTTTAGGAATGATTTTGGTTTTGACCAACATTCTGATTATGATTCCAAAATTTCAGCCCGTTTGGTTTCATAGAACCTGATAAAATGGCTTTTAAAGTTCGAACCCAAGTTTTAAATTAACGCCAGTAAAAAAGACGATATTTCGAGAAATGCATTTTTTTGGCGATTTTGTGACTGATTTCGGTTTGGAATAACATTCCGATCATGATTCCAATATATCAACCAGTTTGGTACCATAGAGCCGGAAAAAATGTTTTTTAAAGGCCGAACCCAAGTCTCAAATAAGCGCCCATAAAAAATATGATTTTTCCGAAAATGCAACTTTTTGCAGATTTTGCGACTGATTTCGGTTTGGACCAACATTCTGATTATGATTCCAAAATTTCAGCCCGTTTGGTTTCATAGAACCTGATAAAATGGCTTTAAAAGTTCGAACCCAAGTCTCAAATAACGCCCATAAAAATTATGATTTTTCCAGAAATGCATTTTTTGCAGATTTTGTCACTGATTTCGGTATGGGACAAGATTCTGATAATTGTCACAATTTTCAGCCAGTTTGGTTTCATATAACCTGGAAAAATGTCTTTTCAAGTTCGAACCCGAGTCACAATTGAGTGCCAGTAAAAAATATGATTTTTCCAGAAATGCAACTTTTTGCAGATTTTTTGACTGATTTCGGTTTTGACCAACATTCTGATTATGATTTCAAAATTTCAGCCCGTTTGGTTTCATAGAACCTGATAAAATGGCTTTTAAAGTTCGAACCCAAGTTTTAAATTAACGCCAATAAAAAAGACGATATTTCGAGAAATGCATTTTTTTGGCGATTTTGTGACTGATTTCGGTTTGGAATAACATTCTGATAATGATTCCCAAATGTCAACCAGTTTGGTACCATAGAGCCGGAAAAAATGTTTTTTAAAGGCCGAACCCAAGTCTCAAATAAGTGCCCATAAAAAATATGATGTTTCCAGAAATGTAACTTTTTGCAGATTTTGTGACTGATTTCGGTTTGGACCAACATTCTGATTATGATTCCAAAATTTCAGCCCGTTTGGTTTCATAGAACCTGATAAAATGGCTTTAAACGTTCGAACCCAAGTATCAAATAACGCCCATACAAATTATGATATTTCGAGAAATGCATTTTTTTGGCGATTTTGTGACTGATTTAGGTTTGGAATAACATTCTGATCATGATTCCAAAATATCAACCAGTTTGGTACCATAGAGCCGGAAAAAATGTTTTTTAAAGGCCGAACTCAAGTCTCATATAAGCGCCTATAAAAAATATGATTTTTCCAGAAATGCAACTTTTTGCAGATTTTGTGACTGATTTCGGTTTGGACCAACA
Organism: Hesperophylax magnus; assembly: GCA_026573805.1. NCBI lineage: Eukaryota > Metazoa > Arthropoda > Insecta > Trichoptera > Limnephilidae > Hesperophylax > Hesperophylax magnus. The sequence continues at coordinate 1,064,705 of JAIUSX010000016.1, forward strand.
TTCTGATTTTGATTCCAAAATTTCAGCCCGTTTGGTTTCATAGAACCTGATAAAATGGCTTTTAAAGTTCGAACCCAAGTTTTAAATTAACGCCAATAAAAAAGACGATATTTCGAGAAATGCATTTTTTTGGCGATTTTGTGACTGATTTCGGTTTGGAATAACATTCCGATCATGATTCCAATATATCAACCAGTTTGGTACCATAGAGCCAGAAAAAATGTTTTTTAAAGGCCGAACCCAAGTCTCAAATAAGTGCCCATAAAAAATATGATTTTTCCAGAAATGCAACTTTTTGCAGAATTTTTGACTGATTTCGGTTTTGACCAACATTCTGATTATGATTCCAAAATTTCAGCCCGTTTGGTTTCATAGAATCTGATAAAATGGCTTTAAAAGGCCGAACCCAAGTCTCAAATTAACGCCCATAAAAATTATGATATTTCGAGAAATGCATTTTTTTGGCGATTTTGTGACTGATTTCGGTTTGGAATAACATTCTGATCATGATTCCAAAATATCAACCAGTTTGGTACCATAGAGCCGGAAAAAATGTTTTTTAAAGGCCGAACCCAAGTCTCAAATAAGCGCCCATAAAAAATATGATTTTTCCAGAAATGCAACTTTTTGCAGATTTTGTGACTGATTTCGGTTGAGACAAACATTTTGATTATGATTCCAAAATTTCAGCCCGTTTGGTTTCATAGAACCTGATAAAATGGCTTTAAAAGTTCGAACGCAAGTCTCAAATAACGCCCATAAAAATTATGATATTTCGAGAAATGCATTTTTTTGCAGATTTTGTGACTGATTTCGGTTTGGAATAACATTCTGATCATGATTCCAAAATATCAACCAGTTTGGTACCATAGAGCCGGAAAAAATGTTTTTTAAAGGCCGAACCAAGTCTCAAATAAGCGCCCATAAAAAATATGATTTTTCCAGAAATGCAACTTTTTGCAGATTTTGTGACTGATTTCGGTTTTGACCAACATTCTGATTATGATTCAAAATTTCAGCCAATTTGGTTTCAGAGAACCTGATAAAATGGCTTTAAAAGTTCGAACCCAAGTCTCAAATTAACGCCCATACAAATTATGATATTTCGAGAAATGCATTTTTTTGCAGATTTTTTGACTGATTTCGGTTTGGAATAACATTCTGATCATGATTCCAAAATATCAACCAGTTTGGTACCATAGAGCCGGAAAAAATGTTTTTTAAAGGCCGAACCCAAGTCTCAAATAAGTGCCCATAAAAAATATGATGTTTCCAGAAATGCAACTTTTTGCAGATTTTGTGACTGATTTCGGTTTGGACCAACATTCTGATTATGATTCCAAAATTTCAGCCCGTTTGGTTTCATAGAACCTGATAAAATGGCTTTAAACGTTCGAACCCAAGTATCAAATAACGCCCATACAAATTATGATATTTCGAGAAATGCATTTTTTTGGCGATTTTGTGACTGATTTAGGTTTGGAATAACATTCTGATCATGATTCCAAAATATCAACCAGTTTGGTACCATAGAGCCGGAAAAAATGTTTTTTAAAGGCCGAACCCAAGTCTCAAATAAGCGCCCATAAAAAATATGATTTTTCCAGAAATGCAACTTTTTGCAGATTTTGTGACTGATTTCGGTTTGGACCAACATTCTGATTATGATTCCAAAATTTCAGCCCGTTTGGTTTCATAGAACCTGATAAAATGGCTTTAAACGTTCGAACCCAAGTATCAAATAACGCCCATACAAATTATGATATTTCGAGAAATGCATTTTTTTGGCGATTTTGTGACTGATTTAGGTTTGGAATAACATTCTGATCATGATTCCAAAATATCAACCAGTTTGGTACCATAGAGCCGGAAAAAATGTTTTTTAAAGGCCGAACCCAAGTCTCAAATAAGCGCCCATAAAAAATATGATTTTTCCAGAAATGCAACTTTTTGCAGATTTTGTGACTGATTTCGGTTTTGACCAACATTCTGATCATGATTCCAAAATATCAACCAGTTTGGTACCATAGAGCCGGAAAAAATGTTTTTTAAAGGCCGAACCCAAGTCTCAAATAAGTGCCCATAAAAAATATGATTTTTCCAGAAATGCAACTTTTTGCAGATTTTGTGACTGATTTCGGTTGAGACAAACATTTTGATTATGATTCCAAAATTTCAGCCCGTTTGGTTTCATAGAACCTGATAAAATGGCTTTAAAAGTTCGAACCCAAGTCTCAAATAACGCCCATAAAAATTATGATTTTTCCAGAAATGCATTTTTTGCAGATTTTGTCACTGATTTCGGTATGGGACAAGATTCTGATAATTGTCACAATTTTCAGCCAGTTTGGTTTCATATAACCTGGAAAAATGTCTTTTCAAGTTCGAACCCGAGTCACAATTGAGTGCCAGTAAAAAATATGATTTTTCCAGAAATGCAACTTTTTGCAGATTTTTTGACTGATTTCGGTTTTGACCAACATTCTGATTATGATTTCAAAATTTCAGCCCGTTTGGTTTCATAGAACCTGATAAAATGGCTTTTAAAGTTCGAACCCAAGTTTTAAATTAACGCCAATAAAAAAGACGATATTTCGAGAAATGCATTTTTTTGGCGATTTTGTGACTGATTTCGGTTTGGAATAACATTCTGATAATGATTCCCAAATGTCAACCAGTTTGGTACCATAGAGCCGGAAAAAATGTTTTTTAAAGGCCGAACCCAAGTCTCAAATAAGTGCCCATAAAAAATATGATGTTTCCAGAAATGTAACTTTTTGCAGATTTTGTGACTGATTTCGGTTTGGACCAACATTCTGATTATGATTCCAAAATTTCAGCCCGTTTGGTTTCATAGAACCTGATAAAATGGCTTTAAACGTTCGAACCCAAGTATCAAATAACGCCCATACAAATTATGATATTTCGAGAAATGCATTTTTTTGGCGATTTTGTGACTGATTTAGGTTTGGAATAACATTCTGATCATGATTCCAAAATATCAACCAGTTTGGTACCATAGAGCCGGAAAAAATGTTTTTTAAAGGCCGAACTCAAGTCTCATATAAGCGCCTATAAAAAATATGATTTTTCCAGAAATGCAACTTTTTGCAGATTTTGTGACTGATTTCGGTTTGGACCAACATTCTGATTTTGATTCCAAAATTTCAGCCCGTTTGGTTTCATAGAACCTGATAAAATGGCTTTTAAAGTTCGAACCCAAGTTTTAAATTAACGCCAATAAAAAAGACGATATTTCGAGAAATGCATTTTTTTGGCGATTTTGTGACTGATTTCGGTTTGGAATAACATTCCGATCATGATTCCAATATATCAACCAGTTTGGTACCATAGAGCCAGAAAAAATGTTTTTTAAAGGCCGAACCCAAGTCTCAAATAAGTGCCCATAAAAAATATGATTTTTCCAGAAATGCAACTTTTTGCAGAATTTTTGACTGATTTCGGTTTTGACCAACATTCTGATTATGATTCCAAAATTTCAGCCCGTTTGGTTTCATAGAATCTGATAAAATGGCTTTAAAAGGCCGAACCCAAGTCTCAAATTAACGCCCATAAAAATTATGATATTTCGAGAAATGCATTTTTTTGGCGATTTTGTGACTGATTTCGGTTTGGAATAACATTCTGATCATGATTCCAAAATATCAACCAGTTTGGTACCATAGAGCCGGAAAAAATGTTTTTTAAAGGCCGAACCCAAGTCTCAAATAAGCGCCCATAAAAAATATGATTTTTCCAGAAATGCAACTTTTTGCAGATTTTGTGACTGATTTCGGTTGAGACAAACATTTTGATTATGATTCCAAAATTTCAGCCCGTTTGGTTTCATAGAACCTGATAAAATGGCTTTAAAAGTTCGAACGCAAGTCTCAAATAACGCCCATAAAAATTATGATATTTCGAGAAATGCATTTTTTTGCAGATTTTGTGACTGATTTCGGTTTGGAATAACATTCTGATCATGATTCCAAAATATCAACCAGTTTGGTACCATAGAGCCGGAAAAAATGTTTTTTAAAGGCCGAACCAAGTCTCAAATAAGCGCCCATAAAAAATATGATTTTTCCAGAAATGCAACTTTTTGCAGATTTTGTGACTGATTTCGGTTTTGACCAACATTCTGATTATGATTCAAAATTTCAGCCAATTTGGTTTCAGAGAACCTGATAAAATGGCTTTAAAAGTTCGAACCCAAGTCTCAAATTAACGCCCATACAAATTATGATATTTCGAGAAATGCATTTTTTTGCAGATTTTTTGACTGATTTCGGTTTGGAATAACATTCTGATCATGATTCCAAAATATCAACCAGTTTGGTACCATAGAGCCGGAAAAAATGTTTTTTAAAGGCCGAACCCAAGTCTCAAATAAGTGCCCATAAAAAATATGATGTTTCCAGAAATGCAACTTTTTGCAGATTTTGTGACTGATTTCGGTTTGGACCAACATTCTGATTATGATTCCAAAATTTCAGCCCGATTGGTTTCATAGAACCTGATAAAATGGCTTTAAACGTTCGAACCCAAGTATCAAATAACGCCCATACAAATTATGATATTTCGAGAAATGCATTTTTTTGGCGATTTTGTGACTGATTTAGGTTTGGAATAACATTCTGATCATGATTCCAAAATATCAACCAGTTTGGTACCATAGAGCCGGAAAAAATGTTTTTTAAAGGCCGAACCCAAGTCTCAAATAAGCGCCCATAAAAAATATGATTTTTCCAGAAATGCAACTTTTTGCAGATTTTGTGACTGATTTCGGTTTTGACCAACATTCTGATTATGATTCCAAAATTTCAGCCCGTTTGGTTTCATAGAATCTGATAAAATGGCTTTAAAAGGCCGAACCCAAGTCTCAAATTAACGCCCATACAAATTATGATTTTTCTAGAAAAGTATTTTTTTGCAGATTTTGTCACTGATTTCGGTATGGAACAAGATTCTGATCATGGTCAGAATTTTCCGCCAGTTTGGTTTCATAGAGCCTGGAAAAATGTTTTTTAAAGGCCGAACCCGAGTCTCAAATAAGCGCCCATAAAAAATATGATTTTTCGAGAAATGCAACTTTTTGCAGAACTTGTGACTGATTTCGGTTTGGACCAACATTCTGTTTATGATTCCAAAACTTCAGCCCGTTTGGTTTCAGAGAACCTGATAAAATGGCTTTAAAAGTTCGAACCCAAGTCTCAAATTAACGCCCATAAAAATTATGATATTTCGAGAAATGCATTTTTTTGGCGATTTTGTGACTGATTTCGGTTTGGAATAACATTCTGATCATGATTCCAAAATATCTTCCAGTTTGGTACCATAGAGCCGGAAAAAATGTTTTTTAAAGGCCGAACCCAAGTCTCAAATAAGCGCCCATAAAAAATATGATTTTTCCAGAAATGCAACTTTTTGCAGATTTTGTGACTTATTTCGGTTTGGACCAACATTCTGATTATGATTCCAAAATTTCAGCCCGTTTGGTTTCATAGAACCTGATAAAATGGCTTTTAAAGTTCGAACCCAAGTTTTAAATTAACGCCAATAAAAAAGACGATATTTCGAGAAATGCATTTTTTTGGCGATTTTGTGACTGATTTCGGTTTGGAATTACATTCCGATCATGATTCCAATATATCAACCAGTTTGGTACCATAGAGCCGGAAAAAATGTTTTTTAAAGGCCGAACCCAAGTCTCAAATAAGCGCCCATAAAAAATATGATTTTTCCAGAAATGCAACTTTTTGCAGATTTTGTGACTGATTTCGGTTGAGACAAACATTTTGATTATGATTCCAAAATTTCAGCCCGTTTGGTTTCATAGAATCTGATAAAATGGCTTTAAACGTTCGAACCCAAGTATCAAATAACGCCCATACAAATTATGATATTTCGAGAAATGCATTTTTTTGGCGATTTTGTGACTGATTTAGGTTTGGAATAACATTCTGATCATGATTCCAAAATATCAACCAGTTTGGTACCATAGAGCCGGAAAAAATGTTTTTTAAAGGCCGAACCCAAGTCTCAAATAAGCGCCCATAAAAAATATGATTTTTCCAGAAATGCAACTTTTTGCAGATTTTGTGACTGATTTCGGTTGAGACAAACATTTTGATTATGATTCCAAAATTTCAGCCCGTTTGGTTTCATAGAATCTGATAAAATGGCTTTAAAAGGCCGAACCCAAGTCTCAAATTAACGCCCATAAAAATTATGATATTTCGAGAAATGCATTTTTTTGGCGATTTTGTGACTGATTTCGGTTTGGAATAACATTCTGATTTTGTGACTGATTTCGGTTTGGACCAACATTCTGATTATGATTCCAAAATTTCAGCCCGTTTGGTTTCATAGAACCTGTTAAAATGGCTTTTAAAGTTCGAACCCAAGTTTTAAATTAACGCCAATAAAAAAGACGATATTTCGAGAAATGCATTTTTTTGGCGATTTTGTGACTGATTTCGGTTTGGAATTACATTCCGATCATGATTCCAATATATCAACCAGTTTGGTACCATAGAGCCGGAAAAAATGTTTTTTAAAGGCCGAACCCAAGTCTCAAATAAGCGCCCATAAAAAATATGATTTTTCCGAAAATGCAACTTTTTGCAGATTTTGCGACTGATTTCGGTTTGGACCAACATTCTGATTATGATTCCAAAATTTCAGCCCGTTTGGTTTCATAGAACCTGATAAAATGGCTTTAAAAGTTCGAACCCAAGTCTCAAATAACGCCCATAAAAATTATGATTTTTCCAGAAATGCATTTTTTGCAGATTTTGTCACTGATTTCGGTATGGGACAAGATTCTGATAATTGTCACAATTTTCAGCCAGTTTGGTTTCATATAACCTGGAAAAATGTCTTTTCAAGTTCAAACCCGAGTCACAATTGAGTGCCAGTAAAAAATATGATTTTTCCAGAAATGCAACTTTTTGCAGATTTTTTGACTGATTTCGGTTTTGACCAACATTCTGATTATGATTTCAAAATTTCAGCCCGTTTGGTTTCATAGAACCTGATAAAATGGCTTTTAAAGTTCGAACCCAAGTTTTAAATTAACGCCAATAAAAAAGACGATATTTCGAGAAATGCATTTTTTTGGCGATTTTGTGACTGATTTCGGTTTGGAATAACATTCTGATAATGATTCCCAAATGTCAACCAGTTTGGTACCATAGAGCCGGAAAAAATGTTTTTTAAAGGCCGAACCCAAGTCTCAAATAAGTGCCCATAAAAAATATGATGTTTCCAGAAATGCAACTTTTTGCAGATTTTGTGACTGATTTCGGTTTGGACCAACATTCTGATTATGATTCCAAAATTTCAGCCCGTTTGGTTTCATAGAACCTGATAAAATGGCTTTAAACGTTCGAACCCAAGTATCAAATAACGCCCATACAAATTATGATATTTCGAGAAATGCATTTTTTTGGCGATTTTGTGACTGATTTAGGTTTGGAATAACATTCTGATCATGATTCCAAAATATCAACCAGTTTGGTACCATAGAGCCGGAAAAAATGTTTTTTAAAGGCCGAACTCAAGTCTCATATAAGCGCCTATAAAAAATATGATTTTTCCAGAAATGCAACTTTTTGCAGATTTTGTGACTGATTTCGGTTTGGACCAACATTCTGATTTTGATTCCAAAATTTCAGCCCGTTTGGTTTCATAGAACCTGATAAAATGGCTTTTAAAGTTCGAACCCAAGTTTTAAATTAACGCCAATAAAAAAGACGATATTTCGAGAAATGCATTTTTTTGGCGATTTTGTGACTGATTTCGGTTTGGAATAACATTCCGATCATGATTCCAATATATCAACCAGTTTGGTACCATAGAGCCAGAAAAAATGTTTTTTAAAGGCCGAACCCAAGTCTCAAATAAGTGCCCATAAAAAATATGATTTTTCCAGAAATGCAACTTTTTGCAGAATTTTTGACTGATTTCGGTTTTGACCAACATTCTGATTATGATTCCAAAATTTCAGCCCGTTTGGTTTCATAGAATCTGATAAAATGGCTTTAAAAGGCCGAACCCAAGTCTCAAATTAACGCCCATAAAAATTATGATATTTCGAGAAATGCATTTTTTTGGCGATTTTGTGACTGATTTCGGTTTGGAATAACATTCTGATCATGATTCCAAAATATCAACCAGTTTGGTACCATAGAGCCGGAAAAAATGTTTTTTAAAGGCCGAACCCAAGTCTCAAATAAGCGCCCATAAAAAATATGATTTTTCCAGAAATGCAACTTTTTGCAGATTTTGTGACTGATTTCGGTTGAGACAAACATTTTGATTATGATTCCAAAATTTCAGCCCGTTTGGTTTCATAGAACCTGATAAAATGGCTTTAAAAGTTCGAACGCAAGTCTCAAATAACGCCCATAAAAATTATGATATTTCGAGAAATGCATTTTTTTGCAGATTTTGTGACTGATTTCGGTTTGGAATAACATTCTGATCATGATTCCAAAATATCAACCAGTTTGGTACCATAGAGCCGGAAAAAATGTTTTTTAAAGGCCGAACCAAGTCTCAAATAAGCGCCCATAAAAAATATGATTTTTCCAGAAATGCAACTTTTTGCAGATTTTGTGACTGATTTCGGTTTTGACCAACATTCTGATTATGATTCAAAATTTCAGCCAATTTGGTTTCAGAGAACCTGATAAAATGGCTTTAAAAGTTCGAACCCAAGTCTCAAATTAACGCCCATACAAATTATGATATTTCGAGAAATGCATTTTTTTGCAGATTTTTTGACTGATTTCGGTTTGGAATAACATTCTGATCATGATTCCAAAATATCAACCAGTTTGGTACCATAGAGCCGGAAAAAATGTTTTTTAAAGGCCGAACCCAAGTCTCAAATAAGTGCCCATAAAAAATATGATGTTTCCAGAAATGCAACTTTTTGCAGATTTTGTGACTGATTTCGGTTTGGACCAACATTCTGATTATGATTCCAAAATTTCAGCCCGTTTGGTTTCATAGAACCTGATAAAATGGCTTTAAACGTTCGAACCCAAGTATCAAATAACGCCCATACAAATTATGATATTTCGAGAAATGCATTTTTTTGGCGATTTTGTGACTGATTTAGGTTTGGAATAACATTCTGATCATGATTCCAAAATATCAACCAGTTTGGTACCATAGAGCCGGAAAAAATGTTTTTTAAAGGCCGAACCCAAGTCTCAAATAAGCGCCCATAAAAAATATGATTTTTCCAGAAATGCAACTTTTTGCAGATTTTGTGACTGATTTCGGTTTTGACCAACATTCTGATTATGATTCCAAAATTTCAGCCCGTTTGGTTTCATAGAATCTGATAAAATGGCTTTAAAAGGCCGAACCCAAGTCTCAAATTAACGCCCATACAAATTATGATTTTTCTAGAAAAGTATTTTTTTGCAGATTTTGTCACTGATTTCGGTATGGAACAAGATTCTGATCATGGTCAGAATTTTCCGCCAGTTTGGTTTCATAGAGCCTGGAAAAATGTTTTTTAAAGGCCGAACCCGAGTCTCAAATAAGCGCCCATAAAAAATATGATTTTTCGAGAAATGCAACTTTTTGCAGAACTTGTGACTGATTTCGGTTTGGACCAACATTCTGTTTATGATTCCAAAACTTCAGCCCGTTTGGTTTCAGAGAACCTGATAAAATGGCTTTAAAAGTTCGAACCCAAGTCTCAAATTAACGCCCATAAAAATTATGATATTTCGAGAAATGCATTTTTTTGGCGATTTTGTGACTGATTTCGGTTTGGAATAACATTCTGATCATGATTCCAAAATATCTTCCAGTTTGGTACCATAGAGCCGGAAAAAATGTTTTTTAAAGGCCGAACCCAAGTCTCAAATAAGCGCCCATAAAAAATATGATTTTTCCAGAAATGCAACTTTTTGCAGATTTTGTGACTTATTTCGGTTTGGACCAACATTCTGATTATGATTCCAAAATTTCAGCCCGTTTGGTTTCATAGAACCTGATAAAATGGCTTTTAAAGTTCGAACCCAAGTTTTAAATTAACGCCAATAAAAAAGACGATATTTCGAGAAATGCATTTTTTTGGCGATTTTGTGACTGATTTCGGTTTGGAATTACATTCCGATCATGATTCCAATATATCAACCAGTTTGGTACCATAGAGCCGGAAAAAATGTTTTTTAAAGGCCGAACCCAAGTCTCAAATAAGCGCCCATAAAAAATATGATTTTTCCAGAAATGCAACTTTTTGCAGATTTTGTGACTGATTTCGGTTGAGACAAACATTTTGATTATGATTCCAAAATTTCAGCCCGTTTGGTTTCATAGAATCTGATAAAATGGCTTTAAAAGGCCGAACCCAAGTCTCAAATTAACGCCCATAAAAATTATGATATTTCGAGAAATGCATTTTTTTGGCGATTTTGTGACTGATTTCGGTTTGGAATAACATTCTGATTTTGTGACTGATTTCGGTTTGGACCAACATTCTGATTATGATTCCAAAATTTCAGCCCGTTTGGTTTCATAGAACCTGTTAAAATGGCTTTTAAAGTTCGAACCCAAGTTTTAAATTAACGCCAATAAAAAAGACGATATTTCGAGAAATGCATTTTTTTGGCGATTTTGTGACTGATTTCGGTTTGGAATTACATTCCGATCATGATTCCAATATATCAACCAGTTTGGTACCATAGAGCCAGAAAAAATGTTTTTTAAAGGCCGAACCCAAGTCTCAAATAAGTGCCCATAAAAAATATGATTTTTCCAGAAATGCAATTTTTTGCAGATTTTGTAACTGATTTCGGTTTTGACCAACATTCTGATTATGATTCAAAATTTCAGCCCGTTTGGTTTCAGAGAACCTGATAAAATGGCTTTAAAAGTTCGAACCCAAGTCTCAAATTAACGCCCATACAAATTATGATATTTCGAGAAATGCATTTTTTGGCAGATTTTGTGACTGATTTCGGTTTGGAATAACATTCTGATCATGATTCCAAAATATCAACCAGTTTGGTACCATAGAGCCGGAAAAAATGTTTTTTAAAGGCCGAACCCAAGTCTCAAATAAGCGCCCATAAAAAATATGATTTTTCCAGAAATGCAACTTTTTGCAGAACTTGTGACTGATTTCGGTTTGGACCAACATTCTGTTTATGATTCCAAAACTTCAGCCCGTTTGGTTTCAGAGAACCTGATAAAATGGCTTTAAAAGTTCGAACCCAAGTCTCAAATTAACGCCCATAAAAATTATGATATTTCGAGAAATGCATTTTTTTGGGGATTTTGTGACTGATTTCGGTTTGGAATAACATTCTGATCATGATTCCAAAATATCAACCAGTTTGGTACCATAAAGCCGGAAAAAATGTTTTTTAAAGGCCGAACCCAAGTCTCAAATAAGCGCCCATAAAAAATATGATTTTTCCAGAAATGCAACTTTTTGCAGATTTTGTGACTGATTTCGGTTTGGAATAACATTCTGATCATGATTCCAAAATATCAACCAGTTTGGTACCATAGAGCCGGAAAAAATGTTTTTTAAAGGCCGAACCCAAGTCTCAAATAATCGCCCATAAAAAATATGATTTTTCCAGAAATGCAACTTTTTGCAGATTTTGTGACTGATTTCGGTTTTGACCAACATTCTGATTATGATTCCAAAATTTCAGCCCGTTTGGTTTCATAGAATCTGATAAAATGGCTTTAAAAGGCCGAACCCAAGTCTCAAATTAACGCCCATACAAATTATGATTTTTCTAGAAAAGTATTTTTTTGCAGATTTTGTCACTGATTTCGGTATGGAAAAAGATTCTGATCATGGTCAGAATTTTCCGTCAGTTTGGTCTCATAGAGCCTGGAAAAATGTTTTTTAAAGGCCGAACCCAAGTCTCAAATAAGCGCCCATAAAAAATATGATTTTTCGAGAAATGCAACTTTTTGCAGAACTTGTGACTGATTTCGGTTTGGACCAACATTCTGTTTATGATTCCAAAACTTCAGCCCGTTTGGTTTCAGAGAACCTGATAAAATGGCTTTAAAAGTTCGAACCCAAGTCTCAAATTAACGCCCATAAAAATTATGATATTTCGAGAAATGCATTTTTTTGGGGATTTTGTGACTGATTTCGGTTTGGAATAACATTCTGATAATGATTCCAAAATATCAACCAGTTTGGTACCATAGAGCCGGAAAAAATGTTTTTTAAAGGCCGAACCCAAGTCTCAAATAATCGCCCATAAAAAATATGATTTTTCCAGAAATGCAACTTTTTGCAGATTTTGTGACTGATTTCGGTTTGGAATAACATTCTGATCGTGATTCCAAAATATCAACCAGTTTGGTACCATAGAGCCGGAAAAAATGTTTTTTAAAGGCCGAACCCAAGTCTCAAATAAGCGCCCATAGAAAATATGATTTTTCCAGAAATGCAACTTTTTGCAGATTTTGTGACTGATTTCGGTTTGGACCAACATTCCTATTATGATTCCAAAATTTCAGCCCGTTTGGTTTCATAGAACCTGATAAAATGGCTTTTAAAGTTCGAACCCAAGTTTTAAATTAACGCCAATAAAAAAGACGATATTTCGAGAAATGCATTTTTTTGGCGATTTTGTGACTGATTTCGGTTTGGAATAACATTCCGATCATGATTCCAATATATCAACCAGTTTGGTACCATAGAGCCAGAAAAAATGTTTTTTAAAGGCCGAACCCAAGTCTCAAATAAGTGCCCATAAAAAATATGATTTTTCCAGAAATGCAACTTTTTGCAGATTTTGTAACTGATTTCGGTTTTGACCAACATTCTGATTATGATTCAAAATTTCAGCCCGTTTGGTTTCAGAGAACCTGATAAAATGGCTTTAAAAGTTCGAACCCAAGTCTCAAATTAACGCCCATACAAATTATGATATTTCGAGAAATGCATTTTTTTGCAGAATTTGTGACTGATTTCGGTTTGGAATAACATTCTGATCATGATTCCAAAATATCAACCAGTTTGGTACCATAGAGCCGGAAAAAATGTTTTTTAAAGGCCGAACCCAAGTCTCAAATAAGCGCCCATAAAAAATATGATTTTTCCAGAAATGCAACTTTTTGCAGAACTTGTGACTGATTTCGGTTTGGACCAACATTCTGTTTATGATTCCAAAACTTCAGCCCGTTTGGTTTCAGAGAACCTGATAAAATGGCTTTAAAAGTTCGAACCCAAGTCTCAAATTAACGCCCATAAAAATTATGATATTTCGAGAAATGCATTTTTTTGGGGATTTTGTGACTGATTTAGGTTTGGAATAACATTCTGATCATGATTCCAAAATATCAACCAGTTTGGTACCATAAAGCCGGAAAAAATGTTTTTTAAAGGCCGAACCCAAGTCTCAAATAATCGCCCATAAAAAATATGATTTTTCCAGAAATGCAACTTTTTGCAGATTTTGTGACTGATTTCGGTTTTGACCAACATTCTGATTATGATTCCAAAATTTCAGCCCGTTTGGTTTCATAGAATCTGATAAAATGGCTTTAAAAGGCCGAACCCAAGTCTCAAATTAACGCCCATACAAATTATGATTTTTCTAGAAAAGTATTTTTTTGCAGATTTTGTCACTGATTTCGGTATGGAAAAAGATTCTGATCATGGTCAGAATTTTCCGTCAGTTTGGTCTCATAGAGCCTGGAAAAATGTTTTTTAAAGGCCGAACCCAAGTCTCAAATAAGCGCCCATAAAAAATATGACTTTTCGAGAAATGCAACTTTTTGCAGAACTTGTGACTGATTTCGGTTTGGACCAACATTCTGTTTATGATTCCAAAACTTCAGCCCGTTTGGTTTCAGAGAACCTGATAAAATGGCTTTAAAAGTTCGAACCCAAGTCTCAAATTAACGCCCATAAAAATTATGATATTTCGAGAAATGCATTTTTTTGGGGATTTTGTGACTGATTTCGGTTTGGAATAACATTCTGATCATGATTCCAAAATATCAACCAGTTTGGTACCATAGAGCCGGAAAAAATGTTTTTTAAAGGCCGAACCCAAGTCTCAAATAATCGCCCATAAAAAATATGATTTTTCCAGAAATGCAACTTTTTGCAGATTTTGTGACTGATTTCGGTTTGGAATAACATTCTGATCGTGATTCCAAAATATCAACCAGTTTGGTACCATAGAGCCGGAAAAAATGTTTTTTAAAGGCCGAACCCAAGTCTCAAATAAGCGCCCATAAAAAATATGATTTTTCCAGAAATGCAACTTTTTGCAGATTTTGTGACTGATTTCGGTTGAGACAAACATTCTGATTATGATTCCAAAATTTCAGCCCGTTTGGTTTCATAGAACCTGATAAAATGGCTTTAAAAGTTCGAACCCAAGTCTCAAATAACGCCCATAAAAATTATGATATTTCGAGAAATGCATTTTTTTGCAGATTTTGTGACTGATTTCGGTTTGGAATATCATTCTGATCATGATTCCAAAATATCAACCAGTTTGGTACCATAGAGCCGGAAAAAATGTTTTTTAAAGGCCGAACCCAAGTCTCAAATAAGCGCCCATAAAAAATATGATTTTTCCAGAAATGCAACTTTTTGCAGATTTTGTGACTGATTTCGGTTTTGACCAACATTCTGATTATGATTCAAAATTTCAGCCCGTTTGGTTTCAGAGAACCTGATAAAATGGCTTTAAAAGTTCGAACCCAAGTCTCAAATTAACGCCCATACAAATTATGATATTTCGAGAAATGCATTTTTTTGCAGATTTTGTGACTGATTTCGGTTTGGAATAACATTCTGATCATGATTCCAAAATATCAACCAGTTTGGTACCATAGAGCCGAAAAAAATGTTTTTTAAAGGCCGAACCCAAGTCTCAAATAAGTGCCCATAAAAAATATGATGTTTCCAGAAATGCAACTTTTTGCAGATTTTGTGACTGATTTCGGTTTGGACCAACATTCTGATTATGATTCCAAAATTTCAGCCCGTTTGGTTTCATAGAACCTGATAAAATGGCTTTAAACGTTCGAACCCAAGTATCAAATAACGCCCATACAAATTATGATATTTCGAGAAATGCATTTTTTTGGCGATTTTCTGACTGATTTAGGTTTGGAATAACATTCTGATCATGATTCCAAAATATCAACCAGTTTGGTACCATAGAGCCGGAAAAAATGTTTTTTAAAGGCCGAACCCAAGTCTCAAATAAGCGCCCATAAAAAATATGATTTTTCCAGAAATGCAACTTTTTGCAGATTTTGTGACTGATTTCGGTTTTGACCAACATTCTGATTATGATTCCAAAATTTCAGCCCGTTTGGTTTCATAGAATCTGATAAAATGGCTTTAAAAGGCCGAACCCAAGTCTCAAATTAACGCCCATACAAATTATGATTTTTCTAGAAAAGTATTTTTTTGCAGATTTTGTCACTGATTTCGGTATGGAACAAGATTCTGATCATGGTCAGAATTTTCCGCCAGTTTGGTTTCATAGAGCCTGGAAAAATGTTTTTTAAAGGCCGAACCCAAGTCTCAAATAAGCGCCCATAAAAAATATGATTTTTCGAGAAATGCAACTTTTTGCAGAACTTGTGACTGATTTCGGTTTGGACCAACATTCTGTTTATGATTCCAAAACTTCAGCCCGTTTGGTTTCAGAAAACCTGATAAAATGGCTTTAAAAGTTCGAACCCAAGTCTCAAATTAACGCCCATAAAAATTATGATATTTCGAGAAATGCATTTTTTTGGCGATTTTGTGACTGATTTCGGTTTGGAATAACATTCTGATCATGATTCCAAAATATCATCCAGTTTGGTACCATAGAGCCGGAAAAAATGTTTTTTAAAGGCCGAACCCAAGTCTCAAATAAGCGCCCATAAAAAATATGATTTTTCCAGAAATGCAACTTTTTGCAGATTTTGTGACTGATTTCGGTTTGGAATAACATTCTGATCATGATTCCAAAATATCATCCAGTTTGGTACCATAGAGCCGGAAAAAATGTTTTTTAAAGGCCGAACCCAAGTCTCAAATAAGCGCCCATAAAAAATATGATTTTTCCAGAAATGCAACTTTTTGCAGATTTTGTGACTGATTTCGGTTTGGAATAACATTCTGATCATGATTCCAAAATATCAACCAGTTTGGTACCATAGAGCCAGAAAAAATGTTTTTTAAAGGCCGAACCCAAGTCTCAAATAAGTGCCCATAAAAAATATGATTTTTCCAGAAATGCAACTTTTTGCAGATTTTGTGACTGATTTCGGTTTGGACCAACATTCTGATTATTATTCCAAAATTTCAGCCCGTTTGGTTTCATAGAACCTGATAAAATGGCTTTAAAAGTTCGAACGCAAGTCTCAAATAACGCCCATAAAAATTATGATATTTCGAGAAATGCATTTTTTTGCAGATTTTGTGACTGATTTCGGTTTGGAATAACATTCTGATCATGATTCCAAAATATCAACCAGTTTGGTACCATAGAGCCGGAAAAAATGTTTTTTAAAGGCCGAACCCAAGTCTCAAATAAGCGCCCATAAAAAATATGATTTTTCCAGAAATGCAACTTTTTGCAGATTTTGTGACTGATTTCGGTTGAGACAAACATTTTGATTATGATTCCAAAATTTCAGCCCGTTTGGTTTCATAGAACCTGATAAAATGGCTTTAAAAGTTCGAACGCAAGTCTCAAATAACGCCCATAAAAATTATGATATTTCGAGAAATGCATTTTTTTGCAGATTTTGTGACTGATTTCGGTTTGGAATAACATTCTGATCATGATTCCAAAATATCAACCAGTTTGGTACCATAGAGCCGGAAAAAATGTTTTTTAAAGGCCGAACCAAGTCTCAAATAAGCGCCCATAAAAAATATGATTTTTCCAGAAATGCAACTTTTTGCAGATTTTGTGACTGATTTCGGTTTTGACCAACATTCTGATTATGATTCAAAATTTCAGCCAATTTGGTTTCAGAGAACCTGATAAAATGGCTTTAAAAGTTCGAACCCAAGTCTCAAATTAACGCCCATACAAATTATGATATTTCGAGAAATGCATTTTTTTGCAGATTTTTTGACTGATTTCGGTTTGGAATAACATTCTGATCATGATTCCAATATATCAACCAGTTTGGTACCATAGAGCCAGAAAAAATGTTTTTTAAAGGCCGAACCCAAGTCTCAAATAAGTGCCCATAAAAAATATGATTTTTCCAGAAATGCAACTTTTTGCAGAATTTTTGACTGATTTCGGTTTTGACCAACATTCTGATTATGATTCCAAAATTTCAGCCCGTTTGGTTTCATAGAATCTGATAAAATGGCTTTAAAAGGCCGAACCCAAGTCTCAAATTAACGCCCATAAAAATTATGATATTTCGAGAAATGCATTTTTTTGGCGATTTTGTGACTGATTTCGGTTTGGAATAACATTCTGATCATGATTCCAAAATATCAACCAGTTTGGTACCATAGAGCCGGAAAAAATGTTTTTTAAAGGCCGAACCCAAGTCTCAAATAAGCGCCCATAAAAAATATGATTTTTCCAGAAATGCAACTTTTTGCAGATTTTGTGACTGATTTCGGTTGAGACAAACATTTTGATTATGATTCCAAAATTTCAGCCCGTTTGGTTTCATAGAACCTGATAAAATGGCTTTAAAAGTTCGAACGCAAGTCTCAAATAACGCCCATAAAAATTATGATATTTCGAGAAATGCATTTTTTTGCAGATTTTGTGACTGATTTCGGTTTGGAATAACATTCTGATCATGATTCCAAAATATCAACCAGTTTGGTACCATAGAGCCGGAAAAAATGTTTTTTAAAGGCCGAACCAAGTCTCAAATAAGCGCCCATAAAAAATATGATTTTTCCAGAAATGCAACTTTTTGCAGATTTTGTGACTGATTTCGGTTTTGACCAACATTCTGATTATGATTCAAAATTTCAGCCAATTTGGTTTCAGAGAACCTGATAAAATGGCTTTAAAAGTTCGAACCCAAGTCTCAAATTAACGCCCATACAAATTATGATATTTCGAGAAATGCATTTTTTTGCAGATTTTTTGACTGATTTCGGTTTGGAATAACATTCTGATCATGATTCCAAAATATCAACCAGTTTGGTACCATAGAGCCGGAAAAAATGTTTTTTAAAGGCCGAACCCAAGTCTCAAATAAGTGCCCATAAAAAATATGATGTTTCCAGAAATGCAACTTTTTGCAGATTTTGTGACTGATTTCGGTTTGGACCAACATTCTGATTATGATTCCAAAATTTCAGCCCGTTTGGTTTCATAGAACCTGATAAAATGGCTTTAAACGTTCGAACCCAAGTATCAAATAACGCCCATACAAATTATGATATTTCGAGAAATGCATTTTTTTGGCGATTTTGTGACTGATTTAGGTTTGGAATAACATTCTGATCATGATTCCAAAATATCAACCAGTTTGGTACCATAGAGCCGGAAAAAATGTTTTTTAAAGGCCGAACCCAAGTCTCAAATAAGCGCCCATAAAAAATATGATTTTTCCAGAAATGCAACTTTTTGCAGATTTTGTGACTGATTTCGGTTTTGACCAACATTCTGATTATGATTCCAAAATTTCAGCCCGTTTGGTTTCATAGAATCTGATAAAATGGCTTTAAAAGGCCGAACCCAAGTCTCAAATTAACGCCCATACAAATTATGATTTTTCTAGAAAAGTATTTTTTTGCAGATTTTGTCACTGATTTCGGTATGGAACAAGATTCTGATCATGGTCAGAATTTTCCGCCAGTTTGGTTTCATAGAGCCTGGAAAAATGTTTTTTAAAGGCCGAACCCGAGTCTCAAATAAGCGCCCATAAAAAATATGATTTTTCGAGAAATGCAACTTTTTGCAGAACTTGTGACTGATTTCGGTTTGGACCAACATTCTGTTTATGATTCCAAAACTTCAGCCCGTTTGGTTTCAGAGAACCTGATAAAATGGCTTTAAAAGTTCGAACCCAAGTCTCAAATTAACGCCCATAAAAATTATGATATTTCGAGAAATGCATTTTTTTGGCGATTTTGTGACTGATTTCGGTTTGGAATAACATTCTGATCATGATTCCAAAATATCTTCCAGTTTGGTACCATAGAGCCGGAAAAAATGTTTTTTAAAGGCCGAACCCAAGTCTCAAATAAGCGCCCATAAAAAATATGATTTTTCCAGAAATGCAACTTTTTGCAGATTTTGTGACTTATTTCGGTTTGGACCAACATTCTGATTATGATTCCAAAATTTCAGCCCGTTTGGTTTCATAGAACCTGATAAAATGGCTTTTAAAGTTCGAACCCAAGTTTTAAATTAACGCCAATAAAAAAGACGATATTTCGAGAAATGCATTTTTTTGGCGATTTTGTGACTGATTTCGGTTTGGAATTACATTCCGATCATGATTCCAATATATCAACCAGTTTGGTACCATAGAGCCGGAAAAAATGTTTTTTAAAGGCCGAACCCAAGTCTCAAATAAGCGCCCATAAAAAATATGATTTTTCCAGAAATGCAACTTTTTGCAGATTTTGTGACTGATTTCGGTTGAGACAAACATTTTGATTATGATTCCAAAATTTCAGCCCGTTTGGTTTCATAGAATCTGATAAAATGGCTTTAAAAGGCCGAACCCAAGTCTCAAATTAACGCCCATAAAAATTATGATATTTCGAGAAATGCATTTTTTTGGCGATTTTGTGACTGATTTCGGTTTGGAATAACATTCTGATTTTGTGACTGATTTCGGTTTGGACCAACATTCTGATTATGATTCCAAAATTTCAGCCCGTTTGGTTTCATAGAACCTGTTAAAATGGCTTTTAAAGTTCGAACCCAAGTTTTAAATTAACGCCAATAAAAAAGACGATATTTCGAGAAATGCATTTTTTTGGCGATTTTGTGACTGATTTCGGTTTGGAATTACATTCCGATCATGATTCCAATATATCAACCAGTTTGGTACCATAGAGCCAGAAAAAATGTTTTTTAAAGGCCGAACCCAAGTCTCAAATAAGTGCCCATAAAAAATATGATTTTTCCAGAAATGCAATTTTTTGCAGATTTTGTAACTGATTTCGGTTTTGACCAACATTCTGATTATGATTCAAAATTTCAGCCCGTTTGGTTTCAGAGAACCTGATAAAATGGCTTTAAAAGTTCGAACCCAAGTCTCAAATTAACGCCCATACAAATTATGATATTTCGAGAAATGCATTTTTTGGCAGATTTTGTGACTGATTTCGGTTTGGAATAACATTCTGATCATGATTCCAAAATATCAACCAGTTTGGTACCATAGAGCCGGAAAAAATGTTTTTTAAAGGCCGAACCCAAGTCTCAAATAAGCGCCCATAAAAAATATGATTTTTCCAGAAATGCAACTTTTTGCAGAACTTGTGACTGATTTCGGTTTGGACCAACATTCTGTTTATGATTCCAAAACTTCAGCCCGTTTGGTTTCAGAGAACCTGATAAAATGGCTTTAAAAGTTCGAACCCAAGTCTCAAATTAACGCCCATAAAAATTATGATATTTCGAGAAATGCATTTTTTTGGGGATTTTGTGACTGATTTCGGTTTGGAATAACATTCTGATCATGATTCCAAAATATCAACCAGTTTGGTACCATAAAGCCGGAAAAAATGTTTTTTAAAGGCCGAACCCAAGTCTCAAATAAGCGCCCATAAAAAATATGATTTTTCCAGAAATGCAACTTTTTGCAGATTTTGTGACTGATTTCGGTTTGGAATAACATTCTGATCATGATTCCAAAATATCAACCAGTTTGGTACCATAGAGCCGGAAAAAATGTTTTTTAAAGGCCGAACCCAAGTCTCAAATAATCGCCCATAAAAAATATGATTTTTCCAGAAATGCAACTTTTTGCAGATTTTGTGACTGATTTCGGTTTTGACCAACATTCTGATTATGATTCCAAAATTTCAGCCCGTTTGGTTTCATAGAATCTGATAAAATGGCTTTAAAAGGCCGAACCCAAGTCTCAAATTAACGCCCATACAAATTATGATTTTTCTAGAAAAGTATTTTTTTGCAGATTTTGTCACTGATTTCGGTATGGAAAAAGATTCTGATCATGGTCAGAATTTTCCGTCAGTTTGGTCTCATAGAGCCTGGAAAAATGTTTTTTAAAGGCCGAACCCAAGTCTCAAATAAGCGCCCATAAAAAATATGATTTTTCGAGAAATGCAACTTTTTGCAGAACTTGTGACTGATTTCGGTTTGGACCAACATTCTGTTTATGATTCCAAAACTTCAGCCCGTTTGGTTTCAGAGAACCTGATAAAATGGCTTTAAAAGTTCGAACCCAAGTCTCAAATTAACGCCCATAAAAATTATGATATTTCGAGAAATGCATTTTTTTGGGGATTTTGTGACTGATTTCGGTTTGGAATAACATTCTGATAATGATTCCAAAATATCAACCAGTTTGGTACCATAGAGCCGGAAAAAATGTTTTTTAAAGGCCGAACCCAAGTCTCAAATAATCGCCCATAAAAAATATGATTTTTCCAGAAATGCAACTTTTTGCAGATTTTGTGACTGATTTCGGTTTGGAATAACATTCTGATCGTGATTCCAAAATATCAACCAGTTTGGTACCATAGAGCCGGAAAAAATGTTTTTTAAAGGCCGAACCCAAGTCTCAAATAAGCGCCCATAGAAAATATGATTTTTCCAGAAATGCAACTTTTTGCAGATTTTGTGACTGATTTCGGTTTGGACCAACATTCCTATTATGATTCCAAAATTTCAGCCCGTTTGGTTTCATAGAACCTGATAAAATGGCTTTTAAAGTTCGAACCCAAGTTTTAAATTAACGCCAATAAAAAAGACGATATTTCGAGAAATGCATTTTTTTGGCGATTTTGTGACTGATTTCGGTTTGGAATAACATTCCGATCATGATTCCAATATATCAACCAGTTTGGTACCATAGAGCCAGAAAAAATGTTTTTTAAAGGCCGAACCCAAGTCTCAAATAAGTGCCCATAAAAAATATGATTTTTCCAGAAATGCAACTTTTTGCAGATTTTGTAACTGATTTCGGTTTTGACCAACATTCTGATTATGATTCAAAATTTCAGCCCGTTTGGTTTCAGAGAACCTGATAAAATGGCTTTAAAAGTTCGAACCCAAGTCTCAAATTAACGCCCATACAAATTATGATATTTCGAGAAATGCATTTTTTTGCAGAATTTGTGACTGATTTCGGTTTGGAATAACATTCTGATCATGATTCCAAAATATCAACCAGTTTGGTACCATAGAGCCGGAAAAAATGTTTTTTAAAGGCCGAACCCAAGTCTCAAATAAGCGCCCATAAAAAATATGATTTTTCCAGAAATGCAACTTTTTGCAGAACTTGTGACTGATTTCGGTTTGGACCAACATTCTGTTTATGATTCCAAAACTTCAGCCCGTTTGGTTTCAGAGAACCTGATAAAATGGCTTTAAAAGTTCGAACCCAAGTCTCAAATTAACGCCCATAAAAATTATGATATTTCGAGAAATGCATTTTTTTGGGGATTTTGTGACTGATTTAGGTTTGGAATAACATTCTGATCATGATTCCAAAATATCAACCAGTTTGGTACCATAAAGCCGGAAAAAATGTTTTTTAAAGGCCGAACCCAAGTCTCAAATAATCGCCCATAAAAAATATGATTTTTCCAGAAATGCAACTTTTTGCAGATTTTGTGACTGATTTCGGTTTTGACCAACATTCTGATTATGATTCCAAAATTTCAGCCCGTTTGGTTTCATAGAATCTGATAAAATGGCTTTAAAAGGCCGAACCCAAGTCTCAAATTAACGCCCATACAAATTATGATTTTTCTAGAAAAGTATTTTTTTGCAGATTTTGTCACTGATTTCGGTATGGAAAAAGATTCTGATCATGGTCAGAATTTTCCGTCAGTTTGGTCTCATAGAGCCTGGAAAAATGTTTTTTAAAGGCCGAACCCAAGTCTCAAATAAGCGCCCATAAAAAATATGACTTTTCGAGAAATGCAACTTTTTGCAGAACTTGTGACTGATTTCGGTTTGGACCAACATTCTGTTTATGATTCCAAAACTTCAGCCCGTTTGGTTTCAGAAAACCTGATAAAATGGCTTTAAAAGTTCGAACCCAAGTCTCAAATTAACGCCCATAAAAATTATGATATTTCGAGAAATGCATTTTTTTGGCGATTTTGTGACTGATTTCGGTTTGGAATAACATTCTGATCATGATTCCAAAATATCATCCAGTTTGGTACCATAGAGCCGGAAAAAATGTTTTTTAAAGGCCGAACCCAAGTCTCAAATAAGCGCCCATAAAAAATATGATTTTTCCAGAAATGCAACTTTTTGCAGATTTTGTGACTGATTTCGGTTTGGAATAACATTCTTATCATGATTCCAAAATATCAACCAGTTTGGTACCATAGAGCCGGAAAAAATGTTTTTTAAAGGCCGAACCCAAGTCTCAAATAAGCGCCCATAAAAAATATAATTTTTCCAGAAATGCAACTTTTTGCAGATTTTGTGACTGATTTCGGTTTGGAATAACATTCTGATCATGATTCCAAAATATCAACCAGTTTGGTACCATAGAGCCGGAAAAAATGTTTTTTAAAGGCCGAACCCAAGTCTCAAATAAGCGCCCATAAAAAAATATGATTTTTCCGAAAATGCAACTTTTTGCAGATTTTGTGACTGATTTCGGTTTGGACCAACATTCTGATTATGATTCCAAAATTTCAGCCCGTTTGGTTTCATAGAACCTGATAAAATGGCTTTAAAAGTTCGAAACCAAGTCTCAAATAACGCCCATAAAAATTATGATATTTCGAGAAATGCATTTTTTTGCAGATTTTGTGACTGATTTCGGTTTGGAATATCATTCTGATCATGATTCCAAAATATCAACCAGTTTGGTACCATAGAGCCGGAAAAAATGTTTTTTAAAGGCCGAACCCAAGTCTCAAATAAGCGCCCATAAAAAATATGATTTTTCCAGAAATGCAACTTTTTGCAGATTTTGTGACTGATTTCGGTTGAGACAAACATTCTGATTATGATTCCAAAATTTCAGCCCGTTTGGTTTCATAGAACCTGATAAAATGGCTTTAAAAGTTCGAACCCAAGTCTCAAATAACGCCCATAAAAATTATGATATTTCGAGAAATGCATTTTTTTGCAGATTTTGTGACTGATTTCGGTTTGGAATATCATTCTGATCATGATTCCAAAATATCAACCAGTTTGGTACCATAGAGCCGGAAAAAATGTTTTTTAAAGGCCGAACCCAAGTCTCAAATAAGCGCCCATAAAAAATATGATTTTTCCAGAAATGCAACTTTTTGCAGATTTTGTGACTGATTTCGGTTTTGACCAACATTCTGATTATGATTCAAAATTTCAGCCCGTTTGGTTTCAGAGAACCTGATAAAATGGCTTTAAAAGTTCGAACCCAAGTCTCAAATTAACGCCCATACAAATTATGATATTTCGAAAAATGCATTTTTTGCAGATTTTGTGACTGATTTCGGTTTGGAATAACATTCTGATCATGATTCCAAAATATCAACCAGTTTGGTACCATAGAGCCGGAAAAAATGTTTTTTAAAGGCCGAACCCAAGTCTCAAATAAGTGCCCATAAAAAATATGAAGATTTCCCGAAATCCAACTTTTTGCAGATTTTGTGACTGATTTCGGTTTGGACCAACATTCTGATTATGATTCCAAAATTTCAGCCCGTTTGGTTTCATAGAACCTGATAAAATGGCTTTAAACGTTCGAACCCAAGTATCAAATAACGCCCATACAAATTATGATATTTCGAGAAATGCATTTTTTTGGCGATTTTGTGACTGATTTAGGTTTGGAATAACATTCTGATCATGATTCCAAAATATCAACCAGTTTGGTACCATAGAGCCGGAAAAAATGTTTTTTAAAGGCCGAACCCAAGTCTCAAATAAGCGCCCATAAAAAATATGATTTTTCCAGAAATGCAACTTTTTGCAGATTTTGTGACTGATTTCGGTTTTGACCAACATTCTGATTATGATTCCAAAATTTCAGCCCGTTTGGTTTCATAGAATCTGATAAAATGGCTTTAAAAGGCCGAACCCAAGTCTCAAATTAACGCCCATACAAATTATGATTTTTCTAGAAAAGTATTTTTTTGCAGATTTTGTCACTGATTTCGGTATGGAACAAGATTCTGATCATGGTCAGAATTTTCCGCCAGTTTGGTTTCATAGAGCCTGGAAAAATGTTTTTTAAAGGCCGAACCCAAGTCTCAAATAAGCGCCCATAAAAAATATGATTTTTCGAGAAATGCAACTTTTTGCAGAACTTGTGACTGATTTCGGTTTGGACCAACATTCTGTTTATGATTCCAAAACTTCAGCCCGTTTGGTTTCAGAAAACCTGATAAAATGGCTTTAAAAGTTCGAACCCAAGTCTCAAATTAACGCCCATAAAAATTATGATATTTCGAGAAATGCATTTTTTTGGCGATTTTGTGACTGATTTCGGTTTGGAATAACATTCTGATCATGATTCCAAAATATCATCCAGTTTGGTACCATAGAGCCGGAAAAAATGTTTTTTAAAGGCCGAACCCAAGTCTCAAATAAGCGCCCATAAAAAATATGATTTTTCCAGAAATGCAACTTTTTGCAGATTTTGTGACTGATTTCGGTTTGGAATAACATTCTTATCATGATTCCAAAATATCAACCAGTTTGGTACCATAGAGCCGGAAAAAATGTTTTTTAAAGGCCGAACCCAAGTCTCAAATAAGCGCCCATAAAAAATATAATTTTTCCAGAAATGCAACTTTTTGCAGATTTTGTGACTGATTTCGGTTTGGAATAACATTCTGATCATGATTCCAAAATATCAACCAGTTTGGTACCATAGAGTCGGAAAAAATGTTTTTTAAAGGCCGAACCCAAGTCTCAAATAAGCGCCCATAAAAAAATATGATTTTTCCGAAAATGCAACTTTTTGCAGATTTTGTGACTGATTTCGGTTTGGACCAACATTCTGATTATGATTCCAAAATTTCAGCCCGTTTGGTTTCATAGAACCTGATAAAATGGCTTTAAAAGTTCGAACCCAAGTCTCAAATAACGCCCATAAAAATTATGATTTTTCCAGAAATGCATTTTTTGCAGATTTTGTCACTGATTTCGGTATGGGACAAGATTCTGATCATTGTCACAATTTTCAGCCAGTTTGGTTTCAGATAACCTGGAAAAATGTCTTTTCAAGTTCGAACCCGAGTCACAATTGAGTGCCAATAAAAAATATGATTTTTCCAGAAATGCAACTTTTTGCAGATTTTGTGACTGATTTCGGTTTTGACCAACATTCTGATTATGATTTCAAAATTTCAGCCCGTTTGGTTTCATAGAACCTGATAAAATGGCTTTTAAAGTTCGAACCCAAGTTTTAAATTAACGCCAATAAAAAAGACGATATTTCGAGAAATGCATTTTTTTGGCGATTTTGTGACTGATTTCGGTTTGGAATAACATTCTGATAATGATTCCCAAATGTCAACCAGTTTGGTACCATAGAGCCGGAAAAAATGTTTTTTAAAGGCCGAACCCAAGTCTCAAATAAGTGCCCATAAAAAATATGATTTTTCCAGAAATGCAACTTTTTGCAGATTTTGTAACTGATTTCGGTTTTGACCAACATTCTGATTATGATTCAAAATTTCAGCCCGTTTGGTTTCAGAGAACCTGATTAAATGGCTTTAAAAGTTCGAACCCAAGTCTCAAATTAACGCCCATACAAATTATGATATTTCGAGAAATGCATTTTTTTGCAGATTTTGTGACTGATTTCGGTTTGGAATAACATTCTGATCATGATTCCAAAATATCAACCAGTTTGGTACCATAGAGCCGGAAAAAATGTTTTTTAAAGGCCGAACCCAAGTCTCAAATAAGCGCCCATAAAAAATATGATTTTTCCAGAAATGCAACATTTTGCAGATTTTGTGACTGATTTCGGTTTGGAATAACATTCTGATCATGATTCCAATATATCAACCAGTTTGGTACCATAGAGCCGGAAAAAATGTTTTTTAAAGGCCGAACCCAAGTCTCAAATAAGTGCCCATAAAAAATATGATTTTTCCAGAAATGCAACTATTTGCAGATTTTGAGACTGATTTCGGTTTGGACCAACATTCTGATTATGATTCCAAAATTTCAGCCCGTTTGGTTTCATAGAACCTGATAAAATGGCTTTAAAAGTTCGAACCCAAGTCTCAAATAACGCCCATAAAATATATGATTTTTCCAGAAATGCATTTTTTGCAGATTTTGTCACTGATTTCGGTATGTGACAAGATTCTGATCATTGTCACAATTTTCAGCCAGTTTGGTTTCATATAGCCTGGAAAAATGTCTTTTCAAGTTCGAACCCGAGTCACAATTGAGTGCCAATAAAAAATATGATTTTTCCAGAAATGCAACTTTTTGCAGATTTTGTGACTGATTTCGGTTTTGACCAACATTCTGATTATGATTTCAAAATTTCAGCCCGTTTGGTTTCATAGAACCTGATAAAATGGCTTTTAAAGTTCGAACCCAAGTTTTAAATTAACGCCAATAAAAAAGACGATATTTCGAGAAATGCATTTTTTTGGCGATTTTGTGACTGATTTCGGTTTGGAATAACATTCTGATCATGATTTCCAAATGTCAACCAGTTTGGTACCATAGAGCCGGAAAAAATGTTTTTTAAAGGCCGAACCCAAGTCTCAAATAAGCGCCCATAAAAAATATGATTTTTCCAGAAATGCAACATTTTGCAGATTTTGTGACTGATTTCGGTTTGGAATAACATTCTGATCATGATTCCAATATATAAACCAGTTTGGTACCATAGAGCCGGAAAAAATGTTTTTTAAAGGCCGAACCCAAGTCTCAAATAAGTGCCCATAAAAAATATGATGTTTCCAGAAATGCAACTTTTTGCAGATTTTGTGACTGATTTCGGTTTGGACCAACATTCTGATTATGATTCCAAAATTTCAGCCCGTTTGGTTTCATAGAACGTGATAAAATGGCTTTAAACGTTCGAACCCAAGTATCAAATAACGCCCATACAAATTATGATATTTCGAGAAATGCATTTTTTTGGCGATTTTGTGACTGATTTAGGTTTGGAATAACATTCTGATCATGATTCCAAAATATCAACCAGTTTGGTACCATAGAGCCGGAAAAAATGTTTTTTAAAGGCCGAACCCAAGTCTCAAATAAGCGCCCATAAAAAATATGATTTTTCCAGAAATGCAACTTTTTGCAGATTTTGTGACTGATTTCGGTTTTGACCAACATTCTGATTATGATTCCAAAATTTCAGCCCGTTTGGTTTCATAGAATCTGATAAAATGGCTTTAAAAGGCCGAACCCAAGTCTCAAATTAACGCCCATACAAATTATGATTTTTCTAGAAAAGTATTTTTTTGCAGATTTTGTCACTGATTTCGGTATGGAACAAGATTCTGATCATGGTCAGAATTTTCCGCCAGTTTGGTTTCATAGAGCCTGGAAAAATGTTTTTTAAAGGCCGAACCCAAGTCTCAAATAAGCGCCCATAAAAAATATGATTTTTCGAGAAATGCAACTTTTTGCAGAACTTGTGACTGATTTCGGTTTGGACCAACATTCTGTTTATGATTCCAAAACTTCAGCCCGTTTGGTTTCAGAGAACCTGATAAAATGGCTTTAAAAGTTCGAACCCAAGTCTCAAATTAACGCCCATAAAAATTATGATATTTCGAGAAATGCATTTTTTTGGCGATTTTGTGACTGATTTCGGTTTGGAATAACATTCTGATCATGATTCCAAAATATCATCCAGTTTGGTACCATAGAGCCGGAAAAAATGTTTTTTAAAGGCCGAACCCAAGTCTCAAATAAGCGCCCATAAAAAATATGATTTTTCCAGAAATGCAACTTTTTGCAGATTTTGTGACTGATTTCGGTTTGGAATAACATTCTTATCATGATTCCAAAATATCAACCAGTTTGGTACCATAGAGCCGGAAAAAATGTTTTTTAAAGGCCGAACCCAAGTCTCAAATAAGCGCCCATAAAAAATATAATTTTTCCAGAAATGCAACTTTTTGCAGATTTTGTGACTGATTTCGGTTTGGAATAACATTCTGATCATGATTCCAAAATATCAACCAGTTTGGTACCATAGAGTCGGAAAAAATGTTTTTTAAAGGCCGAACCCAAGTCTCAAATAAGCGCCCATAAAAAAATATGATTTTTCCGAAAATGCAACTTTTTGCAGATTTTGTGACTGATTTCGGTTTGGACCAACATTCTGATTATGATTCCAAAATTTCAGCCCGTTTGGTTTCATAGAACCTGATAAAATGGCTTTAAAAGTTCGAACCCAAGTCTCAAATAACGCCCATAAAAATTATGATTTTTCCAGAAATGCATTTTTTGCAGATTTTGTCACTGATTTCGGTATGGGACAAGATTCTGATCATTGTCACAATTTTCAGCCAGTTTGGTTTCAGATAACCTGGAAAAATGTCTTTTCAAGTTCGAACCCGAGTCACAATTGAGTGCCAATAAAAAATATGATTTTTCCAGAAATGCAACTTTTTGCAGATTTTGTGACTGATTTCGGTTTTGACCAACATTCTGATTATGATTTCAAAATTTCAGCCCGTTTGGTTTCATAGAACCTGATAAAATGGCTTTTAAAGTTCGAACCCAAGTTTTAAATTAACGCCAATAAAAAAGACGATATTTCGAGAAATGCATTTTTTTGGCGATTTTGTGACTGATTTCGGTTTGGAATAACATTCTGATAATGATTCCCAAATGTCAACCAGTTTGGTACCATAGAGCCGGAAAAAATGTTTTTTAAAGGCCGAACCCAAGTCTCAAATAAGTGCCCATAAAAAATATGATTTTTCCAGAAATGCAACTTTTTGCAGATTTTGTAACTGATTTCGGTTTTGACCAACATTCTGATTGTGATTCAAAATTTCAGCCCGTTTGGTTTCAGAGAACCTGATTAAATGGCTTTAAAAGTTCGAACCCAAGTCTCAAATTAACGCCCATACAAATTATGATATTTCGAGAAATGCATTTTTTTGCAGATTTTGTGACTGATTTCGGTTTGGAATAACATTCTGATCATGATTCCAAAATATCAACCAGTTTGGTACCATAGAGCCGGAAAAAATGTTTTTTAAAGGCCGAACCCAAGTCTCAAATAAGCGCCCATAAAAAATATGATTTTTCCAGAAATGCAACATTTTGCAGATTTTGTGACTGATTTCGGTTTGGAATAACATTCTGATCATGATTCCAATATATCAACCAGTTTGGTACCATAGAGCCGGAAAAAATGTTTTTTAAAGGCCGAACCCAAGTCTCAAATAAGTGCCCATAAAAAATATGATTTTTCCAGAAATGCAACTATTTGCAGATTTTGAGACTGATTTCGGTTTGGACCAACATTCTGATTATGATTCCAAAATTTCAGCCCGTTTGGTTTCATAGAACCTGATAAAATGGCTTTAAAAGTTCGAACCCAAGTCTCAAATAACGCCCATAAAATATATGATTTTTCCAGAAATGCATTTTTTGCAGATTTTGTCACTGATTTCGGTATGTGACAAGATTCTGATCATTGTCACAATTTTCAGCCAGTTTGGTTTCATATAGCCTGGAAAAATGTCTTTTCAAGTTCGAACCCGAGTCACAATTGAGTGCCAATAAAAAATATGATTTTTCCAGAAATGCAACTTTTTGCAGATTTTGTGACTGATTTCGGTTTTGACCAACATTCTGATTATGATTTCAAAATTTCAGCCCGTTTGGTTTCATAGAACCTGATAAAATGGCTTTTAAAGTTCGAACCCAAGTTTTAAATTAACGCCAATAAAAAAGACGATATTTCGAGAAATGCATTTTTTTGGCGATTTTGTGACTGATTTCGGTTTGGAATAACATTCTGATCATGATTTCCAAATGTCAACCAGTTTGGTACCATAGAGCCGGAAAAAATGTTTTTTAAAGGCCGAACCCAAGTCTCAAATAAGCGCCCATAAAAAATATGATTTTTCCAGAAATGCAACATTTTGCAGATTTTGTGACTGATTTCGGTTTGGAATAACATTCTGATCATGATTCCAATATATAAACCAGTT
Organism: Hesperophylax magnus; assembly: GCA_026573805.1. Classification (NCBI taxonomy): domain Eukaryota; kingdom Metazoa; phylum Arthropoda; class Insecta; order Trichoptera; family Limnephilidae; genus Hesperophylax; species Hesperophylax magnus. The sequence goes on from JAIUSX010000016.1 coordinate 1,095,990, forward strand.
TGGTACCATAGAGCCGGAAAAAATGTTTTTTAAAGGCCGAACCCAAGTCTCAAATAAGTGCCCATAAAAAATATGATGTTTCCAGAAATGCAACTTTTTGCAGATTTTGTGACTGATTTCGGTTTGGACCAACATTCTGATTATGATTCCAAAATTTCAGCCCGTTTGGTTTCATAGAACGTGATAAAATGGCTTTAAACGTTCGAACCCAAGTATCAAATAACGCCCATACAAATTATGATATTTCGAGAAATGCATTTTTTTGGCGATTTTGTGACTGATTTAGGTTTGGAATAACATTCTGATCATGATTCCAAAATATCAACCAGTTTGGTACCATAGAGCCGGAAAAAATGTTTTTTAAAGGCCGAACCCAAGTCTCAAATAAGCGCCCATAAAAAATATGATTTTTCCAGAAATGCAACTTTTTGCAGATTTTGTGACTGATTTCGGTTTTGACCAACATTCTGATTATGATTCCAAAATTTCAGCCCGTTTGGTTTCATAGAATCTGATAAAATGGCTTTAAAAGGCCGAACCCAAGTCTCAAATTAACGCCCATACAAATTATGATTTTTCTAGAAAAGTATTTTTTTGCAGATTATGTCACTGATTTCGGTATGGAACATGATTCTGATCATGGTCAGAATTTTCCGCCAGTTTGGTTTCATAGAGCCTGGAAAAATGTTTTTTAAAGGCCGAACCCAAGTCTCAAATAAGCGCCCATAAAAAATATGATTTTTCGAGAAATGCAACTTTTTGCAGAACTTGTGACTGATTTCGGTTTGGACCAACATTCTGTTTATGATTCCAAAACTTCAGCCCGTTTGGTTTCAGAGAACCTGATAAAATGGCTTTAAAAGTTCGAACCCAAATCTCAAATTAACGCCCATAAAAATTATGATATTTCGAGAAATGCATTTTTTTGGCGATTTTGTGACTGATTTCGGTTTGGAATAACATTCTGATCATGATTCCAAAATATCATCCAGTTTGGTACCATAGAGCCGGAAAAAATGTTTTTTAAAGGCCGAACCCAAGTCTCAAATAAGCGCCCATAAAAAATATGATTTTTCCAGAAATGCAACTTTTTGCAAATTTTGTGACTGATTTCGGTTTGGAATAACATTCTGATCATGATTCCAAAATATCAACCAGTTTGGTACCATAGAGCCGGAAAAAATGTTTTTTAAAGGCCGAACCCAAGTCTCAAATAAGCGCCCATAAAAAATATAATTTTTCCAGAAATGCAACTTTTTGCAGATTTTGTGACTGATTTCGGTTTGGAATAACATTCTGATCATGATTCCAAAATATCAACCAGTTTGGTACCATAGAGCCTGAAAAAATGTTTTTTAAAGGCCGAACCCAAGTCTCAAATAAGCGCCCATAAAAAAATATGATTTTTCCGAAAATGCAACTTTTTGCAGATTTTGTGACTGATTTCGGTTTGGACCAACATTCTGATTATGATTCCAAAATTTCAGCCCGTTTGGTTTCATAGAACCTGATAAAATGGCTTTAAAAGTTCGAACCCAAGTCTCAAATAACGCCCATACAAATTATGATTTTTCTAGAAAAGTATTTTTTTGCAGATTTTGTCACTGATTTCGGTATGGAACAAGATTCTGATCATGGTCAGAATTTTCCACCAGTTTGGTTTCATAGAGCCTGGAAAAATGTTTTTTAAAGGCCGAACCCAAGTCTCAAATAAGCCCATAAAAAATATGATTTTTCGAGAAATGCAACTTTTTGCAGAACTTGTGTCTGATTTCGGTTTGGACCAACATTCTGTTTATGATTCCAAAACTTCAGCCCGTTTGGTTTCAGAAAACCTGATAAAATGGCTTTAAAAGTTCGAACCCAAGTCTCAAATTAACGCCCATAAAAATTATGATATTTCGAGAAATGCATTTTTTTGGCGATTTTGTGACTGATTTCGGTTTGGAATAACATTCTGATCATGATTCCAAAATATCATCCAGTTTGGTACCATAGAGCCGGAAAAAATGTTTTTTAAAGGCCGAACCCAAGTCTCAAATAAGCGCCCATAAAAAATATAATTTTTCCAGAAATGCAACTTTTTGCAGATTTTGTGACTGATTTCGGTTTGGAATAACATTCTGATCATGATTCCAAAATATCAACCAGTTTGGTACGATAGAGTCGGAAAAAATGTTTTTTAAAGGCCGAACCCAAGTCTCAAATAAGCGCCCATAAAAAATATGATTTTTCCAGAAATGCAACTTTTTGCAGATTTTGTGACTGATTTCGGTTTTGACCAACATTCTGATTATGATTCCAAAATTTCAGCCCGTTTGGTTTCATAGAATCTGATAAAATGGCTTTAAAAGGCCGAACCCAAGTCTCAAATTAATGCCCATACAAATTATGATTTTTCTAGAAAAGTATTTTTTTGCAGATTTTGTCACTGATTTCGGTATGGAACAAGATTCTGATCATGGTCAGAATTTTCCGCCAGTTTGGTTTCATAGAGCCTGGAAAAATGTTTTTTAAAGGCCGAACCCAAGTCTCAAATAAGCGCCCATAAAAAATATGATTTTTCGAGAAATGCAACTTTTTGCAGAACTTGTGACTGATTTCGGTTTGGACCAACATTCTGTTTATGATTCCAAAACTTCAGCCCGTTTGGTTTCAGAAAACCTGATAAAATGGCTTTAAAAGTTCGAACCCAAGTCTCAAATTAACGCCCATAAAAATTATGATATTTCGAGAAATGCATTTTTTTGGCGATTTTGTGACTGATTTCGGTTTGGAATAACATTCTGATCATGATTCCAAAATATCATCCAGTTTGGTACCATAGAGCCGGAAAAAATGTTTTTTAAAGGCCGAACCCAAGTCTCAAATAAGCGCCCATAAAAAATATGATTTTTCCAGAAATGCAACTTTTTGCAGATTTTGTGACTGATTTCGGTTTGGAATAACATTCTTATCATGATTCCAAAATATCAACCAGTTTGGTACCATAGAGCCGGAAAAAATGTTTTTTAAAGGCCGAACCCAAGTCTCAAATAAGCGCCCATAAAAAATATAATTTTTCCAGAAATGCAACTTTTTGCAGATTTTGTGACTGATTTCGGTTTGGAATAACATTCTGATCATGATTCCAAAATATCAACCAGTTTGGTACCATAGAGTCGGAAAAAATGTTTTTTAAAGGCCGAACCCAAGTCTCAAATAAGCGCCCATAAAAAAATATGATTTTTCCGAAAATGCAACTTTTTGCAGATTTTGTGACTGATTTCGGTTTGGACCAACATTCTGATTATGATTCCAAAATTTCAGCCCGTTTGGTTTCATAGAACCTGATAAAATGGCTTTAAAAGTTCGAACCCAAGTCTCAAATAACGCCCATAAAAATTATGATTTTTCCAGAAATGCATTTTTTGCAGATTTTGTCACTGATTTCGGTATGGGACAAGATTCTGATCATTGTCACAATTTTCAGCCAGTTTGGTTTCAGATAACCTGGAAAAATGTCTTTTCAAGTTCGAACCCGAGTCACAATTGAGTGCCAATAAAAAATATGATTTTTCCAGAAATGCAACTTTTTGCAGATTTTGTGACTGATTTCGGTTTTGACCAACATTCTGATTATGATTTCAAAATTTCAGCCCGTTTGGTTTCATAGAACCTGATAAAATGGCTTTTAAAGTTCGAACCCAAGTTTTAAATTAACGCCAATAAAAAAGACGATATTTCGAGAAATGCATTTTTTTGGCGATTTTGTGACTGATTTCGGTTTGGAATAACATTCTGATAATGATTCCCAAATGTCAACCAGTTTGGTACCATAGAGCCGGAAAAAATGTTTTTTAAAGGCCGAACCCAAGTCTCAAATAAGTGCCCATAAAAAATATGATTTTTCCAGAAATGCAACTTTTTGCAGATTTTTTGACTGATTTCGGTTTTGACCAACATTCTGATTATGATTCAAAATTTCAGCCCGTTTGGTTTCAGAGAACCTGATTAAATGGCTTTAAAAGTTCGAACCCAAGTCTCAAATTAACGCCCATACAAATTATGATATTTCGAGAAATGCATTTTTTTGCAGATTTTGTGACTGATTTCGGTTTGGAATAACATTCTGATCATGATTCCAAAATATCAACCAGTTTGGTACCATAGAGCCGGAAAAAATGTTTTTTAAAGGCCGAACCCAAGTCTCAAATAAGCGCCCATAAAAAATATGATTTTTCCAGAAATGCAACATTTTGCAGATTTTGTGACTGATTTCGGTTTGGAATAACATTCTGATCATGATTCCAATATATCAACCAGTTTGGTACCATAGAGCCGGAAAAAATGTTTTTTAAAGGCCGAACCCAAGTCTCAAATAAGTGCCCATAAAAAATATGATTTTTCCAGAAATGCAACTATTTGCAGATTTTGAGACTGATTTCGGTTTGGACCAACATTCTGATTATGATTCCAAAATTTCAGCCCGTTTGGTTTCATAGAACCTGATAAAATGGCTTTAAAAGTTCGAACCCAAGTCTCAAATAACGCCCATAAAATATATGATTTTTCCAGAAATGCATTTTTTGCAGATTTTGTCACTGATTTCGGTATGTGACAAGATTCTGATCATTGTCACAATTTTCAGCCAGTTTGGTTTCATATAGCCTGGAAAAATGTCTTTTCAAGTTCGAACCCGAGTCACAATTGAGTGCCAATAAAAAATATGATTTTTCCAGAAATGCAACTTTTTGCAGATTTTGTGACTGATTTCGGTTTTGACCAACATTCTGATTATGATTTCAAAATTTCAGCCCGTTTGGTTTCATAGAACCTGATAAAATGGCTTTTAAAGTTCGAACCCAAGTTTTAAATAAACGCCAATAAAAAAGACGATATTTCGAGAAATGCATTTTTTTGGCGATTTTCTGACTGATTTCGGTTTGGAATAACATTCTGATCATGATTTCCAAATGTCAACCAGTTTGGTACCATAGAGCCGGAAAAAATGTTTTTTAAAGGCCGAACCCAAGTCTCAAATAAGCGCCCATAAAAAATATGATTTTTCCAGAAATGCAACATTTTGCAGATTTTGTGACTGATTTCGGTTTGGAATAACATTCTGATCATGATTCCAATATATAAACCAGTTTGGTACCATAGAGCCGGAAAAAATGTTTTTTAAAGGCCGAACCCAAGTCTCAAATAAGTGCCCATAAAAAATATGATGTTTCCAGAAATGCAACTTTTTGCAGATTTTGTGACTGATTTCGGTTTGGACCAACATTCTGATTATGATTCCAAAATTTCAGCCCGTTTGGTTTCATAGAACGTGATAAAATGGCTTTAAACGTTCGAACCCAAGTATCAAATAACGCCCATACAAATTATGATATTTCGAGAAATGCATTTTTTTGGCGATTTTGTGACTGATTTAGGTTTGGAATAACATTCTGATCATGATTCCAAAATATCAACCAGTTTGGTACCATAGAGCCGGAAAAAATGTTTTTTAAAGGCCGAACCCAAGTCTCAAATAAGCGCCCATAAAAAATATGATTTTTCCAGAAATGCAACTTTTTGCAGATTTTGTGACTGATTTCGGTTTTGACCAACATTCTGATTATGATTCCAAAATTTCAGCCCGTTTGGTTTCATAGAATCTGATAAAATGGCTTTAAAAGGCCGAACCCAAGTCTCAAATTAAAGCCCATACAAATTATGATTTTTCTAGAAAAGTATTTTTTTGCAGATTTTGTCACTGATTTCGGTATGGAACAAGATTCTGATCATGGTCAGAATTTTCCGCCAGTTTGGTTTCATAGAGCCTGGAAAAATGTTTTTTAAAGGCCGAACCCAAGTCTCAAATAAGCGCCCATAAAAAATATGATTTTTCGAGAAATGCAACTTTTTGCAGAACTTGTGACTGATTTCGGTTTGGACCAACATTCTGTTTATGATTCCAAAACTTCAGCCCGTTTGGTTTCAGAGAACCTGATAAAATGGCTTTAAAAGTTCGAACCCAAGTCTCAAATTAACGCCCATAAAAATTATGATATTTCGAGAAATGCATTTTTTTGGCGATTTTGTGACTGATTTCGGTTTGGAATAACATTCTGATCATGATTCCAAAATATCATCCAGTTTGGTACCATAGAGCCGGAAAAAATGTTTTTTAAAGGCCGAACCCAAGTCTCAAATAAGCGCCCATAAAAAATATGATTTTTCCAGAAATGCAACTTTTTGCAGATTTTATGACTGATTTCGGTTTGGAATAACATTCTGATCATGATTCCAAAATATCAACCAGTTTGGTACCATAGAGCCGGAAAAAATGTTTTTTAAAGGCCGAACCCAAGTCTCAAATAAGCGCCCATAAAAAATATAATTTTTCCAGAAATGCAACTTTTTGCAGATTTTGTGACTGATTTCGGTTTGGAATAACATTCTGATCATGATTCCAAAATATCAACCAGTTTGGTACCATAGAGCCGGAAAAAATGTTTTTTAAAGGCCGAACCCAAGTCTCAAATAAGCGCCCATAAAAAAATATGATTTTTCCGAAAATGCAACTTTTTGCAGATTTTGTGACTGATTTCGGTTTGGACCAACATTCTGATTATGATTCCAAAATTTCAGCCCGTTTGGTTTCATAGAACCTGATAAAATGGCTTTAAAAGTTCGAACCCGAGTCTCAAATAACGCCCATAAAAATTATGATTTTTCCAGAAATGCATTTTTTGCAGATTTTGTCACTGATTTCGGTATGGGACAAGATTCTGATCATTGTCACAATTTTCAGCCAGTTTGGTTTCATATAACCTGGAAAAATGTCTTTTCAAGTTCGAACCCGAGTCACAATTGAGTGCCAATAAAAAATATGATTTTTCCAGAAATGCAACTTTTTGCAGATTTTTTGACTGATTTCGGTTTTGACCAACATTCTGATTATGATTTCAAAATTTCAGCCCGTTTGGTTTCATAGAACCTGATAAAATGGCTTTTAAAGTTCGAACCCAAGTTTTAAATTAACGCCAATAAAAAAGACGATATTTCGAGAAATGCATTTTTTTGGCGATTTTGTGACTGATTTCGGTTTGGAATAATATTCTGATAATGATTCCCAAATGTCAACCAGTTTTGTACCATAGAGCCGGAAAAAATGTTTTTTAAAGGCCGAACCCAAGTCTCAAATAAGTGCCCATAAAAAATATGATGTTTCCAGAAATGCAACTTTTTGCAGATTTTGTGACTGATTTTGGTTTGGACCAACATTCTGATTATGATTCCAAAATTTCAGCCCGTTTGGTTTCATAGAACCTGATAAAATGGCTTTTAAAGTTCGAACCCAAGTTTTAAATTAACGCCAATAAAAAAGACGATATTTCGAGAAATGCATTTTTTTGGCGATTTTGTGACTGATTTCGGTTTGGAATAACATTCCGATCATGATTCCAATATATCAACCAGTTTGGTACCATAGAGCCAGAAAAAATGTTTTTTAAAGGCCGAACCCAAGTCTCAAATAAGCGCCCATAAAAAATATGATTTTTCGAGAAATGCAACTTTTTGCAGAACTTGTGACTGATTTCGGTTTGGACCAACATTCTGTTTATGATTCCAAAACTTCAGCCCGTTTGGTTTCAGAGAACCTGATAAAATGGCTTTAAAAGTTCGAACCCAAGTCTCAAATTAACGCCCATAAAAATTATGATATTTCGAGAAATGCATTTTTTTGGGGATTTTGTGACTGATTTCGGTTTGGAATAACATTCTGATCATGATTCCAAAATATCAACCAGTTTGGTACCATAGAGCCGGAAAAAATGTTTTTTAAAGGCCGAACCCAAGTCTCAAATAAGCGCCCATAAAAAATATGATTTTTCCAGAAATGCAACTTTTTGCAGATTTTGTGACTGATTTCGGTTTGGAATAACATTCTGATCATGATTCCAAAATATCAACCAGTTTGGTACCATAGAGCCGGAAAAAATGTTTTTTAAAGGCCGAACCCAAGTCTCAAATAATCGCCCATAAAAAATATGATTTTTCCAGAAATGCAACTTTTTGCAGATTTTGTGACTGATTTCGGTTTTGACCAACATTCTGATTATGATTCCAAAATTTCAGCCCGTTTGGTTTCATAGAATCTGATAAAATGGCTTTAAAAGGCCGAACCCAAGTCTCAAATTAACGCCCATACAAATTATGATTTTTCTAGAAAAGTATTTTTTTGCAGATTTTGTCACTGATTTCGGTATGGAAAAAGATTCTGATCATGGTCAGAATTTTCCGTCAGTTTGGTCTCATAGAGCCTGGAAAAATGTTTTTTAAAGGCCGAACCCAAGTCTCAAATAAGCGCCCATAAAAAATATGATTTTTCGAGAAATGCAACTTTTTGCAGAACTTGTGACTGATTTCGGTTTGGACCAACATTCTGTTTATGATTCCAAAACTTCAGCCCGTTTGGTTTCAGAGAACCTGATAAAATGGCTTTAAAAGTTCGAACCCAAGTCTCAAATTAACGCCCATAAAAATTATGATATTTCGAGAAATGCATTTTTTTGGGGATTTTGTGACTGATTTCGGTTTGGAATAACATTCTGATCATGATTCCAAAATATCAACCAGTTTGGTACCATAGAGCCGGAAAAAATGTTTTTTAAAGGCCGAACCCAAGTCTCAAATAATCGCCCATAAAAAATATGATTTTTCCAGAAATGCAACTTTTTGCAGATTTTGTGACTGATTTCGGTTTGGAATAACATTCTGATCGTGATTCCAAAATATCAACCAGTTTGGTACCATAGAGCCGGAAAAAATGTTTTTTAAAGGCCGAACCCAAGTCTCAAATAAGCGCCCATAAAAAATATGATTTTTCCAGAAATGCAACTTTTTGCAGATTTTGTGACTGATTTCGGTTGAGACAAACATTCTGATTATGATTCCAAAATTTCAGCCCGTTTGGTTTCATAGAACCTGATAAAATGGCTTTAAAAGTTCGAACCCAAGTCTCAAATAACGCCCATAAAAATTATGATATTTCGAGAAATGCATTTTTTTGCAGATTTTGTGACTGATTTCGGTTTGGAATATCATTCTGATCATGATTCCAAAATATCAACCAGTTTGGTACCATAGAGCCGGAAAAAATGTTTTTTAAAGGCCGAACCCAAGTCTCAAATAAGCGCCCATAAAAAATATGATTTTTCCAGAAATGCAACTTTTTGCAGATTTTGTGACTGATTTCGGTTTTGACCAACATTCTGATTATGATTCAAAATTTCAGCCCGTTTGGTTTCAGAGAACCTGATAAAATGGCTTTAAAAGTTCGAACCCAAGTCTCAAATTAACGCCCATACAAATTATGATATTTCGAGAAATGCATTTTTTTGCAGATTTTGTGACTTATTTCGGTTTGGAATAACATTCTGATCATGATTCCAAAATATCAACCAGTTTGGTACCATAGAGCCGGAAAAAATGTTTTTTAAAGGCCGAACCCAAGTCTCAAATAAGTGCCCATAAAAAATATGATGTTTCCAGAAATGCAACTTTTTGCAGATTTTGTGACTGATTTCGGTTTGGACCAACATTCTGATTATGATTCCAAAATTTCAGCCCGTTTGGTTTCATAGAACCTGATAAAATGGCTTTAAACGTTCGAACACAAGTATCAAATAACGCCCATACAAATTATGATATTTCGAGAAATGCATTTTTTTGGCGATTTTGTGACTGATTTAGGTTTGGAATAACATTCTGATCATGATTCCAAAATATCAACCAGTTTGGTACCATAGAGCCGGAAAAAATGTTTTTTAAAGGCCGAACCCAAGTCTCAAATAAGCGCCCATAAAAAATATGATTTTTCCAGAAATGCAACTTTTTGCAGATTTTGTGACTGATTTCGGTTTTGACCAACATTCTGATTATGATTCCAAAATTTCAGCCCGTTTGGTTTCATAGAATCTGATAAAATGGCTTTAAAAGGCCGAACCCAAGTCTCAAATTAACGCCCATACAAATTATGATTTTTCTAGAAAAGTATTTTTTTGCAGATTTTGTCACTGATTTCGGTATGGAACAAGATTCTGATCATGGTCAGAATTTTCCACCAGTTTGGTTTCATAGAGCCTGGAAAAATGTTTTTTAAAGGCCGAACCCAAGTCTCAAATAAGCCCATAAAAAATATGATTTTTCGAGAAATGCAACTTTTTGCAGAACTTGTGACTGATTTCGGTTTGGACCAACATTCTGTTTATGATTCCAAAACTTCAGCCCGTTTGGTTTCAGAAAACCTGATAAAATGGCTTTAAAAGTTCGAACCCAAGTCTCAAATTAACGCCCATAAAAATTATGATATTTCGAGAAATGCATTTTTTTGGCGATTTTGTGACTGATTTCGGTTTGGAATAACATTCTGATCATGATTCCAAAATATCATCCAGTTTGGTCCCATAGAGCCGGAAAAAATGTTTTTTAAAGGCCGAACCCAAGTCTCAAATAAGCGCCCATAAAAAATATGATTTTTCCAGAAATGCAACTTTTTGCAGATTTTGTGACTGATTTCGGTTTGGAATAACATTCTTATCATGATTCCAAAATATCAACCAGTTTGGTACCATAGAGCCGGAAAAAATGTTTTTTAAAGGCCGAACCCAAGTCTCAAATAAGCGCCCATAAAAAATATAATTTTTCCAGAAATGCAACTTTTTGCAGATTTTGTGACTGATTTCGGTTTGGAATAACATTCTGATCATGATTCCAAAATATCAACCAGTTTGGTACGATAGAGTCGGAAAAAATGTTTTTTAAAGGCCGAACCCAAGTCTCAAATAAGCGCCCATAAAAAAATATGATTTTTCCGAAAATGCAACTTTTTGCAGATTTTGTGACTGATTTCGGTTTGGACTAACATTCTGATTATGATTCCAAAATTTCAGCCCGTTTGGTTTCATAGAACCTGTTAAAATGGCTTTAAAAGTTCGAACCCAAGTCTCAAATAACGCCCATAAAAATTATGATTTTTCCAGAAATGCATTTTTTGCAGATTTTGTCACTGATTTCGGTATGGGACAAGATTCTGATCATTGTCACAATTTTCAGCCAGTTTGGTTTCATATAACCTGGAAAAATGTCTTTTCAAGTTCGAACCCGAGTCACAATTGAGTGCCAATAAAAAATATGATTTTTCCAGAAATGCAACTTTTTGCAGATTTTTTGACTGATTTCGGTTTTGACCAACATTCTGATTATGATTTCAAAATTTCAGCCCGTTTGGTTTCATAGAACCTGATAAAATGGCTTTTAAAGTTCGAACCCAAGTTTTAAATTAACGCCAATAAAAAAGACGATATTTCGAGAAATGCATTTTTTTTGGCGATTTTGTGACTGATTTCGGTTTGGAATAACATTCTGATAATGATTCCCAAATGTCAACCAGTTTGGTACCATAGAGCCGGAAAAAATGTTTTTTAAAGGCCGAACCCAAGTCTCAAATAAGTGCCCATAAAAAATATGATTTTTCCAGAAATGCAACTTTTTGCAGATTTTGTAACTGATTTCGGTTTTGACCAACATTCTGATTATGATTCAAAATTTCAGCCCGTTTGGTTTCAGAGAACCTGTTTAAATGGCTTTAAAAGTTCGAACCCAAGTCTCAAATAACGCCCATAAAAATTATGATTTTTCCAGAAATGCATTTTTTGCAGATTTTGTCACTGATTTCGGTATTGGACAAGATTCTGATCATTGTCACAATTTTCAGCCAGTTTGGTTTCAAATAACCTGGAAAAATGTCTTTTCAAGTTCGAACCCGAGTCACAATTGAGTGCCAATAAAAAATATGATTTTTCCAGAAATGCAACTTTTTGCAGATTTTTTGACTGATTTCGGTTTTGACCAACATTCTGATTATGATTTCAAAATTTCAGCCCGTTTGGTTTCATAGAACCTGATAAAATGGCTTTTAAAGTTCGAACCCAAGTTTTAAATTAACGCCAATAAAAAAGACGATATTTCGAGAAATGCATTTTTTTTGGCGATTTTGTGACTGATTTCGGTTTGGAATAACATTCTGATAATGATTCCCAAATGTCAACCAGTTTGGTACCATAGAGCCGGAAAAAATGTTTTTTAAAGGCCGAACCCAAGTCTCAAATAAGTGCCCATAAAAAATATGATTTTTCCAGAAATGCAACTTTTTGCAGATTTTGTAACTGATTTCGGTTTTGACCAACATTCTGATTATGATTCAAAATTTCAGCCCGTTTGGTTTCAGAGAACCTGATTAAATGGCTTTAAAAGTTCGAACCCAAGTCTCAAATAACGCCCATAAAAATTATGATTTTTCCAGAAATGCATTTTTTGCAGATTTTGTCACTGATTTCGGTATTGGACAAGATTCTGATCATTGTCACAATTTTCAGCCAGTTTGGTTTCAAATAACCTGGAAAAATGTCTTTTCAAGTTCGAACCCGAGTCACAATTGAGTGCCAATAAAAAATATGATTTTTCCAGAAATGCAACTTTTTGCAGATTTTTTGACTGATTTCGGTTTTGACCAACATTCTGATTATGATTTCAAAATTTCAGCCCGTTTGGTTTCATAGAACCTGATAAAATGGCTTTTAAAGTTCGAACCCAAGTTTTAAATTAACGCCAATAAAAAAGACGATATTTCGAGAAATGCATTTTTTTTGGCGATTTTGTGACTGATTTCGGTTTGGAATAACATTCTGATAATGATTCCCAAATGTCAACCAGTTTGGTACCATAGAGCCGGAAAAAATGTTTTTTAAAGGCCGAACCCAAGTCTCAAATAATCGCCTATAAAAAATATGATTTTTCCAGAAATGCAACTTTTTGCAGATTTTGTGACTGATTTCGGTTTGGAATAACATTCTGATCGTGATTCCAAAATATCAACCAGTTTGGTACCATAGAGCCGGAAAAAATGTTTTTTAAAGGCCGAACCCAAGTCTCAAATAAGCGCCCATAAAAAATATGATTTTTCCAGAAATGCAACTTTTTGCAGATTTTGTGACTGATTTCGGTTGAGACAAACATTCTGATTATGATTCCAAAATTTCAGCCCGTTTGGTTTCATAGAACCTGATAAAATGGCTTTAAAAGTTCGAACCCAAGTCTCAAATAACGCCCATAAAAATTATGATATTTCGAGAAATGCATTTTTTTGCAGATTTTGTGACTGATTTCGGTTTGGAATATCATTCTGATCATGATTCCAAAATATCAACCAGTTTGGTACCATAGAGCCGGAAAAAATGTTTTTTAAAGGCCGAACCCAAGTCTCAAATAAGCGCCCATAAAAAATATGATTTTTCCAGAAATGCAACTTTTTGCAGATTTTGTGACTGATTTCGGTTTTGACCAACATTCTGATTATGATTCAAAATTTCAGCCCGTTTGGTTTCAGAGAACCTGATTAAATGGCTTTAAAAGTTCGAACCCAAGTCTCAAATTAACGCCCATACAAATTATGATATTTCGAGAAATGCATTTTTTTGCAGATTTTGTGACTGATTTCGGTTTGGAATAACATTCTGATCATGATTCCAAAATATCAACCAGTTTGGTACCATAGAGCCGGAAAAAATGTTTTTTAAAGGCCGAACCCAAGTCTCAAATAAGCGCCCATAAAAAATATGATTTTTCCAGAAATGCAACATTTTGCAGATTTTGTGACTGATTTCGGTTTGGAATAATATTCTGATCATGATTCCAATATATCAACCAGTTTGGTACCATAGAGCCGGAAAAAATGTTTTTTAAAGGCCGAACCCAAGTCTCAAATAAGTGCCCATAAAAAATATGATTTTTCCAGAAATGCAACTATTTGCAGATTTTGAGACTGGTTTCGGTTTGGACCAACATTCTGATTATGATTCCAAAATTTCAGCCCGTTTGGTTTCATAGAACCTGATAAAATGGCTTTAAAAGTTCGAACCCAAGTCTCAAATAACGCCCATAAAATATATGATTTTTCCAGAAATGCATTTTTTGCAGATTTTGTCACTGATTTCGGTATGGGACAAGATTCTGATCATTGTCACAATTTTCAGCCAGTTTGGTTTCATATAGCCTGGAAAAATGTCTTTTCAAGTTCGAACCCGAGTCACAATTGAGTGCCAATAAAAAATATGATTTTTCCAGAAATGCAACTTTTTGCAGATTTTGTGACTGATTTCGGTTTTGACCAACATTCTGATTATGATTTCAAAATTTCAGCCCGTTTGGTTTCATAGAACCTGATAAAATGGCTTTTAAAGTTCGAACCCAAGTTTTAAATTAACGCCAATAAAAAAGACGATATTTCGAGAAATGCATTTTTTTGGCGATTTTGTGACTGATTTCGGTTTGGAATAACATTCTGATCATGATTCCCAAATGTCAACCAGTTTGGTACCATAGAGCCGGAAAAAATGTTTTTTAAAGGCCGAACCCAAGTCTCAAATAAGCGCCCATAAAAAATATGATTTTTCCAGAAATGCAACATTTTGCAGATTTTGTGACTGATTTCGGTTTGGAATAACATTCTGATCATGATTCCAATATATAAACCATTTTGGTACCATAGAGCCGGAAAAAATGTTTTTTAAAGGCCGAACCCAAGTCTCAAATAAGTGCCCATAAAAAATATGATGTTTCCAGAAATGCAACTTTTTGCAGATTTTGTGACTGATTTCGGTTTGGACCAACATTCTGATTATGATTCCAAAATTTCAGCCCGTTTGGTTTCATAGAACCTGATAAAATGGCTTTAAACGTTCGAACCCAAGTATCAAATAACGCCCAGACAAATTATGATATTTCGAGAAATGCATTTTTTTGGCGATTTTGTGACTGATTTAGGTTTGGAATAACATTCTGATCATGATTCCAAAATATCAACCAGTTTGGTACCATAGAGCCGGAAAAAATGTTTTTTAAAGGCCGAACCCAAGTCTCAAATAAGCGCCCATAAAAAATATGATTTTTCCAGAAATGCAACTTTTTGCAGATTTTGTGACTGATTTCGGTTTTGACCAACATTCTGATTATGATTCCAAAATTTCAGCCCGTTTGGTTTCATAGAATCTGATAAAATGGCTTTAAAAGGCCGAACCCAAGTCTCAAATTAACGCCCATACAAATTATGATTTTTCTAGAAAAGTATTTTTTTGCAGATTTTGTCACTGATTTCGGTATGGAACAAGATTCTGATCATGGTCAGAATTTTCCGCCAGTTTGGTTTCATAGAGCCTGGAAAAATGTTTTTTAAAGGCCGAACCCAAGTCTCAAATAAGCGCCCATAAAAAATATGATTTTTCGAGAAATGCAACTTTTTGCAGAACTTGTGACTGATTTCGGTTTGGACCAACATTCTGTTTATGATTCCAAAACTTCAGCCCGTTTGGTTTCAGAGAACCTGATAAAATGGCTTTAAAAGTTCGAACCCAAGTCTCAAATTAACGCCCATAAAAATTATGATATTTCGAGAAATGCATTTTTTTGGCGATTTTGTGACTGATTTCGGTTTGGAATAACATTCTGATCATGATTCCAAAATATCATCCAGTTTGGTACCATAGAGCCGGAAAAAATGTTTTTTAAAGGCCGAACCCAAGTCTCAAATAAGCGCCCATAAAAAATATGATTTTTCCAGAAATGCAACTTTTTGCAGATTTTGTGACTGATTTCGGTTTGGAATAACATTCTGATCATGATTCCAAAATATCAACCAGTTTGGTACCATAGAGCCGGAAAAAATGTTTTTTAAAGGCCGAACCCAAGTCTCAAATAAGCGCCCATAAAAAATATAATTTTTCCAGAAATGCAACTTTTTGCAGATTTTGTGACTGATTTCGGTTTGGAATAACATTCTGATCATGATTCCAAAATATCAACCAGTTTGGTACCATAGAGCCGGAAAAAATGTTTTTTAAAGGCCGAACCCAAGTCTCAAATAAGCGCCCATAAAAAAATATGATTTTTCCGAAAATGCAACTTTTTGCAGATTTTGTGACTGATTTCGGTTTGGACCAACATTCTGATTATGATTCCAAAATTTCAGCCCGTTTGGTTTCATAGAACCTGATAAAATGGCTTTAAAAGTTCGAACTCAAGTCTCAAATAACGCCCATAAAAATTATGATTTTTCCAGAAATGCATTTTTTGCAGATTTTGTCACTGATTTCGGTATGGGACAAGATTCTGATCATTGTCACAATTTTCAGCCAGTTTGGTTTCATATAACCTGGAAAAATGTCTTTTCAAGTTCGAACCCGAGTCACAATTGAGTGCCAATAAAAAATATGATTTTTCCAGAAATGCAACTTTTTGCAGATTTTTTGACTGATTTCGGTTTTGACCAACATTCTGATTATGATTTCAAAATTTCAGCCCGTTTGGTTTCATAGAACCTGATAAAATGGCTTTTAAAGTTCGAACCCAAGTTTTAAATTAACGCCAATAAAAAAGACGATATTTCGAGAAATGCATTTTTTTGGCGATTTTGTGACTGATTTCGGTTTGGAATAACATTCTGATAATAATTCCCAAATGTCAACCAGTTTGGTACCATAGAGCCGGAAAAAATGTTTTTTAAAGGCCGAACCCAAGTCTCAAATAAGTGCCCATAAAAAATATGATGTTTCCAGAAATGCAACTTTTTGCAGATTTTGTGACTGATTTTGGTTTGGACCAACATTCTGATTATGATTCCAAAATTTCAGCCCGTTTGGTTTCATAGAACCTGATAAAATGGCTTTTAAAGTTCGAACCCAAGTTTTAAATTAACGCCAATAAAAAAGACGATATTTCGAGAAATGCATTTTTTTGGCGATTTTGTGACTGATTTCGGTTTGGAATAACATTCCGATCATGATTCCAATATATCAACCAGTTTGGTACCATAGAGCCAGAAAAAATGTTTTTTAAAGGCCGAACCCAAGTCTCAAATAAGCGCCCATAAAAAATATGATTTTTCGAGAAATGCAACTTTTTGCAGAACTTGTGACTGATTTCGGTTTGGACCAACATTCTGTTTATGATTCCAAAATATCAACCAGTTTGGTACCATAGAGCCGGAAAAAATGTTTTTTAAAGGCCGAACCCAAGTCTCAAATAATCGCCCATAAAAAATATGATTTTTCCAGAAATGCAACTTTTTGCAGATTTTGTGACTGATTTCGGTTTTGACCAACATTCTGATTATGATTCCAAAATTTCAGCCCGTTTGGTTTCATAGAATCTGATAAAATGGCTTTAAAAGGCCGAACCCAAGTCTCAAATTAACGCCCATACAAATTATGATTTTTCTAGAAAAGTATTTTTTTGCAGATTTTGTCACTGATTTCGGTATGGAAAAAGATTCTGATCATGGTCAGAATTTTCCGTCAGTTTGGTCTCATAGAGCCAGGAAAAATGTTTTTTAAAGGCCGAACCCAAGTCTCAAATAAGCGCCCATAAAAAATATGATTTTTCGAGAAATGCAACTTTTTGCAGAACTTGTGACTGATTTCGGTTTGGACCAACATTCTGTTTATGATTCCAAAACTTCAGCCCGTTTGGTTTCAGAGAACCTGATAAAATGGCTTTAAAAGTTCGAACCCAAGTCTCAAATTAACGCCCATAAAAATTATGATATTTCGAGAAATGCATTTTTTTGGGGATTTTGTGACTGATTTCGGTTTGGAATAACATTCTGATCATGATTCCAAAATATCAACCAGTTTGGTACCATAGAGCCGGAAAAAATGTTTTTTAAAGGCCGAACCCAAGTCTCAAATAATCGCCCATAAAAAATATGATTTTTCCAGAAATGCAACTTTTTGCAGATTTTGTGACTGATTTCGGTTTGGAATAACATTCTGATCGTGATTCCAAAATATCAACCAGTTTGGTACCATAGAGCCGGAAAAAATGTTTTTTAAAGGCCGAACCCAAGTCTCAAATAAGCGCCCATAAAAAATATGATTTTTCCAGAAATGCAACTTTTTGCAGATTTTGTGACTGATTTCGGTTGAGACAAACATTCTGATTATGATTCCAAAATTTCAGCCCGTTTGGTTTCATAGAACCTGATAAAATGGCTTTAAAAGTTCGAACCCAAGTCTCAAATAACGCCCATAAAAATTATGATATTTCGAGAAATGCATTTTTTTGCAGATTTTGTGACTGATTTCGGTTTGGAATATCATTCTGATCATGATTCCAAAATATCAACCAGTTTGGTACCATAGAGCCGGAAAAAATGTTTTTTAAAGGCCGAACCCAAGTCTCAAATAAGCGCCCATAAAAAATATGATTTTTCCAGAAATGCAACTTTTTGCAGATTTTGTGACTGATTTCGGTTTTGACCAACATTCTGATTATGATTCAAAATTTCAGCCCGTTTGGTTTCAGAGAACCTGATTAAATGGCTTTAAAAGTTCGAACCCAAGTCTCAAATTAACGCCCATACAAATTATGATATTTCGAGAAATGCATTTTTTTGCAGATTTTGTGACTGATTTCGGTTTGGAATAACATTCTGATCATGATTCCAAAATATCAACCAGTTTGGTACCATAGAGCCGGAAAAAATTTTTTTAAAGGCCGAACCCAAGTCTCAAATAAGCGCCCATAAAAAATATGATTTTTCCAGAAATGCAACATTTTGCAGATTTTGTGACTGATTTCGGTTTGGAATAACATTCTGATCATGATTCCAATATATCAACCAGTTTGGTACCATAGAGCCGGAAAAAATGTTTTTTAAAGGCCGAACCCAAGTCTCAAATAAGTGCCCATAAAAAATATGATTTTTCCAGAAATGCAACTATTTGCAGATTTTGAGACTGGTTTCGGTTTGGACCAACATTCTGATTATGATTCCAAAATTTCAGCCCGTTTGGTTTCATAGAACCTGATAAAATGGCTTTAAAAGTTCGAACCCAAGTCTCAAATAACGCCCATAAAATATATGATTTTTCCAGAAATGCATTTTTTGCAGATTTTGTCACTGATTTCGGTATGGGACAAGATTCTGATCATTGTCACAATTTTCAGCCAGTTTGGTTTCATATAGCCTGGAAAAATGTCTTTTCAAGTTCGAACCCGAGTCACAATTGAGTGCCAATAAAAAATATGATTTTTCCAGAAATGCAACTTTTTGCAGATTTTGTGACTGATTTCGGTTTTGACCAACATTCTGATTATGATTTCAAAATTTCAGCCCGTTTGGTTTCATAGAACCTGATAAAATGGCTTTTAAAGTTCGAACCCAAGTTTTAAATTAACGCCAATAAAAAAGACGATATTTCGAGAAATGCATTTTTTTGGCGATTTTGTGACTGATTTCGGTTTGGAATAACATTCTGATCATGATTCCCAAATGTCAACCAGTTTGGTACCATAGAGCCGGAAAAAATGTTTTTTAAAGGCCGAACCCAAGTCTCAAATAAGCGCCCATAAAAAATATGATTTTTCCAGAAATGCAACATTTTGCAGATTTTGTGACTGATTTCGGTTTGGAATAACATTCTGATCATGATTCCAATATATAAACCAGTTTGGTACCATAGAGCCGGAAAAAATGTTTTTTAAAGGCCGAACCCAAGTCTCAAATAAGTGCCCATAAAAAATATGATGTATCCAGAAATGCAACTTTTTGCAGATTTTGTGACTGATTTCGG
This sequence comes from Hesperophylax magnus, assembly GCA_026573805.1. Taxonomy (NCBI): domain Eukaryota; kingdom Metazoa; phylum Arthropoda; class Insecta; order Trichoptera; family Limnephilidae; genus Hesperophylax; species Hesperophylax magnus. The sequence continues at coordinate 1,115,654 of JAIUSX010000016.1, forward strand.
TTTGGACCAACATTCTGATTATGATTCCAAAATTTCAGCCCGTTTGGTTTCATAGAACCTGATAAAATGGCTTTAAACGTTCGAACCCAAGTATCAAATAACGCCCAGACAAATTATGATATTTCGAGAAATGCATTTTTTTGGCGATTTTGTGACTGATTTAGGTTTGGAATAACATTCTGATCATGATTCCAAAATATCAACCAGTTTGGTACCATAGAGCCGGAAAAAATGTTTTTTAAAGGCCGAACCCAAGTCTCAAATAAGCGCCCATAAAAAATATGATTTTTCCAGAAATGCAACTTTTTGCAGATTTTGTGACTGATTTCGGTTTTGACCAACATTCTGATTATGATTCCAAAATTTCAGCCCGTTTGGTTTCATAGAATCTGATAAAATGGCTTTAAAAGGCCGAACCCAAGTCTCAAATTAACGCCCATACAAATTATGATTTTTCTAGAAAAGTATTTTTTTGCAGATTTTGTCACTGATTTCGGTATGGAACAAGATTCTGATCATGGTCAGAATTTTCCGCCAGTTTGGTTTCATAGAGCCTGGAAAAATGTTTTTTAAAGGCCGAACCCAAGTCTCAAATGTTTGTTTACACTACGAAGTGTGTGCACGCCAAAAAATTGCTTCACTAAAATCTTTTAAATTCATAGTTTATAAATCGAAATAATCACAAAGATATCGATTAATATAAAAATGTAAAAGAGTAGTGTACTTTCAAGTAATTTAATCAATCTAAAACGCCCTCGAAATACTATTTTAAGTGATTTTAAAATCTGTGCAGTGATCAATGCTAGTTATTGTCGCAAAATAACTAACAGAATACCATACCTGTCAGTTTAAAAACTGGTAGCACTTAATATACGAACATTATCACGCTCGCTGATAAGTGGGCCGTAGCCTAGAGAATAGCGTCGATAGCGTCGCCCGTTCCGGTAGCGGTCACAGTTCTCAAGGAGCGGAGTTCGCTTCTCGGTGAAAACATTTATTATTATTTTTTATTAAATTATAGTAAGACGACCGACTCGCTAACTTTCAACGTATAACGCCATCTAGTGAGAAATGTGCACAGTACGTCCGATTTAATTCTACAAAACCGTGCAAACAAAAATACTACGATGACGGTAGCGAACTATATAGATGAACTTAAAAATGAAGTTTCCAAAATTCAAACAGTCAAGGATCAAAAAACAAAAAATACTATAGAACTCATAATAACGAAGTTGGAAGATGCAATTAAATCAGAAAATCTTTCATTACAAGACAAAATCATCAGATTACAAGAAAATATAATCAACAGTGACAGAAAATATATCAGTAATTTAGAAAACATTAAACATGATATTAGAAAAATAATCTTACCTGAAACCTATGCAGAAAAGGTAAAAAAACACGAACCAGTTGTTATCATAAAACCAAAAAAGAAGGATCAGGAAAATAATGAAACAAAGAATGAAATAAAAGACAATATTGACCCAGCAAATTTTGGAGTTACCGGCATGAGAAATTTTAAGGATGGAGGGGTTATAGTAGAATTTAAAAATGCCACAGATATTAACAAGGTTCATGATGAGGTGATAGCCAAACTGGGAGATAAATATGAGGTAAAGATTCCTCAAACAAAAAACCCATCCGTCAAAATTATTGGTTTATCTGAAAAATACAGTTTTGAAGAAATAGAGAGAAAAATAAAAACTCAAAATGAGACCATCTGTGAACAAAGCTCAAAAATAAAGGTGACATATATGAAAGAACTAAAAAACCAAAGAAATCAAACAACTTTTACTATATATGCCGACGTCGACGGAAAGACTTACGACAGAATGTTAAAAGCAGAAAAAATAAATATTGGATGGGACAGATGCAGGGTCTTTGACAATTTAAATATCATGAGATGTTTTAAATGTAATGGGTTCAACCACAAGGCTATAGATTGCAGAAACCTAAAATCTTGTCCAAAATGCGCAAAAAATCATGACGTTAAAGATTGCATGGATGAGGATATTCAGTGCATCAATTGTATAATGACAAGTAAAAGATTAGGACTGAAACTAAATTGTAGTCACTCAGCCATGAGTAAGGAATGCCCAATTTATAAAAGAAAACTTGAAGCAAAAATGAGCAGAATTTCTTTTTTATAAACAAAAGTTACGAGAAAGATGAAATTATATACTTGAACATACAAAGCATCATAGCACATTACGAAGAGGTCAAAATACTTTTAGAAGAGAAGAAACCTTTTATGCTTATGATGAGTGAAACACATGTGACTGAAGATATCCAAGATAGTGAAATTATATTTGATGATTATAATACCATCCGTTGTGACTCGCATAGCAGACATACAGGAGGAGTGATGATTCTCTTAAGTAATAAAGTTCCATATGAAGTGATATCAAATCACCAACATGAAAAACATTGTTGGATTTTAGCCATCAGCATTAAATCAGGAATCAAGAAAGGTGTATATACTGTTATTTATAGATCACCAAACACGAGTAAATGCGACTTCTTAACATATTTTCAAAGATGGAGCATGGAAAATTTGCAAGATGAAAATATTAACATCATAGTTGGAGATTTCAATATAAATGTTAAAGCAAATGCAGACATATACACAAAAAAACTGAAATCTATTATTCAAACTGCAGGTATGAAACAATTAGTTAAAGATTTCACACGAATTACTAATACCTCTAAAACATTGATTGATCTGGTTATCTCAAATAAATTTAACCTATGTGTTAATGTATTAGATAAACATAAAATTACCGACCATAATATGATTCAAATTCTATTAAATGACAGAGAAAACTACCACTCCAGTAAAGAAACACAAGTAATAACATTTAAAAATTACAAAAGATACAATAAAGAACTCTTCATTCAGACCTTAGAGACAATTGATTGGAATGAAATAAATCAAATGGAATATAACAAAAAAGCTGACCAGATGATATTAAACATTAAAAAATCCATTGATGAAGTAGTTCCAGAACAGAAGATACGTAAAGGAAACAATAATAAATGGTTCACAAAAGAACTACGCACAATGCAGCATGATAGAGATACATTTTAGAAGAGAGCACGCCTTACTAATAATACTATGGATTGGAATAACTACAAAAAAATGAGAAATAAATACTCCAAAGACATAAAAAGAACGCATAATGAGTACATAAAAAATAAAATAAAATCGGAAGAAGGGGATCCCAAAAAAATTTGGAAAAGCATTAAAGAATTAGTACATGGCGATAACAAAAACGACATAAAAATAGTAAACTTCCCAAAAGATATAAACGAAGAAAACATGGCTAATAGCTTTAATAAATATTTTATAGAAAGCATCACTCAAATTAACAAATTAATACCTAACATTGTTTTCAACCCCACAAATGATAATAACAACTCAAACAAAAAATTATTGGTCTTCAGAAAAATAACTGCAGAATATTTATTTAACATTTTAAAGAAAATTAAATCAAAAAACAGTTCAGATGGATTAACTATTAGTGTGATAAAAGATGCTTTTCCAGTAATTGGATCTACTCTATTAAATATTATTAATCAGACAATTGAAGAGGGAAAATTTCCACAGTCATGGAAACTATCTACCATTATACCGGTCCCAAAGGTTAAAAATACCAGAAAATGTGAAGAATTTCGACCAATAAACACCTTACCGAAATATGAACAGATACTTGAAGTAATAATAAAAGAACAAATATTGCAATACTTAGATGAACACAATATTTTATACCAAGAACAATCGGGATTCAGATGTAATAATTCTTGTGAAACAGCGTTAAATGTAATCGTTGAAGAATGGAAAGAAGGAATGAATAGTAATAAATTTATCTTAGCAATATTCTTGGATTTTCAAAGGGCATTCGAAACCATAGATCGAGAAATATTGATAAGAAAGCTTAAAGAAATTGGTTTCTCAACTCTAGCCATTAAATTAATAAAAGAGTATTTGAAAGACCGAATACAGGTAACAAAAATTAATAATCAATTTTCAAAACCAATGGAAAATAAATTAGGAGTACCACAGGGATCAGTCCTTGGACCTCTATTGTTCATACTCTATATTAATGACATGGTGAAAATATTTTCAAAATGCAAAGTACGACTATTTGCCGATGATACACTTATATATATAATTGGAGAAAACTATGAAGAACTAATAAATATTTTAAATAATGAACTAGATAATGTATCAAGATGGCTAAAAATAAATAAGCTTAAATTAAATACAAAAAAAACAAAATGTATGGTAATTGGTTATAAGAAGACATCCAGTGAAAGCAAAATCAAAATTGATGGTGAAATTATTGAAAATGTTACCGATATAAAATACTTAGGAGTTATAATAGATTCCAAACTCAACTTTAACAAACATGCGGAATATACCCAAAAGAAAATTGGAAAAAAGATATCTTTCTTGGGAAGAATTCGCCAAAAACTGTCCGAAAAAACTGCAATCACCATTTATAACTCCATTATTGCTCCACATTTTAATTACTGCTCAACTATCCTTTTCCTGTGTAACGACCGAGAGCAAAATAAATTTCAAATTCTCCAAAATAGGGCAATGAGAACAATACTCAGACGAAATAGATATTCAAAAGTAAATAAAATGTTAAACGAACTAAATTGGCTAACGGTGAAACAAATGTTGACCTTGAACACGATGATATTTTTACACAAAATAGTAAACAACCTGCTACCCAAATATTTTTCGAATCAAATTGTATACAACAAGGACATACACCAACATAAAACTAGGACGTGCAATGAAATCAGGCTACCAAAGAAGGACAAAGCGAATACCCAGAATAGTATATTTTATAAAGGGATGAAATACTATAACGCGCTGCCGGAAAACCTTAAGTCTGCCCCAATTGAAAAGTTTAAGATGTTGTGTAGGAGCCATATCAAGAAAGAAAAAAAAAACATAGTACATTTAAATGTAATAATTAATTAGTCATTTGTAATCTTAAATGTACAAATTACTAAAATAAAATCAATAAATAAAAATAAAAAAATAAAATAAGCGCCCATAAAAAATATGATTTTTCGAGAAATGCAACTTTTTGCAGAACTTGTGACTGATTTCGGTTTGGACCAACATTCTGTTTATGATTCCAAAACTTCAGCCCGTTTGGTTTCAGAGAACCTGATAAAATGGCTTTAAAAGTTCGAACCCAAGTCTCAAATTAACGCCCATAAAAATTATGATATTTCGAGAAATGCATTTTTTTGGCGATTTTGTGACTGATTTCGGTTTGGAATAACATTCTGATCATGATTCCAAAATATCATCCAGTTTGGTACCATAGAGCCGGAAAAAATGTTTTTTAAAGGCCGAACCCAAGTCTCAAATAAGCGCCCATAAAAAATATGATTTTTCCAGAAATGCAACTTTTTGCAGATTTTGTGACTGATTTCGGTTTGGAATAACATTCTGATCATGATTCCAAAATATCAACCAGTTTGGTACCATAGAGCCGGAAAAAATGTTTTTTAAAGGCCGAACCCAAGTCTCAAATAAGCGCCCATAAAAAATATAATTTTTCCAGAAATGCAACTTTTTGCAGATTTTGTGACTGATTTCGGTTTGGAATAACATTCTGATCATGATTCCAAAATATCAACCAGTTTGGTACCATAGAGCCGGAAAAAATGTTTTTTAAAGGCCGAACCCAAGTCTCAAATAAGCGCCCATAAAAAAATATGATTTTTCCGAAAATGCAACTTTTTGCAGATTTTGTGACTGATTTCGGTTTGGACCAACATTCTGATTATGATTCCAAAATTTCAGCCCGTTTGGTTTCATAGAACCTGATAAAATGGCTTTAAAAGTTCGAACTCAAGTCTCAAATAACGCCCATAAAAATTATGATTTTTCCAGAAATGCATTTTTTGCAGATTTTGTCACTGATTTCGGTATGGGACAAGATTCTGATCATTGTCACAATTTTCAGCCAGTTTGGTTTCATATAACCTGGAAAAATGTCTTTTCAAGTTCGAACCCGAGTCACAATTGAGTGCCAATAAAAAATATGATTTTTCCAGAAATGCAACTTTTTGCAGATTTTTTGACTGATTTCGGTTTTGACCAACATTCTGATTATGATTTCAAAATTTCAGCCCGTTTGGTTTCATAGAACCTGATAAAATGGCTTTTAAAGTTCGAACCCAAGTTTTAAATTAACGCCAATAAAAAAGACGATATTTCGAGAAATGCATTTTTTTGGCGATTTTGTGACTGATTTCGGTTTGGAATAACATTCTGATAATAATTCCCAAATGTCAACCAGTTTGGTACCATAGAGCCGGAAAAAATGTTTTTTAAAGGCCGAACCCAAGTCTCAAATAAGTGCCCATAAAAAATATGATGTTTCCAGAAATGCAACTTTTTGCAGATTTTGTGACTGATTTTGGTTTGGACCAACATTCTGATTATGATTCCAAAATTTCAGCCCGTTTGGTTTCATAGAACCTGATAAAATGGCTTTTAAAGTTCGAACCCAAGTTTTAAATTAACGCCAATAAAAAAGACGATATTTCGAGAAATGCATTTTTTTGGCGATTTTGTGACTGATTTCGGTTTGGAATAACATTCCGATCATGATTCCAATATATCAACCAGTTTGGTACCATAGAGCCAGAAAAAATGTTTTTTAAAGGCCGAACCCAAGTCTCAAATAAGCGCCCATAAAAAATATGATTTTTCGAGAAATGCAACTTTTTGCAGAACTTGTGACTGATTTCGGTTTGGACCAACATTCTGTTTATGATTCCAAAATATCAACCAGTTTGGTACCATAGAGCCGGAAAAAATGTTTTTTAAAGGCCGAACCCAAGTCTCAAATAATCGCCCATAAAAAATATGATTTTTCCAGAAATGCAACTTTTTGCAGATTTTGTGACTGATTTCGGTTTTGACCAACATTCTGATTATGATTCCAAAATTTCAGCCCGTTTGGTTTCATAGAATCTGATAAAATGGCTTTAAAAGGCCGAACCCAAGTCTCAAATTAACGCCCATACAAATTATGATTTTTCTAGAAAAGTATTTTTTTGCAGATTTTGTCACTGATTTCGGTATGGAAAAAGATTCTGATCATGGTCAGAATTTTCCGTCAGTTTGGTCTCATAGAGCCAGGAAAAATGTTTTTTAAAGGCCGAACCCAAGTCTCAAATAAGCGCCCATAAAAAATATGATTTTTCGAGAAATGCAACTTTTTGCAGAACTTGTGACTGATTTCGGTTTGGACCAACATTCTGTTTATGATTCCAAAACTTCAGCCCGTTTGGTTTCAGAGAACCTGATAAAATGGCTTTAAAAGTTCGAACCCAAGTCTCAAATTAACGCCCATAAAAATTATGATATTTCGAGAAATGCATTTTTTTGGGGATTTTGTGACTGATTTCGGTTTGGAATAACATTCTGATCATGATTCCAAAATATCAACCAGTTTGGTACCATAGAGCCGGAAAAAATGTTTTTTAAAGGCCGAACCCAAGTCTCAAATAATCGCCCATAAAAAATATGATTTTTCCAGAAATGCAACTTTTTGCAGATTTTGTGACTGATTTCGGTTTGGAATAACATTCTGATCGTGATTCCAAAATATCAACCAGTTTGGTACCATAGAGCCGGAAAAAATGTTTTTTAAAGGCCGAACCCAAGTCTCAAATAAGCGCCCATAAAAAATATGATTTTTCCAGAAATGCAACTTTTTGCAGATTTTGTGACTGATTTCGGTTGAGACAAACATTCTGATTATGATTCCAAAATTTCAGCCCGTTTGGTTTCATAGAACCTGATAAAATGGCTTTAAAAGTTCGAACCCAAGTCTCAAATAACGCCCATAAAAATTATGATATTTCGAGAAATGCATTTTTTTGCAGATTTTGTGACTGATTTCGGTTTGGAATATCATTCTGATCATGATTCCAAAATATCAACCAGTTTGGTACCATAGAGCCGGAAAAAATGTTTTTTAAAGGCCGAACCCAAGTCTCAAATAAGCGCCCATAAAAAATATGATTTTTCCAGAAATGCAACTTTTTGCAGATTTTGTGACTGATTTCGGTTTTGACCAACATTCTGATTATGATTCAAAATTTCAGCCCGTTTGGTTTCAGAGAACCTGATAAAATGGCTTTAAAAGTTCGAACCCAAGTCTCAAATTAACGCCCATACAAATTATGATATTTCGAGAAATGCATTTTTTTGCAGATTTTGTGACTGATTTCGGTTTGGAATAACATTCTGATCATGATTCCAAAATATCAACCAGTTTGGTACCATAGAGCCGGAAAAAATGTTTTTTAAAGGCCGAACCCAAGTCTCAAATAAGTGCCCATAAAAAATATGATGTTTCCAGAAATGCAACTTTTTGCAGATTTTGTGACTGATTTCGGTTTGGACCAACATTCTGATTATGATTCCAAAATTTCAGCCCGTTTGGTTTCATAGAACCTGATAAAATGGCTTTAAACGTTCGAACCCAAGTATCAAATAACGCCCATACAAATTATGATATTTCGAGAAATGCATTTTTTTGGCGATTTTGTGACTGATTTAGGTTTGGAATAACATTCTGATCATGATTCCAAAATATCAACCAGTTTGGTACCATAGAGCCAGAAAAAATGTTTTTTAAAGGCCGAACCCAAGTCTCAAATAAGCGCCCATAAAAAATATGATTTTTCCAGAAATGCAACTTTTTGCAGATTTTGTGACTGATTTCGGTTTTGACCAACATTCTGATTATGATTCCAAAATTTCAGCCCGTTTGGTTTCATAGAATCTGATAAAATGGCTTTAAAAGGCCGAACCCAAGTCTCAAATTAACGCCCATACAAATTATGATTTTTCTAGAAAAGTATTTTTTTGCAGATTTTGTCACTGATTTCGGTATGGAACAAGATTCTGATCATGGTCAGAATTTTCCACCAGTTTGGTTTCATAGAGCCTGGAAAAATGTTTTTTAAAGGCCGAACCCAAGTCTCAAATAAGCCCATAAAAAATATGATTTTTCGAGAAATGCAACTTTTTGCAGAACTTGTGACTGATTTCGGTTTGGACCAACATTCTGTTTATGATTCCAAAACTTCAGCCCGTTTGGTTTCAGAAAACCTGATAAAATGGCTTTAAAAGTTCGAACCCAAGTCTCAAATTAACGCCCATAAAAATTATGATATTTCGAGAAATGCATTTTTTTGGCGATTTTGTGACTGATTTCGGTTTGGAATAACATTCTGATCATGATTCCAAAATATCATCCAGTTTGGTACCATAGAGCCGGAAAAAATGTTTTTTAAAGGCCGAACCCAAGTCTCAAATAAGCGCCCATAAAAAATATAATTTTTCCAGAAATGCAACTTTTTGCAGATTTTGTGACTGATTTCGGTTTGGAATAACATTCTGATCATGATTCCAAAATATCAACCAGTTTGGTACGATAGAGTCGGAAAAAATGTTTTTTAAAGGCCGAACCCAAGTCTCAAATAAGTGCCCATAAAAAATATGATTTTTCCAGAAATGCAACTTTTTGCAGATTTTGTGACTGATTTCGGTTTGGACCAACATTCTGATTATGATTCCAAAATTTCAGCCCGTTTGGTTTCATAGAACCTGATAAAATGGCTTTTAAAGTTCGAACCCAAGTTTTAAATTAACGCCAATAAAAAAGACGATATTTCGAGAAATGCATTTTTTTGGCGATTTTGTGACTGATTTCGGTTTGGAATAACATTCCGATCATGATTCCAATATATCAACCAGTTTGGTACCATAGAGCCAGAAAAAATGTTTTTTAAAGGCCGAACCCAAGTCTCAAATAAGTGCCCATAAAAAATATGATTTTTCCAGAAATGCAACTTTTTGCAGATTTTGTAACTGATTTCGGTTTTGACCAACATTCTGATTATGATTCAAAATTTCAGCCCGTTTGGTTTCAGAGAACCTGATAAAATGGCTTTAAAAGTTCGAACCCAAGTCTCAAATTAACGCCCATAAAAATTATGATTTTTCCAGAAATGCAACTTTTTGCAGATTTTGTAACTGATTTCGGTTTTGACCAACATTCTGATTATGATTCAAAATTTCAGCCCGTTTGGTTTCAGAGAAGCTGATTAAATGGCTTTAAAAGGTCGAACCCAAGTCTCAAATTAACGCCCATACAAATTATGATATTTCGAGAAATGCATTTTTTTGCAGATTTTGTGACTGATTTCGGTTTGGAATAACATTCTGATCATGATTCCAAAATATCAACCAGTTTGGTACCATAGAGCCGGAAAAAATGTTTTTTAAAGGCCGAACCCAAGTCTCAAATAAGTGCCCATAAAAAATATGATGTTTCCAGAAATGCAACTTTTTGCAGATTTTGTGACTGATTTCGGTTTGGACCAACATTCTGATTATGATTCCAAAATTTCAGCCCGTTTGGTTTCATAGAACCTGATAAAATGGCTTTAAACGTTCGAACCCAAGTATCAAATAACGCCCATACAAATTATGATATTTCGAGAAATGCATTTTTTTGGCGATTTTGTGACTGATTTAGGTTTGGAATAACATTCTGATCATGATTCCAAAATATCAACCAGTTTGGTAACATAGAGCCGGAAAAAATGTTTTTTAAAGGCCGAACCCAAGTCTCAAATAAGCGCCCATAAAAAATATGATTTTTCCAGAAATGCAACTTTTTGCAGATTTTGTGACTGATTTCGGTTTTGACCAACATTCTGATTATGATTCCAAAATTTCAGCCCGTTTGGTTTCATAGAATCTGATAAAATGGCTTTAAAAGGCCGAACCCAAGTCTCAAATTAACGCCCATACAAATTATGATTTTTCTAGAAAAGTATTTTTTTGCAGATTTTGTCACTGATTTCGGTATGGAACAAGATTCTGATCATGGTCAGAATTTTCCGCCAGTTTGGTTTCATAGAGCCTGGAAAAATGTTTTTTAAAGGCCGAACCCAAGTCTCAAATAAGCGCCCATAAAAAATATGATTTTTCGAGAAATGCAACTTTTTGCAGAACTTGTGACTGATTTCGGTTTGGACCAACATTCTGTTTATGATTCCAAAACTTCAGCCCGTTTGGTTTCATAGAATCTGATAAAATGGCTTTAAAAGGCCGAACCCAAGTCTCAAATTAACGCCCATACAAATTATGATTTTTCTAGAAAAGTATTTTTTTGCAGATTTTGTCACTGATTTCGGTATGGAACAAGATTCTGATCATGGTCAGAATTTTCCGCCAGTTTGGTTTCATAGAGCCTGGAAAAATGTTTTTTAAAGGCCGAACCCAAGTCTCAAATAAGCGCCCATAAAAAATATGATTTTTCGAGAAATGCAACTTTTTGCAGAACTTGTGACTGATTTCGGTTTGGACCAACATTCTGTTTATGATTCCAAAACTTCAGCCCGTTTGGTTTCATAGAACCTGATAAAATGGCTTTTAAAGTTCGAACCCAAGTTTTAAATTAACGCCAATAAAAAAGACGATATTTCGAGAAATGCATTTTTTTTGGCGATTTTGTGACTGATTTCGGTTTGGAATAACATTCTGATAATGATTCCCAAATGTCAACCAGTTTGGTACCATAGAGCCGGAAAAAATGTTTTTTAAAGGCCGAACCCAAGTCTCAAATAAGTGCCCATAAAAAATATGATTTTTCCAGAAATGCAACTTTTTGCAGATTTTGTAACTGATTTCGGTTTTGACCAACATTCTGATTATGATTCAAAATTTCAGCCCGTTTGGTTTCATAGAACCTGATTAAATGGCTTTAAAAGTTCGAACCCAAGTCTCAAATTAACGCCCATACAAATTATGATATTTCGAGAAATGGATTTTTTTGCAGATTTTGTGACTGATTTCGGTTTGGAATAACATTCTGATCATGATTCCGAAATATCAACCAGTTTGGTACCATAGAGCCGGAAAAAATGTTTTTTAAAGGCCGAACCCAAGTCTCAAATAAGCGCCCATAAAAAATATGATTTTTCCAGAAATGCAACTTTTTGCAGATTTTGTGACTGATTTCGGTTTGGAATAACATTCTGATCATGATTCCAAAATATCAACCAGTTTGGTACCATAGAGCCGGAAAAAATGTTTTTTAAAGGCCGAACCCAAGTCTCAAATAAGCGCCCATAAAAAATATAATTTTTCCAGAAATGCAACTTTTTGCAGATTTTGTGACTGATTTCGGTTTGGAATAACATTCTGATCATGATTCCAAAATATCAACCAGTTTGGTACCATAGAGCCGGAAAAAATGTTTTTTAAAGGCCGAACCCAAGTCTCAAATAAGCGCCCATAAAAAAATATGATTTTTCCGAAAATGCAACTTTTTGCAGATTTTGTGACTGATTTCGGTTTGGACCAACATTCTGATTATGATTCCAAAATTTCAGCCCGTTTGGTTTCATAGAACCTGATAAAATGGCTTTAAAAGTTCGAACCCAAGTCTCAAATAACGCCCATAAAAATTATGATTTTTCCAGAAATGCATTTTTTGCAGATTTTGTCACTGATTTCGGTATGGGACAAGATTCTGATCATTGTCACAATTTTCAGCCAGTTTGGTTTCATATAACCTGGAAAAATGTCTTTTCAAGTTCGAACCCGAGTCACAATTGAGTGCCAATAAAAAATATGATTTTTCCAGAAATGCAACTTTTTGCAGATTTTTTGACTGATTTCGGTTGAGACAAACATTCTGATTATGATTCCAAATTTTCAGCCCGTTTGGTTTCATAGAACCTGATAAAATGGCTTTAAAAGTTCGAACCCAAGTCTCAAATAACGCCCATAAAAATTATGATTTTTCCAGAAATGCATTTTTTGCAGATTTTGTCACTGATTTCGGTATGGGACAAGATTCTGATCATTGTCACAATTTTCAGCCAGTTTGGTTTCATATAACCTGGAAAAATGTCTTTTCAAGTTCGAACCCGAGTCACAATTGAGTGCCAATAAAAAATATGATTTTTCCAGAAATGCAACTTTTTGCAGATTTTTTGACTGATTTCGGTTTGGACCAACATTCTGATTATGATTCCAAAATTTCAGCCCGTTTGGTTTCATAGAACCTGATAAAATGGCTTTAAAAGTTCGAACCCAAGTCTCAAATAACGCCCATAAAAATTATGATTTTTCCAGAAATGCATTTTTTGCAGATTTTGTCACTGATTTCGGTATGGGACAAGATTCTGATCATTGTCACAATTTTCAGCCAGTTTGGTTTCATATAACCTGGAAAAATGTCTTTTCAAGTTCGAACCCGAGTCACAATTGAGTGCCAATAAAAAATATGATTTTTCCAGAAATGCAACTTTTTGCAGATTTTTTGACTGATTTCGGTTGAGACAAACATTCTGATTATGATTCCAAATTTTCAGCCCGTTTGGTTTCATAGAACCTGATAAAATGGCTTTAAAAGTTCGAACCCAAGTCTCAAATAACGCCCATAAAAATTATGATTTTTCCAGAAATGCATTTTTTGCAGATTTTGTCACTGATTTCGGTATGGGACAAGATTCTGATCATTGTCACAATTTTCAGCCAGTTTGGTTTCATATAACCTGGAAAAATGTCTTTTCAAGTTCGAACCCTAGTCTCAAATAAGTGCCCATAAAAAATATGATGTTTCCAGAAATGCAACTTTTTGCAGATTTTGTGACTGATTTCGGTTTGGACCAACATTCTGATTATGATTCCAAAATTTCAGCCCGTTTGGTTTCATAGAACCTGATAAAATGGCTTTAAACGTTCGAACCCAAGTATCAAATAACGCCCATACAAATTATGATATTTCGAGAAATGCATTTTTTTGGCGATTTTGTGACTGATTTAGGTTTGGAATAACATTCTGATCATGATTCCAAAATATCAACCAGTTTGGTACCATAGAGCCGGAAAAAATGTTTTTTAAAGGCCGAACCCAAGTCTCAAATAAGCGCCCATAAAAAATATGATTTTTCCAGAAATGCAACTTTTTGCAGATTTTGTGACTGATTTCGGTTTTGACCAACATTCTGATTATGATTCCAAAATTTCAGCCCGTTTGGTTTCATAGAATCTGATAAAATGGCTTTAAAAGGCCGAACCCAAGTCTCAAATTAACGCCCATACAAATTATGATTTTTCTAGAAAAGTATTTTTTTGCAGATTTTGTCACTGATTTCGGTATGGAACAAGATTCTGATCATGGTCAGAATTTTCCACCAGTTTGGTTTCATAGAGCCTGGAAAAATCTTTTTTAAAGGCCGAACCCAAGTCTCAAATAAGCCCATAAAAAATATGATTTTTCGAGAAATGCAACTTTTTGCAGAACTTGTGACAGATTTCGGTTTGGACCAACATTCTGTTTATGATTCCAAAACTTCAGCCCGTTTGGTTTCAGAAAACCTGATAAAATGGCTTTAAAAGTTCGAACCCAAGTCTCAAATTAACGCCCATAAAAATTATGATATTTCGAGAAATGCATTTTTTTGGCGATTTTGTGACTGATTTTGGTTTGGAATAACATTCTGATCATGATTCCAAAATATCATCCAGTTTGGTACCATAGAGCCGGAAAAAATGTTTTTTAAAGGCCGAACCCAAGTCTCAAATAAGCGCCCATAAAAAATATGATTTTTCCAGAAATGCAACTTTTTGCAGATTTTGTGACTGATTTCGGTTTGGAATAACATTCTTATCATGATTCCAAAATATCAACCAGTTTGGTACCATAGAGCCGGAAAAAATGTTTTTTAAAGGCCGAACCCAAGTCTCAAATAAGCGCCCATAAAAAATATAATTTTTCCAGAAATGCAACTTTTTGCAGATTTTGTGACTGATTTCGGTTTGGAATAACATTCTGATCATGATTCCAAAATATCAACCAGTTTGGTACGATAGAGTCGGAAAAAATGTTTTTTAAAGGCCGAACCCAAGTCTCAAATAAGCGCCCATAAAAAAATATGATTTTTCCGAAAATGCAACTTTTTGCAGATTTTGTGACTGATTTCGGTTTGGACCAACATTCTGATTATGATTCCAAAATTTCAGCCCGTTTGGTTTCATAGAACCTGATAAAATGGCTTTAAAAGTTCGAACCCAAGTCTCAAATAACGCCCATAAAAATTATGATTTTTCCAGAAATGCATTTTTTGCAGATTTTGTCACTGATTTCGGTATGGGACAAGATTCTGATCATTGTCACAATTTTCAGCCAGTTTGGTTTCATATAACCTGGAAAAATGTCTTTTCGAGTTAGAACCCGAGTCACAATTGAGTGCCAATAAAAAATATGATTTTTCCAGAAATGCAACTTTTTGCAGATTTTTTGACTGATTTCGGTTTTGACCAACATTCTGATTATGATTTCAAAATTTCAGCCCGTTTGGTTTCATAGAACCTGATAAAATGGCTTTAAACGTTCGAACCCAAGTATCAAATAACGCCCATACAAATTATGATATTTCGAGAAATGCATTTTTTTGCAGATTTTGTGACTGATTTCGGTTTGGAATAACATTCTGATCATGATTCCAAAATATCAACCAGTTTGGTACCATAGAGCCGGAAAAAATGATTTTTAAAGGCCGAACCCAAGTCTCAAATAAGTGCCCATAAAAAATATGAAGATTTCCAGAAATGCAACTTTTTGCAGATTTTGTGACTGATTTCGGTTTGGACCAACATTCTGATTATGATTCCAAAATTTCAGCCCGTTTGGTTTCATAGAACCTGATAAAATGGCTTTTAAAGTTCGAACCCAAGTTTTAAATTAACGCCAATAAAAAAGACGATATTTCGAGAAATGCATTTTTTTTGGCGATTTTGTGACTGATTTCGGTTTGGAATAACATTCTGATAATGATTCCCAAATGTCAACCAGTTTGGTACCATAGAGCCGGAAAAAATGTTTTTTAAAGGCCGAACCCAAGTCTCAAATAATCGCCCATAAAAAATATGATTTTTCCAGAAATGCAACTTTTTGCAGATTTTGTGACTGATTTCGGTTTGGAATAACATTCTGATCGTGATTCCAAAATATCAACCAGTTTGGTACCATAGAGCCGGAAAAAATGTTTTTTAAAGGCCGAACCCAAGTCTCAAATAAGCGCCCATAAAAAATATGATTTTTCCAGAAATGCAACTTTTTGCAGATTTTGTGACTGATTTCGGTTGAGACAAACATTCTGATTATGATTCCAAAATTTCAGCCCGTTTGGTTTCATAGAACCTGATAAAATGGCTTTAAAAGTTCGAACCCAAGTCTCAAATAACGCCCATAAAAATTATGATATTTCGAGAAATGCATTTTTTTGCAGATTTTGTGACTGATTTCGGTTTGGAATATCATTCTGATCATGATTCCAAAATATCAACCAGTTTGGTACCATAGAGCCGGAAAAAATGTTTTTTAAAGGCCGAACCCAAGTCTCAAATAAGCGCCCATAAAAAATATGATTTTTCCAGAAATGCAACTTTTTGCAGATTTTGTGACTGATTTCGGTTTTGACCAACATTCTGATTATGATTCAAAATTTCAGCCCGTTTGGTTTCAGAGAACCTGATTAAATGGCTTTAAAAGTTCGAACCCAAGTCTCAAATTAACGCCCATACAAATTATGATATTTCGAGAAATGCATTTTTTTGCAGATTTTGTGACTGATTTCGGTTTGGAATAACATTCTGATCATGATTCCAAAATATCAACCAGTTTGGTACCATAGAGCCGGAAAAAATGTTTTTTAAAGGCCGAACCCAAGTCTCAAATAAGCGCCCATAAAAAATATGATTTTTCCAGAAATGCAACATTTTGCAGATTTTGTGACTGATTTCGGTTTGGAATAATATTCTGATCATGATTCCAATATATCAACCAGTTTGGTACCATAGAGCCGGAAAAAATGTTTTTTAAAGGCCGAACCCAAGTCTCAAATAAGTGCCCATAAAAAATATGATTTTTCCAGAAATGCAACTATTTGCAGATTTTGAGACTGGTTTCGGTTTGGACCAACATTCTGATTATGATTCCAAAATTTCAGCCCGTTTGGTTTCATAGAACCTGATAAAATGGCTTTAAAAGTTCGAACCCAAGTCTCAAATAACGCCCATAAAATATATGATTTTTCCAGAAATGCATTTTTTGCAGATTTTGTCACTGATTTCGGTATGGGACAAGATTCTGATCATTGTCACAATTTTCAGCCAGTTTGGTTTCATATAGCCTGGAAAAATGTCTTTTCAAGTTCGAACCCGAGTCACAATTGAGTGCCAATAAAAAATATGATTTTTCCAGAAATGCAACTTTTTGCAGATTTTGTGACTGATTTCGGTTTTGACCAACATTCTGATTATGATTTCAAAATTTCAGCCCGTTTGGTTTCATAGAACCTGATAAAATGGCTTTTAAAGTTCGAACCCAAGTTTTAAATTAACGCCAATAAAAAAGACGATATTTCGAGAAATGCATTTTTTTGGCGATTTTGTGACTGATTTCGGTTTGGAATAACATTCTGATCATGATTCCCAAATGTCAACCAGTTTGGTACCATAGAGCCGGAAAAAATGTTTTTTAAAGGCCGAACCCAAGTCTCAAATAAGCGCCCATAAAAAATATGATTTTTCCAGAAATGCAACATTTTGCAGATTTTGTGACTGATTTCGGTTTGGAATAACATTCTGATCATGATTCCAATATATAAACCAGTTTGGTACCATAGAGCCGGAAAAAATGTTTTTTAAAGGCCGAACCCAAGTCTCAAATAAGTGCCCATAAAAAATATGATGTTTCCAGAAATGCAACTTTTTGCAGATTTTGTGACTGATTTCGGTTTGGACCAACATTCTGATTATGATTCCAAAATTTCAGCCCGTTTGGTTTCATAGAACCTGATAAAATGGCTTTAAACGTTCGAACCCAAGTATCAAATAACGCCCAGACAAATTATGATATTTCGAGAAATGCATTTTTTTGGCGATTTTGTGACTGATTTAGGTTTGGAATAACATTCTGATCATGATTCCAAAATATCAACCAGTTTGGTACCATAGAGCCGGAAAAAATGTTTTTTAAAGGCCGAACCCAAGTCTCAAATAAGCGCCCATAAAAAATATGATTTTTCCAGAAATGCAACTTTTTGCAGATTTTGTGACTGATTTCGGTTTTGACCAACATTCTGATTATGATTCCAAAATTTCAGCCCGTTTGGTTTCATAGAATCTGATAAAATGGCTTTAAAAGGCCGAACCCAAGTCTCAAATTAACGCCCATACAAATTATGATTTTTCTAGAAAAGTATTTTTTTGCAGATTTTGTCACTGATTTCGGTATGGAACAAGATTCTGATCATGGTCAGAATTTTCCGCCAGTTTGGTTTCATAGAGCCTGGAAAAATGTTTTTTAAAGGCCGAACCCAAGTCTCAAATAAGCGCCCATAAAAAATATGATTTTTCGAGAAATGCAACTTTTTGCAGAACTTGTGACTGATTTCGGTTTGGACCAACATTCTGTTTATGATTCCAAAACTTCAGCCCGTTTGGTTTCAGAGAACCTGATAAAATGGCTTTAAAAGTTCGAACCCAAGTCTCAAATTAACGCCCATAAAAATTATGATATTTCGAGAAATGCATTTTTTTGGCGATTTTGTGACTGATTTCGGTTTGGAATAACATTCTGATCATGATTCCAAAATATCATCCAGTTTGGTACCATAGAGCCGGAAAAAATGTTTTTTAAAGGCCGAACCCAAGTCTCAAATAAGCGCCCATAAAAAATATGATTTTTCCAGAAATGCAACTTTTTGCAGATTTTGTGACTGATTTCGGTTTGGAATAACATTCTGATCATGATTCCAAAATATCAACCAGTTTGGTACCATAGAGCCGGAAAAAATGTTTTTTAAAGGCCGAACCCAAGTCTCAAATAAGCGCCCATAAAAAATATAATTTTTCCAGAAATGCAACTTTTTGCAGATTTTGTGACTGATTTCGGTTTGGAATAACATTCTGATCATGATTCCAAAATATCAACCAGTTTGGTACCATAGAGCCGGAAAAAATGTTTTTTAAAGGCCGAACCCAAGTCTCAAATAAGCGCCCATAAAAAAATATGATTTTTCCGAAAATGCAACTTTTTGCAGATTTTGTGACTGATTTCGGTTTGGACCAACATTCTGATTATGATTCCAAAATTTCAGCCCGTTTGGTTTCATAGAACCTGATAAAATGGCTTTAAAAGTTCGAACTCAAGTCTCAAATAACGCCCATAAAAATTATGATTTTTCCAGAAATGCATTTTTTGCAGATTTTGTCACTGATTTCGGTATGGGACAAGATTCTGATCATTGTCACAATTTTCAGCCAGTTTGGTTTCATATAACCTGGAAAAATGTCTTTTTAAGTTCGAACCCGAGTCACAATTGAGTGCCAATAAAAAATATGATTTTTCCAGAAATGCAACTTTTTGCAGATTTTTTGACTGATTTCGGTTTTGACCAACATTCTGATTATGATTTCAAAATTTCAGCCCGTTTGGTTTCATAGAACCTGATAAAATGGCTTTTAAAGTTCGAACCCAAGTTTTAAATTAACGCCAATAAAAAAGACGATATTTCGAGAAATGCATTTTTTGGCGATTTTGTGACTGATTTCGGTTTGGAATAACATTCTGATAATAATTCCCAAATGTCAACCAGTTTGGTACCATAGAGCCGGAAAAAATGTTTTTTAAAGGCCGAACCCAAGTCTCAAATAAGTGCCCATAAAAAATATGATGTTTCCAGAAATGCAACTTTTTGCAGATTTTGTGACTGATTTTGGTTTGGACCAACATTCTGATTATGATTCCAAAATTTCAGCCCGTTTGGTTTCATAGAACCTGATAAAATGGCTTTAAAAGTTCGAACCCAAGTCTCAAATAACGCCCATAAAAATTATGATTTTTCCAGAAATGCATTTTTTGCAGATTTTGTCACTGATTTCGGTATGGGACAAGATTCTGATCATTGTCACAATTTTCAGCCAGTTTGGTTTCATATAACCTGGAAAAATGTCTTTTCAAGTTCGAACCCGAGTCACAATTGAGTGCCAATAAAAAATATGATTTTTCCAGAAATGCAACTTTTTGCAGATTTTTTGACTGATTTCGGTTGAGACAAACATTCTGATTATGATTCCAAATTTTCAGCCCGTTTGGTTTCATAGAACCTGATAAAATGGCTTTAAAAGTTCGAACCCAAGTCTCAAATAACGCCCATAAAAATTATGATATTTCGAGAAATGCATTTTTTTGCAGATTTTGTGACTGATTTCGGTTTGGAATATCATTCTGATCATGATTCCAAAATATCAACCAGTTTGGTACCATAGAGCCGGAAAAAATGTTTTTTAAAGGCCGAACCCAAGTCTCAAATAAGCGCCCATAAAAAATATGATTTTTCCAGAAATGCAACTTTTTGCAGATTTTGTGACTGATTTCGGTTTTGACCAACATTCTGATTATGATTCAAAATTTCAGCCCGTTTGGTTTCAGAGAACCTGATAAAATGGCTTTAAAAGTTCGAACCCAAGTCTCAAATTAACGCCCATACAAATTATGATATTTCGAGAAATGCATTTTTTTGCAGATTTTGTGACTGATTTCGGTTTGGAATAACATTCTGATCATGATTCCAAAATATCAACCAGTTTGGTACCATAGAGCCGGAAAAAATGTTTTTTAAAGGCCGAACCCAAGTCTCAAATAAGTGCCCATAAAAAATATGATGTTTCCAGAAATGCAACTTTTTGCAGATTTTGTGACTGATTTCGGTTTGGACCAACATTCTGATTATGATTCCAAAATTTCAGCCCGTTTGGTTTCATAGAACCTGATAAAATGGCTTTAAACGTTCGAACCCAAGTATCAAATAACGCCCATACAAATTATGATATTTCGAGAAATGCATTTTTTTGGCGATTTTGTGACTGATTTAGGTTTGGAATAACATTCTGATCATGATTCCAAAATATCAACCAGTTTGGTACCATAGAGCCGGAAAAAATGTTTTTTAAAGGCCGAACCCAAGTCTCAAATAAGCGCCCATAAAAAATATGATTTTTCCAGAAATGCAACTTTTTGCAGATTTTGTGACTGATTTCGGTTTTGACCAACATTCTGATTATGATTCCAAAATTTCAGCCCGTTTGGTTTCATAGAATCTGATAAAATGGCTTTAAAAGGCCGAACCCAAGTCTCAAATTAACGCCCATACAAATTATGATTTTTCTAGAAAAGTATTTTTTTGCAGATTTTGTCACTGATTTCGGTATGGAACAAGATTCTGATCATGGTCAGAATTTTCCACCAGTTTGGTTTCATAGAGCCTGGAAAAATCTTTTTTAAAGGCCGAACCCAAGTCTCAAATAAGCCCATAAAAAATATGATTTTTCGAGAAATGCAACTTTTTGCAGAACTTGTGACTGATTTCGGTTTGGACCAACATTCTGTTTATGATTCCAAAACTTCAGCCCGTTTGGTTTCAGAAAACCTGATAAAATGGCTTTAAAAGTTCGAACCCAAGTCTCAAATTAACGCCCATAAAAATTATGATATTTCGAGAAATGCATTTTTTTGGCGATTTTGTGACTGATTTTGGTTTGGAATAACATTCTGATCATGATTCCAAAATATCATCCAGTTTGGTACCATAGAGCCGGAAAAAATGTTTTTTAAAGGCCGAACCCAAGTCTCAAATAAGCGCCCATAAAAAATATGATTTTTCCAGAAATGCAACTTTTTGCAGATTTTGTGACTGATTTCGGTTTGGAATAACATTCTTATCATGATTCCAAAATATCAACCAGTTTGGTACCATAGAGCCGGAAAAAATGTTTTTTAAAGGCCGAACCCAAGTCTCAAATAAGCGCCCATAAAAAATATAATTTTTCCAGAAATGCAACTTTTTGCAGATTTTGTGACTGATTTCGGTTTGGAATAACATTCTGATCATGATTCCAAAATATCAACCAGTTTGGTACGATAGAGTCGGAAAAAATGTTTTTTAAAGGCCGAACCCAAGTCTCAAATAAGCGCCCATAAAAAAATATGATTTTTCCGAAAATGCAACTTTTTGCAGATTTTGTGACTGATTTCGGTTTGGACCAACATTCTGATTATGATTCCAAAATTTCAGCCCGTTTGGTTTCATAGAACCTGATAAAATGGCTTTAAAAGTTCGAACCCAAGTCTCAAATAACGCCCATAAAAATTATGATTTTTCCAGAAATGCATTTTTTGCAGATTTTGTCACTGATTTCGGTATGGGACAAGATTCTGATCATTGTCACAATTTTCAGCCAGTTTGGTTTCATATAACCTGGAAAAATGTCTTTTCGAGTTAGAACCCGAGTCACAATTGAGTGCCAATAAAAAATATGATTTTTCCAGAAATGCAACTTTTTGCAGATTTTTTGACTGATTTCGGTTTTGACCAACATTCTGATTATGATTTCAAAATTTCAGCCCGTTTGGTTTCATAGAACCTGATAAAATGGCTTTAAACGTTCGAACCCAAGTATCAAATAACGCCCATACAAATTATGATATTTCGAGAAATGCATTTTTTTGCAGATTTTGTGACTGATTTCGGTTTGGAATATCATTCTGATCATGATTCCAAAATATCAACCAGTTTGGTACCATAGAGCCGGAAAAAATGTTTTTTAAAGGCCGAACCCAAGTCTCAAATAAGCGCCCATAAAAAATATGATTTTTCCAGAAATGCAACTTTTTGCAGATTTTGTGACTGATTTCGGTTTTGACCAACATTCTGATTATGATTCAAAATTTCAGCCCGTTTGGTTTCAGAGAACCTGATAAAATGGCTTTAAAAGTTCGAACCCAAGTCTCAAATTAACGCCCATACAAATTATGATATTTCGAGAAATGCATTTTTTGCAGATTTTGTGACTGATTTCGGTTTGGAATAACATTCTGATCATGATTCCAAAATATCAACCAGTTTGGTACCATAGAGCCGGAAAAAATGATTTTTAAAGGCCGAACCCAAGTCTCAAATAAGTGCCCATAAAAAATATGAAGATTTCCAGAAATGCAACTTTTTGCAGATTTTGTGACTGATTTCGGTTTGGAATAACATTCTGATCGTGATTCCAAAATATCAACCAGTTTGGTACCATAGAGCCGGAAAAAATGTTTTTTAAAGGCCGAACCCAAGTCTCAAATAAGCGCCCATAAAAAATATGATTTTTCCAGAAATGCAACTTTTTGCAGATTTTGTGACTGATTTCGGTTGAGACAAACATTCTGATTATGATTCCAAAATTTCAGCCCGTTTGGTTTCATAGAACCTGATAAAATGGCTTTAAAAGTTCGAACCCAAGTCTCAAATAACGCCCATAAAAATTATGATATTTCGAGAAATGCATTTTTTTGCAGATTTTGTGACTGATTTCGGTTTGGAATATCATTCTGATCATGATTCCAAAATATCAACCAGTTTGGTACCATAGAGCCGGAAAAAATGTTTTTTAAAGGCCGAACCCAAGTCTCAAATAAGCGCCCATAAAAAATATGATTTTTCCAGAAATGCAACTTTTTGCAGATTTTGTGACTGATTTCGGTTTTGACCAACATTCTGATTATGATTCAAAATTTCAGCCCGTTTGGTTTCAGAGAACCTGATTAAATGGCTTTAAAAGTTCGAACCCAAGTCTCAAATTAACGCCCATACAAATTATGATATTTCGAGAAATGCATTTTTTTGCAGATTTTGTGACTGATTTCGGTTTGGAATAACATTCTGATCATGATTCCAAAATATCAACCAGTTTGGTACCATAGAGCCGGAAAAAATGTTTTTTAAAGGCCGAACCCAAGTCTCAAATAAGCGCCCATAAAAAATATGATTTTTCCAGAAATGCAACATTTTGCAGATTTTGTGACTGATTTCGGTTTGGAATAATATTCTGATCATGATTCCAATATATCAACCAGTTTGGTACCATAGAGCCGGAAAAAATGTTTTTTAAAGGCCGAACCCAAGTCTCAAATAAGTGCCCATAAAAAATATGATTTTTCCAGAAATGCAACTATTTGCAGATTTTGAGACTGGTTTCGGTTTGGACCAACATTCTGATTATGATTCCAAAATTTCAGCCCGTTTGGTTTCATAGAACCTGATAAAATGGCTTCAAAAGTTCGAACCCAAGTCTCAAATAACGCCCATAAAATATATGATTTTTCCAGAAATGCATTTTTTGCAGATTTTGTCACTGATTTCGGTATGGGACAAGATTCTGATCATTGTCACAATTTTCAGCCAGTTTGGTTTCATATAGCCTGGAAAAATGTCTTTTCAAGTTCGAACCCGAGTCACAATTGAGTGCCAATAAAAAATATGATTTTTCCAGAAATGCAACTTTTTGCAGATTTTTTGACTGATTTCGGTTTTGACCAACATTCTGATTATGATTTCAAAATTTCAGCCCGTTTGGTTTCATAGAACCTGATAAAATGGCTTTTAAAGTTCGAACCCAAGTTTTAAATTAACGCCAATAAAAAAGACGATATTTCGAGAAATGCATTTTTTTGGCGATTTTGTGACTGATTTCGGTTTGGAATAACATTCTGATAATAATTCCCAAATGTCAACCAGTTTGGTACCATAGAGCCGGAAAAAATGTTTTTTAAAGGCCGAACCCAAGTCTCAAATAAGTGCCCATAAAAAATATGATGTTTCCAGAAATGCAACTTTTTGCAGATTTTGTGACTGATTTTGGTTTGGACCAACATTCTGATTATGATTCCAAAATTTCAGCCCGTTTGGTTTCATAGAACCTGATAAAATGGCTTTTAAAGTTCGAACCCAAGTTTTAAATTAACGCCAATAAAAAAGACGATATTTCGAGAAATGCATTTTTTTGGCGATTTTGTGACTGATTTCGGTTTGGAATAACATTCCGATCATGATTCCAATATATCAACCAGTTTGGTACCATAGAGCCAGAAAAAATGTTTTTTAAAGGCCGAACCCAAGTCTCAAATAAGCGCCCATAAAAAATATGATTTTTCGAGAAATGCAACTTTTTGCAGAACTTGTGACTGATTTCGGTTTGGACCAACATTCTGTTTATGATTCCAAAATATCAACCAGTTTGGTACCATAGAGCCGGAAAAAATGTTTTTTAAAGGCCGAACCCAAGTCTCAAATAATCGCCCATAAAAAATATGATTTTTCCAGAAATGCAACTTTTTGCAGATTTTGTGACTGATTTCGGTTTTGACCAACATTCTGATTATGATTCCAAAATTTCAGCCCGTTTGGTTTCATAGAATCTGATAAAATGGCTTTAAAAGGCCGAACCCAAGTCTCAAATTAACGCCCATACAAATTATGATTTTTCTAGAAAAGTATTTTTTTGCAGATTTTGTCACTGATTTCGGTATGGAAAAAGATTCTGATCATGGTCAGAATTTTCCGTCAGTTTGGTCTCATAGAGCCAGGAAAAATGGTTTTTTAAAGGCCGAACCCAAGTCTCAAATAAGCGCCCATAAAAAATATGATTTTTCGAGAAATGCAACTTTTTGCAGAACTTGTGACTGATTTCGGTTTGGACCAACATTCTGTTTATGATTCCAAAACTTCAGCCCGTTTGGTTTCAGAGAACCTGATAAAATGGCTTTAAAAGTTCGAACCCAAGTCTCAAATTAACGCCCATAAAAATTATGATATTTCGAGAAATGCATTTTTTTGGGGATTTTGTGACTGATTTCGGTTTGGAATAACATTCTGATCATGATTCCAAAATATCAACCAGTTTGGTACCATAGAGCCGGAAAAAATGTTTTTTAAAGGCCGAACCCAAGTCTCAAATAATCGCCCATAAAAAATATGATTTTTCCAGAAATGCAACTTTTTGCAGATTTTGTGACTGATTTCGGTTTGGAATAACATTCTGATCGTGATTCCAAAATATCAACCAGTTTGGTACCATAGAGCCGGAAAAAATGTTTTTTAAAGGCCGAACCCAAGTCTCAAATAAGCGCCCATAAAAAATATGATTTTTCCAGAAATGCAACTTTTTGCAGATTTTGTGACTGATTTCGGTTGAGACAAACATTCTGATTATGATTCCAAAATTTCAGCCCGTTTGGTTTCATAGAACCTGATAAAATGGCTTTAAAAGTTCGAACCCAAGTCTCAAATAACGCCCATAAAAATTATGATATTTCGAGAAATGCATTTTTTTGCAGATTTTGTGACTGATTTCGGTTTGGAATATCATTCTGATCATGATTCCAAAATATCAACCAGTTTGGTACCATAGAGCCGGAAAAAATGTTTTTTAAAGGCCGAACCCAAGTCTCAAATAAGCGCCCATAAAAAATATGATTTTTCCAGAAATGCAACTTTTTGCAGATTTTGTGACTGATTTCGGTTTTGACCAACATTCTGATTATGATTCAAAATTTCAGCCCGTTTGGTTTCAGAGAACCTGATTAAATGTCTTTAAAAGTTCGAACCCAAGTCTCAAATTAACGCCCATACAAATTATGATATTTCGAGAAATGCATTTTTTTGCAGATTTTGTGACTGATTTCGGTTTGGAATAACATTCTGATCATGATTCCAAAATATCAACCAGTTTGGTACCATAGAGCCGGAAAAAATGTTTTTTAAAGGCCGAACCCAAGTCTCAAATAAGCGCCCATAAAAAATATGATTTTTCCAGAAATGCAACTTTTTGCAGATTTTGTGACTGATTTCGGTTTTGACCAACATTCTGATTATGATTCAAAATTTCAGCCCGTTTGGTTTCAGAGAACCTGATTAAATGGCTTTAAAAGTTCGAACCCAAGTCTCAAATTAACGCCCATACAAATTATGATATTTCGAGAAATGCATTTTTTTGCAGATTTTGTGACTGATTTCGGTTTGGAATAACATTCTGATCATGATTCCAAAATATCAACCAGTTTGGTACCATAGAGCCGGAAAAAATGTTTTTTAAAGGCCGAACCCAAGTCTCAAATAAGCGCCCATAAAAAATATGATTTTTCCAGAAATGCAACATTTTGCAGATTTTGTGACTGATTTCGGTTTGGAATAACATTCTGATCATGATTCCAATATATCAACCAGTTTGGTACCATAGAGCCGGAAAAAATGTTTTTTAAAGGCCGAACCCAAGTCTCAAATAAGTGCCCATAAAAAATATGATTTTTTCCAGAAATGCAACTATTTGCAGATTTTGAGACTGGTTTCGGTTTGGACCAACATTCTGATTATGATTCCAAAATTTCAGCCCGTTTGGTTTCATAGAACCTGATAAAATGGCTTTAAAAGTTCGAACCCAAGTCTCAAATAACGCCCATAAAATATATGATTTTTCCAGAAATGCATTTTTTGCAGATTTTGTCACTGATTTCGGTATGGGACAAGATTCTGATCATTGTCACAATTTTCAGCCAGTTTGGTTTCATATAGCCTGGAAAAATGTCTTTTCAAGTTCGAACCCGAGTCACAATTGAGTGCCAATAAAAAATATGATTTTTCCAGAAATGCAACTTTTTGCAGATTTTGTGACTGATTTCGGTTTTGACCAACATTCTGATTATGATTTCAAAATTTCAGCCCGTTTGGTTTCATAGAACCTGATAAAATGGCTTTTAAAGTTCGAACCCAAGTTTTAAATTAACGCCAATAAAAAAGACGATATTTCGAGAAATGCATTTTTTTGGCGATTTTGTGACTGATTTCGGTTTGGAATAACATTCTGATCATGATTCCCAAATGTCAACCAGTTTGGTACCATAGAGCCGGAAAAAATGTTTTTTAAAGGCCGAACCCAAGTCTCAAATAAGCGCCCATAAAAAATATGATTTTTCCAGAAATGCAACATTTTGCAGATTTTGTGACTGATTTCGGTTTGGAATAACATTCTGATCATGATTCCAATATATAAACCAGTTTGGTACCATAGAGCCGGAAAAAATGTTTTTTAAAGGCCGAACCCAAGTCTCAAATAAGTGCCCATAAAAAATATGATGTATCCAGAAATGCAACTTTTTGCAGATTTTGTGACTGATTTCGGTTTGGACCAACATTCTGATTATGATTCCAAAATTTCAGCCCGTTTGGTTTCATAGAACCTGATAAAATGGCTTTAAACGTTCGAACCCAAGTATCAAATAACGCCCAGACAAATTATGATATTTCGAGAAATGCATTTTTTTGGCGATTTTGTGACTGATTTAGGTTTGGAATAACATTCTGATCATGATTCCAAAATATCAACCAGTTTGGTACCATAGAGCCGGAAAAAATGTTTTTTAAAGGCCGAACCCAAGTCTCAAATAAGCGCCCATAAAAAATATGATTTTTCCAGAAATGCAACTTTTTGCAGATTTTGTGACTGATTTCGGTTTTGACCAACATTCTGATTATGATTCCAAAATTTCAGCCCGTTTGGTTTCATAGAATCTGATAAAATGGCTTTAAAAGGCCGAACCCAAGTCTCAAATTAACGCCCATACAAATTATGATTTTTCTAGAAAAGTATTTTTTTGCAGATTTTGTCACTGATTTCGGTATGGAACAAGATTCTGATCATGGTCAGAATTTTCCGCCAGTTTGGTTTCATAGAGCCTGGAAAAATGTTTTTTAAAGGCCGAACCCAAGTCTCAAATGTTTGTTTACACTACGAAGTGTGTGCACGCCAAAAAATTGCTTCACTAAAATCTTTTAAATTCATAGTTTATAAATCGAAATAATCACAAAGATATCGATTAATATAAAAATGTAAAAGAGTAGTGTACTTTCAAGTAATTTAATCAATCTAAAACGCCCTCGAAATACTATTTTAAGTGATTTTAAAATCTGTGCAGTGATCAATGCTAGTTATTGTCGCAAAATAACTAACAGAATACCATACCTGTCAGTTTAAAAACTGGTAGCACTTAATATACGAACATTATCACGCTCGCTGATAAGTGGGCCGTAGCCTAGAGAATAGCGTCGATAGCGTCGCCCGTTCCGGTAGCGGTCACAGTTCTCAAGGAGCGGAGTTCGCTTCTCGGTGAAAACATTTATTATTATTTTTTATTAAATTATAGTAAGACGACCGACTCGCTAACTTTCAACGTATAACGCCATCTAGTGAGAAATGTGCACAGTACGTCCGATTTAATTCTACAAAACCGTGCAAACAAAAATACTACGATGACGGTAGCGAACTATATAGATGAACTTAAAAATGAAGTTTCCAAAATTCAAACAGTCAAGGATCAAAAAACAAAAAATACTATAGAACTCATAATAACGAAGTTGGAAGATGCAATTAAATCAGAAAATCTTTCATTACAAGACAAAATCATCAGATTACAAGAAAATATAATCAACAGTGACAGAAAATATATCAGTAATTTAGAAAACATTAAACATGATATTAGAAAAATAATCTTACCTGAAACCTATGCAGAAAAGGTAAAAAAACACGAACCAGTTGTTATCATAAAACCAAAAAAGAAGGATCAGGAAAATAATGAAACAAAGAATGAAATAAAAGACAATATTGACCCAGCAAATTTTGGAGTTACCGGCATGAGAAATTTTAAGGATGGAGGGGTTATAGTAGAATTTAAAAATGCCACAGATATTAACAAGGTTCATGATGAGGTGATAGCCAAACTGGGAGATAAATATGAGGTAAAGATTCCTCAAACAAAAAACCCATCCGTCAAAATTATTGGTTTATCTGAAAAATACAGTTTTGAAGAAATAGAGAGAAAAATAAAAACTCAAAATGAGACCATCTGTGAACAAAGCTCAAAAATAAAGGTGACATATATGAAAGAACTAAAAAACCAAAGAAATCAAACAACTTTTACTATATATGCCGACGTCGACGGAAAGACTTACGACAGAATGTTAAAAGCAGAAAAAATAAATATTGGATGGGACAGATGCAGGGTCTTTGACAATTTAAATATCATGAGATGTTTTAAATGTAATGGGTTCAACCACAAGGCTATAGATTGCAGAAACCTAAAATCTTGTCCAAAATGCGCAAAAAATCATGACGTTAAAGATTGCATGGATGAGGATATTCAGTGCATCAATTGTATAATGACAAGTAAAAGATTAGGACTGAAACTAAATTGTAGTCACTCAGCCATGAGTAAGGAATGCCCAATTTATAAAAGAAAACTTGAAGCAAAAATGAGCAGAATTTCTTTTTTATAAACAAAAGTTACGAGAAAGATGAAATTATATACTTGAACATACAAAGCATCATAGCACATTACGAAGAGGTCAAAATACTTTTAGAAGAGAAGAAACCTTTTATGCTTATGATGAGTGAAACACATGTGACTGAAGATATCCAAGATAGTGAAATTATATTTGATGATTATAATACCATCCGTTGTGACTCGCATAGCAGACATACAGGAGGAGTGATGATTCTCTTAAGTAATAAAGTTCCATATGAAGTGATATCAAATCACCAACATGAAAAACATTGTTGGATTTTAGCCATCAGCATTAAATCAGGAATCAAGAAAGGTGTATATACTGTTATTTATAGATCACCAAACACGAGTAAATGCGACTTCTTAACATATTTTCAAAGATGGAGCATGGAAAATTTGCAAGATGAAAATATTAACATCATAGTTGGAGATTTCAATATAAATGTTAAAGCAAATGCAGACATATACACAAAAAAACTGAAATCTATTATTCAAACTGCAGGTATGAAACAATTAGTTAAAGATTTCACACGAATTACTAATACCTCTAAAACATTGATTGATCTGGTTATCTCAAATAAATTTAACCTATGTGTTAATGTATTAGATAAACATAAAATTACCGACCATAATATGATTCAAATTCTATTAAATGACAGAGAAAACTACCACTCCAGTAAAGAAACACAAGTAATAACATTTAAAAATTACAAAAGATACAATAAAGAACTCTTCATTCAGACCTTAGAGACAATTGATTGGAATGAAATAAATCAAATGGAATATAACAAAAAAGCTGACCAGATGATATTAAACATTAAAAAATCCATTGATGAAGTAGTTCCAGAACAGAAGATACGTAAAGGAAACAATAATAAATGGTTCACAAAAGAACTACGCACAATGCAGCATGATAGAGATACATTTTAGAAGAGAGCACGCCTTACTAATAATACTATGGATTGGAATAACTACAAAAAAATGAGAAATAAATACTCCAAAGACATAAAAAGAACGCATAATGAGTACATAAAAAATAAAATAAAATCGGAAGAAGGGGATCCCAAAAAAATTTGGAAAAGCATTAAAGAATTAGTACATGGCGATAACAAAAACGACATAAAAATAGTAAACTTCCCAAAAGATATAAACGAAGAAAACATGGCTAATAGCTTTAATAAATATTTTATAGAAAGCATCACTCAAATTAACAAATTAATACCTAACATTGTTTTCAACCCCACAAATGATAATAACAACTCAAACAAAAAATTATTGGTCTTCAGAAAAATAACTGCAGAATATTTATTTAACATTTTAAAGAAAATTAAATCAAAAAACAGTTCAGATGGATTAACTATTAGTGTGATAAAAGATGCTTTTCCAGTAATTGGATCTACTCTATTAAATATTATTAATCAGACAATTGAAGAGGGAAAATTTCCACAGTCATGGAAACTATCTACCATTATACCGGTCCCAAAGGTTAAAAATACCAGAAAATGTGAAGAATTTCGACCAATAAACACCTTACCGAAATATGAACAGATACTTGAAGTAATAATAAAAGAACAAATATTGCAATACTTAGATGAACACAATATTTTATACCAAGAACAATCGGGATTCAGATGTAATAATTCTTGTGAAACAGCGTTAAATGTAATCGTTGAAGAATGGAAAGAAGGAATGAATAGTAATAAATTTATCTTAGCAATATTCTTGGATTTTCAAAGGGCATTCGAAACCATAGATCGAGAAATATTGATAAGAAAGCTTAAAGAAATTGGTTTCTCAACTCTAGCCATTAAATTAATAAAAGAGTATTTGAAAGACCGAATACAGGTAACAAAAATTAATAATCAATTTTCAAAACCAATGGAAAATAAATTAGGAGTACCACAGGGATCAGTCCTTGGACCTCTATTGTTCATACTCTATATTAATGACATGGTGAAAATATTTTCAAAATGCAAAGTACGACTATTTGCCGATGATACACTTATATATATAATTGGAGAAAACTATGAAGAACTAATAAATATTTTAAATAATGAACTAGATAATGTATCAAGATGGCTAAAAATAAATAAGCTTAAATTAAATACAAAAAAAACAAAATGTATGGTAATTGGTTATAAGAAGACATCCAGTGAAAGCAAAATCAAAATTGATGGTGAAATTATTGAAAATGTTACCGATATAAAATACTTAGGAGTTATAATAGATTCCAAACTCAACTTTAACAAACATGCGGAATATACCCAAAAGAAAATTGGAAAAAAGATATCTTTCTTGGGAAGAATTCGCCAAAAACTGTCCGAAAAAACTGCAATCACCATTTATAACTCCATTATTGCTCCACATTTTAATTACTGCTCAACTATCCTTTTCCTGTGTAACGACCGAGAGCAAAATAAATTTCAAATTCTCCAAAATAGGGCAATGAGAACAATACTCAGACGAAATAGATATTCAAAAGTAAATAAAATGTTAAACGAACTAAATTGGCTAACGGTGAAACAAATGTTGACCTTGAACACGATGATATTTTTACACAAAATAGTAAACAACCTGCTACCCAAATATTTTTCGAATCAAATTGTATACAACAAGGACATACACCAACATAAAACTAGGACGTGCAATGAAATCAGGCTACCAAAGAAGGACAAAGCGAATACCCAGAATAGTATATTTTATAAAGGGATGAAATACTATAACGCGCTGCCGGAAAACCTTAAGTCTGCCCCAATTGAAAAGTTTAAGATGTTGTGTAGGAGCCATATCAAGAAAGAAAA
The DNA here is from genome assembly GCA_026573805.1 of Hesperophylax magnus. NCBI lineage: Eukaryota > Metazoa > Arthropoda > Insecta > Trichoptera > Limnephilidae > Hesperophylax > Hesperophylax magnus. Next base: position 1,148,754 of record JAIUSX010000016.1, read on the forward strand.
AAAAAACATAGTACATTTAAATGTAATAATTAATTAGTCATTTGTAATCTTAAATGTACAAATTACTAAAATAAAATCAATAAATAAAAATAAAAAAATAAAATAAGCGCCCATAAAAAATATGATTTTTCGAGAAATGCAACTTTTTGCAGAACTTGTGACTGATTTCGGTTTGGACCAACATTCTGTTTATGATTCCAAAACTTCAGTCCGTTTGGTTTCAGAGAACCTGATAAAATGGCTTTAAAAGTTCGAACCCAAGTCTCAAATTAACGCCCATAAAAATTATGATATTTCGAGAAATGCATTTTTTTGGCGATTTTGTGACTGATTTCGGTTTGGAATAACATTCTGATCATGATTCCAAAATATCATCCAGTTTGGTACCATAGAGCCGGAAAAAATGTTTTTTAAAGGCCGAACCCAAGTCTCAAATAAGCGCCCATAAAAAATATGATTTTTCCAGAAATGCAACTTTTTGCAGATTTTGTGACTGATTTCGGTTTGGAATAACATTCTGATCATGATTCCAAAATATCAACCAGTTTGGTACCATAGAGCCGGAAAAAATGTTTTTTAAAGGCCGAACCCAAGTCTCAAATAAGCGCCCATAAAAAATATAATTTTTCCAGAAATGCAACTTTTTGCAGATTTTGTGACTGATTTCGGTTTGGAATAACATTCTGATCATGATTCCAAAATATCAACCAGTTTGGTACCATAGAGCCGGAAAAAATGTTTTTTAAAGGCCGAACCCAAGTCTCAAATAAGCGCCCATAAAAAAATATGATTTTTCCGAAAATGCAACTTTTTGCAGATTTTGTGACTGATTTCGGTTTGGACCAACATTCTGATTATGATTCCAAAATTTCAGCCCGTTTGGTTTCATAGAACCTGATAAAATGGCTTTAAAAGTTCGAACTCAAGTCTCAAATAACGCCCATAAAAATTATGATTTTTCCAGAAATGCATTTTTTGCAGATTTTGTCACTGATTTCGGTATGGGACAAGATTCTGATCATTGTCACAATTTTCAGCCAGTTTGGTTTCATATAACCTGGAAAAATGTCTTTTCAAGTTCGAACCCGAGTCACAATTGAGTGCCAATAAAAAATATGATTTTTCCAGAAATGCAACTTTTTGCAGATTTTTTGACTGATTTCGGTTTTGACCAACATTCTGATTATGATTTCAAAATTTCAGCCCGTTTGGTTTCATAGAACCTGATAAAATGGCTTTTAAAGTTCGAACCCAAGTTTTAAATTAACGCCAATAAAAAAGACGATATTTCGAGAAATGCATTTTTTTGGCGATTTTGTGACTGATTTCGGTTTGGAATAACATTCTGATAATAATTCCCAAATGTCAACCAGTTTGGTACCATAGAGCCGGAAAAAATGTTTTTTAAAGGCCGAACCCAAGTCTCAAATAAGTGCCCATAAAAAATATGATGTTTCCAGAAATGCAACTTTTTGCAGATTTTGTGACTGATTTTGGTTTGGACCAACATTCTGATTATGATTCCAAAATTTCAGCCCGTTTGGTTTCATAGAACCTGATAAAATGGCTTTTAAAGTTCGAACCCAAGTTTTAAATTAACGCCAATAAAAAAGACGATATTTCGAGAAATGCATTTTTTTGGCGATTTTGTGACTGATTTCGGTTTGGAATAACATTCCGATCATGATTCCAATATATCAACCAGTTTGGTACCATAGAGCCAGAAAAAAAGGTTTTTTAAAGGCCGAACCCAAGTCTCAAATAAGCGCCCATAAAAAATATGATTTTTCGAGAAATGCAACTTTTTGCAGAACTTGTGACTGATTTCGGTTTGGACCAACATTCTGTTTATGATTCCAAAATATCAACCAGTTTGGTACCATAGAGCCGGAAAAAATGTTTTTTAAAGGCCGAACCCAAGTCTCAAATAATCGCCCATAAAAAATATGATTTTTCCAGAAATGCAACTTTTTGCAGATTTTGTGACTGATTTCGGTTTTGACCAACATTCTGATTATGATTCCAAAATTTCAGCCCGTTTGGTTTCATAGAATCTGATAAAATGGCTTTAAAAGGCCGAACCCAAGTCTCAAATTAACGCCCATACAAATTATGATTTTTCTAGAAAAGTATTTTTTTGCAGATTTTGTCACTGATTTCGGTATGGAAAAAGATTCTGATCATGGTCAGAATTTTCCGTCAGTTTGGTCTCATAGAGCCAGGAAAAATGTTTTTTAAAGGCCGAACCCAAGTCTCAAATAAGCGCCCATAAAAAATATGATTTTTCGAGAAATGCAACTTTTTGCAGAACTTGTGACTGATTTCGGTTTGGACCAACATTCTGTTTATGATTCCAAAACTTCAGCCCGTTTGGTTTCAGAGAACCTGATAAAATGGCTTTAAAAGTTCGAACCCAAGTCTCAAATTAACGCCCATAAAAATTATGATATTTCGAGAAATGCATTTTTTTGGGGATTTTGTGACTGATTTCGGTTTGGAATAACATTCTGATCATGATTCCAAAATATCAACCAGTTTGGTACCATAGAGCCGGAAAAAATGTTTTTTAAAGGCCGAACCCAAGTCTCAAATAATCGCCCATAAAAAATATGATTTTTCCAGAAATGCAACTTTTTGCAGATTTTGTGACTGATTTCGGTTTGGAATAACATTCTGATCGTGATTCCAAAATATCAACCAGTTTGGTACCATAGAGCCGGAAAAAATGTTTTTTAAAGGCCGAACCCAAGTCTCAAATAAGCGCCCATAAAAAATATGATTTTTCCAGAAATGCAACTTTTTGCAGATTTTGTGACTGATTTCGGTTGAGACAAACATTCTGATTATGATTCCAAAATTTCAGCCCGTTTGGTTTCATAGAACCTGATAAAATGGCTTTAAAAGTTCGAACCCAAGTCTCAAATAACGCCCATAAAAATTATGATATTTCGAGAAATGCATTTTTTTGCAGATTTTGTGACTGATTTCGGTTTGGAATATCATTCTGATCATGATTCCAAAATATCAACCAGTTTGGTACCATAGAGCCGGAAAAAATGTTTTTTAAAGGCCGAACCCAAGTCTCAAATAAGCGCCCATAAAAAATATGATTTTTCCAGAAATGCAACTTTTTGCAGATTTTGTGACTGATTTCGGTTTTGACCAACATTCTGATTATGATTCAAAATTTCGGCCCGTTTGGTTTCAGAGAACCTGATAAAATGGCTTTAAAAGTTCGAACCCAAGTCTCAAATTAACGCCCATACAAATTATGATATTTCGAGAAATGCATTTTTTTGCAGATTTTGTGACTGATTTCGGTTTGGAATAACATTCTGATCATGATTCCAAAATATCAACCAGTTTGGTACCATAGAGCCGGAAAAAATGTTTTTTAAAGGCCGAACCCAAGTCTCAAATAAGTGCCCATAAAAAATATGATGTTTCCAGAAATGCAACTTTTTGCAGATTTTGTGACTGATTTCGGTTTGGACCAACATTCTGATTATGATTCCAAAATTTCAGCCCGTTTGGTTTCATAGAACCTGATAAAATGGCTTTAAACGTTCGAACCCAAGTATCAAATAACGCCCATACAAATTATGATATTTCGAGAAATGCATTTTTTTGGCGATTTTGTGACTGATTTAGGTTTGGAATAACATTCTGATCATGATTCCAAAATATCAACCAGTTTGGTACCATAGAGCCAGAAAAAATGTTTTTTAAAGGCCGAACCCAAGTCTCAAATAAGCGCCCATAAAAAATATGATTTTTCCAGAAATGCAACTTTTTGCAGATTTTGTGACTGATTTCGGTTTTGACCAACATTCTGATTATGATTCCAAAATTTCAGCCCGTTTGGTTTCATAGAATCTGATAAAATGGCTTTAAAAGGCCGAACCCAAGTCTCAAATTAACGCCCATACAAATTATGATTTTTCTAGAAAAGTATTTTTTTGCAGATTTTGTCACTGATTTCGGTATGGAACAAGATTCTGATCATGGTCAGAATTTTCCACCAGTTTGGTTTCATAGAGCCTGGAAAAATGTTTTTTAAAGGCCGAACCCAAGTCTCAAATAAGCCCATAAAAAATATGATTTTTCGAGAAATGCAACTTTTTGCAGAACTTGTGACTGATTTCGGTTTGGACCAACATTCTGTTTATGATTCCAAAACTTCAGCCCGTTTGGTTTCAGAAAACCTGATAAAATGGCTTTAAAAGTTCGAACCCAAGTCTCAAATTAACGCCCATAAAAATTATGATATTTCGAGAAATGCATTTTTTTGGCGATTTTGTGACTGATTTCGGTTTGGAATAACATTCTGATCATGATTCCAAAATATCATCCAGTTTGGTACCATAGAGCCGGAAAAAATGTTTTTTAAAGGCCGAACCCAAGTCTCAAATAAGCGCCCATAAAAAATATAATTTTTCCAGAAATGCAACTTTTTGCAGATTTTGTGACTGATTTCGGTTTGGAATAACATTCTGATCATGATTCCAAAATATCAACCAGTTTGGTACGATAGAGTCGGAAAAAATGTTTTTTAAAGGCCGAACCCAAGTCTCAAATAAGTGCCCATAAAAAATATGATTTTTCCAGAAATGCAACTTTTTGCAGATTTTGTGACTGATTTCGGTTTGGACCAACATTCTGATTATGATTCCAAAATTTCAGCCCGTTTGGTTTCATAGAACCTGATAAAATGGCTTTTAAAGTTCGAACCCAAGTTTTAAATTAACGCCAATAAAAAAGACGATATTTCGAGAAATGCATTTTTTTGGCGATTTTGTGACTGATTTCGGTTTGGATTAACATTCCGATCATGATTCCAATATATCAACCAGTTTGGTACCATAGAGCCAGAAAAAATGTTTTTTAAAGGCCGAACCCAAGTCTCAAATAAGTGCCCATAAAAAATATGATTTTTCCAGAAATGCAACTTTTTGCAGATTTTGTAACTGATTTCGGTTTTGACCAACATTCTGATTATGATTCAAAATTTCAGCCCGTTTGGTTTCAGAGAACCTGATAAAATGGCTTTAAAAGTTCGAACCCAAGTCTCAAATTAACGCCCATAAAAATTATGATTTTTCCAGAAATGCAACTTTTTGCAGATTTTGTAACTGATTTCGGTTTTGACCAACATTCTGATTATGATTCAAAATTTCAGCCCGTTTGGTTTCAGAGAAGCTGATTAAATGGCTTTAAAAGGTCGAACCCAAGTCTCAAATTAACGCCCATACAAATTATGATATTTCGAGAAATGCATTTTTTTGCAGATTTTGTGACTGATTTCGGTTTGGAATAACATTCTGATCATGATTCCAAAATATCAACCAGTTTGGTACCATAGAGCCGGAAAAAATGTTTTTTAAAGGCCGAACCCAAGTCTCAAATAAGTGCCCATAAAAAATATGATGTTTCCAGAAATGCAACTTTTTGCAGATTTTGTGACTGATTTCGGTTTGGACCAACATTCTGATTATGATTCCAAAATTTCAGCCCGTTTGGTTTCATAGAACCTGATAAAATGGCTTTAAACGTTCGAACCCAAGTATCAAATAACGCCCATACAAATTATGATATTTCGAGAAATGCATTTTTTTGGCGATTTTGTGACTGATTTAGGTTTGGAATAACATTCTGATCATGATTCCAAAATATCAACCAGTTTGGTACCATAGAGCCGGAAAAAATGTTTTTTAAAGGCCGAACCCAAGTCTCAAATAAGCGCCCATAAAAAATATGATTTTTCCAGAAATGCAACTTTTTGCAGATTTTGTGACTGATTTCGGTTTTGACCAACATTCTGATTATGATTCCAAAATTTCAGCCCGTTTGGTTTCATAGAATCTGATAAAATGGCTTTAAAAGGCCGAACCCAAGTCTCAAATTAACGCCCATACAAATTATGATTTTTCTAGAAAAGTATTTTTTTGCAGATTTTGTCACTGATTTCGGTATGGAACAAGATTCTGATCATGGTCAGAATTTTCCGCCAGTTTGGTTTCATAGAGCCTGGAAAAATGTTTTTTAAAGGCCGAACCCAAGTCTCAAATAAGCGCCCATAAAAAATATGATTTTTCGAGAAATGCAACTTTTTGCAGAACTTGTGACTGATTTCGGTTTGGACCAACATTCTGTTTATGATTCCAAAACTTCAGCCCGTTTGGTTTCAGAGAACCTGATAAAATGGCTTTAAAAGTTCGAACCCAAGTCTCAAATTAACGCCCATAAAAATTATGATATTTCGAGAAATGCATTTTTTTGGCGATTTTGTGACTGATTTCGGTTTGGAATAACATTCTGATCATGATTCCAAAATATCAACCAGTTTGGTACCATAGAGCCGGAAAAAATGTTTTTTAAAGGCCGAACCCAAGTCTCAAATAAGCGCCCATAAAAAATATAATTTTTCCAGAAATGCAACTTTTTGCAGATTTTGTGACTGATTTCGGTTTGGAATAACATTCTGATCATGATTCCAAAATATCAACCAGTTTGGTACCATAGAGCCGGAAAAAATGTTTTTTAAAGGCCGAACCCAAGTCTCAAATAAGCGCCCATAAAAAAATATGATTTTTCCGAAAATGCAACTTTTTGCAGATTTTGTGACTGATTTCGGTTTGGACCAACATTCTGATTATGATTCCAAAATTTCAGCCCGTTTGGTTTCATAGAACCTGATAAAATGGCTTTAAAAGTTCGAACCCAAGTCTCAAATAACGCCCATAAAAATTATGATTTTTCCAGAAATGCATTTTTTGCAGATTTTGTCACTGATTTCGGTATGGGACAAGATTCTGATCATTGTCACAATTTTCAGCCAGTTTGGTTTCATATAACCTGGAAAAATGTCTTTTCAAGTTCGAACCCGAGTCACAATTGAGTGCCAATAAAAAATATGATTTTTCCAGAAATGCAACTTTTTGCAGATTTTTTGACTGATTTCGGATTTGACCAACATTCTGATTATGATTTCAAAATTTCAGCCCGTTTGGTTTCATAGAACCTGATAAAATGGCTTTTAAAGTTCGAACCCAAGTTTTAAATTAACGCCAATAAAAAAGACGATATTTCGAGAAATGCATTTTTTTTGGCGATTTTGTGACTGATTTCGGTTTGGAATAACATTCTGATAATGATTCCCAAATGTCAACCAGTTTGGTACCATAGAGCCGGAAAAAATGTTTTTTAAAGGCCGAACCCAAGTCTCAAATAAGTGCCCATAAAAAATATGATTTTTCCAGAAATGCAACTTTTTGCAGATTTTGTAACTGATTTCGGTTTTGACCAACATTCTGATTATGATTCAAAATTTCAGCCCGTTTGGTTTCATAGAACCTGATTAAATGGCTTTAAAAGTTCGAACCCAAGTCTCAAATTAACGCCCATACAAATTATGATATTTCGAGAAATGGATTTTTTTGCAGATTTTGTGACTGATTTCGGTTTGGAATAACATTCTGATCATGATTCCGAAATATCAACCAGTTTGGTACCATAGAGCCGGAAAAAATGTTTTTTAAAGGCCGAACCCAAGTCTCAAATAAGCGCCCATAAAAAATATGATTTTTCCAGAAATGCAACTTTTTGCAGATTTTGTGACTGATTTCGGTTTGGAATAACATTCTGATCATGATTCCAAAATATCAACCAGTTTGGTACCATAGAGCCGGAAAAAATGTTTTTTAAAGGCCGAACCCAAGTCTCAAATAAGCGCCCATAAAAAATATAATTTTTCCAGAAATGCAACTTTTTGCAGATTTTGTGACTGATTTCGGTTTGGAATAACATTCTGATCATGATTCCAAAATATCAACCAGTTTGGTACCATAGAGCCGGAAAAAATGTTTTTTAAAGGCCGAACCCAAGTCTCAAATAAGCGCCCATTAAAAAATATGATTTTTCCGAAAATGCAACTTTTTGCAGATTTTGTGACTGATTTCGGTTTGGACCAACATTCTGATTATGATTCCAAAATTTCAGCCCGTTTGGTTTCATAGAACCTGATAAAATGGCTTTAAAAGTTCGAACCCAAGTCTCAAATAACGCCCATAAAAATTATGATTTTTCCAGAAATGCATTTTTTGCAGATTTTGTCACTGATTTCGGTATGGGACAAGATTCTGATCATTGTCACAATTTTCAGCCAGTTTGGTTTCATATAACCTGGAAAAATGTCTTTTCAAGTTCGAACCCGAGTCACAATTGAGTGCCAATAAAAAATATGATTTTTCCAGAAATGCAACTTTTTGCAGATTTTTTGACTGATTTCGGTTGAGACAAACATTCTGATTATGATTCCAAATTTTCAGCCCGTTTGGTTTCATAGAACCTGATAAAATGGCTTTAAAAGTTCGAACCCAAGTCTCAAATAACGCCCATAAAAATTATGATATTTCGAGAAATGCATTTTTTTGCAGATTTTGTGACTGATTTCGGTTTGGAATATCATTCTGATCATGATTCCAAAATATCAACCAGTTTGGTACCATAGAGCCGGAAAAAATGTTTTTTAAAGGCCGAACCCAAGTCTCAAATAAGCGCCCATAAAAAATATGATTTTTCCAGAAATGCAACTTTTTGCAGATTTTGTGACTGATTTCGGTTTTGACCAACATTCTGATTATGATTCAAAATTTCAGCCCGTTTGGTTTCAGAGAACCTGATAAAATGGCTTTAAAAGTTCGAACCCAAGTCTCAAATTAACGCCCATACAAATTATGATATTTCGAGAAATGCATTTTTTTGCAGATTTTGTGACTGATTTCGGTTTGGAATAACATTCTGATCATGATTCCAAAATATCAACCAGTTTGGTACCATAGAGCCGGAAAAAATGTTTTTTAAAGGCCGAACCCAAGTCTCAAATAAGTGCCCATAAAAAATATGATGTTTCCAGAAATGCAACTTTTTGCAGATTTTGTGACTGATTTCGGTTTGGACCAACATTCTGATTATGATTCCAAAATTTCAGCCCGTTTGGTTTCATAGAACCTGATAAAATGGCTTTAAACGTTCGAACCCAAGTATCAAATAACGCCCATACAAATTATGATATTTCGAGAAATGCATTTTTTTGGCGATTTTGTGACTGATTTAGGTTTGGAATAACATTCTGATCATGATTCCAAAATATCAACCAGTTTGGTACCATAGAGCCGGAAAAAATGTTTTTTAAAGGCCGAACCCAAGTCTCAAATAAGCGCCCATAAAAAATATGATTTTTCCAGAAATGCAACTTTTTGCAGATTTTGTGACTGATTTCGGTTTTGACCAACATTCTGATTATGATTCCAAAATTTCAGCCCGTTTGGTTTCATAGAATCTGATAAAATGGCTTTAAAAGGCCGAACCCAAGTCTCAAATTAACGCCCATACAAATTATGATTTTTCTAGAAAAGTATTTTTTTGCAGATTTTGTCACTGATTTCGGTATGGAACAAGATTCTGATCATGGTCAGAATTTTCCACCAGTTTGGTTTCATAGAGCCTGGAAAAATCTTTTTTAAAGGCCGAACCCAAGTCTCAAATAAGCCCATAAAAAATATGATTTTTCGAGAAATGCAACTTTTTGCAGAACTTGTGACTGATTTCGGTTTGGACCAACATTCTGTTTATGATTCCAAAACTTCAGCCCGTTTGGTTTCAGAAAACCTGATAAAATGGCTTTAAAAGTTCGAACCCAAGTCTCAAATTAACGCCCATAAAAATTATGATATTTCGAGAAATGCATTTTTTTGGCGATTTTGTGACTGATTTTGGTTTGGAATAACATTCTGATCATGATTCCAAAATATCATCCAGTTTGGTACCATAGAGCCGGAAAAAATGTTTTTTAAAGGCCGAACCCAAGTCTCAAATAAGCGCCCATAAAAAATATGATTTTTCCAGAAATGCAACTTTTTGCAGATTTTGTGACTGATTTCGGTTTGGAATAACATTCTTATCATGATTCCAAAATATCAACCAGTTTGGTACCATAGAGCCGGAAAAAATGTTTTTTAAAGGCCGAACCCAAGTCTCAAATAAGCGCCCATAAAAAATATAATTTTTCCAGAAATGCAACTTTTTGCAGATTTTGTGACTGATTTCGGTTTGGAATAACATTCTGATCATGATTCCAAAATATCAACCAGTTTGGTACGATAGAGTCGGAAAAAATGTTTTTTAAAGGCCGAACCCAAGTCTCAAATAAGCGCCCATAAAAAAATATGATTTTTCCGAAAATGCAACTTTTTGCAGATTTTGTGACTGATTTCGGTTTGGACCAACATTCTGATTATGATTCCAAAATTTCAGCCCGTTTGGTTTCATAGAACCTGATAAAATGGCTTTAAAAGTTCGAACCCAAGTCTCAAATAACGCCCATAAAAATTATGATTTTTCCAGAAATGCATTTTTTGCAGATTTTGTCACTGATTTCGGTATGGACCAACATTCTGATTATGATTCCAAAATTTCAGCCCGTTTGGTTTCATAGAACCTGATAAAATGGCTTTAAAAGTTCGAACCCAAGTCTCAAATAAGCGCCCATAAAAAATATAATTTTTCCAGAAATGCAACTTTTTGCAGATTTTGTGACTGATTTCGGTTTGGAATAACATTCTGATCATGATTCCAAAATATCAACCAGTTTGGTACCATAGAGCCGGAAAAAATGTTTTTTAAAGGCCGAACCCAAGTCTCAAATAAGCGCCCATAAAAAATATGATTTTTCCAGAAATGCAACTTTTTGCAGATTTTGTGACTGATTTCGGTTTTGACCAACATTCTGATTATGATTCAAAATTTCAGCCCGTTTGGTTTCAGAGAACCTGATAAAATGGCTTTAAAAGTTCGAACCCAAGTCTCAAATTAACGCCCATACAAATTATGATATTTCGAGAAATGCATTTTTTGCAGATTTTGTGACTGATTTCGGTTTGGAATAACATTCTGATCATGATTCCAAAATATCAACCAGTTTGGTACCATAGAGCCGGAAAAAATGATTTTTAAAGGCCGAACCCAAGTCTCAAATAAGTGCCCATAAAAAATATGAAGATTTCCAGAAATGCAACTTTTTGCAGATTTTGTGACTGATTTCGGTTTGGACCAACATTCTGATTATGATTCCAAAATTTCAGCCCGTTTGGTTTCATAGAACCTGATAAAATGGCTTTAAACGTTCGAACCCAAGTATCAAATAACGCCCATACAAATTATGATATTTCGAGAAATGCATTTTTTTGGCGATTTTGTGACTGATTTAGGTTTGGAATAACATTCTGATCATGATTCCAAAATATCAACCAGTTTGGTACCATAGAGCCGGAAAAAATGTTTTTTAAAGGCCGAACCCAAGTCTCAAATAAGCGCCCATAAAAAATATGATTTTTCCAGAAATGCAACTTTTTGCAGATTTTGTGACTGATTTCGGTTTTGACCAACATTCTGATTATGATTCCAAAATTTCAGCCCGTTTGGTTTCATAGAATCTGATAAAATGGCTTTAAAAGGCCGAACCCAAGTCTCAAATTAACGCCCATACAAATTATGATTTTTCTAGAAAAGTATTTTTTTGCAGATTTTGTCACTGATTTCGGTATGGAACAAGATTCTGATCATGGTCAGAATTTTCCGCCAGTTTGGTTTCATAGAGCCTGGAAAAATGTCTTTTCGAGTTAGAACCCGAGTCACAATTGAGTGCCAATAAAAAATATGATTTTTCCAGAAATGCAACTTTTTGCAGATTTTTTGACTGATTTCGGTTTTGACCAACATTCTGATTATGATTTCAAAATTTCAGCCCGTTTGGTTTCATAGAACCTGATAAAATGGCTTTAAACGTTCGAACCCAAGTATCAAATAACGCCCATACAAATTATGATATTTCGAGAAATGCATTTTTTTGCAGATTTTGTGACTGATTTCGGTTTGGAATATCATTCTGATCATGATTCCAAAATATCAACCAGTTTGGTACCATAGAGCCGGAAAAAATGTTTTTTAAAGGCCGAACCCAAGTCTCAAATAAGCGCCCATAAAAAATATGATTTTTCCAGAAATGCAACTTTTTGCAGATTTTGTGACTGATTTCGGTTTTGACCAACATTCTGATTATGATTCAAAATTTCAGCCCGTTTGGTTTCATAGAACCTGATAAAATGGCTTTTAAAGTTCGAACCCAAGTTTTAAATTAACGCCAATAAAAAAGACGATATTTCGAGAAATGCATTTTTTTGGCGATTTTGTGACTGATTTCGGTTTGGAATAACATTCTGATAATGATTCCCAAATGTCAACCAGTTTGGTACCATAGAGCCGGAAAAAATGTTTTTTAAAGGCCGAACCCAAGTCTCAAATAAGTGCCCATAAAAAATATGATTTTTCCAGAAATGCAACTTTTTGCAGATTTTGTAACTGATTTCGGTTTTGACCAACATTCTGATTATGATTCAAAATTTCAGCCCGTTTGGTTTCAGAGAACCTGATTAAATGGCTTTAAAAGTTCGAACCCAAGTCTCAAATTAACGCCCATACAAATTATGATATTTCGAGAAATGCATTTTTTTGCAGATTTTGTGACTGATTTCGGTTTGGAATAACATTCTGATCAGGATTCCAAAATATCAACCAGTTTGGTACCATAGAGCCGGAAAAAATGTTTTTTAAAGGCCGAACCCAAGTCTCAAATAAGCGCCCATAAAAAATATGATTTTTCCAGAAATGCAACTTTTTGCAGATTTTGTGACTGATTTCGGTTTTGACCAACATTCTGATTATGATTCCAAAATTTCAGCCCGTTTGGTTTCATAGAATCTGATAAAATGGCTTTAAAAGGCCGAACCCAAGTCTCAAATTAACGCCCATACAAATTATGATTTTTCTAGAAAAGTATTTTTTTGCAGATTTTGTCACTGATTTCGGTATGGAACAAGATTCTGATCATGGTCAGAATTTTCCGCCAGTTTGGTTTCATAGAGCCTGGAAAAATGTTTTTTAAAGGCCGAACCCAAGTCTCAAATAAGCGCCCATAAAAAATATGATTTTTCGAGAAATGCAACTTTTTGCAGAACTTGTGACTGATTTCGGTTTGGACCAACATTCTGATTATGATTCCAAAATTTCAGCCCGTTTGGTTTCATAGAACCTGATAAAATGGCTTTAAAAGTTCGAACCCAAGTCTCAAATAACGCCCATAAAAATTATGATTTTTCCAGAAATGCATTTTTTGCAGATTTTGTCACTGATTTCGGTATGGGACAAGATTCTGATCATTGTCACAATTTTCAGCCAGTTTGGTTTCATATAACCTGGAAAAATGTCTTTTCAAGTTCGAACCCGAGTCACAATTGAGTGCCAATAAAAAATATGATTTTTCCAGAAATGCAACTTTTTGCAGATTTTGTGACTGATTTCGGTTTTGACCAACATTCTGATTATGATTTCAAAATTTCAGCCCGTTTGGTTTCATAGAACCTGATAAAATGGCTTTTAAAGTTCGAACCCAAGTTTTAAATTAACGCCAATAAAAAAGACGATATTTCGAGAAATGCATTTTTTTGGCGATTTTGTGACTGATTTCGGTTTGGAATAACATTCTGATAATGATTCCCAAATGTCAACCAGTTTGGTACCATAGAGCCGGAAAAAATGTTTTTTAAAGGCCGAACCCAAGTCTCAAATAAGTGCCCATAAAAAATATGATTTTTCCAGAAATGCAACTTTTTGCAGATTTTGTAACTGATTTCGGTTTTGACCAACATTCTGATTATGATTCAAAATTTCAGCCCGTTTGGTTTCAGAGAACCTGATTAAATGGCTTTAAAAGTTCGAACCCAAGTCTCAAATTAACGCCCATACAAATTATGATATTTCGAGAAATGCATTTTTTTGCAGATTTTGTGACTGATTTCGGTTTGGAATAACATTCTGATCAGGATTCCAAAATATCAACCAGTTTGGTACCATAGAGCCGGAAAAAATGTTTTTTAAAGGCCGAACCCAAGTCTCAAATAAGCGCCCATAAAAAATATGATTTTTCCAGAAATGCAACATTTTGCAGATTTTGTGACTGATTTCGGTTTGGAATAACATTCTGATCATGATTCCAATATATCAACCAGTTTGGTACCATAGAGCCGGAAAAAATGTTTTTTAAAGGCCGAACCCAAGTCTCAAATAAGTGCCCATAAAAAATATGATTTTTCCATAAATGCAACTATTTGCAGATTTTGAGACTGATTTCGGTTTGGACCAACATTCTGATTATGATTCCAAAATTTCAGCCCGTTTGGTTTCATAGAAACTGATAAAATGGCTTTAAAAGTTCGAACCCAAGTCTCAAATAACGCCCATAAAATATATGATTTTTCCAGAAATGCATTTTTTGCAGATTTTGTCACTGATTTCGGTATGGGACAAGATTCTGATCATTGTCACAATTTTCAGCCAGTTTGGTTTCATATAGCCTGGAAAAATGTCTTTTCAAGTTCGAACCCGAGTCACAATTGAGTGCCAATAAAAAATATGATTTTTCCAGAAATGCAACTTTTTGCAGATTTTGTGACTGATTTCGGTTTTGACCAACATTCTGATTGTGATTTCAAAATTTCAGCCCGTTTGGTTTCATAGAACCTGATAAAATGGCTTTTAAAGTTCGAACCCAAGTCTCAAATAAGCGCCCATAAAAAATATGATTTTTCCAGAAATGCAACATTTTGCAGATTTTGTGACTGATTTCGGTTTGGAATAACATTCTGATCATGATTCCAATATATAAACCAGTTTGGTACCATAGAGCCGGAAAAAATGTTTTTTAAAGGCCGAACCCAAGTCTCAAATAAGTGCCCATAAAAAATATGATTTTTCCAGAAATGCAACTTTTTGCAGATTTTGTGACTGATTTCGGTTTTGACCAACATTCTGATTATGATTCCAAAATTTCAGCCCGTTTGGTTTCATAGAATCTGATAAAATGGCTTTAAAAGGCCGAACCCAAGTCTCAAATTAACGCCCATACAAATTATGATTTTTCTAGAAAAGTATTTTTTTGCAGATTTTGTCACTGATTTCGGTTTGGAATAACATTCTGATCATGATTCCAAAATATCAACCAGTTTGGTACCATAGAGCCGGAAAAAATGTTTTTTAAAGGCCGAACCCAAGTCTCAAATAAGTGCCCATAAAAAATATGATGTTTCCAGAAATGCAACTTTTTGCAGATTTTGTGACTGATTTCGGTTTGGACCAACATTCTGATTATGATTCCAAAATTTCAGCCCGTTTGGTTTCATAGAACCTGATAAAATGGCTTTAAACGTTCGAACCCAAGTATCAAATAACGCCCATACAAATTATGATATTTCGAGAAATGCATTTTTTTGGCGATTTTGTGACTGATTTAGGTTTGGAATAACATTCTGATCATGATTCCAAAATATCAACCAGTTTGGTACCATAGAGCCGGAAAAAATGTTTTTTAAAGGCCGAACCCAAGTCTCAAATAAGCGCCCATAAAAAATATGATTTTTCCAGAAATGCAACTTTTTGCAGATTTTGTGACTGATTTCGGTTTTGACCAACATTCTGATTATGATTCCAAAATTTCAGCCCGTTTGGTTTCATAGAATCTGATAAAATGGCTTTAAAAGGCCGAACCCAAGTCTCAAATTAACGCCCATACAAATTATGATTTTTCTAGAAAAGTATTTTTTTGCAGATTTTGTCACTGATTTCGGTATGGAACAAGATTCTGATCATGGTCAGAATTTTCCACCAGTTTGGTTTCATAGAGCCTGGAAAAATCTTTTTTAAAGGCCGAACCCAAGTCTCAAATAAGCCCATAAAAAATATGATTTTTCGAGAAATGCAACTTTTTGCAGAACTTGTGACTGATTTCGGTTTGGACCAACATTCTCTTTATGATTCCAAAACTTCAGCCCGTTTGGTTTCAGAAAACCTGATAAAATGGCTTTAAAAGTTCGAACCCAAGTCTCAAATTAACGCCCATAAAAATTATGATATTTCGAGAAATGCATTTTTTTGGCGATTTTGTGACTGATTTTGGTTTGGAATAACATTCTGATCATGATTCCAAAATATCATCCAGTTTGGTACCATAGAGCCGGAAAAAATGTTTTTTAAAGGCCGAACCCAAGTCTCAAATAAGCGCCCATAAAAAATATGATTTTTCCAGAAATGCAACTTTTTGCAGATTTTGTGACTGATTTCGGTTTGGAATAACATTCTTATCATGATTCCAAAATATCAACCAGTTTGGTACCATAGAGCCGGAAAAAATGTTTTTTAAAGGCCGAACCCAAGTCTCAAATAAGCGCCCATAAAAAATATAATTTTTCCAGAAATGCAACTTTTTGCAGATTTTGTGACTGATTTCGGTTTGGAATAACATTCTGATCATGATTCCAAAATATCAACCAGTTTGGTACGATAGAGTCGGAAAAAATGTTTTTTAAAGGCCGAACCCAAGTCTCAAATAAGCGCCCATAAAAAAATATGATTTTTCCGAAAATGCAACTTTTTGCAGATTTTGTGACTGATTTCGGTTTGGACCAACATTCTGATTATGATTCCAAAATTTCAGCCCGTTTGGTTTCATAGAACCTGATAAAATGGCTTTAAAAGTTCGAACCCAAGTCTCAAATAACGCCCATAAAAATTATGATTTTTCCAGAAATGCATTTTTTGCAGATTTTGTCACTGATTTCGGTATGGGACAAGATTCTGATCATTGTCACAATTTTCAGCCAGTTTGGTTTCATATAACCTGGAAAAATGTCTTTTCGAGTTAGAACCCGAGTCACAATTGAGTGCCAATAAAAAATATGATTTTTCCAGAAATGCAACTTTTTGCAGATTTTTTGACTGATTTCGGTTTTGACCAACATTCTGATTATGATTTCAAAATTTCAGCCCGTTTGGTTTCATAGAACCTGATAAAATGGCTTTAAACGTTCGAACCCAAGTATCAAATAACGCCCATACAAATTATGATATTTCGAGAAATGCATTTTTTTGCAGATTTTGTGACTGATTTCGGTTTGGAATATCATTCTGATCATGATTCCAAAATATCAACCAGTTTGGTACCATAGAGCCGGAAAAAATGTTTTTTAAAGGCCGAACCCAAGTCTCAAATAAGCGCCCATAAAAAATATGATTTTTCCAGAAATGCAACTTTTTGCAGATTTTGTGACTGATTTCGGTTTTGACCAACATTCTGATTATGATTCAAAATTTCAGCCCGTTTGGTTTCAGAGAACCTGATAAAATGGCTTTAAAAGTTCGAACCCAAGTCTCAAATTAACGCCCATACAAATTATGATATTTCGAGAAATGCATTTTTTGCAGATTTTGTGACTGATTTCGGTTTGGAATAACATTCTGATCATGATTCCAAAATATCAACCAGTTTGGTACCATAGAGCCGGAAAAAATGTTTTTTAAAGGCCGAACCCAAGTCTCAAATAAGCGCCCATAAAAAATATGATTTTTCCAGAAATGCAACTTTTTGCAGATTTTGTGACTGATTTCGGTTTTGACCAACATTCTGATTATGATTCAAAATTTCAGCCCGTTTGGTTTCAGAGAACCTGATAAAATGGCTTTAAAAGTTCGAACCCAAGTCTCAAATTAACGCCCATACAAATTATGATATTTCGAGAAATGCATTTTTTGCAGATTTTGTGACTGATTTCGGTTTGGAATAACATTCTGATCATGATTCCAAAATATCAACCAGTTTGGTACCATAGAGCCGGAAAAAATGATTTTTAAAGGCCGAACCCAAGTCTCAAATAAGTGCCCATAAAAAATATGAAGATTTCCAGAAATGCAACTTTTTGCAGATTTTGTGACTGATTTCGGTTTGGACCAACATTCTGATTATGATTCCAAAATTTCAGCCCGTTTGGTTTCATAGAACCTGATAAAATGGCTTTAAACGTTCGAACCCAAGTATCAAATAACGCCCATACAAATTATGATATTTCGAGAAATGCATTTTTTTGGCGATTTTGTGACTGATTTAGGTTTGGAATAACATTCTGATCATGATTCCAAAATATCAACCAGTTTGGTACCATAGAGCCGGAAAAAATGTTTTTTAAAGGCCGAACCCAAGTCTCAAATAAGCGCCCATAAAAAATATGATTTTTCCAGAAATGCAACTTTTTGCAGATTTTGTGACTGATTTCGGTTTTGACCAACATTCTGATTATGATTCCAAAATTTCAGCCCGTTTGGTTTCATAGAATCTGATAAAATGGCTTTAAAAGGCCGAACCCAAGTCTCAAATTAACGCCCATACAAATTATGATTTTTCTAGAAAAGTATTTTTTTGCAGATTTTGTCACTGATTTCGGTATGGAACAAGATTCTGATCATGGTCAGAATTTTCCGCCAGTTTGGTTTCATAGAGCCTGGAAAAATGTTTTTTAAAGGCCGAACCCAAGTCTCAAATAAGCGCCCATAAAAAATATGATTTTTCGAGAAATGCAACTTTTTGCAGAACTTGTGACTGATTTCGGTTTGGACCAACATTCTGATTATGATTCCAAAATTTCAGCCCGTTTGGTTTCATAGAACCTGATAAAATGGCTTTAAAAGTTCGAACCCAAGTCTCAAATAACGCCCATAAAAATTATGATTTTTCCAGAAATGCATTTTTTGCAGATTTTGTCACTGATTTCGGTATGGGACAAGATTCTGATCATTGTCACAATTTTCAGCCAGTTTGGTTTCATATAACCTGGAAAAATGTCTTTTCAAGTTCGAACCCGAGTCACAATTGAGTGCCAATAAAAAATATGATTTTTCCAGAAATGCAACTTTTTGCAGATTTTGTGACTGATTTCGGTTTTGACCAACATTCTGATTATGATTTCAAAATTTCAGCCCGTTTGGTTTCATAGAACCTGATAAAATGGCTTTTAAAGTTCGAACCCAAGTTTTAAATTAACGCCAATAAAAAAGACGATATTTCGAGAAATGCATTTTTTTGGCGATTTTGTGACTGATTTCGGTTTGGAATAACATTCTGATAATGATTCCCAAATGTCAACCAGTTTGGTACCATAGAGCCGGAAAAAATGTTTTTTAAAGGCCGAACCCAAGTCTCAAATAAGTGCCCATAAAAAATATGATTTTTCCAGAAATGCAACTTTTTGCAGATTTTGTAACTGATTTCGGTTTTGACCAACATTCTGATTATGATTCAAAATTTCAGCCCGTTTGGTTTCAGAGAACCTGATTAAATGGCTTTAAAAGTTCGAACCCAAGTCTCAAATTAACGCCCATACAAATTATGATATTTCGAGAAATGCATTTTTTTGCAGATTTTGTGACTGATTTCGGTTTGGAATAACATTCTGATCAGGATTCCAAAATATCAACCAGTTTGGTACCATAGAGCCGGAAAAAATGTTTTTTAAAGGCCGAACCCAAGTCTCAAATAAGCGCCCATAAAAAATATGATTTTTCCAGAAATGCAACATTTTGCAGATTTTGTGACTGATTTCGGTTTGGAATAACATTCTGATCATGATTCCAATATATCAACCAGTTTGGTACCATAGAGCCGGAAAAAATGTTTTTTAAAGGCCGAACCCAAGTCTCAAATAAGTGCCCATAAAAAATATGATTTTTCCATAAATGCAACTATTTGCAGATTTTGAGACTGATTTCGGTTTGGACCAACATTCTGATTATGATTCCAAAATTTCAGCCCGTTTGGTTTCATAGAACCTGATAAAATGGCTTTAAAAGTTCGAACCCAAGTCTCAAATAACGCCCATAAAATATATGATTTTTCCAGAAATGCATTTTTTGCAGATTTTGTCACTGATTTCGGTATGGGACAAGATTCTGATCATTGTCACAATTTTCAGCCAGTTTGGTTTCATATAGCCTGGAAAAATGTCTTTTCAAGTTCGAACCCGAGTCACAATTGAGTGCCAATAAAAAATATGATTTTTCCAGAAATGCAACTTTTTGCAGATTTTGTGACTGATTTCGGTTTTGACCAACATTCTGATTGTGATTTCAAAATTTCAGCCCGTTTGGTTTCATAGAACCTGATAAAATGGCTTTTAAAGTTCGAACCCAAGTCTCAAATAAGCGCCCATAAAAAATATGATTTTTCCAGAAATGCAACATTTTGCAGATTTTGTGACTGATTTCGGTTTGGAATAACATTCTGATCATGATTCCAATATATAAACCAGTTTGGTACCATAGAGCCGGAAAAAATGTTTTTTAAAGGCCGAACCCAAGTCTCAAATAAGTGCCCATAAAAAATATGATTTTTCCAGAAATGCAACTTTTTGCAGATTTTGTGACTGATTTCGGTTTTGACCAACATTCTGATTATGATTCCAAAATTTCAGCCCGTTTGGTTTCATAGAATCTGATAAAATGGCTTTAAAAGGCCGAACCCAAGTCTCAAATTAACGCCCATACAAATTATGATTTTTCTAGAAAAGTATTTTTTTGCAGATTTTGTCACTGATTTCGGTTTGGAATAACATTCTGATCATGATTCCAAAATATCAACCAGTTTGGTACCATAGAGCCGGAAAAAATGTTTTTTAAAGGCCGAACCCAAGTCTCAAATAAGTGCCCATAAAAAATATGATGTTTCCAGAAATGCAACTTTTTGCAGATTTTGTGACTGATTTCGGTTTGGACCAACATTCTGATTATGATTCCAAAATTTCAGCCCGTTTGGTTTCATAGAACCTGATAAAATGGCTTTAAACGTTCGAACCCATGTATCAAATAACGCCCATACAAATTATGATATTTCGAGAAATGCATTTTTTGGCGATTTTGTGACTGATTTAGGTTTGGAATAACATTCTGATCATGATTCCAAAATATCAACCAGTTTGGTACCATAGAGCCGGAAAAAATGTTTTTTAAAGGCCGAACCCAAGTCTCAAATAAGCGCCCATAAAAAATATGATTTTTCCAGAAATGCAACTTTTTGCAGATTTTGTGACTGATTTCGGTTTTGACCAACATTCTGATTATGATTCCAAAATTTCAGCCCGTTTGGTTTCATAGAATCTGATAAAATGGCTTTAAAAGGCCGAACCCAAGTCTCAAATTAACGCCCATACAAATTATGATTTTTCTAGAAAAGTATTTTTTTGCAGATTTTGTCACTGATTTCGGTATGGAACAAGATTCTGATCATGGTCAGAATTTTCCGCCAGTTTGGTTTCATAGAGCCTGGAAAAATGTTTTTTAAAGGCCGAACCCAAGTCTCAAATAAGCGCCCATAAAAAATATGATTTTTCGAGAAATGCAACTTTTTGCAGAACTTGTGACTGATTTCGGTTTGGACCAACATTCTGTTTATGATTCCAAAACTTCAGCCCGTTTGGTTTCAGAGAACCTGATAAAATGGCTTTAAAAGTTCGAACCCAAGTCTCAAATTAACGCCCATAAAAATTATGATATTTCGAGAAATGCATTTTTTTGGCGATTTTGTGACTGATTTCGGTTTGGAATAACATTCTGATCATGATTCCAAAATATCATCCAGTTTGGTACCATAGAGCCGGAAAAAATGTTTTTTAAAGGCCGAACCCAAGTCTCAAATAAGCGCCCATAAAAAATATGATTTTTCCAGAAATGCAACTTTTTGCAGATTTTGTGACTGATTTCGGTTTGGAATAACATTCTGATCATGATTCCAAAATATCAACCAGTTTGGTACCATAGAGCCGGAAAAAATGTTTTTTAAAGGCCGAACCCAAGTCTCAAATAAGCGCCCATAAAAAATATGATTTTTCCAGAAATGCAACATTTTGCAGATTTTGTGACTGATTTCGGTTTGGAATAACATTCTGATCATGATTCCAATATATCAACCAGTTTGGTACCATAGAGCCGGAAAAAATGTTTTTTAAAGTCCGAACCCAAGTCTCAAATAAGTGCCCATAAAAAATATGATTTTTCCAGAAATGCAACTATTTGCAGATTTTGAGACTGATTTCGGTTTGGACCAACATTCTGATTATGATTCCAAAATTTCAGTCCGTTTGGTTTCATAGAACCTGATAAAATGGCTTTAAAAGTTCGAACCCAAGTCTCAAATAACGCCCATAAAATATATGATTTTTCCAGAAATGCATTTTTTGCAGATTTTGTCACTGATTTCGGTATGGGACAAGATTCTGATCATTGTCACAATTTTCAGCCAGTTTGGTTTCATATAGCATGGAAAAATGTCTTTTCAAGTTCGAACCCGAGTCACAATTGAGTGCCAATAAAAAATATGATTTTTCCAGAAATGCAACTTTTTGCAGATTTTGTGACTGATTTCGGTTTTGACCAACATTCTGATTATGATTTCAAAATTTCAGCCCGTTTGGTTTCATAGAACCTGATAAAATGGCTTTTAAAGTTCGAACCCAAGTTTTAAATTAACGCCAATAAAAAAGACGATATTTCGAGAAATGCATTTTTTTGGCGATTTTGTGACTGATTTCGGTTTGGAATAACATTCCGATCATGATTCCAATACATCAACCAGTTTGGTACCATAGAGCCAGAAAAAATGTTTTTTAAAGGCCGAACCCAAGTCTCAAATAAGCGCCCATAAAAAATATGATTTTTCCAGAAATGCAACTTTTTGCAGATTTTGTGACTGATTTCGGTTTTGACCAACATTCTGATTATGATTCCAAAATTTCAGCCCGTTTGGTTTCATAGAAGTTCGAACCCATGTCTCAAATTAACGCCCATACAAATTATGATATTTCGAGAAATGCAATTTTTTGCAGATTTTGTCACTGATTTCGGTATGGAACAAGATTCTGATCATGGTCAGAATTTTCCGCCAGTTTGGTTTCATAGAGCCTGGAAAAATGTTTTTTAAAGGCCGAACCCAAGTCTCAAATAAGCGCCCATAAAAAATATGATTTTTCGAGAAATGCAACTTTTTGCAGAACTTGTGACTGATTTCGGTTTGGACCAACATTCTGATTATGATTCCAAAATTTCAGCCCGTTTGGTTTCATAGAACCTGATAAAATGGCTTTAAAAGTTCGAACCCAAGTCTCAAATAACGCCCATAAAAATTATGATATTTCGAGAAATGCATTTTTTTGGCGATTTTGTCACTGATTTCGGTATGGGACAAGATTCTGATCATTGTCACAATTTTCAGCCAGTTTGGTTTCATATAGCCTGGAAAAATGTCTTTTCAAGTTCGAACCCGAGTCACAATTGAGTGCCAATAAAAAATATTAATTTTTCCAGAAATGCAACTTTTTGCAGATTTTGTGACTGATTTCGGTTTGGAATAACATTCTGATCATGATTCCAAAATATCAACCAGTTTGGTACCATAGAGCCGGAAAAAATGTTTTTTAAAGGCCGAACCCAAGTCTCAAATAAGCGCCCATAAAAAATATGATTTTTCCAGAAATGCAACATTTTGCAGATTTTGTGACTGATTTCGGTTTGGAATAACATTCTGATCATGATTCCAATATATCAACCAGTTTGGTACCATAGAGCCGGAAAAAATGTTTTTTAAAGGCCGAACCCAAGTCTCAAATAAGTGCCCATAAAAAAAATGATTTTTCCAGAAATGCAACATTTTGCAGATTTTGAGACTGATTTCGGTTTGGACCAACATTCTGATTATGATTCCAAAATTTCAGTCCGTTTGGTTTCATAGAACCTGATAAAATGGCTTTAAAAGTTCGAACCCAAGTCTCAAATAACGCCCATAAAATATATGATTTTTCCAGAAATGCATTTTTTGCAGATTTTGTCACTGATTTCGGTATGGGACAAGATTCTGATCATTGTCACAATTTTCAGCCAGTTTGGTTTCATATAGCATGGAAAAATGTCTTTTCAAGTTCGAACCCGAGTCACAATTGAGTGCCAATAAAAAATATGATTTTTCCAGAAATGCAACTTTTTGCAGATTTTGTGACTGATTTCGGTTTTGACCAACATTCTGATTATGATTTCAAAATTTCAGCCCGTTTGGTTTCATAGAACCTGATAAAATGGCCTTTAAAGTTCGAACCCAAGTTTTAAATTAACGCCAATAAAAAAGACGATATTTCGAGAAATGCATTTTTTTGGCGAATTTGTGACTGATTTCGGTTTGGAATAACATTCCGATCATGATTCCAATACATCAACCAGTTTGCTACCATAGAGCCAGAAAAAATGTTTTTTAAAGGCCGAACCCAAGTCTCAAATAAGTGCCCATAAAAAATATAATTTTTCCAGAAATGCAACTTTTTGCAGATTTTGTAACTGATTTCGGTTTTGACCAACATTCTGATTATGATTCAAAATTTCAGCCCGTTTGGTTTCAGAGAACCTGATAAAATGGCTTTAAAAGTTCGAACCCATGTCTCAAATTAACGCCCATACAAATTATGATATTTCGAGAAATGCATTTTTTTGCAGATTTTGTGACTGATTTCGGTTTGGAATAACATTCTGATCATGATTCCAAAATATCAACCAGTTTGGTACCATAGAGCCGGAAAAAATGTTTTTTAAAGGCCGAACCCAAGTCTCAAATAAGCGCCCATAAAAAATATGATTTTTCCAGAAATGCAACATTTTGCAGATTTTGTGACTGATTTCGGTTTGGAATAACCTTCTGATCATGATTCCAATATATCAACCAGTTTGGTACCATAGAGCCGGAAAAAATGTTTTTTAAAGGCCGAACCCAAGTCTCAAATAAGTGCCCATAAAAAATATGATTTTTCCAGAAATGCAACTATTTGCAGATTTTGAGACTGATTTCGGTTTGGACCAACATTCTGATTATGATTCCAAAATTTCAGCCCGTTTGGTTTCATAGAACCTGATAAAATGGCTTTAAAAGTTCGAACCCAAGTCTCAAATAACGCCCATAAAATATATGATTTTTCCAGAAATGCATTTTTTGCAGATTTTGTCACTGATTTCGGTATGGGACAAGATTCTGATCATTGTCACAATTTTCAGCCAGTTTGGTTTCATATAGCCTGGAAAAATGTCTTTTCAAGTTCGAACCCGAGTCACAATTGAGTGCCAATAAAAAATATTAATTTTTCCAGAAATGCAACTTTTTGCAGATTTTGTGACTGATTTCGGTTTGGACTAACATTCTGATTATGATTCCAAAATTTCAGCCCGTTTGGTTTCATAGAACCTGATAAAATGGCTTTAAACGTTCGAACCCAAGTCTCAAATAAGCGCCCATAAAAAATATGATTTTTCCAGAAATGCAACATTTTGCAGATTTTGTGACTGATTTCGGTTTGGACCAACATTCTGATTATGATTCCAAAATTTCAGCCCGTTTGGTTTCATAGAACCTGATAAAATGGCTTTTAAAGTTCGAACCCAAGTTTTAAATTAACGCCAATAAAAAAGACGATATTTCGAGAAATGCATTTTTTTGGCGATTTTGTGACTGATTTCGGTTTGGAATAACATTCCGATCATGATTCCAATATATCAACCAGTTTGGTACCATAGAGCCAGAAAAAATGTTTTTTAAAGGCCGAACCCAAGTCTCAAATAAGTGCCCATAAAAATGATGATTTTTCCAGAAATGCAACTTTTTGCAGATTTTGTAACTGATTTCGGTTTTGACCAACATTCTGATTATGATTCAAAATTTCAGCCCGTTTGGTTTCAGAGAACCTGATAAAATGGCTTTAAAAGTTCGAACCCAAGTCTCAAATTAACGCCCATACAAATTATGATATTTCGAGAAATGCATTTTTTTGCAGATTTTGTGACTGATTTCGGTTTGGAATAACATTCTGATCATGATTCCAAAATATCAACCAGTTTGGTACCATAGAGCCGGAAAAAATGTTTTTTAAAGGCCGAACTCAAGTCTCAAATAAGCGCCCATAAAAAATATGATTTTTCCAGAAATGCAACATTTTGCAGATTTTGTGACTGATTTCGGTTTGGAATAACATTCTGATCATGATTCCAATATATCAACCAGTTTGGTACCATAGAGCCGGAAAAAATGTTTTTTAAAGGCCGAACCCAAGTCTAAAATAAGTGCCCATAAAAAATATGATTTTTCCAGAAATGCAACTATTTGCAGATTTTGAGACTGATTTCGGTTTGGACCAACATTCTGATTATGATTCCAAAATTTCAGCCCGTTTGGTTTCATAGAACCTGATAAAATGGCTTTTAAAGTTCGAACCCAAGTTTTAAATTAACGCCAATAAAAAAGACGATATTTCGAGAAATGCATTTTTTTGGCTATTTTGTGACTGATTTCGGTTTGGAATAACATTCTGATCATGATTCCCAAATGTCAACCAGTTTGGTACCATAGAGCCGGAAAAAATGTTTTTTAAAGGCCGAACCCAAGTCTCAAATAAATGCCAATAAAAAATATGATGTTTCCAGAAATGCAACTTTTTGCAGATATTGTGACTGATTTTTGTTTGGACCAACATTCTGATTATGATTCCAAAATTTCAGCCCGTTTAGTTTCATAGAACCTGATAAAATGGCTTTAAACGTTCGAACCCAAGTATCAAATAACGCCCATACAAATTATGATATTTCGAGAAATGCATTTTTTTGGCGATTTTGTGACTGATTTCGGTTTGGAATAACATTCTGATCATGATTCCAATATATCAACCAGTTTGGTACCATAGAGCCGGAAAAAATGTTTTTTAAAGGCCGAACCCAAGTCTCAAATAAGTGCCCATAAAAAATATGATTTTTCCAGAAATGCAACTATTTGCAGATTTTGAGACTGATTTCGGTTTGGACCAACATTCTGATTAGGATTCCAAAATTTCAGCCCGTTTGGTTTCATAGAACCTGATAAAATGGCTTTAAAAGTTCGAACCCAAGTCTCAAATAACGCCCATAAAATATATGATTTTTCCAGAAATGCAACTTTTTGCAGATTTTGTGACTGATTTCGGTTTTGACCAACATTCTGATTATGATTTCAAAATTTCAGCCCGTTTGGTTTCATAGAACCTGATAAAATGGCTTTTAAAGTTCGAACCCAAGTTTTAAATTAACGCCAATAAAAAAGACGATATTTCGAGAAATGCATTTTTTTGGCGATTTTGTGTCTGATTTCGGTTTGGAATAACATTCTGATCATGATTTCCAAATGTCAACCAGTTTGGTACCATAGAGCCGGAAAAAATGTTTTTTAAAGGCCGAACCCAAGTCTCAAATAAGTGCCCATAAAAAATATGATGTTTCCAGAAATGCCACTTTTTGCAGATTTTGTGACTGATTTCGGTTTGGACCAACATTCTGATTATGATTCCAAAATTTCAGCCCGTTTGGTTTCATAGAACCTGATAAAATGGCTTTAAACGTTCGAACCCAAGTATCAAATAACGCCCATACAAATTATGATATTTCGAGAAATGCATTTTTTTGGCGATTTTGTGACTGATTTAGGTTTGGAATAACATTCTGATCATGATTCCAAAATATCAGCCAGTTTGGTACCATAGAGCCGGAAAAAATGTTTTTTAAAGGCCGAACCCAAGTCTCAAATAAGCGCCCATAAAAAATATAATTTTTCCAGAAATGCAACTTTTTGCAGATTTTGTGACTGATTTCGGTTTTGACCAACATTCTGATTATGATTTCAAAATTTCAGCCCGTTTGGTTTCATAGAACCTGATAAAATGGCTTTTAAAGTTCGAACCCAAGTTTTAAATTAACGCCAATAAAAAAGACGATATTTCGAGAAATGCATTTTTTTGGCGATTTTGTGTCTGATTTCGGTTTGGAATAACATTCTGATCATGATTTCCAAATGTCAACCAGTTTGGTACCATAGAGCCGGAAAAAATGTTTTTTAAAGGCCGAACCCAAGTCTCAAATAAGTGCCCATAAAAAATATGATGTTTCCAGAAATGCCACTTTTTGCAGATTTTGTGACTGATTTCGGTTTGGACCAACATTCTGATTATGATTCCAAAATTTCAGCCCGTTTGGTTTCATAGAACCTGATAAAATGGCTTTAAACGTTCGAACCCAAGTATCAAATAACGCCCATACAAATTATGATATTTCGAGAAATGCATTTTTTTGGCGATTTTGTGACTGATTTAGGTTTGGAATAACATTCTGATCATGATTCCAAAATATCAGCCAGTTTGGTACCATAGAGCCGGAAAAAATGTTTTTTAAAGGCCGAACCCAAGTCTCAAATAAGCGCCCATAAAAAATATAATTTTTCCAGAAATGCAACTTTTTGCAGATTTTGTGACTGATTTCGGTTTGGACCAACATTCTGATTATGATTCCAAAATTTCAGCCCGTTTGGTTTCATAGAACCTGATAAAATGGGTTTTAAAGTTCGAACCCAAGTTTTAAATTAACGCCAATAAAAAAGACGATATTTCGAGAAATGCATTTTTTTGGCGATTTTGTGACTGATTTTGGTTTGGAATAACATTCCGATCATGATTCCAATATATCAACCAGTTTGGTACCATAGAGCCAGAAAAAATGTTTTTTAAAGGCCGAACCCAAGTCTCAAATAAGTGCCCATAAAAAATATGATTTTTCCAGAAATGCAACTTTTTGCAGATTTTGTGACTGATTTCGGTTTTGACCAACATTCTGATTATGATTTCAAAATTTCAGCCCGTTTGGTTTCATAGAACCTGATAAAATGGCTTTTAAAGTTCGAACCCAAGTTTTAAATTAACGCCAATAAAAAAGACGATATTTCGAGAAATGCATTTTTTTGGCGATTTTGTGACTGATTTCGGTTTGGAATAACATTCTGATCATGATTTCCAAATGTCAACCAGTTTGGTACCATAGAGCCGGAAAAAATGTTTTTTAAAGGCCGAACCCAAGTCTCAAATAAGTGCCCATAAAAAATATGATGTTTCCAGAAATGCCACTTTTTGCAGATTTTGTGACTGATTTCGGTTTGGACCAACATTCTGATTATGATTCCAAAATTTCAGCCCGTTTGGTTTCATAGAACCTGATAAAATGGCTTTAAACGTTCGAACCCAAGTATCAAATAACGCCCATACAAATTATGATATTTCGAGAAATGCATTTTTTTGGCGATTTTGTGACTGATTTAGGTTTGGAATAACATTCTGATCATGATTCCAAAATATCAGCCAGTTTGGTACCATAGAGCCGGAAAAAATGTTTTTTAAAGGCCGAACCCAAGTCTCAAATAAGCGCCCATAAAAAATATAATTTTTCCAGAAATGCAACTTTTTGCAGATTTTGTGACTGATTTCGGTTTGGACCAACATTCTGATTATGATTCCAAAATTTCAGCCCGTTTGGTTTCATAGAACCTGATAAAATGGCTTTTAAAGTTCGAACCCAAGTTTTTAATTAACGCCAATAAAAAAGACGATATTTCGAGAAATGCATTTTTTTGGCGATTTTGTGACTGATTTTGGTTTGGAATAACATTCCGATCATGATTCCAATATATCAACCAGTTTGGTACCATAGAGCCAGAAAAAATGTTTTTTAAAGGCCGAACCCAAGTCTCAAATAAGTGCCCATAAAAAATATGATTTTTCCAGAAATGCAACTTTTTGCAGATTTTGTAACTGATTTCGGTTTTGACCAACATTCTGATTATGATTCAAAATTTCAGCCCGTTTGGTTTCAGAGAACCTGATAAAATGGCTTTAAAAGTTCGAACCCAAGTCTCAAATTAACGCCCATACAAATTATGATATTTCGAGAAATGCATTTTTTTGCAGATTTTGTGACTGATTTCGGTTTGGAATAACCTTCTGATCATGATTCCAAAATATCAACCAGTTTGGTACCATAGAGCCGGAAAAAATGTTTTTTAAAGGCCGAACCCAAGTCTCAAATAAGTGCCCATAAAAAATATGATTTTTCCAGAAATGCAACTATTTGCAGATTTTGAGACTGATTTCGGTTTGGAATAACATTCTGATCATGATTCCAATATATCAACCAGTTTGGTACCATAGGGCCGGAAAAAATGTATTTTAAAGGCCGAACCCAAGTCTCAAATAAGTGCCCATAAAAAATATGATTTTTCCAGAAATGCAACTATTTGCAGATTTTGAGACTGATTTCGGTTTGGACCAACATTCTGATTATGATTCCAAAATTTCAGCCCGTTTGGTTTCATAGAACCTGATAAAATGGCTTTAAAAGTTCGAACCCAAGTCTCAAATAACGCCCATAAAATATATGATTTTTCCAGAAATGCATTTTTTGCAGATTTTGTCACTGATTTCGGTATGGGACAAGATTCTGATCATTGTCACAATTTTCAGCCAGTTTGGTTTCATATAGCCTGGAAAAATGTCTTTTCAAGTTCGAACCCGAGTCACAATTGAGTGCCAATAAAAAATATGATTTTTCCAGAAATGCAACTTTTTGCAGATTTTGTGATAGATTTCGGTTTTGACCAACATTCTGATTATGATTTCAAAATTTCAGCCCGTTTGGTTTCATAGAACCTGATAAAATGGCTTTTAAAGTTCGAACCCAAGTTTTAAATTAACGCCAATAAAAAAGACGATATTTCGAGAAATGCATTTTTTTGGCGATTTTGTGACTGATTTCGGTTTGGAATAACATTCTGATCATGATTTCCAAATGTCAACCAGTTTGGTACCATAGAGCCGGAAAAAATGTTTTTTAAAGGCCGAACACAAGTCTCAAATAAGTGCCCATAAAAAATATGATTTTTCCAGAAATGCAACTTTTTGCAGATTTTGTAACTGATTTCGGTTTTGACCAACATTCTGATTATGATTCAAAATTTCAGCCCGTTTGGTTTCAGAGAACCTGATAAAATGGCTTTAAAAGTTCGAACCCAAGTCTCAAATTAACGCCCATAAAATATATGATTTTTCCAGAAATGCAACTTTTTGCAGATTTTGTGACTGATTTCGGTTTTGACCAACATTCTGATTATGATTTCAAAATTTCAGCCCGTTTGGTTTCATAGAACCTGATGAAATGGCTTTAAACGTTCGAACCCAAGTATCAAATAACGCCCATACAAATTATGATATTTCGAGAAATGCATTTTTTTGGCGATTTTGTGACTGATTTCGGTTTGGAATAACATTCTGATCATGATTCCAATATATCAACCAGTTTGGTACCATAGAGCCGGAAAAAATGTTTTTTAAAGGCCGAACCCAAGTCTCAAATAAGTGCCCATAAAAAATATGATTTTTCCAGAAATGCAACTATTTGCAGATTTTGAGACTGATTTCGGTTTGGACCAACATTCTGATTATGATTCCAAAATTTCAGCCCGTTTGGTTTCATAGAACCTGATAAAATGGCTTTTAAAGTTCGAACCCAAGTCTCAAATAACGCCCATAAAATATATGATTTTTCCAGAAATGCAACTTTTTGCAGATTTTGTGACTGATTTCGGTTTTGACCAACATTCTGATTATGATTTCAAAATTTCAGCCCGTTTGGTTTCATAGAACCTGATAAAATGGCTTTTAATGTTCGAACCCAAGTTTTAAATTAACGCCAATAAAAAAGACGATATTTCGAGAAATGCATTTTTTTGGCGATTTTGTGACTGATTTCGGTTTGGAATAACATTCTGATCATGATTTCCAAATGTCAACCAGTTTGGTACCATAGAGCCGGAAAAAATGTTTTTTAAAGGCCGAACCCAAGTCTCAAATAAGTGCCCATAAAAAATATGATGTTTCCAGAAATGCAACTTTTTGCAGATTTTGTGACTGATTTCGGTTTGGACCAACATTCTGATTATGATTCCAAAATATCAACCAGTTTGGTACCATAGAGCCGGAAAAAATGTTTTTTAAAGGCTTCAAAATTTCAGCCCGTTTGGTTTCAGAGAACCTGATAAAATGGCTTTAAAAGTTCGAACACAAGTCTCAAATAACGCCCATAAAATATATGATTTTTCCAGAAATGCATTTTTTGCAGATTTTGTCACTGATTTCGGTATGGGACAAGATTCTGATCATTGTCACAATTTTCAGCCAGTTTGGTTTCATATAGCCTGGAAAAATGTCTTTTCAAGTTCGAACCCGAGTCACAATTGAGTGCCAATAAAAAATATGATTTTTCCAGAAATGCAACTTTTTGCAGATTTTGTGACTGATTTCGGTTTTGACCAACATTCTGATTATGATTTCAAAATTTCAGCCCGTTTGGTTTCATAGAACCTGATAAAATGGCTTTTAAAGTTCGAACCCAAGTTTTAAATTAACGCCAATAAAAAAGACGATATTTCGAGAAATGCATTTTTTTGGCGATTTTGTGACTGATTTCGGTTTGGAATAACATTCTGATCATGATTCCCAAATGTCAACCAGTTTGGTACCATAGAGCCGGAAAAAATGTTTTTTAAAGGCCGAACCCAAGTCTCAAATAAGTGCCAATAAAAAATATGATGTTTCCAGAAATGCAACTTTTTGCAGATTTTGTGACTGATTTCGGTTTGGACCAACATTCTGATTATGATTCCAAAATTTCAGCCCGTTTGGTTTCATAGAACCTGATAAAATGGCTTTAAACGTTCGAACCCAAGTATCAAATAACGCCCATACAAATTATGATATTTCGAGAAATGCATTTTTTTGGCGATTTTGTGACTGATTTAGGTTTGGAATAACATTCTGATCATGATTCCAAAATATAAACCAGTTTGGTACCATAGAGCCGGAAAAAATGTTTTTTAAAGGCCGAACCCAAGTCTCAAATAAGTGCCCATAAAAAATATGATTTTTCCAGAAATGCAACTTTTTGCAGATTTTGTAACTGATTTCGGTTTTGACCAACATTCTGATTATGATTCAAAATTTCAGCCCGTTTGGTTTCAGAGAACCTGATAAAATGGCTTTAAAAGTTCGAACCCAAGTCACAATTGAGTGCCAATAAAAAATATGATTTTTCCAGAAATGCAACTTTTTGCAGATTTTGTGACTGATTTCGGTTTTGACCAACATTCTGATTATGATTCAAAATTTCAGCCCGTTTGGTTTCAGAGAACCTGATAAAATGGCTTTAAAAGTTCGAACCCAAGTCACAATTGAGTGCCAATAAAAAATATGATTTTTCCAGAAATGCAACTTTTTGCAGATTTTGTCACTGATTTCGGTATGGGACAAGATTCTGATCATTGTCACAATTTTCAGCCAGTTTGGTTTCATATAGCCTGGAAAAATGTCTTTTCAAGTTCGAACCCGAGTCACAATTGAGTGCCAATAAAAAATATAATTTTTCCAGAAATGCAACTTTTTGCAGATTTTGTGACTGATTTCGGTTTTGACCAACATTCTGATTATGATTTCAAAATTTCAGCCCGTTTGGTTTCATAGAACCTGATAAAATGGCTTTTAAAGTTCGAACCCAAGTTTTAAATTAACGCCAATAAAAAAGACGATATTTCGAGAAATGCATTTTTTTGGCGATTTTGTGACTGATTTCGGTTTGGAATAACATTCTGATCATGATTTCCAAATGTCAACCAGTTTGGTACCATAGAGCCGGAAAAAATGTTTTTTAAAGGCCGAACCCAAGTCTCAAACAAGTGCCCATAAAAAATATGATGTTTCCAGAAATCAAACTTTTTGCAGATTATGTGACTGATTTCGGTTTGGACCAACATTCTGATTATGATTCCAAAATTTCAGCCCGTTTGGTTTCATAGAACCTGATAAAATGGCTTTAAACGTTCGAACCCAAGTATCAAATAACGCCCATACAAATTATGATATTTCGAGAAATGCATTTTTTTGGCGATTTTGTGACTGATTTAGGTTTGGAATAACATTCTGATCATGATTCCAAAATATCAACCAGTTTGGTACCATAGAGCCGGAAAAAATGTTTTTTAAAGGCCGAACCCAAGTCTCAAATAAGCGCCCATAAAAAATATGATTTTTCCAGAAATGCAACTTTTTGCAGATTTTGTGACTGATTTCGGTTTGGACCAACATTCTGATTATGATTCCAAAATTTCAGCCCGTTTGGTTTCATAGAACCTGATAAAATGGCTTTTAAAGTTCGAACCCAAGTTTTAAATTAACGCCAATAAAAAAGACGATATTTCGAGAAATGCATTTTTTTGGCGATTTTGTGACTGATTTCGGTTTGGAATAACATTCCGATCATGATTCCAATATATCAACCAGTTCGGTACCATAGAGCCAGAAAAAATGTTTTTTAAAGGCCGAACCCAAGTCTCAAATAAGTGCCCATAAAAAATATGATGTTTCCAGAAATCAAACTTTTTGCAGATTATGTGACTGATTTCGGTTTGGACCAACATTCTGATTATGATTCCAAAATTTCAGCCCGTTTGGTTTCATAGAACCTGATAAAATGGCTTTAAACGTTCGAACCCAAGTATCAAATAACGCCCATACAAATTATGATATTTCGAGAAATGCATTTTTTTGGCGATTTTGTGACTGATTTAGGTTTGGAATAACATTCTGATCATGATTCCAAAATATCAACAAGTTTGGTACCATAGAGCCGGAAAAAATGTTTTTTAAAGGCCGAACCCAAGTCTCAAATAAGTGCCCATAAAAAATATGATTTTTCCAGAAATGCAACTTTTTGCAGATTTTGTAACTGATTTCGGTTTTGACCAACATTCTGATTATGATTCAAAATTTCACCCCGTTTGGTTTCAGAGAACCTGATAAAATGGCTTTAAAAGTTCGAACACAAGTCTCAAATTAACGCCCATACAAATTATGATATTTCGAGAAATGCATTTTTTTGGCGATTTTGTGACTGATTTAGGTTTGGAATAACATTCTGATCATGATTCCAAAATATAAACCAGTTTGGTACCATAGAGCCGGAAAAAATGTTTTTTAAAGGCCGAACCCAAGTCTCAAATAAGTGCCCATAAAAAATATGATTTTTCCAGAAATGCAACTTTTTGCAGATTTTGTAACTGATTTCGGTTTTGACCAACATTCTGATTATGATTCAAAATTTCAGCCCGTTTGGTTTCAGAGAACCTGATAAAATGGCTTTAAAAGTTCGAACCCAAGTCTCAAATAACGCCCATAAAATATATGATTTTTCCAGAAATGCATTTTTTGCAGATTTTGTCACTGATTTCGGTATGGGACAAGATTCTGATCATTGTCACAATTTTCAGCCAGTTTGGTGTCATATAGCCTGGAAAAATGTCTTTTCAAGTTCGAACCCGAGTCACAATTGAGTGCCAATAAAAAATATGATTTTTCCAGAAATGCAACTTTTTGCAGATTTTGTGACTGATTTCGGTTTTGACCAACATTCTGATTATGATTTCAAAATTTCAGCCCGTTTGGTTTCATAGAACCTGATAAAATGGCTTTTAAAGTTCGAACCCAAGTTTTAAATTAACGCCAATAAAAAAGACGATATTTCGAGAAATGCATTTTTTTGGCGATTTTGTGACTGATTTCGGTTTGGAATAACATTCTGATCATGATTTCCAAATGTCAACCAGTTTGGTACCATAGAGCCGGAAAAAATGTTTTTTAAAGGCCGAACCCAAGTCTCAAATAAGTGCCCATAAAAAATATGATGTTTCCAGAAATCAAACTTTTTGCAGATTATGTGACTGATTTCGGTTTGGACCAACATTCTGATTATGATTCCAAAATTTCAGCCCGTTTGGTTTCATAGAACCTGATAAAATGGCTTTAAACGTTCGAACCCAAGTATCAAATAACGCCCATACAAATTATGATATTTCGAGAAATGCATTTTTTTGGCGATTTTGTGACTGATTTAGGTTTGGAATAACATTCTGATCATGATTCCAAAATATCAACCAGTTTGGTACCATAGAGCCGGAAAAAATGTTTTTTAAAGGCCGAACCCAAGTCTCAAATAAGCGCCCATAAAAAATATGATTTTTCCAGAAATGCAACTTTTTGCAGATTTTGTGACTGATTTCGGTTTGGACCAACATTCTGATTATGATTCCAAAATTTCAGCCCGTTTGGTTTCATAGAACCTGATAAAATGGCTTTAAAAGTTCGAACCCAAGTCTCAAATAACGCCCATAAAAATTATGATTTTTCCAGAAATGCATTTTTTGCAGATTTTGTCACTGATTTCGGTATGGGACAAGATTCTGATCATTGTCACAATTTTCAGCCAGTTTGGTTTCATATAACCTGGAAAAATGTCTTTTCAAGTTCGAACCCGAGTCACAATTGAGTGCCAATAAAAAATATGATTTTTCCAGAAATGCAACTTTTTGCAGATTTTTTGACTGATTTCGGTTTTGACCAACATTCTGATTATGATTTCAAAATTTCAGCCCGTTTGGTTTCATAGAACCTGATAAAATGGCTTTTAAAGTTCGAACCCAAGTTTTAAATTAACGCCAATAAAAAAGACGATATTTCGAGAAATGCATTTTTTTGGCGATTTTGTGACTGATTTCGGTTTGGAATAACATTCTGATAATGATTCCAAAATATCAACCAGTTTGGTACCATAGAGCCGGAAAAAATGTTTTTTAAAGGCCGAACCCAAGTCTCAAATAAGCGCCCATAAAAAATATGATTTTTCCAGAAATGCAACTTTTTGCAGATTTTGTGACTGATTTCGGTTTGGACCAACATTCTGATTATGATTCCAAAATTTCAGCCCGTTTGGTTTCATAGAACCTGATAAAATGGCTTTTAAAGTTCGAACCCAAGTTTTAAATTAACGCCAATAAAAAA
The DNA here is from genome assembly GCA_026573805.1 of Hesperophylax magnus. NCBI lineage: Eukaryota > Metazoa > Arthropoda > Insecta > Trichoptera > Limnephilidae > Hesperophylax > Hesperophylax magnus. The sequence goes on from JAIUSX010000016.1 coordinate 1,185,494, forward strand.
GACGATATTTCGAGAAATGCATTTTTTTGGCGATTTTGTGACTGATTTCGGTTTGGAATAACATTCCGATCATGATTCCAATATATCAACCAGTTCGGTACCATAGAGCCAGAAAAAATGTTTTTTAAAGGCCGAACCCAAGTCTCAAATAAGTGCCCATAAAAAATATGATGTTTCCAGAAATCAAACTTTTTGCAGATTATGTGACTGATTTCGGTTTGGACCAACATTCTGATTATGATTCCAAAATTTCAGCCCGTTTGGTTTCATAGAACCTGATAAAATGGCTTTAAACGTTCGAACCCAAGTATCAAATAACGCCCATACAAATTATGATATTTCGAGAAATGCATTTTTTTGGCGATTTTGTGACTGATTTAGGTTTGGAATAACATTCTGATCATGATTCCAAAATATCAACAAGTTTGGTACCATAGAGCCGGAAAAAATGTTTTTTAAAGGCCGAACCCAAGTCTCAAATAAGTGCCCATAAAAAATATGATTTTTCCAGAAATGCAACTTTTTGCAGATTTTGTAACTGATTTCGGTTTTGACCAACATTCTGATTATGATTCATAATTTCACCCCGTTTGGTTTCAGAGAACCTGATAAAATGGCTTTAAAAGTTCGAACACAAGTCTCAAATTAACGCCCATACAAATTATGATATTTCGAGAAATGCATTTTTTTGGCGATTTTGTGACTGATTTAGGTTTGGAATAACATTCTGATCATGATTCCAAAATATAAACCAGTTTGGTACCATAGAGCCGGAAAAAATGTTTTTTAAAGGCCGAACCCAAGTCTCAAATAAGTGCCCATAAAAAATATGATTTTTCCAGAAATGCAACTTTTTGCAGATTTTGTAACTGATTTCGGTTTTGACCAACATTCTGATTATGATTCAAAATTTCAGCCCGTTTGGTTTCAGAGAACCTGATAAAATGGCTTTAAAAGTTCGAACCCAAGTCTCAAATAACGCCCATAAAATATATGATTTTTCCAGAAATGCATTTTTTGCAGATTTTGTCACTGATTTCGGTATGGGACAAGATTCTGATCATTGTCACAATTTTCAGCCAGTTTGGTGTCATATAGCCTGGAAAAATGTCTTTTCAAGTTCGAACCCGAGTCACAATTGAGTGCCAATAAAAAATATGATTTTTCCAGAAATGCAACTTTTTGCAGATTTTGTGACTGATTTCGGTTTTGACCAACATTCTGATTATGATTTCAAAATTTCAGCCCGTTTGGTTTCATAGAACCTGATAAAATGGCTTTTAAAGTTCGAACCCAAGTTTTAAATTAACGCCAATAAAAAAGACGATATTTCGAGAAATGCATTTTTTTGGCGATTTTGTGACTGATTTCGGTTTGGAATAACATTCTGATCATGATTTCCAAATGTCAACCAGTTTGGTACCATAGAGCCGGAAAAAATGTTTTTTAAAGGCCGAACCCAAGTCTCAAATAAGTGCCCATAAAAAATATGATGTTTCCAGAAATGCAACTTTTTGCAGATTTTGTGACTGATTTCGGTTTGGACCAACATTCTGATTATGATTCCAAAATTTCAGCCCGTTTGGTTTCATAGAACCTGATAAAATGGCTTTTAAAGTTCGAACCCAAGTTTTAAATTAACGCCAATAAAAAAGACGATAATTCGAGAAATGCATTTTTTTGGCGATTTTGTGACTGATTTCGGTTTGGAATAACATTCCGATCATGATTCCAATATATCAACCAGTTTGGTACCATAGAGCCAGAAAAAATGTTTTTTAAAGGCCGAACCCAAGTCTCAAATAAGTGCCCATAAAAAATATGATTTTTCCAGAAATGCAACTTTTTGCAGATTTTGTAACTGATTTCGGTTTTGACCAACATTCTGATTATGATTCAAAATTTCAGCCCGTTTGGTTTCAGAGAACCTGATTAAATGGCTTTAAAAGTTCGAACCCAAGTCTCAAATTAACGCCCATACAAATTATGATATTTCGAGAAATGCATTTTTTTGCAGATTTTGTTACTGATTTCGGTTTGGAATAACATTCTGATCATGATTCCAAAATATCAACCAGTTTGGTACCATAGAGCCGGAAAAAATGTTTTTTAAAGGCCGAACCCAAGTCTCAAATAAGCGCCCATAAAAAATATGATTTTTCCAGAAATGCAACATTTTGCAGATTTTGTGACTGATTTCGGTTTGGAATAACATTCTGATCATGATTCCAATATATCAACCAGTTTGGTACCATAGAGCCGGAAAAAATGTTTTTTAAAGGCCGAACCCAAGTCTCAAATAAGTGCCCATAAAAAATATGATTTTTCCAGAAATGCAACTATTTGCAGATTTTGAGACTGATTTCGGTTTGGACCAACATTCTGATTATGATTCCAAAATTTCAGCCCGTTTGGTTTCATAGAACCTGATAAAATGGCTTTAAAAGTTCGAACCCAAGTCTCAAATAACGCCCATAAAATATATGATTTTTCCAGAAATGCATTTTTTGCAGATTTTGTCACTGATTTCGGTATGGGACAAGATTCTGATCATTGTCACAATTTTCAGCCAGTTTGGTTTCATATAGCCTGGAAAAATGTCTTTTCAAGTTCGAACCCGAGTCACAATTGAGTGCCAATAAAAAATATGATTTTTCCAGAAATGCAACTTTTTGCAGATTTTGTGACTGATTTCGGTTTTGACCAACATTCTGATTATGATTTCAAAATTTCAGCCCGTTTGGTTTCATAGAACCTGATAAAATGGCTTTTAAAGTTCGAACCCAAGTTTTAAATAAACGCCAATAAAAAAGACGATATTTCGAGAAATGCATTTTTTTGGCGATTTTGTGACTGATTTCGGTTTGGAATAACATTCTGATCATGATTCCCAAATGTCAACCAGTTTGGTACCATAGAGCCGGAAAAAATGTTTTTTAAAGGCCGAACCCAAGTCTCAAATAAGCGCCCATAAAAAATATGATTTTTCCAGAAATGCAACATTTTGCAGATTTTGTGACTGATTTCGGTTTGGAATAACATTCTGATCATGATTCCAATATATAAACCAGTTTGGTACCATAGAGCCCGAAAAAATGTTTTTTAAAGGCCGAACCCAAGTCTCAAATAAGTGCCCATAAAAAATATGATGTTTCCAGAAATGCAACTTTTTGCAGATTTTGTGACTGATTTCGGTTTGGACCAACATTCTGATTATGATTCCAAAATTTCAGCCCGTTTGGTTTCATAGAACCTGATAAAATGGCTTTAAACGTTCGAACCCAAGTATCAAATAACGCCCATACAAATTATGATATTTCGAGAAATGCATTTTTTTGGCGATTTTGTGACTGATTTAGGTTTGGAATAACATTCTGATCATGATTCCAAAATATCAACCAGTTTGGTACCATAGAGCCGGAAAAAATGTTTTTTAAAGGCCGAACCCAAGTCTCAAATAAGCGCCCATAAAAAATATGATTTTTCCAGAAATGCAACTTTTTGCAGATTTTGTGACTGATTTCGGTTTGGACCAACATTCCGATTATGATTCCAAAATTTCAGCCCGTTTGGTTTCATAGAACCTGATAAAAAGGCTTTTAAAGTTCGAACCCAAGTTTTAAATTAACGCCAATAAAAAAGACGATATTTCGAGAAATGCATTTTTTTGGCGATTTTGTGACTGATTTCGGTTTGGAATAACATTCCGATCATGATTCCAATACATCAACCAGTTTGGTACCATAGAGCCAGAAAAAATGTTTTTTAAAGGCCGAACCCAAGTCTCAAATAAGTGCCCATAAAAAATATGATTTTTCCAGAAATGCAACTTTTTGCAGATTTTGTAACTGATTTCGGTTTTGACCAACATTCTGATTATGATTCAAAATTTCAGCCCGTTTGGTTTCAGAGAACCTGATAAAATGGCTTTAAAAGTTTGAACCAATGTCTCAAATTAACGCCCATACAAATTATGATATTTCGAGAAATGCATTTTTTTGCAGATTTTGTGACTGATTTCGGTTTGGAATAACATTCTGATCATGATTCCAAAATATCAACCAGTTTGGTACCATAGAGCCGGAAAAAATGTTTTTTAAAGGCCGAACCCAAGTCTCAAATAAGCGCCCATAAAAAATATGATTTTTCCAGAAATGCAACATTTTGCAGATTTTGTGACTGATTTCGGTTTGGAATAACATTCTGATCATGATTCCAATATATCAACCAGTTTGGTACCATAGAGCCGGAAAAAATGTTTTTTAAAGGCCGAACCCAAGTCTCAAATAAGTGCCCATAAAAAATATGATTTTTCCAGAAATGCAACTATTTGCAGATTTTGAGACTGATTTCGGTTTGGACCAACATTCTGATTATGATTCCAAAATTTCAGCCCGTTTGGTTTCATAGAACCTGATAAAATGGCTTTAAAAGTTCGAACCCAAGTCTCAAATAACGCCCATAAAATATATGATTTTTCCAGAAATGCATTTTTTGCAGATTTTGTCACTGATTTCGGTATGGGACAAGATTCTGATCATTGTCACAATTTTCAGCCAGTTTGGTTTCATATAGCCTGGAAAAATGTCTTTTCAAGTTCGAACCCGAGTCACAATTGAGTGCCAATAAAAAATATGATTTTTCCAGAAATGCAACTTTTTGCAGATTTTGTGACTGATTTCGGTTTTGACCAACATTCTGATTATGATTTCAAAATTTCAGCCCGTTTGGTTTCATAGAACCTGATAAAATGGCTTTTAAAGTTCGAACCCAAGTTTTAAATAAACGCCAATAAAAAAGACGATATTTCGAGAAATGCATTTTTTTGGCGATTTTGTGACTGATTTCGGTTTGGAATAACATTCTGATCATGATTCCCAAATGTCAACCAGTTTGGTACCATAGAGCCGGAAAAAATGTTTTTTAAAGGCCGAACCCAAGTCTCAATTAAGTGCCAATAAAAAATATGATGTTTCCAGAAATGCAACTTTTTGCAGATTTTGTGACTGATTTCGGTTTGGACCAACATTCTGATTATGATTCCAAAATTTCAGCCCGTTTGGTTTCATAGAACCTGATAAAATGGCTTTAAACGTTCGAACCCAAGTATCAAATAACGCCCATACAAATTATGATATTTCGAGAAATGCATTTTTTTGGCGATTTTGTGACTGATTTAGGTTTGGAATAACATTCTGATCATGATTCCAAAATATCAACCAGTTTGGTACCATAGAGCCGGAAAAAATGTTTTTTAAAGGCCGAACCCAAGTCTCAAATAAGCGCCCATAAAAAATATGATTTTTCCAGAAATGCAACTTTTTGCAGATTTTGTGACTGATTTCGGTTTGGACCAACATTCTGATTATGATTCCAAAATTTCAGCCCGTTTGGTTTCATAGAACCTGATAAAATGGCTTTTAAAGTTCGAACCCAAGTTTTAAATTAACGCCAATAAAAAAGACGATATTTCGAGAAATGCATTTTTTTGGCGATTTTGTGACTGATTTCGGTTTGGAATAACATTCCGATCATGATTCCAATACATCAACCAGTTTGGTACCATAGAGCCAGAAAAAATGTTTTTTAAAGGCCGAACCCAAGTCTCAAATAAGTGCCCATAAAAAATATGATTTTTCCAGAAATGCAACTTTTTGCAGATTTTGTAACTGATTTCGGTTTTGACCAACATTCTGATTATGATTCAAAATTTCAGCCCGTTTGGTTTCAGAGAACCTGATAAAATGGCTTTAAAAGTTTGAACCAATATCTCAAATTAACGCCCATACAAATTATGATATTTCGAGAAATGCATTTTTTTGCAGATTTTGTGACTGATTTCGGTTTGGAATAACATTCTGATCATGATTCCAAAATATCAACCAGTTTGGTACCATAGAGCCGGAAAAAATGTTTTTTAAAGGCCGAACCCAAGTCTCAAATAAGCGCCCATAAAAAATATGATTTTTCCAGAAATGCAACATTTTGCAGATTTTGTGACTGATTTCGGTTTGGAATAACATTCTGATCATGATTCCAATATATCAACCAGTTTGGTACCATAGAGCCGGAAAAAATGTTTTTTAAAGGCCGAATCCAAGTCTCAAATAAGTGCCCATAAAAAATATGATTTTTCCAGAAATGCAACTATTTGCAGATTTTGAGACTGATTTCGGTTTGGACCAACATTCTGATTATGATTCCAAAATTTCAGCCCGTTTGGTTTCATAGAACCTGATAAAATGGCTTTAAAAGTTCGAACCCAAGTCTCAAATAACGCCCATAAAATATATGATTTTTCTAGAAATGCATTTTTTGCAGATTTTGTCACTGATTTCGGTATGGGACAAGATTCTGATCATTGTCACAATTTTCAGCCAGTTTGGTTTCATATAGCCTGGAAAAATGTCTTTTCAAGTTCGAACCCGAGTCACAATTGAGTGCCAATAAAAAATATGATTTTTCCAGAAATGCAACTTTTTGCAGATTTTGTGACTGATTTCGGTTTTGACCAACATTCTGATTATGATTTCAAAATTTCAGCCCGTTTGGTTTCATAGAACCTGATAAAATGGCTTTTAAAGTTCGAACCCAAGTTTTAAATAAACGCCAATAAAAAAGACGATATTTCGAGAAATGCATTTTTTTGGCGATTTTGTGACTGATTTCGGTTTGGAATAACATTCTGATCATGATTCCCAAATGTCAACCAGTTTGGTACCATAGAGCCGGAAAAAATGTTTTTTAAAGGCCGAACCCAAGTCTCAATTAAGTGCCAATAAAAAATATGATGTTTCCAGAAATGCAACTTTTTGCAGATTTTGTGACTGATTTCGGTTTGGACCAACATTCTGATTATGATTCCAAAATTTCAGCCCGTTTGGTTTCATAGAACCTGATAAAATGGCTTTAAACGTTCGAACCCAAGTATCAAATAACGCCCATACAAATTATGATATTTCGAGAAATGCATTTTTTTGGCGATTTTGTGACTGATTTAGGTTTGGAATAACATTCTGATCATGATTCCAAAATATCAACCAGTTTGGTACCATAGAGCCGGAAAAAATGTTTTTTAAAGGCCGAACCCAAGTCTCAAATAAGCGCCCATAAAAAATATGATTTTTCCAGAAATGCAACTTTTTGCAGATTTTGTGACTGATTTCGGTTTGGACCAACATTCTGATTATGATTCCAAAATTTCAGCCCGTTTGGTTTCATAGAACCTGATAAAATGGCTTTTAAAGTTCGAACCCAAGTTTTAAATTAACGCCAATAAAAAAGACGATATTTCGAGAAATGCATTTTTTTGGCGATTTTGTGACTGATTTCGGTTTGGAATAACATTCCGATCATGATTCCAATATATCAACCAGTTTGGTACCATAGAGCCAGAAAAAATGTTTTTTAAAGGCCGAACCCAAGTCTCAAATAAGTGCCCATAAAAAATATGATTTTTCCAGAAATGCAACTTTTTGCAGATTTTGTAACTGATTTCGGTTTTGACCAACATTCTGATTATGATTCAAAATTTCAGCCCGTTTGGTTTCAGAGAACCTGATAAAATGGCTTTAAAAGTTCGAACCCAAGTCTCAAATTAACGCCCATACAAATTATGATATTTCGAGAAATGCATTTTTTTGCAGATTTTGTAACTGATTTCGGTTTGGAATAACATTCTGATCATGATTCCAAAATATCAACCAGTTTGGTACCATAGAGCCGGAAAAAATGTTTTTTAAAGGCCGAACCCAAGTCTCAAATAAGCGCCCATAAAAAATATGATTTTTCCAGAAATGCAACATTTTGCAGATTTTGTGACTGATTTCGGTTTGGAATAACATTCTGATCATGATTCCAATATATAAACCAGTTTGGTACCATAGAGCCGGAAAAAATGTTTTTTAAAGGCCGAACCCAAGTCTCAAATAAGTGCCCATAAAAAATATGATTTTTCCAGAAATGCAACTATTTGCAGATTTTGAGACTGATTTCGGTTTGGACCAACATTCTGATTATGATTCCAAAATTTCAGCCCGTTTGGTTTCATAGAACCTGATAAAATGGCTTTAAAAGTTCGAACCCAAGTCTCAAATAACGCCCATAAAATATATGATTTTTCCAGAAATGCAACTTTTTGCAGATTTTGTGACTGATTTCGGTTTGGACCAACATTCTGATTATGATTCCAAAATTTCAGCCCGTTTGGTTTCATAGAACCTGATAAAATGGCTTTTAAAGTTCGAACCCAAGTTTTAAATTAACGCCAATAAAAAAGACGATATTTCGAGAAATGCATTTTTTTGGCGATTTTGTGACTGATTTCGGTTTGGAATAACATTCCGATCATGATTCCAATATATCAACCAGTTTGGTACCATAGAGCCAGAAAAAATGTTTTTTAAAGGCCGAACCCAAGTCTCAAATAAGTGCCCATAAAAAATATGATTTTTCCAGAAATGCAACTTTTTGCAGATTTTGTAACTGATTTCGGTTTTGACCAACATTCTGATTATGATTCAAAATTTCAGCCCGTTTGGTTTCAGAGAACCTGATAAAATGGCTTTAAAAGTTCGAACCCAAGTCTCAAATTAACGCCCATACAAATTATGATATTTCGAGAAATGCATTTTTTTGCAGATTTTGTGACTGATTTCGGTTTTGACCAACATTCTGATTATGATTTCAAAATTTCAGCCCGTTTGGTTTCATAGAACCTGATAAAATGGCTTTTAAAGTTCGAACCCAAGTTTTAAATAAACGCCAATAAAAAAGACGATATTTCGAGAAATGCATTTTTTTGGCGATTTTGTGACTGATTTCGGTTTGGAATAACATTCTGATCATGATTCCCAAATGTCAACCAGTTTGGTACCATAGAGCCGGAAAAAATGTTTTTTAAAGGCCGAACCCAAGTCTCAATTAAGTGCCAATAAAAAATATGATGTTTCCAGAAATGCAACTTTTTGCAGATTTTGTGACTGATTTCGGTTTGGACCAACATTCTGATTATGATTCCAAAATTTCAGCCCGTTTGGTTTCATAGAACCTGATAAAATGGCTTTAAACGTTCGAACCCAAGTATCAAATAACGCCCATACAAATTATGATATTTCGAGAAATGCATTTTTTTGGCGATTTTGTGACTGATTTAGGTTTGGAATAACATTCTGATCATGATTCCAAAATATCAACCAGTTTGGTACCATAGAGCCGGAAAAAATGTTTTTTAAAGGCCGAACCCAAGTCTCAAATAAGCGCCCATAAAAAATATGATTTTTCCAGAAATGCAACTTTTTGCAGATTTTGTGACTGATTTCGGTTTGGACCAACATTCTGATTATGATTCCAAAATTTCAGCCCGTTTGGTTTCATAGAACCTGATAAAATGGCTTTTAAAGTTCGAACCCAAGTTTTAAATTAACGCCAATAAAAAAGACGATATTTCGAGAAATGCATTTTTTTGGCGATTTTGTGACTGATTTCGGTTTGGAATAACATTCCGATCATGATTCCAATATATCAACCAGTTTGGTACCATAGAGCCAGAAAAAATGTTTTTTAAAGGCCGAACCCAAGTCTCAAATAAGTGCCCATAAAAAATATGATTTTTCCAGAAATGCAACTTTTTGCAGATTTTGTAACTGATTTCGGTTTTGACCAACATTCTGATTATGATTCAAAATTTCAGCCCGTTTGGTTTTAGAGAACCTGATAAAATGGCTTTAAAAGTTCGAACCCAAGTCTCAAATTAACGCCCATAAAAAATATGATTTTTCCAGAAATGCAACTTTTTGCAGATTTTGTGACTGATTTCGGTTTGGACCAACATTCTGATTATGATTCCAAAATTTCAGCCCGTTTGGTTTCATAGAACCTGATAAAATGGCTTTTAAAGTTCGAACCCAAGTTTTAAATTAACGCCAATAAAAAAGACGATATTTCGAGAAATGCATTTTTTTGGCGATTTTGTGACTGATTTCGGTTTGGAATAACATTCCGATCATGATTCCAATATATCAACCAGTTTGGTACCATAGAGCCAGAAAAAATGTTTTTTAAAGGCCGAACCCAAGTCTCAAATAAGCGCCCATAAAAAATATGATTTTTCCAGAAATGCAACATTTTGCAGATTTTGTGACTGATTTCGGTTTGGAATAACATTCTGATCATGATTCCAATATATAAACCAGTTTGGTACCATAGAGCCGGAAAAAATGTTTTTTAAAGGCCGAACCCAAGTCTCAAATAAGTGCCCATAAAAAATATGATTTTTCCAGAAATGCAACTATTTGCAGATTTTGAGACTGATTTCGGTTTGGACCAACATTCTGATTATGATTCAAAATTTCAGCCCGTTTGGTTTCATAGAACCTGATAAAATGGCTTTAAAAGTTCGAACCCAAGTCTCAAATAACGCCCATAAAATATATGATTTTTCCAGAAATGCAACTTTTTGCAGATTTTGTGACTGATTTCGGTTTGGACCAACATTCTGATTATGATTCCAAAATTTCAGCCCGTTTGGTTTCATAGAACCTGATAAAATGGCTTTTAAAGTTCGAACCCAAGTTTTAAATTAACGCCAATAAAAAAGACGATATTTCGAGAAATGCATTTTTTTGGCGATTTTGTGACTGATTTCGGTTTGGAATAACATTCCGATCATGATTCCAATATATCAACCAGTTTGGTACCATAGAGCCAGAAAAAATGTTTTTTAAAGGCCGAACCCAAGTCTCAAATAAGTGCCCATAAAAAATATGATTTTTCCAGAAATGCAACTTTTTGCAGATTTTGTAACTGATTTCGGTTTTGACCAACATTCTGATTATGATTCGAAATTTCAGCCCGTTTGGTTTCAGAGAACCTGATAAAATGGCTTTAAAAGTTCGAACCCAAGTCTCAAATTAACGCCCATACAAATTATGATATTTCGAGAAATGCATTTTTTTGCAGATTTTGTGACTGATTTCGGTTTTGACCAACATTCTGATTATGATTTCAAAATTTCAGCCCGTTTGGTTTCATAGAACCTGATAAAATGGCTTTTAAAGTTCGAACCCAAGTTTTAAATAAACGCCAATAAAAAAGACGATATTTCGAGAAATGCATTTTTTTGGCGATTTTGTGACTGATTTCGGTTTGGAATAACATTCTGATCATGATTCCCAAATGTCAACCAGTTTGGTACCATAGAGCCGGAAAAAATGTTTTTTAAAGGCCGAACCCAAGTCTCAATTAAGTGCCAATAAAAAATATGATGTTTCCAGAAATGCAACTTTTTGCAGATTTTGTGACTGATTTCGGTTTGGACCAACATTCTGATTATGATTCCAAAATTTCAGCCCGTTTGGTTTCATAGAACCTGATAAAATGGCTTTAAACGTTCGAACCCAAGTATCAAATAACGCCCATACAAATTATGATATTTCGAGAAATGCATTTTTTTGGCGATTTTGTGACTGATTTAGGTTTGGAATAACATTCTGATCATGATTCCAAAATATCAACCAGTTTGGTACCATAGAGCCGGAAAAAATGTTTTTTAAAGGCCGAACCCAAGTCTCAAATAAGCGCCCATAAAAAATATGATTTTTCCAGAAATGCAACTTTTTGCAGATTTTGTGACTGATTTCGGTTTGGACCAACATTCTGATTATGATTCCAAAATTTCAGCCCGTTTGGTTTCATAGAACCTGATAAAATGGCTTTTAAAGTTCGAACCCATTTTTAAATTAACGCCAATAAAAAAGACGATATTTCGAGAAATGCATTTTTTTGGCGATTTTGTGACTGATTTCGGTTTGGAATAACATTCCGATCATGATTCCAATATATCAACCAGTTTGGTACCATAGAGCCAGAAAAAATGTTTTTTAAAGGCCGAACCCAAGTCTCAAATAAGTGCCCATAAAAAATATGATTTTTCCAGAAATGCAACTTTTTGCAGATTTTGTAACTGATTTCGGTTTTGACCAACATTCTGATTATGATTCAAAATTTCAGCCCGTTTGGTTTTAGAGAACCTGATAAAATGGCTTTAAAAGTTCGAACCCAAGTCTCAAATTAACGCCCATACAAATTATGATATTTCGAGAAATGCATTTTTTTGCAGATTTTGTAACTGATTTCGGTTTGGAATAACATTCTGATCATGATTCCAAAATATCAACCAGTTTGGTACCATAGAGCCGGAAAAAATGTTTTTTAAAGGCCGAACCCAAGTCTCAAATAAGCGCCCATAAAAAATATGATTTTTCCAGAAATGCAACATTTTGCAGATTTTGTGACTGATTTCGGTTTGGAATAACATTCTGATCATGATTCCAATATATAAACCAGTTTGGTACCATAGAGCCGGAAAAAATGTTTTTTAAAGGCCGAACCCAAGTCTCAAATAAGTGCCCATAAAAAATATGATTTTTCCAGAAATGCAACTATTTGCAGATTTTGAGACTGATTTCGGTTTGGACCAACATTCTGATTATGATTCAAAATTTCAGCCCGTTTGGTTTCAGAGAACCTGATAAAATGGCTTTAAAAGTTCGAACCCAAGTCTCAAATTAACGCCCATACAAATTATGATATTTCGAGAAATGCATTTTTTTGCAGATTTTGTGACTGATTTCGGTTTGGAATAACATTCTGATCATGATTCCAATATATCAACCAGTTTGGTACCATAGAGCCGGAAAAAATGTTTTTTAAAGGCCGAACTCAAGTCTCAAATAAGCGCCCATAAAAAATATGATTTTTCCAGAAATGCAACATTTTGCAGATTTTGTGACTGATTTCGGTTTGGAATAACATTCTGATCATGATTCCAATATATCAACCAGTTTGGTACCATAGAGCCGGAAAAATGTTTTTTAAAGGCCGAACCCAAGTCTCAAATAAGTGCCCATAAAAAATATGATTTTTCCAGAAATGCAACTATTTGCGGTTTTGAGAATGATTTCGGTTTGGACCAACATTCTGATTATGATTCCAAAATTTCAGCCCGTTTGGTTTCATAGAACCTGATAAAATGGCTTTTAAAGTTCGAACCCAAGTTTTAAATTAACGCCAATAAAAAAGACGATATTTCGAGAAATGCATTTTTTTGGCGATTTTGTGACTGATTTCGGTTTGGAATAACATTCTGATCATGATTCCCAAATGTCAACCAGTTTGGTACCATAGAGCCGGAAAAAATGTTTTTTAAAGGCCGAACCCAAGTCTCAAATAAGTGCCAATAAAAAATATGATGTTTCCAGAAATGCAACTTTTTGCAGATTTTGTAACTGATTTCGGTTTGGAATAACATTCAGATCATGATTCCAAAATATCAACCAGTTTGGTACCATAGAGCCGGAAAAAATGTTTTTTAAAGGCCGAACCCAAGTCTCAAATAAGCGCCCATAAAAAATATGATTTTTCCAGAAATGCAACATTTTGCAGATTTTGTGACTGATTTCGGTTTGGAATAACATTCTGATCATGATTCCAATATATAAACCAGTTTGGTACCATAGAGCCGGAAAAAATGTTTTTTAAAGGCCGAACCCAAGTCTCAAATAAGTGCCCATAAAAAATATGATTTTTCCAGAAATGCAACTATTTGCAGATTTTGAGACTGATTTCTGTTTGGACCAACATTCTGATTATGATTCCAAAATTTCAGCCCGTTTGGTTTCATAGAACCTGATAAAATGGCTTTAAAAGTTCGAACCCAAGTCTCAAATAACGCCCATAAAATATATGATTTTTCCAGAAATGCAATTTTTTGCAGATTTTGTGACTGATTTCGGTTTTGACCAACATTCTGATTATGATTTCAAAATTTCAGCCCGTTTGGTTTTTTGAGAACCTGATAAAATGGCTTTTAAAGTTCGAACCCAAGTTTTAAATTAACGCCAATAAAAAAGACGATATTTCGAGAAATGCATTTTTTTGGCGATTTTGTGACTGATTTCGGTTTCGAATAACATTCTGATCATGATTTCCAAATGTCAACCAGTTTGGTACCATAGAGCCGGAAAAAATGTTTTTTAAAGGCCGAACCCAAGTCTCAAATAAGTGCCCATAAAAAATATGATTTTTCCAGAAATGCAACTTTTTGCAGATTTTGTAACTGATTTCGGTTTTGACCAACATTCTGATTATGATTCAAAATTTCAGCCCGTTTGGTTTCAGAGAACCTGATAAAATGGCTTTAAAAGTTCGAACCCAAGTCTCAAATTAACGCCCATACAAATTATGATATTTCGAGAAATGCATTTTTTTGCAGATTTTGTGACTGATTTCGGTTTGGAATAACATTCTGATCATGATTCCAAAATATCAACCAGTTTGGTACCATAGAGCCGGAAAAAATGTTTTTTAAAGGCCGAACTCAAGTCTCAAATAAGCGCCCATAAAAAATATGATTTTTCCAGAAATGCAACATTTTGCAGATTTTGTGACTGATTTCGGTTTGGAATAACATTCTGATCATGATTCCAATATATCAACCAGTTTGGGACCATAGAGCCGGAAAAAATGTTTTTTAAAGGCCGAACCCAAGTCTCAAATAAGTGCCCATAAAAAATATGATTTTTCCAGAAATGCAACTATTTGCAGATTTTGAGACTGATTTCGGTTTGGACCAACATTCTGATTATGATTCCAAAATTTCAGCCCGTTTGGTTTCATAGAACCTGATAAAATGGCTTTTAAAGTTCGAACCCAAGTTTTAAATTAACGCCAATAAAAAAGACGATATTTCGAGAAATGCATTTTTTTGGCGATTTTGTGACTGATTTCGGTTTGGAATAACATTCTGATCATGATTCCCAAATGTCAACCAGTTTGGTACCATAGAGCCGGAAAAAATGTTTTTTAAAGGCCGAACCCAAGTCTCAAATAAGTGCCCATAAAAAATATGATTTTTCCAGAAATGCAACTATTTGCAGATTTTGTGACTGATTTCGGTTTTGACCAACATTCTGATTATGATTTCAAAATTTCAGCCCGTTTGGTTTCATAGAACCTGATAAAATGGCTTTTAAAGTTCGAACCCAAGTTTTAAATTAACGCCAATAAAAAAGACGATATTTCGAGAAATGCATTTTTTTGGCGATTTTGTGACTGATTTCGGTTTGGAATAACATTCTGATCATGATTTCCAAATGTAAACCAGTTTGGTACCATAGAGCCGGAAAAAATGTTTTTTAAAGGCCGAACCCAGGTCTCAAATAAGTGCCCATAAAAAATATGATGTTTCCAGAAATGCAACTTTTTGCAGATTTTGTGACTGATTTCGGTTTGGACCAACATTCTGATTATGATTCCAAAATTTCAGCCCGTTTGGTTTCATAGAACCTGATAAAATGGCTTTAAACGTTCGAACCCAAGTATCAAATAACGCCCATACAAATTATGATATTTCGAGAAATGCATTTTTTTGGCGATTTTGTGACTGATTTAGGTTTGGAATAACATTCTGATCATGATTCCAAAATATCAACCAGTTTGGTACCATAGAGCCGGAAAAAATGTTTTTTAAAGGCCGAACCCAAGTCTCAAATAAGCGCCCATAAAAAATATAATTTTTCCAGAAATGCAACTTTTTGCAGATTTCTTGACTGATTTCGGTTTGGAATAACATTCCGATCATGATTCCAATATATCAACCAGTTTGGTACCATAGAGCCAGAAAAAATGTTTTTTAAAGGCCGAACCCAAGTCTCAAATAAGTGCCCATAAAAAATATGATTTTTCCAGAAATGCAACTTTTTGCAGATTTTGTAACTGATTTCGGTTTTGACCAACATTCTGATTATAATTCAAAATTTCAGCCCGTTTGGTTTCAGAGAACCTGATAAAATGGCTTTAAAAGTTCGAACCTAAGTCTCAAATTAACGCCCATACAAATTATGATATTTCGAGAAATGCATTTTTTTGCAGATTTTGTGACTGATTTCGGTTTGGAATAACATTCTGATCATGATTCCAAAATATCAACCAGTTTGGTACCATAGAGCCGGAAAAAATGTTTTTTAAAGGCCGAACCCAAGTCTCAAATAAGCGCCCATAAAAAATATGATTTTTCCAGAAATGCAACATTTTGCAGATTTTGTGACTGATTTCGGTTTGGAATAACATTCTGCTCATGATTCCAATATATCAACCAGTTTGGTACCATAGGGCCGGAAAAAATGTATTTTAAAGGCCGAACCCAAGTCTCAAATAAGTGCCCATAAAAAATATGATTTTTCCAGAATTGCAACTATTTGCAGATTTTGAGACTGATTTCGGTTTGGACGAACATTCTGATTATGATTCCAAAATTTCAGCCCGTTTGGTTTCATAGAACCTGATAAAATGGCTTTAAAAGTTCGAAACCAAGTCTCAAATAACGCCCATAAAATATATGATTTTTCCAGAAATGCATTTTTTGCAGATTTTGTCACTGATTTCGGTATGGGACAAGATTCTGATCATTGTCACAATTTTCAGCCAGTTTGGTTTCATATAGCCTGGAAAAATGTCTTTTCAAGTTCGAACCCAAGTTTTAAATTAACGCCAATAAAAAAGACGATATTTCGAGAAATGCATTTTTTTGGCGATTTTGTCACTGATTTCGGTTTGGAATAACATTCTGATCATGATTTCCAAATGTCAACCAGTTTGGTACCATAGAGCCGGTAAAAATGTTTTTTAAAGGCCGAACCCAAGTCTCAAATAAGTGCCAATAAAAAATATGATGTTTCCAGAAATGCAACTTTTTGCAGATTTTGTGACTGATTTCGGTTTGGACCAACTTTCTGATTATGATTCCAAAATTTCAGCCCGTTTGGTTTCATAGAACCTGATAAAATGGCTTTAAACGTTCGAACCCAAGTATCAAATAACGCCCATACAAATTATGATATTTCGAGAAATGCATTTTTTTGGCGATTTTGTGACTGATTTCGGTTTGGAATAACATTCTGATCATGATTCCAATATATCAACCAGTTTGGTACCATAGAGCCGGAAAAAATGTTTTTTAAAGGCCGAACCCAAGTCTCAAATAAGTGCCCATAAAAAATATGATTTTTCCAGAAATGCAACTATTTGCAGATTTTGAGACTGATTTCGGTTTGGACCAACATTCTGATTATGATTCCAAAATTTCAGCCCGTTTGGTTTCATAGAACCTGATAAAATGGCTTTAAAAGTTCGAACCCAAGTCTCAAATTAACGCCCATACAAATTATGATATTTCGAGAAATGCATTTTTTTGCAGATTTTGTGACTGATTTCGGTTTGGAATAACATTCTGATCATGATTCCAAAATATCAACCAGTTTGGTACCATAGAGCCGGAAAAAATGTTTTTTAAAGGCCGAACTCAAGTCTCAAATAAGCGCCCATAAAAAATATGATTTTTCCAGAAATGCAACATTTTGCAGATTTTGTGACTGATTTCGGTTTGGAATAACATTCTGATCATGATTCCAATATATCAACCAGTTTGGGACCATAGAGCCGGAAAAAATGTTTTTTAAAGGCCGAACCCAAGTCTCAAATAAGTGCCCATAAAAAATATGATTTTTCCAGAAATGCAACTATTTGCAGATTTTGAGACTGATTTCGGTTTGGACCAACATTCTGATTATGATTCCAAAATTTCAGCCCGTTTGGTTTCATAGAACCTGATAAAATGGCTTTTAAAGTTCGAACCCAAGTTTTAAATTAACGCCAATAAAAAAGACGATATTTCGAGAAATGCATTTTTTTGGCGATTTTGTGACTGATTTCGGTTTGGAATAACATTCTGATCATGATTCCCAAATGTCAACCAGTTTGGTACCATAGAGCCGGAAAAAATGTTTTTTAAAGGCCGAACCCAAGTCTCAAATAAGTGCCCATAAAAAATATGATTTTTCCAGAAATGCAACTATTTGCAGATTTTGTGACTGATTTCGGTTTTGACCAACATTCTGATTATGATTTCAAAATTTCAGCCCGTTTGGTTTCATAGAACCTGATAAAATGGCTTTTAAAGTTCGAACCCAAGTTTTAAATTAACGCCAATAAAAAAGACGATATTTCGAGAAATGCATTTTTTTGGCGATTTTGTGACTGATTTCGGTTTGGAATAACATTCTGATCATGATTTCCAAATGTAAACCAGTTTGGTACCATAGAGCCGGAAAAAATGTTTTTTAAAGGCCGAACCCAGGTCTCAAATAAGTGCCCATAAAAAATATGATGTTTCCAGAAATGCAACTTTTTGCAGATTTTGTGACTGATTTCGGTTTGGACCAACATTCTGATTATGATTCCAAAATTTCAGCCCGTTTGGTTTCATAGAACCTGATAAAATGGCTTTAAACGTTCGAACCCAAGTATCAAATAACGCCCATACAAATTATGATATTTCGAGAAATGCATTTTTTTGGCGATTTTGTGACTGATTTAGGTTTGGAATAACATTCTGATCATGATTCCAAAATATCAACCAGTTTGGTACCATAGAGCCGGAAAAAATGTTTTTTAAAGGCCGAACCCAAGTCTCAAATAAGCGCCCATAAAAAATATAATTTTTCCAGAAATGCAACTTTTTGCAGATTTCTTGACTGATTTCGGTTTGGAATAACATTCCGATCATGATTCCAATATATCAACCAGTTTGGTACCATAGAGCCAGAAAAAATGTTTTTTAAAGGCCGAACCCAAGTCTCAAATAAGTGCCCATAAAAAATATGATTTTTCCAGAAATGCAACTTTTTGCAGATTTTGTAACTGATTTCGGTTTTGACCAACATTCTGATTATAATTCAAAATTTCAGCCCGTTTGGTTTCAGAGAACCTGATAAAATGGCTTTAAAAGTTCGAACCTAAGTCTCAAATTAACGCCCATACAAATTATGATATTTCGAGAAATGCATTTTTTTGCAGATTTTGTGACTGATTTCGGTTTGGAATAACATTCTGATCATGATTCCAAAATATCAACCAGTTTGGTACCATAGAGCCGGAAAAAATGTTTTTTAAAGGCCGAACCCAAGTCTCAAATAAGCGCCCATAAAAAATATGATTTTTCCAGAAATGCAACATTTTGCAGATTTTGTGACTGATTTCGGTTTGGAATAACATTCTGCTCATGATTCCAATATATCAACCAGTTTGGTACCATAGGGCCGGAAAAAATGTATTTTAAAGGCCGAACCCAAGTCTCAAATAAGTGCCCATAAAAAATATGATTTTTCCAGAATTGCAACTATTTGCAGATTTTGAGACTGATTTCGGTTTGGACGAACATTCTGATTATGATTCCAAAATTTCAGCCCGTTTGGTTTCATAGAACCTGATAAAATGGCTTTAAAAGTTCGAAACCAAGTCTCAAATAACGCCCATAAAATATATGATTTTTCCAGAAATGCATTTTTTGCAGATTTTGTCACTGATTTCGGTATGGGACAAGATTCTGATCATTGTCACAATTTTCAGCCAGTTTGGTTTCATATAGCCTGGAAAAATGTCTTTTCAAGTTCGAACCCAAGTTTTAAATTAACGCCAATAAAAAAGACGATATTTCGAGAAATGCATTTTTTTGGCGATTTTGTCACTGATTTCGGTTTGGAATAACATTCTGATCATGATTTCCAAATGTCAACCAGTTTGGTACCATAGAGCCGGTAAAAATGTTTTTTAAAGGCCGAACCCAAGTCTCAAATAAGTGCCAATAAAAAATATGATGTTTCCAGAAATGCAACTTTTTGCAGATTTTGTGACTGATTTCGGTTTGGACCAACTTTCTGATTATGATTCCAAAATTTCAGCCCGTTTGGTTTCATAGAACCTGATAAAATGGCTTTAAACGTTCGAACCCAAGTATCAAATAACGCCCATACAAATTATGATATTTCGAGAAATGCATTTTTTTGGCGATTTTGTGACTGATTTCGGTTTGGAATAACATTCTGATCATGATTCCAATATATCAACCAGTTTGGTACCATAGAGCCGGAAAAAATGTTTTTTAAAGGCCGAACCCAAGTCTCAAATAAGTGCCCATAAAAAATATGATTTTTCCAGAAATGCAACTATTTGCAGATTTTGAGACTGATTTCGGTTTGGACCAACATTCTGATTATGATTCCAAAATTTCAGCCCGTTTGGTTTCATAGAACCTGATAAAATGGCTTTAAAAGTTCGAACCCAAGTCTCAAATAACGCCCATAAAATATATGATTTTTCCAGAAATGCAACTTTTTGCAGATTTTGTGACTGATTTCGGTTTTGACCAACATTCTGATTATGATTTCAAAATTTCAGCCCGTTTGGTTTCATAGAACCTGATAAAATGGCTTTTAAAGTTTTTTTTTTTTTTTTTTTTTTTATTAATATCAATAGCAAAATTTGTACATTATGTAGGTTTAAAGTATAATATAAGTATATTTTTTGTATTTTTTTCACAGTCCTCCTCACTAGGGTTTCCTGTTCTGAGGCGGCCTGTAGTTTTTCTTAAATTTTTGTATTTAGTTTTGAATTGTCTTTACATTGTCTTCATAATGTTTGTAAGTTGATTATTACTTTGATCTCTAAGCCATGTTTTGACTTTTGTTTTAAATATACTCATTTCGTTTATTTTTTTGGTTTCATTTGGTAGAGCATTGAACAATTTTATAGCATGGAATTTATTATTTCTCTGTCCAAAGGATGTGTTCAAACTGGGAGTAATCAGGATATTTTCGCTTTTTGCCCTGGTTGTGTATTTATGTTGGGCAGTGGAGTATTCGGATATGTTTTTTTTCAGTTTAAATAAAATATTTTTTGAATATAGTTTCTGTACATTGTAAACATTGAAGTTTTTGAATATTTCTTCTGTCGGAGTTCTAAGCGGAACTTTCAGTATAGTCTTTAATATTCCTTTTTGTGCTATATTGAGCCGCTCTGTGTGAGTGCTCAAGGCAGACCCCCATCCAGTTATTCCGTACTCTATTTGTGATTGACACAAAGCATAGTATACTTTTTTAATATCGTTTATATTGAGGATATTGCGAATGTTTCTAAAGAAGTATATGTACCTGGTTAGTTTTTTTGTAATTACATCTATATGTGAGTTCCAACGGAGATTATCATCAATTTCAATTCCAAGATATTTGATGCTTTTGGAGTGTGCTATAGTGGGACAGAGGCATGATAAGCCTTGATTTTTTTGATAAATTCCTTGGCATGAATGTAATTTGAGATTAAGGTCCTCTGACGGCTGCCCTCTGGCTGTTTTAGAAAATGTCAGATATTTTGTTTTATTGACATTAAGCGTCAGGGAGTTTCTTTTAAGCCAGTTTTGCAGGAGACCAAGTCCGTGTTCAGCTTCTTTGTAGGTATTTATCCAATCTTTTTCTTTAAATAAAATTACTGTGTCATCAGCAAAACTAATGATTTTTCCTCTTGTTTCTAGGTTACAGATATCATTAATGTATATTAAAAATAATATCGGACCTAGTACCTAGTATATAGGACCTAGTTCGAACCCAAGTTTTAAATTAACGCCAATAAAAAAGACGATATTTCCAGAAATGCATTTTTTTGGCGATTTTGTGACTGATTTCGGTTTGGAATAACATTCTGATCATGATTTCCAAATGTCAACCAGTTTGGTACCATAGAGCCGGAAAAAATGTTTTTTAAAGGCCGAACCCAAGTCTCAAATAAGTGCCCATAAAAAATATGATGTTTCCAGAAATGCAACTTTTTGCAGATTGTGACTGATTTCGGTTTGGACCAACATTCTGATTATGATTCCAAAATTTCAGCCCGTTTGGTTTCATAGAACCTGATAAAATGGCTTTAAACGTTCGAACCCAAGTATCAAATAACGCCCATACAAATTATGATATTTCGAGAAATGCATTTTTTTGGCGATTTTGTGACTGATTTAGGTTTGGAATAACATTCTGATCATGATTCCAAAATATCAACCAGTTTGGTACCATAGAGCCGGAAAAAATGTTTTTTAAAGGCCGAACCCAAGTCTCAAATAAGCGCCCATAAAAAATATGATTTTTCCAGAAATGCAACTTTTTGCAGATTTTGTGACTGATTTCGGTTTGGACCAACATTCTGATTATGATTCCAAAATTACAGCCCGTTTGGTTTCATAGAACCTGATAAAATGGCTTTTAAAGTTCGAACCCAAGTTTTAAATTAACGCCAATAAAAAAGACGATATTTCGAGAAATGCATTTTTTTGGCGATTTTGTGACTGATTTCGGTTTGGAATAACATTCCGATCATGATTCCAATATATCAACCAGTTTGGTACCATAGAGCCAGAAAAAATGTTTTTTAAAGGCCGAACCCAAGTCTCAAATAAGTGCCCATAAAAAATATGATTTTTCCAGAAATGCAACTTTTTGCAGATTTTGTAACTGATTTCGGTTTTGACCAACATTCTTATTATGATTCAAAATTTCAGCCCGTTTGGTTTCATAGAACCTGATAAAATGGCTTTTAAAGTTCGAACCCAAGTCTCAAATTAACGCCCATACAAATTATGATATTTCGAGAAATGCATTTTTTTGCAGATTTTGTGACTGATTTCGGTTTGGAATAACATTCTGATCATGATTCCAAAATATCAACCAGTTTGGTACCATAGAGCCGGAAAAAATGTTTTTTAAAGGCCGAACCCAAGTCTCAAATAAGCGCCCATAAAAAATATGATTTTTCCAGAAATGCAACATTTTGCAGATTTTGTGACTGATTTCGGTTTGGAATAACATTCTGATCATGATTCCAATATAAAAACCAGTTTGGTACCATAGAGCCGGAAAAAATGTTTTTTAAAGGCCGAACCCAAGTCTCAAATAAGTGCCCATAAAAAATATGATTTTTCCAGAAATGCAACTATTTGCAGATTTTGAGACTGATTTCGGTTTGGACCAACATTCTGATTATGATTCCAAAATTTCAGCCCGTTTGGTTTCATAGAACCTGATAAAATGGCTTTAAAAGTTCGAACCCAAGTCTCAAATAACGCCCATAAAATATATGATTTTTCCAGAAATGCAACTTTTTGCAGATTTTGTGACTGATTTCGGTTTTGACCAACATTCTGATTATGATTTCAAAATTTCAGCCCGTTTGGTTTCATAGAACCTGATAAAATGGCTTTTAAAGTTCGAACCCAAGTTTTAAATTAAAGCCAATAAAAAAGACGATATTTCGAGAAATGCATTTTTTTGGCGATTTTGTGACTGATTTCGGTTTCGAATAACATTCTGATCATGATTTCCAAATGTCAACCAGTTTGGTACCATAGAGCCGGAAAAAATGTTTTTTAAAGGCCGAACCCAAGTCTCAAATAAGTGCCCATAAAAAATATGATGTTTCCAGAAATGCAACTTTTTGCAGATTTTGTGACTGATTTCGGTTTGGACTAACATTCTGATTATGATTCCAAAATTTCAGCCCGTTTGGTTTCATAGAACCTGATAAAATGGCTTTAAACGTTCGAACCCAAGTATCAAATAACGCCCATACAAATTATGATATTTCGAGAAATGCATTTTTTTGGCGATTTTGTGACTGATTTAGGTTTGGAATAACATTCTGATCATGATTCCAAAATATCAACCAGTTTGGTACCATAGAGCCGGAAAAAATGTTTTTTAAAGGCCGAACCCAAGTCTCAAATAAGCGCCCATAAAAAATATGATTTTTCCAGAAATGCAACTTTTTGCAGATTTTGTGACTGATTTCGGTTTGGACCAACATTCTGATTATGATTCCAAAATTTCAGCCCGTTTGGTTTCATAGAACCTGATAAAATGGCTTTTAAAGTTCGAACCCAAGTTTTAAATTAACGCCAATAAAAAAGACGATATTTCGAGAAATGCATTTTTTTGGCGATTTTGTGACTGATTTCGGTTTGGAATAACATTCCGATCATGATTCCAATATATCAACCAGTTTGGTACCATAGAGCCAGAAAAAATGTTTTTTAAAGGCCGAACCCAAGTCTCAAATAAGTGCCCATAAAAAATATGATTTTTCCAGAAATGCAACTTTTTGCAGATTTTGTAACTGATTTCGGTTTTGACCAACATTCTGATTATGATTCAAAATTTCAGCCCGTTTGGTTTCAGAGAACCTGATAAAATGGCTTTAAAAGTTCGAACCCAAGTCTCAAATTAACGCCCATATAAATTATGATATTTCGAGAAATGCATTTTTTTGCAGATTTTGTGACTGATTTCGGTTTGGAATAACATTCTGATCATGATTCCCAAATGTCAACCAGTTTGGTACCATAGAGCCGGAAAAAATGTTTTTTAAAGGCCGAACCCAAGTCTCAAATAAGTGCCAATAAAAAATATGATGTTTCCAGAAATGCAACTTTTTGCAGATTTTGTAACTGATTTCGGTTTGGAATAACATTCTGATCATGATTCCAAAATATCAACCAGTTTGGTACCATAGAGCCGGAAAAAATGTTTTTTAAAGGCCGAACCCAAGTCTCAAATAAGCGCCCATAAAAAATATGATTTTTCCAGAAATGCAACATTTTGCAGATTTTGTGACTGATTTCGGTTTGGAATAACATTCTGATCATGATTCCAATATATAAACCAGTTTGGTACCATAGAGCCGGAAAAAATGTTTTTTAAAGGCCGAACCCAAGTCTCAAATAAGTGCCCATAAAAAAAATGATTTTTCCAGAAATGCAACTATTTGCAGATTTTGAGACTGATTTCTGTTTGGACCAACATTCTGATTATGATTCCAAAATTTCAGCCCGTTTGGTTTCATAGAACCTGATAAAATGGCTTTAAAAGTTCGAACCCAAGTCTCAAATAACGCCCATAAAATATATGATTTTTCCAGAAATGCAACTTTTTGCAGATTTTGTGACTGATTTCGGTTTTGACCAACATTCTGATTATGATTTCAAAATTTCAGCCCGTTTGGTTTCATAGAACCTGATAAAATGGCTTTTAAAGTTCGAACCCAAGTTTTAAATTAACGCCAATAAAAAAGACGATATTTCGAGAAATGCATTTTTTTGGCGATTTTGTGACTGATTTCGGTTTCGAATAACATTCTGATCATGATTTCCAAATGTCAACCAGTTTGGTACCATAGAGCCGGAAAAAATGTTTTTTAAAGGCCGAACCCAAGTCTCAAATAAGTGCCCATAAAAAATATGATGTTTCCAGAAATGCAACTTTTTGCAGATTTTGTGACTGATTTCGGTTTGGACTAACATTCTGATTATGATTCCAAAATTTCAGCCCGTTTGGTTTCATAGAACCTGATAAAATGGCTTTAAACGTTCGAACCCAAGTATCAAATAACGCCCATACAAATTATGATATTTCGAGAAATGCATTTTTTTGGCGATTTTGTGACTGATTTAGGTTTGGAATAACATTCTGATCATGATTCCAAAATATCAACCAGTTTGGTACCATAGAGCCGGAAAAAATGTTTTTTAAAGGCCGAACCCAAGTCTCAAATAAGCGCCCATAAAAAATATGATTTTTCCAGAAATGCAACTTTTTGCAGATTTTGTGACTGATTTCGGTTTGGACCAACATTCTGATTATGATTCCAAAATTACAGCCCGTTTGGTTTCATAGAACCTGATAAAATGGCTTTTAAAGTTCGAACCCAAGTTTTAAATTAACGCCAATAAAAAAGACGATATTTCGAGAAATGCATTTTTTTGGCGATTTTGTGACTGATTTCGGTTTGGAATAACATTCCGATCATGATTCCAATATATCAACCAGTTTGGTACCATAGAGCCAGAAAAAATGTTTTTTAAAGGCCGAACCCAAGTCTCAAATAAGTGCCCATAAAAAATATGATTTTTCCAGAAATGCAACTTTTTGCAGATTTTGTAACTGATTTCGGTTTTGACCAACATTCTTATTATGATTCAAAATTTCAGCCCGTTTGGTTTCATAGAACCTGATAAAATGGCTTTTAAAGTTCGAACCCAAGTCTCAAATTAACGCCCATACAAATTATGATATTTCGAGAAATGCATTTTTTTGCAGATTTTGTGACTGATTTCGGTTTGGAATAACATTCTGATCATGATTCCAAAATATCAACCAGTTTGGTACCATAGAGCCGGAAAAAATGTTTTTTAAAGGCCGAACCCAAGTCTCAAATAAGCGCCCATAAAAAATATGATTTTTCCAGAAATGCAACATTTTGCAGATTTTGTGACTGATTTCGGTTTGGAATAACATTCTGATCATGATTCCAATATAAAAACCAGTTTGGTACCATAGAGCCGGAAAAAATGTTTTTTAAAGGCCGAACCCAAGTCTCAAATAAGTGCCCATAAAAAATATGATTTTTCCAGAAATGCAACTATTTGCAGATTTTGAGACTGATTTCGGTTTGGACCAACATTCTGATTATGATTCCAAAATTTCAGCCCGTTTGGTTTCATAGAACCTGATAAAATGGCTTTAAAAGTTCGAACCCAAGTCTCAAATAACGCCCATAAAATATATGATTTTTCCAGAAATGCAACTTTTTGCAGATTTTGTGACTGATTTCGGTTTTGACCAACATTCTGATTATGATTTCAAAATTTCAGCCCGTTTGGTTTCATAGAACCTGATAAAATGGCTTTTAAAGTTCGAACCCAAGTTTTAAATTAAAGCCAATAAAAAAGACGATATTTCGAGAAATGTATTTTTTTGGCGATTTTGTGACTGATTTCGGTTTCGAATAACATTCTGATCATGATTTCCAAATGTCAACCAGTTTGGTACCATAGAGCCGGAAAAAATGTTTTTTAAAGGCCGAACCCAAGTCTCAAATAAGTGCCCATAAAAAATATGATGTTTCCAGAAATGCAACTTTTTGCAGATTTTGTGACTGATTTCGGTTTGGACTAACATTCTGATTATGATTCCAAAATTTCAGCCCGTTTGGTTTCATAGAACCTGATAAAATGGCTTTAAACGTTCGAACCCAAGTATCAAATAACGCCCATACAAATTATGATATTTCGAGAAATGCATTTTTTTGGCGATTTTGTGACTGATTTAGGTTTGGAATAACATTCTGATCATGATTCCAAAATATCAACCAGTTTGGTACCATAGAGCCGGAAAAAATGTTTTTTAAAGGCCGAACCCAAGTCTCAAATAAGCGCCCATAAAAAATATGATTTTTCCAGAAATGCAACTTTTTGCAGATTTTGTGACTGATTTCGGTTTGGACCAACATTCTGATTATGATTCCAAAATTTCAGCCCGTTTGGTTTCATAGAACCTGATAAAATGGCTTTTAAAGTTCGAACCCAAGTTTTAAATTAACGCCAATAAAAAAGACGATATTTCGAGAAATGCATTTTTTTGGCGATTTTGTGACTGATTTCGGTTTGGAATAACATTCCGATCATGATTCCAATATATCAACCAGTTTGGTACCATAGAGCCAGAAAAAATGTTTTTTAAAGGCCGAACCCAAGTCTCAAATAAGTGCCCATAAAAAATATGATTTTTCCAGAAATGCAACTTTTTGCAGATTTTGTAACTGATTTCGGTTTTGACCAACATTCTGATTATGATTCAAAATTTCAGCCCGTTTGGTTTCAGAGAACCTGATAAAATGGCTTTAAAAGTTCGAACCCAAGTCTCAAATTAACGCCCATATAAATTATGATATTTCGAGAAATGCATTTTTTTGCAGATTTTGTGACTGATTTCGGTTTGGAATAACATTCTGATCATGATTCCCAAATGTCAACCAGTTTGGTACCATAGAGCCGGAAAAAATGTTTTTTAAAGGCCGAACCCAAGTCTCAAATAAGTGCCAATAAAAAATATGATGTTTCCAGAAATGCAACTTTTTGCAGATTTTGTAACTGATTTCGGTTTGGAATAACATTCTGATCATGATTCCAAAATATCAACCAGTTTGGTACCATAGAGCCGGAAAAAATGTTTTTTAAAGGTCGAACCCAAGTCTCAAATAAGCGCCCATAAAAAATATGATTTTTCCAGAAATGCAACATTTTGCAGATTTTGTGACTGATTTCGGTTTGGAATAACATTCTGATCATGATTCCAATATATAAACCAGTTTGGTACCATAGAGCCGGAAAAAATGTTTTTTAAAGGCCGAACCCAAGTCTCAAATAAGTGCCCATAAAAAAAATGATTTTTCCAGAAATGCAACTATTTGCAGATTTTGAGACTGATTTCTGTTTGGACCAACATTCTGATTATGATTCCAAAATTTCAGCCCGTTTGGTTTCATAGAACCTGATAAAATGGCTTTAAAAGTTCGAACCCAAGTCTCAAATAACGCCCATAAAATATATGATTTTTCCAGAAATGCAACTTTTTGCAGATTTTGTGACTGATTTCGGTTTTGACCAACATTCTGATTATGATTTCAAAATTTCAGCCCGTTTGGTTTCATAGAACCTGATAAAATGGCTTTTAAAGTTCGAACCCAAGTTTTAAATTAACGCCAATAAAAAAGACGATATTTCGAGAAATGCATTTTTTTTGGCGATTTTGTGACTGATTTCGGTTTCGAATAACATTCTGATCATGATTTCCAAATGTCAACCAGTTTGGTACCATAGAGCCGGAAAAAATGTTTTTTAAAGGCCGAACCCAAGTCTCAAATAAGCGCCCATAAAAAATATGATTTTTCCAGAAATGCAACTTTTTGCAGATTTTGTGACTGATTTCGGTTTGGACCAACATTCTGATTATGATTCCAAAATTTCAGCCCGTTTGGTTTCATAGAACCTGATAAAATGGCTTTTAAAGTTCGAACCCAAGTTTTAAATTAACGCCAATAAAAAAGACGATATTTCGAGAAATGCATTTTTTTGGCGATTTTGTGACTGATTTCGGTTTCGAATAACATTCTGATCATGATTTCCAAATGTCAACCAGTTTGGTACCATAGAGCCGGAAAAAATGTTTTTTAAAGGCCGAACCCAAGTCTCAAATAAGTGCCCATAAAAAATATGATGTTTCCAGAAATGCAACTTTTTGCAGATTTTGTGACTGATTTCGGTTTGGACTAACATTCTGATTATGATTCCAAAATTTCAGCCCGTTTGGTTTCATAGAACCTGATAAAATGGCTTTAAACGTTCGAACCCAAGTATCAAATAACGCCCATACAAATTATGATATTTCGAGAAATGCATTTTTTTGGCGATTTTGTGACTGATTTAGGTTTGGAATAACATTCTGATCATGATTCCAAAATATCAACCAGTTTGGTACCATAGAGCCGGAAAAAATGTTTTTTAAAGGCCGAACCCAAGTCTCAAATAAGCGCCCATAAAAAAAATGATTTTTCCAGAAATGCAACTATTTGCAGATTTTGAGACTGATTTCTGTTTGGACCAACATTCTGATTATGATTCCAAAATTTCAGCCCGTTTGGTTTCATAGAACCTGATAAAATGGCTTTAAAAGTTCGAACCCAAGTCTCAAATAACGCCCATAAAATATATGATTTTTCCAGAAATGCAACTTTTTGCAGATTTTGTGACTGATTTCGGTTTTGACCAACATTCTGATTATGATTTCAAAATTTCAGCCCGTTTGGTTTCATAGAACCTGATAAAATGGCTTTTAAAGTTCGAACCCAAGTTTTAAATTAACGCCAATAAAAAAGACGATATTTCGAGAAATGCATTTTTTTGGCGATTTTGTGACTGATTTCGGTTTCGAATAACATTCTGATCATGATTTCCAAATGTCAACCAGTTTGGTACCATAGAGCCGGAAAAAATGTTTTTTAAAGGCCGAACCCAAGTCTCAAATAAGCGCCCATAAAAAATATGATTTTTCCAGAAATGCAACTTTTTGCAGATTTTGTGACTGATTTCGGTTTGGACCAACATTCTGATTATGATTCCAAAATTTCAGCCCGTTTGGTTTCATAGAACCTGATAAAATGGCTTTTAAAGTTCGAACCCAAGTTTTAAATTAACGCCAATAAAAAAGACGATATTTCGAGAAATGCATTTTTTTGGCGATTTTGTGACTGATTTCGGTTTCGAATAACATTCTGATCATGATTTCCAAATGTCAACCAGTTTGGTACCATAGAGCCGGAAAAAATGTTTTTTAAAGGCCGAACCCAAGTCTCAAATAAGTGCCCATAAAAAATATGATGTTTCCAGAAATGCAACTTTTTGCAGATTTTGTGACTGATTTCGGTTTGGACTAACATTCTGATTATGATTCCAAAATTTCAGCCCGTTTGGTTTCATAGAACCTGATAAAATGGCTTTAAACGTTCGAACCCAAGTATCAAATAACGCCCATACAAATTATGATATTTCGAGAAATGCATTTTTTTGGCGATTTTGTGACTGATTTAGGTTTGGAATAACATTCTGATCATGATTCCAAAATATCAACCAGTTTGGTACCATAGAGCCGGAAAAAATGTTTTTTAAAGGCCGAACCCAAGTCTCAAATAAGCGCCCATAAAAAATATGATTTTTCCAGAAATGCAACTTTTTGCAGATTTTGTGACTGATTTCGGTTTGGACCAACATTCTGATTATGATTCCAAAATTTCAGCCCGTTTGGTTTCATAGAACCTGATAAAATGGCTTTTAAAGTTCGAACCCAAGTTTTAAATTAACGCCAATAAAAAAGACGATATTTCGAGAAATGCATTTTTTTGGCGATTTTGTGACTGATTGCGGTTTGGAATAACATTCCGATCATGATTCCAATATATCAACCAGTTTGGTACCATAGAGCCAGAAAAAATGTTTTTTAAAGGCCGAACCCAAGTCTCAAATAAGTGCCCATAAAAAATATGATTTTTCCAGAAATGCAACTTTTTGCAGATTTTGTAACTGATTTCGGTTTTGACCAACATTCTGATTATGATTCAAAATTTCAGCCCGTTTGGTTTCAGAGAACCTGATAAAATGGCTTTAAAAGTTCGAACCCAAGTCTCAAATTAACGCCCATACAAATTATGATATTTCGAGAAATGCATTTTTTTGCAGATTTTGTGACTGATTTCGGTTTGGAATAACATTCTGATCATGATTCCCAAATGTCAACCAGTTTGGTACCATAGAGCCGGAAAAAATGTTTTTTAAAGGCCGAACCCAAGTCTCAAATAAGTGCCAATAAAAAATATGATGTTTCCAGAAATACAACTTTTTGCAGATTTTGTAAATGATTTCGGTTTGGAATAACATTCTGATCATGATTCCAAAATATCAACCAGTTTGGTACCATAGAGCCGGAAAAAATGTTTTTTAAAGGCCGAACCCAAGTCTCAAATAAGCGCCCATAAAAAATATGATTTTTCCAGAAATGCAACATTTTGCAGATTTTGTGACTGATTTCGGTTTGGAATAACATTCTGATCATGATTCCAATATATAAACCAGTTTGGTACCATAGAGCCGGAAAAAATGTTTTTTAAAGGCCGAACCCAAGTCTCAAATAAGTGCCCATAAAAAATATGATTTTTCCAGAATTGCAACTATTTGCAGATTTTGAGACTGATTTCTGTTTGGACCAACATTCTGATTATGATTCCAAAATTTCAGCCCGTTGGTTTCATAGAACCTGATAAAATGGCTTTAAAAGTTCGAACCCAAGTCTCAAATAACGCCCATAAAATATATGATTTTTCCAGAAATGCAACTTTTTGCAGATTTTGTGACTGATTTCGGTTTTGACCAACATTCTGATTATGATTTCAAAATTTCAGCCCGTTTGGTTTCATAGAACCTGATAAAATGGCTTTTAAAGTTCGAACCCAAGTTTTAAATTAACGCCAATAAAAAAGACGATATTTCGAGAAATGCATTTTTTTGGCGATTTTGTGACTGATTTCGGTTTCGAATAACATTCTGATCATGATTTCCAAATGTCAACCAAATTGGTACCATAGAGCCGGAAAAAATGTTTTTTAAAGGCCGAACCCAAGTCTCAAATAAGTGCCCATAAAAAATATGATGTTTCCAGAAATGCAACTTTTTGCAGATTTTGTGACTGATTTCGGTTTGGACTAACATTCTGATTATGATTCCAAAGTTTCAGCCCGTTTGGTTTCATAGAACCTGATAAAATGGCTTTAAACGTTCGAACCCAAGTATCAAATAACGCCCATACAAATTATGATATTTCGAGAAATGCATTTTTTTGGCGATTTTGTGACTGATTTAGGTTTGGAATAACATTCTGATCATGATTCCAAAATATCAACCAGTTTGGTACCATAGAGCCGGAAAAAATGTTTTTTAAAGGCCGAACCCAAGTCTCAAATAAGCGCCCATAAAAAATATGATTTTTCCAGAAATGCAACTTTTTGCAGATTTTGTGACTGATTTCGGTTTGGACCAACATTCTGATTATGATTCCAAAATTTCAGCCCGTTTGGTTTCATAGAACCTGATAAAATGGCTTTTAAAGTTCGAACCCAAGTTTTAAATTAACGCCAATAAAAAAGACGATATTTCGAGAAATGCATTTTTTTGGCGATTTTGTGACTGATTTCGGTTTGGAATAACATTCCGATCATGATTCCAATATATCAACCAGTTTGGTACCATAGAGCCAGAAAAAATGTTTTTTAAAGGCCGAACCCAAGTCTCAAATAAGTGCCCATAAAAAATATGATTTTTCCAGAAATGCAACTTTTTGCAGATTTTGTAACTGATTTCGGTTTTGACCAACATTCTGATTATGATTCAAAATTTCAGCCCGTTTGGTTTCAGAGAACCTGATAAAATGGCTTTAAAAGTTCGAACCCAAGTCTCAAATTAACGCCCATATAAATTATGATATTTCGAGAAATGCATTTTTTTGCAGATTTTGTGACTGATTTCGGTTTGGAATAACATTCTGATCATGATTGCAAAACATCAACCAGTTTGGTACCATAGAGCCGGAAAAAATGTTTTTTAAAGGCCGAACTCAAGTCTCAAATAAGCGCCCATAAAAAATATGATTTTTCCAGAAATGCAACTTTTTGCAGATTTTGTGACTGATTTCGGTTTTGACCAACATTCTGATTATGATTTCAAAATTTCAGCCCGTTTGGTTTCATAGAACCTGATAAAATGGCTTTTAAAGTTCGAACCCAAGTTTTAAATTAACGCCAATAAAAAAGACGATATTTCGAGAAATGCATTTTTTTGGCGATTTTGTGACTGATTTCGGTTTCGAATAACATTCTGATCATGATTTCCAAATGTCAACCAAATTGGTACCATAGAGCCGGAAAAAATGTTTTTTAAAGGCCGAACCCAAGTCTCAAATAAGTGCCCATAAAAAATATGATGTTTCCAGAAATGCAACTTTTTGCAGATTTTGTGACTGATTTCGGTTTGGACTAACATTCTGATTATGATTCCAAAGTTTCAGCCCGTTTGGTTTCATAGAACCTGATAAAATGGCTTTAAACGTTCGAACCCAAGTATCAAATAACGCCCATACAAATTATGATATTTCGAGAAATGCATTTTTTTGGCGATTTTGTGACTGATTTAGGTTTGGAATAACATTCTGATCATGATTCCAAAATATCAACCAGTTTGGTACCATAGAGCCGGAAAAAATGTTTTTTAAAGGCCGAACCCAAGTCTCAAATAAGCGCCCATAAAAAATATGATTTTTCCAGAAATGCAACTTTTTGCAGATTTTGTGACTGATTTCGGTTTGGACCAACATTCTGATTATGATTCCAAAATTTCAGCCCGTTTGGTTTCATAGAACCTGATAAAATGGCTTTTAAAGTTCGAACCCAAGTTTTAAATTAACGCCAATAAAAAAGACGATATTTCGAGAAATGCATTTTTTTGGCGATTTTGTGACTGATTTCGGTTTGGAATAACATTCCGATCATGATTCCAATATATCAACCAGTTTGGTACCATAGAGCCAGAAAAAATGTTTTTTAAAGGCCGAACCCAAGTCTCAAATAAGTGCCCATAAAAAATATGATTTTTCCAGAAATGCAACTTTTTGCAGATTTTGTAACTGATTTCGGTTTTGACCAACATTCTGATTATGATTCAAAATTTCAGCCCGTTTGGTTTCAGAGAACCTGATAAAATGGCTTTAAAAGTTCGAACCCAAGTCTCAAATTAACGCCCATATAAATTATGATATTTCGAGAAATGCATTTTTTTGCAGATTTTGTGACTGATTTCGGTTTGGAATAACATTCTGATCATGATTGCAAAATATCAACCAGTTTGGTACCATAGAGCCGGAAAAAATGTTTTTTAAAGGCCGAACTCAAGTCTCAAATAAGCGCCCATAAAAAATATGATTTTTCCAGAAATGCAACATTTTGCAGATTTTGTGACTGATTTCGGTTTGGAATAACATTCTGATCATGATTCCAATATATCAACCAGTTTGGTACCATAGAGCCGGAAAAAATGTTTTTTAAAGGCCGAACCCAAGTCTCAAATAAGTGCCCATAAAAAATATGATTTTTCCAGAAATGCAACTATTTGCAGATTTTGAGACTGATTTCGGTTTGGACCAACATTCTGATTATGATTCCAAAATTTCAGCCCGTTTGGTTTCATAGAACCTGATAAAATGGCTTTTAAAGTTCGAACCCAAGTTTTAAATTAACGCCAATAAAAAAGACGATATTTCGAGAAATGCATTTTTTTGGCGATTTTGTGACTGATTTCGGTTTGGAATAACATTCTGATCATGATTCCCAAATGTCAACCAGTTTGGTACCATAGAGCCGGAAAAAATGTTTTTTAAAGGCCGAACCCAAGTCTCAAATAAGTGCCAATAAAAAATATGATGTTTCCAGAAATACAACTTTTTGCAGATTTTGTAAATGATTTCGGTTTGGAATAACATTCTGATCATGATTCCAAAATATCAACCAGTTTGGTACCATAGAGCCGGAAAAAATGTTTTTTAAAGGCCGAACCCAAGTCTCAAATAAGCGCCCATAAAAAATATGATTTTTCCAGAAATGCAACATTTTGCAGATTTTGTGACTGATTTCGGTTTGGAATAACATTCTGATCATGATTCCAATATATCAACCAGTTTGGTACCATAGAGCCAGAAAAAATGTTTTTTAAAGGCCGAACCCAAGTCTCAAATAAGTGCCCATAAAAAATATGATTTTTCCAGAAATGCAACTTTTTGCAGATTTTGTAACTGATTTCGGTTTTGACCAACATTCTGATTATGATTCAAAATTTCAGCCCGTTTGGTTTCAGAGAACCTGATAAAATGGCTTTAAAAGTTCGAACCCAAGTCTCAAATTAACGCCCATACAAATTATGATATTTCGAGAAATGCATTTTTTTGCAGATTTTGTGACTGATTTCGGTTTGGAATAACATTCTGATCATGATTCCCAAATGTCAACCAGTTTGGTACCATAGAGCCGGAAAAAATGTTTTTTAAAGGCCGAACCCAAGTCTCAAATAAGTGCCAATAAAAAATATGATGTTTCCAGAAATACAACTTTTTGCAGATTTTGTAAATGATTTCGGTTTGGAATAACATTCTGATCATGATTCCAAAATATCAACCAGTTTGGTACCATAGAGCCGGAAAAAATGTTTTTTAAAGGCCGAACCCAAGTCTCAAATAAGCGCCCATAAAAAATATGATTTTTCCAGAAATGCAACATTTTGCAGATTTTGTGACTGATTTCGGTTTGGAATAACATTCTGATCATGATTCCAATATATAAACCAGTTTGGTACCATAGAGCCGGAAAAAATGTTTTTTAAAGGCCGAACCCAAGTCTCAAATAAGTGCCCATAAAAAATATGATTTTTCCAGAATTGCAACTATTTGCAGATTTTGAGACTGATTTCTGTTTGGACCAACATTCTGATTATGATTCCAAAATTTCAGCCCGTTGGTTTCATAGAACCTGATAAAATGGCTTTAAAAGTTCGAACCCAAGTCTCAAATAACGCCCATAAAATATATGATTTTTCCAGAAATGCAACTTTTTGCAGATTTTGTGACTGATTTCGGTTTTGACCAACATTCTGATTATGATTTCAAAATTTCAGCCCGTTTGGTTTCATAGAACCTGATAAAATGGCTTTTAAAGTTCGAACCCAAGTTTTAAATTAACGCCAATAAAAAAGACGATATTTCGAGAAATGCATTTTTTTGGCGATTTTGTGACTGATTTCGGTTTCGAATAACATTCTGATCATGATTTCCAAATGTCAACCAAATTGGTACCATAGAGCCGGAAAAAATGTTTTTTAAAGGCCGAACCCAAGTCTCAAATAAGTGCCCATAAAAAATATGATGTTTCCAGAAATGCAACTTTTTGCAGATTTTGTGACTGATTTCGGTTTGGACTAACATTCTGATTATGATTCCAAAGTTTCAGCCCGTTTGGTTTCATAGAACCTGATAAAATGGCTTTAAACGTTCGAACCCAAGTATCAAATAACGCCCATACAAATTATGATATTTCGAGAAATGCATTTTTTTGGCGATTTTGTGACTGATTTAGGTTTGGAATAACATTCTGATCATGATTCCAAAATATCAACCAGTTTGGTACCATAGAGCCGGAAAAAATGTATTTTAAAGGCCGAACTCAAGTCTCAAATAAGCGCCCATAAAAAATATGATTTTTCCAGAAATGCAACATTTTGCAGATTTTGTGACTGATTTCGGTTTGGAATAACATTCTGATCATGATTCCAATATATCAACCAGTTTGGTACCATAGAGCCGGAAAAAATGTTTTTTAAAGGCCGAACCCAAGTCTCAAATAAGTGCCCATAAAAAATATGATTTTTCCAGAAATGCAACTATTTGCAGATTTTGAGACTGATTTCGGTTTGGACCAACATTCTGATTATGATTCCAAAATTTCAGCCCGTTTGGTTTCATAGAACCTGATAAAATGGCTTTTAAAGTTCGAACCCAAGTTTTAAATTAACGCCAATAAAAAAGACGATATTTCGAGAAATGCATTTTTTTGGCGATTTTGTGACTGATTTCGGTTTGGAATAACATTCTGATCATGATTCCCAAATGTCAACCAGTTTGGTACCATAGTGCCGGAAAAAATGTTTTTTAAAGGCCGAACCCAAGTCTCAAATAAGTGCCAATAAAAAATATGATGATTCCAGAAATGCAACTTTTTGCAGATTTTGTGACTGATTTCGGTTTGGACCAACATTCTGATTATGATTCCAAAATTTCAGCCCGTTTAGTTTCATAGAACCTGATAAAATGGCTTTAAACGTTCGAACCCAAGTATCAAATAACGCCCATACAAATTATGATATTTCGAGAAATGCATTTTTTTGGCGATTTTGAGACTGATTTCGGTTTGGAATAACATTCTGATCATGATTCCAATATATCAACCAGTTTGGTACCATAGAGCCGGAAAAAATGTTTTTTAAAGGCCGAACCCAAGTCTCAAATAAGTTCCCATAAAAAATATGATTTTTCCAGAAATGCAACTTTTTGCAGATTTTGTGACTGATTTCGGTTTTGACCAACATTCTGATTATGATTTCAAAATTTCAGCCCGTTTGGTTTCATAGAACCTGATAAAATGGCTTTTAAAGTTCGAACCCAAGTTTTAAATTAACGCCAATAAAAAAGACGATATTTCGAGAAATGCATTTTTTTGGCGATTTTGTGACTGATTTCGGTTTGGAATAACATTCTGATCATGATTTCCAAATGTCAACCAGTTTGGTACCATAGAGCCGGAAAAAATGTTTTTTAAAGGCCGAACCCTAGTCTCAAATAAGTGCCCATAAAAAATATGATGTTTCCAGAAATGCAACTTTTTGCAGATTTTGTGACTGATTTCGGTTTGGACCAACATTCTGATTATGATTCCAAAATTTCAGCCCGTTTGGTTTCATAGAACCTGATAAAATGGCTTTAAACGTTCGAACCCAAGTATCAAATAACGCCCATACAAATTATGATATTTCGAGAAATGCATTTTTTTGGCGATTTTGTGACTGATTTAGGTTTGGAATAACATTCTGATCATGATTCCAAAATATCAACCAGTTTGGTACCATAGAGCCGGAAAAAATGTTTTTTAAAGGCCGAACCCAAGTCTCAAATAAGCGCCCATAAAAAATATAATTTTTCCAGAAATGCAACTTTTTGCAGATTTTGTGACTGATTTCGGTTTGGACCAACATTCTGATTATGATTCCAAAATTTCAGCCCGTTTGGTTTCATAGAACCTGATAAAATGGCTTTTAAAGTTCGAACCCAAGTTTTAAATTAACGCCAATAAAAAAGACGATATTTCGAGAAATGCATTTTTTTGGCGATTTTGTGACTGATTTCGGTTTGGAATAACATTCCGATCATGATTCCAATATATCAACCAGTTTGGTACCATAGAGCCAGAAAAAATGTTTTTTAAAGGCCGAACCCAAGTCTCAAATAAGTGCCCATAAAAAATATGATTTTTCCAGAAATGCAACTTTTTGCAGATTTTGTAACTGATTTCGGTTTTGACCAACATTCTGATTATGATTCAAAATTTCAGCCCGTTTGGTTTCAGAGAACCTGATAAAATGGCTTTAAAAGTTCGAACCTAAGTCTCAAATTAACGCCCATACAAATTATGATATTTCGAGAAATGCATTTTTTTGCAGATTTTGTGACTGATTTCGGTTTGGAATAACATTCTGATCATGATTCCAAAATATCAACCAGTTTGGTACCATAGAGCCGGAAAAAATGTTTTTTAAAGGCCGAACCCAAGTCTCAAATAAGCGCCCATAAAAAATATGATTTTTCCAGAAATGCAACATTTTGCAGATTTTGTGACTGATTTCGGTTTGGAATAACATTCTGATCATGATTCCAATATATCAACCAGTTTGGTACCATAGGGCCGGAAAAAATGTATTTTAAAGGCCGAACCCAAGTCTCAAATAAGTGCCCATAAAAAATATGATTTTTCCAGAAATGCAACTATTTGCAGATTTTGAGACTGATTTCGGTTTGGACCAACATTCTGATTATGATTACAAAATTTCAGCCCGTTTGGTTTCATAGAACCTGATAAAATGGCTTTAAAAGTTCGAACCCAAGTCTCAAATAACGCCCATAAAATATATGATTTTTCCAGAAATGCATTTTTTGCAGATTTTGTCACTGATTTCGGTATGGGACAAGATTCTGATCATTGTCACAATTTTCAGCCAGTTTGGTTTCATATAGCCTGGAAAAATGTCTTTTCAAGTTCGAACCCGAGTCACAATTGAGTGCCAATAAAAAATATGATTTTTCCAGAAATGCAACTTTTTGCAGATTTTGTGACTGATTTCGGTTTTGACCAACATTCTGATTATGATTTCAAAATTTCAGCCCGTTTGGTTTCATAGAACCTGATAAAATGGCTTTTAAAGTTCGAACCCAAGTTTTAAATTAACGCCAATAAAAAAGACGATATTTCGAGAAATGCATTTTTTTGGCGATTTTGTGACTGATTTCGGTTTGGAATAACATTCTGATCATGATTTCCAAATGTCAACCAGTTTGGTACCATAGAGCCGGAAAAAATGTTTTTTAAAGGCCGAACCCAAGTCTCAAATAAGTGCCAATAAAAAATATGATGTTTCCAGAAATGCAACTTTTTGCAGATTTTGTGACTGATTTCGGTTTGGACCAACATTCTGATTATGATTCCAAAATTTCAGCCCGTTTGGTTTCATAGAACCTGATAAAATGGCTTTAAACGTTCGAACCCAAGTATCAAATAACGCCCATACAAATTATGATATTTCGAGAAATGCATTTTTTTGGCGATTTTGTGACTGATTTCGGTTTGGAATAACATTCTGATCATGATTCCAATATATCAACCAGTTTGGTACCATAGAGCCGGAAAAAATGTTTTTTAAAGGCCGAACCCAAGTCTCAAATAAGCGCCCATAAAAAATATGATTTTTCCAGAAATGCAACTTTTTGCAGATTTTGTGACTGATTTCGGTTAGGACCAACATTCTGATTATGATTCCAAAATTTCAGCCCGTTTGGTTTCATAGAACCTGATAAAATGGCTTTTAAAGTTCGAACCCAAGTTTTAAATTAACGCCAATAAAAAAGACGATATTTCGAGAAATGCATTTTTTTGGCGATTTTGTGACTGATTTCGGTTTGGAATAACATTCCGATCATGATTCCAATATATCAACCAGTTTGGTACCATAGAGCCAGAAAAAATGTTTTTTAAAGGCCGAACCCAAGTCTCAAATAAGTGCCCATAAAAAATATGATGTTTCCAGAAATGCAACTTTTTGCAGATTTTGTGACTGATTTCGGTTTGGACCAACATTCTGATTATGATTCCAAAATTTCAGCCCGTTTGGTTTCATAGAACCTGATAAAATGGCTTTAAACGTTCGAACCCAAGTATCAAATAACGCCTATACAAATTATGATATTTCGAGAAATGCATTTTTTTGGCGATTTTGTGACTGATTTAGGTGTGGAATAACATTCTGATCATGATTCCAAAATATCAACCAGTTTGGTACCATAGAGCCGGAAAAAATGTTTTTTAAAGGCCGAACCCAAGTCTCAAATAAGCGCCCATAAAAAATATGATTTTTCCAGAAATGCAACATTTTGCAGATTTTGTGACTGATTTCGGTTTGGAATAACATTCTGATCATGATTCCAATATATCAACCAGTTTGGTACCATAGAGCCGGAAAAAATGTTTTTTAAAGGCCGAACCCAAGTCTCAAATAAGTGCCCATAAAAAATATGATTTTTCCAGAAATGCAACTATTTGCAGATTTTGAGACTGATTTCGGTTTGGACCAACATTCTGATTATGATTCCAAAATTTCAGCCCGTTTGGTTTCATAGAACCTGATAAAATGGCTTTAAAATTTCGAACCCAAGTCTCAAATAACGCCCATAAAATATATGATTTTTCCAGAAATGCATTTTTTGCAGATTTTGTCACTGATTTCGGTATGGGACAAGATTCTGATCATTGTCACAATTTTCAGCCAGTTTGGTTTCATATAGCCTGGAAAAATGTCTTTTCAAGTTCGAACCCGAGTCACAATTGAGTGCCAATAAAAAATATGATTTTTCCAGAAATGCAACTTTTTGCAGATTTTGTGACTGATTTCGGTTTTGACCAACATTCTGATTATGATTTCAAAATTTCAGCCCTTTTGGTTTCATAGAACCTGATAAAATGGCTTTTAAAGTTCGAACCCAAGTTTTAAATTAACGCCAATAAAAAAGACGATATTTCGAGAAATGCATTTTTTTGGCGATTTTGTGACTGATTTCGGTTTGGAATAACATTCTGATCATGATTCCCAAATGTCAACCAGTTTGGTACCATAGAGCCGGAAAAAATGTTTTTTAAAGGCCGAACCCAAGTCTCAAATAAGTGCCAATAAAAAATATGATGTTTCCAGAAATGCAACTTTTTGCAGATTTTGTGACTGATTTCGGTTTGGACCAACATTCTGATTATGATTCCAAAATTTCAGCCCGTTTGGTTTCATAGAACCTGATAAAATGGCTTTAAACGTTCGAACCCAAGTATCAAATAACGCCCATACAAATTATGATATTTCGAGAAATGCATTTTTTTGGCGATTTTGTGACTGATTTAGGTTTGGAATAACATTCTGATCATGATTCCAAAATATCAACCAGTTTGGTACCATAGAGCCGGAAAAAATGTTTTTTAAAGGCCGAACCCAAGTCTCAAATAAGTGCCCATAAAAAATATGATTTTTCCAGAAATGCAACTTTTTGCAGATTTTGTAACTGATTTCGGTTTTGACCAACATTCTGATTATGATTCAAAATTTCAGCCCGTTTGGTTTCAGAGAACCTGATAAAATGGCTTTAAAAGTTCGAACCCAAGTCTCAAATAACGCCCATAAAATATATGATTTTTCCAGAAATGCATTTTTTGCAGATTTTGTCACTGATTTCGGTATGGGACAAGATTCTGATCATTGTCACAATTTTCAGCCAGTTTGGTTTCATATAGCCTGGAAAAATGTCTTTTCAAGTTCGAACCCGAGTCACAATTGAGTGCCAATAAAAAATATGATTTTTCCAGAAATGCAACTTTTTGCAGATTTTGTGACTGTTTTCGGTTTTGACCAACATTCTGATTATGATTTCAAAATTTCAGCCCGTTTGGTTTCATAGAACCTGATAAAATGGCTTTTAAAGTTCGAACCCAAGTTTTAAATTAACGCCAATAAAAAAGACGATATTTCGAGAAATGCATTTTTTTGGCGATTTTGTGACTGATTTCGGTTTGGAATAACATTCTGATCATGATTTCCAAATGTCAACCAGTTTGGTACCATAGAGCCGGAAAAAATGTTTTTTAAAGGCCGAACCCAAGTCTCAAATAAGTGCCCATAAAAAATATGATGTTTCCAGAAATGCAACTTTTTGCAGATTTTGTGACTGATTTCGGTTTGGACCAACATTCTGATTATGATTCCAAAATTTCAGCCCGTTTGGTTTCATAGAACCTGATAAAATGGCTTTAAACGTTCGAACCCAAGTATCAAATAACGCCCATACAAATTATGATATTTCGAGAAATGCATTTTTTTGGCGATTTTGTGACTGATTTAGGTGTGGAATAACATTCTGATCATGATTCCAAAATATCAACCAGTTTGGTACCATAGAGCCGGAAAAAATGTTTTTTAAAGGCCGAACCCAAGTCTCAAATAAGCGCCCATAAAAAATATGATTTTTCCAGAAATGCAACTTTTTGCAGATTTTGTGACTGATTTCGGTTAGGACCAACATTCTGATTATGATTCCAAAATTTCAGCCCGTTTGGTACCATAGAGCCGGAAAAAATGTTTTTTAAAGGCCGAACCCAAGTCTCAAATAAGTGCCAATAAAAAATATGATGTTTCCAGAAATGCAACTTTTTGCAGATTTTGTGACTGATTTCGGTTTGGACCAACATTCTGATTATGATTCCAAAATTTCAGCCCGTTTGGTTTCATAGAACCTGATAAAATGGCTTTAAAAGTTCGAACCCAAGTCTCAAATAACGCCCATAAAAATTATGATTTTTCCAGAAATGCATTTTTTGCAGATTTTGTCACTGATTTCGGTATGGGACAAGATTCTGATCATTGTCACAATTTTCAGCCAGTTTGGTTTCATATAACCTGATAAAATGGCTTTAAACGTTCGAACCCAAGTATCAAATAACGCCCATACAAATTATGATATTTCGAGAATTGCATTTTTTTGGCGATTTTGTGACTGATTTAGGTTTGGAATAACATTCTGATCATGATTCCAAAATATCAACCAGTTTGGTACCATAGAGCCGGAAAAAATGTTTTTTAAAGGCCGAACCCAAGTCTCAAATAAGTGCCCATAAAAAATATGATGTTTCCAGAAATGCAATTTTTTGCAGATTTTGTCACTGATTTCGGTTTGGACCAACATTCTGATTATGATTCCAAAATTTCAGCCCGTTTGGTTTCATAGAACCTGATAAAATGGCTTTAAACGTTCGAACCCAAGTATCAAATAACGCCCATACAAATTATGATATTTCGAGAAATGCATTTTTTTGGCGATTTTGTGACTGATTTAGGTTTGGAATAACATTCTGATCATGATTCCAAAATTTCAGCCCGTTTGGTTTCATAGAACCTGATAAAATGGCTTTAAAAGTTCGAACCCAAGTCTCAAATAACGCCCATAAAAATTATGATTTTTCCAGAAATGCCACTTTTTGCAGATTTTGTGACTGATTTCGGTTAGGACCAACATTCTGATTATGATTCCAAAATTTCAGCCCGTTTGGTACCATAGAGCCGGAAAAAATGTTTTTTAAAGGCCGAACCCAAGTCTCAAATAAGTGCCAATAAAAAATATGATGTTTCCAGAAATGCAACTTTTTGCAGATTTTGTGACTGTTTTCTTTTTGGACCAACATTCTGATTATGATTCCAAAATTTCAGCCCGTTTGGTTTCATAGAACCTGATAAAATGGCTTTAAACGTTCGAACCCAAGTATCAAATAACGCCCATACAA
Source organism: Hesperophylax magnus (assembly GCA_026573805.1). Classification (NCBI taxonomy): domain Eukaryota; kingdom Metazoa; phylum Arthropoda; class Insecta; order Trichoptera; family Limnephilidae; genus Hesperophylax; species Hesperophylax magnus. The sequence continues at coordinate 1,229,540 of JAIUSX010000016.1, forward strand.
ATTATGATATTTCGAGAAATGCATTTTTTTGGCGATTTTGTGACTGATTTAGGTTTGGAATAACATTCTGATCATGATTCCAAAATATCAACCAGTTTGGTACCATAGAGCCGGAAAAAATGTTTTTTAAAGGCCGAACCCAAGTCTCAAATAAGTGCCCATAAAAAATATGATTTTTCCAGAAATGCAATTTTTTGCAGATTTTGTCACTGATTTCGGTTTGGAACAAGATTCTGAACATGGTCAGAATTTTAAGCCAGTTTGGTTTCATAGAGCCTGGAAAAATGTCTTTTAAAGTTCGAACCGGAGTCTCAATTGAGTGCCAATAAAAAAGATGACTTTTCCAGAATTGCAACTTTATGCCCATTTTGTGACTGATTTTGGTTTGAACCAAGATTCTGATCATGATTCCAAAATTTAAGCTCGCTTGGTTTTTCAGTGGCTAAGAAAATGGCTTTTAAAGTTTGAACCCAAGACACAAATAAGGGCCCATAAAAATTATGATTTTTCCAGAAGTGCAACTTTATGCAGATTTTTTGACTGATTTCGGTTTGGACAAAGATTCTGATCATGATCTTTGAAATTTCAGCCGATTTTGTAGCATAGAGACAGAAAGATTGTTTTTTAAAGGCCGAACCCAAGTCATATGCGCTTACAAAAAAGTTGATTTTCCAGAACTTCAACATAATGCCGATTTTAGAAAGATTTCGGTTGGGAATAAGATTCTGATCATGATTCCAAAAATTCAGCCCGGTTGGTTTCATAGAACCTGATAAAATGGCTTTTAAAGTTCGAACCAAAGTCTCAAATAAGCGCCCATAAAAATATGATTTTTCCAGAAATGCACCTTTTTGCAGACGTTATGACTGAATTCGGTTTGGACCAATATTCTGATTATGATTCCAAATTTTCAGCCCGGTTGGTTTCATAGAACCTGATAAAATGTCTTTTAAAGTTCGAACCCGAGTCTCAATTGAGTGCCATTAAAAAAGATGATTTTTCCAGAATTGCAAACCTTATGCCCATTTTGTGACTGATTTTGTTTTGAACCAAGATTCTGATTATGATTCCAAAATTTCAGCCCGTTTGGTTTCATAGAACCTGATAAAATGGCTTTAAAAGTTCGAACCCAAGTCTCAAATAACGCCCATAAAATATATGATTTTTCCAGAAATGCAACTTTTTGCAGATTTTGTGACTGATTTCGGTTTTGACCAACATTCTGATTATGATTCCAAAATTTCAGCCCGTTTGGTTTCATAGAACCTGATAAAATGGCTTTAAACGTTCGAACCCAAGTATAAAATAACGCCCATACAAATTATGATTTTTCCAGAAATGCAACATTTTGCAGATTTTGTGACTGATTTCGGTTTGGAATAACATTCTGATCATGATTCCAATATATCAACCAGTTTGGTACCATAGGGCCGGAAAAAATGTATTTTAAAGGCCGAACCCAAGTCTCAAATAAGTGCCCATAAAAAATATGATTTTTCCAGAAATGCAACTATTTGCAGATTTTGAGACTGATTTCGGTTTGGACCAACATTCTGATTATGATTACAAAATTTCAGCCCGTTTGGTTTCATAGAACCTGATAAAATGGCTTTAAAAGTTCGAACCCAAGTCTCAAATAACGCCCATAAAATATATGATTTTTCCAGAAATGCATTTTTTGCAGATTTTGTCACTGATTTCGGTATGGGACAAGATTCTGATCATTGTCACAATTTTCAGCCAGTTTGGTTTCATATAGCCTGGAAAAATGTCTTTTCAAGTTCGAACCCGAGTCACAATTGAGTGCCAATAAAAAATATGATTTTTCCAGAAATGCAACTTTTTGCAGATTTTGTGACTGATTTCGGTTTTGACCAACATTCTGATTATGATTTCAAAATTTCAGCCCGTTTGGTTTCATAGAACCTGATAAAATGGCTTTTAAAGTTCGAACCCAAGTTTTAAATTAACGCCAATAAAAAAGACGATATTTCGAGAAATGCATTTTTTTGGCGATTTTGTGACTGATTTCGGTTTGGAATAACATTCTGATCATGATTTCCAAATGTCAACCAGTTTGGTACCATAGAGCCGGAAAAAATGTTTTTTAAAGGCCGAACCCAAGTCTCAAATAAGTGCCAATAAAAAATATGATGTTTCCAGAAATGCAACTTTTTGCAGATTTTGTGACTGATTTCGGTTTGGACCAACATTCTGATTATGATTCCAAAATTTCAGCCCGTTTGGTTTCATAGAACCTGATAAAATGGCTTTAAACGTTCGAACCCAAGTATCAAATAACGCCCATACAAATTATGATATTTCGAGAAATGCATTTTTTTGGCGATTTTGTGACTGATTTCGGTTTGGAATAACATTCTGATCATGATTCCAATATATCAACCAGTTTGGTACCATAGAGCCGGAAAAAATGTTTTTTAAAGGCCGAACCCAAGTCTCAAATAAGCGCCCATAAAAAATATGATTTTTCCAGAAATGCAACTTTTTGCAGATTTTGTGACTGATTTCGGTTAGGACCAACATTCTGATTATGATTCCAAAATTTCAGCCCGTTTGGTTTCATAGAACCTGATAAAATGGCTTTTAAAGTTCGAACCCAAGTTTTAAATTAACGCCAATAAAAAAGACGATATTTCGAGAAATGCATTTTTTTGGCGATTTTGTGACTGATTTCGGTTTGGAATAACATTCCGATCATGATTCCAATATATCAACCAGTTTGGTACCATAGAGCCAGAAAAAATGTTTTTTAAAGGCCGAACCCAAGTCTCAAATAAGTGCCCATAAAAAATATGATGTTTCCAGAAATGCAACTTTTTGCAGATTTTGTGACTGATTTCGGTTTGGACCAACATTCTGATTATGATTCCAAAATTTCAGCCCGTTTGGTTTCATAGAACCTGATAAAATGGCTTTAAACGTTCGAACCCAAGTATCAAATAACGCCTATACAAATTATGATATTTCGAGAAATGCATTTTTTTGGCGATTTTGTGACTGATTTAGGTGTGGAATAACATTCTGATCATGATTCCAAAATATCAACCAGTTTGGTACCATAGAGCCGGAAAAAATGTTTTTTAAAGGCCGAACCCAAGTCTCAAATAAGCGCCCATAAAAAATATGATTTTTCCAGAAATGCAACATTTTGCAGATTTTGTGACTGATTTCGGTTTGGAATAACATTCTGATCATGATTCCAATATATCAACCAGTTTGGTACCATAGAGCCGGAAAAAATGTTTTTTAAAGGCCGAACCCAAGTCTCAAATAAGTGCCCATAAAAAATATGATTTTTCCAGAAATGCAACTATTTGCAGATTTTGAGACTGATTTCGGTTTGGACCAACATTCTGATTATGATTCCAAAATTTCAGCCCGTTTGGTTTCATAGAACCTGATAAAATGGCTTTAAAATTTCGAACCCAAGTCTCAAATAACGCCCATAAAATATATGATTTTTCCAGAAATGCATTTTTTGCAGATTTTGTCACTGATTTCGGTATGGGACAAGATTCTGATCATTGTCACAATTTTCAGCCAGTTTGGTTTCATATAGCCTGGAAAAATGTCTTTTCAAGTTCGAACCCGAGTCACAATTGAGTGCCAATAAAAAATATGATTTTTCCAGAAATGCAACTTTTTGCAGATTTTGTGACTGATTTCGGTTTTGACCAACATTCTGATTATGATTTCAAAATTTCAGCCCTTTTGGTTTCATAGAACCTGATAAAATGGCTTTTAAAGTTCGAACCCAAGTTTTAAATTAACGCCAATAAAAAAGACGATATTTCGAGAAATGCATTTTTTTGGCGATTTTGTGACTGATTTCGGTTTGGAATAACATTCTGATCATGATTCCCAAATGTCAACCAGTTTGGTACCATAGAGCCGGAAAAAATGTTTTTTAAAGGCCGAACCCAAGTCTCAAATAAGTGCCAATAAAAAATATGATGTTTCCAGAAATGCAACTTTTTGCAGATTTTGTGACTGATTTCGGTTTGGACCAACATTCTGATTATGATTCCAAAATTTCAGCCCGTTTGGTTTCATAGAACCTGATAAAATGGCTTTAAACGTTCGAACCCAAGTATCAAATAACGCCCATACAAATTATGATATTTCGAGAAATGCATTTTTTTGGCGATTTTGTGACTGATTTAGGTTTGGAATAATATTCTGATCATGATTCCAAAATATCAACCAGTTTGGTACCATAGAGCCGGAAAAAATGTTTTTTAAAGGCCGAACCCAAGTCTCAAATAAGTGCCCATAAAAAATATGATTTTTCCAGAAATGCAACTTTTTGCAGATTTTGTAACTGATTTCGGTTTTGACCAACATTCTGATTATGATTCAAAATTTCAGCCCGTTTGGTTTCAGAGAACCTGATAAAATGGCTTTAAAAGTTCGAACCCAAGTCTCAAATAACGCCCATAAAATATATGATTTTTCCAGAAATGCATTTTTTGCAGATTTTGTCACTGATTTCGGTATGGGACAAGATTCTGATCATTGTCACAATTTTCAGCCAGTTTGGTTTCATATAGCCTGGAAAAATGTCTTTTCAAGTTCGAACCCGAGTCACAATTGAGTGCCAATAAAAAATATGATTTTTCCAGAAATGCAACTTTTTGCAGATTTTGTGACTGTTTTCGGTTTTGACCAACATTCTGATTATGATTTCAAAATTTCAGCCCGTTTGGTTTCATAGAACCTGATAAAATGGCTTTTAAAGTTCGAACCCAAGTTTTAAATTAACGCCAATAAAAAAGACGATATTTCGAGAAATGCATTTTTTTGGCGATTTTGTGACTGATTTCGGTTTGGAATAACATTCTGATCATGATTTCCAAATGTCAACCAGTTTGGTACCATAGAGCCGGAAAAAATGTTTTTTAAAGGCCGAACCCAAGTCTCAAATAAGTGCCCATAAAAAATATGATGTTTCCAGAAATGCAACTTTTTGCAGATTTTGTGACTGATTTCGGTTTGGACCAACATTCTGATTATGATTCCAAAATTTCAGCCCGTTTGGTTTCATAGAACCTGATAAAATGGCTTTAAACGTTCGAACCCAAGTATCAAATAACGCCCATACAAATTATGATATTTCGAGAAATGCATTTTTTTGGCGATTTTGTGACTGATTTAGGTGTGGAATAACATTCTGATCATGATTCCAAAATATCAACCAGTTTGGTACCATAGAGCCGGAAAAAATGTTTTTTAAAGGCCGAACCCAAGTCTCAAATAAGCGCCCATAAAAAATATGATTTTTCCAGAAATGCAACTTTTTGCAGATTTTGTGACTGATTTCGGTTAGGACCAACATTCTGATTATGATTCCAAAATTTCAGCCCGTTTGGTACCATAGAGCCGGAAAAAATGTTTTTTAAAGGCCGAACCCAAGTCTCAAATAAGTGCCAATAAAAAATATGATGTTTCCAGAAATGCAACTTTTTGCAGATTTTGTGACTGATTTCGGTTTGGACCAACATTCTGATTATGATTCCAAAATTTCAGCCCGTTTGGTTTCATAGAACCTGATAAAATGGCTTTAAAAGTTCGAACCCAAGTCTCAAATAACGCCCATAAAAATTATGATTTTTCCAGAAATGCATTTTTTGCAGATTTTGTCACTGATTTCGGTATGGGACAAGATTCTGATCATTGTCACAATTTTCAGCCAGTTTGGTTTCATATAACCTGATAAAATGGCTTTAAACGTTCGAACCCAAGTATCAAATAACGCCCATACAAATTATGATATTTCGAGAATTGCATTTTTTTGGCGATTTTGTGACTGATTTAGGTTTGGAATAACATTCTGATCATGATTCCAAAATATCAACCAGTTTTGTACCATAGAGCCGGAAAAAATGTTTTTTAAAGGCCGAACCCAAGTCTCAAATAAGTGCCCATAAAAAATATGATGTTTCCAGAAATGCAATTTTTTGCAGATTTTGTCACTGATTTCGGTTTGGACCAACATTCTGATTATGATTCCAAAATTTCAGCCCGTTTGGTTTCATAGAACCTGATAAAATGGCTTTAAACGTTCGAACCCAAGTATCAAATAACGCCCATACAAATTATGATATTTCGAGAAATGCATTTTTTTGGCGATTTTGTGACTGATTTAGGTTTGGAATAACATTCTGATCATGATTCCAAAATTTCAGCCCGTTTGGTTTCATAGAACCTGATAAAATGGCTTTAAAAGTTCGAACCCAAGTCTCAAATAACGCCCATAAAAATTATGATTTTTCCAGAAATGCCACTTTTTGCAGATTTTGTGACTGATTTCGGTTAGGACCAACATTCTGATTATGATTCCAAAATTTCAGCCCGTTTGGTACCATAGAGCCGGAAAAAATGTTTTTTAAAGGCCGAACCCAAGTCTCAAATAAGTGCCAATAAAAAATATGATGTTTCCAGAAATGCAACTTTTTGCAGATTTTGTGACTGTTTTCTTTTTGGACCAACATTCTGATTATGATTCCAAAATTTCAGCCCGTTTGGTTTCATAGAACCTGATAAAATGGCTTTAAACGTTCGAACCCAAGTATCAAATAACGCCCATACAAATTATGATATTTCGAGAAATGCATTTTTTTGGCGATTTTGTGACTGATTTAGGTTTGGAATAACATTCTGATCATGATTCCAAAATATCAACCAGTTTGGTACCATAGAGCCGGAAAAAATGTTTTTTAAAGGCCGAACCCAAGTCTCAAATAAGTGCCCATAAAAAATATGATTTTTCCAGAAATGCAATTTTTTGCAGATTTTGTCACTGATTTCGGTTTGGAACAAGATTCTGAACATGGTCAGAATTTTAAGCCAGTTTGGTTTCATAGAGCCTGGAAAAATGTCTTTTAAAGTTCGAACCGGAGTCTCAATTGAGTGCCAATAAAAAAGATGACTTTTCCAGAATTGCAACTTTATGCCCATTTTGTGACTGATTTTGGTTTGAACCAAGATTCTGATCATGATTCCAAAATTTAAGCTCGCTTGGTTTTTCAGTGGCTAAGAAAATGGCTTTTAAAGTTTGAACCCAAGACACAAATAAGGGCCCATAAAAATTATGATTTTTCCAGAAGTGCAACTTTATGCAGATTTTTTGACTGATTTCGGTTTGGACAAAGATTCTGATCATGATCTTTGAAATTTCAGCCGATTTTGTAGCATAGAGACAGAAAGATTGTTTTTTAAAGGCCGAACCCAAGTCATATGCGCTTACAAAAAAGTTGATTTTCCAGAACTTCAACATAATGCCGATTTTAGAAAGATTTCGGTTGGGAATAAGATTCTGATCATGATTCCAAAAATTCAGCCCGGTTGGTTTCATAGAACCTGATAAAATGGCTTTTAAAGTTCGAACCAAAGTCTCAAATAAGCGCCCATAAAAATATGATTTTTCCAGAAATGCACCTTTTTGCAGACGTTATGACTGAATTCGGTTTGGACCAATATTCTGATTATGATTCCAAATTTTCAGCCCGGTTGGTTTCATAGAACCTGATAAAATGTCTTTTAAAGTTCGAACCCGAGTCTCAATTGAGTGCCATTAAAAAAGATGATTTTTCCAGAATTGCAACGTTATGCCCATTTTGTGACTGATTTTGTTTTGAACCAAGATTCTGATTATGATTCCAAAATTTCAGCCCGTTTGGTTTCATAGAACCTGATAAAATGGCTTTAAAAGTTCGAACCCAAGTCTCAAATAACGCCCATAAAATATATGATTTTTCCAGAAATGCAACTTTTTGCAGATTTTGTGACTGATTTCGGTTTTGACCAACATTCTGATTATGATTCCAAAATTTCAGCCCGTTTGGTTTCATAGAACCTGATAAAATGGCTTTAAACGTTCGAACCCAAGTATAAAATAACGCCCATACAAATTATGATATTTCGAGAAATGCATTTTTTTGGCGATTTTGTGACTGATTTAGGTTTGGAATAACATTCTGATCATGATTCCAAAATATCAACCAGTTTGGTACCATAGAGCCGGAAAAAATGTTTTTTAAAGGCCGAACCCAAGTCTCAAATAAGTGCCCATAAAAAATATGATTTTTCCAGAAATGCAACTTTTTGCAGATTTTGTAACTGATTTCGGTTTTGACCAACATTCTGATTATGATTCAAAATTTCAGCCCGTTTGGTTTCAGAGAACCTGATAAAATGGCTTTAAAAGTTCGAACCCAAGTCTCAAATTAACGCCCATACAAATTATGATATTTCGAGAAATGCATTTTTTTGCAGATTTTGTGACTGATTTCGGTTTGGAATAACATTCTGATCATGATTCCAAAATATCAACCAGTTTGGTACCATAGAGCCGGAAAAAATGTTTTTTAAAGGCCGAACTCAAGTCTCAAATAAGCGCCCATAAAAAATATGATTTTTCCAGAAATGCAACATTTTGCAGATTTTGTGACTGATTTCGGTTTGGAATAACATTCTGATCATGATTCCAATATATCAACCAGTTTGGTACCATAGAGCCGGAAAAAATGTTTTTTAAAGGCCGAACCCAAGTCTCAAATAAGTGCCCATAAAAAATATGATTTTTCCAGAAATGCAACTATTTGCAGATTTTGAGACTGATTTCGGTTTGGACCAACATTCTGATTATGATTCCAAAATTTCAGCCCGTTTGGTTTCATAGAACCTGATAAAATGGCTTTTAAAGTTCGAACCCAAGTTTTAAATTAACGCCAATAAAAAAGACGATATTTCGAGAAATGCATTTTTTTGGCGATTTTGTGACTGATTTCGGTTTGGAATAACATTCTGATCATGATTCCCAAATGTCAACCAGTTTGGTACCATAGAGCCGGAAAAAATGTTTTTTAAAGGCCGAACCCAAGTCTCAAATAAGTGCCCATAAAAAATATGATTTTTCCAGAAATGCAACTTTTTGCAGATTTTGTAACTGATTTCGGTTTTGACCAACATTCTGATTATGATTCAAAATTTCAGCCCGTTTGGTTTCAGAGAACCTGATAAAATGGCTTTAAAAGTTCGAACCCAAGTCTCAAATTAACGCCCATACAAATTATGATATTTCGAGAAATGCATTTTTTTGCAGATTTTGTGACTGATTTCGGTTTGGAATAACATTCTGATCATGATTCCAAAATATCAACCAGTTTGGTACCATAGAGCCGGAAAAAATGTTTTTTAAAGGCCGAACCCAAGTCTCAAATAAGTGCCCATAAAAAATATGAAGTTTCCAGAAATGCAATTTTTTGCAGATTTTGTCACTGATTTCGGTTTGGACCAACATTCTGATTATGATTCCAAAATTTCAGCCCGTTTGGTTTCATAGAACCTGATAAAATGGCTTTAAACGTTCGAACCCAAGTATCAAATAACGCCCATACAAATTATGATATTTCGAGAAATGCATTTTATTGGCGATTTTGTGATTGATTTCGGTTTGGAATAACATTCCGATCATGATTCCAATATATCAACCAGTTTGGTACCATAGAGCCAGAAAAAATGTTTTTTAAAGGCCGAACCCAAGTCTCAAATAAGTGCCCATAAAAAATATGATTTTTCCAGAAATGCAACTTTTTGCAGATTTTGTAACTGATTTCGGTTTTGACCAACATTCTGATTATGATTCAAAATTTCAGCCCGTTTGGTTTCAGAGAACCTGATAAAATGGCTTTAAAAGTTCGAACCCAAGTCTCAAATTAACGCCCATACAAATTATGATATTTCGAGAAATGCATTTTTTTGCAGATTTTGTGACTGATTTCGGTTTGGAATAACATTCTGATCATGATTCCAAAATATCAACCAGTTTGGTACCATAGAGCCGGAAAAAATGTTTTTTAAAGGCCGAACCCAAGTCTCAAATAAGCGCCCATAAAAAATATGATTTTTCCAGAAATGCAACTTTTTGCAGATTTTGTGACTGATTTCGGTTTGGAATAACATTCTGATCATGATTCCAATATATCAACCAGTTTGGTACCATAGAGCCGGAAAAAATGTTTTTTAAAGGCCGAACCCAAGTCACAAATAAGTGCCATAAAAAATATGATTTTTCCAGAAATGCAACTATTTGCAGATTTTGAGACTGATTTCGGTTTGGACCAACATTCTGATTATGATTCCAAAATTTCAGCCCGTTTGGTTTCATAGAACCTGATAAAATGGCTTTAAAAGTTCGAACCCAAGTCTCAAATAACGCCCATAAAATATATGATTTTTCCAGAAATGCATTTTTTGCAGATTTTGTCACTGATTTCGGTATGGGACAAGATTCTGATCATTGTCACAATTTTCAGCCAGTTTGGTTTCATATAGCCTGGAAAAATGTCTTTTCAAGTTCGAACCCGAGTCACAATTGAGTGCCAATAAAAAATATGATTTTTCCAGAAATGCAACTTTTTGCAGATTTTGTGACTGATTTCGGTTTTGACCAACATTCTGATTATGATTTCAAAATTTCAGCCCGTTTGGTTTCATAGAACCTGATAAAATGGCTTTTAAAGTTCGAACCCAAGTTTTAAATTAACGCCAATAAAAAAGACGATATTTCGAGAAATGCATTTTTTTGGCGATTTTGTGACTGATTTCGGTTTGGAATAACATTCTGATCATGATTCCCAAATGTCAACCAGTTTGGTACCATAGAGCCGGAAAAAATGTTTTTTAAAGGCCGAACCCAAGTCTCAAATAAGTGCCAATAAAAAATATGATGTTTCCAGAAATGCAACTTTTTGCAGATTTTGTGACTGATTTCGGTTTGGACCAACATTCTGATTATGATTCCAAAATTTCAGCCCGTTTGGTTTCATAGAACCTGATAAAATGGCTTTAAACGTTCGAACCCAAGTATCAAATAACGCCCATACAAATTATGATATTTCGAGAAATGCATTTTTTTGGCGATTTTGTGACTGATTTAGGTTTGGAATAACATTCTGATCATGATTCCAAAATATCAACCAGTTTGGTACCATAGAGCCGGAAAAAATGTTTTTTAAAGGCCGAACCCAAGTCTCAAATAAGTGCCCATAAAAAATATGATTTTTCCAGAAATGCAACTTTTTGCAGATTTTGTAACTGATTTCGGTTTTGACCAACATTCTGATTATGATTCAAAATTTCAGCCCGTTTGGTTTCAGAGAACCTGATAAAATGGCTTTAAAAGTTCGAACCCAAGTCTCAAATAACGCCCATAAAATATATGATTTTTCCAGAAATGCAATTTTTGCAGATTTTGTCACTGATTTCGGTATGGGACAAGATTCTGATCATTGTCACAATTTTCAGCCAGTTTGGTTTCATATAGCCTGGAAAAATGTCTTTTCAAGTTCGAACCCGAGTCACAATTGAGTGCCAATAAAAAATATGATTTTTCCAGAAATGCAACTTTTTGCAGATTTTGTGACTGATTTCGGTTTTGACCAACATTCTGATTATGATTCCAAAATTTCAGCCCGTTTGGTACCATAGAGCCGGAAAAAATGTTTTTTAAAGGCCGAACCCAAGTCTCAAATAAGTGCCAATAAAAAATATGATGTTTCCAGAAATGCAACTTTTTGCAGATTTTGTGACTGATTTCGGTTTGGACCAACATTCTGATTATGATTCCAAAATTTCAGCCCGTTTGGTTTCATAGAACCTGATAAAATGGCTTTAAAAGTTCGAACCCAAGTCTCAAATAACGCCCATAAAAATTATGATTTTTCCAGAAATGCATTTTTTGCAGATTTTGTCACTGATTTCGGTATGGGACAAGATTCTGATCATTGTCACAATTTTCAGCCAGTTTGGTTTCATATAACCTGATAAAATGGCTTTAAACGTTCGAACCCAAGTCTCAAATTAACGCCCATACAAATTATGATATTTCGAGAAATGCATTTTTTTGCAGATTTTGTGACTGATTTCGGTTTGGAATAACATTCTGATCATGATTCCAAAATATCAACCAGTTTGGTACCATAGAGCCGGAAAAAATGTTTTTTAAAGGCCGAACCCAAGTCTCAAATAAGCGCCCATAAAAAATATGATTTTTCCAGAAATGCAACATTTTGCAGATTTTGTGACTGATTTCGGTTTGGAATAACATTCTGATCATGATTCCAATATATCAACCAGTTTGGTACCATAGAGCCGGAAAAAATGTTTTTTAAAGGCCGAACCCAAGTCTCAAATAAGTGCCCATAAAAAATATGATTTTTCCAGAAATGCAACTATTTGCAGATTTTGTCACTGATTTCGGTATGGGACAAGATTCTGATCATTGTCACAATTTTCAGCCAGTTTGGTTTCATATAACCTGATAAAATGGCTTTAAACGTTCGAACCCAAGTCTCAAATATCGCCCATAAAATATATGATTTTTCCAGAAATGCAATTTTTGCAGATTTTGTCACTGATTTCGGTATGGGACAAGATTCTGATCATTGTCACAATTTTCAGCCAGTTTGGTTTCATATAGCCTGGAAAAATGTCTTTTCAAGTTCGAACCCGAGTCACAATGAAGTGCCAATAAAAAATATGATTTTTCCAGAAATGCAATGTTTTGCAGATTTTGTGACTGATTTCGGTTTTGACCAACATTCTGATTATGATTTCAAAATTTCAGCCCGTTTGGTTTCATAGAACCTGATAAAATGGCTTTTAAAGTTCGAACCCAAGTTTTAAATTAACGCCAATAAAAAAGACGATATTTCGAGAAATGCATTTTTTTGGCGATTTTGTGACTGATTTCGGTTTGGAATAACATTCTGATCATGATTTCCAAATGTCAACCAGTTTGGTACCATAGAGCCGGAAAAAATGTTTTTAAAGGCCGAACCCAAGTCTCAAATAAGTGCCCATAAAAAATATGATGTTTCCAGAAATGCAACTTTTTGCAGATTTTGTGACTGATTTCGGTTTGGACCAACATTCTGATTATGATTCCAAAATTTCAGCCCGTTTGGTTTCATAGAACCTGATAAAATGGCTTTAAACGTTCGAACCCAAGTATCAAATAACGCCCATACAAATTATGATATTTCGAGAAATGCATTTTTTTGGCGATTTTGTGACTGATTTAGGTTTGGAATAACATTCTGATCATGATTCCAAAATATCAACCAGTTTGGTACCATAGAGCCGGAAAAAATGTTTTTTAAAGGCCGAACCCAAGTCTCAAATAAGCGCCCATAAAAAATATGATTTTTCCAGAAATGCAACTTTTTGCAGATTTTGTGACTGATTTCGGTTAGGACCAACATTCTGATTATGATTCCAAAATTTCAGCCCGTTTGGTACCATAGAGCCGGAAAAAATGTTTTTTAAAGGCCGAACCCAAGTCTCAAATAAGTGCCAATAAAAAATATGATGTTTCCAGAAATGCAACTTTTTGCAGATTTTGTGACTGATTTCGGTTTGGACCAACATTCTGATTATGATTCCAAAATTTCAGCCCGTTTGGTTTCATAGAACCTGATAAAATGGCTTTAAACGTTCGAACCCAAGTATCAAATAACGCCCATACAAATTATGATATTTCGAGAAATGCATTTTTTTGGCGATTTTGTGACTGATTTAGGTTTGGAATAACATTCTGATCATGATTCCAAAATATCAACCAGTTTGGTACCATAGAGCCGGAAAAAATGTTTTTTAAAGGCCGAACCCAAGTCTCAAATAAGTGCCCATAAAAAATATGATTTTTCCAGAAATGCAATTTTTTGCAGATTTTGTCACTGATTTCGGTTTGGAACAAGATTCTGAACATGGTCAGAATTTTAAGCCAGTTTGGTTTCATAGAGCCTGGATAAATGTCTTTTAAAGTTCGAACCGGAGTCTCAATTGAGTGCCAATAAAAAAGATGACTTTTCCAGAATTGCAACTTTATGCCCATTTTGTGACTGATTTTGGTTTGAACCAAGATTCTGATCATGATTCCAAAATTTAAGCTCGCTTGGTTTTTCAGTGGCTAAGAAAATGGCTTTTAAAGTTTGAACCCAAGACACAAATAAGGGCCCATAAAAATTATGATTTTTCCAGAAGTGCAACTTTATGCAGATTTTTTGACTGATTTCGGTTTGGACAAAGATTCTGATCATGATCTTTGAAATTTCAGCCGATTTTGTAGCATAGAGACAGAAAGATTGTTTTTTAAAGGCCGAACCCAAGTCATATGCGCTTACAAAAAAGTTGATTTTCCAGAACTTCAACATAATGCCGATTTTAGAAAGATTTCGGTTGGGAATAAGATTCTGATCATGATTCCAAAAATTCAGCCCGGTTGGTTTCATAGAACCTGATAAAATGGCTTTTAAAGTTCGAACCAAAGTCTCAAATAAGCGCCCATAAAAATATGATTTTTCCAGAAATGCACCTTTTTGCAGACGTTGTGACTGAATTCGGTTTGGACCAATATTCTGATTATGATTCCAAATTTTCAGCCCGGTTGGTTTCATAGAACCTGATAAAATGTCTTTTAAAGTTCGAACCCGAGTCTCAATTGAGTGCCATTAAAAAAGATGATTTTTCCAGAATTGCAACGTTATGCCCATTTTGTGACTGATTTTGTTTTGAACCAAGATTCTGATCAGGATTCCGAAATTTAAGCTCGCTTGGTTTCTCAGTGCCTAAGAAAATGGCTTTTAAAGTTTGAACCCGAGTCTCAAATAAGGGCCCATAAAAATTATGATTTTTCCAGAAGTGCAACTTTATGCAGATTTTTGGACTGATTTCGATTTGGACCAATATTCTGATTATGATTCCAAATTTTCAGTCCGTTTGGTTTCGAACCTGATAAAATGGCTTTTAAAGGTTGTGATGAAAGGCTTAAATCACAGTGAAAACAGATAAACCGTTGCTTCCCACTTCGCGGATTAAAAACCTTACGAATTATTTATGAAAACCGTCATTCTAGCGACATCTGTTGAGTTTAAAATTGATTCAGTTTGTTTGCAGAAGGCACCTGTTATATCGAGGTTCTAGGACGAAAGCAGAGAGGTCGTAAAATCGTCTAGGACGACTAGGATTCCCTTTGTCTAGGCCTAAAAATAAACATTGAAGGGTGTCAACCAATTAGATCTAAACGAAAGCTATAAAATTTTGAATAACCAATCAGTGAACGGAAAGGCGTGTGTCTACGAAAGACAAAAAAATGAACTTTGGACCCAGCGATTAAAGAAATAAGTAATGGCTTCTTCATTCCCACAAAAATTAGAGGTAAACGCACTATAGTGTAAACATCGACGTTCAAGGGAACAAGTCCTGGGAATGTTTACAATAACTGAGACATTTATGAGATAGCGAACCATAGAAATAGAGTGCTTTGAAGATTTTACAAGTTGAAAAACACACACGCGAAAATGCAATGGAAAAATTATAAACGTAATAGTATAAAAGAAGGGCGGGAAAACGAAGGAAGTTGCTGGCAGGATTTTCAACCGTCGTGCAATTACTTATGATAGAAGGAGGGTGTCGAGTTCGATGTAAATCGTAATAAAGGAAAACGAAAGTGTTAGGGACATTAGAAACTAATCGTTATCAATTTTAGTTGGAGCGGGGGTATTAGGAAAACGATTGGGAATGAAAATCTCGCATTAAAATAGACATTCTAGAAACAGTGCAGCAACTGGACGAAGGGAAAATTCAGAGACTTGGAGCTGCTACAAAGTTCCTAGCAATATGATAATTGAGTACCATAGGAAGGCAATAAAACTAAACATATAGCGATAGATTGAATTCAGGAAACGTAGGCATTTTACATGATTATCAGGGTGGATAGATATTGGAGTTACACAAGACTGCAGAAGAAGTGACATGAGATAAAAGGTTGACAGTCTCATGTGTATTTTAGAGGATAAACAATCGAAATTCGAACATGATTTTTGTTTACGTTACAGTAATAATCCATTAGAAA
Source organism: Hesperophylax magnus (assembly GCA_026573805.1). Classification (NCBI taxonomy): domain Eukaryota; kingdom Metazoa; phylum Arthropoda; class Insecta; order Trichoptera; family Limnephilidae; genus Hesperophylax; species Hesperophylax magnus. The sequence goes on from JAIUSX010000016.1 coordinate 1,245,477, forward strand.
AGCGATTAAGTCTAACGTAGGGCTTATGATATGTTTATATAAAGCAAAATATATTAAAATTAATAGGTTTGAAATTAAATTAAATTTATGAGAGTAGTAACAAAATTAAACGTAAACAGATGTCAATGCGTATGTTTTATGTGAATCCTGGTATGAGAAAGATAGAAAATTGGGCGGAGACTGAGTAAAACAATAAAAATGACGGATATCCCAGGGTCAAATTAGGTATATCTCCCATAGAAGTGTGGAAAATTATATATTAATTAATAATAAATGAAGTATGAAATTTTCCTGGAGACCACACACATCGGGAAAAGTGAGAAAAAGAGAAAGGAAAGGGTAGGGAACGGGGATAAGGAATGATTCAAGTGGAGAAAAGCGATACAATTCTAAGTTATCCGTAAAATTAATAAATACGGCTTGGAATATAATTAGTTATAGAGTTATGAGAAATAACATAAGAATAAAGAAGAAATTTGTGTAGATAAACGTCTGAATAAAGAAAATTCAAGAGGAAAAAGGGAAAACTCAAGTCTGCGACATAAAGAGAGAAAGTACTGGTGGAAATGGAAAAGCTCACATAGGTGACAATAAAATTAAGTAGAATTTAGACAAATTGAAATTCAAAACTGCATAGTAAAGATTTCGACATGGATTTAATCATTTTTGGCACAAGATGCATAAAATTGAGATCTATATATATGTTACTGAGGACGGACCTATCGCGAATTGAGGAAAAAAGGGAACACAAAATCATGATATTTTAACTACATTTTGTATGAACCATGGAACAAAGGAAGTTTGGGCAATTAATGCAGACCTACCCAATTCGGACCCTATCGAGTTAGAGTCATGAGATAAAAACTGGCCACCGCCCAGAGCTGGACGACAGAAGATCGTATGGATGCACAATCGATATTAGTGGCAGGGATGTTCAAAATTACGAGTTGATAGGAGATAGAATTAAGCATCAAGAGAAATTCAGATACGTCTTTTGGAACCTGAGAGGGGTATAAAAGATGGTGCACATCAGTCAGGAGACAGTCGTGCCGTGGATTTGAAAAGTTGTTACGTTGCAGTACTACGTTCTTTGGTAGGATTAACAGTGAAAAATCTCTAAGTGTTAAATTTTAAATAAGTCCCTGGACTTTAGTGAAGAGAATTTAGTGAAATGTACGAGTACTAAAATCAGTGAAATTTTAATAAGTCAGTTCAATTTAATCAAACAGTGTTAATAAGAAAAATATAATTTAAACTCAGTGCTTAAAAGTTTTAAGTGAATAGTGCAAAAGTGATTAGTGAATTATTTAAATCTTTAAAAATAATTATTTCATTCAAAGTGAAAACATTCAAAATCAATTGAGAGTTTTATCATTAATTTAGAGTGAACGTGTTCGCGAATTGATATTTAAAAATATATTATAACTTAGTATCAATTTTGTTTAAAAATATTAATAGTAAATACTTACATCTTAGTTTAAAAGAAACACAAAACAAAAAGGAAACAATAATAAACGCTCAAACCTTTGTTCTAAAAGTAACAGTTCGAAAAAAAAATTAATTGTAGATACTTTAAAATATTGGTGGAAACAGTGCAATTTAGAGGAAAGTTTTAACAGATATTTAATTTATTCAGAATCGAAATAATTAAAAGTTTGCGCAATTCGGAATGAATTTTCTTATAAATTTATATAAAAAAATTAAAAAAGAGTGAAAATAACAAAAATAGTTCGACCTAAATAATTTATAATTTCCCGGCACATCTATATCACAAAATATTAAATATCAGCTAATTTATTTGAATCAAGCAAGAATAAAATATTAAATAGGAATAAATAGTCGAAAAGATTTATTTTGAAATTAGTTGAAAAATACAGTTAATTAGGTAGGATTTCTTTGACAAGATTTGTTGTGTAGATCCCAACCGGAAAAATCTTGAAGGGGGTGAGTTTTCCTTTTATAAATAATTTTCAGGCCCTGGGAGTGAGGAGGTGCAGCGGATTATGGTATCCCAATTAAATTATTAAAACAACAAAAGGAATTACACATTAAAATATGTATATTGTGTATTTATGTATATATATAAATATAAAATAATATATTGTATATAAAGAATATATATATGAGTAATGTATTTATATATATGTATTTTATTTATTAATGAAAACATCGGAATGGTAGCGATTTTTAAATACCTACCCATGGACATATCTATATTATTGAAAAAGAAAATATGTATTTATTAATATTCAAGTCTATGTAGAATAATATATCTTATATTTATTTATTAATATATGTACTCTTATTTAACATATTTTGGCAATCGAGATATGTGTACTTATATATATTTATATTTACTCTTCATTTAACCTCTAGTAAATGTACTAAATTCGGAAAATGAAATAAATAGTTTAACAAAAAAAAGGAATAAAATAGTATTGAATTAATAATGCACAGTAAAAGTAAAGAGGCACAAGTGACTTCTAAGGAATTTTTAAAATAAACAAATCTCACATTTAGGTTAGTGTGTCAGGAGATGTTTACATTATTTGTTTACAAATAAAGCGTACACTGGGGAACTGGGTCAACAGCATAGTTTGAAAACGACCTTGGCCGTAACTAGATAATTTATCAGGGTTATAAGGAAAATCATCAGGATGTCATTGAACAATGTGTAGCGACTTGCGTATTCACAAATACCTATCATTCACAAACAACAATTGAAAAATCATCGGGTTAGCAAGATTTATATCGAATAATTACACGAAACATTTAAATATCATTGTTTAGATAGTCGCATAGGATTTTATTAATTACCTGAAACAGCTGGAAGATGCGTGCTCACAAATACCTATCATTCACAAACGGCAATTGAAAAATCACGGGTTAGTAAGATTTACATCGAAGAATTATACGAAACATTTGAATATTATTGATAGAGTGTTCGCATAGATCCCATCAGTTGCCTGAGACAGTTGAGAGTCGTGTACCCTCTTATGTGGCAATCAATTACATGAAACAGTTGAAAAATTACGGGATAGGATGAACTAAATCTAATGTTGAACCTTGGAGGAAAAATTTAAAATAAATACAGTTCATCAAATAGGAGGCAGTGGTCACTCCTATAACAAGACCATTAACCAAACAAAATAGAGATGACGATTCTCTTAAATAAAATCGTCAAAAAACCAAACAAAAAGCCTGGAGTTCGATAGCTCTCCAAAACAAACTATCAATAAGATCTTATTTTACTAGTATTTATTCGTATCACCTTATTCTTACGTATCTATTCGGTCACCAAGCCTAGAGTTTCGCAGAACTCTTGGTACGAGATCCGAGCTTGGGATGCGAAGCAGCTAGCCTCGTATTGCAAGTTATAAACCTTTCCAAAACTGTATGTATACATATATTTATTCGTATGTACTGTTTACTGGAGAATGCGGACCTGCATACAGCTTGCATTTAGGTCTGTGGACCACTCTCGCATTTTCTCTTAAACGTGGAATGAGGATTCACGACCCGTAAGTCCACACCAACCGTGAGTATATGATTGTATATAGGACGAAACCGGTTCGCCCTAAGTAAATTGTAGTCCAAGGAGGAGTAGGAATTTGGGGGTTCCAAGGCTCGAGGGAAGACTTGAAGGCAGTGCATGATGACGATGGAAGATTTTATTGGGACGCGGTAACTTAGGTACCAATCAATTTAATCGTGTCACATGATTGCGCGAATTTCTAGTCGACTCCCGATCACCTTGTTTACTTGCAGGAGGATTGGAGCCAAATTTTGCAAGCAAAGGGCTATTCCGAGGGCTGTTCGTCAAATATACAATTAACTAATTACATTAACCTACTAAATCAATCTTTACATGTACCTTATAGCAGCAGGATCATAAAGGAGTGGCACCAAACAGACACAATAGTTAACCAAAATCAAATTTACTAACAATTAACCATTTGAGTTATATTTAATTACCTGTCCAAATAAACATGTATAATATCTTTTACCAGTGATTAAACTACTACTTCGTTAGGGTGCAGGGAATCAGAATAGTTACATAGGGAAAGTTAGCTCAATTAGTGAAATCATTTAAATTTAGACTTGCAATGGAAAGACCAATTCAATTTTGAAATTCAACGCCTTGATCAGAATCAAAAGGGTTACCACAAAAATGAAAGTAATTAAAATCCTATATCATAAACCAAAAAAATTACACAACGTTTGATGGAATTTAATTACAATATAAATACGAATATATTTGCGTTCAAGATCGTAAATAACGTATTAATTAGTTAAGTACATATGTCTATAAAGATATACAGTACAAGAGAGCTTTAAGTGGCTTTCTGTAGTTATCAAAGAAATTAAGGGTCCAATTTTCATGGAGGCTTATGTGTTGTAGGGGAGGAATTTTCCATCCCTGCGAACACATATGCAAAGCCTTAGAAAAAAAAAAGAAATATCGATCATGGCCAAGAGAGAAGAAAATTTTATATTGTAAATAATATAATAAAAAGGATGGCGAAAAGGTGAAAATATTACAAGGTCGAACCCAAGTTTTAAATTAACGCCCATAAAAAAGATGATATTTCGAGAAATGCAACTTATTGGCGATTTTGTGACTGATTTCGGTTTGGAATAACATTCTGATCATGGTTCCAAAATATCAACCAGTTTGGTACCATAGAGCCGGAAAAAATGTTTTTTAAAGGCCGAACCCAAGTCTCAAATAAGCGCCCATAAAAAATATGATTTTTCCAGAAATGCAACTTTTTGCAGATTTTGTGACTGATTTCGGTTTGGACCAATATTCTGATCATAGTCAGAATTTTCAGCCAGTTTGGTTTCATAGAGCCTGGAAAAATGTCTTTTAAAGTTCGAACCCGAGTCTCAATTGAGTGCCAATAAAAAAGATGATTTTTCCAGAATTGCAACTTTATGCCCATTTTGTGACTGATTTTGGTTTGAACCAAGATTCTGATCATGATTCCGAAATTTAAGCTCGCTTGGTTTCTCAGTGCCTAAGAAAATGGCTTATAAAGTTTGAACCGAAGTCTCAAATAAGGGCCCATAAAAATTATGATTTTTACAGAAGTGCAACTTTATGCAGTTTTTTTGACTGATTTCGGTTTGGACAAAGATTCTGATCATGATCTTTGACATTTCAGCCGATTTTGTAGCATAGAGACAGAAAGATTGTTTTTTAAAGGCCGAACCCAAGTCTCAAATAAGCGCTTACAAAAAAAATGATTTTTCCAGAACTTCAACATAATGCCGATTTTAGAAAGATTTCGGTTGGGAATATGATTCTGATCATGATTCCAAAAATTCAGCCCGGTTGGTTTCATAGAACCTGATAAAATGGCTTTAAAAGTTCGAACCCAAGTCTCAAATAAGCGCCCATAAAAAATATTATTTTTCCAGAAATGCAACTTTTTGCAGATTTTGTGACTGATTTCGGTTTGGACCAACATTCTGATTATGATTCCAAAATTTCAGCCCGTTTGGTTTCATAGAACCTGATAAAATGGCTTTAAAAGTTCGAACCCAAGTCTCAAATTAACGCCCATAAAAATTATGATTTTTCCAGAAATGCAATTTTTTGCAGATTTTGTCACTGATTGCGGTATGGAAAAAGATTCTGATCATGATTCCAAAATTTCAGATCGTTTGGTTTCATAGAACCTGAAAAAATGGCTTCGAAAGTTCGGACCCTAGTCTTAAATTAACGCCCATGATATTTCGAGAAATGCAACTTTTTGCCGAATTTGTCACTGATTTCGGAATGGAACAAGATTCTGAACATGGTTCCGAATTTTCATCCAGTTTTGTTTCATAGAGCCTGGAAAAATGTTTTTTAAAGTTCGGACCCTACTCTTAAATTAACGCCCATAAAAAAGATGATATTTCGAGAAATGCAACTTTTTGCCGAATTTGTGACTGATTTCGGTTTGGAAAAAGATTCTGATCATGAATCCAAAATTTCATCCAGTTTGGTACAATAGAGCCGGAAAGAAGGTTTTTTAAAGGCCAAAACCATGTCTCAAATAAGCGCCCATAAAAAATATGATTTTCCAGAAATGCAACTTTATGCAGATTTTGTGTCTGATTTCGGTTTGGACAAAGATTGTGATCATGATTTCAAAATTTCAGATCGTTTAGTTTCATAGAACCTGAAAAATTGGCTTTGAAAGTTCGGACCCATGTCTTAAATTAACGCCCATTAAAAAGATGATATTTCGAGAAATGCGACTTTTTGCCGATTTTGTGACTGATTTCGGTTTGGACCAAGATTCTGATCATGAGTCGAAAATTTCATCCCGTTTGGTTCTATAGAGCCTTTAGTTCGAACCCATGTCTTAAATGAGCGCACATAAAAAATATGATTTTTCCAGATATGCAAATTTTTGCCGATTTTGAAACTGAATTCGGTTTGGAATAGTAGTTTGGTTAGTATTATATGAAAGTTTATTACTATTTTAAGATATAATCCTAAACATCACTTACGATTATTGAACTGATGATAAGTAAGTTTAAAAATGTATTTACAGAAACAAAGTAATAAAGCCTGCGGAGATTCCAGCTTACTGCGTATTTATGGTATCTTAAGTCTTAACAAACACATTTTGGGGCTTAGTGTCAATAAGAATGACAACACTGAATATTTACCACTTGAAGTTTTTTTTAGTCCATCTATTTTAGCATTCTAAATGCCAAAACGTATGTCCTAATACGTTTTCCTTTGAAAAACTAGTTCTAACTACTCGAGTGTTTGCACAAATGTAAACAAAGTCATCGCTTATCTTGTCAGTACAGATAAAACAGTTGTTGGCATCAGCCAGCGACTTTATAAACATTTAGCCTTCCAAAGGAGCACTTGAGATATCTCATAGCGAACATCAACTCGAATAGAACTTGCAATCAGTTTACCCAAACACTTCAATGAGGGAAAACTTACAAATGGACTCAGTCGCCACCATGAATTTTTTGGTGAGTACTTACTTTTTATATCCATAATTATTTAAATTTGTCATTATTATCATCTTCTAAATATATCATAGAAATCTATCAGTAGAAATGAGATCCTGATGAGTTTGTATGTTAAAGTAATGGATTAGATTATGAAAGGGACGCTTAGAGTTTTGAACACGTAAGCGAATGGACGAATAAAGTAGTGCCAAAAGAATGTACAATAAAAATATATAAATTTGTTTTAGACCACTTTAATTTTAATTACACTACCGGTTTCGGAAGCACCCTTCCTTCGTCAGGAGAGTATTAAAACTAACCTATGATACAAAATATTGACAGATATACAAAGAAATATATAATTTAGGTGTTTGAGTGGGAGGTTAACAAAGGGGGAGGGGTAATTCCGGCAATAACAGAACGGTTTACTGGAAATATATCTAGAATGGGACTAAACGATAAATTAATTTGGTTATTATTTTTTTTTTGGTAAACTATTGTTTAAGACAAGATTTTTTATGCATAGCACAAAGGGTAACAATTATTTTGTAAGCAATAATTATTAGCTTGAAACACTCATCCACATTGAAAAATCTCCTGTGGATGAGTGTTTCAGGCTAATAATTATTGTCTATAAAATAATTAATTTGGTTATTCAATAAACTAGCGTTATTGTTTAGGGATTTTTTGATTTCAAGTGCTTCTAAGTTATCTAATTTTTTTCTTTTATTATTACGGTGAAGAACTAATACTAGAAGTAACTTAGAACTTTTTAATATTCTCCTGACGAAGGAAGGGTGCTTCCGAAACCGGTAGAGTGTAATTAATATTAAAGTGGTATAAAACAAAATTATATATTTTTATTGTAAATTATGACGAGCCACAAAGTAAATGCTTATTACAAATATCCAAAAGAATGTATTCACTGATCTTTTGGAACTGAAATTTTAAAAACAAAGAGATCGACAAAATATCAGGTTAACGGTTAGAGGCGACAAGATCCTGTGTTCGATTCTTAATTGCGACAGTTACCTTTTTTTATTTTCTGTAGCTTGTTCTTTTTCACGTTTCGTTTAGATTTATTAATATTATTTTCTTCAATTATTAAAAAATATATATTAAAGCTAACCCTAAGCTTGCATACAAACTCAATGGAACACCTCTAATAGCAGTGATGATACAAGACCTAGGAGTTACCATATTAGAAGACTTAAAATGGGAACTGCATATTTGAGGGTTTATCAAAAGAGCAATTTCGATAACATATTTATCAGGAAAGCCTTTATTTACCTAACACCGGACTCAATGTTAAAAATATACAAAACATGTGCAACCTCTCTTGGAGTATGCTTTCCAAATATGGAGTCCATATTTTGCGAAAGATATAGATCTAATAGTACAGAGACGATTTACAAAAATACCAAGAACTTTGAAAGACCGGCAATATGAACAGAGACTCGCGGAACTAAGATAACCAAAGATATTAGAATGAGGAGAAAGGGTTGACTTGATTGAGACTTTCAAAATTTTATCTTTATTGGAATCCTAGAAAACACTTCCTTGCAAATAGAGTAGTGGATACATGAAAGAAACTTCCACAACATGTCATCCATTATACTAATATAAACCTATTTAAAGCTCCATTGGATTCTTATTTGAAAAAAAGAAAGGATGAACTTGTTTTTATTTTTTATTTAAAACAACTCACTTACTGTTAAAAGTTATTTTGAAATCAGATATGAGCGCATCAACAGAATGCTATCTGATCAGTAAATAATAATGTTAATGTTGCATTATTATTACTTCCAGTTAATTTGCATTATAGTGACGTTTGCAAGTGAAAAGCATTAATAAGTACATAAAAAGATTATTATTGTAGTATGATTAGATATGTATGACGTAAATGTTCATGGAAAGAGTGGGGGACGTTCATGATAAGAGTGAATCAAATGCTTGATACAACATATTTATCCTGACAAGAGGCAGACTAATTTACGAGTATACACGAGAAGATGAAGAAAATGTGGATGAAGCAAGAAAAGTGCTAGGGTAAAGAAGTGAGACTTTTCATACTTTCTGCCTATCACTGTGATGGCATTATATGATAGTTTACATTAATTTAATTAAAATTACAACATTTTAAAATTGAAATTAAAATTGTATTTGTCTCTTTTCGCCAAATGACGCAGGAAAATACTAATTGTTTTGACTATAATTAATACTTAACCAAGCAGAATTGAAACACTGTTTAAAGTGGATTGGAAAAGCTATTATTAAAACCTGAAAAGATAATGTAATACAGATTATTCTTACATTATGTTATTAAATCACTATCTAGCTAATAATAATATATTTTTAATTGAAATTCTATCATTGTCATTATCATTGGCATCTTGAGGGGAAACCCTCGAGTTGATTGTATTAATTATGAATCAGTAAATGACACAATAAAAAGTTGACCACTTCTAAACCTTTGACTTATGTATTTGTTGCAAATGTGTGTATGATCAAATAAGTTTTTCTAATTATTATGCTATTTGACAAAGCGATTCTTACAAATTTATCCACTTGAGTGATGGGTGTGTATATATATATATATATTTCTGTATATACTTACGGACCTGGTTATATACATATGTTATTTGATATATGAGTTTTATTACATTTTTTATATACGAGTTTCATTTACCATATTATTTCATTAACATCATTCCTCAAAATATTAATATGGAAACATGAACTGCTTACTGCTGTTTTAAGTCAATGAATCCACATAGATTTTACCGTTTATCCCATATTTTTAGGTTCTATAAATTTTGCCCATTATGTATGGCAAGAGATCGCTTAAAACGTTTTTGCAAACTTGCTAAAAATCGTTTGAGTGGTTAATCTTAAATGTAATTGGAATCTCCAATACAGATGAAATCATAGTCACTTCGCTCTTCTTGAAAGAGGTCAATCGAGACTTACGTATTCCATCAATGATATATTATACATGGTGTACGGAAAATCGTAGTACAAGTGGGAAACTGGTGAATCTACATCACATTTAGAGACGATTTTGCAGAACAACTGTTTTTGAGTAAACTGAGTCCAACATTAGAATTTTTTAAAGTCAAATTTGAAAAAAGTCTGCAACATATTGAAAAATATATATTGGCCATAAAACTTCTTATATCAGCTGTTTAATGTCTTCTTTAAAAAGCGTCTAAACGTAAACAACTTCAAAAGTTTTTTTTAACTCTTTAGTTCAGAAAACAATGGAAAAAATATAGTTTTTTGAGTTCTCTGTGTGATGGAGATTCACTAGTTTCCGTGTATTTATAACATTAAAGCCCCTCCCCTTGTCTAGTTGTCTAGACAGAGAGATAACATAGTGCAGGTAGAACTTTAGTAGCAGATGAAAACTGCAAATTATCACTTATTGTAAAGTCAATGTTGTTATTGCAGGCAGAAGAGAATGTAGAGACAAGGAAGATCATAAAGAAGGTGTTGAGAAGAAACTCAATGCAAGTGGTGGATGAAGTTGTGGAGAAGAAAAGCGAAGACCACAGATTGCTGACTCCGCCCATAGATCTACTCCTCAAAGAATTCTCAGAAAAAAGACCAACCGAACCCACTCAGGAAAATCAGCATGACAAATAAACACCCACAATATGGTCCCATCAGATAAAAGAAACACAGGGAGATGTGGCATTAAAGCGTGCTGATTGTCGCCAAGCTACGACCAAATCAAACTGGCCAACAAACCAGCGGAGCCAATGAAAGTTATGCTTTAAGTGTGTATGTAGAAACGAAGACGGGATGCTACTGTGTGTTAATGCTATTGACGACACTTTTATGCGCATGGTTTCACATACTAACAATGGTTCATGGTTTATCTCCCTTGTTCTTCTTATCTATGGTTCTAACTAAAATTACAATTAGTAGAGGAAGGACAAACATAGACTGAATGGAATGAAGAATGTGTGCAAGTGTGCAAAAAACAAATTACACAAGAGAAAAACCTAAGATTGCAAGGCCCATATTGTAGTAACGGATTAGATTATCAAAAGGATGCATTCTTTACCTAACATTCGCCAGCGCATCCTTAAGGATGATATTGTTCTGGGTAAACTACTTATGGTGGTAGAGAGTAATCCAAGAAGAATATTTCAACTTGCTATAAGTCTATTAGTTTATTTGCAAATCTTTTATTTTGCAGGAGCAGATCCAGAGATATTATTTCGCAATTTGTCAGAAATTATCAAGAAAAATTGTAATTTACAACATGCGTTGTGCAATTCTTATACAAATATACATTTTTATCATACATATGTAGAGAATGTTAATATGACATGCAAGAAAATACATATGATTGGTGCATAGCACAGGTCATATAAAGATGAAATAAAAAGAGCATGAGATGTACGAATGTAATCAGAAGTATAGTGGTGAAAGTTGACTGAATTTTTTACAAGACATATTTATTTATTCGCTTTACGTTATAGTCAGGTCGAACAATTATTATTGAGAGTTTAGTTTTAAATGTGCATTGAAATAAACTAGTCATAAATACATGAAATGTTTTTTTTTACCCCTTTTATATGGTATACCAGCTACTTCACAAAGTGTAATGTAAAAATATAAAGAAAAATTACATTATTTTTAGAAAATATTTGAAAAAAAAAGTTTTTTGCTAAGGCAGTAAATAAAATGATATAGTTATGTTAAGAAATATATAAATTTATTGTATAAGATTGTTAATAAAAGAAAAATTATCATATTCTAATCTTTATAATTTATTAACGTGTGCCATTTGAGAAAGCATTCGCCCAAATACATACGTGACTTGTTAGGTCACACGTCGCAATACTCACTGGTTTCCCTTCTGCCACCTTTGATGATGTGAGAATATTTATTGTCCAGTAAAATAGATTCAAATAAAATGAATGTATAGTTATTGTTATGTATGAAAAATAGAGCAAAAAGCACATTATTATAAGCATCAATTACCCGCCCGAAATATCCGTACAAATTGAAAATAAATAAATTTCCAACCCGCCAAATAAATCAATATGTACTACATAGTACTTCAATCAACAATTACTGCATATTATATTTTTTCACCTGTAAACAACCAAATTTATTTTTGTAGGAAAGGCTTTGTTAGTGATGAATTCCCCACTAGATGGCGTCGAGATATATTATATCTTCATTTGTTGGTGAAATATTTTGACTTGTCAAATATTATTTTTTTTTTCAATGATAAACTAATGTTTACAAGACAAGGTTTTTATGCACAGCACAAAGGATACCAAATTATTATAAGCATCAGTTACTAAAAAAATAATGTGTATTGTACCTGTAAAAGGACCCTTCTATTTTATAATAATAAAATGTAGACCCATTGTTTATGTTGTGGCTGCGGCGAGTTGTTAGAATGTTTCCTATGTCGCTGTGGCAGCGACAAATAAACGAAAGCGACGTTAAATTCTATACCCCAATATTTGATTCCTTTTCTGGAGCCGGCTATCGTCAGGAGAATCTGGTGGCATGAACTATTTGGATGATGGATTTTCTCAGTATCGCCCTGGATACACCTCCATTCAGAATAGAAATGGCTTTAACCATGTTTGGTAACGAGATTGAAATAGCCAGGTATTTAATAACCAGTACTTCCCTTCAGTTTCACAACGTACCGATGTCATAGTCCCACTAGCTGCGAACAGATGGGAGCAGTTGGTACTCTTATGTTCAATAAGAGTTTGATACGTTTTAAAGTATCACATTTTACCTCCACAAGAGGTGAACATTTTTAATGGCTTTATAAATCTTTGCTCACTAAAGTAATAAAGATAAAAATATGATTACAGAGTAAATATTTAATTGGTATAATTCCAAGAGATTTTTTTGTTGACATCATAAATGTCTTATGATATTAAACCAGAGGTTCCCAAACTTATTTTCCCCGTAGACTACTTGCCAAATTTTTTTTTTTCCGTACATCCCCTGACTGCCAAATATTGAATTTTCCTAAAACTATTAACGTCCCATGTGATATGTAATAGTTTATTTTTTCGTAAAATGATTCCCTTCCCTTGTCTGTCCAACAACCGGGTGGCGGTATAGTTCCTCTGTATTTGCATTGTGCAGACAGGGGCGCCCTTGTGAAGTATTACACCAAATGAAAATGAAGCAGGATAAGCAACGAGAATTTCTTTCTGTAGCTAGCTAGCCCTACAGAACTACCCCTTAAGTTCTTTGTCAGTGCTATTCCGGTCATTTCTTCTTGTCACATGATTTCCGATTCTTCGACGCAGGGGTAGGCAGAGAGGACAGACCGCCAAACAACTCGGTCTTGGCACACGCTCCTTGCCGCATTCACATTCATAGATCGTCTTCTATTATTCTAACTCTTGACATGGCCCGACTCGAGTATCTGATTCACTTGATCGTGCCATGTCTTCCTCGTGCGTCCCGACTTCTGCTACCATTCGCATTTGCATCGTATATCCTCCTTACACTCCTTTCTTCGCTCATTTGCTCTACATACCCGAACCATCTAAGCGTCCCTTTCTTTATCTTACTCATTACGCTTACATCCGCCTTGCACTCTTTGCGGATCTCCACATTCCTCACACGATCGTACATGGTTTTACCACACGTACGCCTCAGGGATCTCATTTCAACAGCATTCAATCTACTTTCATCCTTTCTTTGCCAGTTCCATGCCTCACTTCCATACATCAGGGTAGGTACCAAATCTCCATTGTGGACTGCTAACTTCGCTTCTTTGGACAATTTTTTGTTAGCGCCAACTGCGTTCAGTCCTCCATTAATGGAGTTACCTACATTTACCCTTCTTTTAATATCTCTGTCAGCCTTCCCATCTCTTGTAAACATACTTTCCAAATATGTACACAAACTCCACATCATCCACCTGCTCAAGTATTCCTCATTCACAACTATATTGGACACTTTTCCCTGCTATAGAAACTGGGAAATATAAAGTTTTCAATAAAAAAAACAATGAATTTTGGTGAAATTTATCAATATTTTATTAGCTAAGCCATTTATTGCAAAATGAAAACAAATTGTTAAAAATAATACAATTTATCACATTATAAATCCAGGGATCTGTGAGACTTCTCTCAATGTTAAGTTCTGACATGTTTCCATTTAAACAAGATCACAACACACAACAACAGCCAACTCCGCCGGCCAAAGAGAACAATTAAATATTAACAACAATATCTAAACCAGACTAAATTAATTATTAACAACAATATCTAAACCAGACTAAATTGAAACAAAATACATACACAAAATAGCATACACTCATTCCAGTCAATGGTAAAAATAATATTGTTTCTTTTATATATTATTATAATATATATTCACTGACACACTAATAATAAAAATAAATGTGTGTTATATTCTAAAATATAAAATCAATCTACTTTTAGACTAAATTCATCCATTTTGAAATTTATTGAACACAATATTAAATACATAAAAAAAACCCAAGATTTCATCAAACTCCAAAAATGAATTCAACATTTCATCAATCCATTAATGAAACCAATTTCTTCAAACGATTATTTGATAAAACCAAATTTTCATTAAATGAACAATAATAACAATTCTAAGCTGACTTGATGATCAAAAAAAAAAAAAAACTTATTAACAATAATAATTTCACTTTGCTAAAACGAAATTATTTGTGATTTCCTATTTCAGAATTGTTTAGTATTAAAAAAGTCAATATTACATACCACAATAATTTATATTTTTAGTAATAACACAGACCTGTCATATTTTGTTTAGACAAAGAATAATATTTGTGATGAAATTAATTTAGTCAAAAAAATAAGAGAATCAACCATGTAACAAATTAGAGAAGATGAACATTAATTGGAAATTTTAAACAAAGTACAGTCGAACGATTAACGACTATAAGGAGCAAATTTAGTTGGTCCCCTCCAGTTCATTGTAACCAAGTTAGACAGAAGTTTTAAATTTCATTTATATACTTAGGAAATTAGGAATCGACAGTGCGACAAATTGGAGGTGACAAAAATTAATTAGAAATTTTAAATGAAAAAGCTGTAAAAAAAATATATATTATATCTGTTAGGTAAATTTTCAAATTGTCGGTAAATACACTTACTTGGATATTACAAATCTCCCTAATGACGCAGAAGACATTTGAATGTTGCCAACACAAGTTTACAAATCTCCGTCATGCCGCAGAAGACATTTGAATGTTGCCAACACAAGTTTACAAATATCCGTCATGACGCAGAAGACATTTGAATGTTGCCTACACAAGTTTACAAAGCTTTGTCATGATGCAGAAGGCATTTGAATGTTGCCAACACAAGTTTACAAAAGCTTCGTCATGATGCAGAAGGCATTTGAATGTTGCCAACACAAGTTTACAAATATCCGTCATGACGCAGAAGACATTTGAATGTTGCCAACACAAGTTTACAAATCTCCGTCATGACGCAGAAGACATTTGAATGTTGCCAACACAAGTTTACAAATCTCCGTCATGATGCAGAAGACATTTGAATGTTGCCAACACAAGTTTACAAAGCTTCGTCATGACGCAGAAGACATTTGAATGTTGCTAACACAAGTTTACAAATCTTCGTCATGACGCAGAAGACATTTGAATGTTGCTAACACATGTTTACAAATCTCCGTCATGACGCAGAAGACATTTGAATGTTGCCAACACAAGTTTACAAATCTCCGTCATGACGCAGAAGACATTTGAATGTTGCCAACACAAGTTTACAAATCTCCGTCATGACGCAGAAGACACTTGAATGTTGCCAACACAAGTTTACAAATCTTCGTCATGACGCAGAAGACATTTGAATGTTGCCAACACAAGTTTACAAATCTCGGTCATGACGCAGAAGACATTTGAATGTTGCCAACACAAGTTTACAAATCTCCGTCACGACGCAGGAGACATTTGAATGTTGCCAACACAAGTTTAATTTAGACTAATAATAATTTGGTTTCATTTGGATAAATCACAATCTATTATTATTTCATTTTAAATTGATAAATACTCACACGGAACTAACTAATTGTGAATATTTGATGTCTGTGCTAGATATATCGGAAATATTACCATTGTAGAAAATTACAATTTATTTTCATATACTAATACTAAAGAAACGGCACTTTTTCAGTAACAGATTCACAGCAACAAGAGATTCATATAATTGCAAGATAAAATAATCACCATAAGCATTGTAATTGCACAAAGATAAAAAAAAACTGATGTTTGCAATTTTGTTGATTGAGATATATATGTTGGTTCGTTGAAATTTTATTTGAACACGGAACAGCGTAAGGAATCTCACCTCTCAAAATTTGTGTTATTTAGTAATGCAATCCCAAAAAAACCTTTAACAAGAATAATACGGACAGTGAAACCCACTTATTATAAGGTTAAATAGTTTAAAAATATTAATAAAAAACATTAATATAATATTCAATCATTTAAGATAATATTAACGACACTCAAACGACAAATCAGAAAAAGATTTTGTCGCCGCAAACCAAAACCTCCTAGATCACAAGGCCGGGACACTCATTCAAAGCAGCCTACTAACTTGTATGAGATTCTGCAAATATTTTCATTCAATTTATTTGTATTTTTTAAAACATTTCAAAATATTTTTGTTGAATTAAAAATTTTTTTTTTTTTTGGAGGTTCCCATTCAAGTTAGGAGGCTGATTAGATTTAGTGTCCCGGCCTTGTGATCTAAGAGGTTTTGCTCAAACCCAGGATCACAGCCTTGCCAGGGCTTTTAATAAAAGTCAATAGATATCGCACAATAAAATAAAAATGGATATATTTATCCAAGACACTATCTAGATTGCATTTAGTTCGGGTAGAATCTGGCAATCATACATAATGATAGCAGTCAGTAAAAATATGCATTAAGGAAATGAAGATAAGTTGATAGTTTTTAGTCAAAGTATGATACAGTTATATATGAACAAAGTTGATAAGGTCGAATTAGCTCGGTGGTAGAGTGAAGCCCCGGTAAGATTGAGGTACTAGGTTCAATTCCTAGATGAGACTGAATCTTTTTCTGAATTTTCACTTCACATTTGACATAATTGAGAGTCGTTAAAACTATCTTCAGTGATTAAATATTACAATTGAGGTTTTACATATTAAGTCATTCCAAAAATATAATATTCGTACAGTACAAGATTGCGGACATCTGTCATTGTTTTACATATATGTGGAAATATTGCATGTTTATTCCCGATTGTTAACATGTATCATTGTTCGGTATTGCGGCGGCAAAGGCAAATGACAGATGCTTTCATGTGATCTATGGTTAAGTTCAAGATGTTGCCATGTTTTTGACGATTTAGTACCATCCCCAAATATCATTTCTTCTCTAATGGCAACTAACTATCAGTATGAAATCCTAAGTATGAAAATAATGATTGCGTAAAGAAAGCATTATTAATCCCACACAAAATGTTTTCCCCGCATTAGTCCCCCTAAAAACCTTATAAGAGGGTTGCACTGTAATTCAGTTGCATTGTAAGTAATAGAAAGAATGTATATTTCAAATAAAAAAATATAATGTAAAAATAATGAAACAGAAAGTAAATAAATTTTGAAGAAAAATATTATGTAAATATATACGCACGGGACAATTAACGACATAAAAGCAAATAAGTTGTAAAATAAAATGGTATACTTTTCAAAGCTGCCTTCAATATCACACCACAAGCCATTAGTGGAAACATTTCTGATTGCAAAATGATTCAAATGACTATGTATTTTAACAAAACCTTTTTTAGCTCGAGTGCAATCATTATATTTTCAAATATTAAGACACTAACACAGTACTAGCAACAGGTTCATGTATTATTATATTATATAAATGTCTCTTTCAATTTGATTGAAGTCATTAATGCAATATCACAAAGATGACCCAATTTGGCTGAAGTCATTTGGGTAAAAATAAAATTATTCATATAAAGCTTGTCCATAGATGGCGTTAATTTAATTACTGTAGGAAAAAACACTTTTTGCAAGTTATGTTTTAAAATATTAAGATGAATTGTTTGTTTGCGCATACATACGCAAGTTTTGTACGTATAAAAATTCAATAAGAAATGCATACAAACACAATACTACGGTGATTTATTTTTGGGGTATCACGCCATGTTGCGCTAGCTACCTCCTTCTTTAGCCAACGTTTTGGACAGCATTACAGTATCCATCATCAGGGCAGATGTGTATCAATATACATACTTTTGGCCGTGAGAATTTCAAATCCAATATTGTATTTGTATGACTTTCTTGAAAGAATTGAGTTTATATACGAAAAAAAAAAAAACTATTTATTTTAACAATTTATCTTAATATTTTAAAGTTTAACTTGTAAAAAAGGTTTATTCCTAAAATAATTAAATCAGCGCTATCTATAAACAAGCAGTTTACGAATAATGTCATCCATGCACTATTCCATAAACAACTCAATTCGGTTGAAGTCATTACATAAAAATCTTTTAATTTGATTAAAGTCATCTATACTTGTAAATACAATAGTGTATTGCAACGGATGACACCTTGTTGTGGACAAAGTTATTACAAAAATACTTACAATTAGAAAAAAGTGAATATTCAATTAATACTAGTTCATTTAGCAACACAGCTAAGTGTAATCTATTTACAGAACACGGTGTTTTTAACAATGAATACAAGAGTCGGCAACAATACTAATCTGTAACTAATTTAGTGGTGTTAGTTATCCTTGTGATGAGGCAAAATCCTTATATAGAACTTAACGAACATACAAACATTGCTATGAAAGAAATACTCGGCTGAAAAGGCTGTGGTGCAAGCAAACCTGCACAATCACGGGAAAAGACAATTTCTAACGTTATTTTATCAAGTTTATCCCTCATTAGATATAATGTGTAACATTTTAATATATTATAATATTAAGTAATAATTATTATTCTGAATTATTACAATATAACTATAAATTCTGCAGGGACCCCTCCGGCTTAGAGCGAATTATCAATTAATTAATTTAACGTTAGACGAAACTTACGCGACAACTCGAGTCTTTATCATCATAATTTATATATTATTATTTCAAAGCATCTATGAGAGTGAATTAAAAATAATAAGGACGACCGCCCCTAGAGGTGTTGCCAGGTGGTCGTCATTAAATTGTTGTTGGATTCTATATTGCGGGCAATCTCTTCGTGGATTCCGTGGCTAAGCCACAGCATCTGCAGCTTGTTGTAGGTCTCCTCGCACAGCCGGAGGGGGTTCCCTCTTCTCAATCCTTGATCCGTTTCTCCGTACTCGTCTACGTAGGGAGGAGAAACCACGCAGCCTTTTGACGGAGCGGCTAGGAGCAAGACTTCGCATTCGCGTACTCGTAGGAATATTCCCACACCCGCGCCGCATACGTGGGAATGATATGTGCATGCGCCGACAAGGTTCTTGTTCAGCTCCATCTGGCAGCAGTAGCTCTGCGAACACAGCATATCTCCACAAACCAGGCACATTGTGGGATTTCTAGAATCCTCCCTGTCGGAATTAGGACAGATGAAGAGTGACACAGCATTGATTAGTTCGCTATAATCATTCGGTAAGGAAACTAATTTGCACGGGAGTCGTGGCTCTTTGATAATGGTGATGGCGGTGTTTTGCCCCGCGAGGTATTTACTAACTGACGGATGCGACGTCCATTTCGAAGCCAGCGTCAGAGTAATTGGGACGTCGAATATTTGATCAAACACAACGGGAATTCCTAGATAGAAGCACATGTTTTCGAAGGTGTCTCCGCCCATGACAGTCAGATTGTCTGGTGCCTCCGTGTCCATCAAGAAGTGGTAGAATAAGCAGCACCCTCTCAGGAAGGAGCGGCATCCGATTTGGATGACCTTCCAAACTGCCACCTCGTTCAGATCTGACACGTCTAACCTCCGAATGGAATTTAAGGTTGTGAGAAGTGTTTTTAACCCGTTATTGCTCACTAGATTGGTTTGTATGCTGCCATCATCTTCTTCTTCCATATTGACATCGTTTTTGCAGCCTGCAAAATCGGACGTAATCATAACCTTGACGATTTGCGAGAGTAGCACTAGTTTGAGTATGTGGAGAGCTTGGAGGGGGTCCACGGGGACGGGGCACACTTTGCTGTCATTGCCGAAGAGGCCTGGCAGCGCCATGGTGAGGGCCAGCACGTAGCCGAGGGCGTCCCACTCGAGGAGGCAGGGGTCCTCCCCGGTCTGGGGGCCCAGGAGGGGCACCAGCAGCTGGAGGGCGTGTGAACTCACCACCTCTTGTTTGGCGGTCGTGGTTCCCAGCACTCCCATTATTCTGGAATATTAAAATGCTTATCTCAGTAAATTATGTTATAAAATATGAAGCCAGTGGAAATGTTTTTACCAGATCTTAATAGCCAGGTACTTTCCCCACCTTCCCACCCCACCCCTAGGGCGCGGATGTACATAGATGAAAAGGGTTATGTATTGTATAATGTACCTGATGATTGCCTGCAGGCAGTCCCTATGCCTGCTGGACAGGTGGCCGAGCAGCGGCTTGCCAGCGGCTGTGGCCAGCTGCTCCACCGAGTGAAGCGTGTAGGCAGTGCCGGCCCACGACAGGCTGAGCACGCGCGGGTCCTTGCGGAAGGGGGCCACCCCTAGAGCGCGGTTGTACATGGTCTGCAATCAAATATATAATCAATACATGCTCTTTAGTGTAGTATGGTTATATGTACATATTTAATGATCTGTGGCAGAGTGGTAAGATACTTGGCTTGGGACCCAAAGGTTGTTTGTCAGATTTGTGGAGACTTACGTCTAAAAGGGGTGGAGATGACAATCTAACGGAAGCAATCTTCCTAAAAAGCCCTCCATTGACATGCTTGGTGTAACCTTAAGTGGTCTGCTTAGGTACGGAGGTTCCATCGAAGTCAGAGTTTTGATAGCCTCTTAGAAGCTGGATGTATTGAACTGGGTCGCAGATGGGGCAATATTCGACAAGACAGTCACGCACGGCAGTAGACTAAACTTACAAATTGTAAATAGTACAAAAAAATCAACTCATAAAAAAAAGTTTTTTTATTATAAATACATCTATTTTTACTAAAGGATATTTTTATACACATACATTTTTTTGGTTTAACAGAGGATTGAACCTTCCTCCCCTGGGATTGACTAAAATTAGTGAACCGCGCTATCACTTAAGCCAAATCCTAATTTGATGGTACCGAGATTTATTTAATCTATTAGCAGCTGCAAATTTTTATAATGTCGTCCATTTTGGGAGAAAGGCGTGTGTGTGCGTGAGTGCAACCAGAAATTTATATAATGCATTGTCATCGAAAACGAGTTTATCTGACGAGTTTCAAGTTGATAAGATGTCGGGAAGCGGGTCAATTTCCACTTCATTTATTTATTCAAGAAAACAAAATCTAAATTCAAATAGATGTATTTAAAAAGGGGTACTTACCATTGCAAACAGCTGTATTAAGTCAATGTGATCTTCATCAAATTCTGGCGCCTTTGAGGGGAAGAGAGAGGCAAAATGTCTTCCAGTTTCTCCCATCTCTTTCACAATCTGAAAAGCAGAAAAATTATATTTTTCAGAGCATTTTACAAATGATAATAATATAATTTACAACCAATTCAGTTACCGGTTCAAGTAAGGTGTTGTATTCAAAAGGAATATTGTTGAAAACAAAAACAAAAAGATTTACCTGATTGACATGGCAGGAGAAGTACATGATGTTTGAGGGTTGGGGAGGGGGGGAGGTAGTAGATTCTGGGCGGACGTGACAGTGGATCTCGGTGCAAGTCTCGTCACACTGGTAGGTTGGACTCTGCAGAACCTGCAATTAAAATGTACACATTACATACAACTTGTTCAATAGTCACCTCAAAGTTTTCTTGGTGATATTGATGCTGTTTATCCATTCATGAAAAAAAAAAAAAATTAAAATTGTTGGGCTATCTGTGAAAAAGCACTTTCGACTTTAAAGTCCCCTCAGGATTGTAAATATTATGTTTGCATAGAAGTACCAAATGAAAGTTGAATTTCTCATGGAATTCAGAATGTGAAAACAAATACAGTAGAACCTCGTTAATTCGAAATCCACGGGACATCAAAAATCAAATTTCGAATTAACAAATTCCCACGTAATTCGAAATTTTATGAAAAAAAAAAAAAAAAAATACGCCGAAAATCGATTTTCTCGGCCGGCTCTTCAAATCCGGGTGGTATTTTAGTTGTAAATTCGTATTAATACCAATTATATCTTTATTTTCGCGGCCGATTACCGTAGCGGCGGGCCCTTTAAATTCAGATATTCGCAATAAATTCGTAAAAATGCCATATATTTACGCGTAAATCGAGATTTCGCTGCCGATTTCGGTCGCGGCCTACCCTTTAAATTGAGATATTCGTAAAAATACGATATATTTCCGCGTAAATCGAGATTTCGCGGTAATTTTCCGTCGCGGCCGGCCCTTTATTTCAAATATCTGAATTTAAATTCGTAAAAATACGATATATTTCCGCGTTAAACGAGAATTCGCGGCCGGCTCTTTAAGTGCAGATATTCGAAAAAAATTCGCAAAAATACGATATATTTCCGTGTAAATCGAGAATGCTTGGCCGATTTCCTTCGCGGCCGACCCTTTAAATTAAGATATTTGATGTAAATTCGTAAAAATATGAAATATTCCGGCGTGAATCGAAATTTTTCGGCCAATTTCCGTCGCGCCGTATTTTTTAACTCGGATATTAGAAGTAAAGTTAGTAAAAATACGATATATTTCCGCGTTAATTGAAATTTCGCGTCCGATTTCCGTTTCGGCAGCCCCTTTAAAATTCAGATATTCGAAATAAATTCGTAAAAATACGATATATTTACGCGTAAATCAAGATTTCGCGGCCGATTTCCGTGGCAGCGGGCCATTTAAATTCAAATATTCGAAATAAATTCGTAAATATACGATACATTTACGCGTAAATGGAAATTTCGCGGCCGACCCTTTAAATACAGATATTTGGTGTAAACTCGTAAAACTACGACATATATCCGCGTAAAACGTAGTTTCTCGGCCCTTCAAACTCGGATATTCGAAATAAATTTGAAAAAGTATTACATTACAGTGTAAATCGATTCAAATTTGCAGAATAATAATACTAATTAGGACGATGTATAACCACGTAAAAATACATTTTCGGCGTTTTATCGCCACGGCTGACTTTTAGATTCAGATTTACGAAATATTATGATTTATTTTCGCAAAAATCAATTTTTTTCGAATTACATGAACATATTTTCGTGCGCGGACAAAAATAAATTTCGAATTACGAATTAACGAATATCGAATCAAAAAAATTTTTGTATGAAAAAATTTTTCTGCGGAAATTTTTTTGGCGAAAATTTCGAATTACGCATTTATTCGAATTATCGGGGTTCTACTGTACCATTTTAGAAACTGGATCAAATTATTTATTTTAAATAAACATTGATATTTCTAAATAACCAAATGTTACAAACAAACAATAACAACAAAAAAAGACCATTTCGTCTCAAAAGTTCATTATTTTGAGAGAATTCAATATTTAGAAAACACATTTTTTTGTTTTTTTAGGAAATTAGTAAGAAAACTGTCACTTCACTTTTTAAACAATAAAAAAATACCAACTGTCAATGGGGAAATCCCCCCAATTTGTAATTACACATTTTTTTATGATTTTATCCATGCTATCAAATACATATAAATATATAAGACAAACTGAGAAGGATAATTATTACATATGTTTCTAACGGCGAAAAAATTGCATATCCCGCATCATAGAAAAAAATACTTTTAACTGCCTGAGGGCAGATCCGTCCCTAAGAAGAGGCTGTAATGAAATATAATGTTTGTGGCAAGTAATGTCCTTCAAGGCTCGACGGGTTGATCCGTATCAACAGAAAATCAGTATGGTGGCCCGTGATATTTTATCATTCCAACTACACCGGGGAAGGAGGTATGGTGTGCCTTCAGTTACCTTGAAGTTGAGTACCGTCTGCAGACAGACTACCCAGTTGTGGAAAGCCAGTGGCTCCGACACCGGAGCATCCTGCTGCAGGGAGACCAGGGAGGGCAGGAGGGGCAGCACAGTGTTGGACAGGCACTCGCACAGAGGGCAGAGGAACTCTTGCTTGTCTATATTGAAGGAGGATGGCTGACGTAAACGGTAAGGTCTGCAAAACAAAAACATATAAAAATTAAGATCTCCTAATCTAGTTAACCGGTAAGTGGCAAGCCAAAATCATTTCATTCTTTGATTTCCTGGGGTTTTTTTATCTACATACTACGTTTGATGAGAAATTCAATAGGCACAATACCATCACTTGAGAGTTCATTCGATGCATGACTTAACCCTTGGTATGCCAAGCTACCACGATCTATTACTTGCCTTAGTGCGCCAGAGCAAAATGCCGAGAGACCCCCCGTGCGCCGGCTGACACTAATTTAGTAATAACTTACTTGTTTTTTGAAAAATTAAGTTTTTCTAAATTGTACGATCTTACAATAAATTGTATCAGATAATGTGATTTATTTATTAATATCTACCCTATGTTGTTTCCCCAGAAAGTGCATAAATTAAACAGGTTCCGTTGCACTTAGAACACTTCAGAGTTCATTTTTGCTTCAATCTGATTTCCCTCAAAAGGGGTCTGGTGTTCCAGAGGTTAAGGTACAAATGACAGAAATCTGCTAGTATTACTAATATTTCTTGACTTGGCTTTATACGTTAACAATTTTTTTTTTAAATATATAAACACCAAGTAGGTGGCTCCAAATGGGCCATTGGTTGTTCACCACTGCTTTATGTATGAAAATGTCTGTAATGTAGACAATATCTTTGAATTAATTTATAGTGTTACTAAACAAATGCCCTCAAAAGATATGCATTAAGACACTGTAGGGTAACTTATAGGGAGTTCAAATCTCCCGAAAATAACAATAATATTTACAGTTCCCCATTCACGTGCGACTGGCAACATTACAACCTCGCGTGAGATGATTCTCGCCTCACGCGGAAATCATTTCATTCTCTCTCCAGTGGTCTCAGCCGCCAGTTTAGCTCTATATCCCCTCTAACGTACGCGATCTTTTTTGTTCATAAAATTATTGTACAGAGTTTGTTGAAATAAAAACTAAATTGAAAATATTTGAATTCTGATTTTACACGCCGAGAGTAATCACGAAACCTTGGATTCTGCAGATTGGAGAACCACAGAATCATCCAGCCAACAACCCATTTAAATTGGCGATAATAACGATCCTCCAAAACATCTACAAGTCAGCTAATAGGGGAAAGAATCAAAGATTTGCATTCAATCGGCAGTTGAGGCCATCCACCACTTTCGGATGGGTTCCTCTATTGGTTCTCACGTCAAGAATTCATGGAATCATCATCTTATTAGATTCACTTCTCTCACCTTCTGTTCTCCCGGAGTATCACGTTATCAAAATATTTCTGCCAGCAGTGTCCGTGCATGACGTGTCCGCACGTGGACACGTGCACGGCGGGCGCAAGCACCTGCACGAGGAATGGGGAGTTTGCCGCCACTACTTGCACGTTGAGGGGGAGAGTTGTGTTCCTAAAATTTTAATATTATAATTAGTTGTGGATATACAAGTCACCTCCTAAAAGGTCGCAAAAAGTATCTCTTACAGACTACAGTAGAACCTCGTTAATTCAAAATCCAAGTGAACTCGAAAACCAATTTACATAATAATACAATGTCAATGAAAATGATCGTTTGTTAAAAATATTAAATCTTCAGAAACATCTTCACTGATTGCTGTGAAATTTTGACAAAACGTTGCATTCGAGTACGCATGCGTTTCAATATACCTATATGATATAGATGTCACCTGTGATAGGTAAAAACATGCTTTTTTTGAAAAACATCAGCTCATAATAATACGAAACAGAACGGTACATAACTATGTAAATCCAAATTTCGAAGCTAATTACTGTCACAGTTGTCTGTCTAAATTTAGATATTCAAAGTAAATTCTTAAAAATATGACATGTTTGTGTAAATCGAAATTTCGCGGCCGAACACCGAGTAGGGATTACCCAGATTACTTTAGCACCAAACTGGGTGAAAACAAATTAGGAATTTTATGGGTAGGTAAAATTATTTTATTTGAAGAAACTACACAAGAACAGAACTTGAGTGAAAATATGGTTCCGAGATAGTACCTATTCTGCAACAGCACGGTTGACTGCTGCACAAACCCGGCCAGCACGAGGGGCGGCCCTTCCAGCCCAACAGTGGTGTCCTCCTGACACAGTATGCAGGTGTGGGTACGCTCCATAATCTTGCGGCGGTGGCTGGCAGCGGGCTTCGATGCTACGGTGGCCACGGCCGCGTCGGTTCCCGATGCCGGAGTCTCCGATACGTCCATGTCCGTGTCCAGGGTAGGGTCAGGTTTGGACGTCTGGCTGGCTGTGGAAATACAGAAAAATTATAATATATCTAAATAAAGGAAGTAGGGAGGGGAAAAAGATGGTGAGTTTGAGAAGTACTCGACTATCGAAGGACTAGTAACACTATGGTCATGACGATATGTGCACTGAGCACAGCTTAAGCCAATTGAGGCAACGTTTCGATTATGAATGGTGGTCTAAGATTTCAACTGCGTGATACTGTCACTGTGGCATATAATAAATATTTGGCAAAAATATTCATCATAATTTCCATTTTTATCCTTATTAAAAATTAATTAATTTTATTTTTGCCCATAAAAATACACTTCATAGAAATTGCGTCATTAATATCTACTGTCAATTAACAAACATACTTATTACGGTTGTCTGTGATGTGAAATATGCCTGCAAAATGTACTAAAAATTTGTGTTGGAAATTTTTCAAAATGGAACTGACGATTGTCTGAATTCAGACAAGCGATAAAGTAGGTACCAAAGTAGGACAGAAAATTGTTTTGAAAATTTTATAATTAATACAAAATTGTATATTTGAAATGTGTATTTCTTTTGTTTATGATTATTCGAGTTTACCAACGGTGTTGTTCATTCAAAACGTAAATTTCTGACGTCTCTCTAATTTGTCAATAATTTTTTTTATATAATTATAATGAAAATAGGCAATATTTCTTAAAGGCAATGTGACCCTCAAGCAAATATATATAAAAAAATGTTAGTTTGTTCAAAATCTTAAATCTCAGAAAGTTCTTCACAGATTGCTTTGAAATTTTTACAAAACGTTGTATTCGAATACGAATATGTTTTTATTCACCTATATAATGTAAATATCACCTGTTGAAGACAGACAGACTGAGCCACAGCAACGCGTGGCGGGGTATAGCTAGTATTTAATGAATTCTTTCAGCTTCACAAATCTCAATAATAACTTCAATATCTCGTGATTTTTCTCTTTTTTGTCTGAGCTAGTATTTACATATATATCACAATTGAACCAATGTTTTATTCGTACTTTCAAAAACGATTTACATAAAAAAAAACAAAGTGTTTTGGGCATTTTGAATAATTTACTATGTCAAAATGGGTGTTATGTCTAAAATAAACTTACAGAGTACAACAATTGAATTTGGGAGCCACCCCTTGGCTGGAGCCCCACAATACTTGATAAACCTACTTTCTCTTCTTCATTCTGTGCAAAGCAGGGCAGTCCATGTGATTGACAATCCATTGTTAAGAGACGGATTGCCATCTTCAATACACAGACGCCATGAGGGCATGCTCAGTCTGTTCTACAGGTATTTTAATGAATCCCCGGTGCAAGTGCGTGAAACTCGACGGACACAAGCTGAATACCCATTCACAGTCACATTTTTTTTTTACTTAACCTTTTCTATGCGTCATAAATTTGTATCACTTCGTTCACACGCGGGGCTATTTATCATCAATCTAATTTATGACTTTAAACAATAATCACGCATGGATTTTAAAATTTGTTTTAAAAAATACGTCGCTTATGTCTTGAATTATCTTTTCAAGTATAAATAAACAATCCGAACATCAATGGGACTTGATAAAAATTATATATTCGTAATCTGATACGGTATACCCGGGCGGCCATGTTAATATTTCAAAGATAACGATACACATGCTTATAAACATACCAGAGTAGAGCTCTTAGACTGTGGTGCGATGTAAGTGGTTGATTTATTGGTGCGATGTCGCGTTTGACTGGATACATGAAATATTGACACACTTAAAAAGGTTCATATAATAAAAAATAACTACACTTAAATTTACAAAAATAATGAAATAATTTTTCTGTTATTATGTCACCGTAAATATGTATCACTTAATATATTTTTTTATCGTGATAAATTTTGAAACAGTTCTCAACGCATAACGGCACATTGCACTCTAAGCACATAAATTTAGTAAGTTTTCTGACTTTGGGCTTCAGTGTTGAAGTGGCACAGACACGACACCTTCGACGAGGGTTTGTGTTTTTTGCTGAAGGGGGAACTTTAATGGGCATGTGTTTGGAAACAATTTTCGATGATAAACGCATCGGGTAATCTCTTGATGTTGTGGGACGTAAAATACTCGGCAAAGTTTTGTGATATTTCTCTAGTAATTGCTCAATCACAGCCATTTGGAAATCAGCCAAACTGACTTTTTTTGATGTTACAGTTTGGTATATTATGTGAGCATTTAATAAATACAAATCAATTATATGAAATGCAACTTTCCTGTACCATTTGAGTGACTTCCTCATACAACTTAAGTTGCTTAGCATCATATCAGCTTTGTCTACTAGACCCATGTTCTTGTTATAGTCTAGAACACATTGTGGTTTTAAAATGGGCTCTCCTGTCGATCTATTTATTTTTCCCGATGGTCCAACAGAACCATCGTGAAGAGTGGTCAGCATGTGGATTTCACGCCTATCGTGCCATTTCAAAGCTAACAACGGTGATTGGTGCTTTGATTGGATTTCCCCTTTCTTTAATTTAACAAAAGGTGCCATGCCTTTTCTGTTTTTCCGAACAGTGCCACAAGCATTAGTTTTTTTTTCGTGTAAATATTTAAATAAATTTGGACTAGTGTACCAGTTGTCGCACCATAAATTATGACCCTTTCCGAAATAATCTGACAAAAGGATGGTTACAACGCCTCCCGAAATACCAATACCTTGAGTATCATTTTTTTCTGTATCAGAACATAAATCATAAAATCGAGAATGAAACCCGTCATGACGTCACACATCACAAACATTTTTATTCCAAATCGGTGACGTTTAGATGGAATGTATTGCTTGAATAATAGACGGCCTTTGAAAACGATGATGCTTTCGTCAATACATAGATTTTCATGGGGCATCATAGTTGATTTAAAAATCTTTCGTGTGTGGTCACAACAAGAACACATATTTTATGCAGTCTATCAGTAGGCGTTTGAATATTACTATCACTAAAGTGGAGCATCTGTAATATTATCTGATAACGGTCTCTGGGCATTGTCTTTCCAAATATTGGTGAAAAGATTATGGGGTTCGTACTCCAATGTTCCTCGATAGTTAAGTGTTTGTTCCTAGTCATGGCAAATGTTAACGCAATAAAAACGTACATTTCTGAGACTGTTGTATCAACCCATTTTTTAACTCTCGATTTTGCTGTAAAATCCATCGTCCTAATTTTATATTGATAAAATTGATTTGTTTCATCAACAATTTTTGTAATAATTTCTGTATTCAAAAAATGTTCAAAAAACATAAGTTCGGGCGTGTCTTCAGTTAACCTGGTATCTGGATTGATACCTGATGCGAAATCGTCGAATTCATAAATAATGGGTACGAAAGGGCCGGCAGTCCACAGATTTTCAACCACTTCTTCTCCTTCTTCAATGTTCATTTCGGGTTCAGAATCATGGCTTTCATGTATTTCAGCAGCTTCGCAATTATTATCGACGTCACTGTCACTAATTTCAAAATCTGAATCTATTTCTAAAGTAGCACCAAATATTTCTTCGTCATTAAGACCACGACCCGACATTTTGTATTTTGGCAATAAAAATACTTTCAAAAATTGATAAAAAGTCAAACTTGTACAACTTTACACTTGATTTTTCAATAAAAAAAAGTTTTAACCACGTATCTTTATTTGAAAATAATCTAACACTGAGGAAATTTAATATTTCTTCAATAGTTTGAATGAATGTATGTAACTGAACTTATTTTAAAATATGATAAATCAGATGAATGTACACTGTAATTAAAATAGTTCATATCCACGAAACAGCAAACAATAATTCGATAAAACAATGTAATCTAGACGGCGAGCGTCTCTGTTTGAGAATCTTATAAAATGCGCCTGCGCAATAACGTGTGTAAAGACGCGGGAAGAATTCAAACTGATTCATTTTTCGCTCTGAGTTGGAAGATCCCTTCAAATCTTTGTATCGATGATTAGGATACGTATTATGGATAAATATCGTAAGATGTCAGTAGTGTAAAGATGTGAGATTTTTTAGGAGTATAAGGTTTACCGTGCTCAAGCATGTTTCATACCCATAACGCCGAAGAAACTTTGCGTCGCACAGATTTGCCTCCCGCGTACAGGGCATGTACAGTGCGTCGCAGGCGTGCGTCTCCCGCTGGGATAGGGTTAATGAGTTCCTAGGTTAAAAATATATTCCGCAACTTACTCGTGTCTGTCTCTTGGAAAAGTTTGGCATTCTCTTTCATGAAGCTATTCTGCTGGGCCTGCATTTGCGCCATTATCTTGGCGCGCTTTTGCGCCGCCATATTGGCTCGCCACTCCCTGTCCAGATCTGGAATTACACAACATTAAATAAATAACAGATTGAAAAAAAAACCCAATAGGACAAGGGGAGAAAGATTAATATCATTAAATTATCGAAGAATCCAAACACTTTGTGACATTAAATAATTTTTTAATGTCAATGGAAATATAAACTAAATTAAATACAGAGAACAATTACAAGGTAAACGAAAGGAAAAGAGAAAGCACGTGCGAGAGGGAGAGAGCATCAACGGCAGGCTGGTAGAGAAGTAGAGGAAGGGTGGGGGTTACTGAGGGACAAATGAAAATAACTTTAAAATTGGACTGTCGGTCCTTTCAGACCTTTAGTAGTGTTGGGGGTGGCTTCTGACGTGATTGTGGTATTCTGGGGGAAACTGCTGGCTATCGTTACCACGGTATCTTCTGGATCTCCACTGGGACTCTGGTCCATGGAGGAGACAGGTCTGAAAAAATACATCACTTATTTATCAATAAAGCCAAAATAAAAGTGAAAAACAAGAAAAGAAAGCTGATTAAACTAAAAACCTCAAATGATTTTAATGTTTCTTAGTGCAGATAAGATTTTTTTAACCCGTCGTATCCCGGAACCGCATATGTGAGTGCAGCACATTATCTACGAATTTAAAAAAAAAAAAAAAATTATGTGCGATTTTGACCCTTATGCGTAAGGAATTTGTATGAAGAACAAGGTCACAATCGCTTAGGCTATTCTCGTTCTTTACGCAGCAAATACCGGAATGACTTCTAGCTTTTCAGATTTTTTACAAAGAATTTTTCTGTGGAATGCTAACGAAATATTTGCCGCGTTTTTAGTGTCGAAGCGTCTTCTTTCATTATTTTTGATATAAATTGATTGTGGAAATAATAGATTTGAGGTATCATCAGAAAGATAGTTTTATCTACATTATTTTGATGTAATTTTTATAATATTTCACCCAAGTGATGAAAATTAACTTGTTATGAAGCGGTGTTAAGTCTTATTTAAAAGTAATTATTTAAAACACCTCTTCAGAACAAGTACCATTCATAGCATTAATTTTGATTAAAATTATAGAGAGCACGGTCTGGCAACAAATAGACCGCCGGGCAGTCTATTGTTTGTTTCCGTTTCCTTTCGCTGGGACTCTGGAATTGTTACACGAGCGGGGCGGCCGTGTAATGATCGCACAGTCAATTAGATTATAATTCATTTTTACCCTGGATGGGCGATCGTATTAAAAAAGTGTACATCAGTATTCCTGATGCGGGTTATTCGGTTCTTTTTTACAAAAACCAAGTCGGTGCAGGTTCTATTAAATAAACGTCCGTATAATGGATGACCGTGTGTGTGTGTTCGTGAAGATCACAAATAATGTTCTACTGAAGTTTATATACGCGATCCTTTGCAAATCGTTATACCGCGGACTCCGGGAAATGAAGCATTCACCTCAAGTGGCGCGATACAAGCCGTATTTTTCTTAATAAGAAACGGATAATAAAATCACAAGCCCGGACGGCACCCGCTCAAGTAATCTGCCGATCAGCTCAATGGATGGATTCGCTCCATTAATGTTACATAAACGATAGACCCGATACGCTCCAGAACCGCTTATCAGCCACCTTGTCGGAGACGCTGGACCCGTCTCCTGGACCAAAGCCCTGATGGTGCCAGCTCGATCTGTCGGGGACAGACCACCGCCGGCCGTATAGAAGCTCCCCGCTCACTTCCCGTAATTAAGTGGTTAATCAGTTTTAGATAGAATTAAAAAACCAATTATTGATCCCTGGGGGTAAGTGCCGAGTCATAATATGTAACATGTTAACTTAAATATATTCTCCATGTTTTATAATGTGCAGAAACAAAACTACAGCTTTCATTTCACTACAATCAGTAGAACCTGTAATCCTTTGTGTGCCCATGCCTTGGCGACAGTTTCATGCTCTGCCCATCCCGAACATTACTCGAGGACCGAGTATTGGCGCGCAGAAAATCTGCAAAGTTCTGGATGGCATTTAATATAAAATATGGCCGGTAACAATTGGCGCCTCAACGTGTTTTGGCTCGTGGTGATTGCATGTTGTGCTGATTTTGGTGAAATGTTTCATGATTAATTGACATAATATTGTATCACTTATGTCTAGTGATTTGAATATTGTTTCATAACCTCAAATACACTCAGTATTCTTGTAACGATAATTCATAATTTGCGTTATTCTATGGTAAAATCTTGCGTAAACTTTCATCTTTCATGAAATCTATGATTTATCTATGCTTTTGTAGCTGTCAAATTTTATGTCAACACTAATTGGTAAACAAGATGATTATATGGGAGGTTATGTCAAACTGTCTAATTCATAATTATTTACGATTATTTTACGATGTCATTCACTTGTTTGATCAAGGCATATTTGCGTTTTATAATATTATTAGATTTTTACGCTAATATACATAATATTAAAAACATTTATGTCGGCGTTCTACAATACAAATTGTAAGTCCACATTACAATCGATATGCGTTTTAATTACTCGTAAGTCAACAAACACTCAATATTATTTATATACATACCTACGTCATTTTTTTTTTTCGCCCAAATTAAATGATATCTTTGATTGACAATTACATTAGGCCGACGTTTAATAACGTTTCACAATATAATAGGGTGGTCCATTTTTCGCAATTCTCATTAGGGTGGAGCATATTTTTTTTAACAATTTTTTTTTGTTTTTTTTCACAATTGTACAATAGAAGTTGAGCTAATATTACGTCTAATGATACTACAGCCGTCAATGAAGAGTTTCTTTTGTTTTATAAACAAAAAAAATTAAATATTTATTTTTCTCTTCTTTTACTTCTTTCTTCCTATCTGAACATCAAAGAACGTAATCATGTCTTCACCAATACCAATACCAAATATCAATGGGGCTTCGAAGGAGGTTCTCATTAAAGAACTTAAAGACAGGAATATTGATCCATCGTCGACTTCTCATGAGTTACGTTTACAGGCGCGCGCTTATAATAAAGAGATTAAAACACCTGCTATAAGTGAAGTGAATTCTGAATCATCGGATTCTGAATTAGACGACACAACCATTAAGAAAGCCCACATAATTAAACAAACGAAGATTATTTATAGGGACTCACACTCAAATAACGTAGACGGTTGGAAACTGAAATATGACGGAAAAAGTAGTGTAAGGGAATTCTTACTATTAATTGAGGAGAAATGTAGGACAAAAAATTTTAACCAGGATCATCTTGTACGCGTTTTTCCTGATCTTTTAGAAGGTTTAGCACTCCTGTGGTTCAGGTCTATTTACACTCAGGATTTGAAATGGGACGATCTTTCAAAACTTTTGATAAGACAATTTGAAGCAAACGACCTTCAAACAGATCTTAAGGTAAAACTATTTAACATGACACAACCTAAAGGTATGTCAGTGCTAGAATTCACTCTCAGAATGAAATCATTAAACAATATGCTTGAAGCTAAACTACCGGAATTAGAACTTTTGCGGTTGGCAAAAAAAGCTTTATTGCCTATGTATACAAATTTACTAGTCTCAAGAGATATATCGACATTCGAGCAATTGACTACTCATGCAGGCAACTTGGAATCTTATGCATCACTGTCGGATGATTTCGTATCTTTCAACGTTTCTCAACCAAAAGTAGACTTACCTGTCACTAATAAACCGGAGAAATTTGATAGTACTGCTAGACAAACACCTAATTTTAATAATAATAATATTCATAGACACCAAGGTTATAGCCAAAATCAGTACAGAAAACCAAATAACAACAATTATTCCAACAACTATACTAAAGTTAGTCTTGGAAACAGAGATAATAATTATAAATACAATAAACCGTCTTCTTCTACTTCTAACACATATACAAAAACTGCACACGAAAATTCTAGAACGTTTTACAATAAACCATTCTGTTCATATTGTAAACTATCGGGACACGTTATAGAAGATTGCAGGAAGAAAAATTCAAGGTCTAACAATCCTAAAGTGGGAGCTATCAATGACAAAGCTCATAAAAAGTCAAAAAACTAGGTCGGAGTCTCTCTTGCTACAAGCCGTCCTTGGCGCAGAGGAAAAGCGAGTGGGAGAGTTGGCTCCGAATAGTTGATAAATTTCTTTCATCCCCATCAACCGGAACAGTGGGCCCGCTGCCACGGGAGATGGCTATTGAAAATGATAACCGTCCTTATACTTATGTACATATTATAAATAATTTCTACAGTGGAATGCTAGACAGCGGCGCTTCATTGTCATGTCTAGGAGGCAATAGTTATAAAATTTTTAAGGAATTAGGTATTAAGTTAGTTAAAGTTAAGTTTAGTGTTTATACAGCGGACGGTTCAAACCAACCAGTCTTAGGGACAATGTCATTGCCGGTCACGTATAAATCATCCACAAAGGAAATTCTTTTCTACGTCATCCCGACATTGTCGCCTTCAATTATTCTAGGAGTTAACTTTTGGAAGGAGTTCCACATCGCACCGGAACTGTTTTCGAAAGCTACTCTTCCTGTTTCGGAAGGAAATATTAGTGGGTTGCGGGCTATTCGGCCAGCCTCATCCCTAACTATTGAAGAGAACAGGGAACTCTCTAAAATAGTTAAAAAATTCGAGTCAATTTCTTTTGAAAAAAAGGGGTTAGGTCTAACACACTTAGTTAAACACAAAATAATTACAACAGGACCACCCATCAAACAGCGGTATTACCCTCTTTCACCCGCACGGCAGAAACAATTAGAAACAGAAGTTGATGAAATGCTAAAATTAGGGGTTATTCAACCTTCTCGTTCACCATGGTCCAGTCCAGTAATAATTGTAACAAAAAAAGACGGAACAGCTAGATTCTGCCTTGATTCTCGAAAAATTAATAACGTCACGGTACGTGATAGTTACCCTCTTCCCTATATTGCGCGTATCCTAGATAAACTGGGCGGTGCCAGATATGTTTCCTCGATTGACCTCTCCAAGGCATTTTGGCAAATAGCCTTGGACAAAAAATCATGTGAAAAGACAGCATTTGTTGTTCCTGGGCGGGGCCTCTTTGAGTTCACTCGCATGCCGTTTGGTTTGAAAAATGCTCCTAGCGAATTACAAAGACTAGCGGATGCATTGTTTGGACCTGATTTCGATGATAATGTTTTTTGCTATTTAGATGACCTTATATTAGTATCGGAAGACTTGAAATCACATTTAAACTTGTTAAATCGGGTGTACGAACGTCTACGAGACGCGGGTCTCACCATTAACTTAAAAAAGTCAGAATTTTGTAAAGCCGAGCTTAAATACTTGGGCTATATGGTGGATTCCCAGGGACTTCGCACTGATCCAAGTAAGATAGATAGTATTAAAGATTTTCCTATACCGAAAAATGCTAAACAAATTCGGGCATTTGTTGGCCTGTGCGGTTACTTTAGACGGTTTATCAAGGGATTTTCAAGCATTGCAGCTCCTTTAACAAGTATTACTGGTTCAAAAAAGGGAATTAGTAATTTTAAATGGTCACCGGAAGCTGAATCCGCATTTATTGCACTAAAGCAAGCACTTACTTCTGCCCCAGTCTTAAGTTGTCCAGATTTTTCGAAACCCTTCGCTATACACTGTGACGCAAGCTCCGTAGGCATTGGGGGGGTATTAATTCAAACTATAGATGGACAGGAGCACCCTATAGCTTATTTTTCGAGATGCTTAAACGTTCACGAACGTAATTATGGAATAACTGAGCGCGAACTTTTAGCCGTACTAGACTCCGTTACACACTTTAGACCATACATTGAAGGAACTCATTTTACAGTTGTAACCGACCACTCAAGCCTAAAATGGTTAGGTTCTCTGTCCAACCCCAGCGGTCGTCTCGCGCGTTGGAGTTCACGCCTATCCCAATTCTCGTTTGACGTAATCCATCGTAAAGGTACTCAACACATAGTCCCAGATGTCCTTTCGCGAATGGATCTTGCCGAAATCTCCATTATAGATTCAGGAAATATTCAAGATGAGTGGTATCAAAATATTTGGAAGGGTTGTCAAGAATTTCCCCAACGTTTTCAGAACTTCCAAATTCGGGAAAACGAACTATTTCGTCACACGAAAACTCGTTTAGCACTGTGTGAAGACACTGCGTGGAAAAAAGTAATTCCTCAAGAAAAAAGATTAGACATTTTAAGTAGTGTTCACGAGTCTATTCGATCTTGTCACCCCGGCGTTTTTAAAACTTATAAAAAAGCACAATTACGGTATTTTTGGCCAAATATGTACAGAGACATTAAACAATTTGTAAATCGCTGTACGGTCTGTAAGGCCCACAAATCAGTACGGCCTCACCTAACGGTATTTCATCACATCCAAAAAAAGTTACACGTCCAATGCAAATGTTATCGTTGGATTTGGTAGGTCCATTACCGAGAAGTTACTCTGGTTTTACCGTTATTTTATCCTGTGTCGATGTTTTTTCAAAGTTTACCTGGCTGTTCCCGTTGCGCAAAGGTACCGCGCGAAGCATTGTGAAGAGTTTAGAAGAAAGTATCTTTCTTGTACATGGCGTACCGCGCACCATTGTTTGTGATAACGGCCGTCAGTTTGTATCCAAAGAATTTAAGGACTTATTAAATAATTATAATATACCTCCTCCGTTTTATAACTCTTATTATACCCCTCAAAATAATGTGGTAGAGAGATATAACCAAACTTTGGGCACCGCATTATCGATATTAGTTGAATCAGACCACCGTAATTGGTCAAAATTTTTACCACAAATACAATCAGCTATGAACAATTCCGTAAATTGCGCTACGGGTTTTACACCTTATTTTCTAATGCATGGTCGGGAGCAAATATTAGACGGTGATTTGCATCGTAACCCTATAGCTGATACGGAATCTAATTTACAAAATTGTACTAGTCAGAGAATCTACGCACAAAAATTAGAAGAACTGTCATCAGTTTATGAGCAAGTCTCAGATGCTTTACTAAAAGCTTATCAAAAAGGAGCAAACCATTATAACCTGCGGAGAAAACATGTTAGTTTTCAAGTCGGAGATAGGGTTTGGCGTAGAAATTTCGTCCAATCAAACGCTTTAAATTACTTTGCACAGAAACTAGCTCCACGCTTTGTGCAAAATATAGTCGTGAAGAAAAAATCAGACTTAATCTATACATTAGCAGACCTCAAAGGTAAGGAAACTGGTAACTTTCACGTGAAAGACATCGTCAAGTCAGAAAATATACCGGATTAATATGTTTCTGATAGTGCTTTGGTGGGTCTGGCCACCCTACCAAGTACTCTCAATTAGTTAATATTTCAAATATTTTTCAATGCACGGGAGCACAAAGCGGCTTGATCACCCGAGTTGGAGCGACCCAGCATTATGACAGTCCTTAGTCCTGTCCTAGTTAATTTTCTTTTAGAAAATATAGAAATTTCGTAAAATGGTTAGTATAATCGGTAAATAATAGAAAGAAACATAATAAATTTAGTATAACACTCTAGTATCCTACTCGAGTTTGTTACACGACAATGATGTTGTTCAGATAAGCTTATAGGAAAATAATTTAAAAAAAAAAAAAAAAAAAAAAAAAAAATGACTTGAAATATGGCTTTGACTAAACAAGTGAAAGTTAGGTAGCATGGGATATATAAACTGCCCAAATCTTGGAATGCACGGTGATACTTTTCCACTATCCCCGTATATTCTAGGTTTCTTAATATATACTTATGTTCATATTGTATACGTTCGCCCGTTACTTAGAAAGTGAAGATGTACCGGTCCAGTACATCTTTGTTTTCTAAGCAGTTTTAAAAAATTTTATTATTAAGAATTGAATTTTACCAAATATATTTTTGTTTACTTTATTATAATTATCTTGTCATGTTTGAAAATGGTATACTTATGTTAGTACTCTTGATATTTTGTTTAATAATTTCATAGTAATTAATGTTACAATTATAAGAGCTGGTTCAGCATATGTCTTTTCCTTAAATTCCTTCTATAACTTTAGTTATATTAAGTAAAAGTAGGTTTTATCTATAAATTAGTACAATAATACAATTTTCTACAAATTGCACCATTTACAACAATGGATGTATACAATTTTCTACCAATTGCACCATTTACAACAATGGATGTATACAATTTTCTACCAATTGCACCATTTACAACAATGGATGTATACAATCTTCGACCAATGACTCCATTTACAACAATGGATGTATACTACTACTAATTGCACCACATCTATAAGATTGGTTGTTGACAGTTCCACTCGATTAAACCACCTTACACACCTGCGTGTGTGTAAAGGTTAAAAGTTTTTTCTACTATTACGAAATAATGCTTTCCAAGGATGATTATTTTGTCTTATTGTATAAATTCTCTTCGAAAAACTTACCCAATAACCAGGTCAGGTAGAGTAGATAGAATTTCTTCGAAGTGTGTTTTATCTCCAACGGAGAAGTAGACTCAGTGAAAAGTGAGGGTTGGTTTACCTCCCTAAAAAAGTGTTGCCTGAGTGGCTTATCGCCCTATTAAAGGGCCAGTGAAGCTTTAACGCTTAAGTTGTTTAGATGTGTTGAGAAGAACAATAATATTTTTTTATATACCTACAGGTTTACCTACAATTTTGTTTAAGAATATTTTCCGTCACAGATGTAACGCTAACGGCAGTCTTCGACAATCGTCAATTTATCATCACCCGGTATTCCGATACTGTGGGTGCTTGCAGACTCCGTTCACGTAATATCTTCTAAAATTTGTAATTAAGTTACATTAATCTTAAGTTATCTTTAAGTTCTAGAATGGATGAATCGCAGGCTCAACCATCCGGCTGCACGCTCGATGGGTGCGATTGAAGCTGCGGCACACCCATTCATCATAAGTTTTGCTATCCAAATCGTAGATTTTGTCTTATTCCTTACTTATCTTACAAATTATGATGCTCATGTATAATTGTTGATTGTTTTTTTTAGAAACCCAGAGGATCTTTTCAAGCTTAGTTATTGCAGTTGTAGTTTTTTTTAGAGTTGTATTAATGTTTGGGGACAAACATTTGTGTGGCGCGGGGGGTAATGTTATGAAGCGGTGTTAAGTCTTATTTAAAAGTAATTATTTAAAACACCTCTTCAGAACAAGTACCATTCATAGCATTAATTTTGATTAAAATTATAGAGAGCACGGTCTGGCAACAAATAGACCGCCGGGCAGTCTATTGTTTGTTTCCGTTTCCTTTCGCTGGGACTCTGGAATTGTTACACGAGCGGGGCGGCCGTGTAATGATCGCACAGTCAATTAGATTATAATTCATTTTTACCCTGGATGGGCGATCGTATTAAAAAAGTGTACATCAGTATTCCTGATGCGGGTTATTCGGTTCTTTTTTACAAAAACCAAGTCGGTGCAGGTTCTATTAAATAAACGTCCGTATAATGGATGACCGTGTGTGTGTTCGTGAAGATCACAAATAATGTTCTACTGAAGTTTATATACGCGATCCTTTGCAAATCGTTATACCGCGGACTCCGGGAAATGAAGCATTCACCTCAAGTGGCGCGATACAAGCCGTATTTTTCTTAATAAGAAACGGATAATAAAATCACAAGCCCGGACGGCACCCGCTCAAGTAATCTGCCGATCAGCTCAATGGATGGATTCGCTCCATTAATGTTACATAAACGATAGACCCGATACGCTCCAGAACCGCTTATCAGCCACCTTGTCGGAGACGCTGGACCCGTCTCCTGGACCAAAGCCCTGATGGTGCCAGCTCGATCTGTCGGGGACAGACCACCGCCGGCCGTATAGAAGCTCCCCGCTCACTTCCCGTAATTAAGTGGTTAATCAGTTTTAGATAGAATTAAAAAACCAATTATTGATCCCTGGGGGTAAGTGCCGAGTCATAATATGTAACATGTTAACTTAAATATATTCTCCATGTTTTATAATGTGCAAAAACAAAACTACAGCTTTCATTTCACTACAATCAGTAGAACCTGTAATCCTTTGTGTGCCCATGCCTTGGCGACAGTTTCATGCTCTGCCCATCCCGAACATTACTCGAGGACCGAGTATTGGCGCGCAGAAAATCTGCAAAGTTCTGGATGGCATTTAATATAAAATATGGCCGGTAACAAACTTCGTAAGAAATGTCAAAATTTTTACGTCATAATGAATAATTATATTTTTAGCATTATTTATTTACAGGTTTCTTGTACAAAATAATATTATTAGTAACTACAGTTGTATAAACTACCGAAATCTGGAAGAATTGTTATCATATACTTATACACGGTGTCCGGAAACTCGTAGTACAAGCGGGAAACTGGAGAATCTACACCACATGGGGAACCCAAATAAACATAAAGTTTTTTGATTTGACCATTTTCACCAAAAAAAAAAAAAACCAAAAAAAAATATTTTTCGGCTATTTCAGGGTTAAAATTTTTCGTCATTCGATCTGAAACGCGCGCCAACGCAACGGAGAGAAATTATTATTATTACCTAGTTACTTACAATATGTAGCGATGTTCCGATCTCCAATTCAAAACACAAACGTCACATAAATTATTTTAAATGTTCACCTATTCACTATCAAAACAATAATAACGCACAATAATCTCTCCATGTATTCGATGGCAGCTCTGGTCGAGTTTCGTTACTGTATTCCATTTTAAACCACAATAATAATTAAAATTTTCAACAAACGAGTAACTCACACTTTTTTTAACATATCAAAATAACACACACTTTGATTCACACTTTTTTTAACATATCAAAATAACACACACTTTGATTTAATGTTTGTTAATTAATCTGAAAACAAAAAAAGGGTTAATTATAGCTTGTTGACACGACCTTACACAATAGCGTTATAAGCAAACTGAAGACCGGACAAATAAAATCTCGTCGCAAACATCTTGTCACGTGGGTGGCCAAACACCGGACGTCAGCCATTGTCTTGTGTTCAGCCCATCAGTAATACGGGTATAAGTCCAAAATTTGAAGAAATTAGTTTTTGATGTAGACTTGAAACTTGAAATAAATTAGGTAAATTTTAGATGTCGCTGTCAATGGTTAATACGCACTTTTTTATTAAAAAATCTTTTGATACACCTTAATTACATTAAAATAATAACTATTTGCATTGGGGGCAGTGGAAAATATTTCATTCTAAATTTCGATTACGTAAACTTAAAATTAGCTTTCGTTCTGTGAAACGAGACTGTCCATTTTCAAACATTATTTTCAAATGTCATTTTGTTATGTTGGTATTCTTGTTACTTTACGAAGAAACGAACGCCTAGAGACAAAATCGCGAGAGTGTTTTTTTTTTCAATGTTAAAAAACTAAAATTCCGCCTAATTAGTATTTACCTAATAAGAATGCATTGCGTGCATTGTGATTGAAATTTAATAGCTTGATTTTTTACATTAAAATCTCTAATCGCGCGGGCGTTTTTTTTAATGTTAAAAATCTAAAATTCCGCCTAATTAGTATTTACCTAATAAGAATGCATTGCGTGCATTGTGATTGAAATTTAATAGCTTGGTTTTTTTAAAATTAAAATCTCTAATCGCGCGGGCGTTTTTTTTAATGTTAAAAAACTAAAATTCCGCCTAATTAGAATTTACCTAACAAGCATGCATTGCGTGCGTTGATTAAAATTTATTAGCTTGAATTTTTTTTTTACATTAAAATTTTATTTTTATAAGTGAAATATTTCTGCGATGTTGAGCGGCTACGCTAAGTTTGTGTGACATGATTTATGATACAAAAGAAAGTGCCTCCTTTATACCGCCTGCTCGCGTCAATGCAAGAAAAACATCCCAGTTTTCAAGTAGTTTAACGGCTACGCTAGGTTTGTGTGACATGGTTTTTGATACAAAAGTGAATGTATTAAAAAATAATTACCGAAATTAAAAACATGTTTTTTTACGTCATTTTATTTCCAAAACTTGATAATTTAGTACTTACCTAATTTTCCAGACTTCGTAGTATCTTCAAAATCTTCTAGCCGTTCGTTATACATTCAAGTGTATCAGGAATACCAACATACCAAAGTGACAGCGAATGAGCTAATGGCGTACAATCTCACAAGACGTAAGCTATTTTTAACTTTACGTAATTGAAATTTAGAATGAAATATTTTCCACTTCCCCCAATGCAAATAGTTGTCTTTTAAGGTAATTAAGGTGTATCAAAAGATTTTTTAATAAAAAAGTGCGTATTAACCATTGACAGCGATCTCTAAAAATTACCGTAAATTATCATGTTTATCATATCTTTATTATTTTAATTAGGTACAGATCTGACAATGAGATCCATGAGAAAACCATATTATGTCTTAAATTTGCAATAGCATGTGAGCGACAAATGGACGAATAACTCAATATTACGCCAACCGATTTCGATGATTCTTTTTTGAAGTAAAACTTCTTTACGCACGCTCGACACTTAGTGGGTAAGTTGGTGAATGCGTTACGAAAAGTGGTGATTGTTACGAAAAATGTCTTGCGAAAGGTAATCGATGCAAACGGTAATCGATGCGATCACTAAAAATAAAAATAAAAAAACAAAAATAAAAAAAACAAAAATTTTAACAAAACAAAAAACGACTTCAAAAATGAACTAAAAAGTAAAAAAATAATTTCGCATTCTTCTACAACTTATTAAGTTTGGTTCTCCTGAACATTTATCTTTTTGGACTTGCATCCGTATGCTTCTCGGGTACAGAATTTGTTGAAGAATGTGAAATTTGATACGGATGTGCGATCTGCTTCGTGTTATTTTATGGAAACTATAGTTCGTCTCTCTTTCACGTGTTTCTTGAACCGAGCAAATAGAGACAGCTATAATTTTGTCATATTTTGACGATAGCTACGTCTGTTG
This sequence comes from Hesperophylax magnus, assembly GCA_026573805.1. Classification (NCBI taxonomy): domain Eukaryota; kingdom Metazoa; phylum Arthropoda; class Insecta; order Trichoptera; family Limnephilidae; genus Hesperophylax; species Hesperophylax magnus. The sequence continues at coordinate 1,289,182 of JAIUSX010000016.1, forward strand.
GCCTCTGTCGAACAGCTGTCGAAATGTTTTTAACCGTGAAGCGACCGAATATTTTATTATTACAAAGAAATAAATGATGGGCGATTTCAAAATAATGCTTTAAATCCTCAATTCTTTGTTTGTTTTTCTTTTAAATAGTTTTAATTAGTTAGGTACTTTGATTGTCACTAATAATTCACAAGAATTTGACCAAAAAAAAAATCAACTTCTGACTCGATTTACTCGAAAACGAAAGCTCAAATCAAAAAAAGTTATACCACAAAATCGACTCCAAATGTGATGTAGATTCCCCAGTTTCCCGCTTGTACTACGAGTTTCCGGACACCTTGTATAATGCGACACAAAAAAAATTTAAGTGGACACTTGACGTTTGATTTTGGAATTTGAGCTTTTGGAAATTGAGCTAGGAATTTCCTGGTACACCACAGGTTAAGCCTTCAGGCTAATTTATTCACTTTTGGCAACCACTCATATCGTCTCATAGAAATCCTTGCATCTCCCTTATTGCCATGGTGAGAAATATCACGCTTCATATTCAAATCTAGTAGTTAAACACAAAATAATTAAAATGAGCACCTTTATGAAACTTCGTGAATTTTTCATTCATTATTTTTATACGAAACGACAAAAAGTGAGGTGACAGTAACGTTTATAAAAATATTTGTCCAATAAAATGTGTGTTTTTTATACTTTTTTCATTATCAGTAATTTTAGATACAAAATACGTAAGGCGAGCCATTTAAATTTTGTTCTTATGATCACATTCTAAACTTGAATAAATCAAAAAATACATTTTCATTTCTCTAAATAAATAGTATAAAACAAAGTCGCAATCCGCGTCTGAATGTTTGTGCACTTAGTTTTTCTAAACTACGCAACGGATTTTGGTAGGGTTTTCTTATAATAATAAAATTCGAAAGCGTATTTTACCACCTTTCAAAAGCAATTTTTAGTTTTTGGATACGTTCAGAAATATTCCATTTATTTGGATTTTATTGCAAAGCGGAAACACTCCGACCTTCTGTCAAAATATGGCAGACGCCTGAGGAGTTAAAATTCTGCCATACAACTAACCACATATCTAGTTGGACTCTATGATAGCATACTTATTCCACAGCGATACACAATCTGATACTCGTGTTGTGTACTCATGTTGCTAACAACTTGTCACGCAGTCTGTACATGTCGTTACGAGAACCTCGTCGCCACCGATCATTGTTGAGTTCTGGAAATATCAAAAACTAGAATGCTTTCGTAATTTCACTCACAGCCAAACAGTTGCCGTAGCTGACATTTTTACATCCCGTCATTCGACAATATTCAGCTGTTGACAATAATGTTCCCGACATTGATCTAAAGCACATGCATCGCTTGTCTGTAGCATTTTGTTACAAAATGTCTGAAGAGTAAGTAGGCTCTTGCAATGTGTGCACAAACTTGCATGCATAAGTATGGCGTTAATTGGCACCATACTTGAATCATCGAGTATCGAACAATTGTGGCTTTCCGTGGAAGAACCCTTTGGAAGAATGGCCCAACACACAACTGTAGTATCTAATTATATTTATTTTATAAATATTTATGTACGTTTACAGATCGATTGAACAAGATAATACAGTAGAACAGGGGTCACCAATTACTTTCATTAGGGGTCCATTATTTAAAAATACATCCCCCCCCCCCACGGCTTAACAATTGAATTAATAAAGTGCACTATTTAAATATGGGTAGATACAATGAAGGAATAAGAAGAAAGGGTTCCGGGACATTATTTTATTAAATAATAAACAAATGTTGTGAATAAAAAGAAGTTTAATGAGAATAATGACATTTTTTGCTTTGGACTAAAGTTTGTGCAGGCTATTGTCATTAAATCTTGGAGATGTTCATCGGTAAATGTGTTCCGAAATTTATTTTTAATGAACTTCATCTTGGAAAATGCTGCTTCACAAACATACGTTGACCCAAACAAAGTTAGAAGTTTCAAGGCTATTTCTTTTAATTCTGGGTATTTATTACCACAAACAAATTTTATTCAAAACTCTAAACTAGAAACTTCCTGTTTTTGGTGTATTAAAACTGCATTTTCTTGGAAATCGATCATTTCCATCTGGAGAGCAGCTTTATTACTCCTGAAAATATTTGCAGCTTCATTGCTCCATTCATCATCGGGATGCAGTGAGTAAATGTTACTGAGGATTTCGACGACATTCCCTATTTTCTTAAAATCTGTGAATCTATTTTGTGTGGACCTGTTAACACAAGGTCCGCACAAAATAGGTCGGCGGTCCGGATCCGGACCGCCATTTGGTGACCCCTGCAGTAGAACCTGTCCATGGGTCCTGCCACTGAGAACTTCGTTGTAACCTCTCTTTCTGTTATGTGCGTCATTTGTGAGAGAGAAGAGAGGTTACACACCTACATAAGGTTCTAAATATGTACATACATAATTATTTTTAAGATTTTCTGGTCCCTTCAAAATCCAAATTTGGTTTCTAATGTTCTATGGATTTCGAAACAACGTGATTTTACTGCAACATCTTCTTTTACAAGTGAGGTTTAGACGGATAGTATTATCAAATATAATTGTAAAAGGAAAATACCTATATTTGTTGAGTGTCCAGGTAAGCAGATCTTTGTGTGCGTCGACTCTGGCGCTCTTGTGCAGCTCTTCCAGCAGAGCAGGCAGCCCGTGCTTGGCCGCCCTCTCCGAGAACACCAGGAACGGGTACCGACCGCTGGCCTGCTCGTTCAGGGCCATGCCCATCAGGTGGAGTACCTGCAATGGAAATAAAATCACATTAGTTGGTTGATTAACCGACTAAAAGAAACAGAGGAAGATCATCCATGCCATGGAGTGATCAAATATCATCTGCAGTTCTCGAAAACGACTAAAGAAGAATAACTGACAGATAATTTGTAACTTGCTTCATTCAAGAAGCAAGCAAGAAGTGACTGACTTTCCAGAGAAATGGTGTGATGGTAGTTAGTTAACTGACTTGAAGGGGCTAGGTAACCTCAATCAAGAAACTGTTGTAAGGCTGAAGGAAGAGTGGAGATTGTTGTAAAGTACTTGGCTGGTCCAGATTTGGTCACAAAACACAACTGTAGCCACTTCAAGCAAGCTTTTGATTGTAAATGATGGTCTCTCACCAGGGCGATACTGAGTAGGTACTCTCTGTTCTGGAACAAGGTGCAAACTCCTGCATTCAGAGTCAAGAAATTTACCACTTTCATACAAAGTTTATGAATGTCTGTTGAAAAACTTCATAAAAAAGTTTTACTGTGAATTACGGCTATCATGGTTTTTTCTTTTTTGTTTTGACATCACCCAAAATATCAATTCAATTTTGCAAATCGGTAATATCAAACACCGTCTACTAGAAAAACACCCGAAACTTTCCATATTCCTTTCCAAACAACTAATCTAACCATTTCCCAATCTTTTTGCAAATGTGTCTAAAATAGCTATGAAGTGGAATTAGCATTATCGGTACGTACTTTGTGTAGCTGCATCTCGCTGAAGGAGCGGGCACGCAAGTCAGCGCTCCGTGTCAGCACCGTTTTCATGACGTGCAGCATCACGTCGCACTGCAGCAGGTCGGCCAGCATGGTGAACCCTGGCGCCAGTTTGGCCAGGTCCGGGGGCGGGCAACACTCCAACTCTCCTGGAATAAAAATACAACACAAATAAAAGGATTGAATTTCTAGGTTTACTATACGCATTGAAACCCACTCAAGAAGTTCCCACATAATTTTTCATGCATAAGAAGTTTTGTTTTTTCGTTCCCTTGAATAATGAAATTAAAAATTGGCACAATTTACCCCACACATGAATTTTTTTCCAGTCCCTTGAAAATCTTTTAACTTTTGGTGTGTCGATGCAAAATTTTCGCCGTCCGCCAGCTGATTCTACTTTCGTAATAACTTAGTTTTTGTAAAAATTATGTTTTTGTAAAATGATGAATTTGAAAAATTATGTTTTTGTAAAATGATGAATTTGAAAAATTATGTTTTTGTAAAATGATGAATTTTAAAATTTATGTTTTTGTAAAATGATGAATTTGAAAAATTATGTTTTTGTAAAATGATGAATTTGAAAAATTATGTTTTTGTAAAATGATGAATTTTAAAATTTATGTTTTTGTAAAATGATGAATTTGAAAAATTATGTTTTTGTAAAATGATGAATTTTAAAAATTATGTTTTTGTAAAATAAGTCTTACCAGTTGATGTGTTTATCTTCTATATAAATAAAAATGTTTGTTTGTTCAAAATCTTAAATCTCCGAAAGTTCTTCACCGATTGCTTTGAAACAACGTTGCATTCGAATAAGCGTGTGTTTTTATATACCTGTTTTATATAGAAGTAACCTGTGAATAGATGATTTTTTGAAAAACAGCGCCATCTGTTGCGACTAACATGCTTTTATGAAAAACACTATCTGTTGGACGTAAAAGCAACATGTGCTATTGTTTCCCTGTCTGCACGGACAGACTGAGCCACAGCAACGAGTGGCGGGGTACAGCTAGTCTATATAAATAAAAATGTTAATGTTCGTTTCGTTCAAAATCTTAAATATCCGAAAGTTCTTCACCGATATCGTTGAAAATTTCAAAGATTGTTCTTATTAGTGCCAGGAGTGTTTAGAGAGTGGTTTGAATGGTATCGAAGTCGGCAACGCACGAGGACTATTTAACGAAATATTTCTGCACCGGAATGGGATACTGAGTCAAATTAAAGTCCATGTAATGTAGTTTTTTTATCAGTAACATTGTGGTACACAATAGTGAATGGTGGAAGAAGTCGAAGACGGCGGAGAAAGATATTAGCAATAGCGAAGCATTGCAGGGTCTGTAAGTATATTTATAAAAATAGTATATAATCTACCATAAGTAGATTAGGAGAGTTTCACTGTATTTAGGTTCTGATTAGTTTCTCGCAAATTCAAAAATAATTAGGCAGGAAATTAACACCAAAAACAACAACAAAATTTAAGAACCAAGTTTTTGAATCAAACAGAAAATTAATTGATTGAGGCCAACATGAGAATGAAATTAGAGGCGAAAAGCGAATACCCAAGTATCAGCGATGTTACCACCTAGCAAATAGAGTAAGGAGAAGTTTTGGAATATTTTCTAGGTATGTAAATACACTCTGAAAACTAAAATATAAGAATGAAGGATAGATAGAAAGAGACAGTGTTGGGATGCAATGTATTATAGCTAAACTTACCGGCTAGCTTCTTTCTCTTCCTCTGCACTTCCTCGCTCTTGGACAGATCCTCCCGGGTGTAGTGGTAAAAGAACACATTGTACTCGGAGTAGAACTGGGGTCGGAGCGTGTACACTCCACGACCCTGGCCAGCCGTCGGCTTCTTGAACTCTGCCACCTGCCAAATAAAAGCATGTAATAAGAAAAGTGTTAACTAGACTTCATAATCTAGTGCAGTTCCGAAGAGTTGTTCTGTGATGCAGGTTGAAGATTGCCCAGATGATAGCCAGCTTACGAAAGGATAATGAGTTAACAAATTATTAAAAGCAATAATTATTGGCCTGAGACACACATACAAATTGAAAATATCTCCTGAGAAAAAATAAATGAACCCGCAGCCTTCTGATTCAGCTGCTCTACTGCTAAATTTGTAGATTAATTGGTAGTAGTTGACTGGCAATCAAAAGGCTGCGGGTTCAATTCCCGTTGGCGGCATTTATTTTTTCTCAGGAGATTTTGTCAATTTATATGGATTTTTCAGCCTAGTAATTATTGCTTGTAATAATTTGTTATCCTTTGTGCTATGCATAAAACCTTATCTTATAAACATTACTTTATCATTAAATGAGGAAAATGATTTGCCTTGTAAGTTTGTTGAAGAAGTAAAGGACTTACATTAAAACTGTGATAATGTTCATTCTTCTTCTTTCGTATATTGGGGGGTCAGAGAGAAACACCTAGGGTTTGCGAGCCAGTTTAGGGCCTCAGGAGTTGTCTTGTTTCGACTTCATCAATTCCGCCAGACAATGAATGAAGCGGGCATTCTTTGACCACATGTTCGATGGTCTGCAACGCATCGCCGACTGTTCATTAGTATTATTGATAAGGAGACGGAATGCATTCAGATCACAGGCCCACTGTGCTATCTCCCATGTTTTGCCTCATTCCTTTGACACTATCTCAGTTATATTAATGAAGTTGGAAAGGGTTGTCGTTGGATGTTTGGCCATGTCTCTTAGTTCTGAAATTTTTCTTTACTGTCAATTGTTGAAATTGTCCCTTAACATTTCATACACATATTAGTGCTTTCCACTCCCAACAACCGAGGTGACGGTGTCCTGACCTTTATAGCCTTGGTAGTTTCAACGTAATTTATCCTGTGACACATTTTGATGCAATGTATTTGTTTTTGTGAAACTTCATGGATTACAAATGCAACATCTGCTTACGGGGATGGCCCTAGATGGATCACTTATGTGACAGCCGCGTAGATCAGGTTAACCGCTAGCTTCTTCAGGTGGCACTATTCATATTCAGTATAATTTCCGAGTTGTTAGAAAATTAATTCTTACCTCTTCAATGACGTGCTCCATACCAGTCTCATGCAGCTGGTCTTCGGGCAGGGTCTTGTTTAGCTCCGAGTGGCTGAGAGGTCTCACGCAGAGCTGTTGGATGATCTCCTTCTTGGTCCTCTCCTCGGCCGTTACCTCTCCCACTCCGGCAACATGGCGTTCCCCAATTACTGATGAAAGAGAAACAAGAAAAATGGTTACTAATAATTCATACATGATCGGGGATGCTGCCTACAGGGCGTAGATTGCTCTGATGACCCCCAATAAGAGAGGGCACCAAAAGTATTGTTTTCAATAGACGCGCCCGGGATGGTTTCCGCTGGTGTTCAGTATTTATATGTTTGACATATTAATTGCAAAATTTCAATTGTTTCAGCAGGTACAGAACCCGCGACCTCTGGTGAAGCTTAGGTTGCGATTTTTCGCAGAAATTCAAATGAAATGTTGTCATCAAGAGGCCAAAGGTCCCCCGTTAAATGCCGATTATAGGTTCATTTCAGCTTTTCAACATTTTATGATCAGCAGAAAAGCACAACTTCCGTGTTGTTCAGCTGATAACAATTTGATAGGAAGCTGCTATAGGCTTTTAATGGGGACCTTTCTTATGTCAAAAAAACTAAATTGCGCTGATTGCCCATTTACAATGTTACATTTGAATTTCTGTGAAACACATCAACCTTACTGTTCTGCCAGGAGGTCGCTGTGTAATTGCATGTATTTTTGCAGTGTTGTCATACTAATCAAGTAAACAAAATCAAACTAACCCGTGATACACAATCCCAGAAACTCTTCGACCAGACTGATAGTCTGCCTCATGGAGTCTTCCTCCGGCGCCTTGAGACTGTTGATCTCAAAGTCGGGGTTGGACCAGTTGATTAGGTTGAACTTATTGAGTAGATGGATAAGGAACTCGTTGCTCTCGATCAGCGAGGCTCCAACCTGCAGCAGGACTATATCTCGGTCCAGCATCTCGGAACGGCACTTGACGTTGTGGTAAAAGTACAGCTGGTTGAGGAGGGCGTAGCCATTGCGGCGCCAGAGGCCGGCGTGGACTTGCGCTATCATCGCTTGGGTGCGTAGAACTGGCTCTGGAATTGCAAAAAAAAATAAAGTTTTTATTTTTATTTAAAATTATCAGATATAATATTTTGACATGAAAAATTTGTGTTGGTATGTTTTAAATATCGAATGTGTTATGTTAAAAATGTCAATATCATTTATAAATTCGTTTGCTAAATTATGTAGATGAAGAATTGTCAAGTTGGATACAAAATTTATTGTGAACGACAATGAAAAATTCGAGTAAAAAAATGTAAATGAAATTCTGGTCTCCGGTGACCTTTTTAATGTTTGAAAAAAAAAAAAAATAACTTGTCAATCAGCTGAGTAATAGCCCGACCCCTCACATCGACCCTAGATGTCCAATATCTACTGATTTTCTATGTTTAAGTTAGTAGTTAAAAAAAATAAATAATTAAAAATGTCACTGGACACCAAAATTTCATTTACCATTTTTACTCCAAATAATGTCTGGAATCACTAGTAAAATAAAGTAAGTCAAGTATGTGTCTTAACACCTTGTTTATAGCGTTTATAATTTTCTCACAGAGACTCATTTACAAGAAAAGAAGGCAAATCAAAATCTAAAGATAAGTTGACCTATAAATCCTTACCAATAATCTGTTCAGGAATAGGCCTTGGCATCTGGAATTCGGGGCTATCGAACGACAGACCAAACTTGTGAAGATGCAGGTGAAGACCAGCCAAGAACCTGCTAAGCGGCAGATGGATTGACACGTGCAGACTTGACACATCGTACAAGATACATGTGGCACTGTGATCGGCCAGTTCTGAAAGAGAAATTAAAATTACATGTTGTGGTACAAATAGCCCCATTCGTCGTAAAAAAAAAAATTGTTTGGGCGGTAGAACAGAAAAATTATTTTTTTTCCTATATTTATTGGTTTCTATGGTTAAACATCATATCTGTTGCTTTTTATTATATGCATTGGTTTCTATGGTTTAACATGATATCTGTTATTTTTTTCTATTTTCATTGGTTTCTATGACATCATATCTGTCAATTTTTTCTATGGATAAACATCACATCTGTAAATATTTTTCTACATTCATTACTTTTTCTACAGCTGAACATCATATTTTCTTTTGTCTTGTACCAATATTCGACATGTCAAAAACTGTATGATGAGTGTATCTCTAATTAGTATAAAATAAATTCGCTTTTCGTGTCCGTCTGTTTGTGCACTTAGTTCTCCTAAACTATGCAACAGATACGGTTTTCACTATCGTTTAGAGAATTTCTTCCGGAAGGTTTATGTACATAATACATGCATATTATATTTATAGAAAGTATAGAAAAGTTGACGTTTTGTAATCAAGTCAAAAAAATATTTTTTCGGGCGCTTACATTGCTAACGCTGGCTGAACCTTGATGATACATCAAAATAATGTACTATGGAAATGAATATCTTAAAAAAGGCCTACAGAAAAGTCGGCGATGGTATATGTCTATCTCCTAAAGATAACCCCCAGCAACAATTCAGCATGCGTACGTTTGTGCTCGCAAAACTCGAAAGTAGTTGATTGATATCGCTGAAAATTTGAAAGTTCGTTCTTATGTAGTTTTTTAACAGTAACATTGTGGTACGTATACAATAGTGAATGGTGGAAGAAGTAGAAGACGCCCGAGAAAAACAATAGCGAACCATTGTGGGGTCCTTCTTCCGGAAGGTTTACATATATGATACATGCATATGTATATGAAATAAAAAATAAATAAAAATATACTAAAATTGCACTTTACAATATAGAATTTAAATCAATATCTTAGAAGATATCAGAATTTGAAAAATCACTTTCAGCAAAACTATTTGCCGCACGCACAAAAGCCGCCGCGGCGGCGGTGTTGGGTTGTTTGCTGAGAATATTATTTGGTTTTCAAAGATGAAACACAAGTTATTCTTATGTTAGTGTTGTTATTTTGTGAAGATTGCGAATATTAGTTCTTTTGTTATTTGTCGTTTATTTTCCTGATCACAGTTTTGTATTTAAATTATGTCTCGAAAACGTAGTAGTTTGAATATAAGTAGTAGTACAAGGAATGCAAAAAGAATGAGTTTCATGAGTACGTCTTAATGACGAAAGCGAAGAAGAAAGGCAAATCCGGCTGTCAAATAGCAGAGAAAGTACTTCTTTACGAAGAAATAGATAATCGTCCGCAAGAAGAACCGCCGGTCCATGAGGGTTATTAATTTATGTTCAAATAAAGTTAATGCTGCTATGAATTACGATTCTTCAATTGAATACAAGAATGATCCTGTAGTTTCAATAGGTACAATGTCTGGCAACTAAGCGAATCTGCAGCAGAACGTGGGGCCACTCAGACCTAAAATGATGCAATGGCTGTATACAGCTGTTGTAAAACCAAGAATCATGCATGAGCCTTGGTCTGGTGGAGGAGAACAACACTGAAAATAGTGATGGCCACACTTAACCACATACAGGGACTTGCATACAGAGGAATCACAGGAGCCATGCTAACCACTCCAATACTAGCCATGGGAGTGCTGCTGAATCTACCCCCACTAAACTTAGAAATAAAAGGGGCGGAGATGGCGGCAGCCTACAGATTACAATGGAAAGGTCAATGGAGAGGCGAATTGCTCAAAAACAGTCACACGGAGATCGGAACAAGACTGAGGGCGATTAGTCCAACAGCTGGAATGAGGGAGGACGGCAAACAAGCTGAATACTTCTTCAGACAGCAATTTAGAGTGACATACCCCACAAGGGAGGAATGGGACACGGTTCCAGGCCCTACCCACAAACTAATCTGGTTCACAGATGGGTCCAAGATGGAGGAGTGAACAGGGGCCGGGGTTTGTTCCAAGAGGGAACTTAGTATACCTCTAGGAACACATTGGACTGTATTTCAAGTTGAGATGGAGGACATCTTAGCTTGTGCACAGGAGAACGTAGGTATCGGGTACAGGAATAAGAACATAGGCATATGCTCTGTTAGCCACGCAGCCCTAATGGCACTGGAAAGTAACCGATGCGACTACAGACTGGTGATGGAATGCTACACCAATCATGAAGAACTTGCTACCATCAATAAAATAATCCTGATCTGGGTACCAGGATATAAAGGAATTGAGGGCAATGAGGGCTTACTAGTCCATCTGCCCGCTGATGGACTAGTAAGTCTTAAAAAATGCACACTAAGATAAAGAAACAAGTTTTGATTAAAACAATCAAGTTTTTCAATTCAAGCGTTTGGGCGCGGGACGATAGATTTTGCAACAGCTCAAAATAATGGTAGACTAATTTAAGACCCCTGTATAAGACGCAGTAACCAGCCGGCTACTGACGTCAGCATAATTCTTCAGCAAAAGTACAGAGCTATAATCATAGTTTGACTACTGCAGATACATGTCGCTACATACAAATGTAATGTCTGTTGTTTTGTGTAAAGGAAAAGATCTTCTAATTGAACTTTTGATTAGCTCTTGTAAACTAATGTTCATTAGAACTTACCATGCACCACGGTAGGCTTGTGCGGCACGGAGGGGTTGGCCAGCGGCGGGTTGTCCTGCAGCTTTTTAAGCGTGGCGCGGTACGCCTTCACCAGCACCACCTTGTCGGCTCCGCACCACTCCAGAGCCAGGGACACCACCGTGGCCAGCTTGATGTGCAGGTTGAAAGCCGTCTCCCATTCGGGCTCGTACTCCATGTGCTGACCCACCTGGGGGAGATATAACACATTATGTCAATAATGTACTATCACAGTCAATGTGATGTCAAAATCTAAATTCCACGTAATTATACAGGTAAATAATATAAAGCGGCATACTCGATATACGAGCTATAACTATAACACGTTACTGTGAATAAAAAATGTGGTTTACGAGCGACTCGACGCCTATAAAATAGCCCTGGTTACTGCAATGGTTACGGTTATAGTCCGCAGATGATCTTAACATAACTTCTCTTGATTAATCACAGAACAATCCTGGCAAGAGAATTTGACAATATTATGAAGAAAAAAAAATTGTTCTTTTGAGAGTCGAAAGTCGTAATGGAGTCGTCAGGAGTCAGTGGGACTACCGCATTAATTATAATTTTTTAAATATTTTTTAATTTAGTTATAAAAAATAACATTTTTATATCTAGTATAAACTTTTACGAGCATAATTTTTTTTTAATAGCAATTAGTCGTGGTATTTGTAGTATAGTAAATTTGGGGTACGTAATGGGGCTCCTGCTTATATAATAATCAGTTTAGTAATTTGCTAAGCAAATAAATAGCAAGTGTCATGTTGAAAACCAGTGGTCTATGGTAAAAAAAATTAGAATGCCGTATAAGATCACGTGGGGTTTCTACGGCGTTATGGGCATCCTAAAGCCCAGCTGTTTCGTAGAAATTCATGTGTGAATAAGTCATCAAATGGCCACTCAGCACTATTTAATTTTTTGACAGTTTGAAAGGTTTCCGTTAAATGCCGATTCCAAGTCCGATTCAGCTTTTGAATAAAATATGTTAAGCAGAAAAGGACAACTATCTTGTTGTAATGCTTGTCAGCTTATTACAATTTGATGGAAAGCTGAAACACACTTAGAATCGGCGTTTAAAAAGGACATTTCAAATGTCAAAAAAACAAAATGGCGCTGAGTGGACACATTTGATGGCAATGTTACATTATTTATTACTGTGTTTATAACACTTCAAAATATATAACGTGTTTTCATCTCTCGATAGCGCAATCCATCCACCGTAACTGTTGCTCCAGCCTCATTTTCGAAAAAGTAGGGTCCAATGACTCCGCTGGACCGATGCACCGATCAGTCACACGTTGAGGATAGAGAGGCTTTTCAACAATAACTCTTGGGTTTTCCGAGCCCCAGATGCGACAATTTTGCTTGTTGACGAAGCCACCGAGGTGGAAATGGGCCTCATCACTGAAGATGATTTGCATTTGATTCACTCAAGTGAATTTTAATAATTTCAATGCGTTGTTGAAGCGTGTATTGTTCCATTTTTATTAATGGCGTAGTTTCTACTTGTCAAATGTAAAAAAATGCTAGCTTCAAAAGTAACATCTACCGAAATAGCGGGCTATTCAAAATAACACCTCTTATTGGAAAACCCTATAGAATTGTTATCAAGCAAACACAATGGTTATGATTTGACAAGAGATACATAATTGTGATAATCCGTATGACGTGAAATCCTAAATACTTCACACATGAAAATAAACTAAAAATGAGTAAGTAATTCTCAATCTCATTTACAAATACCAGTCTTAATTTGGTACTTACTGATGTGTAATACAATATCTGGCAATGCGATGGAGTCTATCATCAATCATCTATCAATGAATGGCGGCATTCTCGTATTAACGACTTAGGGGTTATACCATAATCTCTACCTGTCGGACAACCGTGTCCATGCCCTGCATCATGGTGAGGAGATTCAGGATAAGGGAGAGACCCTGCAGGAAACCCTTCCTCAGGGCATCGGTCCAGATCTCCGGCTTGACGCTCAGCAGGTATTTGAGGTCGTAGAGGATGAACTGGGCGCGTTTGAAGGTCATATTGGACGTGTTGCGCTCGAATTCCAGCTTTCCTGCAAAGTTTGAGTTGTGATAAGTAATTATTATCTTTCCATCAAGAAGGAAATTATTCAGGCACATGTCACCTGCACAAGGCTAAGGACTCACGGAGAGATTTTTACCCGCGCCCGCCGCGGTTGGGGGCCGCAGCCTTTGTAGATATTTATGTAAAAAATTAAAGCACATTTCACGACGCGTTTTACGCCCGCGGCGTATGCGATTGTTTGCGGGTCCCGCTACACCGGCGGTCATCTCGTACCGGAGGGCGCGGGCGCGGTCCTGCAGCCGCGGCGGGTTGCACCCGCGCGCTCTGCGATCGGTTGGCGGGCGAGTTAGTGGAACTCAACTGATCGTTTAACTGCCCGTCTTGCAACCGCCCGTCTTGCGATAATCAACCGCCAAGATTGCGGGCGATAACCGCAACCGCGACGGCTGCGTCACCGCAAAAAAGTCCGGTCTCGTGAGTTTTGAAAACAAAACTCCATTCCGCCACCGCAGCGGGCGCGGGTAAAAATCGCTCCGTGAGTCCTTAGCCTTTGTTTCGAAGATATGTTTTTATGTATACACGCAGTCCGGAAAATCGCAGTACAAGCGGGAAACTGGTGAATCTTCATCACATTTGTAGTCGATTTTTGGTATAACTTATTTTGAATTGAGCTTTCTTTTTTCAGTAAATCTAATTCGAAATTTGAATTTTTTTCGAAATTAAAATTTGAACAATGATTCTCTTTTAAGCTGTTTAATGTCTTAATATATCAAAGTGCAGACCCAGAGCCAAAAGTTTTTTTTAACTTGAGTTGCTGAAAAAAAAAGTAAAAAAAAAAAAAAGCTTGGATGGAAAAAAAAGAATAGTGAAATATATTCACCAGTTTTATGCTTGTACTACGAGTTTCCGAACACCATGTATAACTGAAAATGTTAAGGTTCCCACGTAAGAATGTTCATGCTTAACCTTTTCTATGCGTCATAAATTTGTATCACTTCGTTCACACGCGGGGCTATTTATCATCAATCTAATTTATGACTTTAAACAATAATCAAGCATGGATTTTAAAATTTGTTTTAAAAAATACGTCGCTTATGTCTTGAATTATCTTTTCAAGTATAAATAAAAAATCCGAACATCAATGGGACTTGATAAAAATTATATATTCGTAATCTGATACGGTATACCCGGGCGGCCATGTTAATATTTCAAAGATAACGATACACATGCTTATAAACATACCAGAGTAGAGCTCTTCAACTGTGGTGCGATGTAAGTGGTTGATTTATGGGTGCGATGTCGCGTTTGACTGGATACATGAAATATTGACACACTTAAAAAGGTTCATATAATAAAAAATAACTACACTTAAATTTACAAAAATAATGAAATAATTTTTCTGTTATTATGTCACCGTAAATATGTATCACTTAATATATTTTTTTATCGTGATAAATTTTGAAACAGTTCTCAACGCATAACGGCACATTGCACTCTAAGCACATAAATTTAGTAAGTTTTCTGACTTTGGGCTTCAGTGTTGAAGTGGCACAGACACGACACCTTCGACGAGGGTTTGTGTTTTTTGCTGAAGGGGAAACTTTAATGGGCATGTGTTTGGAAACAATTTTCGATGATAAACGCATCGGGTAATCTCTTGATGTTGTGGGACGTAAAATACTCGGCAAAGTTTTGTGATATTTCTCTAGTAATTGCTCAATCACAGCCATTTGGAAATCAGCCAAACTGACTTTTTTTGATGTTACAGTTTGGTATATTATGTGAGCATTTAATAAATACAAATCAATTATATGAAATGCAACTTTCCTGTACCATTTGAGTGACTTCCTCATACAACTTAAGTTGCTTAGCATCATATCAGCTTTGTCTACTAGACCCATGTTCTTGTTATAGTCTAGAACACATTGTGGTTTTAAAATGGGCTCTCCTGTCGATCTATTTATTTTTCCCGATGGTCCAACAGAACCATCGTGAAGAGTGGTCAGCATGTGGATTTCACGCCTATCGTGCCATTTCAAAGCTAACAACGGTGATTGGTGCTTTGATTGGATTTCCCCTTTCTTCAATTTAACAAAAGGTGCCATGCCTTTCCTGTTTTTCCGAACAGTGCCACAAGCATTAGTTTTTTTTTCGTGTAAATATTTAAATAAATTTGGACTAGTGTACCAGTTGTCGCACCACAAATTATGACCCTTTCCGAAATAATCTGACAAAAGGGTGGTTACAACGCCTCCCGAAATACCAATACCTTGAGTATCATTTTTTTCTGTATCAGAACCAACATAAATTATAAAATCCAGAATGAAACCCGTCATGACGTCACACATCACAAACATTTTTATTCCAAATCGGTGACGTTTAGATGGAATGTATTGCTTGAATAATAGACGGCCTTTGAAAACGATGATGCTTTCGTCAATACATAGATTTTCATAGGGCATCATAGTTGATTTAAAAATCTTTCGTGTGTGGTCAACAAGAACACGTATTTTATGCGATCAGTAGGCGTTTGAATATTACTATCACTAAAGTGGAGCATCTGTAATATTATCTGATAACGGTCTCTGGGCATTGTCTTTCAAAATATTGGTGAAAAGATTATGGGGTTCGTACTCCAATGTTCCTCAATAGTTAAGTGTTTGTTCCTAGTCATGGCAAATGTTAACGCAATAAAAATGTACATTTCTGAGACTGTTGTATTAACCTATTTTTTAACTCTCGATTTTGCTAATTTTATATTGATAAAATTGATTTGTTTCATCAACAATTTTTGTAATAATTTCTGTATTAAAAAAATGTTCAAAAAACATAAGTTCGGGCGTGTCTTCAGTTAACCTGGTATCTGGATTGATACCTGATGCGAAATCGTCGAATTCATAAATAATGGGTACGAAAGGGCCGGCAGTCCACAGATTTTCAACCACTTCTTCTACTTCTTCTCCTTCTTCAATGTTCATTTCGGGTTCAGAATCATGGCTTTCATGTATTTCAGCAGCTTCGCAATTATTATCGACGTCACTGTCACTAATTTCAAAATCTGAATCTATTTCTAAAGTAGCACCAAATATTTCTTCGTCATTAAGACCACGACCCGACATTTTGTATTTTGGCAATAAAAATACTTTCAAAAATTGATAAAAAGTCAAACTTGTACAACTTTACACTTGATTTTTCACTAAAAAAAAGTTTTAACCACGTATCTTTATTTGAAAATAATCTAACACTGACGAAATTTAATATTTCTTCAATAGTTTGAATGAATGTATGTAACTGAACTTATTTTAAAATATGATAAATCAGATGAATGTACACTGTAATTAAAATAGTTCATATCCACGAAACAGCAAACAATAATTCGATAAAACAATGTAATCTAGACGGCGAGCGTCTCTGTTTGAGAATCTTATAAAATGCGCCTGCGCAATAACGTGTGTAAAGACGCGGGAAGAATTCAAACTGATTTTTTCGCTCTGAGTTGGAAGATCCCTTCAAATCTTTGTATCGATGATTAGGATACGTATTATGGATAAATATCGTAAGATGTCAGTAGTGTAAAGATGTGAGATTTTTTAGGAGTATAAGTTTTACCGTGCTCAAGCATGTTTCATACCCATAACGCCGAAGAAACTTTGCGTCGCACAGATTTGCCTCCCGCGTACAGGGCATGTACAGTGCGTCGCAGGCGTACGTCTCCCGCAGGGATAGGGTTAAAAACTTCTGTTTTTTTGGTCCTTTGAAGACTGATACTAAAAGATATGAAGTTTTTTTTCACTATCCCCTGGAAAACTTTATAATAGTATAGAGAAGAAAAGAATACAATATTAGTGCACGGTTAATTCTACTGAATATTTGTTTATGTAGGCAGTTGTCAAAAGTAGTCCATTTTCTTTTCTTTACTATAATTTTTTTTTGTTTTCAATAAAAAGATAGTAATGTGAATAATTTAATTACCCTGGGTATTGCATTTCCTCGTACATTCCGAGAGGAAGGTATTCAAAAGGATGAAGAGGGCGTCCTCGTTGGCGATGAGGTGATGTGCCAGA
Source organism: Hesperophylax magnus (assembly GCA_026573805.1). NCBI lineage: Eukaryota > Metazoa > Arthropoda > Insecta > Trichoptera > Limnephilidae > Hesperophylax > Hesperophylax magnus. The sequence continues at coordinate 1,306,430 of JAIUSX010000016.1, forward strand.
GTGGGCGCCGTGTAGATCTGCACCGACAGTGATGACACGGAGATCGCGTGGTCGTGGTCATCACCAATGAAATCCTTCATCACAGATCCTGAAAACAATGATAAGGATCAAGAAATGCCAATTCGACTACAGTGCCAATCTCCAGCGCAAATTTTCTCCAACATCGAAGACCGGTGCCTGCACGGTTTCGGGATTTCATAAGCTCCCTATTATAGGGTGGTTTATGTCATTTAGGACTGTGAGGTTAGTTGGGAGGACCTCGATCCAACTGACGACGGAATGAGGTAAAACTTGCGGTAGCAATCAGACGCGGCCCGTGACTGTAATTACCAGCAGTGCATTTCACTTTTAAAATGTTCCTAGTCTGTAATTTAGGTGGAGCAAATTAATGAATGGGAACACCTACTGCAATTCATTCTATCTTCTAAGTTATATTTGTAAAACAACTGATTAAATAATACAAAATTATCTTGAAAATAAAGGACACTCAATTCATCATTATAAATATAGCGAAACCGTTTGATTTTACCGCGAACGAGTTCCAATGTGTGAATGTTGTTGCGTTAATATTGAACATTAGTATTTCTAAGCGAATCCATTCCAAACGCATTGGATTACGCATGATCAAAGTGATGCAAAATTCACTCGCCGTCAAAGCACTTCGATAATGCACGGATGGGTTATGTATCTGCACTGCTCTAACACGTAATTTGACGTTAAGAGTGTAATCTGTCTCGCTCATGTCACCGTTTCGGCTACTTCGGGCTGTCTCTATACCGCCCGATGCTGTTTTAGTAGTATGGTAAAAGTTGGTTCTGTGCATATCGGGGTATGCACGACCGCTTGCTCTTGCGCGGGATTTTTTTACTAGAAGATAGCTCAAATAATGACCTGACTTGAATTACGAATTTCTTACATCGATCACTGGGGCACAGATGTCGTTGTAATTTGTTATGTGGAGATTGAAGACAAGCAGTGCAATGCACAAATGCACGTACCAAGGAACCGCCTCTGGTAGCAATGCGAATGAGTAATTCCTCTTTATCTATAAAGGACATCTCACCATAGTTCTTAGTGAACACGGTTGCCAGGGCCTTCTTGGTGTCGTAGTCCATGAGCATGCCGCGTATGAGTAAGCGGTGCCAAGCGGTGCGCGCCGCCTTCCACAGCTGGCAGTCGCGCAGTAGCACGCCCTCGGCTACTGGCGCCTCGGGCGGGCGCGGGGCTAGCGCCGCAGAGCTTAGCACGCGGCGGAAACCCTCAGCGTGGGAGACAAACGACTGCATCCTGGAAAAAAAAAATCATAATCGTGAATGAAGGGATTTTTCAAGTAACACCCTGGGATGTAGTGCATGATTATGATGACACAGGAGGCTTGAAGGTGTCCTCAACTTTCCTTCAATTTCACCTCATATATTCTACATACACTTTCTCCCTTCATTTGCCCCAGTTGTCCAATGTAAGCGTCCCTTTCTCGATTAAGCTTTTTTTATCCTTCAAATCTTTTCAGATCTTATCTCCCAAGCATTCAGTTTACTTTCATCCTTCCTCTGCCGGTTCTATGCCTCACTGCCATACATACAGGATTGGTATCAGCACTCCATTGTGGACTGTCATTAGATTTATGTAAAACTAGCTAAAGCCCCCAGTGTTGTTATCTAAATCAGACAGTGCTTTCTCTTTTTTTGAAGGTTAAGTGTGCAAAATTTCATCAATCTCAGAATATAACTGAAGGGGTGACTTGATTGAGACTTTGAAAAGTTTATCTGGACATTATAGTTGCCCTGGCATCCTCAAATCTTCTCCACCAACAAAAAATTTAATTTCCGTGGACACAAATTAATAAAATACTTTTTGCATCCAATCCAAGGAAACTCTTACTAACATAAAGTAGTAGATGCATGGAACAATCTTCCGCAACGTGTCATCAATTCTACTAACATAAAGTAGTGGATGCATGGAACAAACTTCCACAACGTGTCATCAATTCTACTAACATAAAGTAGTGGATGCATGGAACAAACTTCCACAACGTGTCATCAATTCTACTAACATAATGTAGTGGATGCATGGAACAAACTTCCACAACGTGTCATCAATTTTACTAACATAAAGTAGTGGATGCATGGAACAAACTTCCACAACGTGTCATCCATTCTACTAACATAGAGTAGTGGATGCATGGAACTAACTCCTACAACATGTCATCCATTCTACTAATATAAACCTATTTAAAGCTCCATTGGATTCTTATTTGGAGAGAAGAAAGGATTAATTTATTTTGAATTTAAAACAACTCAATTACTGTTAATTTATTGTAAAATCAGATATGAGCGCATCAGCAGAATGCTACCTGCTTATTGAATAATAATTATAAAAAAAAAACCTGTTGATTAGTATAAAAATTAAACAAGAACGGCCGTCCGCCTGCCACAGACACTCTCCTTTACATAACTAGAAGATTCACTAAAGAGAAAATGGATAAACATACCACTGCAGCAACTTCATGGCAAATATTTGATGCGCCACAACGTGTGTATGGACCACCAGCACCTTCAAACTGCGGTTGTTTTGTCTGGAAGTGAACCTGAAAGAAAGAAAAAATATCATTAGGCGATAATTAAATATTCTGAGCTTGAAATTATGTGGGTTCGAAAACTGTGATGGGTTGGCCAAGTGTAAAGATTGCCATGGCCATGTGGAAAGATTGCCATGGCGAAGTGAAAAGATTACCACGGCCATGTGGAAAGATTGCCATGGCCATGTGGAAAGATTGCTATGGCCAAGGGAAAGATTACCACGCCCACGTGGAAAGATTGCCATGGCCATGTGGAAAGATTGCCATTTGTGGAAAGATTGCCAGATGACGATGGGACACTAAATAATATGACTGTGTGGATGTGTCAGTGGAAACAATAGAGAGGAAGAAGTAGACTAATTACTTGGAAGAAGATTGGAGCAGAATGGTAAGAACTGAGAACTGTAGTATAAAGAATTTAGAGGATGAACAAGGTGTCAGGAGAATATATGACGCAAATGCGAACGGTGAAGAAGTCGGTGACTCCCGAGGAATACATGAATCCAATACTTTAGTCAGAATAACAGAAGAGTAAGTATGAAAGGATGCATGAATGTGAATGAAGCATTGTGTGCCAAGACAGAATTGTGTGAAGGACTCTCCTTTCTATCTACCCCTCCTAGTTGGTGTGATGGGTTTTTGCAGCACAAAGGATAAAAAATATCTAATAACTTAGTTACAGCAGAACTCCACGGGACATCTAAAATGAAAGTTCGACATAACAAAAAAGACACTGAAAATCGAGTTCCTTGGCCGCCCCTTCAAATTCGGGTAGTTTCTTTGGAGTAAATTCGTAAAAATACGAATTATTCCCGTGTGTGTCGAATTTTCGCAGGCGATTTAGGTCGCGGCCGGCCCTTCAAGTCAGTTATACAAAGTAAATTTAAAAAAATATTTTATATTTCCGCATGAATCGAAATTTTGGGGCCGATTCCCGCTGCGCCAACTCTTTAAACTCAGATATTCAAAGGAAATTTAGTAAAAATACGATATATTTACATGTAAATCGAAATTTTGCGTCTGATTTCTGTCGCGGCTGATCCTTTTAATTTCAGATTTTAGGTGTAAATTCGTAAAACTACAACATATTTCTACATAAAACGAATTTTCTCGGCCCTTCAAACTCGGATATTCAAAATAAATTCGAAAAAATATGACATTCCAGTGTAAATCAATTCAGATTTACAAAATATGTCAAAATACATTTTTCGGAATTTTACCGCCACGGCTGTCTTTCAGATTCAGATTTACGAAATTTTATTTTATTTTTGAAAAAATCCAATTGTTTCGAATTACACAAACAAATTTTTGTGCACGGACAAAAATAAATTACAAATTAAAGAATTTCGAATTAAAAAACGATTTGAAGAATTGAGAAAGAATTTTTTGTTTTATGGGAATAATTTTTTTTTCGAAAATTTCGAATAACGTATTTTTTCTAATTAATGGGGTTCTACTGTAGTTACAAAGCTACATTCAACTAAAGAGGATGAATTGATTATCTCATTTTATTAAATATAAACCCGACTAAGGAGCAATAATTTCCCTCAGGGCCTATGTCATCTTTTGGGAGGCTGCGTGGAGGGTCTTTTTTAAAGAAAGGAAGGAGAGGAAGTTCTAAGGTTAAAGGTATGAGGTTTGGGTAGAAATTTAGGAATCAGTTTCCAGGAGTGAAGGAGTTATGAATATATCCCTTCAACTGCAGCGCAAGGCAATGGGTCGATAGACCAGTTGGAGAGGTCAAAGGGTCTCCCGAAACCAGCCTCTACTGATCTGGCATGCCATGCAGCTGGTGGGCAGGAGCATCCCGAACACACCAGATGCACCCCTGCTAATCACCAAACGTAGCGAACCACTTGGGGTGACCTATGGCAGAGGTGTCGGTTATCCAATAAACGGTTCGCGGGTACCCAAACCCGCCTTTCAAATTTAAAATAATGTTTACGCACTTTTCAATCTCCATCTTGAGCTCGTTGCATATCTGGAATGCCGAACACTTGACGACAGCCCTTCCCTCTCGATCTATGTTTGTAACGTACTCTATAGCGTCTCGCTGGGAGCATTTTATGACACGAGTCAAAGTTGTGATGACCTGAAAAATAAAACAAACACAATAAATTAATAACATTGACTAACAATAGATTTATGAAGCTTAATATTAGAATGTGGAGAGTTGAGTCTGATTCACATTACAGGCTACATTTCGATATAAGGTGGAAGCTGAACCAATTTGTTGACTATCTTTGAGTGTCGATGCTAAATATTTGTATTTTATTTTTATTGTGAAAAACAGTTTACATATATATAACCAATTACATTTCACAATTTGTAGTTAATAGCTTAATTATTGAATTATAATTATATAAACAAGACTCTACAACATTCTTCCAGACAGCATAAAACAATGTGATTCACAAAAAAATTTCAAAGATAATGTAAAAATTTGGATCAAAAATAAGAATAGGGCCTTTACCGGTGCTTTCACCCAAATTCGCAGTTATTAAAGTCACCACAGTACCACCACATTATTGAGCGAATACTTCTTAACCTTTTGAACTCGTTAATTTGCTCTGTTTTATCTATACTCGTACGCGGTACATATTTTCAAATACCTATGCACGCAATTAAATGTCAAATTATAGCATTCTGGCATGATTTATTGGACTATATAGACAGAACAGATTATTGTCCACAATATGAAAACAAATCCTCGTGTGTCAACACTCTTAGATGTTTATAAAAACAAAAACATAAAATTTCATACAAAGACGTACCGTATCTTTTGAATGTGGTCCCGCCATTCACTCGACGTGTGTGTACTGTTATGAAATATTATTTCATAAACTCAAGTAGGCTCAGGTAGGCTAATTTCGAAAGGGTAATAAATTAATTATGATTCTTGACAGGCAACACAGAGATGAGCGGTCAGGAGAAAGGGGGGGGCCGTTTGCTGACTCTTGTTATAGATCCGGCGGGACCCCGGTTCGGTAACGACAGTCGCAAAAAATTATTAATTTAAAAACCGGATTACGGAATGTAATACAGTCAATCGTGAATCGATAGATTTTTACCCTGATGGGTTTGTTATTTTAAATATCCAACATGATATTGGAGTTATTGAGAAAGTGCGTGATTCACATCTTAAAACCATAACGGCGACATTTTGATCAGCATGTCGGTAGATTGAAATCGACAATTAATCGGAGCCATCTCTGGGTTGACCGTGGTCGCGGATATAAATTCATCATCCTGGGCCTTGTACAGGCATGTTATTAATATTCTGGGCCGAGCCTTAGTTAATCTCGCCGAGCAAATCTTTGGGCGGATGTCGATTGGTGCCTAACACATGAGAGGGCCAGCGCGCAGCAGGAGAATATTCCGGAGGAGGGATGAGAGGCATCCGACTTGCCTCGGATCGCACCGATGCATTCTTCACCGTCATGGATTTCCCATCTTCAAGAATACCTAGCCAAGTTTAGATAGTCAGAGTAGCTCATAACACGGTCGATCTCGGGTGAGTGTCTTAATTAAAATATTGGTATGATCAGACATTTAAATATATAATCAGTTTGCAATTTATACAATTAAACTGTTTTATTTAATCATCACATCACCCTGTGACACAATGGCATGACAGCGGTGCCCACCGCCCGAGAGGTAAGTCTTTCATGTTCCGAAAGGAGCTGGCGACGTGTCGGACAGACATAGCATGATAGAAATATCATGCTTTGGCGCTCTATTCATTAGAAAAGTTTGTCCGACGTGTCATTAACTATAAACCAACATAATAGTACTTACGTGATAGACACAAGTGGGACACCATGATCACTTATCATTTTTAGTTATGAAAAGTTGTGAATGACATACTAGTACTAACGCCATCCGTTGACAAAAATGTAAACTAAAGAACTAAAAGGCGCACTTGATTATTGATCTTTTTTTATGAAATACAATATTATTTTTGAGAAATTCTTGTAGAAGTCAGCATCGTGATAGTTTTACGAATGTCCAAGTGAGCAAGAAATACATTTATGACGAAAGAGCGCTGGAATATCGGCCGTCAAAGTTTCCGTATCAACTGTTGATACAGCCGCGTGTGAGTATAGACTTTTTGCCATAACAACAGTTGATACGGCCGCGTGCAAACAGTTAATAGAAGTATAGGTATGTTCAATGGTATTAGGAACTAACACGAAAAATTCTACCTTAACACAGGCTAGCATAGTGAGGCGGTATTTGAGAAACCACAACTGTACTTTTATTTTCTTTTTACCTTCACAATATTATGTTTGTATTAATAGTTCTTCATTTTTGTCAATTTTATAACCTTAAATATAAAAGTTACAAATCAATGTACACCATAATATGTATGTATAGTTGTAATGTGTAAACTTTCCTAAATAAAGATATTATTATTATTAATTATATAATATAATAGGTACATTAATAACGACAGGTGCTAAAGAATACTATTATTTAGCTCTTGAAATGATTGTAATTCGATTGAAAAATGTCAGTTTCAGAATTAATTAGAATGGATTAAGTAGAATTAATTAATTAAGGAGAATGCTGCGAACCAGAGTGAAGTAGAGCATTTTTATGACTTCTGTATTGGAAAAAGATTTTGCGTTGCATATTACAAAGCCTAGCATTCGCATTGCAGAGTTGCACACCGAATCGATATGAGACCTTGTTATTGTGAGGGAATATTTTGACATTTCGAACATTTTTATTTAAAAAATTATATTTTAGGCTAATGAATGGAGTAGGATCCGAATGAGTATTATATTGTCTATAGTCGTTCCTTTTTTGAGTTTCCTCTATTCTCGTCGATGGTGTGTGATGTAGAAGAATCGCACGCATCTATGGTTAAATAGCAGACCAACTTGTTTCATAGAAAAAGCATGGAGTTATCAATCTAGTGAGTGGTGTATTTGTAATAAACGGTAATAATAAATTACTTACTATTACCATATCTTCGGATCTACCGGATCTGCCCTGATGATGGACACTGCAACGATGTCCGAAACGTCGGCTAAAGAAGGAGTTAGCGCAACACGGCATAACACCCCAAAAACAAACAACAAAAATAAATTACCTGTTCAAATGTGTGTGTCTCATCATTGTACAGAACTGTGCAATAGCTATCGGGCTGTTCCAGTATTTGTAGGTTGTCTTGTTCATTATCCTTTAATCTGAAAAAGAAATCATCACTTTACTTCAATTTGACACATAATTATTTTTGATTTAGTATCTTCAATAAAGAAAAATTAACTCTACAGTTGAGTCTAAGTTAAGTATTATTAAAAGAAAATATAGGCTGGGCCTACCATGGACTGGGGCCGCCAAAGTAGCGCAGTAGACAGGGAAGCCTGGGGGCACCTTAGAAGAAAAGAATACAGAGGAGGGTCTACTAACCTGAGATCGTTGGGCAGTCCAGGAGAGTGGTCCAGAGTTAGAAGTTGGTAACAGTAGCCGAGGACTGCGGAAAAGGTCTCCCTTGTTCTGGAGCTCATGTCATCTGGGAGTCCAGCCGGAGCTTCTTGGGGAAGTGTTCCAACCTTCGAAAATACAACACATTAGTCAAAAATATCAGATAATTGTGTTCTCTAGGAAATCCGATATTGATATTGTTGCAAATATCAGCGTCCAATAGTGATATTCTTGTAAATTTTGGTTTCCAATATTGACACGGTGGCAAATTTCATTGTCCAAATTTGTTGCAAAATTTCAGTATCCAATATGAAAATTGCTACAAATTGAATTCCGTAAGTCTAAACTTACGTGTATGATATATAGTACAGTTACCAATATTGACATTGTTTCAAAATTCAGCAGTATATACTGATATTGTTAAAATTCAGTGTCCAAATACTGATATTTTTTAAAAGTACGATATCCAATATTGATGCAAATTTCAGTATCCAATATTGACATTGTTGCAAACTTCACTATCCAATGTAGACATTGTCGGAAATAGTATAAAATAGTATGTAAGTGTAAAGAACACCTACCAAATCATCACAATTTGATTAGGCGTGCGTGCAATAAGCTCACCACGTGCAGGTCGCAATAAGGCTTACTCTTCCATGCCTCCACATCGCCGCAGTCGCAGCAGCCGCCCCCGCTGGACGTTCCCATTTTGTACTTGTGGTTGCGATGGGCAGACCGCTTGAAGCAGTCCACGCACAGCACGCACGTGTTGTCCATGCCTGGAAAACAAAAAATAATAATGAATAATTTGATACATTTTTTAAATGCTTCTTGCGCTAAACAAAATTCACTATTGATCAACTTGTTTTAGACTTAGTTGTTTTGCAAGACTCTGCAAGGATAATGGCGGGGCTTTAGACTGAAAAACATATATTTTTTTATTCTGCAATTTGGAAGGAGGGAATCGGTATCGCCGCTCTGGGAATCATTCATTGGATAAGCGACACCTCTGCCGTAGGATACCCAAGTGGTTCGCTACGTATGGTGATTTTAGCAGGGGTTAATGGGTTGAGATTTGTCCAGGTCTAGGCAGCGAATGCGTCTGCCCACCAGCAGTGTGGTAGGCCGGATCGAAAGAGGCCGTTTGAGGGAGACCCTTTGACCTCTCCAGCCGGAATCCCTTGACCGACTGAGCTTCGCACCACAGTGGAAGGGATGAATTTATAAGTTCCTCACTCCTGGACACACTAACCCTCAGATTTCTACCAACCCCTCAAATCTTCTTCCTTCCCAGAAATTCCTTTCCCTTCTTTGGCCATGAGGGAGATTGTCTTCCTGGTTGCAGTTAATGTAAAAAAAAAATTGGGCTACTGGCATCCAGCCTTGGACATAGCCTGATCAAATTTCTCGATTCTAGCAGTACAATTTAATATTGGCACTACACTCTTGAGACTCCGAGACAACTTCAGGGGTTGGAGCGCAACTGTTCGACAAGAGTATACTTGCAGAAGTGCTCCTGGTCGAACTTTATGATGAAGACTTACCGCACTCTCGGCAGCTGTAGGCGGGCTCGCCCATCTTGAAGACGCGCCCACACACAGATGGGGGTCGGTCCAGCTGGGCCAGCCTCTGCAGCGCCTCGCGCGGCTCCTCCCCGCAGATGAACAGCTCCAGGGGCTTTAGCAGCAGGGAGGCGGCGTGCTCCTCGTCAAACGCCCATTCTGGAATGGTCGCAATTGTTATAATTTTGTTATCTTTACAAAATAAGTACACTTATGAATATAAAAATATAGCTGAAGTGTTTGTAGTAACAACTGAAATTATAATGGTACTAATTCCCCTCGTTATATCCCTCCGACTTTATCGCTGGCTCAACGGACACATTTGCAATCCTGATGTTCTGGAGCGTATTACGTATTATGTCCCCAATAACTTCACCAGAGCTAGGCAGCGCAGGCTTTTTATTTTTTCCAAGAGGGAGGACCAACCTATCCATGCTCATGCCTATGGGGAGAACGGCTATGCTTTTAAACCAACTTCCTACAAAGATAGACATGTTTCAGTCAAACCTCAATGAATTCAAGATTAGAATAAGTATTTTTTTCAACACAATGATACATCGCAACTGATTTAATAAATGCATATAATAGATGAATGTACTCATAGGTATATGATTAATTGCAGATTTTAGTGGAATTAATAATGTTTTCCACAAATAAATCATTAAAAAAGTGGGAATATAGTAAAGTAATAGACTAGGTTAATAGGAGTTTATTAATTTCAACTCATTGAAAAAAAATTCTAATAAAATTTTAAAAAGACAAAAATAGCTTTCCCTGAAAAATTTATTTACAGCGAAAGCATTTTGACAAAAAAAATTCAAGCTTTTACTTAAATTAATGATATGTAATTACAAGTTTGAGAACCATTCATAAGGAGAGATCACCATTTAAGAGAAGTTGAATGAATAATTAAATTGGGCCACGAATCAAACAGCTGACAGTGTAATTATAAAATCTTTGGTTGGAGAGCCTCTGATACTATTGGCCGCCGAATATCTGGAGTCTGTGCCAAGAATCGAGATTTCAATGCCAAAGGTTGGCATTCAGACGTCTGTCATCCAATAATGGGGCCAATTGTGTAAAGCCGATATCTGATAAATGGCATCAACTATTAAATGAAGAGTGTTAAAACGTGATATTATGTAAGCTCTTAATTATTACCCGAGCCAATTTTTTATTTCACTTTTTTTAAGGCGATGTACTACATCGTGTAATATTTTAAATTGAGCCGCTATCAATAATAACCCTTACGTAGATGGCGATAAGGTTTAAATTCCCGCTTAACACCATCCGCCTGTTTTGATTTATGCAAAAAAAAAACATGGCCAAAAAGTGCCTTTTATTTTATTTTGTGGATGTTCAGGCATAAATATTTAATTTTTTTTCGATCATTTTATAAATAACATAATTTGCCACATTATACAATAAAATCATAACCGAAATTGGTTTCGTAAGTAGGAGATTTTGAACTTTAAAGCAGTTTTCATAGGCCTTATACATTATTTTTTTCTGGGCTTGTAAAAAGACTTATCTAAAAAAATACTCGATTATTTCAAAGGCCAAGATGTATTCTACTCGCAGTATTTAATTAAAGCATCTGAAACATTTGTAGGCGGCCAAATTTTCAAACCAAAAACACATGATTTTGCATTACTACGTATGGCATCGCCTTAGGACAGATAAAAAAACACGTGGGAACATTGGTTTCTAAAATGTGCGCTTAGTTCTTACAACTACACAACCTATTTTGATAGAGCTTTCACTACCACTTAGAGAATTCTTCTCGGAAGGTTTATATATATATTACAGGCGTATTATGTTTATAGAAAGTAGAGAAAAGTCAATGTTTTGTAATTGAGTCGTAAAAAAAATATTTTCAGGCGCTTTCATTGCTAACGCTGTCTAAACCTCATGAGATACATAAAAATAATGTACTACGGAAATGAATATGTTAAAAAGGCCTACAGAAAACTCGGCGATGGTATATGTCTATCTTCTAAAGATAACCCCGGCAACGCCAGGTACACATAAGCTATATATAAAAAAATTCAGCATGCGTATGTTGAAAAACGCAAAACTCGAAAAATAGTTGACCAATATCGCTGAAAATTTGTTGTTATTAGTGCCACGAGTGTTTAGAGAGTAGTTTGAATGGTAGAAGTTGGGTACGCCCGAGGTATACTTAAAGCAATTTCTCTGCATCGGAATGGGATACGGAGCTGAATTAAAATCAATGTACTGTAGTTTTTTAATAGTAACATTGTGGTATACAGTAGTGAATGGTGGAAGAAGTCAGAGACACCTAAGAAAGACATTAGCAAAATGTTGCGGGGTCCACTTGTAGATAATAAAGCAAATAGCAGTCAAACGCTTTTATAAGGTTTTCCAAGGGACCGGAAAAATAAAAATTCGTACGTAAGAAAATCTTATTTATATGTGGTAAAAATTATTAGACGATTTTATAATTTCGGTCTTCAAGAGAAAAAGGCCCAGTTGTTTGGCAGAAATTCAAATGTAACATTGTCATCAAATGGCCATTTAGCGCCATTTTGTTTTTTTGGCATTTGAAAGGTCCCAGTTAAACGCTGATTCTAAGTGCGTTTCAGCTTTCCATCAAACTGTAATAAGCTGACAAGCTTAACAAAATGATAGTTGTCCTCTTCCGTTGATCACATTTTGTTCAAAAGCTGAAACAGACTCCGCATTTAACGGAAACATTTCAAACTGTCAAAAAACGAAATGGCGCTGAGTGGCCATTTGATGACTTTGTCACACGTGAATTTCTGGGAAACAAATGGGTATAAAACTTCTTATGTGGGAATCTTTCCTTGTATGGGTTTCACCGTATAATATATTTATGCTGATCACGCTGATCTGGACAGTACAGAGCGGCGCAGCGTTGGAAGCTTGGGTTTGAGTTGCGTGTGATTGTGTTTCTAAGTGAAGTGTGTTTCTAAAGCATCTATTTCCATAGAAGATATATGGATTGTAATTAGTCCAGATATCTTAATGCGTTGCTTACGTAGCGGTAGCGTACCGACCCAGTGCGTTTCTACCTTAATGGTTCATGGCCTATCTCCCTTATTTCTATTTTATAGTTCCATACAACAAAATCCACATTTGCATATTGTAGCACTGCAGAGGTTGATCTCGAAATAGATTTGACTCATAATCAAAGGCTTAGACTATTGAATGCACTATGGATATATCACAGTGCACTGTGTATTATAAAACTAAGCCGATAAAAACATTGAAAAGGTTATTTCAAAATATTATACATTTATACACGCAGGCAACAAGTTATTATGTTAACGGACTGCAGTAATTCAATTGATTTTATACCTTTTACATTAGAAATAATGATTCATTCGTACAGTTAGTTATTGTTTCGTTAAAGTGTGAAATGAACATTCTGGAAACATAAAGTAACAGAATTTAACGAAGCAAAAATAACAAATGAAATTTATTAAAAAATCAAACCATAATTTTTTTTTTTTACCTTCTCGCTATATATATATATATTGACTGAGGATTGAAACTTTCTCCTTAGAGATTGTATTTTGTATAATAAGAGCAAATTTTTATGATTTTCAATATCAGAAAAAGTGTGTGTGTGTGTACATGAGAGCCACCAAAAGTTGATAGAATGCATTGTCATCGACAACGAGTCTATCTGCCGAGTTTCACCTCGATTGGGTGTCAGGAAGCAGGTTGATATCAACTTCCAAGGTTTGAATTCATTCATTACGTATTTAAAAATGGTTTAACAAAAGAACTGGTAATTATTTCAAAAACCTTCAAGACCAAATACATAATAAATTTGAATAATTTCTACTGGAATTTTCATTGCCATTCCGATGTATTTTTGGGTCACTATGCCATGTCCTTCTATTGTCTCTTTTTTAATAGGGCAATAATAATTTTTCACAATGTTAAAAGATTCATAAAACTTTTTTATTGTGTATCATTTTAGCTTGTACCTGCAAAAATTGTAGGAATTTTTTTATCCCATGATAGAATCAAATTAAAGATATTCTTAAATTCAATATAAAGTTACAATAAAAAATTAAATCTGACCTAATATCAAGTATGTATGGATCGACTTGTTTTGACTGTCAAGTGCGCAAAATTTTATCAGCCCCAGAATAAAACCAAATATTTGTATTAAAATCGAATCCACGCCGCTCGCCACGGGACACAGGCACTCTCCTTTATATAAATATATTTTAATAATTTTCATCATGAGCTACAGAGCATAAAAACAAATATTTTTCAAATCTAATAAGAAATAAAGGTGTTAATATTTTGAGCTCAAGATGGGTAGTGAAGTTTGTTGACTATACTATATAATTGATTTGTAAATAGGTAAACCAGAGTTGTAGATACTAATAGTATCGCCCTGGTGAAGGACCGCCATTCAGGATCGTAACGTTGCTTGAAATGGTTTTAGCCGTGTTTTGCCGACCTAAATATGAATAGCCAGATACTTCCCCACCTTCGTTTTGACCTTCGTACCCCAATTGGCGATGTCATAGTCCCACTGGCTTCGGGCAGTGAGGAGCAATTGGAACTCAGTAATTACATTAAAAAAAATGGCATTTGACATGTTTTGTGACCAGATCTGAATAGACAGGTATTCCCAACCTTCCTCATCGTCTTCCCCTCCCTTCAGCCACACAACACACCCCAATTTACTCCGGGCAGTTGGGACTCTTGCACCGTAATTCACATTCAACAAAAAAGCTAAAATAAACATATGAGTAATCACTTTTTAGGTTTGTGAAGTGCATTTTGGAGAGGAGGACATTATTAAAGCCAGTGTGCTCGCGAATATACAAACTGGAGAACAGTGTATAATGAACTACAAGAGGGTGAAGCTTGCTCCAGGAGTGGTGCCTTCAATTCTGCCAAATTCTGATGCATTAGAAGCTGGATTTGGAAAGTACAGATAGTTAAGGCGAAATAGGTAGACTTGACCTGAAATTTGGCATTTTTGAGGCCACTTTTAGACGTATGGACACTTTTCTTGAAAAAAACACAAATTGATTTCGAAAGATCGTTATTTTATCTTGTAAAGTAAGATGTAAAGTTTGAAAAATAATATTATTTTCATATCATAATAAAGTGTTACCGTTGGACGATGCGCAGATTTGTTGCATTTTCAAATGTGAAGTTGTATTATACAACAAATATTTCAAATCATATAATAATACAGTATAAACAATCAATAAATTATCTATCATATGTATGTATAAGAATTTTGTTTTTATTTCAAATAAAATTACTAATAAATAAATCCGAGCACGCGTTTTGTGACGAAAATCCCTCAATTGGACTATTTATTTATGGTCTTACAAATTGGTATAGTTCAGATTTTTTTAGAAAAATAATTTACCAAGACATTATTGAAACATTAGAAATAATTTATGACCAAAAAATATATTCTTAATATATATAATAGTAATTAATTTCGATTCGCGTTTGTTGTTTGTTATTACCCCGGCGCAAGCCGAAATTTTATCATTCCCCGCTGTGACAGGGCGGTGAGCGGACGTCTATTCCACGCCAGTCTACTTGATAACATTTTAAAGAAATTCCTCGCTTAAAAATGAGGAGGAAAATACCCTCGAAAAAAAGTTTTATTAGATAGCACAAATTACGACATCAAAAACGTACGTGGGAGATATATTTTCAGAAAAAATAAAGGTTAGTGATATTTAATTATCCGTGTACATTGTACGTACTTAAATGGTACAGAGTCGTTCGAAAGAATCAGTCAGAATAAGCACATATTTTTTATAACATTTGGCGATAATTTTGTGTTGTTTAATTTCCAGGGAAAAGAATCAACTATGGACAGGAGTTTATGTCTGCAATCGTTTTTTCATGTATAAATGTTAAAACTTATGCCAAAGTACGTGAAACTGTTTGTGATTGGTAGTCAAAAAGTGACACGAACCAAATGAATTTCGATTCGTGATGTGCGATTCAAATCATTTTTTTGTTCATAATTTCTCTTTTATTGTCCAATTCACTATTACATTGGTATAATTCAACATATTTAATATTTTTTGTGTTACTTTTTGTCAGTTTCATAATGTCATATTGTGAATTGACTTTCTTGTTTTAGGAAAAAAAAAGGTTATTTTTGACATACTAACCTATAATGTTTCAATCGAAATTTACTCGTGAATTTAATTACATTTCGAAAATTAGACGAGTCAGGTCGCTCCGTTAATCATGAAAACAAATACATGAAAGCGATACAATTTTATGCAATCACATAACTACATATGCAGGTAGGTACCGTAGAATATAGTTGGAAATAAAACCTAGTTTTAATATATGTATTACTTCAGTTGTAAGGAATAAACCCTCTTTTCAATGTCATACATATCAAATCAAGTAATACTTTAAA
Source organism: Hesperophylax magnus (assembly GCA_026573805.1). Classification (NCBI taxonomy): domain Eukaryota; kingdom Metazoa; phylum Arthropoda; class Insecta; order Trichoptera; family Limnephilidae; genus Hesperophylax; species Hesperophylax magnus. Next base: position 1,322,421 of record JAIUSX010000016.1, read on the forward strand.
GATAAGTATTAGAAATAAAACTTACCGGTAATACCTTTCGGACAAACGAATAAATAAGTAAAACAAAAGATTTTTACTCACCTTTGGAAAACTCGTGTAAAATATTAAAAAAAAAACAAATTAAACAAATATTTGAAATTTTTTTTAAATGTATATTCATATACCTACATATTTTATATCTACCATGTCAACAAACTGCATTTGTATTTATTTATGATTACGCACTCCGACGTATAATTTACAAATATGTAACTACTTATTAGGAAGAAAGCTACAACCAAGAATTTAACAACAATAATTGTTATTTCATCGGAACCATGCTGTAGTTTTCACAGCCGCGCAAGTGGACGGCTTGCAGCGGAATGAATTCGGTATTTCTGTCTCGGTCTAAAAAAACGTCCGATCGCGAAACCGTCTTTTAACGAAATTTGAATTCTCGTCCGCTGGTTAAACCACCTTAATCAGACAAATAGTTGAAGTTTGGAAATTTTTATTTTCCTGAAAAATTATGCCCGGAAAATGGATGAGGAAATTGCGTTAAAGTTTTTGACAATTTCTCATTGGGGATGCTTTCAACGGTTCTTTCAACAATCAAAACCGAACAGGCATTCATGTATCTTACTATCAGATGTGGAGCAACTACACTTTTATAAATGAACTCTGTACTAATCTCTATTTAGTTGTGCTGTACTTATCAATGTTGCATTTTTAGCAAAGGAATGGAATGATTTTTAACTAGGAAATTTTCTCTCATTTAATAACCCGTCAATACAATTTCCCTAGTGTGTAATTACCTATGTTTTTTGTCACTTTTGTCTGTATTTAGTATAATATTATCTCATATTTTGCACTAATTGGCAAGAAATTACATTATTTAATCCATACTCTTCAGCCTTTAGCGGCGGCCATCTTGATTCAGTGTCCTGGCCTTGGGGATCTAGGAGGTATTGGTGTCATACAATCGGTTTATTCAAATTATTTGGATTTTCCTATCTTCATTATTGTGTCTCGCTTCCCAACTGACATGAAATTTTAATGGACTCTAATATACAGATTGCCTATTTAATAAATTTATAAATTACAGTATTAGTACCAGTCTGAAGATGGCCTTAACAGGCTGAAACCGGTTACGGTCAAAAATAAAACATAGTGGAAAATAGTTTTAAAACCTTTTACTATATTATTATAATGGAATTCCACCACGAATTGTCAGTATCAAAAATAGAAATATTAAATTGTAAAAAAATCACAAAATAAAATAAAATTTACTTGCGCAAGCTAGGGTTTGAAAGTGCGACCTCCGGCTTGCTAGTCGAGGGCCTTACCCCTCGTCCAAGGAGGCAGTCGAACGATATAAAAAATGAATAAGATGGAGAGGTTTTCAAAAAAACACGCATTCATGTTATCGAGCTCGGAACGAATTCAATGGGAGCCCTATCAGGGAACCCCTCCAAGCCTTGCATAAATACAGCTAAAACGGGGAGAAGGAAGATCACCAGCAACCTTGCTCCGACTTTCGCCTGTAAACTCCTTCTTTCACTTCTGATCCTCACCTCACCTTGGACCACGGACTATACTACTTCTCTCTGGACCAGACCTGGCTACGTCAAACAGTTCTACTGCGGCAACAGTCACTTGTATACGAGTGTTCTCCCTTTGCGTGTGGTGAAAGCAGCGACATCTTGCCACTCTGTGGATCAGAACCTCCAGCCTTCATTAGAGAACTTGCGTGACTCACCCTGTCTGGCACAGTTTACTGGCTGTTTTCATGAAAAATCACCCCAAGGTGCTGTACAATTTTATTTTTCCCAAGATTTTTTCCTGCCGATTGCTTTTGTAGCAATATTTCCTCTGCATTTGGCTTTCTCTATCCTAGCTTTTGCTATCGTTTTTTGCTTCAAAAATCCAGTTATCAACTGTTTTGTCCAGAAAATTTATAAAATAAATAAATGAATGCAGACTTCATTTTTTTTACGTTACAAATCTTGGGGATTGATTTGGCATGTTTCCCAGCTGTAGAAATGTGATTCCTGAGGTATATGTGTGGTAAAACTATGTATGATCGTATTACAACTTGGAGACGGAGAAATAATGCAAGGCATTAAGGTAAGCATAATGAATAAGATGCTCAATGACTCAATGGAGTGTGCGCTGCCATCTTGGACTTTTAGAGTAAATTATAGGGAGTTTACATCTCCTGAAAATAATGGCAACATTACTTTTACCCACATTCTTGTGAGACTGGTATCACTGTGAACCTGAGCGCGATACTTCGCGCGGCAAATAATTCATTCTATCTCCAGTGGTCTAGCCGCCGGTTTAGCCCTAAAATCTCCTCTAACGTACGCAATCTGTTTTGTTCATAAAATTATTGTAACATGAGTTTTGTTAAAAAAAAAACTAAATTGAAGATATCTGAATTCTCATTTTTGCACACTGAGAGTAATCACGCAACCTTGGATTCTGCGGATTGGAGAACCACAGAATCATTTAGCCAACAACCCATTTAAATTGGCGATAATCACATTCCTCTAAAGTCCCTTCCCCCAATTTTCATTTGAATATTAGTAGATTTATGATCTTACTTATATCAAGTAAAGTTTCTACTATTAGAATAAGACTTGTACTCTTTCAATACATATGTTGTTTGCATGAAATACAAAAGCCAACTGCCATGTGTTTGTTGAATTTATAATAATATGGTATGCCATCTGGCAATTGAAACATGCAAATATACATGTCGGTGGCCATTTCGATGTTGAGTGTCACCCGCGGACCACAGATTTGGGCGGCGGGGGGTACCGATTTAGTTTTATTTTTTTATCAAACCTGACAAGAATTCTTTGAATAATAAATGGAAAATGCGTGACCAAATGTCATGCTCAGAGATGAGTCCACTTTTGGAAATGTCGCGGATGAATCTGAAATCGAATTTTAGGTCGAGTTCAAAATACAAGACTAGTTTAAATTTAAGGTTCGTAGTTAGCGTTCAACGATAGTTTGAAAGGGAGATATGTAAATACGAATGTTAGAGGGAGCACGCTAATATTAAAAAAACGATAATCATTAAGCGAAAATGGTCAAAATATTTAATAAAACACGACTCGTTTGAAATAGAGCAAAAATCTCTCAACAAATGCTTAAGTTGCATTTAAAGATACGCTGTGAATTTTTTCATTCCCATAAACATATTAAATTAAATTACTCTGTAATTTTTTTCTATCGAAAGAATTTCGTAAAATTAACGTTTCGGCATAACAAATGTACAGATATTATCTTCAAAAATAAATTTATTTTTTTTTAACTAAAAAACCTTAAGGCTATGTAGTAATGCAAAATCATGTTTTTTTGGTTTGAAAATTTGGTTGCCTAGAAATGTTTCAGATGCTTTAATTAAATACTGCGAGTAGAATACATCTTGGCCTTTGAAATCGAGTATTTTTTATATAAGTCTTTTTATAAGCCCAGAAGAAAATAATGTATAAGGCCTATGAAAACTGCTTTAAAGTTCAAAATCTCCCACTTACGAACACATTTTCGGTTATGATTTTATTGTATAATGTGGCAAATTAAGTTATTTATAAAATGATCGAAAAAAAATGATATATTTATGCCTGAACATCCACAAAATGAAATAAAAGGCACTTTTTGGCCATATTTTTTTCTTGCATAAATCAAAATAGGCGGATGGTGTTAAGCGGGAATTTAAACCTTAACGCCATCTACGTAAGGGCTGTTATTGATAGCGGCTCTATTTAAAATATTATACGAAGTAGTGCATCGCCTTAAGATTTAACGAGAAACATGTTATAAATCGGTAGAAATTAGGTACGCAGTGGCAAGAGTAATTCTGCATAAGAGTCCACATGCTTAAATAATCGTTACACACGAAGACTGCCGATGGGTCTCCGGAGAACATGCGAGCATTCTAATATGATCTTTATTAGAATAATTTGCGATGCGATTTTGACCTTAATACTTCGAAAAATGTATGAAAAACCAAATAGGCGTAATAAACCAAATCGTTTGAGTTAATAAAATTTTAGGTTCCACTAATATTTTTCTGTTTTATGCTCCGGCCTACAACGGGTTAAACTCCACTATTAAATTAAAATTCACTTAATCAATAACGACTCATAAATTCAGTACCACGTAATAAATTGAATCATTGAACTATGCAAACCAAATTAAATCTCAACAGATAACATTTTTTAATGAATCACAAACTCGAAAATCTAATAGAGCACGTTACAATGAAATTAGCTTTTAATTTTTTATGAGAATTTATTATCTAATCATCGAAGACAATGACTCACAAACAAAAATTGTCTCTTTCCGTTTAAGTGTCGCTAATATTGTCTTCAATGATGAAATATTACATCACTAATTAAGCAAAAAAAAAAAAAATTATTATTATTCTAGACTTAGAATAATTTTTAGAAAACGTAGAAAAGTCAATAGATGTCGCCCATTAAAATAAAAAAAATGGATATATTTATCGAAGACACTATCTAATGTTACAGATCTAAGATAGCAGCCAAAAAAATATGCATTAATAAAATGTTGGTAGTTCTTAGTCTAAGTATGATACAGTTAAATATGACCGAAGGGGATAGTGTCGAATTAGCTCGGCGATAGAACAAAGCCCCGGCAAGGCTGAGGTCGTGGGTTCAATTCCTAGATGCAACCGAATCTTTTTCTGATTTTCTTTTTCAAATTTTCATCTGAGAGTCGCTAATACTGTATTCAATGATTAAATATTACAATCTAAGATTTTACTCATTAAGGTATTTAAAAAATGTATATTTGAGTTTAATGACAATAAAATTAGTTTTAAATATCGACATTTGTACAAAAAAAAAAATTTTTATGTTAGAAGGTGAACTATCATATATAAATTTTTATATTGACTGGAATTCTTTATTATGAATAAATATCTAAATAAATAAAAATAATACAAAGGTCCGAAATGTCATTACGGTCACAGTTAGTCACAATTTGATTTGTTTATTTAACTCTTGACAGGTCAAGATGCCAAACGTCTGTAACCAAGTGGGTCTTCCGATGACCCCATGATTTTTCTGTCTTATGGACTTTTAAACTACAGAAATCCCAATTTTATTTTTTTAAATTTATTTATTTTTTAAAAAGAAAGTGAAACATTCCCAGGTTACGAATAACCTGACAATATTTGAAAATCTCCTACTACCACCACAGTAAACTGAAAATGTTGCTTGTGTTGTGATGGAGGACTTAGCCAGCCGAGGAATTGAACACACTACGCCTGGGTGGGACCCAAATGCGATGTCAACTCGGCCACCGACCGGTCATTCAATCAATTATTAATGGTAACATATTTGCGCAGGAATACGTAAAATACTAAAATGATATACCAAGTATTTAAGCTAGTATAAGGAGGATAGTAATTTTGGGTACTACCTTCTCCTCACTCGGCGGGATAGTTAAGTCCCTCGAATGATAGAGGAGTGCGGTGGGTGGAGAGAGCTATTGGGGTATGCTGTGAAGCTGAAGGGAGTGGGGAAGGGAAGTGAAGGTCAGAGGAAGGTCGGTGGTCTTTCACCAGGGCGGTACTGAGAGTATCTACCATTCTTTGTGGATGAGGATGAAACATCATGTGAAATTAGAAAATAATTTAACCAAGTTAGAACTTACCCAGGCAGCTTCTGTTGAGCTCCGGCTTGTAAACGCGCGGTACAGTGACGCGCCAGTAATCTCGGAAGTGTGATGCGCGTAATACTCCGTCTTTGAACATTTGCTGCCACAGACTGACGGCTGCATCAGTACTGACTGGTAGCATACTACGGCTGGAAGAAAAATAATTATGTGTTTTTAATGTATTTACTTCGCAAGAGTCCCAACTGCTAGGAGCCAGTTGGGCGATGGCATCCTTAATTCGAGGTAGATTGTGAGGCTGCGAGAAGTGGAGAGGGGAAGGAGATGTAAAGAGGAAGGTTGGGAAGTGCCTGGCTGGCTACTCAGATCTGCTTTACTAAAAGTTTCTATTTTGAATGGTAGTTTTTCAGTATAGAGTATCTACTACTCTGTAAATAGAGCTAAGGAAAGTACCGCTCTAGCACAAAGATGGTCGAACGACAGCTACATAGTAAAGTAAAAGGTAATATTTATAAAAAAATTAACTTTTATAAGGCCTGGTTTTTCACTAACATCCTAAAGCTTAATTTAATCCTAGGTTGGAAATTACGCAGGATTATACCACGACCATATTGTACTGCTGTTCAATTCACCCACAAATAAGGACAGTTCATAGGATATAGTTGTCACCATAAACGGTGTTCGGAAACTCGTAATACAAGCGGGGAAACTGGTGAATCTACATCACATTTAAAGTCGATTTTGTAGTATAATTTACGTTTTCACGTAAGTCGTTGGCTATCTGCAGTTGTGCTCGGGAACGATAACAAGTTATTGATGTGTGCATCGCAGTTACATCACATTTGGAGTCGATTTTGTGGTATAAGTTTTTATGATTTTGTTTTATCGTTTTTGGGATCCGAACCAGTGTCAATGGAACGTGCGGGAGCTGCTTAACGCGCACGAATTTAAACCAGTAAGTCGCCCAGATCTGTGGGACCATAATTAAGAGCTTTACTAATGTGGCCCATGACGATTCGAAAAGTTTATGCCAGTTGCAAAGGGATAAATAAGATTAATATATAATTTATGTCCGCTGACATAGCCCGGGTCAAGGATGTTGGATGCCTGATGAAGAGCGAAGGGACTGACCCTAACAGGACAAGCAAAAGAAGATGATATAAAATGTATATTCACCCAGCCTTAATATGCATCATCTGGTCTGATGGGTCCATGGTGTCCATATTGTCTTCATTGGGAGGGGGTGGGAACTCAGACATGGCGACACTGGGGAGTTTCCGTACCGGACACTACTGCTGCGACACCCACAAAACCTGGACAAAACAAGAAAGTATTGATTAGAACAAAAGTTTTATAATTCTTTTAGAAGGAACCATCAGAAAGGACATCAACGGAAATACGTTGTGCCACTAAAGAGATAAATCGACGCCTTGTGATAAAGTGTGCTGGCATTAAAATTCTCATCAGTGATGTCACGGGAAAGAAATAATTTAACTGAAAAAAAAGTCAGCCGAGACCAAAATAACATCTATATCTTTCACTCCAAATAAGCGCACGAATCACTGTTTAAAGTCTAAGCCTTACTAATAAACGTGGTGAAAATTTTATTCAATTGATAAACGACTGTGAAAACATTACTAACAGAAACGTAAAATATAAACTGACATTTAACAGCCATAAAATAGTTCTTGAAAAGATATACATTGCTTATACAGTCAAAGAGGGTTGATCTGTTGTATAAACTGTTCATAATAATAATTTCTCATTAAATTTCAGAATATTTCGAAGATATTTTAAATGTGCTATATATATTTCTTCTTTTTGAAGATTCTGTAAAAACAAACACCATTTTAGAAACTTGATAAAATGATCTTTTAGATCGTTGTATTTGAAATGTGAAAACAGTACAAACAATAAAGTAAAAAATAAACCACATATATTTTTACTCCAAACATAGAGATTACGAAATTTAGAAAACACATTTCTTCTATTTAGGGAATCTGCAAGAAAACTGTCACTTCAATTTTAAATTATAATGATAATTCCAAAAGAATAACTAAATAATCGTCATTTTGGATTCGTTTTTGCACAACATAAACGTTGATTTCTTGAATTTGTATTAAAAAACCATCACTTTCATGGAAGTGTTGTTATATTCATGCAGTAAAATTCAATTAAAAAATAATATCAGTAATAACCTTGCTTTTTCTGATAACGTAAAACTAAATTCACAAATTGACATTATTAATGGAATAAATATGACGAAAAATATAAGAAATAATAGTAAATGCTATCAAACTTGGTTTTAACGATCACGGGGGACTCAGTTTTTTAAAAGTCGTATGCAAGTACCTAAATGCCTCTACTATCAATATATTCGCAAATGTGCAGTATATTTTCAAAATACGAGTAGGTATCACTCATTAAAAAAGCATATTAGAAAAATACACTTTTATTACACTTGGCTATAGAGAAAAATCAAAATGTTTGGGGTAATTCTTGAAAACCCTGGCTGAGAATATTTTTTTATAGAGTTTTGGTTAATTTACGCTGCAAGAACCGGTTTAAATAACACGAAATTAAACAGAAACTTTCAATGTTGAGTTATGCTGTCAACCCCCTCCCCCCAACGAAATAAAAAAAAATCTACTTGAAGGTCGCGGGCTGTTGAAAAAGTTGTGCATCACTGTCGTAAATTTGCCTCGTCAGGGTTATAAGTAATCCTAACTTGGTGCCTTCATAAACATATTTATTGGTTTCTAAAACAAAACTGACGATAAGTTGTAATACAAAAGAAGACGTAAAAAGGAAAAAAATTTGCTAAGTTCAAATTTCGAATGACTTTCGCAGATTTTATGACAATTTTACATAGTGTCCGATGGATAGTAATGTTTCACATAGTCGACAATCTTATACAGGTAGTGCCATAAACATATGAATCCATCCCTAACGGAATGATAAATTCCTGCCAGCCGCAGTTGTGCGCCGTGCAGCTACGCCGCCCCTTTTTATTTATTATTACTTACTTCAAGAATAATTCCCAATTATTTATTTTATTTCAGACCCAACGACCCATTGATGTATTATTTTTTGTTGACAAAATTATTTGCACGGTATATCAGTGAATCGACCTCGTTATAACAGCCAACAATATACGAAGATAAGCCTTAAACTGACAGTTACCAAAATGAAATGTTGCCAATTCTTTTGCAGCACAGACATTTTTTATTAGTAACAATTCGAAATAGAAATTGAAGTCATTATTCAATGTGAAACCAAACCACCTCTAACGGTTGGGAAGTGTTTTTTTTTATTAGTAAGGCTGTATACGCAATGAAAAATTCATCTGAATCCATTATTGATTGGCATAATATTTATATCCCATTATTATAAGCTTTGCAAAACCTCTGGGATTTAAATAATGTGAATACCGCAGAACCGAGTCTCAACTGCCCAGTGCTAGTTGGACTATGGCATCCCCAATTAACGGGTATGTTTTTAGGCTAAATATGGAGTGGGAGACGAGGAAAAGGAACTTTAAGAAGAACCTGGTTTTTCAGATCTGGTCACAAAACCAAGTGCCAAAATAGCATCGAATAGAGAATAACAGGAAGTGTCCTAATAATATGGAAAAAAAAACAAATAAATTACTTATTAGCATCGCAAAGTTGCACTCTTCTCTTTCCATCGCACCTCCCTTGTTAGAGAGAGACTAGAAAAGTTTCATCGCCTATGTTTTTTGATTTATTATTATTTCAATTGTTTGTCCAGCATTACATGATGACGCCATTGTTGATAGTCTTATTTCTATCGAACTGTCAGTCGGCTAATTGTAAAATATTAGCATAAAAACAATATAAATTTTAATAAATAAACACATAATAGCGCCCTTGTGGTGATTTTGCACAAAAACGGCGCTATACAAATCGTCTAAATATTATTATTCAAGATGTTGCAAAGTGTTCAACAAACAAATATAAAGTGTTTTTTCAAATAAAAAAAAAACAGCAGAAGTATCATTTGAAAGGTAAGTGGAATTATTTTTTAATGATAAACTAATGTTTATAAGACAAGGTTTTATGCATAGCATGAAGGATAACAAATAATTATAAGCAATAATTAGTCGCCTCTAAGCAGTAATTGTTGATTGAGGCACTAGTACATATTGAATCATTTGGCGGGTTGGAAATAAGCTGACATAGCTCAGTGGTTTCAGAGCACCTGACCGGACATCAGAAGGCAAGGGTTCAATTCCCGTTGGCGGCATTTATTTTTACTTCGGAGATATTTTGGATTTGTATTGATATTTTAGGTAAGTGGAAGATTAGGAAAGCATTCCTGTCATTTGATCCTTTAGACATCTTTTGGCGCACAATATTTAAGAATGTTGTTAGTTAATATTGTAATCACTGAGTAGCTTATTCTATATTACAATAAAACTGGGCAAATTGCATAATCACCAATTAAACGGGCAGCCGTCATACAAATATTTGGAGTGAAAATGCAGCACGTTTTCCATTTATTTTTAATTTATAATGATAATAACACCTTTTTAATATATTTTTTTATTGATTCTTAAAGTATTATCCCGTTAAACTACAACTAAACAGTTTGTCAACGTGATGTACATGTTCAATTACAATGTAAATTTGTTTACATAATATTATTACTAATTATAAATATGCATAATATTGTTACTACTATCTAATATAACACTAAGTATACATGCTAATAGATAACAACTAGTGATTGATTGTGATGACTAGTATAAAGTATTTCTACTTATAAGACCATAGGTAAACAAAGAAAATTCTTTTCTTTGTCACACTTTAAGAATGGAATAGTATATCACTATTTGAACTGGTGGTGAAAGTTCCTACCCAAGTTGTCTTACGATTTGTTTTGTTTAGTACCTACCATAAATAAGTGCACTTTTCTGGTCTCAAAGTGGTGAAAAAAAGGTGCTTTAAAGTTATGTTACCTGAGGCAGGGGGGTATAACTCCGCTTAAAAACGTCAACACAAATTATAGACATGGTAAAAATCTATGTTTGTGACGTAGGCGATGCGTTTTTTTTTTGTTTCTCGCTCACTTTACTATAAGACTCGTGCGCCAGAAAGAGAGGGTTCGCAAACTGTGTAATGCGTGTTCTCGCCGCTAGGTGGCCGACTCATGCTTCCCGCCATTTCACTTCCTCTAAAAAACTGTAAGAAAAGTTTGACAGACGCCGTTGTTTGTCATCATAAAATTGTCAAATATCTGGTTGTGTGAAACAGTTGATTTATGTGTGATAAATAACATTTATGTGCCTACCGATAAAGTCCTTAAAACGTATTGTGTGAAAGGATGTACGGACAGAGACTATTCGACACAAGTTTCCAACCATAACCTCTGAGAGTCCATTTCGAGAATGGTGTTCAGCACGTATCATGACTACATCCTAAAAGGTATTCTATACTGCATCAGCCTATAATAATAATAATATGTTTTGTTAATTCGGTTAATCTAATAATTATATTTATTTCAGAGCGTAACATCTCAACCAGCAGCGTACCCGTTGCTGCACAGGGGATGCTAGTAGAAAATGAAGGTACCTACATATCTGTTTTATATTACTTAAAAGGGAATAGTTTTGTTCGTCTAATATGTCAATCTTTACTTCAATTTCTCAAGAACTATGATATATTTTTTCCAGAAATAAGTGCAGGACCCAGTCATGTCTTCTTTGCAACCAGCAGTGTCGCTCTTGCTGCACAGGGGATGGCAGAACATAGATGTAAAATATCTTGCATAGGTGACCCATATGATCCCACTAAGAAATTTGCTATCAAAGCTCTTGAAATTCATTATGTCGTCGAGTATGTACTGAATTATAATTGCGAAAATTTATATCTTGTGCCTGTTATTGAAGAAACCATTGCCAAATATATATGTTTTGATTGGCTTAATTGTAACGAACATAAAATTTTTTTATTCAATTCATTATCAAAATTACTGTACCATTTATAATCAATGCATGGTGTACCGATGTCAATAGAAAATTAATTGGCAAGGATACACTACCATACAATGGACCTGACTCCATGAAGAAAATGGCAGTACTGCAACATTTAAAATATGCTAAATATAGGAAGAAATGGTTGTCATAACTAATTTATTTTAATAAGTTAAAACCAATTAGGACCACAATTTGTTCCTATAAGCGTCTTTTAAATATCGTAGTACTGCCATGCTCCTCATTAAATCAGGTCCATTGTATGGTTGTGGTGTATCCTTGCCAATTCATTTTCTATTGACATCTCTATATGAGTAGTAGAATAATAACGAAAAAATAAATATACAAGTCAAATATTGTTATCGTTTGTAATTTTAAGCCAAATATTCTCTGATGCGGAGTTTACATTATTCAGTTTGGCTGTATTAGTCTGCAGCCCATTTTCAGTCACCGACTAGTGTTAATAAAAAAATAGTCGAATTAGTTTATTTCATATGTCTAGTTTATATATAGTTCTACTTTTTTATTACATACTTGACATCATAATGAATATTCTCTCAACACCTTCTTTAAATTTTACTCTTGTATTTGGTGTTTTTATTTGTTATTATTATACCCTATTTATTTATCAGGTGCCAATATGTATTGTTAAAACAATAACCTATTGTTAAATTTACTTTTCTGTTTATACTGTTACATTCTTTATGTTGTGTACTATTCCTAAGTTAAAAATATCTAAAAGGCATATAAAGTTTTTTAAACTAAAAAGTATTATATACTTACTATTTATATATGAAAGGTATAAATATTTAAGTAATAAGATAAGTAGGAGGGAAACAAAAATAATAATAATGTAATTAGACGCTAAAACAGTAGGTTGAATCGTTGACTGCCTTATTGACAATATTTTTTTCAATTTCCGTTGGATGTTGAAAGAAAATAACTATCATTTCCAACAGCTAGTTTTATATTGATACAGTAATTTCACCTTTTAAATGTGTTTTGTGCTTATATTATTGTATTTCATGTTTATATTTAAAAAATAAAATTATTGTATATGTAATTATGAGTTTGCTTTTCAGCTTCCTTCTGATAAAACGCTGTCCTGAGAAAATGAGCTGTAAAGGAAGTTACTTTAAATGTCATTTCTTTCTTAGGACAGGGCTTTGTCAGATGGGACCTTGTGGTCTTGGGTGACATTTTACTTATGTTTTAGGCTAATGAATTGGGTTTTAGGTAGGTTCCGAAGCAGAATTAAATTGTCTATGGTTGCGCCTTTTTTTAAAATTTCCTCTATCCTTTGTCGATGGTGTGCTGTGACGTCGGCGATGCGTGGTGTATTCAAATTTGCCAGATCTATGGTTAAAACTTGACGAAAGCAAACGTATGGAAAGAGGGCGGAGTTATCAATCTATAGATAGTTGATTTATGACCTGAGGATTGGAAGTCAACCAAGAACGCTTCTGTGTTCAAAATATTTTGAAAAACGTTTCGTCAACAGAAGATTGAAAGTAACTCGATGGATGAAGCAGTGCCTACAACATTATATGTCTTTACAATTAAGTTTTTTAGGTTATGAAAAGTGATACATTGTTATTATGATTTCCTTGACAGTATTCTAGGCTTGAATCACTCGCAGAATCAATTATACGATACTTGGGGACATTCTTGCAAAATTAATTTAAATGACCTACAATCAGTACAAAATTCTATGATTAAATTATAGTTTCAAAAACATTTTTTCACAAAGACATAACATTTCATTGTTGTATCTTAAATAAATGAAATTGAAACATAAATATTATGCCTGTGCAAGCCATGGGACAAAATATTGTTTCAGCATATATCTAACTCTGAATATAAAAAAAGAAATTGGAAAATGAACACATTAGGTTCACAAAGAATGAAGGCATGCTTGTTCCAAAATATAGAATAAATACAGAAAGCGAACTCTAGAATATGACGTGCCAATGTTGCCAAGTAAGATAAAAAATTGAAAATTCCCAAATAGATTCAGCTATATGCTGAAAACATGGCTCATAAGTAGAAATACTTTATACTAATCATCACTATCAATCAATACTTGTTATTTATTAGCATGTAGATTTAGTGTTATTTTAGATAGTAGTAACAATATTATGTATACATATTTATAATTAGTAATAATATTATGTAAACATATTTATATTGTAATTGAACACTTACATCCTGTTGACAAACTGCTTAATCGTAGTTTGACAGGATAAGACTTGAAAGAACAATAAAAAAAGGGTTATAAGTAAGAAATAATTGTTGTTTCCCCCAAATATCTATTTTTAATATCAACGGTATAAAATATAGCATATACAGTAAATTATAAACAGTGACATCATAAAATATACAATTAACAGAAACTCTAGATCAAGGCTGCCCAACCCCAGGCCCGCGGGCCACAATGTGGCCCGCGAACGAATTATAAGTGGCCCGCGTGAAACATTTTCAAAAAACCCGCCAATCCGCCAATTTGAAAAAGTGTCGCGGGCCCGCGGTAAAACAAACAATGCAGCTTGCGCGCGGTCACCAGTGTTGCCAACGACGGCGATTTATCGCTATTTAGGCTACTCAGAACGAGAATCAGCGACGAAAAAATCTAACCTGTTGAACTTACTTTTGAAACAAAAATACACTGGTTTTCGACATAATATTATTTGCGTCGAAATGGAATCCTGTAGCCACACCCCCCCCCCCCCCCCCCATGGAATTCGAAAAATTGCTGTGGGGTATCACATATGTTCGGGTGTGCGGAATTTTTTCTCAGCGAAGTTCCATAACAACCCCCCCCCCCACCATGGATTTCAAATATTTTGTGGGGAGCACTTATTTAGATTTTTTTTTGTGGGGAATTATGTTTTATAGAAATTCTCTAACAACCCCCCCCCCCCCCCCCATGGAAATAGGAACCGTCAGGTATTCAGTGGCCCGCCAGTGATTCAAAATCGTCAATTTCGCCCAACTGCTAAAAAGGTTGGGCAGCCTTGCTCTAGATGGATATAAAAAGTTAGAGATACAAGTACATGCAAAACTTATAGGTAGACTAGGTTAGATTAGTATTGATTGAAATATATGATAGTATAGATACAATTTAAGATTTTCACAGCCAAAAGTATTTTTATTATTTGTTTTTGGGGTGTTATGCCGTGTTGCGCTAACTCCTTCATTAGCCAACGTTTCGGACAGCATTGCAGTTTCCATCATCAGGGTAGATGTGTTTTTTGAGGTTGAAGATGTGTTTTTGTGAAGTATAGATACATGATATAATATATTACAATAGCTAAAATGTATGCATTTATTTTCAGGTTTTGGTTGAAAGTAGGTAAGTGCCAATCAAGCTGTTGGTTCACCTTATTGAATATTATTATTGACCCAAGTTTCCTCAGTTGCCCCAGGCAGTTCATTTTATATACATATTTATTTGACTTTTTACGTATGAGTAGACTTACATTTAATTGGTCATGATTTAAAAGATATGATATTAAAGCCTTTTTGTACCTAGCTTCTGTGCAGTTAAACAGATCCACTACATCTGCGTACCTATTACTAATTTCATGTAATCGAGTGTTTGTAAATATCGAGCCATTGAAAAATAACCATGGAAATGGTCCGGCATTGCCGCCATTTGGGGAGCCATTTTTGTGCTACCGTTTGGATAGAATTTTTGCCAGCTCACTTCTCTACGAGCTGGTTTTACAGTAAAATTTAAAATGGTTTTCTGCGTTTAGCCTCGATGCAGCCGTCAATTACCGGATACCAAGAACTATTAAGCTTAGCTCCGTTGTCTTTATTGATATCAATGGGATTTTTGTGAATTTCGATTGCTTCTGTAATTAGGCGAGCTCTGTGAGTTTTGGGTCTTCCCAGGACTTCAGGAACAAATCCAAAGTAATGGCCGGTTTCAATCAAATGCTCGGCGATTGCTGATTTGTCAAAACGAATTGGAATCGAAAAGTTGGCTAAAGAAGGAGTTAGCGCAACACGGCATAATACCCCAAAAACAAATATCAAAAATACTTTTGGCCGTGAAAATCTTAAATCACATTCATTGTAATGTAGTTTTTTAACAGTAACATTGTGGTATACAGTAGTGAATGAAGGAAGAAGTCGGAAACGCCCGAGAAAGGAATTAGCAGTAGCGAAGTATTGCGCGGTCTACTAGTATATTTATAAATTAATATAATACTAGATATTAATGCCCAAACAAGAAAGTTTCAGTTTGATATTTGGAGGGCATTTGGGGTGGTTTTTAAGCAAATATTTAATAAACAATTTCTAGACAAAATTTTCAATTTAGTATTTACAAGACAAGGCTGGTTTTAGATATAATAACTATGAATTAACATTTTTGTGGTAGATGACTCTCATTATCGCCCCAGTGAAAGATTACCGTTCAGAAGCGCAACATTGCTTAAAACGACTTTAGCCGTATTTGGTGACCGGATCTGAATAGCCACTTCTCAACCTTCTTCTACCTAAGCTCCATCCACTGGCTTCAGCCTCAGAACATACCCCAACTACACAGTCCGACTGGCTCTGGTCAGTTAGGACTCTTGTGCGGAATTCACATAAAAATAAGACGACTGTGAGGAATAGATTTTTTTGTATTTTATTAAGCCCAATCTAATCACCAAACAAGTTTAATAAAACGACAATTAATAATTATCCAATGGGATATTTGTTTTATCATGAAAAAGGTATCATTATTTTATGTACTAAATGAGAAATATTATTACAATAATTAAAAACATATTGAGGGATTAGAAAATGTTTGTGCTTTCCAATTAAAAATAAATAAATTTGGTTTTGGGAATATAAATACTTAATAACATTGCTAACATAATAGTCAGGGCCAGACTTATGCGGACGCAATTGGAGGAGTCTACTCCGGGTCGCCGAATGGCTAAGGCGCCAGCCAAAGTTCTGATAATATCTCACCTAACACATCGCCTTTGAGATTATTTTTCATAAAAATGGCGCTACACGAAAACACAATTATTTAGGTAATCTTCCACCTTGGCGTCCACTGGTTTTGATAGATTACGGTGATCTCCTAACTAGGCGTCTACTGGTTTTGATAGATCACGGTGATCTACTACCTAGGCGTCCACTGGTTTTGATAGATTACGGTGATCTCCTAACTAGGCGTCTACTGGTTTTGATAGATCACGGTGATCTACTACCTAGGCGTCCACTGGTTTTGATAGATTACGGTGATCTCCTAACTAGGCGTCTACTGGTTTTGATAGATCATGGTGATCTACTACCTAGGCGTCCACTGGTTTTGATAGATTACGGTGATCTCCTAACTAGGCGTCTACTGGTTTTGATAGATCACGGTGATCTACCACCTTGGCGTCCACTGGTTTTGATAGATTACGGTGATCACCTATCTAGGCGTCTACTGGTTTTGATAGATCACGGTGATCTACCACCTTGGCGTCTACTGGTTTTGATAGATTATAGTGATCACCTATCTAGGCGTCAACTGCTTTTCTTTCTTTCTTTTATGACTATCAATAACTATCATTTATGTAAATGGCACTCGTGCCTTTAATTATAAATAAAAAATAATACAATATATATTTTATGATTCTTTGCTATTGTATCAGTAAGAAGACCTATTAAACAAATATCATAATTATTAATTTTTAGTTTTTACCACTTCCTCTTGGTAGGACTAATAATAAGAATTTCTGAAATAAGTCGTATAGATAATAGGTATCTACCTATTAAGTAATTAAATTAACCACTGCGGTAGCAGACGATCGAGATAATGAAACCGCACATTCTTTACGGTCTGGAAAAGTCTATGTGTGTCTAAAACGGTATGTCGAGTGGCCGAAGGGATTTGGATGGGAAAGAGAAAGGTTGGGAAGTACCTGGCTATTCAGATCTCATAACCAAACACGGCTAATGTCAATTCAAGCAAACCTTACATTCTGAATGGTCTTTCACTGAAAGAATCTACAAATTTTCATTATAATTACAGTATGAGAAACCAATACTTAGGTAATATTGACTTGTTTAATGTTTATTTGGTGAATTTTGTGGATCATATTAAAAACATATTATGTACTAACTTTCACACCGTTTCTCCGCAGGGGTAGTCGAACAGCTGTTCAACTCTGTCTTGGCACACACTCCTTGCTTTATTTACATTCAAACACCTTTTCATTCATACTCTTGAGATGACCCGACTCAAGAATTTGATTAACTTGATTGAGTCATGTCAGAATGCCCGAGGAATCGGGCGACCCTGACTTCTTCGTTCATTCACTTTCTCCTTGCACTCTTTTCTTTGTTCATTCGCTCTACATAAACCATCTAAGTTTCCCTTTCTTAATCCTATCCATTATGCTTACATCAGCCAAGTTTATACGAAAATTTAATTCACCTATACTTAGACCTTTATGATATCGCTTCATATTAAAAATAATAATTAACTTGGTCTCTGTGTAACTCCTATTCAATGACTTCTGAAACTGGAATTGATTGTCGGAATTATTCAGACAAGCGATAAAGTAGGTACCAAAATAATAATAAATTAATATTTCTATTCTAGTAATGTGTATTTCTTTCGTAAATTTTTTTGACAGATGTAATTTACTTCAGCGTTACTAATTCAATAATTATAATCTCCCATGATTTTTCACAGATCTGCGCTAGTTTAGATATAAATGTTAAAGTTTGTGGAGGGATAGATAGAATGGAACACCACATAGCTCTATTCTGACACTATCCTTGCTTAATGCACATTCATACATTATCATTTCAGTCTCAAGAACATGATTCATTTGATAACGCCACGTCTTCCGACTTTTCCCATCCATTCGGGCAAAGTAGTTACACGCTGTCAGGAAACTAGTGGTACAAGAGGGAAACTGGTGAATCTACATCATATAAAGAATCCAAAAATCTTCTTTTCGATCTGAGCATTTCATTTTGATATTTTTTCGGGAATTTAGGGTTATTATTACGGTAATTATTTACATAACCGCCACACTTTTAGTGTGCTGATTATGGAAATTACACTTCGATTCAACAATTACAGCAAGAGACAACTTACATGCGCAAATTAGGTTCTTAGTTTGGGTTAATTAAGTAACTTATGCATATTTAGATTGAAACGAAACTTTCACAAAAGCCAAATCTGTACAAATAATCGTTTTCTAAGGGAAATTTTGAATAATAAAGGAATTTTATGGCATCTTTTACCAATGCAAATAGTTGTTTTTTGTAGTAATTGAATTGAAACGAAGCTTAATTTTTATAATCTAATTTCAAAATGGAATTTGGGAGCCACCTCTGGGCTAGAGCTGCAAATCTTGAAATCTCATCCTCCTTGATTCTGTGCAAAGGAGGATGGGCCATCTGATTGACAATCTATTGTTAAAATACCAATTGCCATCTCTAGTGCACAGACGGAATGTGGGCATGCTCAGTCTGTTCTAAAGGTATCCAGGTGGCGACATAGCTTCCCTGCCTTTATACTGTACAGACTGGGGCGCTCTTGTGAGGTATCACATAAAAACAAAATCTATAGATTCACCAGTTTCCCGCTAGTCAAGAGTTTCTGAACACCATGTTCTTCAACAATAGTATGAGGATGAATACCTTTTTCTGTCAGTTTTAAATGCTTACGTTTCTTTCAAGTATAGTTTGTGATCGATTCGCATTTAGGCGATTAGTCATTTTTTGACAGCTTGATGACACATCAGTAATAATAAATATTAGTGAGGATGATAAACATTCTGCGCTGTTTTAGTTGAGTGTGTCATAAATCTATTCATTGTGTGTATTTTAATGGGATTTGTATTTTAATGACTAGAAATAATAATAGTTGTGCTTTCCACTACATTTGAACAACAATAATTGAAAACAACTACATTGTTTTATCCATTCTTTTAAGTATAAATGAGTGTCATTTTGAAAATTACAACTGAAAATATTTGTAATTATGTTCACACAAAGAACTGTCAAAAACAAACAATGGATACCAATCTAAAAACAGATTTTTTTTATTGATCGATTTCCATCACTTTGCGGTTTATTTATTTAAATCGAAGCTGTTGAATAATTTCAATAAACAAAGCACAGATGGTAGAAAATATTAGAATCATGATACCTAACCTGGCCGCAATGATTACAAGTCACTTTAGTGCCTAGTGACCATATGTTCGCCACGAACAATAACAAAGCTAAGGCAAAACAAAGATATTTGAACTTGCGTGAACCATCGGGAACAAAATAAACCTTGGCGACACCAAAATGCTCACAGATTTATGCTCCAGACTGAGGGAATCGTGTATAAAATACCTCAGTCCAAAAATAAATCCACGAATATGTTCAACAAAATGGGCTTTGGATTTGAAACTCACGGAACTGTATCTCGGATGCACGAGAGCAAGCCACATTTCTGTCAAAACATTCTGGAAACACCGGAGGTTAAAAATAAACACCAATTCACACGATAATTAAACACGGCTTGTCGTCATTGTGCTTAGCTATAGGTCAACACTCAAATTAACGAAGGAGGGTTTTGGAAAAAATGGAAAAACACCAACGGCAATCAGAAAGCAGTGACGTTCAATACAATGAAAGCGAAAAAGAACAGTTCGTGCACGGATTCACATTGTTGCGCATATTAATAGAAAAAAATGCAATTATTATTGCGTTCTACACAAATGGGTTGTACCTTCACTTTCTCTGCGACGACAGCCCAGGAAGTAACTCTGTTATAAATTATTCCTCTTCAGTCACGAGCACTCAAAAACACTCCACTCCAACTACGCGGGATGGGAAAATGAAAAGCGCGACGTTTTCTTCGTCACAAACAGACCGTTCAACGTGAAATATCTCAATTTGGCACTGATCCACGACAATTTTGACATTTCACGCAACTATCCAAACCTCCTTGCGTGATTACAATAACTTCTTCCTAGGTAGCTGTGGGCACGGGCCAAGGTTAAGTTGTTATTAAATAAGGCTTGTTTAGAATATCACTCGCGACCGCGAGTTGATTATTGAATCAGCTTCCTCGACATGTTTTTTATTATTAAATACGAGTGCCCGCCCATGATTCTAGATTCTGCGAGCTCTCTAAATGCGAGGAAGAAAATCGCGAAATACGAAGAAACCATAGAAACTACTGAACTACTGGCAAGAAAATAATTATACAATACCGTGGTTGCCACTGTTGCCAGATTCAATAATGAGAAACTCGCTACCATAAATATACCACTCTCTAGATCGATATCTTCGGGCTTTTTGTATGTAACAGAATTATACAGTACTTAACCACAGATATACAAGCAGTACTTACCGTGCGGAGCGAAGCAGTAGACAAGGTAGAAAAATCTCAAGGCCATTTAAAAATAAGTTGCAACCATAGACAATATAATTGCTCTCGGCCTACTCCGTTCACTCACTAGCCCAAAAAACTATTTTAAAAATAAAAATGTCCTTGAAGCAGAAAAATGTCGAAATGTTTTCCAAGGGCAAGGTTCATCTGACTAAGAAAATAAACTTTCACAGTTTATTTCCTTAAGATGAAACTAGTTAATCTGAGAAGAAGAAACCCAAAATGACAAGAAATTTACAAAAAAAACTGAAGAAAATTTCCAAAACATGATTGTCCGACAGTACGACGAAGAATTCCGACATTTTTCTGCCTATTTTGAACTCATGGTTACATATGTTTAAAAATCTTTAATTTCACCAAAACAATAAGATAATACAGGATAACACTAATGAATAAAACATGAATAAGTTGGTCGATATAATAAATAACATTTATACGTTGTGGAGGAAGACATATGCCAAGTATGAAGCATTGCAAAAAACTGAACGAATAACCTAAAAACTGTCAATTCACTTTAAACTTGAACTTACGTAGGTAGGTTGAATATATATTTGTAACTCGCTAACACTATACTGGCTTATATTGTATTTTTATCACGAACAACTTTAACACGCATAATTTCGACGGGAAATGATAGTATTTCGGCAGCAAATGATAACCCGCGTGTATAAATATACCCGAATGAACCACTCTCACTTTGTTTGAATGATTTGAAAACAGTAAACGATAAAATTCCGTCATCTCTTTCTGTTACACGAGTCATTATGGTAGAGAGCGAGAGATCAAATCAATCCTTCTGCTCTAACCAATGAGATCTGAGCTTTTAGCCATATTATTCGTTTTCTATAAGAATAATGAGGTGGGCGTGGCGGTTTCAAATGGGTTTCAAGGCCAAAGCTGAGAGAAGTTTCAAGGCCAAAGCTCGCTACTAAGTAGGTAACGCGTTATTTTTATTTCGCGGACGAAGCTAAAATTCGAAAAACTAACAAATGAACACATTATTACGAGCAAATATTTTTTTGAGATAAATAATAGCGTTAATGAAGAAAATTGAAATTTATCGTCTTTCTCAAAGAACAATAATACAACCATGTCTGTAATAGGAGGGTCAATCGATTTTAGAACTGTTTTCATGAAGGATTTTGTTCCTAAAACACTAGAAGGGTTTGTATTTAAATTCTCTTCCATTTATATAATAATATTCGAGGAAATATTTCCTTAAAATGACGTTACTTTCCTTAAATATTAATTTTATACAATTTTCAGTCCTCTAAGAGTTCCCAATCCATTAGATGAAAATTGTATGATTAGAAGAGCTGTTGTAGACAACTTGGCTATCGATGAAAAAATAAATCCAAAGGACCCCCGAGAACATTTTTGCAAAGAAAAAAAGAATTATTACAATGACTCCATCAAAAAGGTATACAAAATCAAATAACAAATTAATTAATTGAAGAATATAATTATTTCTTCTGTTTGTTATTCAGTCCTTTTCCTCGCATTCATACTAAATATTATGTTTGTAAATTTATTTTTATTTTTTATTCTTCATTTTTTTTTTAATTTTTCACTATCAATATAAAGTTTTTTTACAGGTGTTTTTCAATGTCTGTCTCACTAGGATATATATGTGTCGAGACAGACGTATTGGATACATAAATTAATGTTTACATGTTATTTGATACATATAATATTTCATTACATAAAAAATAATAAATTGGTTAATCATCATCAAGTTGGAGTACACACTTATAAAGGTTTTTTTTTTAAATCTTTGATCTTGGATCTGTCTTGGCTGATGATCCAAGACTTGGTGTTTGTTTAATATTTAAGAAATATTAAATAAATATTTAATATTTAAGTGTCTGTTAAAGAATTCAATTAAGAGTACCCATCAGACAAACCAGACAAAATCACACATTAAACATCCCTCAATGTAACACGAACTCAAAACAAAATGCTTTTATTCACCGTGCTTCATACAATTTTAATACTTCATACAGTGAATTAGACTTATTTAACTCAGCACCCCACAATTTCAAACCTAAAATCAATAAATAATTATATTGTCATTTTTATTTTTTATTACGTACATGCTACACATTACACAGACTAGATCCATCCCATACCCCTCCCTTCCCCATCCCATCCCTATAGGCTAATGTAACTTTTTTTCTTACATAAATATTATATATTCACTAAATAATTAAAATACTTAAGTGAAAACCTATTATTGGTTAAATACTTAACACTTAATACACCATACTTTGTAATTATTATAACTGTTGGTTTTCCAAATAAAATAAAATAAAATAAAAAAAAATTGTTCAGTCTAATGGCTAGTGGGAGAGCATTATATAGCCTTGTTGCAAATTATCTAAAATTTCTCTGGCCAAAAGTTGTTTTAGCGAAAGGGATTTGTAAGATATGATTTAAGATTTTCACAGCCAAAAGTATTTTTGCTATTTGTTTTTGTTATGAGTTAGCGAAACACGGCATAACACCCCAAAAACAAATAGCAAAAAAGGATTTGTAAGAGATTATGTCCTTTGGTTCTAGTATAACGAGCAGTTTGGACATTGTCAAAAGTAGTCTTGTGTTTGAAGAGGTATGCTAGTATGTTTTTGGCATAAAGTTGCCTAATGTCCATGACATAGATTTTCCTAAAGATTTCATCCGAGCTGCTTGTGATCAGCATTACAAGCACCCGCTAAACTGCCAAAGCAGTTTGTGAGCAGGTAAATTTCATAATATTAATTATAATACTAAAGCACACATATTACGAGAAGATGTAATCTAGAAAATAAATAAATTAACTCACATCTGCCCTGATGATGGACACTGTAACGTTGTCCGAAACGTTGGCTAAAGAAAGAGTTAGCGCAATACGACATAACACCTCAAAAACAAATAACAAAAACACTTTTGGCCGTGAAAATCTTAAATCATATAAAGAAGAATAACATTTCAAGTTACTACAATACAAAGGCGTAAAATACATAGACAGATAGATATAACACAGTCATACTCATACACACTCAAAGGCACACAAAATACATGAACACTCTCGTAACCATATTAATACAATTACATGGTTACAATCAATGGATACTAATCTTTTTAGATTTCGATACTAAGATTTTGATAGGGTTTCCACTATCATTTAGAGAAATTCTTCAGGAAGTTTTATATATATAAAATACATAAATAAAAATAAATACATATTTATATATAGGGATGGTCTGATGCTCTGCAGGGAACCCGCTTGCACAGCGCGGGTGTAAAGTGTGCAACCTAAAGTTTAAGTTTAGACTTACATGCATATTAAATTTAAAGAAAGTAGAGAAAATTAGATGTTTTGTAATCAAGTAGAAAATATATTTTTTCGGGCACTTACACAAAAGTCAGCAATGATATTTGCCTGCCTCCTTAGAATAACCCCCAGCAACGCCCGGTACACACCAGATAGTGTATTTATAAACAATATTGATATAAAAATCATTGATTAACCTTTTTTTTGAGTTCAGTGGTGCAGGTTGATTCGCTTTTTACATGAATTGGCATTTTATTAAATATATAAGGTAGAAGATAAGCCAATGTTAGTTGGGCGTATTTATTAGTAATTTTTGGAATGGACATACCTTAATTTTGACTAAATCTTGTGTTGAGAGTGTAATCTACTTTTTCTTTATATTTGTAATGTATATGGAATAACACACTTTAGTTATTTCACTTCTTATGTCTTCCTTCCCGATGGGGGCAATGAAACTATTAACAGGGCATTACTTCCTCTGAAAATGCACACAGCCAATGTACCTCTTTAACTCTTGACAGGCCAAGATGCCAAACAAAACGTCTGTAACCAAGTGGGTCTTCCTACGACCCCATGCATTTTTCTCTTATAGGCTTTTAAACTATAGAAATTACAATTATTCAGTCAATTATTAATGGTAACTTATGTATTTGCGCCGAAATACGTAAAATTATAAAATGATATGTCAAGTATTTAAGCTAATATAAGGAGGATAGTAATTTTGGGTACTACCTACTCCCCCACTTGTCTGCAGGATAGTTAACAGAAATAATGCATACCAGGAGAGACAAGTTGTGGCAACACCAAACTCCCATTGAACATTCCTATTTCTATTTTAGTTCCAATTTCCATCGAAGTAGTGTGTTGCGTTGCGTAGTGTGTTCAATTCCTCGGCTGGCTAAGTCTTCCATCACAAGACAAGCAACATTTTTAGCTTACTGTGGTGGTAGTAGGAGATTTTCAAATATTGTCAGGTTATTCGTAACCCGGGAATGTTTGTCTTTTAAAAAATAATAAAAAAAATAAAACAAAGTTCTGTGAAGGAAAAAAGGTATAATGGGTGGTAGGAGTCTGGGGATCAGTATGTCCAGGAGTGAAAAATTTATGAATCCATCCATCCCACTGCGGTGCAAGCCAATGTTCGGAGAGAGTCCTGCTGGAGAGGTAAAAAAGTCTCCCTCAACCAGTTTCTCCCGATCCAGCCTGCCACGTAGTTGGTGGGCAGACGCATCCATCGCCAAGACCCATACCACGAATCCGGGCACCCTTGCTACGTCATCAAATGTAGCGATAGCAGAGGTGTTTGTTATCCAATAAATGGTTTTTGTGGCGGCGATACCTATACCAAATAATATGAGAGTTAGCGCAGTAGGCGTATCACCCAAATGCTTATGGGAGCTAAGCAGAATGCCTCTGTATCAATTAAGAAAGAATGTCGATATGTATATGCAGTTTTGTCTTCTTCATTGTGACAAGGAGTTCCCTTTAACAATGCAAATTAAGTTTTACTTCCTCCTTAGTCATGTGAATTGTCCAATTTATATTTTCTACATTCTCCTAAATGTGTAAATTAATACAATGGATGTATCCAAACAATTATTTTTGTAGCTCAAAGAAAAGGAAGTTGCAGTTGGTAACATGTATTTCAAAACTCCGCTTGAAATGCAACCTGTTCACCATCGTAAAGAAGATAAAGTCAAGTCAGAATATCAGATGGGTTATTGCAAAAGGGGTAAGCACGAGTTGTATGTAGCAATAAATATTCTGCAGTTATCCTCTTATCTACCAACAGCGCTTAAGTATCGCAGAGAAAGCTGTAAGAGGCAAAAGAGGGACACACATAAATATATTCAATTTGTATTTCAACAGCAATATGATAAAATTATCTTAAAATTTTTTGTTTTGTGTAAACGTTAAGTTTTGTTAGACTCTCGGAAACTGGGAATATTATTATAACGGAGCGCACAGATATTCCAATAGTACATAAACATTGTTAACCCTTGGATTAGTAATGTTTATTAGTAATTAGTTATGTGGTCGGAAGCATGTTGACTGTCGCTGCGGTACGACCACACCAACTATTAAAACCAATTAAAGTTATGTGTTTGGTGTGTGGGTGAAAACAACGACGGGACACCGCTGTGCATAGATGAAATTTGCAGTATTATGGTTGAACAATGCTGGTGATACGGTTCTTGGCCCATCTCCCTTGCTTCTATTATAGGCGACCCCGTACAAAATGTAAGTGCGCCCGATTGATAAGTTTGGTAGTCGCTTTCGTACTGGATTGAAAAAATTCTGAAGGGCTTTAAGACAATGTTAAGAATTAGCTTAGAACCAACTTGCATATTTTGGTCAAATAGTATTATTTTAACTGTTTTATATTATGGGAGATTGTTCAGATTATTAAATTGTTTGACTCTTCCATTAAAAAAGGCTTCATCTATGGTCGGGAAGTGATCGACGTTAAGGATTTCAATGTCAGGCTTGCAGATGACATAGATATTCCCCAAACTTCATCTGCATATGTGTACCGAAACCCCGCATCCATTGCTTGGGGGGGAGTTGAGAGAACCAAGTCGATGAGGCCTGTTCCTGACAATGATTTGAAAAGTAAGCAAATGAAATAAAGGGGGATTCTTACAATCAATCACTTTTTATGAATTCCTTTGCCCAGAACCAGTTATTTTGTACATATGTCCATCTCAAAACTGGTGACTTTCGTCTGAACGTAGACCATACATTGCTGTACACTTTTTGAAGATATTCCTCTGATACTTATGCGCGGGTACTTAGTAGTAATTAATATTGTATATTTCTTGAGGTTCATCATAAAATCATTTATATCTTTGTAAATTCATCAATCAACTAAATTTTCCTCTTCATAATAATGGGGCATTTTCACAAACTGTTGAAAATATGTGGAAAACTCGGTTATTTTTTTTGATTCTGATGATTGATTTTGATCATTATACTAAAAACGTGTAATTTTAATATTTTCATTCATAATTATTGATTTTAAAAACGACTGCACATTCTGAAACGGTTCCAACTGGCTACAACGTCATTTTGACGTTGAAAATGCCACTGGCTGGAACCGATGTTGCCTGGCGTGATGTCAATGCTGCCATATTCAAGAATACAAACGAACATGAAATAATGATAAAAGAATAAAAATGGCACAATTTAATTTATTCGTCAACGTATAAATAAAATAAAAATACCTTCATTATCGTAATTTTAAAAATAATTTTTTCGATAATAAATTTTTTTTTTGAAAAAACGTGTTTATTATTGATCTCATTGTCATCATCAAGGTGCTATCTCCTGGGGTGCGATTTGACCTCCTCCACAAATGCTGTCTGTCCACTGGCTCCATTCCTCAGTCCTTCGTGTCAAGTTCCATTCCTCTTACGCACTGTCCACCTACCCTTCCCCAGTCTTTCTCTGGGTCACTTACTATGCACACAATGCATACAGTCATATTTGGTCATTTAGAATTTCGAGTTCATGTGTTTACATTAATTAAGGGAAAAGAATTACAGTCATCTGACATTCTTATAAATTGATCTTCTTTTTAAGTCGGTTCCTCATTGGTGAGGATCGTGACCTTCACTCCAATTGCCCTGGTGGACAAGGATCCTCTACAGAGCCAGGACACCGACGTACCGAACGCCAGTGATACTTTGTCACTCGAGCACATTGGTGACCTTCCTCTGCTTCTCCTGCACAAACACTATTAGTTTGACTATGAGTTGACAGAATTTCTCCAAATTGCAGTCCTCAGTTTGGCGAGCAACATGTTCAATTTATCTAGAAATGCATTGTAGGCAGACAGTTGAAACTTATTGTGGATGCCTAGCTCTTCCAGAATGGCCCCATTTGTGCGTCTAGCTGTCCATGGAGTCGTGAGCATTTTTCTCCAATGCCACATTTTCAGGGCATCTATCTGCTTTCTTTCGCTGGCTCTAAGTGTCCATGTTTCCACACCGTATAGAAATTTGGGGAAAGTCACCGCCAGGATGAGTCTCTTCTTAATCTTCATTATGCCTCTGTCACTCCATATCTTTTGTATTTTGCTCATGGCTTCTTTTGTTGTGCATATCCTACTTTTTACTTCTGTTTCACAACATCCTTCATCACTTATAGACGTACATTGATCTAACTCTCCTATTTATCTTTCAGACAAGACGGCAGAGATACTAAACACTAGTGCGGGGATGTCTACATACCAGGTGGCCCACTGCATATTGGGTGAGGCCATACTGGAGGCCACTCCCTATGGCAAGCCCTTTAAGAGCCCCGAGTGCTGTCGTTGGGGCTTCCCTCTGCCCGGGGGCTATGTCTACAGGATTAGATAGTGTTGCTAATGTAGAAAATTGAGTTGTCGATGGCTATGTGCAAGTTTGCTGACACCACTAACAATGTGTTGCAGGAAAGAGTATTTAAAATGCGGTTCCATGACAAAACAGAATATGGAAGAAAAGTGAAGAGAAATAACGAACAAACAAACCTTACCTAACCTAAACTAACATAACCTAATTGTTTATCATGTTCTGTTTTGTCCTTGAAGAAAATACATACTTATATTATTATTCCATCATTGTTTTTCATTTGATCTGCTTATCATTTTGAAACTATTTAAATAAGTTGGTTTGTAAAATGCGTATTAGATATTAGGACAATAATTATGAGTGATGGAACAAAATGGCATTTTTTTTTCCAAAAAATAAATATTTCCAGGTTTCGAATAAGCTGACAATAATTGAAGTACTCCTACTTTATCAATACAAGCAGAAAATGTTGCTTGTGCGATGATGGAGGACTTAGCTGGCAGAGAATTGAACCCTTGACACTTGAGTGGGAAACCAAAGGTTTGGACCGTTAGACCAACTAATCGAACATTTAAGACATTTTTAATTAAAGGGCACTTGCACGTTTGTCACAAATAAAAGATTTATTTTGTTAAAAGAAAACGCTTTTATTTTTAAATGAGCACTTTTTGAAAAAAGGTACACAAAATAACAGTCCCAACTACCAATAAACTTGTGAGGCAAAATTACAGTAGGTAGGGGACCTAAGGTTGGCGCAATCACATTTTGAAGCTAGAACGGGAGAATCTTAGAATGGCAGCTTGCCACACCAAACTATATGTTGAAGACATATTTGGTAGACACTATGTATGTATAGAAATAAATAAATTAAATTAAATTAAAGGTGGATCAAATCTCACCACCATGAATAAACCACTCACTTCTTCTTCTTTCGTATGGTGGGGGGGTCAGAGGGGAACATCTAGGTCTGCGAGCCATTTTAGGGCCTCAGGCGTCACCATGTGACCCTCATCAATCCCGCCGGGGAATGAATGGAGCGGGCATTCGTTGACCACATGTTCGATGGTCTGCACCGCACCACATTCGCTAGATCGATATCTTCGGGCTTTTTGTATGAAACAAATTGGTCCTAAAAAGCATAGATTTGTCAATATACTATAGACAGTAAAATTCTCATTCGGAGCCTACTTATTATAATATACACCAATGAAAAACTTTGAAAGTCTATGGAATAACTTTTCAGAGTTTTTCATTGGTGGATACAGTTAGGCAATTATACGATGTCACAATATTTCGGTTCCAATTTTCGATCGAAGTTATACCCCCCTGGTGGGTCAAATCTCAGCACTGGAAGGAATGGGAGAGGGCACCGGGAATGTGGCAATCCAAAGTAGATACTGATAAACCATGAATCTAAAAAGCACTGGATAGAGCTTTAGTACGATTTTGTATAAATGGCAATGAAGCCAAATCTAGGGTGAATTTCCTGGCAGCCATCTTGTATGGCAAACTTTTGAAATGATTTGGGAATGGGATATGTTATTATAAAAATTAAGTAGGTAAATGCGTCTTCCCCCTCACCCTGTGGCTTCAAATTTATTTCGAATAGTTCCGTCCAGGGCTGATTAGGTCCATGTCATAAACTGATTGGCCCCTAGATGAACCAGACTAGAACTACACAATATGGACAGAAACTCACTGAGGAAACTGTTAGGAAAATGCTAATTCGGGAGACATGCGACCGTTGGGAATGGAAAACACCAATATATGCACAAAATGTAAAGAGGATGAAGAGACTCCAATTCACCTTTGGTGCCAATGTCCCGCCCTGAAGGGAACGAGGCTCAGCTACATGAGAAGACACAATGTGGAAACAGAAGATGAAAGTCGAAACAATGACAACCCTGGCGAACTTTATCAAAGGGACCAGGTTACTGTTGAAGGAATGAGGTAAGATAGGTCCACGGCCTGATTGCTCACGGGAACCTTACGTAAACTGTCTCCGCACTATAGTAAAGAAAATAGATATTGTGATGCATTTTCAAGAATTTAATTGCTAGTGTAGAGTGCAATGTAGGTATTTTTTTCAATGAGCGTAGCTAATAACAGTACTTACTTGCATATTTAATAGTGAACATAATTATTATAGAATACTGAATTTGGAATAAAATATTTATTTTAATAACTGTCAGTAGTGAGTGGTTTTATTTGTGTCAGTAGTTTTTGATTGTTGCAGTACTACACATAATTTATCATTATGTATTTAAAATTAATGAAATAAGTGAAAGTAAACTACATTTTTATACAGTAATATATTGAAAATTGCAAGTTGA
The DNA here is from genome assembly GCA_026573805.1 of Hesperophylax magnus. Taxonomy (NCBI): domain Eukaryota; kingdom Metazoa; phylum Arthropoda; class Insecta; order Trichoptera; family Limnephilidae; genus Hesperophylax; species Hesperophylax magnus. The sequence continues at coordinate 1,353,424 of JAIUSX010000016.1, forward strand.
AAAAATAATATGGATTTCACCACAACTTATAGAGGAGACTTTGTGTGGCCGGACTGCAAATCCATTAATGATCCACCGTAAGTGACAGTGGTCAACGATTTGGTAAAGTTGTCGAATTCCGCCGCACGCTTAACATGCAAACTCTCAAAAATAACACTTGGTCTCAATTTAATTACAACAAGAAACAACTATTTATTTCAGGTAGATGGTATAAGATGCATTCAAGTTCAAGTTTTTCTCAAACAAAATTAAGTTTGAAGAACCTAATAAACTATTTTGTGCATGTTTTTTTGTTCCTTCGACCTTAATTGTTGTTTACAGTAGTACATAAACAGTATTATCTGATGGGGCAGTGCAAATGATAATATCCTAAAATCACTCATTAAAACCAAAAAAGCCATAATAAAAAGTTATTCTGAGAGTCCCTATAAGAACCAACACTGACCAAATCTTGCAACATCATGTTAATTAAACAACTCTGTTATAAAACAATACTTCTTTACATTCATAAATACAAAACACAAGTAATAACAACTAACAAGTATCATAGAATCACTTGATCTCAGGGTCAAAACATATCCAAAAAGCAACTACAAATACTTACAAAATGTTACAAAAAAGGAAAATAATAAAACACTTATTATTATTAGTAATTACATAGAAATCAAGTGTTGTTTTAAAAAAATTGTACGCCTGCAGTGGAATTCGGCAACTTCACCAACGCTTTTAAACACAAGTTTTTTTTAGCACATTATTAGGTTTCACGTCACATGTCCTCAGGACTCTGGTATTTCCTCTTTTCCATCAAGGTGGGATATTGGGACTATGGACGAGTGGGTGTTTATTTTCTTCAAATTTCCATCAGCTATTGCTGTTTTTAACTCCCAACGGCGGAATGTATTTTCTGAGGTGGCATCGTCCTGTTGATAGTCCTACTAACTCGCTCAGTGAGTTATTATCTATATTGAGCAGTTGATTGGGGCCAGGACCAGTCCTGGAATTGACTAACTATGTGCAGTTAAAATTATATATTTTTATGTCTTAATTACTAACTATGTGCAATTAAGATTGTATATTTGTAACTCTGAATTACTGACTAAAAGTATGAGCAGTAAAGACTAAATATTTGTATTTCTGAATTATGCACTGACTTACTATTCGCAGTAAAAATTGTATATTTGTATGTCTGTATGTGTATGTTTTTTTTTTTTTTTTTGTATTAGGCAATTCACCCTAAAGAGAGTGCTTTGTGCCGATTGGGATAAGATATATGGTTAAACTGATGTGAATTATCTATAAGGGGACTGGACATATCATATATTAAAGTCATTCAAATCTATAAACTTATAAAGAATAGAATATACGCGAGAGTTGTTGAGAGACAGCAAATATGGAATACTAAGGGGAGACTGGTGGGTGATTTTAATAAGCAATCGATACATGCCTTTGAAAGAAGAATGGTTTTTACAATTGAAGAAAACATGGTCAAGAGTCTCATCCTCCACACCACACTGGCATAATGAACTTTCGAGCACCCGAATTTTAAACAAATGAGTTGCAATAGAGCAGTGGCCAATTCTCATTCTCGAGATACAGGAAATAAATCTTTTGGACTTTTTTTTGCCGTGGAACCAGGGTTTACTTGGAATATGATTTTGTATTCCAGCATAGAAAGATCCAGTTTGAGTTTTCGTGACTGTCCAATTTTCTTCCCAGGAACGAGACATGTTGGATTTAAGAATAGAGAAGACGTCAGAGACAGGAATTTTAAAATCTAAAGGAATAGAACCAGATACAGTTCCAAGTTTAGCGAGAGAATCAGCTTTCTCGTTACCCTCAATTCCTAGATGGCCAGGCACCCAAACCAGTATTGTCTCAAACATAGATTCGTTTAAAGAATCGAGGATTTTTTAATATTACAAATAACATAGTCTTCTGGACATCGAACGATATTAGAGGAAATTTTTAATACTGCACTTAGAGAGTCAGTACACAGTAAGGCTCGACGAATATTAAGGAGTTGGATTTGAATTAAAGCTTGTTCAATTGCGAAGCATTCTGCAGTAAATATGGAAATTTCTTTAGGCAATTTATAAGACAGATTAACATTGAATTCAGGAATATATACCGATGCGCCACATTCTTTGTGGTCGGATTTGGAACCATCTGTGTATATGAGGGAAAATCCAGGAAACTTTGAAAATATAAAGTTTTTAAAATGTTCTTCAACATTTTGAAAGTTATTAGCTGATGATAAAATGTTCGTCCGGAAGTCAGAAATTATTACGTTTGGGATAAAATTAATAGCATTAAACGGGGTACTGTAAATAGGAAGGATTGGATCATCTTGTAGATTTTGAAGGTAAGAAGACAGAGATCTAAATGATAGAAAACTTTTTAATAAGAGAGGGAATCGATCTCTATCTATTACCCTCCTTCTGTTATTCAAAATACTGAACAAACGATCGAGACTCTGTTCCAATGAGTGACGCGATAAAGATAACGCTTTGAAGATATATCTATCCGCGAGGTATTGTCTTCTCAAAAATAAGGGAGGATCTACACATTCTATCTGAAGAGCATTAATTGGAGAAGATTTCATTGCCCCAATAATCATTCTGAGCCCTTTTGATTGGATTCTTTCAAGTTTTTTATCCAGATATTTAGGAAGTGGGTCGAAAAGAAATGTGCCATAATCCAAGTGACTTCGAACGAGGGAATTATACATTAGTTTAAGAGTAGTAGGATGGGATCCCCACCATACTCTGGAAACAGCTCGCATCATATTAAGCCCCTTTTCACACTTAGCAGAAACGTTCTGAATATGAGGGAGCCAGGAAAGCTTATGGTCCAAAAGCAGGCCAAGAAATTTTATTTGCTTAACGATTTGAAGGGGGAAATTATCAGACTGTAAAGTTAGGCAGTTTTCTTTTGCGAGTAAAAGCCACTACCTTGGTTTTAGAGGTAGCTAAATTCATTCCATTTGTCAACATCCAAACTTTAATATTATGTAAGGCCAAATTTAATTCCTTCGCAGCATGCAATAAATTTTTGTGAGATAAATATATGAGAAAATCGTCCCCAAAATAAAGTCGCTTAATAGACGAAGGGATTACAATGTCCAAATCACTCATATAAATATTAAATAATAATGGACTGATAACAGACCCCTGGGGTAGCCCTTTCCAAAGTTTGCGCTTCAATATGTTTGAGGAAGAGTGGATAATAATGGATCTGTCTGTTAGCAAGTTGATAATAAATTGAACTAATTTTATGGGGATTTTTATTTTAATTAATTTTTCCTTCAAAACATCAATTAATACATCGTCGTAAGCTGAAGAAAGATCTAGAAATGTGGCCAATGTACAAGAGTTAAGGGATTGAGAAATACGGATATCTGTTGTTAACAAACTTAAATTATCCATAGTAGATTTCTTTTTCCGAAAGCCGTATTGATTAGGAGGGATAATACTGTGATTTTCAACAAACCATTCTAATCTGTTCTTTATCAAATGTTCCACTACTTTAATTAAACACGACGAAAGAGCAATAGGACGATAAGATGAGACTTCGGACGGATTTTTCCCTGGTTTTAAAACCGGGAGGATTTTTTGAACCTTCCAGACATCCGGAATAAATCCTGTTTCAAACATGTTATTAATTAAGGATAAGAAATATTCAACCGACATGTCGGAGAATGCTTTAAAGAAGCTATATAATATTCCATCAGGACCCGGAGAAGAGTCAGAAAGAGATTTGATTACTCGTTTTAGTTCACTAACTAAGAAAGGAGAGTCTAGCCAGTTAGAGTGAGATGGATATGAAATAAAAGAGGGCATTTCTTCACATGTGGCAACTGAAGGAGGGGCAATCTTATCAGCAAAACCTATAATAATTTCCTCCGGAATATGTTTGGTACGCTCCGGAGCATATGACGAACCGAATTTTTTTAAATTAGTCCAAACAGATGACTGGGGAGTTTCAGGAGACAAGTTTTCACAAAATTTTCGCCATCCAGACCGCTTTTTATTTTTCAAAATACGTTTAGTTTCTGATTGGACGCGTTTCACTGATAAAAAATTTTCAAAAGACATGCATTTGCGGTAAATGGAAACTGCTTCTTTTCTAGAGTTAACAGCACGAGTGCATTCTTCGTCCCACCACGGAGTCGAATGTTTAGTTTTAATCTTAACTTTACGCTTTGGAATGGATTTTTCTGCTGCTTTTATAACTATACTAGGAAATAATTCACATTGTGTTCTGATGTTCCCAAGAGAAGATTTTACAGAGTGAACAAGAGAGTCTAATACAGAAGAAAAAAATCCCCAGTTCGCATCTTTCGTTTTAAATTTAAAATTATTGTTAATTGTAAAGGAATGCGAGGTGGTTAGATGGTGAAAGAGGATTATAATAGGGAAATGATCACTGGAAAGGGGGTCTTTAAGTATGTTCCAAGAACATTTACGTATGACCGAAGATGAACAGAGAGATAAATCAACAACACTTTTCCTTATGTGTATGTTTGAATTGCTGACTAACTATGTGCAGTAAAGATTGTGTATTTGTATGTCTGTATGTGTATATTCGAATTACTGACTAATTATGTGCATTAAAGACTGTATATTTGTAAGTGTATGTCTGAATTACTGACTAACTAAGTGCAGTTAAGATTGTATATTTATGTGTGTAATATGCGGTACTCTTTTTTCTCTGCCTACGCTTACAATGAAACAATGTAACTCTTAATTATTATTGTCATATTTTTAACTTTATTTTTTACAGTCATCATGGAAAGAAAGGACATCATCCCAAAGCCGAGGTGAAAGCCAAATGTACAAATGAGCAATGTGAATGTGTTCTTTCTGGAAAGGCTCCGAAGGCGCAGGGGGCCGAAAAGGAAAGTGGAGGCGCATCGAAAGGAAGCGATTGGAGCCGCACAGGGCCCATGGGACCCCTGATAGATGCTAAATTGTTTCCGGCTAAGGTGGGAATTTGAAATAAGTACCAAATTTTCCTCAGAAATCATAAGAGTTGTAAGTAGGTACTTAAATACATACCTACTTAATTAAAAACCATAAATATTTTAGGTAGGTAACATTTTTCTTTCAAATAAGGAATTATAAAATTCGTCCAAGGAAATGAAAAAATACCTTCACAATAACAACTATTTTTCAAACGTTCTTCAGGGCAGTAGGTACCAGTAGGTACCATAATATTGATTATTCGGATTTGACAGCTTAAGAACCACGATCATGCAAACTCTGGCGGGATAAAAAGTAGTACCCAACAAGGCCACCATCTTAAATGCTTTATTTTACTCTGGTTCGTAGCATTCTCAAGAGTGGCTCGGTAATTTGGGGATCCGAAGATGCCATAAACTAAAATGATAAAGAAGAGGTGAAAAAAAGTTTATGCGATACCTTTACGTGCGAAAGTTCGGGTACTACCCCTTGTTATATCCCTCTGACTTTCTCGCTGAAATGCTAGGACTAGATCGTTTAGACGTTAGGATAAAAATTGCAATGGTGGTAGTAGCATATAATCTGCTCAACGGACACATTTTCTATCCTGATGCGTATTACGTTTTATGTCCGCGATAACTTCGTTTAGTCGTAACGAGTCGTCAACTTGCAAAACCCGCTCCGGAGAATTCTGCTGGTTCTGATAAATCCACAAAGTGTAGTAAATTGAAATAAATAATTTACTAATTTTTTTTTGCTACATATCAAAAGAATAATGAATAATTATGTTCATATTTAGCATAAAAGGTATATTATTTTTATATTCAAAGTGTTCCAAACAGTTTTTCGTGACTTCCAGAAGTCGACACTCAAATGCAAATGGTCGAGTTAAAACAGGACTTCGCTATGCTCAGTCAATAACAAAAAGAATTCACAGTCTGCTGAATGAGTTACAAAATTGGACGGATGAGAAGCCCAGAATTGAACCCTTGTAACTTTTCATGGAAAGGATTTAAGTAGATGGGGTGTCTCGGATATGAACTCAGAATGCTAGAAAACCAACATTCGCATAGAATACTAAGGGAAATCCCAGAGGGAAGACATCCAGTGAGCTGTCTCGGACAAAATTGTGTTGGGGATTTCTGAAGTAGCCCAGAACAGCTGCACCTGGAGGAACCCTGTCAAAGAAAAGGAAGATGAAATTAGTCAATAATTGTGAATTTTCTTAGAACTCCGTTATTATTTAGGTTAAAATTAAAATTATTCATAAATTCAACTTGAACTAAATGCAATCATACATAAAGATAGCAGCCAATAAAAAATGTGCAGTGAAAAAATGAAGACAATGTTGGTAGTTCTTATTCGAGGTATGATACAGTTAAATATGACCGAGATATGATCACATTAGCTCAGTTTGTAGAGCGGTGCCCCGGCAAGGCAACGGTCCTGAGTTCAAGTCCTAGATGTGTGATATTGTCTTGAATAATTAAAAATTACAATCAGAGATTTAGTCGTTAAGTTATTCCAAAAAAAAAAAAAATAATGATTATGAATAAAGAGTTTTGTTCATATAAAAACTCAATGCTTTCAAGAAAGGTAAACAAACACAATTCTATATTGGTGGATCAATCCAATATTGTATTTGTGGCTAAAAGTGTTTTGCCTAAAATTGTAATTAAATTAGCACCATCTATGAAAGAGCTGATTACGAATAACAAGAGGTGGAAAGACTGCGAAGAAGAGGAATGGAGCAGGAACGGAAGAAACAAGGACTGAAGACGAATAGCATTTGTGTAGAAGACCAAATTCCATTTAGCACCGTGATGATGAATGGATTTGTTTTTGATTTCAAGACAATTAAAGCATCTTTTCTGTTTGTTTTAGCGCCCAACCATAGGTGAACCAACCCTGGAGACCTATGCGGCAACGGACAAGGATCATTTGAAGTCAATCTATCAGGCAGACTTCACCGAAGAAGGTGATACAACTATAAATGAATGAAAAATAATATCGTTCCGTGACAGAAGAGAACAGTGACAAAACAGAATGTTGTAGAAAAGTGAAGAAAAAAAAAACAAACCTAACTAACTAACCATCACAATATTTACACGGAGGGTGGCAGAAAGTAGAGACCGCCACACAACTCTGTTTAGTAATACTCTCCTTGCTTTAATCACATTCATACATACTCTTCTGTTATTCTGATTGATATGACCTGACTTAAACATTTAATTCCCTGAGGGTGCCATGTCTTCCTTGGTCGTCCCCGACTTCTGTAACGAACAAACCTAATTTAACCTAACCAGAGATGTGCTTTATTTCAAATAAATCCATTTCAAATGGAAATGCAAAATGGGTATTTTCCATTTTGCATTTTAAATGCTTTTCTAAAAACCATTTTGCATTTTAAATGCTTTTCTCAGTGCATTTTCCATTTTAAATGCTTTTTTGCAACATTCTTCCTACTATCTCCACTCATCTTTTTTTCATAAGCCCTAAATATCAGTAGGTCCTCAACCTCGCTATGAGAGATAATTTATATTTGTCAAGTTGCTCCCTGGTAGGAGCCCTGGCAATTGAGTGATACCATTACAAAAAATACTGAACATGGGGCCATGACGCTGTAATATTAAATGTTAGATAGCAGTTTCAATGTTTTTACGTTGGCAACATTAGTCACGCGCAAATTTTTTGTGTTTTCATAATCTGTAGTCGTGGTGTTTTTGGATTTACCATCATATAATATGTTTTTTCTACATTGATGTCCATTATTAAATGACAAAATTGTTTAAACATTCTATAATTATTTTAACTGTTTGACCTGAGAAACCATTTTGCATTTTCAATGCATTTTGAAAATAGGTATTACAAATGGAAAAGTTTTGACCCATTTCCATTTTGCATTTAATGGTTTTGGGTACCCATTTTGCACATCTCTGAACCTAACCTATTATTATTTTATCATGTTCTATTATGTCACTGATCTGTTTTATCTGGTTTTATAGATAACGAGCTAGGTGTCTGTAATGGCGGTTTGTTTGTTAATTATCCTTGTATTAAATAAAATTATTTGGAAATTAGAGTATTTTATTTATTTTCTGCCAGCGGTGTACAAACAACCCTCCATCTTGAAGACAGTACAGGCCGAGTATGTCAACCCTCGCTCTGCCAACAATATCTGCCACCCTCCGATAAGAAAGTTTGACCGCTCCTGCACCAACAACTACGTGCCCAAAGTGATTGACGAATCAGCATTCAAACTAGGTAAGTTACATTTATATATTATGAAAGTGAAATTATTCATAATTTTTTTGTTAATACAACACAAGAGTCCCAGTTGTTTAGAGCCAGTGGAACTTAGATATCCCCGATTCGAGTATGTTGCGAGACTGAAAGGAGTTGGGAGGGGAATGAGATAGGGGATAGGAGGGTTGAAAAGTACCCGGCAATTCAAATCTGGTAAACAAACACAACTGACACCATTTCAAGTAAGGGACAAGAGTTTTTCGCCAGGGTGATACTGAGAGCATCTACCACACTGGAACCTGTTGCAAATATTCTATACCTATGTGAAATATTTCAAATGATTACTAAAATTTAAAAAAAATGCATCTAGGGATTTGAACCTTCAACCTCTCGTTTCATAGTTTAACCGCTCGGCTAAGGAGATCATTAACAAAAGTTACATCATTTTACTTTTGAACCATCATCATCATTTAAAGCATTTTAACCGTTGTAGCTTGCTCCATTCTTTCCACATTTATTTTTCACACTCACAGATGATAATAAAAACAAGGGAGATGAATCATAAACCATTGTTATATTGTGTAATGAGACACCATGCAAATGTCGTCAACATAGTTCACCCTACTGCAAATGGCATCCACGCAAAGCGGCGCCTCGCCTTTGTTCACACACCAAACATAATAACTTTGATTGCATGGTCTGTACAGTCTAGTAGCTTGGTGACAGTTGGCACGTTTCCATGTTTCCATATTTCCATGTGGGCACGATTCCATATTTCCCTTCGTTTCGATTATCTATGGTCAGACAGTACCTGAACTTCATTAATAACTTGCATTTAATTCAACAGAGGGCGGTTCAGGGAATACTCCCGCCATTTCTCCATATGGCCGGACGGAGTACCAGGATTTTGTGTCCAGACTGGGTGGAAGAATAATGCAGGAGAAACTCATAAAGCCACTAAAAAAGAAAAACTTTTGGAAGTAAAAAACTGTAACAAATATATAATATCGACATAACCTCAAAAAAGACAAAGATAAACAGCTACTCATATTTTTCAAAGGAATACATTTTTTTTCTATGTATGTAATATGTAAAACCTTTTATTTAAAATAAAGAAATGAAAAATATGTTCTATTTTATTTTTTTTAATGATAAACTAATGTTTATAAGACAAGGTTCTTTATGCATAGCACAAAGGCATTGATTTTTACTCTGAGATATTTTCAATTTGTATAGATATTTCATGCAATTAATTATTGCTTACAATCATAAGTTTTGATTTGTTTTTAGTTTTAGGAAACCTTCTACTGTTATGTTTTTTTCTTCTTATGGTGAAGGCAGGGCCCGCCCTATGTGGGTGGGCGCAATTGAAGCAGTCCGCTCCATGTGCAGAATTGCCAAGGCGATGATAATACCTAAAATCTATCAGTCCTACCACATCGCCTTTGAGATTATTTTTCATTAAAGCTGCGCAACACAAAAATACAAATTAAAAATAATTGATAACAGTGATCACCTTCCAAGGCGTTTACTGGACAATGGACGCTAAAATTTTACTCGAGCTAGACGGCGTTTGGCTCAGAGCCGGCCCTGGGTGAAGGTGTGGTGGATGTCAAAGTAGAGTGATGAGGTCGTTCAGCAAATCGACAAATCTGGAGTTTCTGAGGATTCAGCACAGACGTGCCCCTGAGAAACTGGTGAAGGGAAGGTATTTCTATGATGCGTTCTCTGTTCATTAGTTGACATTTGTCCAAACCCACACAATTCGGAAACGTATATCTATAATGCATTCTGTTCATTAGTTGACATGTGTCCGTATCCACACAATTCAGGAACTTATTTCTATGATGCGTTCTGTTCATTAGTTGACATTTGTCCAAATCCACAAAATTCAGGAACGTATTTCTATGGTGCCCTCTGTTCATTAGTTGACATTTCGCTGTCCTAGTTCTTGTATGTTCAATAGACCTTTTTTTGCAAAACTGAGTTATGAATGCCAATATGTTCATTAGCCTATTGCGCATTAATGAAGCTAAAAAAAACATATTTTTTGGTTTTTAAGTGACATTTTCAGCATTTGTCGAGTGCCAATATCCACTCACGGAATAATGTTTCAGTTATTTGTTCAATCTCCTGGATATTGAACATTCAAACACTCAAAGTTATGAATATAATATTTTTTAAAAAGTTCATAGATATTTGTTCAAAATCCCGCAGAAGGTTGAGGTCTTGAATGTTCAATCTCCACTGTCAACCAATCAGGAGCCGGAATGTGCGGCCATTTTGATTTTTAGTTGTTTTCTAACAACGAAATTGTTCCACTAAAAATACGTTTATATACTGTTATATATACTGTTATTGAACTAAAAAATGACTTCACCGACTCCAGAATCAATAAACCTTAGAACAGTAGCTCAAATAGAAAGGTAAGTCTTAAAATTATGTCATTTATAGGCTTTTTCACCATATTTTACATGTACTTCTTGAATTTGCTAGGCAAATATACAGGATGCTTCATTTATTATTTATTTATTCAATTATTTATTTACAAACTTACGACTTTTACCTAAAATGAGTATGAATAAATTATATTAGTGCATTAAAACTTATTTTAATTCAAGAAATACAACAAAAGAGCCAGGAAATGGAAATGTGCAAAAAGTCGTCTGTCCTCATAGTCTGATTGAAAGACATCTACGACACATATTTAGTCCGTTATCACTGCTGAGATAGCTGATGAAATAGTCCAAATATTTCAATTTTGAATTCATTCAATTAAAAGTTTCTGATTTTTTTGTTTTTTTTAGTCACATAAAAAACAATAAACATATTCTTATGTAGGAACTACAATAAAACCAACTAGGCAAACGACTAACAACAATAAATGTAATGTTAAATAGCGCACACCCATAACCCAAATCGCGGGATATTATAATTTTAGGATTTTAAGAGCTGAAAGTATTTAAAAAAATAATATTTTACTCACGATAATCAACATAAATAATAAGCTCACGGCAAATAAGACCTTCCGAAAGAAAAAAAAATCTTTCTAAAGTAAGTAAACTTTAAAAATTACATTTATCAAATGTAGGTAACGAAACAATAAAAACAAAACAAATTTTCAACTGAAAATAGAACTTCAATAATTTTACGCATCACTCGGCATTTTTTTTTATGAAATACCGCACACAGTCTCAACTGCTCCCAACCATCTGGAGCCAGTGAGACTATGGAATCCCCAATTGGGGTATATTAGTATATTGTGAGGCTGAAGGTAGTGTGGAGGGGAAGGAGATGGAGAGGAGAAAGAGAGGAAGCAGGATGAAGGAGAAGAGAGATGGTATGTGAGTATCTATTCAGATCTGATCACCAAACACGGCTAAAGCCATTTCAATTCTTATGGTGGTCTTTACACCATATCTTCCTCTCTGGAACATGCCGCAAATAGACTATATGTTATTTTAAATGAATAATTTGTGAAATAACATAAATGAATAAAATAAAATTTACTTGCGCACGCCGGGATTTGAATCCGCGACCTCCGGATTTCTAGTCTAGAGTACCCCTAGACCACGGAGGCCGTAATACGTACGATGTAAGAATATTTCACATCACGCATGCACTGACAACCGATAGTAGTATATTAGCGGTAGGTACCTTTGTACTTGTGCATTGTTTTCAAACTTCCAAAATATTGGATGATTTATATAGAGCAGTTTTTGTAAAAAATCAACTCAAGGACTCTGTTTGTATATTTTAAAGTAATACTTTAAGTCAACTACTAACTAAGATAAAAGTAAAGTATTTGAAATCTGAAAATCATCCTGTATATACAATTTACCACTAATTGGCTAATTGTACAAAAAATACCTCAAACTTATGGGAGCCGAATTGTTCAATCTCCAGACGATATGTTCAATATCCAAAATAATCATTCATCATTTTCAAGCCATGTTCAATGTCCACCTTTAAAGTCATAATATAATAATAATAATAATAATAATTGGATAATTTGTATAGCGCCGTTTTTGTGAAAAATCACCTCAAGGGCGCTGTACAATTTATTTCCTAGGATCTACATTTGTTATTTAGACCAACTGTGCCAGCACGAGGTTCGTCATCCGTTCAGGCATGTGTCTGCCGCCTATATAGCGCTGAAATGTGTCTGCTGCCAATAAAGAGCGCTGACACAACATCCTCACATAGACAACAAACCTTGGCAGCACCGCTGTGACGCTCGACGAAGACAGAAGATGGAGACTCTGCTGCAAGAGTCCTAGGTAGCGAAGGAACTGTACCAGCTGCTGCAGGGAGAGAGACTACCCCGTCCACCAACTGTGCCAGCACGAGGCTCGTCATCCGTTCAGGCATGTGTCCGCCCCTAATATAGCGCTGACATGTGTCTGCTGCCAATAAAGAGCGTCGACACAACATCCTCACATAGATAACAGACCTTGGCAGCACCGCTGTGCAAAATCACCTCATCCTAGTTTACCTTAGTCTCTCCAGTCACCTCCCAGCCTTTCATGCCACCTAGTGCATCCTCTCGACCCTTTCAGACTCCTTCCTGGCTCCAATACATTCTTTCTATTGTCGTGATCCGACGATTTCACACCTCTGTCTCAGACCCTTAGGGCTCGCTTATCGCAGGCTATCATAAGCAAAATCTTGAACCAAAGTCAAAGTGAAGTTTATGTGTGTCATCTTTAACAAAATACATAAACAAAAACAGAAAATAAAAACAAAAACAAAAACTTTAAACAAAATATGGCTTATCTGTCCTCCAGGCAGACATCCTCGGTTGAAAAGGTCCCGTAAATCCCGACACCACTTGACACTTGAGTCAGGTATAAAATCTTCGACTGCATTGAGAAATCTTTGTTCTAGCTTCACTTTCAAAATTTAATCGGTTTAAAATGCTATAATAATTGCAAATTCCGGCTAAACGGTAGATGTTACGCGCATTTCGTGAAATAAGAAGGTAAGCACTATATAAAACACGGATGCTGAACATTTTTCAGCGATCTCTTAACAAGGGAAACCTTCTGAAAGGATTAAACAAACCGGAGCGGTTAAAACACGTCCGCAACTGGGCATATTATAGCTTCAATCTTCGAAAAATGATCTTTAATAATTTCCTGTTACACATATGTACTAAACGAAATGACCAAGATCGAGAATTTTTTAGAATTTGCCTGTAAAAACAAAAAAAAACGTCTCCTGTAAAATTTGCTAAATGGTCTATTGAACATACAAGAACTAAGGCAGCGATTTGTCCAAATCCACACAATTTGGGAACGTATTTCTATGGTGCCTTCTGTTCATTAGTTGACATTTGTCCAAAACCACACAATTTGGGAACGTATTTCTGTGATGCGTTCTGTTCATTAGTTGACATATGTCCAAATCCAGACAATTCAGATCGCTTTAGGCTCCATAGTTCGAGTTTTCGTATGCGTCCAATTTTCTTCCCAGGAAAGAGACATGTTGGATTTAAGAATAGAGAAGACGTCAGAGACAGGAATTTTAAAATCTAAAGGAATAGAACCAGAGACAGAGAATTCCTAGATGGCCAGGCACCCAAACCAATATTGTCTCAAACTTAGATTCGTTTTAAGAATTGAGGATGTTTTTAATATTACAAATAACATAGTTTCCTGGACAACGAACAATATTAGAGGTAATTTTTAATACAACACTTAGAGAGTCAGTGCACAGTAAGGCTCGACGAATATTGAGGAGCTGGATTTGAATTAAAGTAAATATGGAAATTTCTAAGACAGATTTACATTGAATTACATTTAATTAACTTAGTAATATGTAAAAAAATTGCCCACAAAAACTTTAAAGAATCGAAATCCCTAAGCGACTACACGATATTTCAAAACCATAGATCTCAATGTAAAAAAATTGATCAGATCAGACATGATATGCTAATTTTTAAAATCAATAACCGTCACAGTTCCCCAAAATATAGATTTTAAAATTACGAAATTTTCGTTTATTATCGGAATTCGACGGGTGTTATCGGACAAATTAGCTCCCTGGTTTAACACTGTATTTTATTTTATTTTATAATAAAACGGTTGCTAAACATTACATTTAAAAGACTTCAAATATATCAACAAAATATCTTTATTTAAAAAAAATACAAGAAAAAGGGTAACAAAGTATTTGAAAGAATTGTCTATTATCGGACATCAAAGGTGGTATCGGACACAAAAGTAAACAAAAAATATTCTTTTTTTAATTAAAAAAAGGATTTAAAAAAAGTGGTAAAACCGTGTTAAAAATTTTCACAACACGTTATGATATACTGAAAATAATTATTATTTCTGGCACAATTCACATTTGTAAAAATGCTGGTAAGATTCAAGACCTGTACAATTTTCATGGGCCCATCTGTGACAACCTTGGCATTGAATCCAGTCCTCTTCGAAGCTTTCTCCACAGATTATGCAAACTTCATTTTTGTTGTAATCCTTATGTAGTTTTAGTTTATCTGCTTTCTTAAAATTGATGCTGTTAACATTATTTTCTTTGTTGTGTTTGGGCGGATTCTTTTTTGATTTACCGATTTGAAAATCGTTTTGGCGTTTACTGTTTCCTGATAGCTTTTCTTGTTTTATTTTGATTGGGAGACCCGGTACTTGTATTTTCGCTTCATTCTTTACAATTTTGGAACTCTTTGGAAGTGCACTTAAATTCAACGGTTTTACTGAACTTCTTTTTATTTTAGTTTTATCTCAAGTTTTTTTCTCCTGCCCTACTTTTATACTTAAGTCTAATCTGAGTTTTTTGGCATCGCTCTTCTTTTTCCGTTCTTCCATTTTTCGCTCTTTGGCGTCATCTTCTTTTCACGAACATATTCCACTGCCGATTTCATATTGCAAGCCTTCCATTCACACCGAGCCCCTGCTCCAACTTTTTTTTGAATCTCGGCATTATCTGGAGAAATGGAAGAAAAACAGAATGAATTTTTGAAAATATTTTTTTTAAATCAACCCTTACATTACCCTTTGTACATAGTTTTTATAGTACAACATACTTTCATAATATATATGTGAAACACTTAATTTGGTGTTGGTATATTAATTTAAATAAATAAATAAAAAATAAGAATTAATTCTTGTGTCCGATATCATCCGTAACAGCCATGTCCGATATTATCCATACGACATGGAGTTAAAAAAATAACCGTCTACCTGGTATGGGACACAAATTTTAAAACTATAGATCGTCATTTGATTGCCTCTGAAATGTAGTGTACCGCCTTATATAAACAAAAGTAATTAAATTAATATCGTACCTTTTATTTGTCTTCGAATAAAGCTGAGGACACAATATCCGGGAGTCAAAGTTCGTTTTCTGGGCACAACACGACACAACCGGCCTTGGGGAGAGCCATGCAAACACTGGACACGAGGAATTAGTGCGGCAATATTATGAACTCACTTGCATCGCCCTATCTATTCGCCAGGAAGAGAAATAACACTTGGACAATAATATACGTTGTCCGATAATATCCGTACTCCCCCTATACAGTTTGCTTCCCTAACATTTGGAAACGTTGTTATCTGACACCTATATTCAAAAAGGGCAATAAATGTTATATTGGACGCTTGTTCATTATAATTTAAGAATGACTTTATATTGTTTTGTTTATATCTTTCGCTATTATTTACTACTACAAGAAATAAATAAATATTGTTTGCGTATAATGTTAATCCGTGGATGTGACATTAATAAACTATTTGAAATTGTCCACATTCACGGAACCTTGCATTGTGTACCTAGCTTTAAGATTGTCAAATTCCTTGAAATGTAAAAAAATGTAACTTGTAAAAAAATAAGCAATAAACAATTGGCCGGCGGGTAGCGATTAGAAAGTGTGGGGTCCGAGGCTGGCTCGTACGCTCCAACGGCTATAGAAATCCGACCAATGAGAAGCCATAAACGGGCCGCTGGACCTTGGCTGACCTTTTTTTATGTGCCGTTGTCGAGTCGCAACTTTGACAAAAAGCACCAATTTTAAATTTTAAAGCCTCTTTCTCCATTGGGTCACCAACGCTTCGGACTTTCGCATCTACCAGCTACCTGCCGCTGCCCCTTTCTGCCGAGTTCTGAGAATTTTATTGGCCCTTCTCCCTCAACTGAAGAATCCTGCATCGACTTGACTCCGGCGGAAACCACGAGGCTTAAAACCCTGACATACTTAACCGCCTTTTTAAAGGCGATCTTTCATTTATTTGCATTTTGCACAAAAGTCGTCTATATACCTGAAACGTCCTTTTCAGGACGAGTGTCAATTGATTTGCATTTACAAAAGTCGTCTATATACCAGAAACGTCCTTTTCAGGACGAAAGTCAATTGATTTGCATTTACAAAGTCGTTTGAGTCGTGTAACTTACCCCTATTTTTACAGTCTGTATGCACACGACATTTTAGTCGGGTACAAATGTGATATAACCAACTATAGACCAATATGTAAGCTATCCGTAATACCGAAACTTTTTGAAAAACTACTTGATTACTTGATAAAATTTCACCTTATATTAACCACCTCATTGTTCCGAATCAACATGGATTTTTGTCGGGCAGATCAACTTTGACAAATCTCTCATTATATGAAAACTATATATCGAACGCATTAGCTAATAGAACTCAAGTCGATTCCATATATCGTCAATAGTGGGATATCTTCGAAAAATACACTTTTGAGATAAGTATGCAGTTCGATGTAAAATTGTGAGCTCTACATGATGCATTACTGGGATATTTTGTAAAAAAAAATGCTATTGTTACAAGTAAAATCTCAGTATTGAAATGTTCGGTCACTCAGAGCAACACTGAGATATTGATGTTGTCCCACTGTTGCTTTCAAAAGGTCGTTTAAAATACTGAAATAAATTCATTGTCTCACTGTAGCTCTACAGTTTTCAACAAGTTGGGTGATCTTGGAAGAGAAACATAAAGAAACTGAAGGTGAATACTGGTCAGGAGTATGTAGCAAAGTCAGGAAAGGTATGCAGAGCAAAACAAATTAACCCTGTACTATGTACTAATTGTAAATACAAATGTTCTGAATCTGTTTTGGAAGTTGATCGATTAAAATATTTTAATATTTATGATTCCATGAATGCTAGCTAATAGTGTTTATTATTTTGAGAGAGATGGACATTAGGGTGGATCGCCATTGTATGGAATTTTTTATTTTTTATAATTCAGTTTTCGCGGGGTGCGGAATAGATGCTCCAGGTACATACAATTAAGCAAACAAAATATCAATTTAAAATTTTGATAACAAGTACTGCCCCAAAGCAGTTGAATTATTTAAAATCTGGTAAAAAATTGTCCCTTTATAAAACAGTTTTGTGTCAATATTAATACTTTAATTTTTACTTTTACATTTCATAATGAATAAAAATTGCCGCGTCTTAAATAATAGATAATATTAAAAAAAGTGATGATAATTATTTTCCCGCGAAAAATTGTAAAATTGCCGAGTCCACTTTCGCGCCTCGCTCGCGCACCGCGCATCTTTAGATCAACCGACCACATCTCGCAGTACAGTTTCAAGTTTTACTAACGTTGATCTTCCAACTGACCAACAATACTTTGCTTCATCTACTTCTTCTTCTTATGTTATAAATCCAACAGACAGTGGACTATCTTTTGTATCCAGAACATTGGATCGATACAGTATTTCTGTGCTGTCTGCGCTACATTGCAAGATATTGGATTAGTGACAAAAGACAATCTAACACACTTGATCGATCGTAATAAGATTCGACGTGCTCGTGCCAAAACTAGGACCACACTGTCTGCCATCAATAAGCCCCATTTTGATTTGTGCATTTGCATATCGTTTGAAGGTCAAAGGATAAAACATTAATCATGGAGGATGGACGCAGAAAAGTTGTTGAAGAACATATCAGTCTTTTGAAAGAACCTGGCTCACAATACATTGGCCACATGGGCGTTAAGTTCGGCGATGCTAAAACAATAGCTCACAAATTGTTTGCATACTTTGTGGCAAAATCCATTGATTTAGCGTGCTTCGTGGCTATCGGATGTGACGGAACAGCAGTCAATACTGGAACTAAGTCTGGCATTATTCGACTTCTTGAAGGAAAGCTCCATCATCCACTTCAGTGCTTGGTTTGTCAGTTACATGCTAAAGAGTTAAGTTTGAGACACCCTTTCGAATACCTTGATGGATTGACAACAGGTCCTAGAAGCTTTAGCGGCCAACTAGGAAAGTTACTCAAGAACTGTGAACATCTTCCTGTGATAGAATTTCAAGCAATAGAATACAACTTACCTATGAACCTTACTTATGAAATTACACAATCACGTGACGACCTTAGCACAGACCAGCTTTATTTATTGGAAATGTGCCGAGCAATCGCCGAAGGACAATGTAATGAAAACTTAAGCGAAAAGAAACCCGGGTAAAATCTGTCATTCGCGTTGGTTAACAACAGCCAATACTATTCTCCGACTTTACACATCAACCAAGAATCCGACAGAAATCAGGTGATATTGACTGAATTTGTGCTAAGAGTGTATGCTCCGATGTGGTTTAAAATAAAAACACAACCTTCGAGACTACCAAGAGCAGACTTCAACCGGCGAGACACCTCCACGAAACCATAAAATTGTCTCGTTACCTTCCAGAGCATTTGAAAAAGGTGATAGATCCCGTAATTCGACGCAACGGGTATTTTGGCCAAGCGAAAATATACTTATTACTATGTTAAACGACGAACGAAGACAGATTAGAGAGTTGGCTCTCAGACGGATTCTAAGTATCTGAGAACTTACGTTGGGGTTCTCTCCAATAAGAGTATTTAAGCTACCTACTTTTAATTTCAACGCAGAAGACTATATTGACTTGATCAGAAAATATATAAAAAATTATAAAACCATCAGAAGCACCTCTTAAAAAACTGATATCTAGCGAGACAATAATTGATGCCATTGCAGACCCCGAAATTATCAAATCCAACATTTTGTGTAAGTTCCGATTGATGCCCTGACACACGCAAGCCACGGAAAGATGCATCAAAGTGGTAACGGCATCATGCTTTGCTGTTTGCGGTCCTGAAAGACGTGAAGGGTGGATACAAAACAAGCTAGAATCTTGTCGTATAATGATAGTATCGAATTCGAAGAAGGACTATAAAATACAATAACTTTTATGATTTTTGACCATATTTTTTCACAGTGTTTGGGATTTTTTGTGTAGCAATGGTACTTTTATTGTTTCTTGATTAGTAGATAATATTATTAGTAAATGAAAAGTTATTTTTTTTAATATTTTGACTACTTTTATTGAGCAAAGATTAAACCCTTCTTTTTCTAGTTTCACTCTGTTTTTTTAAAATTTGAATTGACTTGGGGCAGTACTTGCACTCGAAATATCTTAATGCTGTCATAATGACTTTAAAAAGTATCCCCATAGAGCATCCATTCCACACCCCGCTGCTAAGAAAAACATAAAAACAAAAAATCGATCCACCCTAATGGACATAACATACGTGTATGTAAGATTTTTTTATGGCAACCTTAGATATAAGCAATAATACCATAAGCACTGAATTAAAAAAGAAAACAGACAGCTTCCTGCAAAAGGATGATTTAGTTGATGGTGTTATGAATCACATCAACAGCTTTAGTAGAGTGGAATCGCACTATTGTCGTGCAGGATCAGCTCGGATCTCCAAATATCCAAAAGATGTACAATTTGTACAAATAGAAGTGTATCTCGGTAGGTAATCTCTATGTTACACACTCTACATACAGGAAAATATTCAATACCAAATTCAATATATATTTTTTTAAACCAAAACAGAACCTTTTGCGCATTTTGTGTATATTACAACTATAGTACTGCAAATGAGAAATTAGAAAAAATAATAATATTCTGAACACATTCAGAATGTAAAGCTATCTCAGCAAGAAAAACATTACCAAGACCACTGATGATACTGTCGTTGCCATTTATGACTTTCAAGCTGTTGTGCCGTTGCCGAATGGCAATATATCTATTTTTTTATAAGAGCAAGTTAAACGTTATAACTTCTGTATTTACAATACCAAAACACGACAGGGCCATTGTTACATACGGCATGAGGGTGTATCTAAAAGAGGCGCAATTGAAATGTCTACCTGCGTGTACACATTTTTAAAAGACCTTTGCCAAGGGAAACGGGAAGTGATCTTTTATTATGATAACTGTGTGGCACAGAATAAAATCAAATTTTTATTTTCCATGTACATGCATGCACTATGAACACTTGATATTCAAATCATTACCCATAAATATCTAATTGTTGGGCACTCAGAGAACGAAGGATACTCCATTCATTATTGCATCGACAGAGAAAAGGTCAGGGTTTTAAAACAAGGCCTAATATTTATTCCAACGGAGTTAGCGATGATCATAAAGTGTTCCAAGAAGAATGAACCTCGTTATTAGTTAACAGAAATGGAAACAACGGACTTCATTGACTGGAAGAAGGTATGTGAAAGACTGGAAAAAAATTCTCAACAAACATGGACAAAAATAAATGTATTTGGAATAAAGTTAAGATTTTACAGATCACTAAAGATGAACCGTCAGTTATCAAATACAAAAGCACCTACACCGAGGATCCATTTAATCAGAGTATTAATATGAGAGAGCGACTAAAGAATGTTCGGAATGAGAATAGTATAATTCTAGGACCAGCTTATACAGTTCCACCTAAAATTCCACCGAATAAAAATCGTGATTTCTTATTTCTTTGCCAAAGTGGTGTTATACCAAAAAAACTCATATTTTTTTAAAATTAATTAATACTGACAATACAGACCGCGATGTACAAGAAGAAAATAACGATGATGGTTCATTGTAGGTTTCCAGGTAATCAACACATACATATTTGTTTTATTTTTTTGTTCTTAAAGTTTTCTGTAAAAAAATTTACATACTTTTTATTCTAAAGGTTTTCTGTTATTTTTGATACATACCTACTTTTTATTCTTGGTTTTCTGTTAATTTTGTTACATACTTTTATTCTTAAGGTTTTCTGTTATTTTTGTTACATACATTATATCATGCTTCTCATAAATAAATTTATAAGCACAAATACACATTTTTATTCCACCTAACTCCCATACAATTGTCGTATTGACAAACTATAGGAGTGAGTGGGTGTGTACTGTTGAAAATGTATTTATGATTATAAACAGCATAGAAAAACATGCAGAAATAAGAATTATTAATTATTTTAAGCAATAACTATTAGCCTGAAACAGTCCACATTGGAAAAATCTCCCGAGAAACAATTATTAATTCATTTATCCATCTAAACTCGTAATATTATTACAAGCTACACTGATATAATTTGAGATGATTATCAAACACTTCACGCAACAGTGAGATATTTCCAGATTTACGTATACTTTGTCAAAATTAGTATGAAAAAATTAATTATTTTTCTATTATTACAATTTTGTGTTGATGTTAAATAATTTACCTCTCTTATACCATATCATTAATCTGCAAGATTAGTTAATTTGATGCTGCTAGAGCTCACGCAAACCTAAAAGTCCTATTATCTCTTCTTCGATGGCGCTACAGCCCATATCGAGCTTTGGCCTCCTGCAACAGTCGCCTCCAACTCCTCCTGTCCTCAGCGGCTGACTTCCTGTTTGTCACCTGGAGAAGCTGTGCTGCATCCCCTCTTACCTCATCTTTCCACCTCAGTCTGGGTCTTCCCACTTTTCTCTTTCCACCTGGGTGACCAGTCAGAATTCTTTTTGGGACGCGTGTATCCGGCATTCTCTGTACATGCCCAGCCCATCTCAGCCTGAGGAGTCTCATGTGTGCAGAGATGCTAGGGGCCTTGAATATATATCGTACAATTCTATATTGTGCCGGATACGCCACTGTTCGCCCTCTTTCACGGGTCCACATATTCTTCTCAGCACCTTTCTTTCAAAAGTATCCAGCATTTCAGCCATCTTTACCGTCAGTGTCAGCGCCTCACATCCATATGCCAATACAGTTCTTACAATGGTCTTATATATGGTTATTTTGGTTTTTCTGTGGACACTACGTGACTTAAACACTGGCAGCAAAGAGAAGTATGTTTTGTTGGCTGCTGTGATTCTCCTTCTGATTTCTGCTGGATCCTCATTGTTCTCTGTCAGGCTGGAGCCCGGGTAGGTGAATTGATCGACCACTTCGTATGAGTAGTTGTCTTTAAATAGTGCACTACTTCTTCTTCTGTGTGAAGGGTTCCTGCTCTGTACCATCATTTTTGTTTTGTCAACATTAACTCGCAGTCCTACTTCCCGCGCCGCTGTTTCTAAAGGGTCGAAGACCTCCTTAATGGCTGAAATTGATCTTCCGACAATGTTGATGTCATCCGCATATCCGACAACTTGACTGCTCTTGAAACAAATATTCGAGCCAGTGTCTATTAGTGTTTTTCGTATTACATGTTCGAGCACAATGTTGAAGAGAGTGGGAGCCAGACTGTCCCCCTGTTTAAGTCCCTGTGATACTGTAAATTCTTCCGACAATTCTCCGTCTATTTTGACCTGACATCTTGAGTCTGACATTGTGGCTTTTATGAGCCTAACCAATTTAGGTGGAATCTGGAATTGTAGTAGTAGTCCTCTATTCCTATTATCTCAGAACAGCATTTTTTAAGATATCCCACTATTGCTTTAAGGTGTCGATATACGGACTTTATTAAGGCATTTGACAAAGTTTGCCATAAAATTCTCCTCGTCAAACTATGTAAGCTCGGTATCGATAGAAAACTTTTAGACTGGTTCGCAAGCTATCTAACTGATAGAGTTCTACTAGTAAAAATCAATTTATTCCTTTCCAACCAATTTATAGCTACAAGTGGTGTACCGCAGGGGTCTCATTTAGGCCCAATATTGTTTTTACTGTTTATAAACGATATTGTTAATATATTTGATAACGATATAAATGTATTACTTTTTGCAGACGATTTAAAAATATTTAAAAAAGTAAAAACCGTAGAAGATTGTATCAGTCTACAAAATAACTTAAACAGGTTAATTAATTGGTGCACTCTAAATAAACTATATCTGAATATAAATAAATGCCATTCAATAAGATTTTACAAAATAAGTCAACCAATTATTTATTCATATGAACTTAATAACTCAACCCTTACCTTTGTTGAAGAAATTAATGACCTGGGCATCATTTTCGACTCTAAATTAAACTTTATATTTCACTCAATTAACAATAAGGGAATGAAAATGCTTGGATTCAGTCTTCGAAACTCCAGAGGCTTCAGAATTATTTCAACCTAGAAAATTTTGTATACATCTTTAGTTCGAAGTCAAGTCGAATATAACTTCTCGATCTGGTCCCCACATTATAAAATACATTCAGATTCAATAGAAAAAATTCAACACAAATTCCTAAGACACATTAACTTTAAACTCGGTATTCCCATTGAAAGTATAAACTATAATTACTTAATGAAAAAATTAAATTTATTAAAACTCTCAGATCGAAGAATTATATCCGACTTAATATTTATGTTCAAAATTGTAAATGGTAGTGTAGACAGCCTTGATTTAATTAACCTCATTGAATTTCATGTACCCATAAGAGCTACTCGCTCTAAAACCCTCTTTAATTGTAACAATTCTAAGACTGAACATTTCAAACACTCGCTTGTACCTAGATTACATGAAATTAGTAATAGGTACGCAGATGTAGCGGATCTGTTTAACTGCACAGAAGCTAGGTACAAAAAACTTTAATATCATATCTTTTAAATCATGTCCAATAAAATGTAAGTTTACTCATACTTACGTAAAAATTCAAATAAATATGTATATAAAATGAACTGCCTGGGGCAACTGAGGAAACTTGGGTCAATAAAAATAGTCAATAAGGTGAACCAACAGCTTGATTGGCACTTAACTACTTTCAACCAAAACCTGAATATAAATGCATACATTTTAGCTATTGTAATATATTATATCATATTATATCATATCATACTATCATATATTTCAATCAATACTAATCTAACCTAGTCTACCTATAAGTTTCGCATGTACTTGTATCTCTAACTTTTTATATCCATCTAGAGTTTCTGTTATTTGTATATTTTCTGATGTCACTGTTTATAATTTACTGTATATGGTATATTTTTAACCGTTGATATTAAAATAAAGAATTCAGGAATATATACAGATTCTTGCGCAACACCAATACCAAGCTTACCTGATTCGACTGTCCCGATACGGCTCCTCCGATACGACTCCCCCGGCAGGGCTCCCCCACTACGGTTCCCCTGATACAGCTCCCCGAGATGACTCCCAGCTCCCGACGTAAATGTATGATTGATCATACGACTTTTGGTACCGGTACGCCACCTAGTGCCATGAGAAAAATGAGATGCCAGGTAGTTAGTAGGTGTAGGTACATGTGTCCAAGTCCAGAAGTGGGACTGTTCACATCTTTGAGTATGTAATAACAATTTGAACAAAACACTTTTAACAAAATTTATAAATGTGGAAAAAGTGTGTGTTTTGCAGTGTCCATAATGGACACTGCAATGCTGTCCGAAACGTTGGCTAAAGAAAGAGGTAGCGCAACAAGTCATAATACCTCAAAAACAAATCACTATAATACTTTTGGCCGTGAAAATCTCAAATCATACCAAATGCCCTAAAGTTTTTTTCTCCGGTATCTTACCGGGAAGTGCTTTAAAGGCGTTCAAAATTTGTGCAAATTTTTTCACATTGTGATTGACTCGGCAATTTAAAAATGGTCTCACCCAATTGTTTTATTTGTATTCGTGATACAAAATTTGTCAAACTGAATTGGATATTAAAGAATTCGGTTATTGAGAAGTTATAAGTTGCAAATTCGGAAACAGATTTGAACTTGTGGAAACGGAGTTTCGTCAGATATGTATTCATGGGTGACCGGATAAATCATCACAATGATAATTCATCACATCTTTAAAAAGTTATATAAAGTCTTGGAAAGTGATGAAACAAAAACTTTATTAACTGGGTTAAGTAGGTTAGGTTAGGTTAGGTTAAAATTTGTTTTTTTTCATCGTTTCTAATGACTGTATATCACTTTTTAAAAGTGTGTTGAATTGTCACTGTGTTGAGTTATCATGGAACCGTATTCATGATATCATAATTTAAGATATAGTCGAAGTAATCCAACTAGAAACCTTGGGGAAAAAGTTCAAGATCAAGAGAGAAGTAAGACAGGGAGACCCTCTATCACCAAAATTGTTCTCGGCTGCTCTAGAAAGTATCTTCCGCAAACTAGATTGGGAAAAAATATGGTATCAACGTGCAAGGTGCAAAACTGAACCACCTAAGATTTACAGACGATATAGTCCTATTCGAGGAAAACCCAACGCACCTAAATAAAATGATAGAATCACTAAACGAGGAAAGTGTGAAAGTCGGCCCTTTGCATGAACAAAGACAAAACAAAATTGCTTACAAACTCTGATCCAGTAACTATAAAAATTGACAACCAACCACTCGAATATGTGTCAGATTACATCTATCTTAGACAAATAATATCACACAAAGATCAAACCACTAAAGAAATCGAGCGAAGAGTAGCAAATGGATGAAAGAAATACTGGTCTTTGAAAGAAGTCTTGAAATCCAAGGAACTAAGTATTCAAATAAAAAGGAAAGTCTTCAACACGTGTATAATTCCAGTCATCACCTATGGATGCGAAACTTGGGCACTCACCAAATGCCACAGAGAAAAGTTGGAACGCTGCCAGAGAGCCATGGAGAGAAGTTTGAAAGGAATAAGAAAACAGGACAGAGTGAGATGTAGCAAAATAAGGGAGATAACTAATGTTGCCGATATAGTTACCCGAAAGACCAACAAAAATGGAGATGGACAGGTCATATGATCCGAGACCCACAAGAGAAATGGTGTAAAAATGTCACTGACTGGTATCCCAGAGATGGCAAGAGAAGTAGAGGACGTCAACACATGATATGGGAAGACGACCTAAAACTCACGGCTGGACATCAATGGAGAAGAGTAGCGCGTGACAGGTCCCAATGGAAACTGTTAGAGGAAGCCTACGCCAAGAGGCAAACTGAGCTTCGGGATATATTATAACAAACAAAACATTTCTAATATTAATATACCTAACAGAAGTTCAGAATAAAAGGCTTATTATTATTATTATACTAAGTAATAGATAAAATGTGTAATTTGACTATTAAAACATCTACAGATTAAATGAAATGTGTTATTTGAGCCATCAAAACGTACATGTAATAGATCAGATAATTCATTTGAAGTATCGAAACGTCTACATTATAGATAAAAGGTATCATTTGACGTATCAAAACTTTTACATAATAGATAAAATGGCTCATTTGACGATTCAAAACTTTTACATAATAGTCAAAAATTTATAAAAAAGGACTCGCCCAAGTGTGCTTGAATTTGAGATACCTATTTACAAAATTTACTCAAACGATAAGCTAGGGGAGGAATATTTTAAACATGATAAAGGAAGCAGCTCCAATCAGAAGACGAGACCGGTGCATTACGGATAGACATCGTCATGAAATTAAATTTATCAACAAATGATTATATTGTGTTATGTTTATTAAATTAAAGAAAAATGGTAGAACCTGCAGACAACCTGCCTTGTGGCAACACAGCGTCACTACTATTTTTGTTATTTTTAAAATTCTAGTAATATCAATGTTTTATAATAAAATTAATAAATAAATACTTGAATAATTTTACTGGCGTTATTTTCTAAAATATCTCCTGATAAAAAGAGTAACTGTTCAATTGAACCATGGTACAGTTTGCCGGGAGTCACATGAATATGGCTCATCAAAAAGAGCTAGCTCAATAGTGCCGCTCCTTCATGAATGACTCATCTCTAGTTCATACAAATACAATTTTATAATTATAATATCTTCCCACTCGGTCAGCTGTTCTTTTAAGATTTGAAATGTCAGGGTGGCCATTTTATTATCCGAACATGTGCATTACTCGCAAAAGTGAATTTTTTTAATACAATGTTTTTATTAGAATAATTAATTTGTTTAAAAAACTTTATCATCTATGTAATTTCTATAGAGTATATGAGCCAAATAATTTCGTTTTTTTGGCGCTCTCAGTTGAACAGCACAAGCCGCATTGATTGGTGTTTTCAAATTTTAAAATTGACCAATAGACTGCTTGTACTCGGTTAAAGTCAGTACCTGTACAGAAGCAAGCAAGAGTGCGTATACGCCTAGATAGTTTTTTTGCCCCTCCTGAAAATTTATACAAATGGTTCTTTCGTGGTATTGGATTTATAACGCCATCATCAGGATTTTTTCTTAGATTATCATGAATAACCACTCCCCAAAGTTTTGCAGAGCTTGTAACATATAGTATCTAGTGTTTGTTTTAGTATCTAGGTTTAGTGTCCAGTTTCAGAAGGTGATCAGGTTTTCATTTAGATCTCTTTGCCCGCGATTAGATACTGTTATGTCTCCTAAAAATGAATAAAAAGTGGATGAATAAAACAAACGCATAAATTTAGAAATTTTATTTGGTGACATAATGACTAGGACAGACTAGACGGCTTTTCGTCTGTAATAAAAAATATTACAGTTTTCACAAACCCCGACTCTTTCTTTGGTACAAACAAAAATTTATTGAGATTCATTACAATATATATATATAAATTTATGTTCAACTTCATCATACAAAAATCACCTGTTTCTGGTAAACTGATTATTATTAATTTGTAGTAGGTACTTGTGACAAAAGGCGCCATTTTGAATTCTATTACAATTGCCACTTAAAATCGGTCATCGTTGACCGTCCTTTTAAATTGTAGTGGCCATTATACTCAACAACCCAACTTAAAAAATGTGATTGAAATAATAATAAGTTACACTAGATGACAAGCTGGCAATGTTTTGAAAAATTTCAAGTAAAATGTTAATAATTTAGCAATTTCCTATTTAAATTAAATTTTAAAAGTAGATACGTTTAGAAAAATCAAATTCTCCAGCTGTGGCAGCCTCCGTACCACAATGGTTTATAAAATCGACTTTTTTGACAATACTTCCAAAGCTTTTTTCAAAACTTATTCGGATGAATTAGCACCCAGACTAAATCATTTGAATGAACTAGACAATAGACGAAATCATTCGGGTGAATCAGTCCACAGACAAAATCTTTCAAAGACGTAGTTTCTATTGTTCTGTCACTGTACCCCTCCCCCGACTCTGATAAATTATATAAATAATCATAAAAGATAATCATCGTTGTCGAAGAAACTGAAAATATTTGTCGTCTCTCCCTCGGTAGAAACCAAAATTAGACCCTTTTTAAAAATATCTAATTCCCTAGTCACGCCAACAGGGGAAAATTTTTTAAAAGAGAAGTATTTTTGTTCACTACCGCGCGCCCAGGGAGAGAACAAATTTTGATTGTTATCAAGGGGTTAAACAAAAAAATTGCAGATGTTCTAGGTGAAAACAAAATGCCTACAAAAATCTTTGAAAGTAAATAATTCGAATTTGTCCACCACTAGCATTGTGTGAAGAGATCAACCCGAAAGAAGTGTGTTATTGCCAAAGTAAGGTAATTTTTATCTTACTGGATCAAATTGAACAAACATTTTCAAAAATCGAAATTTCTTGAACAGATTTAATAATTTCATTGCCGACATCATTCTTCTTCAAATCAATCAATACATTACACTTCTAGAGATTTTCTATTCGTTGACAGTGGTCACTGATGTGTAGGTAGGTATTGCAAAAAATGCTTACAGCATGACTCACTTAACTCTGCGAGTGGCCAAACAAGGAACTAACGAACAATTTTTTTGTATCCACAAAACATACACTTCCAACGCCACTGTCTGCAAAGTTAAGTGTGTCAAGCCATACTGAATAATTCAATTTTAATTAAGGCAGTTTTTTAAGGCCACCACTTTTGATATGGAATTTGTTGATGAATTTAATTTCTATAATAACAAGTATGAAAGAGACGACATAATAAAGTGAGAAGAAAGGACTATAAATGATTGTCCAATGTCTCTTCTTCATGACACATTATTCGTTTTAATTACAGTCTATTGACTATTATCCCAATTCATATTATAATTCAGGCTACAAAGGCTTTAAACGGACATTACAGTAACCTCTTCACGTTATGATTTGTATGAATTTTTTTGAGGAATCCATTTTTGATTCAACTCATCGTCAACAATAATTTATTATAACATTAAAACTAATTTTGAACACAAATATTGGCAAATAAGGCACATTAAGAAAGAGAAGAAATTACAATGAGACAACATTAACATTTTTTCGTTATAAATATATAGTTTTGTGGGTCCCAGAGAAAAAGTTTGTATATATTTAAATTTTTGATTTTGATACCAAGCCACTTTTAATAAATTACCAATTGTACGCATACAGACTTATAGGTTGCGCAATTCAAGTTGAGGCGACCAACACATAGGACTATGAATCGGTGCATTGTATACACTTCCGACAGTGATGTCCTAGTCAAACATCACTGAGAAACAGTATTTTATTATACACAGGGACTGGTGAAGAGTCAACGTTTTTATAATTCAATATTTGAAAAGGTTTATTTTAGATTTTATTTTCTGAAGTAAACAAGCAACGCATCTGAATGAGTACTCTGTTTGTGTCGACTCGAACTGCGATACATATAACGAATCCTGTCTAATATCTGTTAACGTTCATTATTTAGTTACTTAAAGATTACAATTCGTTTTATAATGGTATTTATTGCAATCAAATATTAATTTTGATTACTTTTATTTTATATAATGTGCAGTTTGTATTTGTCCAGAAGAAGGCACAGTATGTCGAAACCGGTAGGTATGTTTATTTAAATTGAAGACGTGCCCAAAAAAGTAATTTCAATTTTTACATCGGTGAAAACCAATTGCTTTGAAGCTATTTGACAGGTGTTTATTTACAGCATGAATTCTTTGGCATGCCTTTGAAAAAAATATAAATATAAAGATATAAAAAATAAAAAGAATAAACACAGGTGTCCCAAAAAAGAACAGGCATTTTAACAGTCTCAATTGTGAGAAGAGAGGGCTAAGTCAAACAAACTATTTTCAGCTCGTAATGTCATTTCCACCACGAGCTACGGAGATGTGAATTTTCACTTCATCAAGTGTTTATTCCATATTTTTCCCAAGTAAAAAAAATGGTGTCATGGCACTCTGCCGAAAACGGACAGTAATAATAGCAAATTAATAAATACCACCGTTAAATTCAATCAAAGTTTGTCAACATTTTTTTGGGACACCCTAAAGAAGTGATACAGCATACCTTAAAACATTCACAGTTCAGAAAAAATACTATTCCCCTCTACAGAACCCTAAAGAAGTGATACAGCATACCTTAAAACATTCACAGATCAAAAGAAATACTATTCCATACCCTAAAGAAGTGATACAGCATATCTTAAAACATTCACAGATCAAAAGAAATACTATTCCATACTCTAAAGAAGTGATACAGAATACCTTTAAACATTCACAGATCAGAAGAAATACTATTCCAGATAGATAGAAATATTTACAAATATTTTGTTTATAAAGATAATATATATAGACTTAATAACATTCTGCTTATAAGGCACTTTAAAAAGGCATTTTAAATACTCTTAAACATAAAAAATAAATAATATTATTAAGCTTAGAAATTGCGTAAATAATATAATGTAGAAGCACCACGTATATGACAAAAAATGTTCAAAGAATAATATGGAAGTTTGTATGTAATATTAAATTCTTATTCACTAGTTTTTTCCTAAGTCACTCATATCGTTGTTACTTATGTAAGAAATGTTGATTTTAAAAATGTTAGTGTCGCTTAATACTTTCACTATTTGTTTTTTGTTTGCACACTTGATATCAGTTCTCTTCTTTTATACACAGGTGTAGGTCTTCCTGAAGTTGATGTTACGCTAATAATGTCCGAGGCTTTGGTATTATCCAATGTCTCCGCATCGGGTATGTGTCTCGTCTGATGCCGAGAATCTGTGTATCTCCTTTTCGTATATTTCTTTTTATCGTCTAAGGATAAGAGCGATTCCACTTTAGAAGTTGGTTTTGGAGACTCGGGCTTACCCAAGTGCAAAAGCCGCTCGAAATCGGCAGTCTTCGATCGAAGGACCGCTCCTCCAATGCTGGAAATGCTAGGAGTGTATTTACTCTCTCTCTCCTGGTGCTTCGCGGGTACTGAAGCTCCTCCGGAGAAGTCGACTCTCCTTTGACCAGAAGCGACTGCTGCAGACGAAGAAACCGAAGAAGCGCTGTGACTCTTCGGTAATTCCACTATCTTTGTCGTTGATTTTTGACCGACATTCGACTGCATCTCATAAGATATCTCTCGTTTATATAATTCCATCTTTTTCTGTTGGATTTCACCTGTTGAAGTGATTGTGACCTTTTGTAAGATCGGAGCGTCTTTCTGTTGCGTTTTTCCTTTGACTGGGACTGACATACGTGCGGTGAATTGTTCGTAGTCATTGGGGGGACTCGTAGGGCTGGTGGGAGGGGTAGAGGCCCAGCTGGGGGGGGAAGAGAAGAGCCCCCCATCCCCCGCGCTGCTGCTAGAGGGGGTGTGGTTCCGGGGGGGACTGGAGAGGGTGGCCGAGGAGCCCACTGCGGAGTCGTACCCCGCGGGGATTGAGGAGCTGACGTGGGAGAGAGACAGCGTGCCGGTGATCGGCTGCGATGCGATCGAGCTGTCACTGCCGCTTATGGATCTGGAAATACAAATAATATATTGAATGTGGCGTACCCACCAGATCCACCAGAAAGATGAAACTAATACTTTCTGCTTGTGGGATTTTTATCCTCGGCGCACTATCTGCTGTCATAAGCAAACAGGAAGCTGGAAATTTTAAGTGGTCACAATCTGATATACTTTTTATTATAATAAA
This sequence comes from Hesperophylax magnus, assembly GCA_026573805.1. Lineage (NCBI taxonomy): Eukaryota > Metazoa > Arthropoda > Insecta > Trichoptera > Limnephilidae > Hesperophylax > Hesperophylax magnus. Next base: position 1,385,648 of record JAIUSX010000016.1, read on the forward strand.
ATTTTGTTAAAACTATGTAAAAATCGATTTTATATTTTAATTTTTACTGTTTCTCTGTGTATTGACTACTAACTCCACTGTATTGTTTACTATTATATAACTTTACAATTGAAAAAGTCCTCCACAACACAGATGAACTCCTAGCGTGAAGGGCAATATACTTTACCTTTTTAATACTAATATATTTAAGAATAAAAAAATGGAAGGTCTCGTATACTAGAATGCGACCATTGAAATGTTCAGAAGTATTAGGCGGCGCGAGCCCGGTATTTCCCGGTATTTTAGGTTAATAATAATAATAATAATGATTGGATTATTTGTATAGCGCCGTTTTTGTGAGATCACCACTTATTTAGTAAATATAACTTTTGTACAAAATGTTGTTTGACTTTAAGCCCTCGTGTGGTCAATAGTAATTACCTCTGTCTCTGTCGTCTTGGTGGAACAGTGGGTTGCGCTCCCGCCTCTTCGATGTAGGGGATGTCCGGGTCATCTAAGGCCAGGGAGAGAGGAAGCCTCAGGGACGCCGTGATGACGGGAGCCTCACTGGACGAGGAACGTCGCCTGAGGCCAAAGCCCTAAAACAAGAAATTAATGACAACGCATTAATGGATATTCACGCCGTAAAGTAAGAAGCGAAGCAATGCAAGGGTTTAACGGAGATAGGAAATAGAAAAGTTGGCATGCCTCATGGGATTGACGGAAAACACGGTTGTGATTGATTGATGATCGACAATAAAAAATCTTTAGCCTTACTAAGGAAAATCCACTTCACATTCTTTTTTTAGGCGGCTGCCTATCATCTGGATGGAGAAATTTCCCAAGATCGTTGAATAAGCGATCGAATTCAACAGAGGGTGATAGAGTTCTAACTAGATTCCACGATACAGTATTAGAGTTCAACAGAGAATAAAACTCGTCAGCGGTAATAGTGAGACGAGAGTTTCTATTATAGAAGGGTTAATTTTAATTAATGTAATTAAACAGTACTCCGACTCTCAGATCTATGAACTGACACACTTAATCCTAGGTCTTCCAGCATTGTTGCAACATGAAAAAGTTAACGGCCGATACAATGAAACTTACAGGTAACAAATCAATAGATAAAAATTTGAAAAGCATGCTGTAAAGCGTTAAAACATCAACACAAAGTCAAATATGTAATAACCATTCAGAATCGAAAAGTTGCTTGAAATGGTTTTTGATCTGAATGGCCAGGTTCTATCAAACCTTCCTCTATTTCATCTCTCCTCCTTCCCCCTTGACTCACACTCCCTTCAGCCTCACAACCAACCCCAAATAGGAATGCCATAGTCCCAGTTAGCAGTTAGTTGTGCGGACCTCACAAAAAGCAGTTTGTTTTTAAGATCTTTTTTCAATATTTGTCTAAATTAAAAATATTAAAACGATTTCATTCATAAATTCAACACTTAAGACGTAACCGGGCGTTGATTTTTCCATACAAACGTGGTCCCCATTTATCTTTCTGGATTTTATCCCTAGAGCAAATATTTTTTTAACATAAAATAGATATCGGCGACTTGCGTGTCGGTACATTTTGTTTTTTTTTGATAAATTGCTTCTTATAGAAGTTATGACCTTCCAAAAATCAATAAAATTGCCTGATTTAAACGCAGTCAAAAGACGTTCATTCTACAAACTAGAAAATATATTTTGAAAAAAAGCAAAACGGTCCGACATAGAATAGTTTCTTCTTATGTAGTTGGTAAAAAAAAATTGAAAATCGGTTAACTTTTGGAGGAGAAAAATGGGAAATACAAAACCTCGATTTTGAAGATTTCATTTAGGTATTTGTAGCCCGAGCTGCATGTGTCCCTTTCGCTCAGTATTCGGGAGGTAATGGTCGGGGGGAAAGGGTTTAGATAAATACGTATGTATTTGTGCGAAGTGATGTCACGCAGTCATAAATCGATATTCGATATTCTAGTGTTGTGTTGTCCCGAGTAATCGATGTTTTTTATTATTTTTTCCTTGTGTCTTTTCCTGTTTTTTTTCCTGTCACTTTTGTGTTTGTTTGGTGAAGTATTCCGATATTCTTACTTTAATTTCATATGTTTACGTAAAATAATATCTGTAAAAAAAACATCCGTTACAGCCAGACCGACGCCGAGGTGATTTCGTTCCGTATTGCCAATATGGATACAAAACACTCAAATGGATAATTTTTTTAAAAATAACTTTTGGGTAACTAGCATAATATTATAATTCTTCAATAACCTATAATGTATATTGTTATTTTATTTATTTAACTTCTATTTCGACAAATAAATATACAGCAAAGTGATGTAGCGTAGTATATCGAATTGTTTCGGTGCACTAGTGTTGTCTTTTCCCGAGTTATTGATATATTTTATTAGTTTTTTTTTGGTTTAGTGACTTATTTCGAGTATACCATACTTGCCGATCTTACTAAAATTGGACCAAATTCAATTTGTATACGTCAAGTACTATAATAATTTTCAATTTGGGAGGTGGTTATGGGTACCGCCGCCCCGGGAACCATTTATCGGATAACCTCTGTCATAGGTCACCCCAAGTGGTTCGCTACTAATTTTTTTTTAAATATATATTATGTAGCATAGGCTTTATTTAAAACCTATAAAGTGAGATAAACATTACCATTTTGCAGCCAAATCGACGTTTCTTACCAATTTCGTGTGTAATTCTTAGTTTAAATCTCCCGCCAATGTCACCTGCTAGTTCCAAATGCATCCTTGAGGCGGCGCCAGTAGTGGGACGCCACTAGTGACGCTATAATTTCAAGCTTCATTAGCATTTATTTTGCGAAGGTCAAACACGTTTGGTTTGTTTACAAACATCAAATACCGTAAAATAACCTGTTTTTCAGTATTTGCGCAAAATTTACATATTTTTTTCGAGGTTATTAACAGTGTGACTGTTCGAACTCCGTAAAATTGCGATTTATAGAGTTTCGTGTGTTTTTGTTTAGTGTTTTTTGTATTTTCGTGATTATGTCGGATTCCGAACGTTCCGAGAGCGGGGAAGCCGAATTTTCGAGGGCGGAAGTCATGAAGGTGATTCACACGGACACGCGGGGGAAGCGTCCGAGGGTCTACGGCGAAGGCAAAGCCAAGAGGCAGAGGGTTTGTGAATTAGCTCCCGCCGACCCGCGAATTGACGTATTAACGCAGCAGATGTCCCAGATGCAGGAAATGTTGCGTCTGCTGCTGGAAAAGCGTTCGGAGGCTCCCGTCCGTGGCGCCTCGGATGACGATGACGAGGACAGCATCTCCCTGGACACCCCTGCGTCGCTTCGGGAGGAATTGGCAGGAGATTTGGGAATGGGACTCGTCCATCCGAATAAGCCGTCTCGTGACTTGGATCTCGGGGAGTGGACAACTGACCTAAAGCAGCCGAAGATACCATCGGCCGACCCAGGGAGGGTGAAAAAAAGTGGAGCTCCTTCAGCATCTGGGGACGGCCAACTGGAACAATGTCCGCTACCTCGAGATCCAGAAGTCGTATGCCGCAACCCCTCTCTTCTCAATGTTGGCATTGAACCCTGAATTGAAGCGCCTAGCTCAGGAGGAATCGGCCAGTACGTCAACGGACTCCTTCTGCGGCTCCCTGACCAATGCTCTTTCCCTGCAGGCTGATCTCCTGAAGGCCTCCTTGCAGGAGCTGGTCAACTGGAGTGCGGAACCGGGCACGAAGCTGAGCACTTCCACTCTCTTCGAGAAGGTGCAGTCTCTCTTCGCGGCGGGGTCTGAGTCCCAGAAGGTGTCCAAAGACATCATGCAGATGGTCTGCGGAAAACGGGCTAGCCACATTGAGTATCGACGAGAGGGGGCATTGCGAGGCATCAGTGACGGATACGTCCGAGATGCCTTACGGAAGATTCCGCCCACATCGGAATATCTCTTTGACCCGAACCTCCTGTCGGCCCAGCTGGATAAGTTGGGGGGAGTGAAGAAGTGCCTCGCTCCTCAGCCTAGCACGTCGCGACCAGCTCCACCCGTTAAACCTGTGACTGTGCAGAGCTCGCAGCCCTTTCGTCCTAGAGTACAGCAGGGAAGAACCATCGCGAGAAGGGAGCACCCTGAGAGTCGAGGTCCGGAACCAGCCCGTAGAGCCGCTAAAGCTTTCCCTCCCCGAGGTAGGTTCCGGCCCAAGGAAAGAGCAGGGAAGCCAGACCGTAAGAGGTTTTAACAGTGGGCCCTCTTTTCAAGGGGGTCAGTTGCGCTCATTCGCAGGTAAGTGGAGGAACCTTGGCGCCCCTACTATCATCCTTAAGATGTTAGATGGCTACCGAATTCCATTTTCATCAAAACCTCCACTAAATAATAATATTGATTTATTTAACTCCCCTTTCACCACTAAGACTTCTGTGGCAATGACAGAACAAATAGAAAAACTCAAAGCCCTTAAGGTTTTAGAGTCGGCACCTGCCACTCCCTCATTTATTTCTAACATGTTTCTGGTCCCCAAATCAGATGGCTCAAAGAGGCCGGTCTTTAACTTAAAGTATTTAAACAATTTTCTGACTGTCAGTAAATTTCGTCTGGTAAACGTTTATCGAGTTCCTACTTTTCTACAACCGAATGACTGGATGGTTAAAGTGGACCTCACACATGCTTACTTTCATGTACCTGTGAGTGAGCAGCATAGATGTTTCCTTAGACTTATCTATAGGAATGAACTCTTGCAGATGACATCCCTCCCCTTTGGCTTGGCCACCGCACCTAAGGCATTCGCAACCTTCACTAACTGGGTAGCGCAGGAACTGCGGAAGAGAGGGATGAGAATTCTAGTGTATCTGGATGATTTTTTATTAGTAAACCAATGCCTGCCTACTTTAAAACAGCAGGCTATTGAAATGGTGGAGTTTTTGCAAGGCTTGGGATGGCATATACAATTTGATAAGTCAATATTAGAACCATCACAACAAGTTCAATTTCTTGGTATCAGCTGGAATACTCTAACTAATGAAAAGTCTCTCCCTCAGAACAAGGTTTCAGCCCTATCTTATTTGTTAAAGGGTTTTATTCAGACAGGTAGGTGGTCACTAGATAAGGGGCGCAGCCTCTTGGGCTCTTTAAACTTTGCTAGTTTTGCAGTTCCAAGAGGCAGGCTCAACAGCCGGCACATACAGAAAGGGTGCTTAGGACTCAGACACTACCACCCTTGGGAGTCATCACCAATTCCGGCAGCTACCGCTCGGGAATTGAGATGGTGGGTTCGATCGCTCACCCTGACGTCACCTATACATCTGCCGCTGTTTGAGCATTACCTAACAACCGATGCCTCTGATCAGGGTTGGGGTGCCCAGCTGGACGAAAAGCTTCTCAGCGGTGTGTGGGCTGATGACCAGCTGAATCTTCACTCCAATGTAAAGGAGATGCTCGCCGTGTTGGCTGCCTTGTCTCCTCACGTGCTTGAGCTATCTGGCTCGGGTCTTCTGATCCAGTCGGATAACAGGTCTGTCGTATCTTATCTCCGCAAGGAGGGTGGTACCAGATCAACTCAACTCCTGAGCTGTACTCGACTAGTGCTAGATGTTTTGGATAAACACTGTGTCTCCATGACAGCACAATACTTACCCGGTCGTTTCAATGAAGTAGCGGACTGTCTATCTCGTCATCGTGCTATACCCGAATGGCACTTGCTACCCTCGTTCACAGAGGTAGCATTCAGGAAATGGGGACGACCCGAAATAGACCTATTTGGCTCTAGGACAGCGCATGTGGTTCAAAGGTATGTTTCTCTTGATTTTCAGGACGACGAGGCAGACTACCACAATGCTTGGAGCAGGGACTGGGACCATCAGCTGGCTTGGATCTTCCCTCCCCCGTGCCTCATGCCGAGGGTTCTTTGCCACCTGAACAGAGCAAGGGGATTATACTTGGTAGTGGCTCCTCGTTGGGAAAGGGCATTTTGGAGAGCGGATCTGAAGTGTCGGGCCTTGGGTCCACCTCTTACGATTCACAATCTAGGAGAAGCACTGATAGACACCAGGACCAACAAACCCCCTCCTCAAGTAGAGTCCTTCACTCTGGAGATTTGGCTTTGTGGGGGTGGGACAAAAACCTAACAAGATGGTCAAGTCAGCAGAAGGAACTTCTTAGATCCGGGTGGAGAAGTTCTACCCTTCGCACTTATGCTCCGGCATGGCGGAGGTGGCAGCGCTGGGCGTCAGAGAATCAGCTTGATGCCACGCGTCCCAAAGCTGAAGACTTAGCCAGGTTCCTAGCCGATCTACACATCAGAGAAAAGCTATCGCTGAGTACCATTTTAGTTCACAAGTCAGTGGTGTGTACCTTAGGCTCTCCCGAAGACAATAGAGAGCTGAGCTCCAATCCGATAGTGAAGAAGATATTAAAAGGGATATCTTTAGCTAGACTAAGGCCTTCAAAACCCCCCATTTGGGACCCGAGGGTTGTATCATCATGGCTGGAGAAGAATTTGCCTCAACATATTACTCTCTTTGAAGCATCAAGGAGAGCAGCCACCATCCTGCTTTTGGCATCAGGGCGCCGAGTCCACGATCTCACATTGCTCCATTGCACAGCTGAAAGATTGTCAGTGGACAGTGAAGGCATCTCCATTTGGCCAGTGTTTGGTGGCAAGACAGATTCGGCAGACTGGCAACAATCAGGGTGGAGACTGGCTCGCTCGGAGTCTAGGAACATAGACCCTGTCTATTGGACGGAGAAGGTCATAGAACTGTCTAAGGAACGGAGAGCGCAGGCGATACTACCTAGCCTATTTATTACAACTTGTGGGACAGTGAAAGCGGCCTCCAGGGCAGTAATTGCAGGTTGGATTAGGGCAGTCCTCAGGGATGCTGGTGTAGAGGATCCACCTGGCAGCATCCGTTCAGCAGTGGCATCTCTGAACTGGCTGCAGAAATATAAGCTGGACGATATACTGTCGCGTGGTAACTGGAGAAGTCCCAATACCTTTGCCAAGTTCTATAGAAGGGAAATTGCAGAATCGGCTGGCCGAGTCAACACCGACCCATCTGTTGCTGACCTTTTTCAACCTCTGTAACTGGTTAGCTGATTTCTGGAAATCTTGCCCCTATTTTCTTTTTAGCAAATAAATTTAAATATTATATTTGATTCACATTAGCATAATGTCACCAGGCGATAACAAACAATATCTCACTTTATAGGTTTTAAATAAAGCCTATGCTACATAATGAAAAAGTTTTACCTTACAATAAAACTTATATTATGTACTTAGCTTTATTTAAAACCTAGGCAAGGGCTGCCTGATGAGATCTAATGAAGCTTGAAATTATAGCGTCACTAGTGGCGTCCCACTACTGGCGCCGCCTCAAGGATGCATTTGGAACTAGCAGGTGACATTGGCGGGAGATTTAAACTAAGAATTACACACGAAATTGGTAAGAAACGTCGATTTGGCTGCAAAATGGTAATGTTTATCTCACTTTATAGGTTTTAAATAAAGCTAAGTACATAATATAAGTTTTATTGTAAGGTAAAACTTTTTCATTTTTAAAAAGATGCCATTTGCGTGGTGATCTGTTATAACAAAACACAGTAGGAAAAGTTGCGCCGTTTAGTCATGACATTTTCTATTATTTTCGAGTTACATGGATATTTAAATACTAGTTCATTTTTACTCATGATCCGATTTTCAGAACCCCGACATGTCTGGAGGTAGAGTGGAAAAAAATGGAGGTTTCCTCCACACCATCCGATTTGCAGTGTGGTGATTGGCAAGGGTGTTATGGCTTTCATGTCATTTTCAAAATTTCAACGAATGGCATTGGCATGGCATTGGCGTTGGCTCTATTAACAAAACACAATAATAAGATTCGTAAAACAAAATAGTGAACAAAAAATTGCAATATTATATCGAAAATTGGTCACTTGCGATGTTTATGTGGTAAAAATTGGTCATTTTGGCCAAATAAACATCGCAAGGGAATTAAAACCTGTTGATTTCAGGAATTTTACTAAAATAAAAAATAAATATTTTATTTTAGTACTTTTCCCTGTCTCAAACAACTTGAATGGTTTAGTTAAGTTTTGATAAACAAAAAAGATAACTATCTGTTCAAACAAGTATTTTATATTATTTTTAATTGATTAATTTAGCAAAACGACACAAATTAATTTAATAAAATTTACTTGCGCACGCCCCGACCTGCGGATTCGTAGCCAAGAGCCTTACCCTTCAACCACGGAGGCAGTTCAAATGTACGCACCTACATATTTTAGTAGGTGTACCTATATGGGTAGTAAGATTTTTTTTTTAATTTTTAAAAGAAAGACAAACATTCCCGGGTTACGAATAACCTAACATTTGAAAAACTCCTACTACCACCACACTAAGCGGAAGATATTGCTTGTGTTGTGATGGAGAACTTAGCCAGCCGAGGAATCGAACATGGGACGCCCGGGTGGGACCCAAACGCGATGCCCACTCAGCCACTGACCGGTCAAGTAAGTAAGAGCAATACAATAAATTATGAAATAATGTACCTAGGTCTCCTATTTTATTACGAAAATGTACCTATTTAGTTCCTTCAGTCTCAAACTGGTTTTTAAATTAGGCAGAATAGATTTCGAACAATTATTAAAAAATGTCATCTGAGGCTCATGTATCGCCGCTTTTATTTCTTGCGTGATATTTTGTGCGTGCAAAGACAATATGTATATAATAGCTTATTTAGGTGGCTAAGGATGGAACGTCCCGTCACAAGAAATTGATTGTTATTCTTGTCTCTACACACATGCAGATAGTCCTGTAGCGACTTGTGACTTGCGACTAGCCGCTCCGGCCGGCAAACATCGATGTAATATGATACCACAAAGCGGAGTGGCAAAGGAATAATTATTTGGCGGGCTTTCTCGGCGGAGTGGGCCACCAACGAGCATACGAGCTTCGCATACTCACACATCTACAGCACAATGACTGACCGTAGCACAGAGCGGAATAGCAATAATTGGGCTAAATACCTATTAAATAAGTTTCTGAATTACCGGGATTCCTCTTAATAAACTTGTACATCAAAAATTGGAAAATGAAGAACAAACACACACTGAAATCTGAAATCAACAAGGTCAAAGCTGGGACATCACAACACTGAGTGTAATGTTGAGAAGGGGATAAGAACCTGGACTTACATCGTTGGTGTCGCTACTGTCCACCGAGTCGGATCTGCCCTTGGAAGAGTACTTGGCGGACGAGTAAACTACGCTCTGCTCATCGGTGGTAGGGCCCTGACCGGCGCGTAACCTACTAAGGAGAAAAGAAAGATAATGATAAAAGTATCGTGGAATAAAGACACTATTTTTGTAATACTTTTTTTTCTAAGACCTACCTACCGTTTATAGAGATTTTAAAATGAGTTCATATTAAAAAAGCTCCTATAAATGTGAAAGCAACATGCTGTAGTCAATTGTTTGATTTCTGAGGTTAATCATCAGTTAGATCGTTACATGGGGGTTCAAAGGGTTCCCACCCTGTCGTGGAGTCAATCCATTGCTACCCTGCAACACTTTCCTCTTTAATGATGATCAGAGGAGAAATAAAAATATTGTTAGGTTATTCCTATCCCAGAATTATTTGTCTTTGTAGCTTGAATCGGAGTCGTTAAAATTTGCACAAAATGGAATTATCGAGTCTTTAGAAAGTACTTTTGAATTTCACTGATTGGTTTAGAACAGGAATTTTGCTCTAAATTTTGATTGGTTTAGAGATATGGCCCTTCAAATGGAGCATTCTTACTGGCCAATATATATTTCAACGCATTGTGAGTTCCTGTGTTTACATATTTAAAAATGACGAAATAATAAGTACCTAATATTACGTCCATCACTCCTGGACATACTGACCTTTCAGTCCCTTAAATTCCTCTCTTTCCTTTCCTTAAAAAGATCCTCAACACAGCATCCCCAAAGGTATCCCTGAGGGAAATTATTTTCCTCAAGGACTCCCGTGTGGAGTTAATTAATAATAAAATAAAAATGTGGTCTTTGTATCATTCAAATGTGAGAATAAGGCGACGGAATGATTTAAGCAAGTACCTGGTAATGATGGTCATGGTAGAAGAGAGAGAGCCACTACTGCTGTCCTGCTTCTGTTCCTCCCGCCACCTCTTCTTACTACTCGAGCGAGCTTCTCGTCCACCTCGCTCCCGTTCCCGTTGTCTAGAAGAAAAAAAAAAATTAGAATCTTCAATCGTTATATTATATTATATTGCATCAGAATAATCTGTGTTAATAATAAATTCCAGAGAGGGACAAAGTACTCATAAGCAGACCAAACCAGAGACGAAACTATTCAATATGGACAGTGCACTCACTGATAGGTCTTCAAATGCCACATCAAGAGACACGTGCAGCTGTTGAGAGTGGAAAATACCAATAGATGCCGGAAATGTGAAGAGGATGAAGAGAATCCAATTCAACTTTGGTACCAATGTCCCGCTCTGATGGGAATAAGGTTTAGAAACCTGGGAAGACACTTTGTGGAACCAGGATACATAGCCAAATATCCAACGAAAACCCTGGTGAATTTAATCAAAGGGAACGAGTTACTGTTAAAGGAAGAGGTGAACTGGGAGATAGCATAATGGGCCCATGGCCTGAGTACTCACGGGAATTATGTAAGCCGTCTATGTTTTATTATTAATAATAAAAATAAATCCACTAATCTTGCCATTCTCGAAGAGCTAGACATCCAAAATAAGCTATCAACCATCGGTATAGAATATCAACTAAGAACTCCAACTTGGACCAGCCCTGACCCAAACGGTTCTATGATATTTTATCAAAATGACAATTAATACACCTTAAAAAGTGGTATAGAGTCATTAATAAAAAATATATAAAATGTTAAATTTTATAACTAAATTAAATATACTAAAAAAAAAAGCGGAGAAAGGTCTCCGATGCGTTGGACTAAATTAAGGATAACAGATGAACTGAACATTGGTGTGCGAGGCTCTCGTTGCAGCGTCGGACCTTGAGGAACGGAGTAGCCTGGTTCATCAGGGCAACTCAGCAATTTGGTAACGACTCAAGAAGTTACATGAATTGGATTTAAGAACCAGATGGGACTCTCTTTCACATTCTCATTTCATGATTCCATATGCAAAATGAAGCTGTACTAGAAGTTCTGTGAGCAGTAGGCCTCATGCCCAAAAAACTAATTAATTTCAAGTTTAAATTTTCACATTTATTTATTCAAAACCAAAATTTCCTCTGAAATCATAAGATTTGTAAGTATGGACTTAAACACCTACTTAATAATACGAAAAATAATAAATATTCTACGTCACATGTTTTATTTCAAATAAGGAATTATACAATTTTCCAAAGAAATGTTGCCATCTGAATGACAATTTTTTTTTCAAACTTTCTTCAGACAGGTAGGTACCATAATACCAGATAGAAAAAATGCGAAACAGTTGAGTTAAAACAGGACTACGCTACGCTCAGTAAATATGTATTAACACTTTCCACAACTGCTGTCTTGTAAAATATTAGTTAAAAGTATGTAGGTTGTAATGTAAAAGTTCCCGAAGGTCATGGCAGCATTGGGTTAGGTGAGGTTAGGTTAGGAAAGGTAAATAAATAATAATATTCTCCACGATTGCTGTCTTGTATATTATATTAGTGTGCTAGTCATTATGTGAAAGTACCTAAAGGTCATGGCAACATTGGGTCCTCCCATAGCGGCGGTCTGGTGGAGGCACTCCTCGCGGCTCCAGACCCTCCGCTGGGACGGAGGGCTCCCCTGGCTGTCACTGTCTGCTCCACCACTCTGAACGCCTTCTATAAGTCTGCAAACAAAAAGAAAACATTTAAGACAATCAAAATGAATAGACAGAGATTAGTTAAAAAATGTGATAATAAGGCCCATGATGCTTCCGTCAAATAGACAGCATTAATTTTGTGATGTTTGGGGATGGACTATTTAACATACTGGGTCCACATTCCTGGAATGACTTGCCGTTTTGTCTGAGGTCAGAAGCTTGTTAAAAACCTTAAGAAATAAAAAACTTTTTTAGAAAAGGCTGATAATCGATGTAAAGTGCCCTTGAGGTTCTTAAACATTCTCTATACATGGTGGTCGGAAGCACATAGTACAAATGGGAAACTGGTAAAACTTTTTAATTTCCATTTGGTTTTTTAAATATTTTGGAGCTGAATACGCTCAACGCAATTAACCCCCTAGCTAACAGATTTTTTTTCAAATTTGAACTAAAATATTCCAACTTCGGACTCGAAAACAAAAGCTCAAATCAAAAAAGTTATACCACGAAACCGACTCCCAACGTGCCCAAATTCACCAGTTTCCTGCTTGTACTACAAATTTCTGGACACTGTGTATAAACACATATTAACCACTAACCAAAACAATTTCTGCTATACTGGACAGCAGATGGATGTACCTAAATAATTAAGGAAATGAATATTTATCTGTTATGACATATTTTACGATGCAGAATCCTTTATGAGGTTTATCACTGGGCACGTATCATATTTCAAATGGGATTTAACTGTAGTAATGAAAATTCAGTTATTTTTCTTAGTTTATTAATGCTCTCATGCACCCTGTTTAGAGATAAGAATAATTGCTGCAAATTTCAAGAAACTCTTTAATTTTAGACCAATGCAAACAACTGGCCCAATCAGTCAGTTGTCCGACGGCATTTGTGAAGCTGTCTTTCATTGCAAATCCTTACCCAAGGTACCCCCGAGAGGAAACCAGCATTTTACAGCCAATGTCACTGGCGTAGCTGTCTAGTACACCGGCCTTTCGCCCAACAGATGCGTGTTTTTTTTTGTTGTTTTGTTTTTTGTATTTTTATTTATTTAATTTGTATATTACAGATTGAGTGTCCATTTACAATACACATGTAACCTAAATTACATATTTTTAGATACATTTTTTATAAAGGAAGAAATAAAAGACAAGGAAACATAATATAAATATCATAATGGGTAATGTGTAGCATTTACATGCCTTCTGAATCCTTCTGCTACTGTTAAAAATGTTAACAGTCTTGGAAATTGCTATTTAACACGGCATACCTCGTGTCATGCTATGCCGAGCCAGTACATCCATTCTGCTATGTGGGTTACATAGCAGATAATGGTGTCGTGCCTGACTGTAGTTGTACGGTACGGTATAGAATTACAAAAAGATAATTACAAAAACAGCTGCCGCTGACTCAGATCCTCCCTATTTATGCATAATTTAATGTAATGTAAAATTAATCATAAATCAATAATTCGAATTATGTTTAGAAAGCCTTATCAACATCCGATAGAACAGCTAATGATTGAAAATAACTTATTAGACATAAATAAACTGTTCATAAAGAAGATCATCTACAAAAACTGCATCAAAAAATTACCACATCACATAACTCACTCGCAAAACACGAGAGCAATTACACACAAACAATTACAAGTACCGTATATCAAATCAAAATCAAAGTACCGTATATCAAGCTAAAAGACATGAATCTTACCTGGTTCCTCACATATTCAACATGTTTCTAACCCAAACTAAAACTTACGTCTTACCAAATAATTTGAATTGGGTGTTCAAAAGATTTGTAAACTGGTTGATGGTAAAAGAAAGAACAGATATTAGAAATATTCTAAACATCTAATGCATTTTACAAAACATACTGCACACAAATTCTATCAAAATTACAAAATTTTACAATTAATTATAATACGAAATACTCATTTCATATTTTTATACATAATTTTTCAACACATATAGTAAGTACTACACTTATTTTTATATTACTCATTTTTTACTACTATTTTTTCTTATTATTTTTATTTTACTATGTTTTACTAAACATTTGGTTTATATATAAATTGTTAATTACCAGCCTCAGAACAGACTTTGTCTAGTGAGGAGGGTAATGAAAAAAAAAAAACATCTGTACAGAACCAACCTTAAATAAAAGCCCGGGTTGCCGGCACTGAAACTGAAAAACTGAATGTATTCCTAAACTAGCAAACGCATGCTTGTGTGTTGTGTGAATAGATACATACTCATTATTTCTCATGGTGACCGCCAGCATTCTCCCCAACAAGGCATCCAGTATTAAGGGTTGCGTGGCAGCTAGCTGCAGACAAGCCTCATGCCGTAATTCCGCATCAGCGCAGAACATTGTGTCGCGCAGTTCAATGAGGGACCGAACCACGTTTATTACGTCTATTCGATCCTCGGCTCGTTCTGCACTGAAAGCGTAATGGTAAAAGATACAATTAAAATTCACACAATTAGTTTAAAATGTTTCAATTAATAAAGTCCTGATAAAATATAATAAAAACAAGCAACCAAATTTAGGTAAAAGTATTGCGCAATAATTCATCGAAGGTTGAAGAAGCCACCACGTTAACATAAATATATTTTTATATCGAATTGTTTATTATTCTAATTTATATCTTATGTTTGCTAAAGTCCTACCTCCTAATGAACATCTTAGCTGACTAAAATAGGTAAATCTCAACCCCCCAGGCTAATTTGTTCGCTTTTGGGAACAGCTCTTATGGTCTCATGGAAACCGTATCTCCTTTGCTGCCGTGGTGAGAACTATGATCGAAACAGTGTTAGAAAGAGAAAATACCACGCTTTATATTCAAATCTAGAAGTTGATCACAGAATAATTCAAATGTACACTTCTAAGAAACCAAAGGTTCTAATACAAATCTAATCAAAGAAAAAAATATTAATATTCGTGAATTTTTTACTAGTTATTTTTATATGAAACATCAAAAAATTGAGGTGACAGTAACGTTTGTCTAATAAAATGTATTTATGAGCTTTTTTCGTTATCTTAATTTTAGTTCAGTGTTCAGATGAAAAAACCTAAGGCGAGCCATTTTGAAAACCTTTCAGGTTTGTATCAAATATTTAATATTTCAGAAATTACGTGTTTATTTATAATAATTAATAATGAAATTTGAAAGCATATTTCTTCACCTTTCAAAAACAGTGAGTTTTCGGATATGTTGCAAAGCGGAAATACGCACAAATTCAGAAGTAACATACAAGAGGCCTCAGGGGAAGATATTCTTATAGGCAGATATTTGGCGAATATATATTAGAAATTAGAACATGGAAAGCGAAAAAAAAACGTATTTATGCACGATGTACCTATATATATGAATTTGGCCGCTAGTGTAGACGGTCAATATGAATCTTGAAAATACCATAAAAAATAAACACGCAACAATTTCGGAAATATCACTTTTGAACAAGATAATTTATTTAATTTGCAAATATTGTGTTTTTTTGAAAAGATACAGTTCGTAGCATAGATTGTTCTAAGGTACATAGGTACCTATTTGAAAAATAAACAGGTTTGCATATGAAATTACCTTATTTCCTTTCCCGCACTTCCAGGCTTTATGCAGTGGAGAATGTTTGGGGCGAACACTGTAGCTAAATTACTAACGTCCATCTTGTTTCCAGATAAATACTCCCCTGTAATTAAAAACACACAAAATTAGTTGAGTGTCGAGTGCACTTAATAAGTAAATAGGCAAAATTATATCAGTAAATACATGGTTAGAAGTGAAGAAGAGGATAATCTTGTAGATCGGTTAGGTTACTCGGTTACCCATGCATCGTGGGTTCAATTCCTCTACTAGTTAACCAACTGCTCCCAATCGTCTGGAGCTATTGAGACTATGGCGTCCTCGATTGGGGTATATTGTGAGGCAGAAGGTGAAAAATGTCCAAAACCTATAATGGTTGATTTAATGATCCTACCTGAGCTTTCCTGCCTATCTTCACAGTTGTCCGCCACCTCTCCAAGAAAGATGAGCAGCGTCCTTAGGGTGTCCTGGTGAGCTGAAGGCAGGAGAAGGACCAGTAGCTGCAAAGCTTCCTGCTGCAGCCGTCTGTTCCTTATTCCTGGAAGTAACATAGTCAAACATTTTAGAATTATTTTTCCGTTATTAATGTAAGTAATCACAACATGATTCAATTTTTAGAGTGCTGTCATGATTCATTGACAATACTCGAAAATCTAAATGCACTTGAGACAATTGTAAGATTCTGTAGGGCTGTAATTATTAATGTGGACAGTTTAAAAATAGAAGAGTGCATCGTTTATAATAATTATGACAGTAGTTGACGTTGGATAGAAATAGTGAATGAGTCAAGTGAATTGATTCGGTGCTGCGACGCATTGTAAAAAAACAAGATACACTGAATCATCATCCCTGAAACGCGTTTAGAAGAGTTAGCGCATGACGGAATATGAACATCAGAAGGGATTGGGTTATTCATCCGAATTCTGGTGTATTTATACTTTAAGACATTTGCAAGAATCATGAATTAATTCAACAGATAAATAACAGATATAATTAACTACCCATTCCAATCGGTTCATAATAAATATTAATAGGTAGGATAGGTACATAATTTGAATACTACTTGTTACTCGATAATAGAGTGATTGTGAACATACGCTCAAGTAATTTTCGTAACTTCAGTTAAGTGATAAACTAGGTACGCAAGTCGAAATAGAAAAAGGAAAACAAAACAAAAATTATCACATAGAATTAAATTGAGTATCATTGGATATTGCTATTGTAAATCGTTTGGATTTGGATGGGCGACCGTGGAAGAGGATTGAAGCAGGACGGGAAGGACTAAAATTGGGGATAAATAGCGAAGGACTACATCCAGTGGAGTGCAGTGGTGGTTCGTGCAACGAGGCAGGGGAGGCTGTGCCTCCCCTAAAAAACTAGTTGACAAAAGTGGGAAAAAGAAACACATACTCATACATTCAAAACATAATATAATACAATTTATTTATAAATTGTATAAGTGCTAAAATTACTTCAATACATATTTTCGTATTTCACTAGGATTGGTTGTCTTTATATGTGACTCATCATACCATTGTGACGCGGCCGGTCACAAGTGGATTTTCGCTCGCCCAGCATACAGAATACAATAATACGCTATATACTAGTGAGGCAGAGATAGGGCCCGCCTCAGAGAGCCGCTGATTTTATGTAGGCGGAGGGGGATGAGGGAGTTACATGGAACTGAAATGAACGATAGCTGACATGGTCGCGCATTGTTTATTTAGAGGCGCGCCACAAACAACAAACACTTCCAAAGTTGACGATCATGATCATTAGCTCTAGTGACCAAGATTTGTTACGACTTTTGATGCAAGTGAGAGTGCCTACGGAGTACGGCTACTTGAATTAATTTGGTACTGCGAATTTGCAGTTGATGGTCTATCTTGGTGTGTGTGTGTGTCTACACGAAAAAAACTAACTGATATGAAATATTGTGAGTTTATAAAATCTGGTCAAATTATTCGCTTTCTTGTTAAAAATGGGAATCCTAACAAACTATCAGTAAACCACGAATATGTTACGAGGAAGTTGGAACACGTGTTCTTCAAAATAATAATAGTTTCGCATCTCGTTCCTTACATTTATTCGAACAAGGGCACCTGCGTGAACACATGTTCAGATATTTTTTAAAAATTTAATTTTTTTTTTATATTAACTCCACACAGGAGGCCCTGAAGAAAATAATTTCCCTCAGGGCCTATGTCATCTTTGGGGATGCTGTGTGGAGGGTCTTTTTGTGGAGAGGAAGGAGTGAACATGGGTCTTGAAGAGTCCCAAGTTGTAGGAGGGAGGGAACACAGAGGCTCGCAGTTCGTTCCACAGCCGAGCTGTTGAACTTAAGAATGAATCGTAGAAGCGAACCGTTCTCGTGTGACAAATGTCAACCGTGTACAAATGTTGGGCGCGCGTTTGGCGTGTATCCCGACTACGCACCGGTGCCGAAGGGATCAATGACGCTAGTTCCTCAGAGCATCTTCCATTGTAATACCGATAGAACAAGGACAGCATACATACCTGACGCCTGTGCTCTAAAGATTGCAGTCCGTTTGTTAAGATTGGGGAATCTATCAAATGGACCGCCCGTTTCTGCACAGAGTCAAGGGTTTTTTTCAGGTATTTAGGGGCTCCGGACCAGAGATGGCTGCCAAATTCGACAGTAGGGCGCACTTGCGATTTGTACAGGGTCAGCAGTTGTGTACTATTAAAGTATCTGCGGGCCCTGTACAGTACGCCCAGCTTCTGAGAGGCCAACTTTACTCTGGCTTCGATGGAGCCCCCGTACCTGAGCTGGTCACTTATAGTTACACCAAGCATATCAATGGAAGGCCTGTTCGGAAGATTGCTTCCGTTGAAGGAGACTAGATTATCATTTGGATCCCTTTTAGACGTAATCAGACAGGATCGGGTCTTTGAAACATTAAATTCGACGAGATTATTTTTACCACAGGAGGAAATACTCTCAAGATAACCGTCCATTCTCTGCTTCAAAGCCCTCCGAGCCGTTGGAGTCTGTGTGCCCTTTGGGGGCCTGTCAAACAAAAATATTCTGAACGACTAATATTTTATTGGGAAATGATCATCCCAGTCACATTTTTAACAGTATCTTGGCAAAAAAGCCGTACTCATTTTTCTTTATATAGTAGTTAACTTGATTATGTTTCCACATTAATTTTTTTATAGTTAGATTTATTTCTAGTTATAGTTAGGTGTAAATATTCATAGTATCTTAAAAATGTTTGTGCCTACCCACTTTTGAACCCCACAAACTGCCACTGGTGGAAAGCATTTGTGGGACCCCAATATGCATCTCACTGCAAGTGGTTTGGTAATAATCTCCCATAGTAAGATGTAAAAATGTAGTTACTTTGCGTCTGCAGGAATGCTTGGTAGAGGTCCCGACATAGCAGCGGGTCGGGCAGGTCCCTCAGGAACTCCTTGAGAAGGGTGGCCACGTCGTGGGGACACGTGTCGGCCTCCAGGGGGCCCTCCTTGCCACAGTCCCACTCCTCTCGCAACTGCAACAATAAACAAATAAAAGCGTCATCAGTCAGCCCTACTGTAAATATGATAACACTCTCTTCCAGGCAGTCCAAAATTATCCATTTAATTAATACTAATGTACTTCATTACTGTTTATAAGAGCAAATTATTTAAACATGAATGGCCATAATATGTATAATAAAAATAATATAACTAAAAGTCAAAGGACGTTGGTGTTATGAAGATTGCTTATCTACGTTTTCCCAGGCGCCACGGAAATGTTAATTATTGCAACTATGTATATAAAAAAAGTTCAACGAATGTGAATTTGCAAAAGGATGCTCTCAATAAAAACATAAGATTGCGACTGAGATAAGAACTCGGTGCTTCTAATACAGACCTCATTGAAAATAATTTATATCAGTTTTTCTCAAAGATTAATATCAAAATAAAGCCTCACGTTTTAATAAATTATCCTAATTTAAATACATAAAACAATTTATTGGAGGTTGAAGGGTGCTAGTAAAAAAAAAATAAAAAAAAAAATTTGTACAAGTATATAGAAAGTACAAAAGGTATAGCTTATAGGTGCATCCTATTCCTTACTAAGACGTAGTTTATATATTATAATACTAGTGTTAAAATCTCGTAGAAACAGAGGTATGTCATTCATGTATTCGTTTAACCTTTCAGTTCTTTCAACATTTTTGTTAAGTTTGCAATATTTTCTACTGTTTTAGAAACTAAATACAATTTTATTTCCGGTGTAAGCATTTAAAATAAACATTATTATTTCTAAATAATAAAATTTTGATATCAAAGTTAAAAATGTTGTACAAAACGCTAACCACATTTGTACTTGGAGAATTCGATATTTTGAAAACACATTCGTTTTGTTTATAGAATTTGTAAGAAAACTGTAACTTCACTTTTTATCTGGTTCGTATAGTAAAAAATAAGAAAGGATTTTCAAAGTATCAAACGGAATGTTATGTTAGCGGCGCGAAATATGAATAATTCACTTTGGCTATTTTTAGGATTTTATTTATGGCATACAGTATAAATATTTGAGGCGAACTGGAAAGAATTATTATTCGTTAGAACGTCGAAAAAATGAAGTATTATCGCATGATAAAAATACTTAAAAAAATATTGACGCCCGGTCATATATGACAATAAAATGCTAGAAGGGTTAAGGTATGGTGACATTTGTTTAAAAGGAAGGTTTTTAATGACAGTTCAAAAAGAAATATATAAAGTGTATTTGTTTCATGTTACGTGGAAGGATGTTATATACTTTAGTAGTCGTGTAGTAAGGCCCTTTTTGAAATATTGTTTTGTTTGCTTGTGGTACTTTGTGTTAGGAAGATTGCCTATATGTTTTTTTCCAGGAGCTACGAAAATGAGCAAAATTTAAATATTGTGTTTCACACTCTCGTCCATGCTCTCGTCAGATTGGATGACAGACAAATTGACGATCAGCGCCATTTTGATTATTGACAATTGAATGGACCTGTTAAACGATGATTCTCGGTTCGTTTCAACCACTACAGAATGAGAATGAGAATGTCCAGAGAGGTCAAAGGGTCTCCATCAAGTGGCCTCACCCGATCTGGCCCACCACGCAGCTGGTGTGCAAGCGCATCCGCTTCCAAGACCCAGACAAACCTCACCCCATGAACCCGGGCACACCCGCTCAGTCACCAAACGTAGCGAACCAATTGGAGCGACTCACGGCAGAGGTAAATTGTTCACGGGGTAGCGGTACCCATATCCATATCCAACATTTACTATTAAGCTTGATCAAAAGCTGAAACGAATTAAAAATCGGGGTTTAGTGTCAATTTGATGATCGTCAAATGTGATGGAAGTTTGAAAATCCCTGAAGAATGTACTGTACGAAAGTTACCTAAGCAATTTTGCACGCTCACATTATAACAATAAATACAGCACTACAAGAATCGCATAGTAAGTACCTTCCTATATAATGTACCGATCTGGAGTACGCGATGTTTTTATCGCCAGACATCTCCCGTGTTTACAATCACAAAGGTTACGGTTCAAGTCTGGGCGAGCGACGGCGTCGGCTATGTACGAACAGAGGCGTCGCGACGCTGAGCTCGTGCCAAGATCGGTTCCTACCCGGTGTCGGAGTGAGGAGCTTATCCGTCTTGTCGGTTGAGGCGACCGTGCCAAGAGCGGGATGCCAATGCCTGAGGAATTTCCCACATTGTAGGGATTTCCCAGAATGTGGGGATTTTCGTGCGGTATTGGGAAATAAAATACGTACCAGTAGTAATAAAACACGGTTAGGTCAGGTTAGGTATAATTTAGAATTGCCGAAGTCAGGACAATATTACACAGGCGTGAATTTCATGAACAAAAATAATTACACTACCAGAATCATACACAGACGGAATAACACTTGGATGAAATTATACGTGGAGAGAATAACACCTACTTAAATTGCACATTCTGGAATTACATACGTCAAGACTGGGTGAAATTGATAGGTTTAAAATTTGTTGTGATTGTTAAGGGCGGATTGTTTCAGAGAATTTGAAGAATTCTTTTTTTCAAGTTTTGTTAATATTTCAGTTCTGAAAAGCAATTCGCCTATAATGATATAATAACAGAACTTAAAATGCTAGGGTTAAATTTCTGTAAAACAACCCATCCTAAGGACGGGTTGTTTCAGAGAATTTTAACTTTGAAATTTTATGAATTATTCAAATTCTCTGAAACAACCTGGCCTTAGAGTCTTCTAAATAAATTTCTTATTGAAAAAACAATTAGGTTAGGTTAAGTTTTTTTTCCTTTGTAATTTAAATAAGTGTAATCCCCTCCTTGTGTAATTATGTACGCGTGTAATTCTGGCAATGGCATACCTGTTTAGTTTCGTAATACCCGCAAAAGAGGCAAAACTGCTCCTACCCACTTGGAGCCAGTGAGTCTATGGCAACCCGGTTAGGGTATGCTGTGAGGCTGAAGGTATGAAGGCGGAAAGAGGGAATGGAGATTGAAGGTGGGGAACCTGTCCATTGAGATCTGGTCATCAAAGCAGGCTAAAGCCATTCCAACCAAGGTTTCGATTCTGAATTATAGTCTTTCACCAGGGATATACTGAAAATATCTACCAATCTGGAACGTGACGCAAATATACTGTATATATTATTTTAAAATAATAAATTGTGAAATAATACAAATTAATAATATAAAATTTATTCGCGCACGCCGTGACCTTCAGATTCGTAGCGACATTAGTTTCTTCCGAAACCGATTAAGTTCTAGGCAGATAATATATTCAGTGGTTATGACAGACGGATTATAGGCGGGAAAAAACAGTTTAATTTTGAAAACCGAGTAGGTAGGTATATAACTGATGAGCTTTAGATTGGTTGACGGTTAGAGTAATATGTTGTGGAAATAATGTGTGTGCGCCATAAACACGCGAATATAATTTCATTTATATTATTTATTTAGATGTCTACGATATTTGTCAACAAAGTAAACAACCAAAGCTCCGCGTTGAAACAATTATTATTGGTCGGTGCCGCGGCTAAAAGAGAACCGCGCTATAAAACCAGTTGTTCGGTCTGACATTGACATTGATGACGTCATTACAAGTTACCAAAACGTCGTGAAAAGCGGGTCGGTGGAAATTATACCCACTGCGAATATTTCAAAGTGAACCGCGTGACATAATATAACAGACGTTTAGTGGAAAAACACTGTACAAAATGCATTTGCTACAGTTTAAACGCCCGCTGACAAATTAGTTGTGTGTGAGATTCGCTTCGGAGGAGCGAGGCAATATGGCCGCCTAGAAACAGCGCGGGAAAGTATCTGTCAAATTTGAATTTTATTCAAAATGGCCGCCTTTTTCCCACAGTTAGGCATGTTTTAGTCGAGTAAAATCTTCGAAGGAGAGGAATGAGTGAAACCGGATAAACGCGGGAACACCACCTGTCAGATTGGAATTTTATTCAAAATGGCCGTATTTTTACACTCTTTATTAGACATTTTTCAGAAAAGGGAGATTCTTAAAAAGAGAAATGCAGGAGGTATAACTACGATAAAAAATTGGAACCGAAATATTGTGACGTCATATAATTATCTAACTATATACACTAATGAAAAACTCAATTTTTCATAACACACTTTTTCATAAAACATGGGATAAAATGTCAGAGTTTTTCATTGGTGTAAAGTATAATAAGTAGGCTCCGAATGAGATTTTTATTGTCTATATATTGGCATATCTATGGTTTTTTAGGACCAATTTGTTTCACACAAAAAGCCCGAAGATATCGATCTAGTGAGTGGTTTATTTATGGAGAGATGAAACATGTGTGAACCCAAAAGAACGCCGAAAACCAGCTGTCAGATTTAAATGTTCTTAAAAATTACCGCCTTTTTCACACTTTATTAGACATGTTATTAACGAAAAAAATGTGTGAACTTGAAGGAACGCGGGAAACCAGTTGTCAGATTGGAATTTTCTTCAAATGGCCGCATTTTTCACTCTTTCGTAGACATGTTTCGGGTGAGGAAGCTCTCTAAAAATAAATTATCCCGAAAAAACGCGGGAAAGCCAGGTTTCACAATCACATAAGATATTTGTTAATTAAAAAAAAAATTATCTGTAGTATCTTGATCTTTATTTTCATTTCGTAATTGTAGTAGTTGTTTTAAACATTTTAAGAATACAAAAGGTTAACGTGTACCGGTATGTTCATTTTATTTATTCTCAAAGTAATAAGTCGCAGTGCCCAACATTGAAATAGTCAATGCAATTCACATTTGAAATAGTCCGATTCACGATTCTCAGAAAGTGATGTACAAACCCAAATATCTGTTTATAATATCGGACGTCTAACTCAAAATTATTCAAGCACTCAAATACAGGATACGAAAATTGAGGTCATGTTGTGTCAATTAAATATACTAGTTAATTACATACATAGGTTAATTAAATACATGGTGGATACACGATGCATTTATCTACTAACCGGTATATATGTAAATGTATTATAATATTATATTCATATTATTAACCGCATATGTATTATAATATTATGGCCATATTAGTGACTGAATTTAGTAACCGCGTATGTATTATAATATTATGTCCATGTTAGAAACTGAATTTAGTAACCGCATATGTATTATAATATTATGTCCATGTTAGTAACTGAATTTAGCAACCGCATATGTATTGTAATATTATATCCATGATAGTAACTGAATTTAGTAATCGCATATGTATTATAATATTATGGCCATATTAGCAACTGAATTTAGTAATCGCATATGTATTATAATATTATGTCCATGTTAGAAACTGAATTTAGTAACCGCATATGTATTATAATAATATGTCCATGTTAGTAACTGAATTTAGCAACCGCATATGTATTGTAATGTTATATCCATGATAGTAACTGAATTTAGTAATCGCATATGTATTATAATATTATGGCCATATTAGCAACTGAATTTAGTAACCGCATATGTATTATAATAATATGTCCATGTTAGTAACTGAATTTAGCAACCGCATATGTATTGTAATGTTATATCCATGATAGTAACTGAATTTAGTAACCGCATATGTATTATAATATTATGTCCATGTTAGTAACTGAATTTAGTAACCGCATATGTATTATAATATTATGTCCATATTAGTAACTGAATTTAGTAACCGCATATGTATTATGTATTATATTATGTCCATGGTAGTAACTGAATTTAGTAACCGCATATGTATTATAATATTATGTCCATGTTAGTAACTGTATTTAGTTCATAAATTGTCCTGTACAAGCACGACACCTAATCTGAATTTTTTTAGTAAGTTACTGTGTTTCAGTTTAGTTTTATTAAATTAGATTATTATGTAAATATAATTATGCTGCATCCTTTAAGTACATTTGTATAATCCCAGTCCCACACCGGCAAGGAGTATTTAATCTGAGCTGCATCAGTTGAAATGCATAATGTCCCCCTGCCAATTCACGGCGAGATCTTCAGATTCTAGGGGCCATAAATTAAGATGTCTCTTTGACGACCACGAATTATTTAAGAATCTACAGTAATTATTAATTGCGCAAATATTCAAATAATATCTGTGATGAAATGTTTTCGATTGGGCTACAACTTTCGCTTAACATTTCAACAATATTCAAAGTTATAAAGATTTTATTTTATGTCTTACTGAGAAATTTCACGACCGCCGAGTAACGCTACCCGATTTTACCGGCACGTTAACCCTGTGAATCCTTCACTCAACAGTTTACCAAGAGGTGGTGAAATGTCATCTAAAAGTTACTAAAACCCGAGGGTATTAACATCCTAATTTCTGACTGAAAAATTGAAAAACATGGAACAAACAATATGACGTTTTGTCATTAGAATCTAAAACACGGAACAAATGATGTGGCGGATTGTCATTGATAGCAAAAACACGTAACAAACAATATATTGCATTTTGTCATTAATAGAAAAAATAAAAAGTCATTGAATAAGAAAAAAGGGTGTAAAGCTCCATAACTCACGATGGAAACGATTTTTCTAACGGTAATTGACTGATAAAATCATGAAAGAAAAGCTGTACAAATTTCACGACAGGTTTTCCGATTGACAGTACAAGTTTTTTTAATGTGAATACTGCACAAGAGTCCTAATTGCCCGAAGGGGACTGCGGTATCTAGCGATCGGGGTGTATTGTGAGATGGAGAAGAGGAACGTTGGGTAGTATCAGACTATTCAGATCTCGTCACTAAACCCTGCTACTTTCACCAGAGCGATACTATTTTATAATCATATTAACATTAAATTTAAAAAAAATGAAATTATGATTTTTTAATGCTCAGGGTAAAAGGCAAGCAGTTAAAAATATTTTTCTGGTGAATTCTTTCGAAAGAATGTAGCCTTAATTAACATAATAAATTGAAACTAAAATACCAAATAAAATCATTTCGGATATAAAAACATCTATTTAAATTCCAAACGATCAAAATATGCGGAATATTCCCGCTTTAAATCAACAATTTCAAAAGCGACCTGTCATTATTTTAGATTCCCGCCTTTTGGTGGTGCAGCGCTCCCACGCGGTTTATTTTCCAACTAAATATTTCAAAAGCTCTATGAATGATGTTTAGTAAAGCTAAATTCAATTAATATTCGCCAAAAACAAACCTAAACAAATTTTAGTACCGTAAAGTGGGTATAGATTGCACTAGCGAGTGTAACTTTGCACCACCATCGGAAGGATTATAGGAATACATTTTAAATTTACGTGACAAAATGTTAAAACGTTACAAAATTTTTCCATGTTTGTTTGTAACGATGTATTTATGGCAATGAGGAAAACCAACGCATTATCACATTTTGTATACACTGGACTGAGATACAGAGGAGATAATGTAGTTAACAGTAACCATATGATTATACTTCATGAAGTGAATGGTAGAACAAGTCGGGAACGCCCGAGGAAGACACAAATCAAATAATTATTTGTGGTAAAATGAGCGTATGTGATGAACAAGGAAAGGGGTGTATTTAGAAAGTTCAACAAAGATAAGGCACGATCAAGTGAGATATATATTTTTCAATACTTAACAATAAAACTACGCCCAGTTTTCAGGTAGGTACCTACACTAAAATTCACAATAACACCAAAACTGTAATCCAAACCATTATATTAGGTAGTTAATTATTTATAATATACTAGTGGACACGCAATGTTTCGCTATTGCTAATGTCTTTCTCAAGTATTTCTCGGGCGACCCCGACTTCTTTTACCATTCAAACCACCCTCTAAACACTCCTGGCACTAACAAAAACCAACTTTGAAATTTTCAGCGATATCGGTCGACTACCTTTCGAGTCGACATTAGTAGGCTGAATTTGGATATATTAAAGCTGTGATGAAATTTAATAAGGATGGTTCTTACCTGCCGCACCCTCTTCTTGGACGTGGATACCCTAAAGAGTCCCAGCGTCCTCATCCCGTACCGCCTGAGATGGTGCATGCAGCAGGAGACGATGCCGGGCACCCTGGGCGCGCTGGAGATCAGCTCCTCGGGCGTCTCCAGTTCCGACTCCGAGCTGGCCAGCCTGTCCCGCGAGGCGAGGCTTTCGCAGGACCCGCTCTGGAATGAGAACAACTGCGGTGGATAAGTTAGATTCGTAAGATGGTAGACAGAAGATTCGCCTGGGTCCTGGGAAAAGCTTGTTAGTAAATTATTTCGGAAACATCTCTTGTCATCGTGGTTCTTTCTGGCTGCGGTTCCTCGTCATTCGCCTCAAGTTCTCAGTCCTTCCCATCATGCTCCAATCCTCTTCCACAAAGTCTATCAACCTCTTCTCCGGTTTCCCTCTTCGTCTCTTTCACTAGAACACTTACTTATATAAACGCCATTCGTATTAACCCAAACATCTTGTACAGAATATACCAAAAACAGCGCTTTTAAATGAAAATCGAAAGTCAAATAAATCAATAAGGTAATTGGAAAGACATTTAAGAAAAAAGAAACTTAATAAACCAAACATAATTTAATATTGTAAATATTCCTTGTTGTGATTGCGTATGTTTTATACGAAAGACTGCAAGAAACTGTTATGCTTGTCACACGCATCAATTCATAACAGACCTTGTCAAATGCCCCTGTTTTCATTACTAAGACTATTACGTCAATAAAAAATATAAGAGACGCAAACACAAGCGAACACCACGGATTTATTTCTGAAACCTTTAACACCCAGAGTCGCGAGATATCATCGCGCCGAATTTAAAAATCATATCAAAACAGACTGCCGGCGAATAAAGCGATCGACTTTATCAGCCCACACCTGCTCGCATGGAAATAGCCAAGACCCTATAAATCACTTTGCTGCGTTTTGAAGAACATTGCTGTAAGGCAGGGAAACCGAACCTTTCCATTTTTTTTTTATATGCCATCACAATTTAAAAAAATATTAACTCTACACAGAAGGCATAATATGCATGTATTATATATATATATAAACCTTCCGGAAGAAAAACTGTAAATGATAGACAAAATCCGTTGCGTAGTTTAAAAGACCTAAGCGCACAAACAGAGAAACGCGGAAAGCGATTTTATTTTATACTATTTAGAGATAGTATTGCGTTCAATGTCAGCATCTTTTTCATCTGTTCACCAATTTCGCTCCTTGTAATATTTTTCTACTTTTGAAAATCTATTTCTCAGTATTATTCACATTGCTCTATTTTGAAAAAAAAAAAAACTTATTTTGTTCTCTGTCGTTACGCAAATAAATTCGTTGAGCAGTAGTTAGCAATGGTTTAGGAAGGCTTTTATGGCGCTCGCCAGCCCACACGGAGAATTTTTTTTCTCTGATTTATTAAAAATCTATTTAAATTATTCGTAACCCAGTTAAAAATGTGATTGCAGGCCATTACCTCATAAACTTTTAGTCAATTACTAATATATTGGAACACGAAATGCGGAAATATTATACTTTTTATGAGCATTTATTCCGATATCGTGATAATGCATTCCTATTTTACTAACAATTTAATACAGAAAACCTGTCAATCGTTCGTTAAGGGCCTGAAATCCCGTTTTTAACTGGATTACGAATGATTTGAAGAGATTCTTAATATTCCGGAACAACTTTTTCTTTGACTTATTTTGAAGGTTATACTCATAAATGTAATATATCATTGAAGAAGAAGATAATATTAATGAATCGAAACGAAATATGAAACAGAACAAGACACAGAAATAAAAAGATAACAGTCACAACTAGGAATCGAACCCAGAATCTCTTGTCGGTATAGGTGATATATATTCTTAATAAATCAGCAGTGTTAATTTTTGTTCGTGAAGGGTTGCCAACGTCTGCCGTAGGGACTCGCGGCTGCAGAAATAGTAATAACACTTCCCGTATGACGTCACCGGCCCTACGGACTGACGTCGCATTGACGTCACGCGACGGAAACGGATAAAGATAACCCTTCGAGAGGAGGCCGGTTGCAACAGCGCCGCGGTTAATCCGGTGCGGGTAGGATTACAGACAGAATGGGAGCAGACGCCTTATCGGCGACTTAACCGGCATTTTGTTGCGCTGTTCGGAACTTCTTTTACTTTTGAATTGATGGACGATTCTCATTTTAAATTTAAATATAAGCATTCATTTCAAACATCGCAGTGAGCACCGAAGATATAAATCTATAGATGTTTGTGTGGCTTCAAGACGCTTCACTTTAATAAGCCTGCAGGACGAAGGAGTCGTGAGAAGTCAAAAGAAAATGAAAGGAAACAATAGGAGACCAACAGGAGAGGACGTTTTTCCTAGAGATGTCCAGATCTCCTCGAGAGTTGTTGCGCTGTTGATGTATACAGTGAAAATATCTTTAAATACTATAAAACTAAGTCACTATCCGCGTCTATCTGCTTGTGCGCTTAGTTCTTCTAAGCTACGCAAAGGATTTTGATAAGGTTTTCACTATCATTTAGAGAATTTCTTCCGAAATGTTTATATACATAATACACGCATATTATGTTTATAGAAAGTAGAGAAAAGTCGAGCAACGCCGGGTGAAATAATGCAAAACCGAAGTCATTTATATTAGCTCCACACAGGAGGCCCTGAGGAAAATAATTCCCCTCAAGACCTATGTCCTCTTTGGGGATGCTATGTGGAGGGCATTTTTAAGGTAAGGAAGGGGAGGAGTTCTGAGAAGGAAAAGTATCAGGAATCGGTAGGAATTTGGGGGTCAGTGTGTCCAAGAGTGACGGATGTATGAATCCATCCCTCTCACTGCGGTGCAAGGCGATGTTCTGAGAGTCCTGCTGGAGAGGTCGGTAGGTCTCCCTCAACCAGTCTCTCCCGATCTGGCCTGCAACGCAGTTGGTGTGCAGATGCATCTGTCGCAAAGACCCGGACAAACCTCACCCCATGATCCATACCAAATCTTGGAGTGACCAATGGCAAGGCACCCGTACCCGCCTCCCAAATTGAAAATTATACGTGATTACACTGATTGCTTTCCTTTGTCGTTCCATATCTTCTATATCCTTCATGTCTTCTGTAAGGTTATGTCCCAGATATTTAACCTGTGAGGCCACAAACAGTTCTTTTTCTTCTAGACGGATTGGTGGAACATTTAGTGGCTGCTCGTTATGTTTAAAAACTTATGTAAAAATCATGTACGATAATCAGATAAAAAGCGTAATCATAAAGAGTTAAATTTCTCATCTTAAAATATAAGATTCATTGTAACAAAATTCAGACTCCTTTATGAAAAACCCGCATAAACTAACAAAACTCTGGTCGTAAATTGAAAAATAAATCGCCCGACCGAAATAGAGAATTTATTGTATCGTAAAGAAAAAAAAGGAATATCGAAAACCCACTCATCAAAGTTGCAGGTCTGACTTTTATTATATGCATCCAGCTTTAGTGTTTTAGCCATTGTTTACCGATGACGGATGGTAAATGAACAACATCGGGATTTTTGCTGGCGCCGCTATTGCAAAAAACTATACCACATGCGTCAGAAGCCGCAATCCGAGGCCCGCACTGGACCATCGGCACTTATTTATTGTATCATGATAATCAATCGATCAAGGTTGGGAAGTGAAAACTTTTAAAGAAAGAACAAAGCTATACGAGGATGTTCGGATAATAGAGACAGCGTTGAAAGAGACAGAGATATAGAGAAAGAGAGAGAGAGGCAGCGTTGTATCTACCATATGTGTCATCAAGGTAGGGAAATAAAAACTGTAGTGGTACGCCACTACTTGATTCGAACGTCATTTTAGAAGTTTCGATTTTCTTCCAAACAAGCTTCTTGGATGTTCTTTTATTTTTTAATTTTTGTTTGGCAATATCTATATAGCAACCAAAATGTTCGAGAAGCTTCTTCACCTTATAAAAGCGACAGCATGAAGGAACTCGTCAGTCAGTCAGTCATCAGTCGTTCAACAATTTACAAGACTTCGCGAGTGACAACACCCGCGCCCCTCCGCTGCGCGCGGGGCGATAACACCCGGCTTTGCACGGTTCAATCATGGACTCCATCGGGATAATCACAGCGCCCTGTCCCTGGCCATCGTCCCTGGCCAGCGCTACACCGGATCACAGCGCACTGGTTCCAGCACATCTGACCAGCGCTACATCCACGCACCTAGACCACGCGGCATCCTCGCTAGTCTATACATCTCCCGTACAACCGCCGACCAGGTCCACCGCACCTTCGGCTTCCCCGTCAGTACTGCAGAACCCGGAAGACCCACGTTCTTCACCAGTACCTGATACGTCCACGAGTCCGGTCACCAGCAGCGGCGTCGACTCACTGACCCACGCTTGACCAGCATTTCACCACCTGCATCCGGAGTCTTCATCATCAGTCCTCAAGTCATCTCATATACGGCATCCTGACTCAATAAAACACTGTGACCTTCACAACATCTTCCATTTCGTGCCTCCTCACCAGATCCCCAAAAAACTTTAGAAAAAGAAGAAAGCTATACGAGGATGTTCGGATAATAGAGACAGCGTCAAAAGAGACAGAGATAGAGAGAAAGAGAGAGAGAGAGGCAGCGTTGTATCTACCATATGTGTCACCAAGGTAGGGAAATAAAAACTGTAGTGGTACGCCACTACTTGATTCGAACGTCATTTTAGAAGTTTCGATTTTCTTCCAAACAAGCTTCTTGGATGTTCTTTTATTTTTTAATTTTTGTTTGGCAATATCTATATAGCAACCAAAATGTTCGAGAAGCTTCTTCACCTTATAAAAGCGACAGCATGAAGGAACTCGTCAGTCAGTCAGTCATCAGTCGTTCAACAATTTACAAGACTTCGCGAGTGACAACACCCGCGCCCCTCCGCTGCGCGCGGGGCGATAACACCCGGCTTTGCACGGTTCAATCATGGACTCCATCGGGATAATCACAGCGCCCTGTCCCTGGCCATCGTCCCTGGCCAGCGCTACACCGGATCACAGCGCCCTGGTTCCAGCACATCTGACCAGCGCTACATCCACGCACCTAGACCACGCGGCATCCTCGCTAGTCTATGCATCTCCCGTACATCCGCCGACCAGGTCCACCGCACCTTCGGCTTCCCTGTCAGTACTGCAGCACCCGGAAGACCCACGTTCTTCACCAGTACCTGATACGTCCACGAGTCCGGTCACCAGCAGCGGCGTCGACTCACTGACCCGCGCTTGACCAACATTTCACCGCCTGCATCCGGAGTCTTCATCATCGGTCCTCAAGTCATCTCATATACGGCATCCTGACTCAATAAAACACTGTGACCTTCACAACATCTTCCATTTCGTGCCTCCTCACCAGATCCCCAAAAAACTTTAGAAAAATAAGAAAGCTATACGAGGATGTTCGGATAATAGAGACAGCGTCAAAAGAGACAGAGATAGAGAGAAAGAGAGAGAGAGAGGCAGCGTTGTATCTACCATATGTGTCACCAAGGTAGGGAAATAAAAACTTTGGAGAAAGAAGAAAGCTATTCGAGGATATTCGAATAATAGAGAAGGAGATCGGGGTATGTTGTGACGCTGAAAGGAAATGCGAGGGGAATGAGATGGGGACGCGGGAGATGGGGATCTGTGAATATGGGTTATGACTATGCAGAGCCGGTTACCAAACACGGCTAAAGTTATTTCAAGCAATGTTTCAATTTTGAGCCATAACACTCTGTAAAATGTCAATGCCATCTAAGGACGTGCGGAACAAGAAATATATGACTTAAGGCGACATAAGACTCTAACAACGAGGGTTTGCTCGACGCTCACATTTTAATTATTTCTGATGAACGAATTACCAAAATCTCAAATGTTTCTAGAGGATCCCTACGGATGTAAGTTATTTATATTTAAGATTAATAAAAACCTTACCATTAACATATTTATGTAAAACGTTTTGAAAATTTTATAACACGTTTTTCAACTATAAAATTAGCCGTAAGCACCAGATTTTATTTTTTAGACGATGAATTAGTACCTTCCCGAGGGATCCCTCTAGAAACAATTGGGGTTTTAGTAATACGTTCCATAGAAATAATTAAAATAAACCCCACGGAAAGATCGATTTTATAGGCCTGTTAGGGCAAAGTCGACCGTAGGTCCATCCATTACGCCGGGCCGCGCGCTGAATATGGTTTGTTACGATTGCCACTTTATTTTAGAGATTTGATAGGGCAAATTCAACCGCAGGTCTGTCCAATACATCAACGTCTGGCCGCGCGTCGCATATGTTTGTCCATGGCTGCTTCACTTACGTCGGATTTATTTAAGGTATTGTCTCGTCTTAAAATCTGCTAGGTCCTTATTAATTTTTACCCATGGTCGTCACGCGACATTAAATTATACAGTTTTAAACTTTTCAAAAGGAAACTACAAAAGTCCAAACACTCTGAGCAAGTTCTGGACGTTAATACTTGCAAATACGTCGAGGGAACGTTCCGTAAAACAACCAAACCCAAAATAGCCATATTGTGAAAATACTTTGGTACTCCGCTACGTCTGCAGATTGTTCTTCGCACCATTCGATTCCCTTGGAAATGTTTACGCTAGCACAAAGGCCGATAGCGATTCGTGCAGAGACCAACGTACGTCGTACCCAACGCTGGGATATTTTAACGTGATAATACATTGGTATTTCGTTGTAAGAATTATTAATTGGAGGCGAGAATAACCTGTAATAATAGCAAAGCAATCCGAAATGTAATCGATATTAAAATTATGAATTAATTTTCCAGCACGAGTAGGTACTTTTGATGCTTCCTCAGAATGAGAGATCCCAGTGAGGAAAACGTTGCAACGAAACATTTATTTATTTTAATATCAACGGTATAAAATATACCATATACAGTAAATTATAAACAGTGACATCAGAAAATATACAATTAACAGAAACTCTAGATGGATATAAAAAGTTAGAGATACAAGTACATGCAAAACTTATAGGTAGACTAGGTTAGATTAGTATTGATTGAAATATATGATAGTATAGATACATGATATAATATATTACAATAGCTAAAATGTATGCATTTATTTTCAGGTTTTGGTCGAAAGTAGGTAAGTGCCAATCAAGCTGTTGGTTCACCGTATTGACTATTATTATTGACCCATGTTTCCTCAGTTGTCCCAGGCAGTTCATTTTATATACATATTTATTCGACTTTCTTCGTAAGTATGAGTAGACATAGGTACATTTTATTGGTCATGATTTAAAAGATATGATATTAAAGCCTTTTTGTACCTAGCTTCTGTGCAATTAAACTGATCCACTGCATCTGCGTACGTATTACTAATTTCATGTAATCTAGGTACAAGCGAGTGTTTGAAATGTTCAGTCTTAGAATTGTTAAAAATTAAAGAGGGTTTTAGAACGAGTAGCTCTTATGGGTACATGAAATTCAACGAGGTTAATTAAATCAAGGCTGTCACTACTATTTACAATTTTGAATATAAATTATAATGTATATCAATAAAAGGCAATGTCAGTGTGTGTGTGTGCCCAAAAACTCAAAAACTACTTGACCGATATCACTGAAAATTTCAAAGTTTGTTACTATTAGTGCCAAGTGTTTGGAGAGTAGTTTGAATGGTCGTGAACGTCCGAAGAAGATATGATACGACCAAGTAAAATAAATAATAATCCAATTCTTTACAATGATATTGTTTCCACCTTAAAAATATATCCAGTTTTGAACAAGAAACAGAAAAATAAAAAAGTAACGGTCTCAACTGGGAAACGAACCCAGGATCTCTGTCTTCCGCGACAATGCCTCTATCCGGTAAGAGAGAGATCCTGGGTTCGATTCCCAGTTGAGACCGTTAACTTTTTATTTTTCTGTGTCTTGTTCTGATTGATGTTTTGTTTAGATTTATAAGTATTATGTTTTTATTCAATGACATATTACATTGTTGTATATAACCTACAAAAGTATTAAAAAGAAAGGTATATCAATAAAAAATAGAATTTTCATATTATATCTATTTGAAATAATGACAATACAGCGCCCTTGAGGTGATTTTTCACGAATACGGCGCTATATAAATTAGCCAAATATTATTATTATCACAAGAAAACGATTGTCGCCTTTTATAAGACCTCCAAACTGTTAGACCCGGATAAGTCAACGAAACTGAACATTTGTTCACAATTTCAGCAAGAATTGATGGCTTTTCACACATACTCACACCGATACGAATAACAAAAAAAACCGTAAACTATGCGTGTAAAAATAGTTGAGGTAAACAGAACTGTATTATTCTACACTTTACTCGTATACATATTTATACGAATACCCCGAAACGTTGAGATATTAAATAAGATAATTTTAATGGCCAATAGAAAACTAAATCCTATCTTTCGAGTCTTGACAGAAGTCCAGAGGAAACTCCGCCATTAATCCCTGTCTTGACATATTCCAAGTACTTACGTATTCCATAGAAAATAATCATCATTAATAAATTTCTGTATCTAATTTTTAATCTTCGTAATAATTCATCTATGCCTTTACTCCAGTAGTTGCCAGGGCGAAAGATAATATTAATTTTGATGTGCCAGTCTAAATGTTGCCAGTGTAAGAAAAATTGTTAAAAATAATAATTTGAAAGCGGTAAACTTCGCAAGAGGAAAATTCTTCAAATATTTCCAGTGGAAAAATGAAAAAGCGTCTGCTGCTGTGTTTATTTATTTTCTCTTTTGATCACAGACAATTTATGGTGAATCTTAGTTTGATTATTTGCAATGGATATTAGTTTTGATCGAGTAAAAGTATGTAAAAGAATTTTAACAGTTTTATTTGTGGTATCTGGTTTGTCTAGTGAAATGCGAAATAAATTTGATACTGGACGATTTAACTGGAGTGTCGATACTTGAAAATTATGTAACGAACAAGATGGCGTCTCATTTTATTTTTCATTAGTTTAAAAAATCTAATTAGTACAAACTGTCTGAAGCTCGTGAACCTGAAGGGAGTGGGAGAGGGGAGCGATTGTTCAGGTCTTGGCGGCGGGATGCGTCTGCCCACCAACTGCGTGGCGGAGCGGATCGGGAGAGGCAGGTTGAGGTAAACCCTTTGAATACCTCTCCGGCAGGACTCTCTCGACCCATCGGCCTGAATCGCATTGGGAGGGAAGTATTCATTCGTCCGTCACACCCGGACACACCGTCACCTAAATTCTTACCCAATCCTCATACCTTTTTCCTTTGCAGAATTTACTTTCCTCCCACCTTTCCTTAAAAAAAACTCTCAACACAGTATCCCCTTAGGATAACATGCCTATGAGCCCTGAGAAAAATAATTTTCCAACCGCGTACAGCGCCCTTGAGGTGATTTTTTACGTAAGCGACGCTATCAGCTAAATATTATTATTGCCTTGATAATA
The DNA here is from genome assembly GCA_026573805.1 of Hesperophylax magnus. Classification (NCBI taxonomy): domain Eukaryota; kingdom Metazoa; phylum Arthropoda; class Insecta; order Trichoptera; family Limnephilidae; genus Hesperophylax; species Hesperophylax magnus. The sequence continues at coordinate 1,421,930 of JAIUSX010000016.1, forward strand.
TACAACACATAATATGAACACTTTTTTCAATATCGTGATAATACATAATAAATTACAAATATTCATTTCTCTCTGTGTACATAAGAAAAACGTTATTTTTTACCTCTATTTGACTCACGGGTATTTAAATTGATTTTCCATAATAATACGCCCGACTTTTAAATATTTAAATTGATTTTCCATAGTAACACGTCCGACTTAAACATTTAAATAGATTTTCCATAGTAACACGTCCGACTTTTAAACAGCGAAAAGTCCACGGACTTTTTAAAATTGAAATTCGAAATAATTCCAATTTGAAAAGATTCCTTGTGTCACGGGCGGCTAGGAATTTGATTGGAGACATTCCTGCCGCGCCCGTAATAGCCGGCTGACAATACGGAGCAAGGTGTGTGCTTATACACTATACACTGTACAGCGCCGAGGGTCTATTTCAGTTCTCCTTAATGTCAAAACCAACGGACTCCTTTTGTCAGATTGATAAAACTAATGTAGGAGAGCGAGCCAGCGAGGTGGGATAGATTTCATCAGTCGGATCGCGATTGATATAACGAATTAGCAGCGAAGATGTCGTGGCTTTAGTGGGGATTGGACATGTTATGACTAGCACTATTATTTCATAGATGGATTTATAATAAGTATATATTATATATTTATAGATCAAAAATCCGATTGTCTTCGAATACAAACTTAATAATATTTGCTTCTATTAAAGACCTTGTGTCTCTCTTGATAGCAAGCTTTCTTTTCGGGATCACATAACTGCAATCGTTAATAAATCCCTCAAACTACTTGGTTTCATCACTAGAATCACTTCGGACTTCAAAAACGCAAATACCCTTAGAACTCTTTACTGCTCCTTGGTTCGCCCCCGTCTTGAATATGCTTGTGTTATTTGGTCTCCTTTTTATGCTGTCCACATTCGACGCATTTAATCTGTTCAACATCGGTTCTTAAGAGGGATTGCTAGGAGGCTAGGTTTAGAAAATGGCAAATACTCATATGATGAAATTGAACTAACTCTAAACCTCTCTCATTTGGTAGTCCGTCGGGAAAGAAATGACCTCATTTGCTTCTTCAAAATTATAAATGGTATTATTGATTCACCTACTCTACTGCAACTCATTCCCTTCAATATCCCCTCGCAAAGACTCAGAAATAATGAACTGCTCTTCCTCAACCATCATTCGACAAATTATGGATATTATTCACCATTGTCCAGAATGTGTAGACTGGTCAACTCAAGTCAAAACCTTAACTTTTTTGGGATAAGTCTTAATGATTTTTGACAGTCGCTAAACAAGTAACGGAATATTTAAGTGTCCTGTGGTCCTGACCCACGGCGTATTTTTGACATGATTTGACTTGTCACTTTATTTTCTTATATTATATCTACCTTATGTCTTTGCTTTCATGTACCTTTGTCTACTTCTGTATTTTTATTTTTACTTTATTCGTGTTATTATTTTGTAATTTGGACGATGTCCGTTAATAAATAAATAAATAATATTGTTTTTAGATTTTCACGGCCAAAATTATTATGGTGATTTATTTTGGGGGTATTATGCCGTTTTGCGGTAGATAACCTCCTTAAGATAATGTTTCAGATAGCATTACAGTAGTGTCCATCATCAAGGTAAATGTGTAAAAGATTGTGGTGAAGTGTGTGCTCATGTATTTCACTCTTTTAAGGATCCTGGATTATTGAATTTGTTCCTGAAGTTCTGAGAAGACCCAAAACGCACTGAGCACGCCTAATTATAGCGACATTTGAAATTCACAAAAATTCTGTTAAAATCAAAAAAGACGACGGGGCTAAACTCAATAGTTCTTCGTATTCATTAATTGACGGCTACACCAAAACTAAACGCAGAAAGTCATTTTAAATCGTACTGTAACACAAGCCCTTAAAGGAGTGGAGCTGGAAACATGGTATAGCATCTACAAACATAAGCACACACTTCACCACAATGTTTTATACATCTGCCCTAACGATGAACATGGGAATGCTGTCCGAAACGTTGGCGATAAAAATAAACTTTGTTATCAACATGTTTTTTCATCAGGATACAACGTAAACAAGTTTGTTATTTTCATTTAATTAAAATGACGTCACAAAGGGAAATTGCAATTACTGAGAAAAATATTTTAAAAATCGATTTATGTTGATTTGCCTTGTTTGTTTAAAAAGAACTGTTGCTTAAAATGAACGGATTGTGAAGAAATTTAAATGTAAAGAAATAAATTTAAAGACAAAGTGAGAGTAAAGAAAAATGATCCTGTTAGAAAAGTGACAGCATGCCAACATCCTGATAAAATATTAGTCACTCAGAATATATCGAGAACACGTGTTCTTTTCGAAGAATGCGACAATATCAGTATTTGTATGAACACGTGTTCCGCCGTCCTCATAAAACATTCGCTTTTGACTGATATTTTGTTAGGAACTCTTTCAATTCATTAGTTATAGGCCTGCAGTCCCAATTTTAACAGGAAAACGAATGCTTGAGTAGATTTTTAATAAATTAGCAGTATTTCAAATCAGTATTTTTTCTCCATAGCTTGGTGTTTCCACTATAATAAATGATTTTAATCTCAATTGAATAAATTTCTACATATTATTGCCAAACTGAACAAGTGCATACATGTATTAATTTTATTTTTATAAATTTTAAGAACCATCTGAGAGAAAAAAAATGCCGCCGACGGGAATTGAACCCGCATTTATTTAGGATTGATTAAAAAATGATAAAAAATGTTAATGATAGTTACCTCGTCCCCAACTCGGTCCAGCAGAGAAGAGAAACTGCTGCGGGACCCTCGGGCGCTCTCCCTGCGGAGTGTGCCCTCCCTCCTGGAGGCCTCGGCGCACTGGGACAGGGGCACCCCGAACACCAGCCCCCCGGCTGCGCTGTCTGGGAACATAAAAACCCTTAGTTACATTTTATCATGTACACATCGGTCTATATGCAATAACAATGCCAAAATACACGCCAAATATAAACGATAAAAAGATAACAGAAAAAAAACCCAAAACACCATAGCCTGGTGTTTAACTCACATGAGGAGAATAAAATGGCTGAAAAACGCAATAAAACGAGTTTTCAGTTTGAAAATTTGATCGCTTTGAAATACTTTAATTAATAATGCGAATATAACACACCTTTGCCTTTGAAAATGAGCATTTTTTGAGCAAGTCTTTTTAAGAGCCCAGAAAAAAGTATCAGACCCATAAAAACTTTTTAAAGTTACGCGAACCCATTTTCGGTAATGGTTTTATTGCATAATATGGAAAATGAAATTTATTTGAAAATGATAAAAAAATAAATAATTTGTGATGTTTTTTTTCTTGCATAAATCAAAACAGGCGGCTAGTGTTAAGCGGGAATCTAAACCTTATAGCCATCTACATAAGGAGTGTTATTGTAAGCGGCCAGATTCCAAATGTTACACGATGTAGGGTATCGCCTTAATACTTAATAGCTTCATCCAGAAACTCCACACAATGCAAGTGAGCCGTTCCTAACTGGCAAATACTAGTATATATTGAAATATTTCGCGGATAAGAGATAAGCCGCCATAGCTCAGTGGTCAGAGCAGTCGACCGGAAATCGAAGGGACACGGGTTCGAGTCCGGTTGGCGTCATGCATCTTTTATCAGGAGATTTTTCAATGTGGATGAGTGTTTCAGGCGAATAATTATTGCTTGTAAAATAATTGTTACCTAACTGGCAAGTAAGTTAATAATTACTTGAAAATCGACGAGTATTCACAATTGATTTCATACACAACTTTACCCGTTTGACTGCTCAATTGTTTGGACGAAACTACGGACGAAAAAAGGCTCAAATTAGGCGTCAGGTAGGTATGCTGTCATTGTTCTACAGGTATTACAATGGAAGATACTCCATTGACGCTACTTCGAGGAAGTAACGTCATTGATTCCTTCTGCACCAACATATGCAAAAATATTCTTAAAAATTAATCTACCGTACACAGTATGTCTCAACACACTCACGTTTAAACAAACCTACGTGGTTCATAATCTAGAAGATTTTTTCACGTTTCTTGAATTCATTTCCAACGGTACAAAAATTTACGCAAAACTATTGTCGTGATACTTTTTGCAAAAGTCCATGCGGACTAGTAAATGCAGTGAGAACCAATATACAGGTATATCAGGACACAACCAATCGACTTATCTAACGATTTGCAGTAAAAAAATGTGTAGTATTTTGATTACCGGTGATTTTTTTCAATTAAATAAAAAAAAACTTTATTTTAATTTATTTATTTATTTATACTCGGTTTTTACAGACGATCTCACTTACGTGAGAACAATCCAGTTATAAAAAATCAGTAAACATACAAATACACATACTAAGACACATTAATTTTCATAAACCTAAATAAAGATTAAAATTTAAAACAAATTAAAATTAAAATTCAAAATTAAAAATAAATATGAAATACAAATATTACAGAAAAGTAAGAGACGCAAGTAATACATAATATAATCAGTGCAACATATTTTATAACAATAGCAATTTTTTTTTTCTGAATCCATATAAATTATCAACAAAAATATCTACTTCAGCAAACTCAATATTATTATACAGTCGACACATTTGGGTCAGAGGACTAAAATAGGCGATATTATTTTTGAAAATATTCAGGTGAAAAATGCTATGGTGTCTTAAACAATGGGAATTGGGAACAGTTATTTCAATATTGCTAAGACATAATGAGGTATCAAGATGGCCGTGGATAATTTTATGCAAAAATATTAGGTCAGTCAATTGCCTTCTTATTTTTTTTTCTTTCACACGTCGTCACTAACAAGAACCTATAGCCAGCAAGCTTGTATTACGTATTTTGTCTTGTCGCATATTGTCCAATGTTGAAGACCAAAATGTCATCCACATTTTTTACTCCAAACATTGATGTATTATATTTAGATGAGACACGAAGTGAAAAAATAGGTTCCGCTTTTTACCTCCAACTGACCTCCAACTCTCCCAACGTTCTAACAAAAACTACCAAATCCGGTCTACGCGCAACGGTTATCGCGTTCTAATAGTGGAACAAGTTTATACGAGTTACGCAATAGCGCCTCTAATTGCAGCTCTGACTCCAAATAAGTTCAGTAAAGTGTATAATATAAATATATGGTAAAGTTATATCTGATTTAGTTATGACTTTTACACGAGTAATTGTGTTTTCAAGTTCCCATTAGTTTTCCTGGAAAACTAGAAAGTCATCTGTCCCAGATAACAAAAAAAAACAATGCTGAAAAAGATGTTTACTTCCTAAGAATTGCGTGCAAAGCAAATATCACGCGGTCGGCGACGAATTATTTTTCACTGGTTTCAGGTTATCACGGTGACTGAAAGCTGAAAGAAACTATTTACACTTATGAAGCTAGTTTGCGGCTGAAACTCAAAGAAGGCCACGTCTGTATCGGATTTCCTTGCACGATTCAACGAGCGAATCTCAGTCACAACAAGTGTGTTATACAATGTTGATGTGTTTTGTATGAGTGACGAATCAACGAGATTAGCGAGTGAAAAAAATAAACCAGCGCTTTACATTGGTTATTGAAGGCAGCGTCTTCTAAAAAAGAGTGTTTTTAAATTGCTGTTAAAGTTCAGTTCGTCTCCAAAACGATCTCAAAACGGTTTCGAGAGTGCGAACTCGGCCATCCTGATAAATCGGCAATTGTCGAGCATTTAATTGAGACTGGTCATTATTTTGGACTTATTCCTGAAGTCCTGGGAAGACCCAAAACGCACAGAGAACGCAACGACACTAACTATATTAGCTCTTTAACTACTTTCATAGCAACGTAGTAAGTAATTACTTTGTACTCTTGTTATTATATACAATTATTGAATTCCTTTGTACAACAGAACTCTCTTTGACAATTTGTATTGTACCTGTTTATATCGGTCATACTCAGTTTATTATGTTATGTACATGTATCATGTATGGGGATAAGCTTAATAGTTCTCGGTAATTAATGGCGACACCAAAACTAAACGCCGAAAACCATAACACATTTAATAAATTTTTTACACTCAAATGACGGCCCTAAGATTGGAGCGTGCAATAAGGTACGAGTATCACTTCTACATACATAAACACACCCTTCACCATAATCTACACGTCTGCCCTGATGATGAACACTGTAACGCCGTCCGAAACGTTTACTGAAGAAGAAGAAAGGGCAACGCGGCATATTACCTCAAAAATAAATCGCGATAATACATAATTTAAATAATTTTGAATCATATCAAATGTTCAAAAGATCGAAAAGGCGGAATAGTGGCGGATTTTATGATTTTGGCTTCAAGCACAGATGGTAAAAATGGTTCCATGATAAATCAACACATCGAGAGTTCAACACACTTTTAAACTGTGATATAAAGTGATTAGAAACGATGAAATTTTTTTTTTAACCTAACCTAACCTACTTAACCCAGTTAATAAAGTTTTTGTTTCATCACTTTCCATGACTTTATATAACCTTTTAAAAATGTTATGAATTATCATTTTGATGATTTATCCGGTCACCGGTAAAAATACAATATAAATATATTATTTGTAGTTTAAAAAAATGAAATATTAAATTTAACCTTCATACGGAATGTTATTTTTATAGTAATTATCTGGGAAAACTCAGTAAGCAATTAACATCAATTTACAATAATTGAAAGAATTTCTAATTATATGATACTCTATTTGTAGATGTATAATATACGAGATTGAATTGATATTTCTTAGACATAAACGAGTTCAAAAATGTTGAATATTGAAAAAAATATATTTGGACAGAAAAAACATGCCTTAAAAATGACATTGCGTGAGTAAATGGATGGAAAAATATGAAATATTTTTTTCCATCTACAAAATAGATAAAACAATAACATATTTTTAAAATAGTTGTGAAGACTCGAATAGGATTTTTTTCCTAGTCCACATTAAAGACAAAAAATTGTAAAAATAAAATTTTAAAAAATTATTCACTTTGAACCCATATGTAATTTTAATAATATATGTGTTTTATCCTATTTTAATAAAGCACGTACTTTTGTGAAAATTTTCCATTATTTAAAAAAATATTTAAAAAACATAAATTGATTCCGCACACCTTCAAATACATCTCTGTTACAGAGTAATTAGGTTCCGGTGTATTTCTTAATGTCAGTGGAATCATCAGTAAAAAAATCATTCTGAGAACTCGCCGATCAAGGGGCAACGTCCACTGTGAGAAATAGTTTGAAAAATCGGAAAAGCAATGATTTCGCCTATTGACACGGAAGGAAGATGTTGAAATGTAGGTACATACCATGGATAAATAATAAATAGAACTTTACTTATAATAATATCTTTAATTACTTTATTATTTTAACTCTAACATATATTATTTTTCTGATTTTACAATTGATTCTGCCCGAGTTCTGACAAAAAACAACACGAGAAGCGATACCATCGCGACACTGTTTGTTTCTAGGCTCGGATCCCGCACGCTATGATTTCGCACCTTTAATTGATAGTCCGTCAACCCGCCCGTTACCTTCAATACCTTTATATCCTGGTACTCAAACCAGAGTTATTTTATTGATGGTAACGAGTTCTACAAGAATAGTCCTGCATTCCATTGCCGATCTGGAGTCGAATCGCTTACTTTGCAGTGCCGCTAGACTGTCAGAGTTTATCACTTGATCCTATTTTTTGATTCGTGCCACTCCATAGTTTGTACTACTTCCGATTCAACATTAAGTTGATTGATGCTACGACAAACTTCTCCATCCGTAGGCGTTTAAGAGGCGAGAATTTATTTTTTAAATAGCCCCGCAGTTCTATTTTGCGTTTCGTAACGGGCAATGTTCAGCGGGCAAGTCAGCCACGTGATGTTTTCCCGTCGAACGCGAACTTGAGGCGGTAAGCGTTTGTCACACAGCAAATGCGATACAGCGTGCTTTCTGCTAGGAATTAACCATTGCAACACATTTTAAACATATCTTTTATATTCCATATGTTATAAATTCCTCTATATTTCAATCTATTGATATATTCTTTCAAATTATTTTAATGTACTTCACATAAACACTAACTCGCACATATAAAATATCAGTTTTTTTTTCTTAGTACTTACATTTATTTTGTAAATTGATTTTTTTTTTTTCTAAACGCTAATCAATCTTCTCATTATTTTCTTTTTATATTGTATACTTTCTATATTTGTTTTAACATCGAGGCATTATCTACCGTTCTATTGCGATAACTACAACACAGAATCTCAATTCTATACCCTCGTTCGCCGTATACAAAATTTGGGTAATGACTATAAAGATGTTGTTGATATATTCAACACATCATTCACCAGATATAAACAAGTCATTACCCAATTTATTTCAGAAAGAAGAATATCAAATATAATATAATTTAACTATAGAAACTACGTAGCTCTGTTTATCTTACCAAAGTTTTGTAATTTTCCTAGTATTATATTTTTCAATCTTGCATGGTGGAGTGTCTAGTTTGTGTTGACTCGACCTCCTAATTGTACTAACTCGCTTGAATGAGGTTTTTATACCTCTTTCTCTCCAGCGTTCAGTTTCGCTTTTGCAAAATGATATCGTGCTGGGCCTAGCTAACTCTGAATATTCCCCCCCGCCCCTGTGATATTGCACACAGTAAAATAAGGCTTTCGCTTTGGGGTTGATCTACAATAAATCCCTTAACTTCACGTTGTGTGATTTGTTAATTCGAAGCCCACCGTTATGGGGTGGTAGGTATTTAATGTCTCCTTTCCATGGTAACTCCCGGTTCTTTTTAGCCAAAGTGTGGGGAAAACGTCCAGCGACCCTCATCGAGTTCTACAAGGAACGAGTACGTGTCTCACCTAACTTTCGAATACTGGACTCTATTACTAATCGACCTATCAGTTTCTATCATATCCCTACGATTGCCTTGTATCCCCGCCCTTATCTAATGTCCCCGTGTTTATAAATTCTAGATTGTGACATAGAACCGTACCCCCCCCCCCTTTGTGTGTACGCGCTATTAAAACCTCCGTTGAATAGGGTGTTGTTTCCGCATAAGTACTGGGACTCCTTCGTTGACCTCTGTAATGGTGTACTGAAACTAGATAGATGAATTTAGCTGTGGTTAGTAAACTTTGGATGTTGCGGATGGGAGTGGAAACGAGAGAAAAAGGAGATGGGGACGGATTGGATGACGAAAAAAAAAGGGTTTTTTGCAAACTGGGTCGGCACCTCACTGCCCCAAATGAAATGGTCGCTATTCTTCCAAATGCAAAACCCCAAGAACCAATACGTGTCTGGCTTTCCCCGAGGTCTGGTCTAACTTCTTCTTATAGTCGCCCTGACACCTCCGGACCGCTCACGTCAGAGGGAGAGGTAATACACCTGTTGGAATATCCCAAATCACCCCGCCCCGCTTCCTCCGACGGACTACGTTACTGACTGTAAAAGGGGAATTTTCATTGCGTCCCTTGTCATGATGCTAAACGCGTGCATGTTTCAAGTAGGTTTGTTCTGGTGGGGCTTTCAACGTCCACTAGCCGCCAGGCCTACTATCCACCTCACGAAAGCTGCTGCAAAGGATCTCGAGGGATTTCCAGTCGAGTTGCATCAACCTCCGGGTAAACCCCGCTTTAGTATGTGTTCGACCTCTGATTTTGAACCCTCGTTCATCACGCCGACGTCCCCTCCACGCGATTTTGAAAGACTTGGAGCCCGTTCAATTAAACGCCTTCGCAGCGAACCAAGGCCCAAACATTCCAACTTGACATTAATTTTCATACTGCCTCTCGTGTCCTCTCACCCGACCCGGCTCCGCGAAAAGGGATGACCTTCCGAACACTTCGTGATTCGCCATACAACGTTGACGCCCCGAAATCGCGTGATGAGGAAAGTAGAAAATCTTCTGAGCTGGGGAAATTGTGTGCTTCCCAAGACAGCTTACGGACAACATACTCCAACGGTGAGTTCTAAGCCGAAGCCAAAGGTACTTGGTAATTTGTTAATGAACATATAAGGTTATACAAATATTATTAATTTGATTTTTTTTTTATTTGTTTTGAGCATGAGTCGGTTGCAGCTAGTCGCTTCCATGTTGATTTGAGGTGCCTCTGCGCGGCTGCCAACTCGGTAGAATGTACGACTTTTGTCGTCAGACACGGACGTCAAGTGATTTATGGGGGTCCCTTTTCTTCCTTTTTAGGTCGTGCGTCGACACTAACTGCTTACAGATAAGTAGGTCATTGGCCTCGTGCTAAACACAGCTGTTAGGAGCAAGCAAACAGTTCTAAATGTTATACTATCTTATCAGTATCGCAGCCCTGTCCGAGCTGCTGGTTGCAGCCCCATCTTCGTCGCAATTTTAACGTTCTGGAAATATATATTCATGCAAGATCACTTACCCAAAATCGTAATATTACCAGTCCAGTCGGGATATCGACGACATGTACATCAATCCACGTCCGGGAACTCATGAGGTAGGAATGAGTAAAAGCCCCTAAACCATTAAGGGTTCGTATTAAATTCAAAACCGATTTTCTATGTCACCCGTCTACTCGCCAGTAGAAACTATAACCATATTGAATCTAATTTTTCTCTCTAAAATTCCTACTTCCATACGCCGCCCCGTAGGTAGCACATAAATTACCGGATACTTGATTTCGGAATGTTTAAGCGGATCATTTCTTTCAATAGAATATCTCTTCCTCCCTAACCGTAAGTTGATAGTTGACATGCATAGGTATTTGTTGGCCTCCACTGTACCTAGTCTAGATATCTCTCCCTATCGACTATTTTAGAGTATCTAAGTAAGTATTTGCCGAGATCTACCCAAAACCCCCTCCCCCTCCCTAGAACCTTTCATATATTATTTGCCGCGTTCACTTCGATTTTTTCACTAAGTTCTTATATCGTGTAAACCGTTAAAATCCTTCCCGTGCTCGCAAGGAAAACACTGTCTCTTCAATTTCACAATAAATTTAGAACCTTGTCTTAGCCGTTTTCGTCAGATCATTTGATAATTATTATGGCTCTCTATTTTTTTTTTCCCTCTAATGGCACACGCGTTATTATTAAACATTACTGCAATTGAGTTTCATCGTCTTATATTAGTCTAAACCAATAGACTCCAACCCGTGAATTAAGTATTGTCTAATTATGAGTCTACCCTTTTTTTGGTTGAATCTAATTAAATTTTAGAACACTTCAATTATTTCAATTAATATTAAAACCACAACTTCACTATATTTAAAACTCTATCAGTTTAGTTTAAAAATGGCACGTGAAACTGTCGCGACGTATAGTTCTCGAACCGACTCCAACCAAGTTAAAAACGAAAAAGCCCCGATTTCCTCCAAACAACGCTATTTAATAATGTCTTTTCGAATAAATCGACTTAAAATTTTGTGCGACTTTCGCCTTTATGAATTCGAGGTTTCACTTCCCGTTAAGTTTAGAATTCCATAACCCCGTTTCAGGATTTTTGGATCCCGCCTTCCGATTTGAGGTAGACACCTACCAATTCGTCGAGGCGGGCACAGGCGCGTACTCGGTGGTCAGACCTCCGGGCGCCTTCCCGTAAATGATATACGGCGATGTAAAATTATTTGATTATTTTTTTCTCGTACACGTGTTGTGTCCGTAATATTGGTTGATTTCCGGCCTATAGACTAGGTGTAGCTCATTTCTATATCGTTGTCTTTGAAATCTTTCCGAGGAATTCGCTATTGATATCAATAATATAATCGATAAATTATCCTAACTAACGGAAGCTTTTCACCTATTATGTCCAGCGCTTGCGCAATACAGTATCCTTCCTTGTGCTGCCTTCTAGCATTTGATCGGTGTCTACACGATCCGTGGGTGATCCCAGGACACATATACCTTCCCCTCGGTGATGACATACGTAGGCATTCGTTCCAAAATTTGATCCGACACGTTTTTTGTAATTTCGCCTACCTGTTTTGACTCCTTTCGTGATATCCGCCGCATCCCTTCTGGTAATCTTTCGTAACCCATCGCTGTCCACTACCCGAGTCGTTGAAACCTCTTCCATCATGAGCTAAACTACCTTTCGGGTTTCTTTTCGATTCCTGGTCCTTTCTTTTCGGTGATCTACGCCCAGTACATCCCTGTTTTTACAGTTTTTTTGCGTCTAGTTTTAGCCCAACCCATATACTCTTTCTCGCTTCATCTAGGAATTTCAATATATTATCCTCGTAACTTTGTTTACGCGCAAAAAAGGTCATAAAATTTTGATCGTTAATCAAAGACTTCGTGACCCCTTAACTTTTATGTCTTTTCTTAATTACCCAACTTGCATCTCCCCCGTGTTAATTTAATTAGGCAATTTCGGCCAAACGACCTATCTTAAGTTAAAATTCGTGTCCAATGTGGCCACTTGAAAAAGCACTCAGAATTCCAGCGAACGAAAACAATTCTCTCTACAAGGATCAACTCGTAATATGTCTTCTGGACCAAAACATCCTAAAACACCCTCTTCTTTCACCAATCCGTCTCCCCCTTTTTTCGTTATCGATGGTTGGGTATCGCTTCGTTTCTGCCTTAGAGTGTAAATTTATCGTCAATTCTCAAGTGCTTTTGCACGTTTCGTGGGACCGGATCCCAAGGTTAACCCAACAGTAAATCAATCTCGAGTGTATCGTGTCTTAGACCGCCCTTAATCTCCGTGATTGGCGAAAAATTATTTAATTGATTTTGGGAATGATCTGATTCGTTGAGTCCCATGACGCCCCTTTCCAATTATTACGTGGTTAACACCTATTACCGACGTAGGTTTCTACAATAAAGCTTCTAGTATGTCCCAAAGATGTCCGTAGTCTGTTCGTTTCTCCCTATTCTCTGAACGTATTTTAATTTATGAAAAAAAAATTCTTTACGTCCTTTTACCCCAAACAGGTCCATTACAGGTTTCAACTTTATTTCGTTTTTGCATTGTTTTTGTTTAAGAGGTTGTGTTTAATTATGTCTTCTATTTTCTTTTTGATTTTGTTTTTTGATTTTACTTTGATTTTGTTGCGTTTCTTTAGATGTTCTTTGTAAAAAAAAATAATATGTTAAAGCCCAGCCGGGCGTGAATTTAGAAATAAATAAATAAATTTCTTCTATATTTCATACTTAATATTTTCTTTTAATGTACTTTATAAATAATCAACTACCACAACGCAGGCATGTGCCTAGATTGGTGGTCTAAACATTCTTAATGACTGTAAAAAACAATGCACTGAAAATAGAAAAAAGACGATTTTTTATCAGAACAATTCAAAACCTACAATATAAGTTCAATTCATAAATCTCATGACGCATATTTTAACTAATTAATTTATTAACATTCAAACCAGCTACACTAATTATGTAGTTCATCAGCAGGTATCTATTGACAACAATTTATGTAATTACATGGAACCTTTTAAAACGGTATGTATGTATTATATTAAATATGATAGATTAACAACTAATGAATGTGTTAAATAGCAGTATAAACATTATATAGCAAACGAGTTCAAAATAACAATCACATCAATAGATTCACAGATATAGGCAGGTACATGAGGTATTACAAAATTATAAGTCGAATGTGAATTCCAATTAACAACACAAGAGTTTCAGTCATCAATATAAATAATCTGTAACTGTTACATCCGAAATTGCTTCCGAATTACACACTGCTTCATATGAGCAAGAATTATGGACAGTAAATGAATTAAAAACGCATACGAAATTGATGATGTTTGTTGGAATTGGGTGATCATACGTGTAGGAATGAAACGAGGTATGGAAAGAAGTAAACAAGGGATGACCAATCACTTACCAATAAGCAAAACACATCACAATCTAATTTATAAGAGTTCCACCACATACCTCGAGCTAATGTCACTACAACACAGATTATGTACACAATAACCATAAACAACTTGCTTCCTTTAGTTCAAAACTTCTTATGTTTTTTTCCAAACAAAATGTACTCGAATTTCAGCCTCGTTGCTTTTGTTCTAAATTTCAAATCCTTCTCCAGCAAGGCGATGGTTGAAGATAGGTAGGAACTGGATAAATGACATTCTAGTAGGAACTATACATATTTTCATTTCAAAACCAAACAGTTACTAATAGCCATTTTCTTTCATTATATTTGAGTTTGGCAGTACAAATGCTATTATTTTTAAATGTCATCGGTAGTTTATTAAATATTTTGGCTACAGTATAGTTTAGGATTCTTTCACCGTACTTGTTTGTACATTTCGGAACAACCAATCCTGCATTTTGAACGAATTTTTATTATAAACTCTTTCCAAAGAAAATAAACAAGAAATAAGACAATTCACTAGTTGACAATATCGTACGATAATGTTCCTCTAACAGGTAAAACATTCAGAGAATTGTAAATTAATTAAATTTTACTTCTGTGTCTATTGGCGTATGTGTGGATTAACAATTTTGTAATGGAGTTAGATGTTTAAATATAACGTATTATTTTCTTTTCTGCGTTTATTATCTACTTTGTTTCTTCTTGGGAAAAATACCCATCTTGTAACTCATCTAATATCTCATTTAATATTTCTTTATATTTTTTTGTGTTTGTATGTAGTATTACTTTATGTTAGTTATTAATTTATGTTTGCTTCACTTAAATATAATTGTTACCTCGATACAGGCTTGGTCATACGTGATTTATGTTTGGTGAGATGAAATAAATAACGTATATTAGTTTTACAAGAATTTCTCCGAGAGTAATTCAATATCGGATAGTGGATTCAGCCAGAGATAAGTAGATTAATTTTAAAGTACTTAGGCAAGAAACATTTTATTTTATAAATCCTTACTACAAACATTGCTAATGTATACATCCTATCAGTCAATGTATTTGTATACGTTTATGTGTATGTCCGGTCAGGTGCTCTGGACCACTGAGCTACGTCGGCTTATTCCCAACCCGCCAAATGTTTCCACCTATAAATAAGCCGATGTAGAGCAGTGGTTCAGAGCACCTGACTGGACATCAGAAGGTGCGGGTTCAATTCCCGTCGGCGGTATTTATTTTTACTCGGGAGATATTTTCAATTTGTATGGATATTTCAGGCGAGTAATTAATGCTTATAATAATTTGTTATCCTTTGTGTTATGCATAAAATCCTCGTCTTATAAACATTAGTTCATCATTAAAAAAATAATTTTCTTCAATGGTTAAATATTACACTTTTAGATTAAACTAATTACATTATTCCATTATGAAGATATATTATTATGGTTTATTTAGGTACCAACTGTATTTTTCTTTAAAAAACGCCAAAACAAAATTTTCCTTCACATATTTTCTTTTGTTTAAAAAAATTAAAAATGGTACAAATGACAATTATTATTATTTTCGATTTTTATTTTTTATTTCCCAATGTGGGCCGCATCGGGCACTTACCAACGCTGATGCCATAATTTTAAGGTAAATCTCTCGACTAGCAATCGTCGTGGGTTCAAATCCCGGCGTGCGCAAGTAAATTTTATTTGATTGATTTATGTTATTTAACAATTTATTAATTAAAAATAATTAATAGTATACTTGCGACACGTAGAAGAGCGGAATATACTCTCAGTATCGCTCTGATGTAAGAACACCATTTAGAATTGAAACGAATTGCTTTGGCCGTGTTTGGTGAGCAGATATGAATAGCCAGGTACTACCCCAAATTCTTCTTCCCCATATCCTTCCCCTTCCCACTACCCTCAGCCTCATAACATACTCCAATTGGGAATGCCATTGTCTCACTGGTTCCAGACGGTTGGAGGAGTTGAGACTCTTGTGCGGTTTTAACATAAATAAAAACAGTAAGAAAAAAGATTATGTAAAGCCAGCCATTAAGAAATATAATTTGCTTCATATAATAATAATATAATATCTTTATTGTGACAAATTTTCAAACTATAACTATAGATTTTTTTATTGTATTCAAGTTTAATTTGTAAAACTCCATTTTAATTAAAAAAAATTTTATATTCAATAATATTGTTATTGGGTTTATAAAAACAGTTTATTTTTAAACAAGTTCTGCTGTGTAATTATTATTACGCGTGACAGCTGTTTCGCCCTCTGAAGGCATTATCAAACTGTGGGTAGCCCACTTACTCTAGTAGGGGTGAACCCCTACTAGATATCTTCAAAACTGGTGCAAATATGAGTGCGTTATAAAGTACTTAATTATGCTATTAAAATAACCCTATGAGTCAGCGTTTGGGAATAACTAACATAAAGACATTCAGTCAAATTTAAACATTACACTAATTGGGGAAACTTTATGGGGTGATAGCCATTAATAATTTCTAACATTTTACTCAGAAATCAATTAAGAAATCAGTGATTAAAAAGGTTTATCATAGCCCGCCTCACTAGGCTTAGCCTGTGTTGAGGCAGCTATCTACCAAGTTTATTTATAGTACTATAAAGTACCTACAATTATATAAAAAATACGAACACTCAATAGTTAGGTAGCATCAATATCAATACCTACAGCATTTACCAAGTTCGTTTATAGTCCTAATAATATACCTACAATTATATGAAAATACATACAATAATTAGGCATCAATAACTGCGAATTTGGATGAGTGCACATGCATCTTTGAAATTTTTTTGTGAATGACATGTTTTTATTTTATCAGGAAGAATGTTGTAAAGTCTTGTCGCAAGATATCTAAAGTTTCGTTGACCAAAAGTAGTGTGCGTTACAGGAATTTGAAGTAAGTCTTTGTTATTGCTTCGAGTACAGCGAGTGTTAGATCTTTTTTTCGTACGTATATATTTAGCACGAGTAAAAATACATTAAGCGTAATAATATCCCCGTATTTTTGTATTCGCGAAATCGAAATGGAGTTCGAAAAGCAATCCAGCACAGGTGCAAAATGTCACAGCTTTTGTTGTCTTTCTTGCTGCTTTTGCCTGACTTCTCCACTATTTAATCTTTATGATATTTTGTAAATAGAGTGACATCTAAGATTATCTAGCAGTAGAAAGCAGAATACTGCAATAATTATTCAGACTCAGACTTGCAAGTCCTTGAAATTCGAACGAAATCACGTTGGGGCAATAAGTAGAAAATCGAACGAAATTACTTTGAGTGATAAGTAGAAAGTATAAAATCGAACGAAATCACGTTAGGTGATAAATAGAAAGTAGAAAATAAAACAAAATCACTTTCGGTGATAAGTAGAAAGTAGAAAATCTAATGAAATCATGTTGGGTTATAAGTAGAAAGTAGAAAATAGAACGAAATCACGTCGGGGTAATAAGTAGAAAATCGAACGAAATTACTTTGAGTGATAAGTTGAAAGTATAAAATCGAACGAAATCACGTTAGGTGATAAATAGAAAGTAGAAAATAGAACAACATATCTATCTGTCTTTATTATCTACTTTGCTTCTTCTTTTGAATAATGATTAATGATTAGTTATGGTTCAAATATTGTTACAATATACTGTCAAATTACCCATCTGGTAACACATCTAATACTTATTTTTCTTTAATTTTGAAATATTTTGTGTTTGTATGTAGAATTACTTTATGTTTGTGATTACTCTTATGTTTGCGTCACTCAAATGTAAATTGTTAACCTCGATACAGGCTTAGTCCTAGTGAGGTTGATTTTTATGAGAAAAAAAGTGTTTTATGTATAGTGAGATGCAATAAATAAATAAATTAATTAATTTAATAAAGCGTGTTTTATACATGGTTCGACCCTTGAAACACACATTAATAATAAACGATTTCTGTATTTAGTTTTTAAAGCTTCATAGACGATTAGCCTTTTTTGCACAAGTAAGAAGTGGCGAACGGGGTCAATGTTTTCAATGTCAAAGTATCCGATATCCATATCGTCATGCAAATCAAAACATATCTAAATCTTGAGGCAAAAATTCTATGCAATAAATAAAAAAAAACCACTTTCTACGGTGATAAGTAGAAAGTAGAAAATCAAATGAAATAATGTTGGGTTATAAGTAGAAAGTAGAAAATAGAACGAAATCACGTTGGGTAATAAGTAGGAATCCGAAAAAAATCACTTTGTATGATAAGTAGAAAGTAGAAAAAAGAACGAAATCACGTTGTGTAAAATTACTTCGTAATTTGTGGAAAAAAATATATTGCGAAGATCAGTCAAATATACGAATTTTGAAACACTTTCCCGCCCAGAAATAAAAAAAAAAACTAAATTTGCCGCACTTGTAAATAAAAATGATTCATAAAAAGGTTCATAAATGGATGATTTTACCCATATTAGGCTTATCATAAAGACTAGATAAATGTCCGTTTAAGTTTTAAAGCAAAGACCAAGATGTATTCTACTTGCAATATTAGGCATGTATGATATTTCTTGGCAGTACAATTATTTATTTACGATGAGAGTGCTGTGGATGATAGCGTTTTGTTCGATAAGCCTCCAAAGAGCACAGAACTCAATTAGCTTAATTAAAGCCTAGAATGGATGGTTTCCGCTTAAACATTCTCCTACAGAATACCATTAATAAATTAAGTATTATAAAATACAGATAGCAATTTGCTAGAAATGATTTAGTTTATCAGTAATCTTGCATACATCCATTGATGTAGTATATTTATACTAGAGACGAAGCTAAACATTAGTTCTTCTTAGTTGAGGTAAGTACCCTCAAAGCTCTAACGGCGAAAGATCGGCAAACGACGGAAACTGCCGAATTTATTGTATAACTCTATGCATACATCACATAAATTATTAAGTAACACATCCCCAAACTTTTTTCATCACTGAATCTTAGATCGAGGCGTTGAGCAGGAGGAAATGTGGGATTCATTCGTCATGTCGGGATAATAATACCACAAAACTATTATCGGAATACAAGATTTAAAAAAAAAATCAAGCAAAAAATCACCCGTCGCAGCGTTGAATCACTATAATTGAACACGAATATCTTCTCAGCTCTTGGAAGGTGTAATGCCCTGTTCACACTCTGGGTTTAAAAGCTTTCGAAGACTTTCTCTAGCCAATGTTAGCCAAATATATGTACATTCAGGTCATTAGGGTGGGAGTCTTTTTAACGAAAGGAAGCATAGGA
The DNA here is from genome assembly GCA_026573805.1 of Hesperophylax magnus. Taxonomy (NCBI): domain Eukaryota; kingdom Metazoa; phylum Arthropoda; class Insecta; order Trichoptera; family Limnephilidae; genus Hesperophylax; species Hesperophylax magnus. The sequence goes on from JAIUSX010000016.1 coordinate 1,441,073, forward strand.
AGATCTGGGAAGGAAAAAGGTATGAGTAATGGGTAGGAATCTAGGGTTCAATGTGTTCAGGAGTGACAGACGAATGATCTAAGCGCGGTGAAAGACGGTAGGTCAAGAGAGATTAGTTCAAAGGGTCTCCCCAAACCAACCTCTCCCGATCCGGCACGCCATGTAGCTGGTGGGCTGGCGCATTCTGAACACACCTCACCCGATGAACCCCCGGTGCTAAATCACCAAACGCAGCAAACCACTTGGGGTGAACTCAATAAGTGGTTCTCGGGGCCAAGATACCCAAAACCGCAAACCATTGAAATGGACTAAATATGGTAGAGTGACCAATGGACGTCATTTTTGCAATGTCAGTTATTTGCTGGTCCAAAAATTCTCACGAAACTCGAGAAAAATATTTATGAGATTTAACAAGCACAGTTCTCCGGTAATGAAACAGTAGTTATTTCAGACATCCTGCAAGAGCCTGTGTACCTGCAAACTACGGGTCAGATACACAAGTGTCATGATTATGCTTCGAATACAATGCGAGCGCGTTCAGGAAACTGTTCTGCCTCCTCTGGCGATGCGGCATGTTCGATGTGCTATATATGCTTTGATGTGCTGTATAGGGGCAAAAACGAGTTAACGCTTTCGGAAATCTTATAACACTCTCGTCTAGGCTGTGGTCCAGTAGTCCAGTAGCACGGCGCCCCCTACATCATGGATCGAGAGTTTCTCTCAATCTAAATATGTGATTTTTTTTTTAATATTAATCTTACATTGTATTCTATTTTATACGGAAGACATATCGCTGAATTAAACAATAAAATATTATTTTTATATGTATAAATAACTATTAACCCTTTCAGTACCGCACTTTTATTTCCACCCATAGATCATATCTTAACCTTGAACAAATTTTTGAAAATTTTTAGTTTATAATTTTTTTTTGCTCACTCATTTAGATTTTTATTATTTTTAGGTCTCGAAAAGTTATTTTTACTAGCGAGGAAAAAAATGTATCACACAAACAATTGTTGCATAAACATAAAGATAATATAAAAAATAATTATGGATTAATAAAAATATAAAATAGCAAAAATATAGTCCAAGCAAAATAGCCAAAACGTGATCTGTCAAAGTATTTGTTGCTGGAATAAAGGTTGTAACCTAGCGTCAGAAATATACACTATGAGGAATATTCTTCACAAGTGGTACGCAAAATACGGGGCGATTTCTTTGACAAAATCAAGAGATATTATTTTTTTGTTCATGTTCCTCGTGAGGAACTCTAACTGGTATTGAAAGGGTTAAAATGCATTCGAAGCTCTTAGGAATGGTAATGTTGCGTTCACACTGGAGCCAAAGAGTTCTTAGCGTCTTTTAATTGAAACATTTTAAATTAGGCCTGATTATGTTTGTGCTCGCAAAACTTGAAAAGTAGTCGACCGATAACGAAGAAATTTCAAAGTTTGTTTTTAATGAATTATCGAAGAAAGCAAACACTTAGTGGCTTTGTTTTTATTAAATTAATGAAGAAAACAAACACTTATTGGCTTTGTTTTTATTAAATTATCGAAAAAAGCAAACACTTTGTGGCTTTGTTTTCATTAAATTATTGAAGAAAGCAAACACTTTGTGGCTTTGTTTTTATTAAATTATCGAAGTAAGCAAATACTTTGTGGCTTTGTTTTTATTAAATTATCGAAGAAAGCAAACACTTTGTGGCTTTGTTTTTATTAAATTATCGAAGAAAGTAAACACTTTGTGGCTTTGTTTTTATTAAATTATCGATGTAAGCAAACACTCTGTGGCTTTGTTTTTATTAAATTATCGAAGAAAGCAAACACTTTGAGGCTTGACATTTGTTTTTATTAGTGTCAGGAGTTTTTAAAGGATAGTGTGAATGGTAGAAGAAGTCAGGGACATTCGATAAAGTCTTTACCAATAGCGAAGCATTACGGAGTCCACTAGTATTTTATAAATTATGCATTTATTTAAAAACAAACATTCAAAAGTGGAGTGATGACAGAGAATGAATTTTAGAAGAGACAAAAAAATACAATATTCTAATGAAATATTTTGAACACAATGCAAAAACATGTCAGTTTGAACGTTGTTGATTAATCGTTGTTATTGTTGAAGAGTTTTAAAAAAGAATTTCAAAATTAGTTTCAAAATACGAAATTAATACTAATACTAACAAAACTAGCTTTGTAAGAATGCTACTTGCATCTGTTTTCAATGGAAAAACTTAAGAGGAAGCTACAAGCCAAAAATGTGTAAATTCTTGGTATACCTTATATTGTAGGTAATAGGCATTAAAATCGCTTTCAAGCCAAAAACGGTTTTTTATTTATTTTGTAAATAATTTTATAAAAAAGCAAAAAAGGTAATCAAGTGAAACTGTCACAAATAATCTAGCTTTAATACTGTATTTTTTTTTAAATTGTTTCCTCTACGTGTTCATACATTTCTATTGAAAAAATGTTTTTTTTTGTAGTTTACATTTATATTTTTTATTGAGTAATTTATATTATTATTTGTATTCTACTCAAGCGAAGCGATTGTATAATCTTCAATTTATCTAAAACATATATATTTTAGTATTCATAATCCGCACCAATTCGTTATAAAGATTAATCAAAATAGTGACTAGAAAGTCGTGTTTCCAAATCATGTTTTGCGACTTTTCCCTCAATATAAAATTTTACTTATTTTTAATTTAATTTTTCCATTGTAACGACTACGTAATTCCCTAATTATCTCTCCCCCATTCTTACCCCTCTCACCCATTCATCAATTCTTCTGCCGATTTGGGTTTCGCCCCACCCCTACCTCTCTCCCAGTGTTAATCTACATTTAACTTTAGTATACGCCTGATGAGACATAGATTTAGACGAAACGTGTAGATTTTGTTCTTATGAAGTAAGTCAAGAGATTTCCACAGTTGTTCTTTGTTTATTCATCAACAACAAACTATTTTGCTCATTCTTGAGTTCAAAGGATTCATTTGCTTGAAAATTAATTTACGTTGATATTTTTAATAATTCCTTACTAAAATTTAAATCAGAAATTTGTTACATTTTGTTTCGTCAATATTACAATAATCTCTAACTAACTATTTTTATTGATTTTTTTTGTTTAGTTTTTATTTTATTGTTGATTTTTGTTATTTGGTGTAGGCAGGTTTCAACACCCTTTTATCTTCTCTTTTCTTTGTATTTGTTGTGCCTACGAGTATTACGTTTATGCATTGTGTTCCATCTTTTTTCAATACCCTGTTGTGCCAATATGGATAAATTGGATTGCAAATCCCATCCTCGTAGCTGGAATTCAAAATATTAATATAATGTCAATTTTAATGCTCGTAAATTAATAAATAAATTAATAATTAGGTCTACCTTTAGAAAACTATTAATAAAACCGCAAAAAAATCTTCATTAGTCTTACCCTGAATATTATCAATTAGGTGAGCTTGAATGTATTCGGCGTCGCTTGTGATACCTTATCTATATTATTTCAGTTTCTACGGCCATTCATTGAAGAATTTCTGCATTGGTTACCCCATCTATTTGAATCAGATTGTCAGTAGGTACTAAGATACGCCGATAGGTTCAAAATTCATGAAAATTTACTAGACTCCTGTAATGTAATGGCTTAATCCTTGTTATTTTCCTTATTTTTCACCTTTCTTTACTAAAAAACCTGTCTTATCTCACAAAATATTGATTATATCGACTTGAGCGTGATCTCATTTGATTCAGCATGTATGAAAACATAGTAAACGATACATTACTCAACCTAATTTGTATATAAATTTGTTTAATTCCTTACTCTTCCTCCCCCTAGAGGTATGTTCCCCCACTGTTTTTGGGCGAACTCTGCAGATTTTAATTTATTTTGCCATGAATCTCACTTCGCACATTAATTCTTATTACGATCAGTCCATTCGTCTCCATAGAGTCAAAGAAAATAGCTTTCAATTTGGACCACAATTATTAGTACAATTCCAAAATTTCAGTCAATTCGTCGCCATAGAGTAAAAGAAAATGGCTTTCAAAGTTCGAACCTACATCTTGCATTTTTGCCCGAAAGAATGATAATTTTCCCAAAAATGTTTCCTTTTGCTTTTATTTTATTGATTTCACTTCGGACCACAATTTTTAGTACAATTACAAAATTTTAGTCCATTCGTCGCCACAGAATGACCAAACATTCACGAATGAACAGATTTTGTCATTTATCAATCAGAGAATAACAGATTTATCAGGTCTCTCATTTTGTAATTAATCTAATTATATTCAGCCCATTATCATTTTGTAATGGTCCAACATTTCTGAAAATCGGGTCGCTAAGAGTCTGGGTAAACTGTTCTTAATTTCCTAGACTAGCAACTTTAACATGCATGACATTTTAAAAATTGCTTTAAGGATTTTTTCATTGATTCGTCTACAGACATATCATTCTTAGTACTTATTCAAAATTTCAGTCGGTCTTAATCTCTGACACTCAAATTAAAATATGTAACGACGAAGTATTCTGTTTTAGGTTTCGGTCCCAAAAATATTCATGCGTAACAAAATTCACAATTTACCAATGTTTTGTTCGGTAAGTGGTGATCATATTGCATTCTGGCAAATTATTCAAATAAACAAGTTATTTGCGGTATACATTTTTAGAGCATATCTCTTGATTTATTTATAATACAGAGATGGGAAGGCTGACAGAGATATTGATAGAAGGGTAAATGCAGGTAACTCCATTAATTGAGGACTGAACGCAGTTGGCGCTAACAAAAAATTGCCCAAAAAAGCGAAGCTAGCAGTCCACAATGGAGTGCTGGTACCTACCCCGATGTTTGGAAGTGAGGCATGAAACTGGCAGAAAAAGGATGATAGTAGACTAAATGCTGTTGAAATGAGATTCCTGAGACGTTAGTGTGGTAAAACCATGTATAATCGTGTGAGAATTGTGGAGATCCGCAAAGAGTGCAAAGCTGATGTAAGTGTAATGAGCAAGACTAAGAAAGGGACGCTTAGATGGTTTGGGCACGTAGAGCGAATGAGCGAAGAAAGGAGTGTAAGGAGAATATATGATGCGAATGCGAATGTTTGCAGAAGTCGGGGACGCCCGAGGAAGACATGGCACGAACAAGTGAATCAGATATCGAGTCGGGCCATGTCAAGAGTCAGAATAATAGAAGAGTATGTATGAGACGATGTATGAATGTGAATGAGGCAAGGAGTGTGTGCCAAGACCGAGTTGTTTGGCGGTTCCGTCCTCTCTGCCTGTCCCTGCGAGGAAACGGCGTGATGGTTAGTTAGTTAGTTAGTTAAATTCAATTCAAGTTACAGAAGACTGGGGTTCCAATCTCCATGGTGTATTTTTTTTCCAATCGTGTTAATTATAATTTTACCATTTATAAATGTTGTGTTCCCACAAACAGTTCTCCAACTCGTCGTGGAAGGAGATTTTAAAGAATAAGTTCTTTGTGTTAAAACAGGGATTTATTAATACTTCGCGTATTACAATGGTGACTCGATAGTCGACCTAACTAGGAGCTGGCTAAATGAGATCTGAACACACCAAGTTTGTCTGGGAGCATTCTAACTGGTCCTGGCGACTACTGGCTACTAGCTGCCATCTTGCGGACTTCCAAGCAAGCTCTTTGCACTGCCCTCTATGAGTGCATCTGTGAAGCTCTTAGCTAACTTACTTCCCAACAATAAACGATTTTAATTCTATTTTATACTGGAATAACATATAATATTTAATCATTTAAGATAATATTAATAACACATAATAAAAAAAAAACGGTCGCATCTTGGAATTGAACCCGTGAACTCTGCATTGCCGGGGCTTTGGTCTGACCATCCAACCCTATCCCTTTCAAGAAAATGTTGGTAGATCTTAGTCGAAGTATGATACAGTTAAATATGACGGAAGAAGATAGGATCGGATTAGCTCAGTAGTCAGAGCAAATCCCCGGAACGGCTGAGCGACCGAACATTGTTTTAATTTTCTGTTTCACATTTTACGTTTGAGTTATCAATAATATTGTCTTCAATGATAAAATTTTAAAACTCTCATCGAAAGGACCACAGAATTATAGACAAAACAGTAAACTGAATAACCTTTTTAAAAACCTTATCTTCTCTAGGTACAATAATATAATAACTTAAATATATTACCCACGCACAGGCTGCGCCTTAGTGGGTTCCCTTTATTCGTGTTGATTTATATAATATTGTATGTCATTAATGTAAAAATTGGGAAAAATAAAGGAAAAAAAAGAAGTTATTTTAATTATGGAAAATATTACCAACAGTTTGCTCTAGAGATTTTTGCTTGATTTAAGGGTAATCGTAACGTACGTAATAATCTACGCATTCGTAGATTGCGATAATTAAATTATTTTATAAAAGTACACATTGTGCAAGTTATGTCTTAAAATATTAAGATGAATTATTTGTTTGCGACCGGACATACCCAATATAGATATGTATCAATAGTTTTGTCCGTATAAAAACTCAATTCTTTCAAGAAAGGATACAAATACAATATGTTATCGGTGATTTTTTTTTTTTTTTTTACTAAGCTTTTTTAGACAATGTATAGATAGTCCAACGAAGCTGCCACATGGCTGCTTGTCTGCAGGTTCTATCTCAATATACAATTATAATACAATATAAGTCTCCCGTTATATAAAATAAATAATAGACACTTACATACAATCATAGAACTCACTAAAGCGTCCCAAGTACACTAACACTTTGAATGACAATACGATAACGTACATTCAAAAGAACAAGACAATATAGCACACAGATAACACACATTCAAAAGTAAGACAATACGATAACACACATTGAAAGTGAATAACATCGTACTGTAGCACAATGCAATAGAATTAAAATTCTAGTTGACTAAGTGAAAAATGTTATTTTAAATATTTTTTTTCTGGAAATAAAAAGCTTGTAAGTGAAAAAAAAAAAATACATTCATTTATATTAGAATTAAAACTTTCAAATAATGTCTTTCCTTTTCTTCTTTGTTTACTCTATTTTTTTAAAGATATACAGATTTTTCATTTATTATCCACATCTTTACAGTTTTCATGCTTAAACTCTTATTTTCTCCAAAAGCAAATTTATTTTTATTTCAAACCAATATTGAATTTGTATGCCTTTATTTAAATAATTGAGTTATACCGACAAATGACAAGACTATTTATTAATAATCATATTACCTATATACGGGCGCAACGAACAAAAAAATGGTCTTAATCTTTTAAAGTATAACTTGTAAAAAGTGTATTTTAATAAAATAATTAAATTTACGCCATCTATGAACGCGCAGATTATAACTCATGTTACGTTCAAGCTCAAGAGGCAACTTTGGCAATTATTTGTAAGTAAATAGAGATTATTTTAATGCAAAATTTGTAGCATTAAAATAATTTTATTAGTGCGAATTTTTTTGACGAAATTTCCTTAACTTAATTAATAATGAAATTAAAATAGAAAATTATATAGTACTCAATATGAACCGTCATAAGTATTAATAGTCTGAAACATAATGCAATAATTAGTGATCTTGTGATGCTATTGTCGATGTATATCACGAGGGAGATAATGTGTGCAATTAATTCGCGGATTATAATTATTCTGGCGGCGTATTCGATTTGCCAAATACTATTTTGGATAGCTATTCTATGAACAGAAGTCGTGTTGGCTACTTGTTTGTCTTAGATCAACGGACATGTGGCAGGGGTGACAGATATATAATTATATATAACACACCTCACCTATACGTCTAGCCCTTCTGCTGCCACAGCATGAAAGCTAACATCTACAAGACTTAAATATTAACCCGGCGTGAATGAGGTGAGAAATTGTTATACCAGCTATGTGAGGTGGGTATTAGATACCCGAAACTTTGATGCCGAATTTTTTATACCATAATTGTGTATTCAGTATTTTTTTACCTGAGATATTAATAAGAGCATCCATTCAACAAGAAAAGTAAATGAAATACTATGTTTTTAATTGAAAAGCGTATTTTTAATGATATAAAAAAGTGTTTATATTTTCTTTAAAAAAGAATAAGTTTTTAACTTATTTGGTTAATCAACACAACCGTAGTATATTAACAATAATAATACTATAAAAAATGTAACACCGACTACGAGGTCGGGTGTGACGTACCCCTGTCACCTTTGCGCACATGTATCTCCCGCTGACGCCGGTGAGACACTAAACACTGCACCTCGCCCTCCACTCCCTTACCTACAGCTACTGTGACGACAAGATTTGCATGGCAACAATAACATTAAATAATCTGCGTTTAAAAACTTCTCGGGTATAACATACCCGGCCTCACTCACGCCGGTTTAATACTGGTTAGTCGATATTCGCGAGAATTGCTTATGAAATGATCTCTTGTGGTCATTCTAACACTTTCCTGGTAGCATCGTGGTGATTGTGGTAGCATCGTGATCGTGATAGCATCATTGATCTAAGAAGTCGAAAAAGAATTTGAAAAGGTAAATCTGTCACACTATATAAGAAAACAATTCATTATCTATCTAAATTAATGCAGTGTGTAGAGAAGCGTTTGATTACTTTTCTAGGGTAGTTCAAAATTGCCGTTATTCTCTAAAATCTGCTGATCTATATCTAGGTAATCCATCGTTTCTCAACCTTCTCGTGTCGCGACCCCTTAAAAGAAAAAACTAACGTAACGACCCCCTCACTACATATTTTAAAGTTTTACATTGCAAACATTAAAAAATGTGATAAACGTGAAAGATTCACAACCAACTCATTGAAATATCGGCTGACAAAACTCTACAACTAGAATTTTTGATAACAAATACTTAGACATTGAAAACATTGACCCCGTTCGCCACTTCTTACCTGTGCAAAAAAGGCTTATCGTCTATGAAGCTTTAAAAACTAAATACAGAAATCGTTTATTATTAATGTGTGTTTCAAAGGTCGAACCATGTATAGAAAACGCTTTATTAAATTTACCAGTTTATTTATTATTTTTAGGACGTTTTACATTATGATTACTAGTAATTACACAGTATTTATTATACATAACTAAACTGTCTCAGTAACAATCTTTTGTATTGGTTAAGTAGCAAATTAAGGATGTGTACTGACTTGGTAAAATTATGGGCAGTGAGGAATACAAATGGTAGTTGTTTTAAGCAGATTTATGTAGAGGAATCTGTAAGCTTATCAATGCAAAAAATTCAGGACTATTAAATGCAACATTTAGAAGTTTACTTGATTATAACTTGAAATTCATTAATTTTAAGGATTTTTCGTAAGCGTGAATTATTTTTTTGACAGACTGCAACCCCCCATTTTTGATGATCTAATATATTGGACATAAAGGAACAGGATGGAGCTGCACTGGTTATGTTAAAATGAAGCGAGGTCACTGATACGTCTTAATGGCAAAAAGATCGATAGCAATCGATAATTATTATCATTGACTAAACAGTAAACAGGTGATGAATGAAAAAAACTTCCTGCGACGCATGAAGGTGATGCTGGGTTCAAACGATTCGACCTCCATAATATAATTTTGTCGACCAACTTAGAAATCTGGCAGCCCTGATGAAGAGAACATACGAAAACAACGAATCATGTGTCAAATAACGTCATCTGCAAGAATCAGGCGTCTCGTCTTACAAAAGCAAAAGCTGGCGATTAAATTTAGAAGTCTAAGCTCTTGGTCTGCATATAGAATAGCAATTTATTTTTAATTATGCCTGTCAGTTAGCTCTATTTTTGGTAGGGATTTAGCCAGAATTGCCATCACGTGTCTAGGGAATACGTAACGCTTGGGAAAAGCTTTCCTCGGTTTTGTTTATGTTGTGTCTGCTTCAAGTTTGGCAAAGACGTTTTAAAAATGGAGATATTCAATGATCTATTCATCCCACAAACAGACTAAGCCAAATACGTGTTTTTTGAAATTAATACACAGTAACACCTTCTAATTCACAATTTTTTAATTTTTGATTTCGCTTATCCGCTATAAAAAAACATGACAAAAGACAAATCAAAACGAACTTAATACATGATAATATAGAATTTAAAAAATAAGCAAAGTAACTTGGAAAAATCAAAAGATGAACATATGACAAAAGACACATCACAACAAACTTATGTAATTGAGGCTACGAAAGACCAAAAGGTCAACATATGACTAAAGACAAATCAATTTTCAAACAAATTAATTTCGTAGCCTCAATTACAAAAACTTTTGTAATTGAGGCTACGAAAGCTGGCAGAGTTTCTTGGAAAGAACGAAATATCAACAAATGACAAACGACACATCACAACGAAGTTTTGTAATTGAGGCTACGAAAGCTGACAGAGTTACTTGGAAAGACTAATAGATCAACAATATCAACATATAACAAACGACTCACCACAACGAATTTCAAAGGTTATAGAATCCATATTGAGAGGTGCAAAACTGTCATGAGAGATAGAGGAAACAAATACCTAGGTGAAATATGTTTTTCAAAGAACCCACAAGGTTGACAACTAATACCTAGTTAATTAAAAAGCTAAACTTATTTAATATAAAACTTTTTTCACTATATAAATTCAACGCCACATTTTTCTATTCGGTACACATCCCATGCTTCATCAACAGTATTACTTATCTCAATATATATTGTTTATCTCGATCGTGCAATTACTGGGACTTCATACCTCTTCCATTATTTATGACGTGACGTGACTCTTGTTCTCCCTTTCTTAGATATTTGATTTTATTTCCTGTTCGTTTGAGTTCTGCTACAAAACACAAATGTCTAATCTAAAACTACCGCTACTATCTACCCGGAGAACTATTAATGATATTCTTACACTTTTTAAATTTTTAATAACTTCATATACTGTTTTTAAAGTGTTATTAATATCCGTGTCCCTGTTTAATCTTCTCGACTCCACCATCTTTTCGACTGTAACAATCATAGTACTAACTATTCATATCACTCTCCACAAGCGCAATTTCAACGAACTGCCAAAACATATACAGACATTTTCAATATATTTAAAACTTCTCCATACCAAATCAAAGAAAGAATAATTAGTTGTGAATACAATTGATATGACATGTATTGTATGTATATACTGACATGTTATTTCTGTATAATGTTTAAAAGGCGATCAATAAATGAAAAAAAAAATATATCGTACGAATATGTTTATCCGAGACACTTTCTAGATTAAAAACCCATTTCATTAGAAACTTTGTTTCCATTTGAAAAGCTAAATGCCAAAAATATGGGTAAAATTTGTGGCAAGATGATATTGTTCATTCTGAATTTGAAATATGACGCTTAATAAATAGGTCCCAATGGTTGAGTTGTTTAAAACGCCTGTCTCGGTAAGACGAGAGATTCTAGGTTCGATTCCTAGTTGTGACCGTTATCTTTTATTTATTTTGTCTGGTTCTATTTTAAAGTCCGTTTAGATTTATTAGTAAAATTATATTATAATTAGATGTCGTCTCCCACCCGGCATGCCGCTTGAAGTCCCGAAAGCCCTTCTGGGCGGAAGGAGAGAGGCTCCTCCGATTACCTCTCAACCCAGAAGATAGGTGGAAACTTGAGTAGAAAACATACATCTCATACAGGACCCCACCGAGAGACAGCCTGGGTTCTCATTGCCTCGCAAAACCTGGTGCTCCATCAATAAGTTAAGATGCTCCCATAGCCGCTGTGCCCACATGATGCACAGATGGGGCCTTGAAGAGTCGGCGATGTGTGAATGTGGTGCGGTGCGGACCACCGAACATGTGGTCAACGAATGCCCGCTCCATTCATTCTCCAGCGGGATTTATGAGGTTCACATGGCGACGCCTGAGGCCCTAGACTGGCTCGCAGACAGATGTCCCCTTTTGACCCCCCCCACCATACGAAAGAAGAAGAAGAAGTAAAATTATCTTCTTCATCAATTATTAATTATACGTTCTTTGACTTTTCATTCTTTAACGGTTTCCTCAATATTGCAATGCGTATAAAAAGTCTATCAAACTCCCAAAGATTTATTTCTTTCACTATATTTATATTTCTCCTTACCTTTTCATCATCTACTTCCATAAAGGAAAATTAAATATTTTTATTTGTAAAAAACCGTACTATGGACTGCTATGTTCACTCACTTCGACAATTATATAGAGAAATACTATGTTAGTTTATACACACGATACCAGCAAATTAAGCAAAATGATTTTCTTACATCAAGTTCTCAAATTTGACCGATTCTTCACTCCGCGCGGAAATTTATGTGAATTACCTTCTGACGCTGATAAGAAAAAAACTATTTATTTTCATTAGGAAATTTTCTTAGTCATTTTAACGAAAGACAATCGCCAGGCCGCAAGTCTTTTGCGTATTCGAACATCTCTGCTACATACCTTATAAATATACCTGTAACCTGTAGCTATCCAGCAGACTGACTTATATTAACATCAATACATTATTAAAGAATTGACATGGGAGCGAAAAGAAATCTCTGGACATTAACAATACAATATACTAAAATAACATACAACGTTGTTTGGCAATTAAAAACCCACAAGGTCAAAATGGGTAAATGAATGTTACATAAAGAGATGAATTAAAAGTTGAATGATTCTCAAAGGCCGACAAAACTTGCGATACATTTAAGTGGCAGAGAAAACAGCAGTGGAGAAGTTAACGGGGAATCCAATGAACGGCAAGACAGTTAGTACGAGAAGCTAGAATCACGACTCGGGAATAGACATTACTAGAATCGTTACAGAAAAAACGACACAAACACAACAGACGTATTGTGCCAACTGCATTTTGAGATCGCCCAAGCAAATCGTGAATCGATTGAAGAAAAACACTCACAGAGTTTTTTAAAGGCAAAATGTTTAATTCAAGAAAGTAAATGTTTCATGTTTTTGTATAGAAACTTTAATCTTCTCTTCTCCTCTAAATAAAGTTGCTATCCGAGTCTGAATGTTTGTGCGCTTACTTTTAGTAAACTACGCAACGGATTTTGATAGAGTTTTCATTATTATTTTGAGAAATTCTTCCAGAAGGTTTTATATCCATATAAAACATGAATATTATATTTATAAAAAGTAGAGATAAGTCAATGTTTTGTAATCAAGTCGTAAAAAAAATATTTTTGGGGCGTTTACATTGATAACGCTGGCTAAACTTTACGAGATATATCCAAATAATGTACTACCGAATTATATATCTTAAAAAGGCTTAAAGAAAAGTTCAAAAGAAATGCTATCGACGTAAATGCATTTTTCTACCAGTTTCAAGGTTTTAATTTCAAAATAATACTCGCCAAATAATATCTTATAATAAACATCTTAATTCTGTCAGTTCTGTGAGTGAGTCGGGCAACGAACAAATTAAGATGATCCTTATAAGGTAGGTACTAGCTGCAATCCCCATCTTTACACAATTTTTCCAACAAGATGAAGACAGCGATTTTCCTCCTGTTTTGAAGGTCAAGTATGTAATTTAATCAATCTCGGAATAAAACTGTAGATTTTTGTTTAATCAAAACCAACCCACACGGGGACACTCTTCTTTATATATTATTAGCTAAAGTCCCCGGCGTTGCCTGGGCTTAGAAATTTTGCGAAGGTTGAAGATGTGTTCGGTGTTAAAATTAAAGTATGTGATATTTATAATAGATTTATTCTGTTGCCGGGATAAAACAGCCGTGAATAAATTTTTAACAATATTTTATAACACAAATAATTAATCACAGACATAGCAAGGATTATTTAATTGATGGCGACGCGAAAGGAGTAAATTGTTTTGATTAGCGCGTTAAATATAAGTAAACAGTAGACTGACTGAGTACCTTCCCGCTGTCGCTTATATAAGGTGCAAAAGCATCGAAAATCATCCAGCGGATAGGTAGATGGGCAGTGCCTACGGTGTGCGCTAGTAGGTTCCAATGTGATTCAAGTTGAACATAAGAACGTTCTCAAACATTCTAGTTGATATCGCTACAAATGTTGCCGCCCGTAACGCTGAAGATTCTAGCGGTCGTCCAATGGCTGTAGGAAGAGCGCGGTAGTTTCAGGTACCGTCCGGCTTGACCTCCTTTAACTTTTACTTTAAAGGTCAAGTGTCCAATACTTCATAAATCTTGGAATATATAATTATTTTTTTTAAATGTGAATCCGCACGAGGGTCCCAACTAATCCCAACCGTTTGGAGCTAGTGAGACTATGGCACCCCGGATCTGGGTTTGTTGTGAGGCTGAAGATAGTGGGATGGAGAAGGAGATGGGGATGAGAAAGGTGGGGAATACAAGGCTATTCAAATCTTGTCACCAAACATGGCCAAAGCCATTTCAAGCACCGTTTCAATTCTGAACGGAGGTCTAACACCAAGGCGATTATTATGCAGTAATTTAGAGCATCCTACAATCTGGAAATATAGGGATAAAACTGTAGATTTGTATTAAAAACAGAGCCAAATACACTCTTCTTTATACATATATATTAAGATATTAAGAGAAATCTTCGATTGAATCTCAGAAATCGTAATAATTTTACAAGAATTAGTTCGCTAGTGCAGAACGCCGTTAAACTACAAGACATAATCAAACGATGGAAATCGAATACGGATTTCATCGAGCATTCTTAGAAATGCCATTAATTTCTGAGAATAATAATAAAAACATGTTTCAAACATATTTATAGCTGGTTGATGCCCCTTGCGGTAAAACCATTAACACACCCCCGGATTTATCAATCCTTGTGTGCTCTCCTTCCCAGATCGACAGCTATCAGCTATTTAATGAATTAATTGAACCACCGGCGAATAGAGCATTTAAAATAAATGATTAAAATTAATGACCGGTCGGTGGCAGAGTTGACATCGCGTTTGGGTCCCACCCAGGCGTAGTGTGTTCAATTCCTCGGCTGGCTAAGCCTTCCATCACAACAGTTGTAGGAGATTTTCAAATATTGTCAGATAATTCGTAACACGGGAATGTTTATTCTGTTCAGCATCCAAATCAAGAAATTATGCAGTAATTTAACAGAGGATGAAATTGGTGATATCACACTATTGTCTGGCATTCAAACAACTTACCCCAGCTATCACTGAATAATTATTTATTAATTTTTTGAACAAATTAGATATTAAAATAAAATCGTAAACCGAATTTCTGTGTGGAGATGTGCAACTTTACAATTACAGTAAGTAATAAAAATTACATGTGGACTTAATATAATATTGAAAACATAAACTTACAAAATTATTACAAAAGTAAACACTACAGTTTTTCAAACTAAAATTACAGCTGGACAATACGTGCTACATAACATTCTACTGATTAAATAAGTATTACAAAGTAACAGTGTTGGATTTTCAGCCACAATCTTAGGGTTCCATGATATCTCAACACAGTGACAATTCAACACACTTGTAAAAAGTGATATAAAGTCATTAAAAACGATGAATTTTTTTTTTAACCTAACCTACTTAACCCAGTTAATAAAGTTTTTGTTTCATAACTTTCCTTGACTTTATATAACTTTTTAAAGATGTGATGAATTATCATTGTGATGATTTATCCGGTCACCATCTTTCCAATATGGACATTTTCTAAAATTTCAATGCCTTTGTCTGCTCGATTATTTATTTGCTAGTTGGGAGCGGCTCATTGCGTAGTTCGGGAGTCGTGTGTACGAAGGTAATGTCAAAAACATACAGCCCGCAACAACAGCCAAAATATTGAAATGTTAAAAAACAAAAAAAGTATCTCTGGCATTTAATCTAATTACACAAGGAAACAGCAAGCACTTTCTTATCTTGATGTTTCGAAAACAAGAATTACTTTCTTGCATCAATATATCGAAAACAACAATCACTTTTTTGCATCAATATATCGAAAACAACAATCACTTTTTTGCTTCAATATATCGAAAACAACAATCACTTTTTTGCCTTTATGTTGAAAAACGGCAATGGCCTAGAATGCTGGAGATTAACGTCAAAAACCCAACTATAATAACAACCAAAATAGAAAACTACGGATGCAACAATTCATACAATGATAATGATCACAAAATAAGATATAATAGCAAATGATTCTACCACGTTTTATCTCTGGCATTGAAACTACGTGTCTGAGAAAATAACAATTACAATAAAGTAAAAAGCACTAAGAAAACATTTTGAATATTTCTGTCTCGATATATCGATTTCAATAAGAAAAAATAGATAAACGTCAGGCACATAACTACACCAACATCCAAAATAACAAATTGCAGATGGCATAGCAAATAGTCCTGACATATCAATTATCTCTGACATTGAAACTACATGCTCCAGAAAATAACAACCGTTTAAATAATGTAAATAAGGGTGAAAGAAATGTATTGAATCGGCTGATATTTCGAAAACCAAATTCGCGAGAAATAGGAAAAATAACATCCAGATCAGCCTCAGTGAACGTTTTAATGTGCTGCTCGCAAAGCGTTTTTTGGGTGGACATCTGATAAATCAAAGTATAAACATCTCAACATCTAAAATCACACAAATTTTTAAATAAACACTCTCAGTTATTTTTTACACTGCATTATTATTAGATATATATATATATATAACGCGACCATATGCACATTTTGTATAACACCATCCTGTTTTTTCCGTAGATACTGTGTCCAAGTTTCAGCACTTAAAGCCATATTGACGAATGGGGTTTGGCTTAATTAAAAAAACGAGTCAAGAATTTCACTCTCCTTCTGTTTTTTATTTACTTAGTAAAATGTATAACATAGGTATTATTATTTTTTATTAAAATGTGTGACGATGAAAGGATGTGTTCTTAAAGAATTATCATTTTTGTAAATACTTATGTGTGTATGAAGCATAAAAACATCTCTCTCTTTCTGAGAAGCGACCTGTAGCAACCCCCGATTAAAAGAATCTATGAAGATTATATAAAAATTGCTGCGTTTGGCAGGTCAATCTTTTTCAATGGTCAGTGGTCTATTTATTAAGAATCTCTTCAAATTATTGGTAATCCGGTTAAAAACGGGATTGCAAGGCATTTCCTGATATTGTTTTAGTAAATTCCTTATATATCAGAACGTGTGTTCATGCACCTACATTTGACTTGATAATATATAGTGACGAAATGCGAAAATACTAGGATTTTTTATGAACACGTGTTCCGACAACGTTATAATAGATTCGTGTTTTACTAAAATTTTATCAGGAAAACTATCATTTCATTCGTTAAGGGTCTAACTAAACTAAACTCCCATTTATTTGGATTTTATTTAGGAGCGGAAATACACAAAAGTACTATGGCTTTCTGAGAGCATCTTTAAGAAATGTAACGGTCAATTTGCCAGAAATTTCCTTGCCTCACATCCCAATATTCGCGAGGAAAGTGTGTCAAAAACCTAACCACAAACTAAAAATCGTAGATAAAATTGAAAATGATGCTAGAACAATAAAAATCTCTGGCATTGAAACTATGTGTCCCAGAAATTCGCTTAAATAACGTACTATAAAGCTTAAAGAAATATTATCGAATCTCCCTGTCTCAATACTTGAATTCCACATTCGCAAGGAATAGTGATTAACCCAATTCAAAATTATTTACTAAAACACTTTGGGACCCACGTGAAGCAAAATAAGTCTAGTGCCAGCTACTTCTCAGAATCGGAATTATAGCGAATTCTGACAAGAATTTGTTTTGCTTTTAAAATCTCATCATGTATTTAAAATCTCGTAAAAGAAGGTATGTTCCATTATTCATTTTTAAGATAACAGAAATTTTTTTAATCGTCAGTAACCTGACGTGCCAAAAATTCCCACATTTTTTCTGTTTCAATCGGTGTTAAATCAAAGTTCACCTATTCGCAGAATTTAGGAACATAATTCAAGAAACCGTTTGGGATGGTGAACTGATTGGAAATGACGAAGTAGATGATACTAGAATAGTAATAAAAGGAAGATAGAAGAAGTTTGACGGCTGTATGACAACACTGCCACAAAACTATACTAAACTGCGGTCAGTGAGGCTTTTTGGTGAGGCCCGCGATCACTTTGGTGTTGCCTGCTGACCACAAAAAAAAATATTATAAAAAATTACTTTCAGAACGCGAGGACGGTTTTCTTTCACGGTGTTTCAGATACATTTTGAGACATTATTACAAAACCCAGAGAAAGAAATAATATAGATGACAGGTACTTACGTATGAACTTACGTTACCAGAAAGCAGTTTAGACACAAATTAATAGACGATCCAATAAATTTTATTTAAATTTCTTATTATTTTACAATCAATAAATTAAAAGTGCAATAAGAAATTATGAGCGTAATGCTAATTAAAGCGGGAACCAGATACAAAATCCAGTTGCGGATTCATCTGCCGACGCATTTCAAATGAAATAGTTCGCATGTTCCGAGTTGCGTTTAAATTCTAGTTTCACACCATATGCTGCAAAATGAAAACCATTTGTTTGTTTCGCGTGTAACGATTATTTAAGCTCGTGGTCTTTTATTCAGAATTATTCTTAAGTTTGAACCAGTCTTTTCGATTTGTGGACTCATCTGTAGACGCAATTCAAGGGAAACCATTCTCGCGTTCCGAGTGTGTGTTCCATTTATGAACATGACGTTTCGTTACGCATTTTCCATTTTTTTGGAAGAATTCCTGTCAGGTGTGATATAAAAGTAAAATAAAATCGGTGCTTCTTAAAATAAGGTTCTAATAATACATTGAGCATTCTGCCCTTCCCTCTCCTCTACCAAAGTACGGTCCGCGGGTGATACTGCAAACATCTAAATGGCCCCCAGTGGAAAAAAATGTTCCAAAACTCTGGTATAAAACAAAATAGCTCGTGTTTAAGACGGCAGACTTTATTAACCAATTATAAAGAAATTTAAATCATCTTTCAACCATAAAATACCATCTTTTGATCTAGATGACATGACGATGATTCTTATCAAGTTTCTCTTCTCCATCTCATTTTCTAAACTCAGATCCGTTTCTTACATCATTCTCGATGATATTAATTTCATTGTACCACTACTAAGACTTTTGTGGCCATTACATCGCAAGTCAAATACAAGATATGTTATACGGAGACCAGCGATGGAGCAAATCTCTTTGCCTTGCCCTTAAAATAAATCAATGGAAATTAATAAATAATTATACTATTAGGACTCACCCTTTTCCTTCTCCCCATCTTTGGCCAGAAATCCTGTTGTTAAAGCCTTCCTCTTGAGGAGGTAAGCTCTTCTTTTTGGCTTGTGGGTTGCGGCTGCTGCGGTCTCTGGAAATGAAATAATTAATCATTTTTTGTTTTTTATATTTATTCCTACTGTGCGATAATCTCGTAGACTATCGAAAAATGGGTTAGATTATAATGGTTATAATCTAGGCATGTGCCTATGTAAATTAACGCTCCGTTCGCTGAACCAAAAACATAGGTATTCGCAAATGTGACTTACGGAAGAGTTGGTTGTGATGTTCAATGATATGGTTCTTTTGCGAGCGCTCGTATGGTGGAGGAATTCACAGGCACTCGTATAAGATTGAACTAATTATAACTCCGGCTAAAATCAAATTGACACATCGGTTGTTTTCTCAGTACGGTATTTTCGTCAACTGTCATTAGCTTGATTCAACTCAAAGCAACCCTGCGCAGATTCAAACCAGTAAAATTTGAATCCTAGCCTCCTTATTGGTTCTAGCGGAAAAAGCGTTAAAACAATTCAGCGTCACGAAACACCTACTTAATCTTTCTCTACATTGGCTTCTTAGATGGTCACTAAGATAGTATCCTTAAATAAGCACCATTTAGTTATATTATAAGGAAGGCAAAACATCCTATTATTTAGCTAGTGACTCCCATGTGACGTCTAGATTACAATGATCGTCTTGAATAAATTTTTTCTTCTATATCAGCAGTAGTGGTTTACAATAGTCTTGATGGGAGTAATTAGCTTAGTATACCTGAACACTTCAACGAATGAGGTGGCATCGTTATTATGATGAGTCAATCTCTATTTACTGCTAGGTGAAGGTCTCCCCAACCTTCTTTTTCCCCACTACCGCTCTCAACAAATCTACACCTACATATAAGAAGAGTAAGTTGTACGGATAACTTGCTTATTATACCGTGGATACAACGTGACTAAGTCTTCTTGGGCACTACAATATAATCTAACTTTTCTGAGCTCTTCATTCTTTATTACATTTAACGCTATGTATTCTTTGCATACTGCTAATGGCAAGCACAGTTCTACAATTCAAACAAAATTCACTCAAATTACGATAAAAAGATATCCATTCAAATAAAGGTTGAAAACATATTGACTATATTAATTGGTTCAAAAGTTAAAATAATATATTGACTCAAAAATTGTTTTAAAAGATATTGAAAAAGGTTAAAAATATTTGGACTTAAAAAATAGATAAAAAATACACGACTCACCGTCAGGAATATCAACCGGAACCCCTAAGTTTAGCTGTCTGAGGCGCGCGAGGGCCGCCTGCCGCAGGGCCCGGCGCTCCGCCTCGGCCAGGCCCTGAAGAGGGGCCCCCGCCAGCACCACCTGGTGGCCCGCGGAGCCGTCGGACCACGTGCAGCTGCCCTGGACAATCAGAACAGTAAAAAAATCGCTCGTGCAAAATGGTGATTTTCAATGAAATTTCTATGTAAAAATCAAATAAAGTGTTTTAAAAATTAAAAAGGGCGGACGCCGCTGTACATAGATGCGATTTGCACTTTAGTATGGGTGAACGATGTTGGCTGTGCGTTTGTGCGCGTGGCTTCCTACTAATAATGGTTAATCTTCCTTGCCTCCATTATCTATGGTGTATACTGATCTGCAGTGTCAATAAAAGATAAATAAAATTGAAAGATTAATAAAATGGAGAAACAAAGAATTATTAATGATAATGGACATTGGAGAGAACATTATCGTTATTGATCTTTAAGGTACGATGTCAATGTCGTGTTGCGCTTCGTCAACCATAGAGCCAAAGTTTCAGTCAGCCTTGCAAATTGAAAGATTAACAAAATGCAGAAACAAAGAATTATTAATGATAATGGACATTGGAGAGAACATTATCGTTATTGATATTTAGGGTATAATGTCGTGTTGCGCTTCGTCAACCATACAGCCGAAGTTTCAGACAGCCTTGCACTGTTGATCTCCGCATCACCGTAGTCATTTACGGGGTATTATGCCATCATATTATGGGCAGATATTTACCCTGATGACTAATATGTCAGGGTAAATATCTGCCCCAATGATGGCATAATACCCCGTAAATGACTACGGTGTTGCGGAGATACCCTTGGCCGTAAGAATCGCAAATAACACTTACACAAGGCATTTCACGCCAATCAAAATAATGATCGAATAATGATCATAATAAGAATTAATTTATATTTGAATTTTTGGGGTAATCGATAACTATGATAAACATGGCTTTAGGTATGTTTACTACCACATCGGTTAGTGGTCGAGTAGTTCAAGATGTCAGGTTTCCACCCCAATCTCTTTCAAGCCACATTGTTATGATATTAGAAGAAATGATTCAAATTAGTCAGGTTATTCGTATTTTGGGAAAAGTTATTTTTATTTTTAAAACACAACAGTTATGTAAAGCTAGGTATTACTAAATTCCTATTCCTTTTTCTTTCATCTTTCTCCAATTTCAAACATTCCCTTATTGGGGGTACCCTAGTTAAAATGACTCATAATTAAGACACTCTTATCAAATTTGTATAATTTTTTTAAATATAAATCTCAAGCGATTCCTTATGACTCATTTTCTTAATATTTTTATAACTCTTGGTTACTATATCCAATCTGAACCTATGATGAGACCAACCACGAAGATAAATAAATCATAAGTTAGTTAGAGACGTACAAAATGGAAAATTGGCAACCGTTTGAGATAATTCAGACGAAAGTTTTTATGCAATTAAACCTGTTTTTATGGGAATAGTCAAACACGTCTGGTACTGTATTATTGTGGTCGTTGTATAATCATCGCCAGAGCACATGGAACCAACGAACTAGTTGATGCATCTTTCTATTTGACGAGATGACTCAGACGAAAGCACGAATTGCTCTGCAGGGTCAGCAGGAAAAGACACGGTAGTTTCAAATGATGTTGTGATGTGATGATTTATTTTCGTAATTAATTTTGGTGTCGAGTAATCAACAAGAAGATAAAAATTATGTTTTCAACTACTATATTCAAAAGATCATTTCAACAATGTGAAATCGGAAAACAGCTATGTTTTAATTAGAATATAATATTCAGAAAGTCTGCTTTTAAAACGTTTTATAATTATTTTATGTGAAGGTTTTTTTTACTGCCGTTGCAAAATCAACACCACTTCCCCAAGTGATTCACTGCATTTGATGACTTAGCAGAAGTGCCCAGGTCTTGGCTGCTGATGCGTCTGCTTAACTACTATGTGGCGGGCCGGATTTGGAGAGACTGGTGGAGTGAGATCTTTATATCTCTTCAGCAGAACACTCTCGACCCATCGCTTTGCGCCGCAGTGGGAGGGATGAATTCATACGTCCGTCACTCCTGGATACACTGACCCCCAGATTCCAACCCACTTCTCATACCTTTTTTCTATTCAGATGTTCCTCTCCTTCATTTCCTTAAAAATCCTAGACCCAGAATTCTCAAAGACGACAAAAATATGGTATTTATAGAGTTACGCGGTATTTTTCCAATGAAATCTGAAATGTTTGGGTACAGTATTGACACCAATTTAGGAAACTAAAAAAAGCAGTATAATTCTGAAGGAAAATTAATGACATTCCTGATAAGAATACTAAAAAGACGTCACACAACATTAGTCAGTGTTTTATCAACGCCCCTGTCTTATTACTTAAATGTATTTAAGCGATATTTAAGCGTCTAGACATCGGTGAGTTGGTCGGTACTTAATACCACCAAATCCTGCCCACGGAAATGAACCCACAACAAGAAGAACACCGAACAATGAATCATTCGCCTGTCGACGAGTGATTTTTGTTTGCCATTTGACACGATCAGCTGATCGCCGGCCGCCATCTTGCATTTTTCGTCATGTTGGTATTTTTGTTTGCCCGCTATTATTTTGTTTATTTTTATCTGCAACTCGTGATGTGAAGATTCTTATTTTAAAACGATTACAATAATTAGTTAATTACTAACGCAGAGTCGTTAAAAATCACAGTTTATTATAATTGTAACATTTGTGAAGCTAAAAGTATTTATAAAATATTTGCCCAAGTTTCAATGTCGCTCAAAATGAAATATGTTTAATTTTATTTATAAAATTTTTGCTGTTACACCGTCAGTAAACTTGAAAAATATTCTGTAAAAAAATTAAACTAAAGAAATACGCATTTTAAACAAAGAAACGAATTAAATTAAATAAGATATTTTTGGTGGCTACTTTTTCGTTTGTCAGAATAATTGATCCAATTTTTGAAATTAATAGTTCATTGAACGAAAATAATTTCACGCAGGACGCACCGATGCACCGACAACCTAAATGAGTATTTTTAATTATTAATTAATTACGTACGGTTACGGTAATTCAATCATTAATAATCGAACCTTCACGAAATTTAGATCAATAATCGAGCCTTTACAATATTTCGATCTAACTAACTAACTAACTAACCAACTAACCATCACGCCGTTTCCCCGAAGGGGTAGGCAGAGAGGATGGACCGCCAAACAACTCGGTCTTGGCACACATTCCTCTATAATCGACCTTTACAGATTTTCTTACGATAGTTGGGGCTTTTCGATTTTTCGATCAATAATCGAGATTACGATTTTTCGATTAATAATCGAGATTACTTTTTTTCGACCAATAATCGAGATAACGATTTTTCGATCAATAATCGAGATTACGATTTTTCGATAAATAATCGAGATTCCGATTTTTAGATCAAAAAATCGATTCACTAAGTACCATTCTATTATTAATAAACCATTTTACAATTTTTTCAATTATCGCACGATTATATTATTTTTAACCAATGGTTAAAGTAAAAATGTTTTTCTAGTAAATTGTTCAAAAATTTATGGAGGGACTAGCTAGCAGGAGGTTGAACCCGCACCGCCCTTGTTAACCCCACCATCCTCTTTTCCATGTTCTTTCCCTCACCATTCCAGATTTGAAAAGCCAGGTACTCCCCCACCTCCCTATTACCATCTCCTTCCCTTCCCCATTACCTTCAGCCTCACAACATACCCCAATTAGTGATGCCATAGTCTAACTGGCTCAAGATACTTGAGAGCAGTTGGAACTATTGTGCAGTTTCACATAAAAAAGGCCCACTCTGTAACAAACCTGTTGATATTATAATATATATTGTATGCACAGAGATCATTTTGAATTTATGCTTCCATATTATTTTACTGTATTTAAGTTATGTAGGCACTGTCAATTTTTTTAATTTTTAGTTTCCTTTCCATTTTGATTTTTCAGTTTCCATGTTGTTTTTAAGATTAATTTAATTTCGACTTTCATGTTTTTTTAGTTTGTTTGCGCAGTTTTCTTGTTGTTTCTTGAGTTTGAAATTTGGTTTCCAAATGTTTTTTTTGAGTTTGTATGCAGAGACAACATTTTGAAATTCGGTTTCTATATTATTGTTTGTTGTTTATTTGAGTTTGCACGTGTTTACACCAAATTAGCTAAGTCGATTACAATCTGTAGGTGGTTGGCGGTGAAAACATCTTCTACAGGTAAATTGTTGGCAAAGTTATCCAACGACGATATTGCTTGAAGATTTTAAGTATGAGATTTCACATTTTTTCTTTTTTAAATGGTTGGAATGACATAGTGATTGTCTGGACTTCGTCGCAAGTTGCACGAATGCACAAACAAACAGCAGTAGAACAATGGTAATTAAGATATACATAAAGCGAGGGAAAATAACACAATTTTCTCTTCTATTTTCTTCGGACATAAATGTTTCAATGCTCTATTATATTAATTGGAAATTTTTATCGACATTTTTAAAAATTTTATGCTTTTTCAGTTCTCACTTTTATTTATATAAATATTTTTGATAAATAGTAAATTCCTATTTATCTGGAAATTTTTAAGAAAATTCTTCAGAAATCAGTTATAAATTTCACGATGCTCTTCTCTAAATAGTATACGAGTGTAAAACACAATTGCAATCCGCATTTGTATGTTTGTGCGCTTAGTTCTTCTAAACTACGCAACGGATTTTGACAGGGTTTTCACAGAGAATGTCTTCTGGAAGGCTTATAAATATAATATATGAACATTTTATCTATAAAGAGTAGAGAAAACTTATGAGACACATCAAAATAATGTACAACGGAATTGTATATGTATATCTTAAAAAGGTCTACAGAAAAGTCTGCGATGGTATATGTCTATCTTGTAAGGGTAGCCCCCAGCAACGCCGGGTAAATGTCAGCTAGCAAACGAGTATAAAACAAAATATTTTCAATTTTTTCAATATTTCGATCTATAATCAAGCCTTAATGATTTTCTTTTATTTCATTTTTCTCACAATAATTGAGGCTTTTTCGATTTTTCGATCAATAATCGAGATTCCAATTTTTCGATCAATAATCGAGAATTCGATTTTTCGATGAATAATCGACATTTCGATTTTTCTATCTTATTGATCTATCGATCTTATATGATAGAACATTGTAATATGTTGATCAAAAAATCGAAATTTTTCAATTTATGATCAATAATCGAGATTCCGATTATTCGATCAATAAATCGAGTCACTAGGTACCATTGGACTATAAAATTTTTAGTTAATAAAGTTAATTTTAAATATGGGACAAGGGTTTCGCGAATGTTTGATCTCGTCCGCAGCAACAATTAATGACGTAGATCAGGCGGAATAGAATAATAGTGATTTTGGCAGTCATCCGATGGATACGAACACTTTCGCTTGGAGCAAATACATTATAGCGCCCAAACAACACGGGATCGTAAATGTATCACGGAGTCATCGGTTACCATCTGGCTGATTGGATGGGATAGGCAACAGGGATACAGCGGAAAGCTTTCATTTCAACAGATGCGCAAGTGATATTCAATGGCAGGTAATTTGGAAAACTCGAAGCAGATGGCGCTGGTGTGGTCCATGATATGATAATTATGTGGCACGGTTTGACCCCTCGGGTCTCTAGCACTTGTTTATCGTTTTATATAAAACAAATTCAAAGAGTTTAATAATTTTTTCTCAAAATGCGGACGGAACTTTCGGTTTCATAGAGGTGCGCATTTTAATTCTTTTGCAATAAACTTCTAGACGTGAATATAAAGCGTGGTGTTTTCTCTTTCTAACAGCATTTATATCATATTTATAACCAAGACAGTAAGGGAGACGCAACGATTTCTATGAGACCATAAGAGCTGTTTCGAAAAGTGAACAAAATTACTCTGCGGAAAATAGCTGTTTGTTCGAAAAAACGAATAATTTAGACTGAATTTAAAAAATGAATTGAGAAATAGAAAAGCTTCAGTAATTGGAAATTAACAACATCTACAAATACTTTTAACAGAATAAGATGAGAAATAAGTTTTGTGGTTTGATTTCAGATTGGCGGCGTACGACAGAAATTATATTTTTCAGACAATTTTCTAAGAGTCAGAATGTTGAAAAGTGAGGTTAACAGATTCGAGGCATCATCTCATAGTCTGAAAGATTGGCGCCTAGCATGACCGCCAATTCACTAGCTCCAACGGCCGATTCATGCGGTCCAGATTACCTGCCGCTGTAAAAAAATGAAGACTAAGAAGTATGAGAAAAATGAAATCTTAATTATATGACCCCTTATCATGTTTCAGATACCGTTTTAAGGATTGGTAGTCAAATAAATATTGAGAGTCATTGGTCACTGTCTGCTTGATTAAATGGAATCGCGAAAAGTTTAAACGTCTTGGAATATTAAGTCAACCAAACCATGGTCATTGGTGGTAAAAAATCTATACATTTACATCGGTTACCATCTGTTTGATTAGATGGAATCGCGAATTAAAACTGCAGAAAATTGAGAATAGTGGAGTCTGGATCAGATGATCCTATCCATGATCATTGGTAATCAAAAAGCTTTAGATAGTCATCGGTTACCATCTCTTGATTAGATGGAATCGCGAATTCAACTGTAGAAAAGTTTAAGCGTTTGGGGATAGTGGAGTCAGGATTAGATGACCCCAACCATGGTCATTGGTAGTCAATAAGCTCTCGATAATTATCGGTTACTATCTGCTTGATTGGACGGAATAGGCAACCGGGCTACAGGGGAAAATTTTCATTCTGTCATATTCGTTGGGGGAGAGCAAAGGCGAGGTTAAGCTTAATAATTTTTGGTAACTGGATCCAGATAGCCAAAGCAAAACTAAACACTAAAAACCACATTAATTTCACTAATTATTATACGGAAATATCGGCCCTAACTGAATTAACGCGCGTAGTTGTTCTGTTTAGCACCCTCCCTCCGCACATAATTTTGCCAAACTTAATAAATTGATAAATTGGCCTCTCGGTAAAAAAAGGTTGTGCAGCAATGCTGTAACGAGGCAACATTTTCGTGTTATTCATCTGTACAGTAAAACCATTTTAAATAGATTCTTGCCTACGCAGTGGTTTACTGTATCGTAAGACTACTGTGGGGTAAGAGGGGAATGCGGTGGGTTGCGTCCAAACTGTTAATAACCAATTTGAATCACTACCGGTGTGCACAAATGCATTAGAATAAATGACCACTCTTTAAAATGATTTGTCTCTACAGTTTAGAACGTATTTTTTTGTTGTTTATTTTTAAACTTTTGAAAGGAGAATAGTAACAAAAGTAATTAAATTAGAGTCATCAGGGATTTATTAATACCCCGCGTATTATAAAGGTTACTCGACAGTCGACCTAACTAGTAACTGACTAATTGGAATCTGATACAGTAAGCTTCTCTGAGAGCCTTCCCACTGGCCCTGGCGACTACTAGCCACTGGCTCCATCTTGCGGACTTCCACACAAGCTCTATGCACTGCCATCTGTGCGTGCATCTATGAAGCTCTTACTTCCCAACAAATAGCTATCCACATTTTGTTTTTTACGTCACAGTTACTAGTTTTAAACATAACTATTTTTCAGGCGACCGGTTCTGAAAATGAAGATTATCTATTAACTATTCTGTATATACAGGGTTTTCCAATAAGAGGTGTTATTTTGATATTCAAAGAAAAATGCTATTTTTTAATATAAATGATCAAATGTTTATTTCATTATAAAGAGAAAGGTATGCCGTTAATAGTAAAAAATAACATCAGTCAAATGACCGCCACGACCACGCCTACAGGACCATATCCTTTTCATGAAATTTTCCATAACCAAATCGCAAAGTGGCTGCCTTATGTCCTCGATAGCCTCACAAATTCCATCTTTGAGGTCTTGAATCGACGCTGGGCTGTTGGCGTAGACCTTCTCTTTCAATTGGCCCCAAAGGAAGAAGTCGCAAGGTGTTAAATCACAAGATCTCGGTGGCCAATTGTGATCACCTCTTCGAGAGATAACACGGTCCGGAAACTTTTCCCGTAAAAGATCAATGGTTTCGTTCCTTGTGTGGCACTTAGCGCCGTCTTGTTGAAAGTAAACATTGTCCAGATCAATACCATCCAATTCCGGTCATTAAAAATCATTTTATGGCCGGAATTAAATACACATAACACCTCTTATTGGAGGTGTTATGTGTATTTAATATTTTTATATATATTACCTCTATATATAAAAATGAATGTTTCTTTGTTTGTACCGTGTAGAATCAAAACTACTGGACCAAGTTTGTTCTTATTAGTGTCTGGAGTGATTAGATAGTGATACGGAAGAGAATGGTAGATAAAGTCATAATAAAGTTAAAGAAATACTTATGTACGATAAAATAGTTATGCTTGGTCAAAACTTTGCTCTTTGCTAACAATAAAAAAATGGAAAAATCACCTGGCGCCACTGCTTTCACAGAAATCCTATTGAGAGAGCATTAGCTCTCTATATACAGTTGAAGTAACGTTTTATGGAATGCGTCTGTGTTTTCCTCTCCCACACAACTAAATGAACTTTTTTTGTTTCGCCGTTATTACTATTATGCGAAAATTCTTGGCGCACGTGACTTTGCGAACGCCCTGTACATTAAATCACACAGCAATTTGAGGAATAGCTCTAATAACGTGGGGAAGATATTTTGGGAAGATTTTTGATGTACGAGCTACGTGAGTTCGGTCACGTGACCCCAAAAAATAAAATCGTCCGTTAAAAATGGGATAGAATTTTTACAGTTAATTGAGCAATCCTGTTTTAAATCGACTTTTTACATTTCGTCTGTCTGTAAATTTTTTTGTACTTTCCTTTTCTTCTTATTTCTTCTTATTAGCATTATTTCATTATTATGGTACCTACCTGTAAACTTCCTGAAGAAAGTTTGAAAACAAGAATTATCACGGAGAGAGTAACATATATATGGATAAATTGTAAATATATATATATGTATATATATTTTATGCAATTATATATACGGTAATTTATTTAAGAACCCACTTACAAATCTCATGATTTCAAAGGAAATTTTGGTTTTGATTCATTAAATTAGAGAAAATTCTTCAGTAATTAAACTGTTCACAGAACTAGTAGTAAGATTTAATCTATTTTTTAGGTGATTACCGCATAAGAGTCCCACCGACTCCCAACCGCTTAGAACCAGAAAGACTGTGAGGCTGAAGGTAGTGAGGAGGAGAACGAAGGTGAGGGATGACCAGGATATTCAGATCTAGTCACCAAACCTGGCTAAAGCAATTTCAAGCAACATCAATTCTGAAGGGTGTTTTTTCGCCAAGGTGATAATGAGAGTGTACACTTCGAAGCTTGTCGCAAATAAACATATATAATTTAAAAATTAATAACTTGGTAGATAAAACAAAATTAATCTAATAAATTTTACTTGCGCACGCCAGATTTAAACCTGCGACCTACGGATTCGTAACCAAGGATCTTAATCTTTACTAAACTACGGAATTAAATGACTTCCGTGGCAGATCAGCAACCTTCTTGATTCCGGTTTCAGAAATCACGGGTTCGAAGCCCGACATGCACCAAAAAAAGTTGTTTACATTTATAATTATGTTAATGAAATATGCCACGAATAACCTCTTACTGCCAACAAAATATGCGGATAATGCTGCTTGTGCAATGATGGAAGGCATAGCTAGGTAAAATCGTATTACCTCTCAACCGATTAAAACACATGGTATGACGTAACCATTCAAACCGATACGAAATTAGCATAAAATAATCGATACGCGTTTTCAGTGTTTTTTTATTGGCTTTTAAATACGTAACCATTTGTTTTATTTACGTTTTGGTATCAAGTTAAGTCAGGTTAGTGCTTCTTTATGAGTTACATTGGGAGATGACCGGAAAACTATAACGAAATGGGTGTTTGGTTTGAAGGTTTGGTAATGTGGTTTTTTCAATGCGATATAGGCAACCACAGCATTTATAAAATATACACAGAGAAAATGCGTCTTGCTAATTTATTAAGGTTCTCTTCAAATTATTCGCAATCGGGTTAAAAATGGGATTGCAGGCCATTAACGAATGAATTGATTTGTTTCCTGATAAACTTTCAACAAAATACCTATGTACTATCACAATGTATTGTTCATAAAAATCCTAATATTTCGTCATGATATGCAAGAAAATGCAGGTACATGAACACGTGTTCAGATATATTAGGAATTTACTAAAAGTTTATCAGAAAACGGCCTGTAATGCCGTTTTTAGACCTGATTACCGATAATATAAAGCAATTTTTAATAAATTAGAAACACATTTTTCTCCGTAGCTTCGAAACTAACTTTACGCATCTCAAATTAAAACCATAGTTTATATTTTTAGGCTGATTAGGATATTGAAAGAAGGGTAAATGCATAAAACCCCATTAATGGAGGACTGAACGCCGTTGTCGTCGATAAAAAAAATAGACCAACGAAGCTAGCAGTCCACAATGGAGTCTTAATATTAACCATGATGTATGGTTCTTTCATACTGGCAAATGAAGGATAAAAATAAATTAATTAATGCTGTAGAAATGACATCTACGAGGTAAAATCATGACCTGAAAGAACGCAAGGCAATTAGAATTTACAGCATGCATTCTACTTTTGCAAGCGTTAATCCTTTCACACCCGCAATATTGTTTCCACATATATAAAATATGTAATGCTTGATAATACCTCAGAAAATTATTTGAAAATTTTTGGTATTTAAATTTTTTTTTTTAGAATTTTTTCTATGTTAATTTGGATTAACATTGGGCGTCAGAGGGTATTTTTTAAATAGTAACTTAAAATAAACATAACACAAAAGTAATACAAATAACTGTTTCATGTCAAAAATGCATATTTACAATGTAATGATAATCTCTAAGGTACAAACAAATAACATTTTAACTAAAATTCATTGAGAAATAAAGAAATAATCTAGGATAATAAATCTTTAAAAATTCGCCATTCTAGTCGAAAACATATCCGTCACTACCAGTGTTGATTTGAATGAACATTGAAATTCATTTACAATATTCTGGGAAATTACTGTGATCAGTGAATTGAACTGATGTTATTATTATAGAACACATCTTAATGCGTTAAAATATTAGTAATTCGAGTATAAAATATTGATATCTCACCTTAAATTAACTAATCAATGACGACAAAAATAGTATGAAACTCACAATCAGCAGATGTCAAAATATTTATCGTTTTTGTGGCGGGATTAAGAATTTCAACCGAGCGGAAAAAATAAACTCCACAGAAAAGACTACAAGCTATAAGAAAACGAAAACATGGCTTTTCTAAATCGCTACCGTTACGGTAAAAAAATTCACAAAGTTCATGTTAATTTGAATTAACACTGGGGCTGAAAGGGTCAACAGCTAGATGTTTATATTATTTGGATATATTATAGAGCGGATGAATGGAGAAAGGAGCGCCAGGAGACTACATGGTGCAAAAGTGAACGGCCAAAGAAATAGTGAATATCCGAGGAAGGAAGGCAAAATGGAAGTCAAATACTTATGTCAGAAGAGAACCAGAGAACCTATGAAACAAAAATAATGCAATGCAATTGAAAGCAAACAAATAACAGTGTTCCAGAAATAATCTATGATGATGAAGATGATTTGAAAGGGGGATATGTATATGAATTTTAGAGGGAGTGCACTAATATTAAAAAGACGAATTAATTAAGCGAAAATTGTAAAAATATTTATTAAAAGGACGACTCGTTTAAAATAGTACCAAAAATGTCGTCAAATGCTTAAGTAGCATTTAAAGATATTTTTATACCTGTAACACGTTAAAAAACAAAACAAAATATGTTTTTAATAATTTTCGTAGTAATTACATAAAATTACTGTTTCGGCTCTACAAATGGGTTGATATTATCTTTAAGAACAGCATATTTTTTCAGGAACTTAAAACTTGAAATGTTCAAGCGAAATATGTTATAAAATGGTAGAATTTCGGAATGCGAGGCCTAAAAATAAATGTTGGTAAGAATCTAATATTATCAGGAATATAAAAGGAAAAAGGACATCAACGCACGGATGTTCGAGGAACCTCCTGAAAAGGCTGGCTAATAAAAACTTTCATTCATTGAAAAACAGTTTTATTAAAATTTGAAATACAGGGTTTTCCAATAAGAGGAGTTATTTTGATATTCAATCGTAAAAGATCAATGGTTTCGTTGCTTGTGTGGCAAGTAGCGCCGTCTTGTTGAAAGTAAAGGTTGTCCAGATGAATACCATCCAATTCCGGCCATAAAAAATCATTAATCATCTCTCAATAGCGCAATCCATTCACCGTAACTGTTGCTCCAGCCTCATTTTCGACAAAGTAAGGTCCAATGACTCCGCCGGACCATAAACCGTACCAAACAGTCACACGTTAAGGTAGAGAGGCTTTTCAACAATAACTATTGGGTTTTCCGAGCCCCAGATGCGACAATTTTGCTTGTAGACGAAGCCACCGAGGTGGAAATGGGCCTCATCACTCAAGATGATTTGCATTTGATTTACTGAAGTGAATTTTAATAATTTCAATGCGTTGCTGAAGAGTATATCGTTCCATTTTTATCAATGGCGTAGTTTATACTTGTCAAATGTCAAACATGACAGCTACAAAAGTAACATCTACCGAAATAGCGGGCTATTAAAAATAACACCTCTTATTGGAAAACCCTGTATAATCTATTTGAGCAAGAATCTCACGTTAGGTGACACAAATCTGTAAACGAATTAGCCCGTGGGGAGAACGACCCGCTATCTGAACACGGTGCACGGAGAAAAATGAGTGTTGCCAATTTATTAAGAATATCTTAAAATTTCTTTTATTTTATCCATTTTACGCCCATGGGGCTTTTATGTTAGTATATGTGTTATTCTTTTGACATGATGAATGATTTAGAACATGAGAAAAAAATAAAAAAAACTTACAAAAAATACATAAATACACGAAATAAAAATACAAGAAACAAAAATTCAGGTAGGTTTACAAAGAGACAACCAAAGGTTCATAAATATGTCTTTTAAGATACACAAAATTCACGAAGTTAACATTAAACATATCGATATCACCCAAGTATTGATTTCCCATCGTGTGAAACCTCTGTATCGGAGAATTAGCAATGTAGTTGCACTTCTGCACCCTGCAGTACTGTGTCGTGTTGTTTTTCTGGGTATGTGTAAGTTTATAAGTTGCAGGAGTTCGGAATAGTCTAATTAATAGTTTAGTATTTACAGTCTTACTTCTAATGCATGCATTTTTAGGGTATTTAATAGGAATAGATAATTAATGTATTTTAGCGGGATATTTAATTATTATTTTTTTGAATAAATGATTGGTAATACGGTTAAAAAGAGTATTGAAGATGGCAGGCCGTTTCCTGATAAACTTTTAGTAAATTCCTAATAATATCGGAACACGTGTTTATGAAGCTGCGTTTGCTTGGTAGTATTTAACGACGAAATGCGAAATTTTTTATGAACACATTATTTATAGTATGAACAATGTGTTCTGACATCTTGACAATACATTGGAATTTTAATAAAATTTTACTAGGAATCCTTTTAATTCATCCGTTAAGAGGAAGCTACAAGCCAAATATGTGTATATTCTTGGTATACCTTCTATTGTAAGTACCAGGCATTAAAATCGCTTGACAAATGGAGTCTAGAAATTTTTTAAAATAAATTTAAGATAAATCAAATTTAATAATGTTATAATAATTATTAAGTTCTGCAAGTATTTCTGTTATTTTTACAGTTTAATTCCTTTAATTCCTTTAATTCCATTAATTCCTTAACATAATCACCCACGTACCAACAATTAAGAAAACCCTTAGGTCATTAATTCTAACAGGTGTATAAACACTGCTGCATTTCCAAATATTTTGGTTATTCCAATTCTTAATGAATCATTTTCGAACATTATAGAAATTTAAATGGGTGGGGATAAATAAAATCATATAAATAAGCCGTCGCCGTGTGGACATATCCACAGTTTGATAATGGCCTCAAAAGCCGAAACAGCTGTCACATTAAAAACTGTAAAAATAACAGAAATACTTGCAGAACTTAATAATTATTATAACATTATTAAATTTGATTTATCTTAAATTTATTTAAAAAAATTAAATGGAGTTCTACAAATTAAACACCAAAACAATAAATAAAAAAAGGAGTCTAGAAACGTTAGATTTCA
Source organism: Hesperophylax magnus (assembly GCA_026573805.1). NCBI lineage: Eukaryota > Metazoa > Arthropoda > Insecta > Trichoptera > Limnephilidae > Hesperophylax > Hesperophylax magnus. The sequence goes on from JAIUSX010000016.1 coordinate 1,475,914, forward strand.
AGCACAAAACTGATTTTTATTTATTTTGTAAATAATTTTATAAGAAAGCAAAAAAATTAATCAAGTGCAACTGTCACAGATAATCTTAAGCTATAATACAGTATTTTTCAATCTTAAGTTCTTTCCTTTACGCGTTCATATATTTCTGTTGAAAAAATATTTTTTTTAGTAGTTTACATTTATATTTTTTATTGAGTATTTTTTTTTATTTATTTGTATTCTACTCAAGCGAAACGATAGGAAAACCTTCAATTTATTTAAAGCATATTTTTTGGTATTCATAATGTATACCAATTCGTTATAAAGATTAATCAAAATAGTGATTTAGCATTAAGCTTCGCCTTAAAGGGCCTGCAATCCTGTTTTCGATGGACGTAAAATTCAACGCATTCTCAGAAACCTAAAATGAGTTAATTAAGAAAAAAAAATTCAGTACTACATATTCAGCATCAACGGTAATTTTTCAATCAATTAGAAAAGGATATCTGTAATGTTATGGAATCATATACATAAATAAATAATAAAATAAAAACATTTTAAGCATGGAAAACAATTTAACGCCGCGCACTGTATAAAATTAAGGTTTATTTATTTATTATTATTTATTACTTTTATTAAGGCCCTTTTTATGGGGTTTTAATTATGAATAGTAAAAATCATAGAGTACATATTTATTTAATGGGAAACTTGGTCGCATTCCGCTACATGCAAAGGCTCTTTAAAAAAACAACAATTGATTTCAACATATGAAATGGAGACAACTATTTAAGTCGGTGTTTTAAGTAAACATACACAAATAGGTTTTTAAGGTGTTAGTTTGGGTTATTTTAATAATTTGTGCGTATTTCCTAACCTTCAAACTTAACTTTAATTTGAGAAAAATGGAATTTAATGCATCTTTTGCCATCTCCCACCACATAAATAGTTATTTCTTGTGATTAAGATTAATTATTATATATAACTAAACTATCTCAGTAACAATCTTTTGTATTAATTAAGAGATAAATGAAAGATTTCCACTGACTCTGTATTCTGGAAAATGGGGAATACATATGGTAGTTAGTACCAGAATATCTGCACTGAAATAAATCCCATCTTCTCGTTTTACGTAGTGGAATCCGAAAGCTTATCTATTCACGCAACTCTGGACATCATTTAGAATTTTATAAAGAAATTCTAAGTCAGTGAAAATTCTTCTGTCAGACAATTTAAGCATATTCATTTCATTTAAAATTATTATTATTATTAGTAGTTTAATAATTTGGGATAGGGGTGAAATTCTCTTTTACAAATCAATAAATCTATTATCTATTTATATTAAGAAGAATGTCTGAAGCGGGAGGCCACGTGGCGTGCACCTGGGATACGGCGTTTGTTTACAAGTGCAGTTTTATTCCGAGATAAATGAAATTTTGCATACTCGATCTTCAAAACAAAAGGAAGATCACTGACTAATGGTCAAAAATTAGGAATGATTTCGAAAAACTTTGTGCAAATACCGGGCAACCCTGGTGACTTCAGCTAGGAGGTATATAAAAAAAGAAGAGTGTCTGTGTTGGCATGGCTTTGTTCTTTGATATAAATATACAGTTTTATTCCAAGATTGACGAAATGTTCTACACTTGACCTTCAAAACAAGACGAAGGTCACTGTATACATTATATTTTGAAATACCTCTCCTTATCACCTTTTAACACCACTTAAGAGGAAGCTACAAGCCAAAAATGTGTATATTCTTGGTATACCTTATATTGTAAGTAATAGGCATTAAAATCGCTTGAAAAACGGAGTCTAGAAACGTTCGATTTCAAGCAAAAAAACTGGTTCTTACTTAATTTGTAAATAATGTTATATGAAAGCAAAAAAGTTAATCAAGTGAAACTGTCACAGAAAATCTTAGCTATAAAACTGTATTTTTTAAAAGTTGTTTCCTTTACGCGTTCATACATTTCTATTGAAGAAATATTTTTTGTAGTAGTTTGCATTTATATCTTTTATTGAGTAATTTATTTTTTTATTTGTATTCTACTCAAGCGAAGCGATAGGAAAAGCTTCAATTCAACTAAAGCATATTTTTTGGTTTTCATAATGTACACCAATTGGTTATAAAGATTAATCAAAATAGTGATTTGGCATTAAGCTTCGCCTTAAATTAGAATGTTGATACTTCTTGATGAATTTTGCACACATGACGATCCAAATAAAAGGAAAAATACTGTCTAAATACATCTTATAATACATTAATTTTATGCAGCTGTCTTTTCTCCATAAACAATTTTATTCTAAATACTAATAATTATAGTATTTGCGTGAGTTTTAAAACGCCGTGTTCGTGGGGTAGTCACCACAAGGGCTATTCTTGTGTGCATGTTTTATGGTTACGAGAACTCTGTTAAGTTAAGAATTAAGATAATCATCAAAGGAAAATATTAGTTCAAATAACTGAGTCAGCTTAAAATTATGAAGGAAACAGCCAATTTATAAATATCTAATTGAAAGTGGGTTTATTTTTTTGGCAGCTATTAGACAACTCCTTGTTCACGAAAATGTTCTAAAATAAATGTGATTACCTACTTAATTAGTTATGTTACACTAGGAATAATTAATTTTAAAATATTCAATTCAGGTCAAGGACGCCAACGTTGGTAATTATTTGATCTAAAATAGGCTTTAAATATAGATGGGTACCTTCTAATAAGGTTTTGATTTTTTTTTTGTTGATGATATGATTTGGGTTATTTTTTAATGTTTTTATGTAAATATGAAATAGAATAACGTATTGTTTTTCGGATAAAAATACGTAGCACAAGAATTTGACCAATTTTTCAAATTTAAATGTAAATGCAAATTCTGTCAAGGTCCTATTCAAGTTCTTTTATTATATAATTATTGGCCAGTTGCTTCACAAAACTAAAATCATAACAAAATTTGAAAAAAATCTTTACAAAACTTGAAAATCAACTTTCAAAATTTGACGAATTGTTCAAACCCGTCCCAATAGAATTTCAAATGTAACATTGTCATCATATGGCCAATCAACGCGATTTTCGTTTTTTTTGACAGTTGGAAGGTTCACGTTAAATCCGTCTAGGTACGTTTCAACTTTTGAACAATTTGTGGTTAGCAGAAGAAGATAACTATCACGATGTTAAGCTTGTCAGTAGATAAGCTTGTATTACAATTTGCTAGAAAGTAGAAATGCACCTAGAATCGGCGTTTAGCGGGTACCTTTAAAACGCAAAAAATCGCTGAATGGCCATTTGATGAGTTTGTTACATGTGAATTTGGAAAATCATTTCAGATTGGTTTGAATGATTGAATTAATTATTTTTATCAAACGACCAGAAGATTTTTTTATTACTTTTCGTTCGGAAAAAATGAGACTATGAAATTGGGGAATGTTAACATATTTGTAAATATAATATTTTCTCATCGAGTGTATGAAGGCATATCGAAGATATATTTTTCTTCTATAAATTAGTTAACAATAATATTCAATGCCCGGAGTTACTAAATATGATTCAGTTAAATGTATCTGCGCGCTCCATACGCTCTTCTGTCCTTTCCGAAGAAGAACAATGCACAACAAATTGTAAACATAATTATTTCTTGAACAGATTGTACAATAAGTATAATAAAATAATATCAAAGATGGACATTTTCAATGGGAATCTACACTGTTTTTTATTCAAGACAAAAATTTCGATAATTAATGTATTTTTGTGTTGACTAGTATATTTTCACGACTTAAAATGTGACATTTTCGATTTTCGACAAAATGTTTTTATTTGTGGATTCGGCGAGGTTGGTGACAGCCGTCTAACCGGACATTGGCGTTTTCTACGTCATAATGACGTTGTAGCCAAGTGGAACCGTTTGAGAATGTACAGTTTTTCAAATTAAATGAAAATATTAAAATTAGACACTTTTAGTAAAATGATCAGAATAAAAAAAAAACTTTAAATCTTCCACACTTTTTAACGGTATTCATGATTTGTGAAGATACACAAAAAAAACTTACTGATATAAAATACTATTAATTTATTAAAAAATCTTTGCCTGCCTTTAATGAACGAATTGACAGAGTTCCTAAGAAAGTATCAATAAAAGTTAGTGTCTTGTGAGGTCGGCGGGACACGTGTTCATACAAATACAGATACTGATATCAATTGACATCAAGAACACGTGTTCTCGATATATGCTGAATGACTAATATTTTATTTGGAAATTGGTATGTTATCACTTTTTTAATAAGATAATTTTTGTCCGTGAGAAATGAATAAATATAAAACATTTTATAAAATAGTGATTTTTTATTCTTTTCTAAATCTTCTGTGTTTGGTTTCTGTTATGATTTTAATTAGTTTCATGTATTTAGATGTCTTTTTATACTAAAATATTACAATTTATTCTATTAATTTATTAACACAAGAAGTAAATGTATAATTGTTTTTTTTTGGTATAGTGAAAAAATGTTAACTGTTGATTTCCCAAAAATTAATAAAGATATATATAGTTTGTATTATACCAATGTGAGCATAATACATATATTGTTAAAGTGTGAGCATAATATATATATATAGTTAAAATGTAAGCATAATATATATAGTTTATAGTGTACCAATGTGAGCAAAATATATTTGGAAAATGGTGTACCAATGGGAGTATAATTTATGTAGGATATCGTGTACCAATGTGAGCATAATATATATAGTTTATAGTGTACGAAAGTACGTCGTATCAGTTAAAAATTAGATCTATAGATAACAAAATGGAAGTGCTAATTTTTCTCGGAATCAATAAAATTTCTATCTCTTACGGAAAAAAATAAACGATTTATTTGAACGTAAACAAATTTGTTGTAAAATTGAATGATAAACATCATGTCATAAAGTTTTTTTAGCGGATGTCTGATACATATTTGATTTGTATTAGTATCAAAAGCTTATGCAATAGAATTATTACTTGATTATAGAAAAAAATATTTATGCGATATTTAAAATCTACACATCGGATATGTCTTTCATATGTACTTTAAAAGTAATGTAATGTAAATGTACTGTAAATTTTTATAAAAAAAGGAACCGACTTCCATACATTTTTTAATCGATTTCCAACATGAGACAGAAAGAGTTTATATACTCAACTAATCGAGATGTGACAAGGACAAAAAAAGGATCTCAGAACATTTTTGAGTGTGTAAACTCAGCCATCTGGACAAATCGGCAATTACCAACCACTTAATTGAAACTGGATGTCACTTTTGATTTGTGCCTAAAGCGCTGGGAAGGTCCAAAACGCATCAAGGGCACCTATAATAACGGAGGCAATTGAATTCCACAGATACCGCATAAATATTAATGGGAACAATGGCCTAATATTAATTAATTAATTATTAATTAATCTCAAAATTATAATCCGGTATTAGACGACTACACCAAAACCACATTAAGGCGATGCACTACGTCGTGTAATATTTTAAATTGAGCCGCTATCAATAACAACCCTTACGTAGGTGGCGATAAGGTTTAAATTCCCGCTTAACACCATCCGCCTGTTTTGATTTATGCAAGAAAAAAACATGGCCAAAAAGTGCCTTTTATTTTATTTTGTGGATGTTCAGGCATAAATATTTAATTTTTTTTCCGATCATTTTATAAATAACTTAATTTGCCAAATTATAAAATAAAATCATAACCGAAAATGGGTTCGTAAGTAGGAGATTTTGAACTTTAAAGCAGTTTTCATAGGCCTTATACATTATTTTTTTCTGGGCTTATAAAATGACTTATCTAAAAAATACTCGATCATTTCAAAGGCCAAGCTGTATTCTACTCGCAGTATTTAATTAAAGTATCTGAAACATTTCTAGGCGACCAAATTTTCAAACCAAAAACAATTAATAAATAAACCAACCATCAGATGGTAATAGTAATAAGTCCAAATGAACCGCAGTATTAGTTAGTTAGACACATAAAAGGGTATTGTTATAAGCCCTAGTTAAAGGATTATAAAAGAATCCATAAACATAGTCTGAATCTTGCTAAAGAAAAAGGAAGCGCAAAAGGCAAAGTGAACTAAAAAATGATGATTTCCTTGTTCCACAATATTATATTTGGCCAATGAAGGAAACCTTAACAAGCTGAAAGGCATTACAAATAAAGAAAGATATTTATACTAAGGAAAGGTTAATCAAGTGAGAGAGGAGCTAAATTGGATTCCAATTCTATTTCGAGGGACTCTAAATTATTTAGTCTGTTGCCATGTCCGTTTTTTGTGTAAAATATTAACACCGGTGTTTTGATTGAAAGTGTAATACTTATCTATTAGGTGATTGGCAAATTCAGAAAAGCCACTATTGTTTAAGCATCTAAGATGTTCTTTAATTATAATTTGGACATTGCGGGTTGTTTTACCAATATAGAATGCTGAACAATCATTAAAATTTAATTTATATATTCCCGAATGACTAAATTTGTCATCTTTATCTTTAGAATCTATTAAAAATTACGATAATTTACTCTTTTATTTTTATTCGTGGTTTTCAAACAGAGTGTTTTATGTTTAATTAATAATATGTCAAACCACAAAATAACTGCTTTTTACCAAAATAGTTACGTAGGTATCCGGATAATTAAAATGTTTGGTTTCTACGGTGGCGTTCATCTGCCTACCCCGGCACAGCTCTGATGTGTGTTACAGCAAATGTTTTTGACAGAAACTTGAAGTTATTTATGTTTTTTTAACGCCGCTGTGATTCAACTGGGAAACGGTGCTTATTTCTGTTGAGATGATACATTTTAAAATTAATCGTATCTCAAAAATTTCAGACGATTTTATGTTGTTTTTCAATGTGTTATTTTAATATTCTTACGGATGTATGTGAAGTGTTTTTATTTGTGTACTTAACCCTTCAAGCCTCGGAAGGACATTACTAGACACAAGCACCATATTAGATTATAGCCTCTGAAGGACAGATCTGACCGGGGCGTCAATACATTATAAAAGTATTTTCATCTCTTTTTAGTATAAATTTAGTAATCAGTATAAAGATGCATATATTAACTTGGTCACTGCATAACAGGTTTTAATTTTGTCTCGTTTACTTATGTAATTTATCTTTTCCTTCCTCCTTCTATATTTTACTATGAATAACTATCATGTATGTAAGTGGCACTTACGCCGTTAATTCTAAATAACTATCATGTATGTAAGTGGCACTTACGCCGTTAATTCTAAATAACTATCATGTATGTAAGTGGCACTTACGCCGTTAATTCTAAATAACTATCATGTATGTAAGTGGCACTTACGTCGTTAATTTTGAATAAAAAAAGTAAATAAAAAAAAATCTTCTCATTTCTTTATTAAATTTAAAATTGAGATGGTTTATATAAAAAAAGTACCTACTTGTATTTAACTATGTATTCCTGGTAAATATTTAATATGAAAATAGTAAAGTATAATTCAAATAATTATAAACAAATAATACATATTCGATGTGATATATAAAAAAAATGATAATGATTTTTAAATCACGGTATTTTAACCTACTCGTATTTTCCTGTATTTGATCCCTGCAAAAATATCACAAGAAGGAAGTCAAATTACAGAAGATTAAAAAAAAAATATAGAAATTAATATTTCTTAATCCTTGCAACACCAGTATTGTGCGTGTTTTGAATTTAGAAGTGACATTGCATCACACGCCATTATAAAACGGTTAACGTTCTATTTGAGAAAAGGCTAAAAAAAGTTTAGTGTCCGTACATAAATAAACTGGGTACCTTAAGTTTCACAAGCCCTACCAAATAATGTAAAAACCGTAGAGAACGTGTTATTTTTTTTAATCGAAAACAGTGATAATAGGTACCTAACTATCGAAGCAAATCTTGATGCGACCACAGATGCATTGGTTACATACAGTATGTTTCACCTCGTTATTCTACTTACTGAGATAATAAAATTCCAGCGTAATTGAATAAAGCTTTGTGATGTGAAGTCTGTGATGATGTGCGTTATGTGAAAAAAAAAATGGGTGTGTCAAGCCTACGCAAGACAGAAGTGAAACTTCTAGTTTCAGCTGATGCTTGGCGTGGCGCAGTTCGCTGGTGTCTGAGAGAGAGGAAAGAAGAGAAGAGAGAGAACGTTCGTGAGCGGCTCCCCCACCTCAACAAGGTTTCACTTCAAAAATGCCACAGCCGAGAATCGAACCTCGCTTAACTGATTGAAAGCCAACCACGCTGAGCACCAACTGTAAGCAAAGCCGCATAAATTGATTATATTATGTAGGTTCTGAAAATATGAGAGCTTGTTATGTTTTATAATGTTACCTACATCACACCCAAAATATAATATATTTTTAAAAATAATGTACAATGTACAGAAATAGAATCCCACACAAGATCGCGTAGTGCGCTCTAGCGAACGGATATTTTATCAGAGGGAGATAGTTTTAATTTTTTTTCTGTAAATTATTACATATTATCAAAATAAATAAATTAATTAAATAAATGTAATACAATTATCATAATATACGGATTAGATAATAATTTTAATCCAACACAATAACGCAAAGCGCGCTCTAGCGGAGTAATGTTTTATCACAGTGAGATAAGTGTTTTTATTATTTTGCAATATTATTTTCTTTTAAAAAATGTTCTGACCTACTAAAAAATAAGATATTGAATGAAAAAGGCGTTAAAAACAAAAAAATAATGTGCGATGGCCGAGAATCGAACTCGGATCAACTGCTTGGAAGGCAACTATGCTGACCATTACACCACCAACGCCAGTTGTCGGGATGAGCTAAGAAGCATTTATATGTTACTTCAAAACTTTGACTAGATCAAATGAACTTTAATCGGTGGTGGGGGTACCCGCATTTTCGTTTCGGTCATGAGTCGGTTTTACTCCGGTCCTCGAAATTGCATGACGCGCGTAAAGAAGTTTCACTTCAATATTCCTCACGTTTAAGGAACTCAAATTGTATGAATTCAAACAATTGATTAAGTAGATACCCACCTACAAGTAATCGTATTCGACAAAAAAACAACTAATTAATTAAAAAGAAAATTGACAATATTTGCCTTTGAAAGGCAATGTGGTCCCAAGGCAATTTTTTTATAAATTAATGCTTCACAAATCCTACAATTATAATATCCCGTGATTTTTCAAGTTTTGCTTTTTCAAAAATACGTTGTCGAATTCGTATAACTGAACGTTAGTTGATGGCGTACAAACTAAGCAAATTTATTTTTTGCAAGGACCTAACTCTTATAAGAAGTAACTTATTAAAAAAAATCAAAACTTAATAAAAAATATTTGCACTGGTGTCAAAATCCTGAGAGGAAATAGGGTAATACGTTTGTATGAAATACTGTTAATTTTACTAAAATCTGGTCAAATTATTCGTTTTCCTGTTAAAAATGGGACTGCAGGCCTATAACCAATGAATTGATAGTGTTCCTAAAAAACATCAGCAGAAAGCGAATGTTTTATGAGGACAGCGGAACACGTGTTCCTACAAATACTGATATTACTATTGACAAACTAGTATTGTCGCATTCCGTCATTATATGTATTTATATACGAAAAGAACACGTTTACTCGATATTTATTCTAAATGACTAATATTTTATCAGGAAGTTGGCGTACTGACAATTTAAGCAGGATCATTTTTTCCATGCACGTGTTCTCATAAGGCTTGGGAAAGCGTTCAAAAAGAAAAAGAAGATGGTTTGAAAAGAAGATATGTAAATATTAATGTTTGAGGAACGGGCCAATATAAAAAAGATTTATAATTCATATTTCATGACTTATTTAAAATAGACATTCATTTGAAGAAACACTGTGTTTAAATAATTCCTTTAATACTCGTATGTTAAATGACAAAACCAAATATGTTTTTTATAATTTTCGGAGCATACTTTGCGATTTTTTTGTTGTTGATTTGGCTAATAAATGTATAGAGATTGTATACAAAAATAATATGTTGATGTAATGTAGTTGTTTAACAGTAACCTTGTGGTATACTGTAGTGAATGATGGAAGAAGTCGGACACGCCCGAGAATATAGCGAAGCATTGTGAGTTGCACTAGTATGCTATAAATAGGTAGAAATGCGGTGTTTAATAGACTACAGAAAGAACAGCATTGCTGTACATCGTTATTCTGCATCTTCCACACGTACAGAGTACAAGGTTACAGAGTACAAGATCTACCTAATTAATTGTTTTTTTAAGATCTATTCTCACACCCGAAGGACTTGCAAACATTTGCGGGTTTAAATTAGATTTTAGAATTACTCACCGCCTACTAACTGTATCGGCCGGTGACGTATGGGATTGTTCAAAATACTGAAACAAATGTAAGTTTTACATTCGACTCCAGGGAAGCTAGAAACATCTGAAACTAAACAAACTTGCTACTTGCTACAGATACTGTTTGCATAAGAACCCGCAATGTAACGGTACAACGATGCTATTATTTTTCGTCCTGTTTTCGTATGGGTCGTCTTTTGATATAATGGATTCGGGATGAAAAAAACGGACATGTATTATGTTGGTACTGACTTCATTCAGTTAAAAATGACGGAAACCACAGGGTTTTCCAATAAGAGGTGTTATTTTGAATAGCCCGCTATTTCGGTAGATGTTACTTTTGAAGCTGTCATTTTTTTAACATTTGACAAGTAGAAACTACGCCACTACAAATGGAACGATACACGCTTCAAAAACGCATTGAAATTATTAAAATTCACTTGAGTGAATCAAATGCAAATCATCTTGAGTGATGAGGCCCATTTCCACCTCGGTGGCTTCGTCAACAAGCAAAATTGTCGCATCTGGGGCTCGGAAAACCCAAGAGTTATTGTTGAAAAGCCTCTCTATCCTCAACGTGTGACTGTTTGGTGCGGTTTATGGTCCGGCGGAGTCATTGGACCTTACTTTTTCTAAAATGAGGCTGGAGCAACAGTTACGGTGAATGGATTACGCTATCGAGAGATATGCATGTCGTTTCCTAATAAATTTTTACTACATTCATAATATATCGGAACACGGTTAACGCACTTACGTTTGTCCTGATAATACACCATGACGAAATGCGAAAATATTAGATGTTTCTATATCACCATACCACATTCGTGTTTTACTGATAGTTTATCAGTAAACCTGTCAATTGATTCATTCGTTACATAACTGGAAGGAATTCATAAAAAATAGCTAATTTTATTTTATAATGATAAACTAATGTTTATAAGACAAGGTTTTTTATGCATAGCACAAAGGATAACAATTTATTATAAGCAATAATTAGTCTTCTGAAATTTCCATACAAATTGAAAATATCTCCCGAGTAAAAATAAATGCCGCCGATGGGAATTGAACCCGCACCTTCTGATGTCCGGTCAGGTGCTCTGGACCACTGAGCTACGTCGGCTTATTTCCAACACGCCAAATAATTCAATATGTACTAGTACTTCAATCAACATTTTTTTTACTTATTAACTAATTTTATACCAGTAAGTTTTCTCCAGGCATAATATAATATTTGAAGAGAAAATTACTTTAATTGTAATTTTCAAAATTGGATTGTGTGAAAGTGAAATACTGTTTTTGAAAGCAGATGAAAAACAGTATTTAAATGATTTTAATATAACAAACAGACTTATGCCATAATTTTCTTTGAACATAACATAGCTAAAATATTAAAAATTGTTCACTGATTGTTTTGTTCTTGTAAACTTTTTTACGACTTTATGCGTAATTAAAAAAAAATATTAGTTAGACAAACGTATTAAAAAGATATTTTGTGACCCTTTTTCCGTTTTATATAATAACAGTTATTTAAAAAAAAATGGCAATTGGTGAACTCTTAGGCGGTTTACTGTTTTGTAGAATTATTTCATATTATAGGGCAAATTTATGATAAACTTTTAAATGCACAGAAAAAGCTTGGTGTTTGACCTATCTAAATCTGTTTATATTATATATCTGACCATACTAGAAAATGAGATAGAAAGAGTTTTATGAGGACGTGTCATTTGGTGACAGATATAGCACTACGTGACCCGAGTAGTTTTAAAGATGTTTATTAAACCAATGTTAAGCAGGTGTGCAAGACTCTAATTAATAAGACAGTTAGTAAATAAATATTAAACGATATGATAATTTCCTGAAAATTTCAGCCGTAGTTATCAATACGACCTTTTTAAGATACCACACGGCAGAACAGATGTTTTAACATAGTAAAATGTCACAAGAAAAAAAAACGGTGTTATCGAATGAAATCTCTAAAACAGTTGATATGTTTAATGACCATAAAACTTTTTTTTATATCTATCTTCCCAAATGTTAAGAATGTAAAAAAAGTACTATAAATGGATAATCTATTGTTCAATAATTTTAATTAAAACATAAATTTTTAAAAAAGTAGGGTAGAATTTAGTGTCAATGCGTTTAGTAATTTGTTTCACTGAGAAATTTATTAGGAATTCTGTGAATTCATTCGTTAAAGGCCTGCAGTCCCGTTTTTAACAGGAATGAGAACAGAGTTTTTCAAAAAAATTGCATTATTTTATATCAGTAAGTTTTCTTGTACTTCAACAAAACTGAGCACCCTAAAAAGGTAAGTATTAATATATAGTACCTACTCAAAAATATATGGTACCTACTCAAAAATATAAAAGCAACAAATGAAACGAAATCGTAGATAGAGGTAATATCAAAATAGTTATGGAAATTCTTGATAAAAATGACTGAGATATTTAGGCACAAAATTGTGGAAATTTCATGACGCTAGACCTCACCGTTAGACAGTTTTTATTGCTTCAAAACAAACCATATATTTTTTATTTAATTTTTACAATAGATTATTTATTAATCCAATTACAGTACAATCTCATTCTGACACCCTTGATATCTGGGAAGATAATTGTACAAAAAAATTAAATACAGGGTTTTCCAATAAGAGGTGTTATTGTGAATATTAATTAAGGAATTAATGCTTTTTTATGGCCGGAATTAGATGGTATTGATCTGGACAACGTTTACTTTCAACAAGACGGCGCTACGTGCCACACAAGCAACGAAACCATTGATGTTTTACGGGAAAAGTTTCCGGACCGTGTTATCTCTCGAAGAGGTGATCACAATTGGCCACCGAGATCTTGTGATTTAACACCTTGCGACTTCTTCCTTTGGGGCCACGTGAAAGTGAAAGTCTACGCCAACAGCCCAGCATCAATTCAAGACCTCAAAGATGGAATTCGTGAGGCTATCGAGGACATAAGGCAGCCACTTTGCGATTTGGTTATGGAAAATTTCATGAAAAGGATATGGTCCTGTAGGCGTGGTCGTGGTAGTCATTTGACTGATGTTATTTTTTACTATTAACGGCATACCTTCCTCTTTATAATGAAATAAACAATCGATCATTCATATTAAAAAATGGCATTTTTCTTTGAATATCAAAATAACACCTCTTATTGGAAAATCCTGTATATACAGAATAGTTAATAGATAATCTTCATTTTCAGAACCGGTCGCCTGAAAAATAGTTATGTTTAAAACTAGTAACTGTGACGTATATATTACACCTCTTATTGAAAAACCCTGTATATCTACTGTTTCTGAAATTTCATTCAACACCCGACTACGCCTGTAATTGGATTCCGATTTTTTCCAATTGGATAGTGACTTTTTCTTTGAACTTTCCTTTTATTTTGTTATTACAAAAAATAAATAAAAAATTATTGAAATTTCTCAACCTTGTAATAAATATAAATGGGAACTCTGAAAACAGTAGTGTGAACATTTAAAGACATTTAATCCGTCTTTCACGAGGAAGCTTTTCAAGCGTGATCTCCGCGACACCGTCATAATAACTCTTAAAAATTGAGGGAGGTGCAAAATACTCGAATCCATTACGACTTTGTGGCGGTAATTGCTAGGGATGGGAAAGATTAATTGCATTCGCTGCCGGAGTTGGCCCAGTGACAACTGTTCTGTTATAATAGTTCAAATGGTAACAGTTATAAAATCATCACTTCTTTTTGACCAACGTAATATTGATGAAAAAATCTTACAAAAATATTGCAATTTACATTATTAAGGCCCCGTAGTAAGGGTTTGATAGGGAGATATGTAAATTATTTTACAAGCAATTTTACCCGTGTCCCTTCGATCCCTTCGATATCGAAGGGATCGAAGGGACACGGGTTCGAGTCCCGTTGGCGTCATGTATCTTTTATCAGGAGATTTTTCAATGTGGATGAGTGTTTCAGGCGAATAATTATTGCTTGTAAAATAATTGTTACCCTTTGTGCTATGCATAAAAAATCTTGTCTTAAACGTTAGTTTACCAAAAAAATAATAATAGATATGTAAATACGAATGTTAGCGCGCTAATATTAAAAAAAAAATATAATAATGAAGCGAAAATGGTGAAAATATTTAATAAAACACGACTCGTTTGAAATAGAGCAAAAATCTCTCTACAAATGCTTAAGTTACATTTAAGGATACACTGTGCATTTTTTCATGCCTATAATATATTAAATAATAGAAAAAATGGCGTTTATGATCATTTTCGGAGCTTACTTCGCGATTTTTTTCTATCGAGGAAATTTCATATCCTAATAAAATTTTGGGCATAACAAGTGTTTTGGAACATAAAAACTAATCTTAAAAAGTTAACAAGAAACTTGTTATAAATTGGTAGAAATTAGGTATGCGGGGACTTAACAGATTTTTTGTTGGTTTTACCCAACTTTCCTCGACTTTTCTACAGTTTTTTTTCCACTTTAAGTAACGTTGAAGTATCAGCGAGCAAAATATTTGGTCAATACTTGGGAAGCCAATATAATGAGAGTTAACATTACAAAAACTAGAAAACATCGTGGTTATCCCAGCATATCTGCCCGGCCGCACTAATTACAATTGGATAGTTTGTATTCTAGAGTGAAAGATACGTTTCTTGAAATGGTTTTTCCGTGTTTGGTGACCAGATCGAAATAGCCAGATACTTCCCCACTTCCTCTCCCATACCTCCTTCCCCCCACTACCTGCAGCCTCGCAACATACCTCAATTGGGGACGCAATAGTCTCAGTTAAATGTTACGGTTTTACATAAATAATCCCTGTTTTTTATGAAAAATTACCTAAGGGTCACTGTACAAAAATTGGCATCCTAGGCTCTGTCTGACTAAGTATGTAGGAACAGATAGAGAAAACGGTAATCGGATAACTCAACAAGGTGACAATTCAACTAACCTTTAAAAAGTGTAAAGTTATGAAAAGTGATGAAACAAAAAATAGGTTAAGTTTTTTTATCGCTTTTAATTACTTTACATCACTTTTTAAATGTGTGTTAATTTGTCACTGCGTTGAGTTATCGTGGAATACATTAGCTCGAAGCATTTGTATGAAATATTAAACTATTACTTATTTAGTAGAAATATTCTAAAGTTGTGTAATTATTCAAGTTGTTAGATAGTGTTATGATAAAATGAAAGGTGCTAAGTTGGGGGAAATATTTGACTGTAAGTTGATGAAATACACAAGTACAATATTGTTATGATTATTATTATTTTACTAGAAATTAAATATGTTACTCAAGTGCATTTAAAAAAAGTTGATCTATTTTCAAAATTGACAATACGTTGATAATAAAGTTGACATATAATCGACCAGAAGTTGACTATAAAGTTAACATAAAATCAACAATACGTTGATAATAAAGTTAACGTAAAATCAACAATACGTTGATAATAAAGTTGACATGAAATCGACAATACGTTTATTTATTAAAAAAAACAGTTTTTAACATAAAAAACGTACTCTGCACATCTCACTAGAGCATTCCTGTATCAAGATGTGCAGCTTTACAATTATATCATTTAAAACAATACATATATGTAAACTTAATATAATAATAACATTAAATTCAAACCTAAAAAAGAAAAGTTTATGACACGGTCGTAATAAAGTTAAATAACGTTAATAAAGTTAACGTAAAATCAACATTACGTTGATAATAAAGTTGTCATGAAATCGACAATACGTTGATAATAAAGTTAACGTAAAATCAAAAATACGTTGATAATAAAGTTGTCATGAAATCGACAATACGTTGATGACATAAAATCGCATGTTCTGGCAAAATCAAAGATGCCAGAGCAAAAATAAAAACAACATTGGTTCGACTAATTTTATAAGAGACGATTTTTTTACTATCCCTGTTTCTTTTACGAGTGTTTATCTAATATTTCATGAACAACCTCGTTAAAATGCTCTTTTTATGGTTTGTCAAATTGGTTGAAATCACGAGTGTACCTATTAAATGGGTCTATTCCCTAATGAAAAAGCTGTGATGTAAATGGCTTGTTGATATGGAGCTTTGTATGTCTATTGGTTTTGTTTTTATATCTTCGTTTATGGGTTTACGTTTTTAGCTAAGTGGACAAAAAGTAAGCTAATCATCTTTGCTATATCGACAACTACTAACGTTTTGAATATAAACATGGCATAAATGAGGAAGATAGAGTTAGTAAGCAAAGCCCCATATACCAATAATTTGCCTTTATAGTTAAAGACAGCAAAACAAACCTATATTTAAATGGCAAAATTAGAATCACCTTAGGCGTGGTTTTCAAAAAACACACGCCCAACCTTATGTAAATGGTTGACATTTGTAGTAAAATAACGAGTCATTTTTTAACGCGTTCAACATCTTCGCAGTGGAATGATTTGCCGGTTAATATGTTGGGGTTTTTTACAACCCCGAGTTCACTTTTTCTTCCCTTAAAATCATACAGCATCCACAAAGATCACACAGGTCCCAAGTTAAACCTAGACTATTGTGTCTACCACCGTTGAAGCTAAAATGAACTTTACATCTGAAGTGTACAACTTATCGCATATCATAAGGCAGTTTCATATCGATTAATGTCTGTATTATAAGAACTACATAAAAGTGAATAAATCAATATAGAGAAAAGAAAAAGTAATATTATAACATAGTTTCTCACCTGTGGCACCCACGTGGAGGCCTGCAGGGGGGGTCCTCTGGACTTGCTGCGAGTCCTCCAGATCTTCCTGCTGACGTGCTGCACCACGCTGGATGAGGACCGCGACTTCTGCATACTCACGCCACCTGTGGGAGAGCAACTCACTGAGACAGGCGCGCTACTCCCGCCTACAGCCACGGGGGCCTTCTCCCGGCCGTGCAGCAGGTGGGAGAAGAAGGAACTGGGACCTTTATCCACAGTTACTACTTCCACCATCGTGTCTAACCAGTCGTCCTCCGTCTGACAACCCTTGCTAAGTCCTTCATCATCCCCTGGCTTGCTTATTTCACCCTTTGGCTTTATGTTACGCAGGTTTTTATCATAATTGATCCGTTTGAATCTGTCGGCTTTATCGCCGTCCACGCTTTTCTTCCGTGCCATGCGTAAGTAGCGTTTTATCGTATCACTAACTGATTGGGAGACGTCATCGTGGTCTACGCTGCTTCTCCGTCTTGGAGACTTTTTGTCGTCGGGTTTGGCTGCTTCTTTCATGGCTTCTTCTTCTTCTAGCAGTCTAAGTCGCTTCTTTTCTGCTGCCTCTGCCCGTAAAATGCGGAGCGTAGCTTCAACCAGGTGATCCGTTTGTATGCCCGTTTCGGCATAGCGTTCACCGGTTTCTCCTTGCACTTCTAGTAAGGGAGGAGGACTGCCTATGCCACGCCCTGGTCTTCTTTCCCAAGGTCCTTCATTGTAATCATCGTCGTTTTCTTCTTCGTATTCCTCGTCTCTTCTGGTCGCGTGAAGGCCAGAGCGCCATTGTGGCATTGAACTAGAACTGTGCCCACCACTGTTTGAACTTAGATGAACTCTACTTCCTCTGAAACCTTTGGTTTGACGCAGATCATAATACAGTTTTTTTAGCAGTTTTCTATCTGTCAATAAATCCTGTATAATGTGATCTCTATTAGGAGATCTACTGTAGTATCGACTTAGCGTATCTAATAAAGATCTTTGAACGGGATCACCTTCGTGAAGCGAAGTTGAAGAAGAGGGACGGGATGTTCCCAAAGTTCTTCTTTCCCTTTCATTCTGCTTTCCGAAAACAAGCGCTAAGTGTTGCTGTAGTTTGTCTATCAAATCCTGATAGTTAAACCCAGGCTGACCTGCGGGAGGGGGCGGTCTGTCTTGGACATTTAGGTACTTCTGAATCATGTCGATCAGTTCTTTCTGATCAGGATCTTCAGCAGGAACCGACGCAGACAGTGAAGCTGAAGCCGTTGCAGAGCTTTTCAGTGCAGATCGCGGGCCTTTGGTAGTTGATGATTCGAGAAAGTCTTTTTTTAACTTGCTAATGTCAAATCTACCGCCTGAAGTTTGGGTGATGACGAGATTTCCCACTTGTTTTCTAGGGGGAGTGGCTTCTTCTGCTTCATCGGCGGAGCTGGCTTGTCGGCAAGAGCCCCCTTTGGTTCTTGTTCTCCGCCTGTGGGGCCTGAAGCCCACAGCGCCGGGGTAGGAGCTCTTCCTCCAGAGCAGGAACTTGGGCTCCCTTTGGCAGACTTCCTGGAAGTAGGCCTCTATCTTGGGCACGTCCTCGGGGCGGTTGAGCGCTCCCTCGGGGATGAGGCGGCGACCAGCATCCGCCATGTACTTCCATGTCTTGCGCGTGAGGAGCCACCGCTCCTTGGTGGGCTTACGGGCCCGGCGAGCTTTGCCCATTCCGTCGGGGTCCACGCTGGAGCGCCGTCGGTCCTCAGCGCTTCCCCCGCGCCTGTCGTCCGCCATGCCGCGGGGCCCCGTGCCTCCGCCTTCCTGTAGAGACGCGCGGCCGGGTGCCGCGGCTCATTGACTCGGTGAAACTGTTAACTGACCAATCCTCAGTCTCCTCACTGCATAATCCACTGAAACTTTACTTCACGGGATTTAGAATTACTATCACTGGGGCGCACATTTGGAGCACGTAACGAAGTGTCCGGAATTTCACTCGGCGACTAAAGTGTCTCCCGTGCGGACTGTCCTGGGCGGCCAGTGTTCTCGCGCGCACCGCTGTGACTGCCGCCCACCGGGCCCGCCCGCTCCCCGCCCCTCACCCCCCACATCTTCCTAGAGCCCCCACACCCGTCGGTGTTAAAAGTTTTACACACGCGTTATTAATAGCTGTTCTACTTGTTATTTTGACGGTACAGGAGGAAGCGGTGGTGGCGCAGGTATGAAGGACCATTGTATGGAATTATTTCCACGCGTAGCTATATTGAACACCTTCTGATCCTGCAAACCCACTTCCAACAGAAAAGAATTTAATAAAGGGGGACTGAAACCAGCCGACACAGAAAGATGGTTTAGCATTGGCAGAGCAAATTCCGGAGCTTTCGTTGATATATTCGCCAAGTTTAAATTTCACCTTGATCTCTAGATCTCTGGTAAAGAAATACTTTTTTGAAGTGTGTTAATTATTCATTTTCAAATAACGCTTTTCGTCTCACCTCACAGTTTTCAACGCTACAAAATTTCAACATAACATTGTCATAATATTATCTGCAGGATATCAATGTAGAAGTAAGACATTTTCCTCACTAGGAGATCTCGTGCTGCCGCGAACATGTCTTTGAGTAAAGGACTTTGTGCGATTGATTTTCTGTGTGACTGATACGAGTAAAGAGTCTTTCTGAGCTGTGACCTCCAAAGTGAAGATGGCCAACCAATCTTCAACAGGAGTGCGAATCAAAATAGTGGTAGTGTCACCATGGAGAAATACCACAATTCTGAATTGAACTGTCGCTAGAAATTGCTTTAGCCTTGTTTAATCTGAATAGCAATGTAATTGCCAACCTTCCTCTTTCCCATCTGCCTCCTTTTCCCACTCTCTTCATCCTCACAACATACCTAGGATTGAATATGCTGTAGTCCGGAGTAGTTGGGTCTCTTTTACGACATTTAAATTGTATTTATTTGGATTGTATCTCTTTGTGTAAAGCGTTTGAATATTTTTAAACCAAACAATGTATTTGTAGGAGTTGCAAGAAGTACCTGGAATATATACGATCGTAAATACTTCCAGAAGCACACGTTTCACCATTAACTATAAATAAACACTGGTATCCACTTGTTGTAGGTGAAACAATATTATTAGATCACTTTTAACCAAGGCACCGTTAAATGACTATTCCTAACGGAGAAATTTCATCGTTCTGAAACTATATTTACACACGCTGGAATATTCGTACTCTAAAAATAAAAATATTAGACACAACAATATACAGTAACATTAATATATTCAGGAAATGATTTTTATATTAAATTCACAAGCAAGTTTTTTCGTGGATGTATCGACGTGTTCATAATCACATTGTTCATGTCCTTCTAAACCTAACCTAACCTAACCTTCACTCTACCTGTTGGGTTAGGTTAGGTTACCTTGAGAAGAGTATGCATGAATATCATTTAGAATAGGTAAAAAAAGTACCTTCAAATCAATTTGGATATCTTTGGGAACTGAAGTACCAACCTATGAATTGCCTTAAAAATACCACCAAAGTTTCATATGTAATATTTCAATTTTTATTTAAATCATTTTTTTTTAATTTTTAAAAGAAAGACAAACATTCCCGGGTTAGGAATAACCTGACAATATTTGAAAATCTCCTACTACCACCACACTAAGCGGAAAATATTGCTTGTGTTGTGATGGAGGACTTAGCCAGCCGAGGAATTGAACACACTACGCCTGGGTGGGACCCAAACGCGATGTCAACTCAGCCACCGACCATTGAGAGCAGAACATTTATTTAACTACTCATTTTTAAAATTTTAATTGATTTATTAATTTAATCATACATAATAAAAGTTCATTGCACTTTTTTTATTTCATGTTACGTGTTCCCACTAAGGGGTATTAAAAAACGAAGAATCCGAAGAATGACGTAAATTTACGATTTACAATTCAAGTTGTTTTTACATTAATCCCACACAGCTAAGGAAAAAAATGAAAAAAATAAAAATATTTGCATATATATTTGTTTATTTATTAATAAACGTAATCGTATTGATAAGCAACCAAGATGATGGTGAAATACTTCCTAAGTAGGGTTGGTGATGGTGAGTGGTAAGAAAGAAATTCTTCAAGCTTTTTGTGTTGGCATTTTTCACTCCAATCCATCTGTTTATGATCACCGCCCATCGCAATATTTTTACATTAGTTGCATTGCAAACGTCTAAATATTTATGCCGTACTCGTTTCTGTTTACACCACTTAAAAATAATTCAAATACACGTATTTTTGATGTATTGAAAAATCAAATGGAAAGCTTTGAGGCTTATTAACGTAAGTAACTAATTATTATGGAACGGGTGTTTTATCTTGGGAATGTTTGTTTTAATGTGGTGAATACTGATATTCCAGTATAGACAAATCACTATTTAGTTGCTTGAAATTGTATTACCCGTGTTTGGTGACCAGATATGAATATGCAGTTACTTCCCAACCTTCCTCTCTTCATCTTATTTATTTATTTAACGCCCAGAGGGCTTTTAAACATGAGAAAGAAATATAACTTCCATTTAGAAATAGTGTTGAAATAAGTCTTTTACGTAATCCGCAAAATTCGCAAAGTTAATATTAAATATATCGACATCACCTAAGTATTGGTTTCCCATAGTGTGAAACCGTTGTATTGGGGAGTTCGCAATGTAATTGCGCTTATGTGTGTTGCAGTGGAATAGTGAATTTTTTCGTGTTGTTATTGTAGATATTCGTAAGTTTATGAGTTGCAGAAGTTCGCAACAGTCAAATTTAGAGTTTAGAATCTTGAATAAAAAAGTTAAGACGTTTATTTTACGCCTGTCTTTCAATGTGTGTATTTTTAGAGTATTTAATAAGAAATTATATTGTAAGTCTTCTAAATGATATCTTAACCTTCATAATGTTATTAATAATCATATTATATTATGAATGCATATTTTTTCTTACTTTTTATTCCTACTACGTATTATATATAATTATTTAATAACTTCTTGGCAGGACGGCAAAGATTCCCAACTTATTTCTTCTCAATAATTGTAATTCAAGAATATTTCTTCTTCAATAATTGTAATTCAAGATTATTTCTTCTCAATAATTGTAATTCAAGATTATTTCTTCTTCAATAACTGTAATTCAAGATTATTTATTCTCAATAATTGTAATTCAAGATTATTTCTTCAAAATAATTTTATATTCAAAATTACTTTTTCTCAATAATTGTAATCATTTTAATTATGAAAATGATGACAAAATTTAATAAAAATTATCTACATGTTTCAGCAACAATGGTTCCCTCAACAAAATTCGAATTATATTTTGTAAAGTACACTTGTATCCTGATGAAAGAATCTATTTTGTAAAGTATTCTTTGTATCCTGATGAAGAAACCTATTTTGTAAAGTATACTTTGTAACCTTATGAAGGAACCGATTTTGTAAAGTATACTTTGTAACCTTATGAAGGAACCGATTTTGTAAAGTATACTTTGTATTCCGATGAAGGAACCTATTTTGTAAAGTACTTTTTCTATCCTGATGAAGGAGCTATTTTATAAAGTATACTTTGCATCTTGTTCCTAATGAAGGAACTTTGGCTATGAAACATGTAGATAATTTTGGTTAAAAAGGTGGTATAAACTAAATTTATTATTTTCATTTAACTCTTCAGGCCTCTGGCAAATTGACCGATACATTTCTTAAAGATGCTGTCAGAAAGTCTGAGAATTTGGATGTATTTCCAATAAAATCTAAATAAATGAGATATTTCTAAACGTACTCGAAAATTAAAAAAACTAAATTTAATAATATAAAAAGAAACATAACTTTTTAAATATTAAAATTTTGAAGTCAAACACAACACTTTTCAAAATGGCTCAAATTACTTTACTAAATTTAATAATATCGAAATAAAAACACATTTTATTAGAAAAATGTATTATAAACATTACTGTCACCTTACTTTTTTGCGGTTTCATACAAAAAATAATTTTAAGAAAAGGCATTTATTTTTACTCGGGAGATATTTTCAATTTGTATTGATATTTCGGGCGACTAATTATTGCTTATAATTATTTGTTATCCTTTGTGCTATGCATAAACCTTGTCTTATAAACATTAGTTTGTCATTAAAATATAAAAATATATGACAAGTCAAAAATATTTAATTATTGAAGACAATATTAGCGATTTCCATACGAAAATCTGAAACAGAAAAATCAGAAAAGGATTCGGTCACATCTAGGACACGAACCCAGGACCCTTGTCTTGCCGGGACACCGCTCTACCACTGAGCTAATGGGACCCTATCCCCCTCGGTCACTTTTAACTGTATCAACTTCGAATAAGAACTACTAACATTGTCTTCATTTTTTCACCGCACATTTTTATTGCCAATAAAATTGGTAGTTCTTATTCGAAGTATGATACAGTTAATAGTGACCGAGGGGGATAGGGTCTCATTAGCTCAGTTGGTAGAGCGGTGTCCCGGCAAGACAAGGGTCCTGGGTTCGTGTCCTAGATGTGACCGTATCCTTTTCTGATTTTTCTGTTTCAGATTTTCGTTTAGAAATCGCTAATATTGTCTTCAATAATTAAATATTACAATTTGAGGTTTTACTCAATAAAGTTATTCCGAAAAATAAATATCAAAAATATTTCACCAATAAATGAAGATATAATATGTCTCGACGCCATCTAGTGCGAAATTTAGCACTAACAAAGCCTTTCCTACAAAAATAAAGTTGGTTGTTTACAGGTGGAAAAAATATAATAAGCAGTAATTGTTGATTGAGTTACTAGTAATTTTTTCAATTTGTATTGATATTTCAGGCGATTAATTATTGCTTATAATTATTTGTTATAATTACTTTAGTTTATTGTTTAACCGATTACAGACATTACGTATTCTTGCTACCTAGTTGCAAGATGGGATGTGAGAGAGGTAGATGAAATTAATACATGGGCTATTATACAACAATAGTATACCTGTTTTGCTTTACATTGGCGAGGCAAAACACCTGACTGTCCCACAGTAAAAACTATGAAAAACCCTTTATGTCTGCGAAAAGGTCGTGTCAACATTTTATTTGGGAGTTTTTGTTACCAGAAGTATGTACCTACTGTAACTCTTTTAATAATTAATGTTACATAGGTTCGAAAGCTGAAAACTCATGGTCTGAGCTTGTTTCTTCCGTCATCTAAATCTGTCTATTAGTTTATCATTAAAAAATAATAAAAAATTCATAAGTTCCACAAAAATTTCTCAAATTGTGGTCGGAACTTTGTTTCACGGAGGTCTACATTTTAACTGTTCTGTGGTTAACTTGTGTATTGAAATGTAAAGCTTAGTATTTTATCTTTGTAACACCGTTTAGATCACATTTCTAACTATGACGGTAAGTGAGATACAATGATTTAGATAACTAATAAATGTTTTTTCCAAAAACGCCTGAGGAGTAAATAAAGAATATTTATTTAAAAAAAACATTATGTAGACATGCCTACACCTTTCTTGATCACCGTAATGCGATAGAAACATAAACAATTTGTCCAAAAATATATTAGATGTGTGAAAAGTCAACATTAGTGGAGCGAAGGTAAATAATAATAGAAAAAAAAACTCCAGGAATTTTTGACGCAAACATTGGCCGTCACCAGTTCTATCTACGTCACGCGGAAATCTTTTTCTCGTGACTTTGTGATTTCAACAATTAATCAAATAAAATTACTAAATATCTGCTGAATACGTCAATATATTGGTTGTTTGCTTTTTTTAAATTTACAGTAAAATAACTATTCTTTCAAAAGAGAGACAAACATTCCTGTATTCTGAATAACCTGGCAATATTAGAATTTCTCCTACTTGATAATAAAACAAATCTGTTTTTAATTAGGTTTAAATTTTAGACTATTTAAGCGAGTATTAAATTTTGATTTATATTCAGTAATATTGTTATTGGGTTTATAAAAAAAGTTTATTTTTAAACAAGTTCTGCTGTGTAATTATTATTACGCGTGACAGCTGTTTCGCCCTCTGAAGGCATTATCAAACTGTCTAATTACCAAAATCAAACTGTCAAATTATCAAACAGTTTGATAATGCCTTCAGAGGGCGAAACAGCTGTCACGCGTAGTAATAATTACACAGCAGAACTTGTTAATAAATAAACTGTTTTTTATAAACCCAATAACAATATTATTGAATATATAAAAAAATAAAATTAAAATGGAGTTCTACAAATTAAACTTGCTATCAATAAATAAGTATAAAATTGTTAAACGTGTTAATTGCCCTTTAGGCTAAAAATCTCGTAGAAATCGTTGTATCTCCCTTACTCTCATGGTGAAATATATGTTTTAAACGGCGTTAGAAAGAGAACACACCACGCTTTATATTTAAATCGAAAAATTAACCACAGAAGAATTAAAATGTGCACCTTTCTGAATGAAATTTGAAAAAAAAAACATTATGTAATTTCTTGTTTTTTATTTTTATTATTTTTATATGAACGAAATAAAAGTAAGGTGACGATAACGTTAGTAATATCTAAGAAAATGCGTGTGTTTTTATATATTTTTAATTTTAGTCACATAAAATGTAAGGTGAACCATTTTTTTATGTTATGTTATTATATATTATATATAAGCGTATTTTATCACCTTTTTAAAGCAGTTTTTAGTTTTCGAATACGTTCAGAAATATTCCATTTATTTGGATTTTATTTTAAAGCGGTACTCGGAACTTCTATAAAAATATGGTAAAGGTCTGAGGAGTAGGTGTAATTCCGTTCGCGTGTAATTCTGGCAGTGAAATGTTAGTAATATTAGTACGTGTAATTTACGCCTGTGTAATTTCGTCATGTATAATCAAGCGAATTTATTTTTCTTTTGCAATGATTTAGCTGTTAGAGGATTGAACCTGCGACGCCTGGGTGGGAACCCGACGCTTTTGTTCCCACGGCTAATAACCAGTCAAATGAAATTTTCGTCATCAGCATGATAGATTTTCGTATGTCAACGGGTTTATGCAGCTTTCTCAGTTTACAAAGTCTCCTCTGTTTTGAATGAACAGATCAAAATTTCATTCGTTGATGTTGTACTGATGAGTCCGACTGACTAATATATACTGACTGAAGTAATTTAATCAACTTGTTGTACTGATGAGTCCGACTGACTAATATATACTGACTGAAGTAATTTAATCAACTTGTTGTACTGATGAGTCCGACTGACTAATATCTACTGACTGAAGTAATTTAATCAACTTGTTGTACTGATGAGTCCGACTGACTAATATATACTGACTGAAGTAATTTAATCAACTTGTTGTACTGATGAGTCCGACTGACTAATATATACTGACTGAAGTAATTTAATCAACTTGTTGTACTGATGAGTCCGAATGACTAATATCTACTGACTGAAGTAATTTAACCAACTTGTTGTACTGATGAATCCGACTGCCTAATATCTACTGACTGAAGTAATTCCACCATCATGTATGAAATAATAAGAAGAAATCAATATTAACCTACTAAGACGTGGTCCGAGGTCACCATAACACATTCGTGTTTTACTGGTAGTTTATTAGGAAATCTTTCAATTCATTCGTTAAAGGCCTGCAGTCCCGTTTTTAACAGGAATACGCATAATTTGAAGAGATTTTTTAATAAATTAGCAATATTTTATTTCAGTTTTCTCCTTGTCTAAGTAGGTACATAAATATACATGAAAAAAATAAATAATGAAGACAATATTAGTGATTTCTTAACGAAAATCTGAAACAGAAAAATCAGAAAAGGAAACGGTCACATCTGGGACTCGAACCCAGGACCCCTGTCTTTCCGGGACAGTGCTCTGAGTCCCAGATGTGACCGTTTCCTTTTCTGATTTTTCTGTTTCAGATTTTCGTTAAGAAATCACTAATATTGTCTTCATTATTTAAATATTACAATTGGAGTTTTTACTCAATAAAGTTATTCCGAAAAATAAATAATGAAAAAAATAGTTTAAATTATTTTCAAAGTTTTAATTTTTCATGGCATGCTTAAACGCACCAAAATCTATAGCGTGTCGGGTGAGACGTCATGGTAAATGAATTTTGTGTGTGTGATACTCATGAATTTTGTGTTGTGATACTAATGAATTTTATGTGTGTGATACTCATGAATTTTGTGTTGGGATACTAATGAATTTTGTGTGTGTGATACTCATTAATTTTGTGTGTGTGATACTCATGAATTTTGTGTTGGGATACTAATGAATTTTGTGTGTGTGATACTCATTAATTTTGTGTGTGTGATACTCATGAATTTTGTGTTGGGATACTAATGAATTTTGTGTGTGAGATACTCATTAATTTTGTGTGTGTGATACTCATGAATTGTGTGTTGGGGTACTCATGAATTTTGTGAGTGTGATACTAATGAATTTTGTGTGTGTGATTACTCATGAATTTTGTGTTGTGATACTAATGAATTTTGTGTGTGTGATACTCATGAATTTTGTGTTGGGATACTAATGAATTTTGTGTGTGTGATACTCATGAATTTTGTGTTGTGATACTAATGAATTTTGTGTGTGTGATACTCATGAATTTTGTGTTGTGATACTAATGAATTTTGTGTGTGTGATACTCATGAATTTTGTGTTGTGATACTAATGAATTTTGTGTGTGTGATACTCATGAATTTTGTGTTGGGATACTCATGAATTTTGTGTGTGTGATACTCATTAATTTTGTGTGTGTGATACTCATGAATTTTGCGTGTGTGATACTCGTGAATTTTGTGTGTGTGATACTCATGAATTGTGTGTTGGGGTACTCATTAATTTTGTGTGTGTGATACTCATGAATTTTGTGTGTGTGATACTCATGAATTTTTTGTGTGGGATACTCATGAATTTTGTTTGCCAAATTTGAGAATATTTTTATTCTTAAACTCAAACGCTTTCAATTGAAGACGTTTCGCGCCATTTGAGGTTGCTTTGTTTCTTTCCCATAAGTTGAGGTTCAGTTCGGCAGTTTGGCTCGCGGATGTATACGTATCATAATACACAATCTGTTGATATTATTTGGTGTCAGATTTGAACATATCATTCCCCATCATTAACAATAGTATTTTATGTTTCCATTTCGCCAAAACTAAACAAGATATATAATTTTTTATCAAAATAAAATCAAGATATAAAAAATCCCATAGAAAGCCAGGATGAACCACTCTCGAATACTCAATATTAATTAAATCAATAGTAATTATCTGCCCTGATGATTGACACCGTAAATCTGTCTGAAACATTGGCCAAAGGAAGGAGGAAGGAGAAAGCTCAACACGGCATAATACCCCAAAAATAAAACAGGATTACAATAATCTAAATTTAATCTGAAATATTCGCATGCATGTAAGCCGCTGGCACAGGAGTCCCGTTCCAAAACTGTCACACAATGTGCGAAATAACATCCGATTATGACATTTGCGAGCTGGTCGCAATGCGGAAACTCATGCTGGTCCAGTACTTCTGAATGGCCACTCGGAGCGGCTAAAACTAATCAATTAATAATCCGAGTATCTCCTAGACTCCCGGCAAATTTTAGTTAGCCACGAAACGAATTATAGATGCCGTAACTGCAGAAATCGCAGCTCAATTATTGTTAAGTTGAGAAGACAAATACGTTGGTGTTCCACGTGTTGCGGGTTCAATCCTGTACTACAATCCTCCGTCATTGCACAAGTAACATTTTTCCACGTTTAATGATGAAAGTAGGAGTTTTTCAAATATTTTCTGGTTATTTGTAACCCAGGAATGTTTAACCTTGAGTTAACGGTAGACGTGTAGACGTCGTGCAAGAAATTCGGCTTAATTGTAAAGTTATTTTTTTTTTATGATTTTCGTATTTGCCTTAATTCTTATTACTAATATTTGTGTGTCTGTCATAGAGCAAAAATATAACACTAGATCCGTCTCATTTACACTTGCCTGACATCGTAGATCTACATCTCATTTGAAATTCGAAAACACAGTTTTGTATGGACTTAGGCCACGATTGTATTTTGATCGCGAACCACGCCCATAAGCCACTTTTTGGTGTCTGTTCAGTATAACTCTTGTTCAATGAACTCTGGAACTCGGATATGCTTTGAATTTAAGTGTTATTTTCAAAATTGGAGCTGATTGTGTAAAAAATTCAGAAAAGCTATAAAGTACCATCATATAAATTAGCACATTTTCGTAAATATTTTTCATTGATTATAATCCTTGTTCTGAAGACATTTTGTGGTTATCCATTACAAATAAAAATGAAAAAAATATTACGTATATTGTTTGAACCACCATAAGTACTTATATTTTTAATATCAAATCCCACCTGTTCCGGAGCAACCGTTCCTTGCTCACAAAAAATATATACTTACATAACAACATGTCAAGTGTTGAAGTGGGGGTGGAGGCGTGATTAAGGGTTGGCGAAGAGTGGGGGGAGGAGATAGATCGTACGGTGAATTTGTACATATCCAAGCAATGACTGTAAGAAAAAACATTTATGTTTTTTTCTAATCCAAAGTCACACCCCCACCCCCACTTCAACACTTAATATTGTATGTTCAGCCATTATTTTGTAAAGTTATTTTAGTTTATATTTTGCCCTGAGGAAGGAACGGTTGTTTCGAAACCGATTGGCTTTGATATATAAAATATACATATATTTTGTGATTCAAACTTCATACTAGATCGATAATATTGGTGGGTCGATTGAAGATACGTCAAGACTCAAGACGACACAAGACTCTAATAACGGGGGTTTGTACCAGGCTCACATTTCAATTAATGCAAACGAATCCGTAACGATGGTATATTTAGTAATACGTTCATAAAAAAAATCAAATTTCTAGTCTTGCTACAGCAAATTCGACCGTAGGTACGTCTATTACACTGGGCCGCACGCCTAATACTTTTTTACACGACTTCTTCACGTCGTTAACTTTCCCACTGTATTTTAGAAATTTGCTAATGCAAATTCAATGGTAGGTCTGTACAATACACATGATCTAGCGGCGCATATTTTTGTGCATGACTTCTTCACTTACGTCGTTAGGATGTCGACTTTATTCCGACAATGACATTTCAGTGGCTCAATCTGTGCTTGTCAAAAACTACATTTTCCTCGAAGAATAATGAACCCATCAAAATCATATTAAGTAAATGACCAAAAATATTAAATAATATCCTCTTTAGTTGTTCGATCATTGTGCGCTGTGTTTGGACTAAAGCCAAACGCTAACGGTGCAATCAAATGTTTAATTACTTATTTGATTGTGATTAAGTGAATAAGTGATAGTTACATGTATTGCAAAGTGTAAATTGCTAAATAATAGTCATCTAAATCGGCGATCCTTGTAACTGCCGATCGCTGGCCAGCTATGATAGGTACTTAGATTTGTGAGAGTGTGTATGAATTTTGATAATTAATATTCTACCATGGTCGGGGGCACTATAGGTTCGATAGAGGACATCTCAAACAAACCCAAAAACGCATAAGGATCATAAATCATATAACCATATAAAAAGTTGATATTCATGTTGATTGCGTGAATTTAACCCATTCGCGGGGTAAGTGTGCGCAGTCTTATTTCAATATTTTATTCGTTCAGATGCTTTCTTACTACATGAACACGCAGTTGAAATGTGTATAAGCTTCAAAATAATCTTCACATAAGAGGTAAGTGTACGCACCAACTGAAAATTGCTGGAAGTTCACATTAATGTTGATTGCGTAAACTAAAGCCATGCGCGGGATATGTATACATACACCGTAGGGTAAGTGTGCGCAGACTTATTTCAAACTCTTCTTGTACAGATGCTTTCTCACATCCATGTAAGCGCAGATGAAATGTGTGTAAGCTTTAAAATAATCTTCACATAATAGGTAAGTGTACGCACCAAATTAAAATGGATTAATTGTTATCTGTATGAGAATCGTCTCTTGGCATCTGTGATTTTACCAAAAATTGTCATAGACCACACGGTTCTGACACAATAGCACCCATCGGTTACAAAGGCGAAACAGATAAGAAAAGATTATTTACACATCATTATTATTTTCTATGTAGGGTTACCGTGCGCACAACCTGCTTCAAGGCGATCCAAAGCTCAAGAGATTTTGAAGAATGAACGCAGATAAAAAAATCATGAACTTCTATTACCAACCACGTATGGTTACCCCACTTGACTCTATTCGGTGCTATTCCCGACCGTACACAGATGAGGTATTATTGTTGCCAGTTTTTCAGAGCTCGTGATGGAAGAATATATATATAATTGCATCCCACGATAATCGATTCTTCAGTGCCTATATAAATGTAACAAACACGAGCTAATCCTCTACCACCGCATTAATTATGTACGCAGTTCAGAAATATCGCATTCTTCTGTATTGCCAACAATCTGGTGCATAGATTTATTTAAACATAATATATTTATCAAAATTCCTTAAACATTCCACAATCGGCTTTATGCACACTATTTTACAGTAATATACGATTTTAGAATTGAAGAAATGATTAGAAGTGTGTACCGCTAAAAGCTGCGTTTTAAGTTGTTATCTAAATACAACATACAAATGTAACAAAATGAGATGTTATAACGGAGTTGTTTTTTAAATGTATGTATATTATAGGGCCATACGGGCTTCTATAAACATGTGATATTATACATTACAATTTAGTGGAACAGTAAATTATAATGCAAAATTTCCAATTAACTCCTCAGATTAATTTGTTCGGTTTTGGGAACAAACGACCATTACGCGAAGAGTCAATTTGTTCGTTCATTTGTTTTCATAGAAATCGTTGTCTCTCTTACCGTCAGAGTTACAAACATGGACTAAACGGTGTAAGAAAGAAAAAAAACACCAAGATTAACATTCAAATATAGAAGTGAATCATAGAATAATTAAAATGTACACCTCTACAAAACCAAAGGTTGTCACCGCAATTTTAGATTTTTTTTAAATTTTTATATGAAACGTCCAAAAAGTGAGGTGACAGTAATGTATCAGTAAATTTATTTCAGCGTTTAGATGAAAAAACGTGAGATGTGCCATTTTTAAAACTTTATTATGTGTAATTACAAAATTTTAATATTTAAAAAATTATTTGTTTATTTTTTAATAATAAAATTTGAAAGCTTATTTTATTACCTTTCAAAAACAGTTAGTTTTTGGATACTTTCATAAATATCTCATTTTTTGGATTTTATTGAGAAGTGGAAATACACAAATTTTCCGACATTCTGGAAGGGTTACGTAGAAGCCGTGTAAAAGAATAGTAGGTACTATGCTAACCTATATTTCCGATTTTATGTCCGGGTTAAATCTTCCCCACAGGATAAACTAATCCCTTCCACACACTTTTCCACAAATGATCATCTAATCAATCAACATTATGCAAGTGCATTATATAAGCAAAATAAATACAAAACAATTCAAGAACAACACGTCAACTCACCAGAGATCAAATGGGAAAATAATTCACCGACTCCAGATATTTTCATATCAGAGGGTTCGGCTTGGTAGAACTCCTAACAGGGCCTATAAATCCTACTGATCCCTCTACATAAATATTTAAAACATCTTTCGTTATCCTACATGTATTTAAAATGACTGATTTTTGCATTTTTTTAATTTTTTTTTTTATTATTATTATTATTGAGGTATGGATATTATAGCCTTCTTGTAACTACATTCCTTGCAGTTGAACTCACCTACAATTTATGCGTAAGTATTACTAACTGTATGTAAACTAGGTACAAGCGAATATCTAAACGACTTGATATATCCAATTGGGGTACATTGTGGGGCTGAGTGGAACGGAGAGTGGAAGAAGTTGGGCAGAACCCGAAGAACGGAGGTTGGAATGTATCTGGGAATTCAGATCTGGTCACCAAACAGGGCTAAAGCCATTTCAAGAATCGTATTCATTCTGAAAGTCTGGTGAAAAGCCCGGGGAACGTCGGGAACATCAGTTAGTTATGCTATGAAAGCTGCTGTACAATTTTTACACTCAAAATTATCATAAAAAATCTAAATGGGAACTAACTAAACTTCTTACATAAAATATTTATGCTAATCCCCCACTATAATTTTAATTATAATATTTATTTATTTATTTATACGCCCATTGGGCTTTTACATACATAGTTCATAAAAAAGTAATATTCTGAAGATTGCAAGTTCACAAAAGTAATAGAAAAAATACATATAACCATATCCATATAATAACAGCAAGTAAATAGTACAAAAATAAGAATATTCCTACTCCTAAGTTATACAGACTTAAATTAGTTAATAAATAATGTAAATGCTAGGTAGTGGCAGCAGTAACATGATACAATACGACACATAGTGTATGAGGCCTTTGAGTTAGAAAGCTAAAGAAATAATTATTGGTAGTATTGTTAACAGATATACTGCATTTGACTGGTTGTAGTGGCCTGCTAAATCGAGGGCGATCGGTCAGCCATTTTACATAGTTTATATAAAAAAATATTGTGAAGATTCTAAATAAAGAATAGTAAAGCAATAATATAACATTAACCTTTAGACATATAAAACCAAGCAAAAAGCAAATCTAAACATGATAGTTTGTAGGTATAAACCTGTTTTGTCAATCTTGAAGAAATAATTTAATAAGAAGTGCAATAATTTTTATTGTTTTAATTTAAAAGTTCTAATATTTTGGTTTTAAATTTGGAAACCGATTGGAAATGATAGACATCGATTGAACTATATTTGTTTCCAAGTGTATGAAGCCTTTGAATTGGAGAGTTTACAAAGTAATTATTGGCAGATTTGGTAACAAGATATAGAGCATTTAAACGAGTATTACGGGTAGGTATACGCAAATTAATTAAGCTCGTTAAATCGAGGGCGTCCAGGTTGCCATTTGATATGTTGAAAAGGCAAACTAAGTCACTCACTGTGCGTCTTGTAGTTAAATCGCTTAGGTTTAGTAATTCCATTAGATATGTATAATTAAGTTCTTCGATTGGTATTCCAAGTTTGTAATTAATAAACCTTAGAAACTTATGTTGTACTCTTTCGATTTTTTGCTGATGAGTCTTATAAACTGGAGCCCAGATTGTTGAGTTGTAGTCCAAATTACTTCTTACCAACCCAGTATAAAGCAAT
Source organism: Hesperophylax magnus (assembly GCA_026573805.1). Taxonomy (NCBI): domain Eukaryota; kingdom Metazoa; phylum Arthropoda; class Insecta; order Trichoptera; family Limnephilidae; genus Hesperophylax; species Hesperophylax magnus. The sequence continues at coordinate 1,510,125 of JAIUSX010000016.1, forward strand.
TTGAAGGAATGAATTGTTTTAAATTCTTTTATCATCCTCAGAATGAACCCCAGGCATTTCATGGCCTTGTTGGTTATTTCATTTATATGAGGAACAAAAGTTAATTTACTGTCAAATAATATACCAAGGTCCTTAATTTGTTCGACTCTTTTTAGGACATTGTTGTTGATGCTATATTGATATTTAATGGGATTTTTGATTCGGGTAAAAGTTATTGATTGACATTTTTCAATGTTGAGAAACAGTTCATTAAGGGTGCACCACTCTTGTAGCCTCACAAGATTTGATTGCAATACGCTACAGTCATTATGATTAGTTATTGTTTTGTAAATTTTTAAATCGTCCGCTAATAAAAGTATCATAACTCCATCGAAGATGGAAGTTATGTCGTTGATAAATAAGGAAAATAACACTGGGCCCAGATGTGACCCCTGTGGGACTCCGGTGAAGATTTCAAAGTGATGTGAAAAATGTGAATTGATTTTTACTGATATTTTTCTTTTGTGAAGGTAGCTTTCGAACCATCTTAAAATATGCCCAGTTATACCCAGGGATCTTAGTTTGTTTAAAAGAATTTTATGTGAAACTTTGTCGAAAGCCTTACTAAAGTCTGTGTACACTACGTCTGTTTGAAGACGATTGTTCATGGATTATAAACAGATTAAAAAACGTTTGCATTAATACAAATATTAGCATAGCTTCATCATATACCCCTGTGAAAACACGCCTAATGTTTTTTGTTTTATTTATTGTAATACATATGCACAAAATATTTTGTACAATCTACACGGATCCAATTTCACCACTTCTGGCATCATGAAATTTGCACAGCTATTTATTTCTGGAATTTCGCTACCATTTCTGGAATAACGCTACCAGTTCAAGCTCGCAACGTGAAATAGTTACCACCATTTAGAATCGACAAGTTGGTTGAAATGGAAAGATCCACGTTTTGTGACTAGATCTGAATAGCAAGGTACTTTCCCACCTTCCTCTTCCCGATCTGCTATAACATACGCCATTTGGGGATGCCAAGGACTCATTGGCTCCGGACAGTTGCGAGCGGCTGGGACTCTTGTAGACTTTCAGATGATTATATCAGTAAACGGCGCTATGTAAAGTGGACCATATATATTATGATATATTATAAATGAAATCAGAGTTGCAGATTATCCTGGCAAAAGACCCAATCAGAAGTGAAACGTCGGTTGTCATGGCTAAAGCAATATTTTTACATATAACCATTCATCCATTTTAAGTTAAGCGTACACTTACCTATTATGTGAAGATTATTTTGAAGCGTATACACATTTCATCTGCGTGTTCATGTAGTGAGAAAACATCTGTACAAGAAGAGTTTGAAATAAGACTGCGCACACTTACCCTACGATGTGCGTATACTTACCCCGCGCATGGTTTAAGTTTACGCAATCAACATTAATGTGAACTTCCAGCCATTTTAAGTTGGTGCGTACACTGTTAGATCACAAAGCAACTTACTTTCTAACCTTTATCTTCCTCATCTTCTTCCTCTCCCCACATTATTTAAGCTTAAAATTGGGAATTCAATGGTTCCATTGCTCCAGATAAAAAAATGTTGTAATCTCTTAAATAAATAAACATTAAAAACCAACTGGTATTTAATTTAGGTGTTTAAAGCGAGGTACATAGAGATATATATTATTTTTAATTAATTATCTATTTACATAGTGTTAATAGTGGAATCAAAATAAACGATTTGTAGATGGACGGGACATTAAATTCCAACTATTTAGTATTTTTTTACCAAAGCGACTTGCCAATTTTTGTAAAACCACGCGAATTTATTAGTACGAATAGAATCGTGGTATAATTATTATGGTGCGCTTCTCCGCGAGAAATGTTTAAAAATTAATTAAAAAATGTGGATGAAGCAAGGAATATTTGTCAAAATAGAGTTAGTTATACTTATCAAAAATAATCAGGAGGTCTAGCACGAACGATTAATAAAGCACTATGTGAATACAATATTGATAATATTCGTCATCTATGGTCAGTTAGCGATATTTGCGAGCACGGCCAGCATATGATTCTCACAGTCGGTAGACAAAAGCCTCTGCTTTTAGCGCGGTCTCGAATGATATGCAAAATAACTGGCTTGTTATTTGATGGAGATGAACAAACTAAGCTTTTAGAATTAAAAAAAAATCATATGCATAATCCATAGACTTAATTAATTCATCTAAGACGCGATTAATTGATTCCGTTTCAGCCTGGAGAAACAAAACATGGTTATGACTAAAGTCATTATGGTCTAATTAACTTCCATTTTAGTACACAGCACACGTGAACTGCTAAAGTGTATTAAAGTAATTATTTCAATTCGACATTGTTAATTTATTAGTATTTTTAATTTTCACGTAACTGTTTGACGTTTAAGAAAGATAATTCTTATAAAATACCTCCAGTATTGCCAGCGTATGTCGATTTATATTTCTTTGCGCTATAGATGTCAGTTTGGATATCAACAGCCCGACCGTGCATCGCTATCGATATAGGTATAAATACAAATAAAGGATTTAATAAAGAGTTTCCTTTTCATGCGCCAGCAAAGTTAAATGTGTCAATATGGACGTGAAGGTTCAAAAATTCTCTTGTGGTGGATTTGAATAGTCAGGCACATCTAGACCTTCATCTTCCCCACTCTCTTCAGTCGGTTAATACACCCTATTTGGACTCTTATGAAATATTGCCACAAAAAACAACAACCAAAAATCCACATAATTTACCAGCCTTAACTGTGACTTACAGATTTATACATAATTTTTTCGCAGTTTCGTTGCGCAGTTTTGGACCTATTTATTTTATAGGCACATGTGTAGCGGCAGACCACGTATAAGAAGCCGCGGCACAGGTGTACGTATTCGGTTCGCCGCCGCGAATTTCGTATTCAAGGGCAACTAACTATTTCGGGAAAGCTTTTAATAAACAATAAACCTATAAGTAGTCCCTGGAACCAAGAAGCGAACGGACTATAATCCTTAAGAATATTGATGATCAAAGAGATAATTTTTTTTTTTTTTAACAATTTGTAATAATTACGCTTTTTTTGCAAGTTATTGGAAATAAATATTTCGGAGAGGAAAATACGCTAGTATGCTCGTAGAAATTCTTATCTTTTCTTTTCACAACATGTTTACCATCTTCGTAATATTTAAAAATTCAGCCTGCGCATTTTTGAGCTCGCAAAACTCGAAAAGTTTGTTCTTATTAGTGCCAGGAGTGTTTAGAGAGATACGAGATACTGAGTCGATGTAATGTAGTTTTTTAATAGTAACATTGTGGTATATAGTTGGGAATGGTGGAGTCAGAGACGAGCGAGAAAGATATTAGCAATAGCGAAGCAATGCCGGGTTCACTAGTAAATAATATAATTTATCATGTGCTTTAATTGTTACCAACTAATATACCAGAACACTTATTTAAAACATGCGAACACCTCGGCACAGGTTCTCCTAGTGAGGTGTTCACAAAACATACTACTCAAACATTTACATACAGTTACTATAAGAAAATGATTCAGTATGTAACGTCGTGGTTAAATATCACAATTTATGATCGAAATATTGCTTGAAATGGCGATAGCCATATTTGATGACTAAAACTTAAAACATGCCAACACCTCGGCACAGGTTCTCCCAGTGAGGTGTTCACAAAATATACTATTTAAAAATTTATATACAGTTACTATAAGAAAATGATTTAGTATGTAACGTCCCGGTTAAATAACATAATTTAAGATCGAAATATTGCTTGACATTGCCATTGCAATAACCGTATCTGATGACTAGATTTGAATAGCCAGGTACTTATCTTTCCAATATTCTCACTCTTTTGTCTATGTCACTATGTCTATATACCAATAGTAAAAAAAACTATTTAAAACATGCGAACATCACAGCACAGGTCTCCTTGTAAGGTGTTCACAAAACATTACCACATGGAGAAAACTAACTAAATTAGTAATTTAAATTATTGATAATTTATTAAGAATCTCTTCAAAAATTCGTAATCCGGTTCAAAATGGGATTGCAGGCCTTCGAATGAATTGATGAGTTTCCTAATAAACTTTCAATAAAATTAGAATGCGTTATTGGGATTAAATTCTAATATTTTCGCATTTCGTCATTATATGATAACTGTGTAAACGCAGCTGCATGAACACATATTTCGATATATTATGAAATAACTAATAGTTTATAAGGAATGGCCTATTTATTCGGATTTTAATAAATCAGCAATGTTCATTTTACTTCGTGAAATAATCTAATTCATACAAGAACACGGACGGGTTGTTTCGGAGAATTTGAACAATTCATCAAATTTCAACGTTCATTTTCAGGTTCTGTGAAAGATTTTATCAAGTTTTGTTTTTATTTCAGTTCGGTTAAGCAACTAGCCTATAATGATATAATAACAGAACTTTGAATAGGACTTTCATAGAACCCGAAAATGAACGTTGAAATTTGATGAATTGTTCAAATTCCGAAACAACCCGTCCTTAATTTAAAACATGCGAACACCTCAGCATAAATTCTTCTAGTGAGGTGTTCACAAAGCATTACTACTTAATCATTTACATACAGTTACTATAAAAAATGATTCAATGTCGTCATAGTGAAAAAACACAATTTAAGATCGAAACATTGCTTGAAATTGCTGTAGCTGTATTTGGTCACAAGATTTGAATAGCCAAGTACTTTTTCTTTGCAATCTAATCACCCCCGGTATATGTCAGTAATTTCTCTTTAAATTTTTCATAATAGGGGCATTTCATCAACCTCTTGACAGCTTATCCACAGAATAACGTTTATTTACGATTTTCAATTTTTTTTTGAGTTTACATAGGTTATCTGAGTTTCTGTCTATTGAAAGTATTTATTTGTTTATTTATTAATATACGTTATCCATTTTGCACTATAGTGAAAACTTGTTACTTTAGATTGAAGCATTATGAAGATTAATATAATAATCAACGCGAGGTTAAAGATCTAGAACAACGGTAATCTGCATAAACGACAGCTGCACAACACCATTACGAACACTCAGGATCAAAGTAGACGATTTATCTCATGTAAGAAAAGCGAAAAAATGTACTTAAATTTTTTTATATTTTCTAACAGGCAACTTGTGTGCATTTTTTATCATATGTTATATCGTTTTACTAAGAACTTAAATATGGTACTAAAAAATTATAAACGTTTACTTTTTTAACATTTTTCAAACATTTTTTTTATTTTGTGACGTCACTATATGAAAAGGTCCGGTCTAAGATTTTCTTTATTTATTTTTTATGAAATTCAACACAATTTTTTTAATATTGCAATACCAAGAGTTCCGTTTCATTTCTAAGTACAACGAAAAATCTTTTTATATCAGTAGAAGCATTTTGCAGAAATAAATAAAATAATGTATTTATAAAAAAATTCCAGTATTTTCTTTTATAAAAACATGGTCCGATTTTGCGGATCGAAATTTGAAAAAAATTGCCATGGTTTCAAAACAGATGTCTTAAATTTTTTGCCTGAAACGAAAAATAAGTAAAAATATTGTGCAATAACGGAAAATTTGTGTATAATTATTATAAATAAGTATACGTAATTTTAAATGTCTCTAACTGGGTAATTATAATGTTAAATATTAATTAAGGATTTTTATGTATGACTACATTATTTTGTATCTTTGATTGAATTATTGAAGACAATACACATCACATCTTGAAAGCGGTGCCCCGGCAAGGCAAGGGTCGTGGGTTCAAGTCCTAGATGTGACCGTATAATTTTATGATTTTTTTTTCAAATTTTCTTTTAAAAATCGCTATGTTGTCTTCAATAATTAAATATTAAAATTTGAGGCTTTACTCATTATGTTATTCCAAAAAATAAAAAATAAATATGTCAAAAGATAAATTATTTTTAAATGTGAAATACCGCACAAGAGCCCCAACTGCTCTTAACCGCCTGGAGCCAGTGAGGCTGAAAGTAGTGGGGAAGGGAAGGAGATAGGGAAGAAAAAAGTGGGAGAGTACTTGACTATTCAGATCTGATCACCAAACACGGCCAAAGCCATTTCAAGCAACGTTTCAATTGTGAATACGGTGAATGTCTTACACCAGGCTGAATATCTTACACCTTACACCAGGGTGAACGTGTTACACCAGGCTGAATGTCTTACACCAGAGTGAATGTCTTACACCGGGGTGAATGTCTTACACCAGAGTGAATGTCTTACATCAGGGTGAATGTCTTACACCAGGCTGAATGTCTTACACCAGGCTGAATGTCTTACACCAGGCTGAATATCTTACACCAAAGTGAATGTCTTACGTCAGGGTGAATGTCTTACACCAAAGTGAATGACTTACACCAGGCTGAATGTCTTACACCAGGGTGATAATGAGAACATCTTCCACTTTGGAACGTGCCACAAGTATACTATATATTATTTTAAATTAATAAATAAATTCATCACATAAAATTTACGTGCGCACCTGCAATTGAACCTGCGACCTCCGGTTTGCTTGTCAAGAGCCTTACCCATCGGCCACGGAGACTATAAATAATACTTTTATATATGGTCTTGCCATTATCAGCTCTTCCATAGATGGATTGTGGATTCCAAAAAAAATCGGGTTTCTGAAATTATCGTCCTGTTGTATATTTTTGTGCATTTTTCATTGCTAAATACAGATAAAGTACCATTCTCTTCTGTTATTTCTATTGTGTTTCAGTTTGTATTATATGTTCGTGTTATTTATGAAATTCCTCACAGAGCAGAAGAAAACTGTGAAGCAAGCGGTATAGATAAATCTTGGAGAGAAGCCATCATATTTCTACTGGAGGATGCGAGATCAACTAAGTCTAGTAGAAAAATACGACATCTGTCAAAAATTTTAACAAAAGAAATACACATTTAAAATTATAATAGATATAATGATTTTCTGATTAAAGGTAAGTACCTACACGGAGAATACTGACATGAAATACTATTAATTTATAAAAAAAATCTGATGAAATAATTTGCTTTCCTGTTAAAATAGCACTGCAGGCCTATAACGAATGAATTTAAAGAGTTCCTTACAAAGTATGAGTCAATATCGAAGGCTTATGAGGACGGTGGAACACGTGTTCATACGAATACTGATATTGATATTGACAATATATTATAAATGAATAATATTTTATTTTTTAACAGGATCATTTTTCTCCGTGTACTTCATCGACTGTCTGAACAATCAGTTCCAAATTGGAAAACCACAAAATTGATATTTTATAGTTCATTGAACCAGAGTTATAGACAAATTTACAATCGAAATTAGCATTTTTGTTTAATTCTCAGTGAGATTTTCCTCCAGATCTGATTACTTTAGATGTTCAAGTTTTTAGATTTTCCTCCAGATCTGATTACTTTAGATGTTCAATTCCTAGGCTAGCAGAAAAACGTTGTGGTAGATTATACATAACATATATTTGTAATCTCTGGGAAAATAGTGTGATATCCCATCACAATGCAATCGCGCAAACTAACGCCTGCTCGCTTTCTCACTTCCTCCCCGTATCCGCGATCGCTTCGGTAGAGGGAGACGAAGCGATCCGCGGGACGAAATTAGATTGCCGACTAGTAAAAATAGAAAATTCACGAGATCGAATAGTCACAGGGCTGGCACTTGCTGAAATCTTAAATCTAATAACCTGACAATATTTGAAAATATCCTACTACAACCATAATAAGCGGAAAATATTGCTTGTGTCATGATGGAAAACATGGCCAGCCTAGGAATTGAACGCACGACGCTTGGGTAGGACCCAAACATAGGTCATATCATATATCATCAGTTATGTTTCGAATACTTCAATTTCCATCGACTATTTTTTACTGTATATAGTTATGAATATTTCATAATATTATACATCCATAGATATATATTCATTTGTTTATGATGTTGTTTTTTAATGTCTTCAGGTAATGTTTTAAACATTCCAGGAGTTGTATGCCTCTCTGTTAGAGTTAGTTTTGTGGAGATAGATCTCCGTTTACATTTTGAGATTTATTATTTTGAAAAATTTGTTAACCTTCATCTTTACCATCTCCTTCCTTTCCACCACTACCTTCAGCCGCACAATACACCCTAGTTAACTGGGGATGACACATATCAGCACAAAAGCATATTACAAAACTGAAAATTGAAAGAATGCCTTGTTATCAACCGAAAATATCGTCGAAATAAAATAAAGAATGAATTTTATCGGAAAGCTGACAAAAATAGCCCACATTATTGAAAAAAATATTTAAAAAACAAACGGCAATAATTGGCAGGCGCTAAGAAATCTAAGAGAAACTAAGAGAGTTCAAGGTTGGTTTAAAACCCATTTATAAAGAAACACGTGGCAGCGCTTATCTTACTTTGCCATCTTCCTCTTTCACATCTCCTTTCACTCCCCACTCCTTAAGCCTCGCAATATATCTCAATTAGGGATGCCATAGTCTCACTAACTCTAGAAATAAATTAAAAAATATACATAAAAAAACTTGGAGCTTAGCTTGGAAAGGACTTCATTCAGTGATGGGTAGAAGGTGGCCCACGGGGATGAGCTCTCTGGTGATTATAGCTCCCAAACAAGGAAAACAGTGAAAAAGATTCTTCAAACAGGGATGTGTTGATGTCATAATTCCGATGCCATTACGCTTGGTCTACCGATAGTCTATCCTCAACAGTTAATCCCGCGAAAAGTTGGCCGAATGGATATTTGATCCCTAAAACAGTTGATCCCTCTACCAGTTGATCCTCCGGACACTTGATACCCCAAATAATTATTTCTGTTGTACCTAATTCCTCCAAGTAACGTATGTACTTTTGTTTTTGACTTTTGATTTGATCCCTCAAACAGTTGATCCCTCTACCAGCTGATTCTCCGGACACTTGATACCCCAAATAATTATTTCTGTTGTACCTAATTCCTCCAAGTAACGTATGTACTTTTGTTTTTGACTTTTGATTTTGCTCCCTTTTATCCTATCTGCATACCCCTTAGGGGATACTAGGTTATATTATATTGTGTAGAAAGGTAACGCATATTTTATACTCCTTTGGGGACACGACATTATTGTTAGCAAAAATATTTTGCATGGCGTATTTCCACTCAAGACGCACACAGATACGAGTATATATCGACTTTTGTTATACGGCTGTATATCCTCTCTGTATACGTTACCAGGAATGAAAGAAAGAAAGAAACAATCTTTTGGATGATCAAGTGTCTAAGGGATCAACTGTCCGGGGTATCAACAGTCAATCGCGTCAATGTATCAGGGATCAAAAGTCACCCAGAGTCGACTGTCTGCGGACAGTTGTACCTAGCTCTTGTAATGATATAGGTAGTTACTACAGTTAACAAACGAACGAATTACAAAAAAATGCAGCAAATTTTTGTTTGACCGCTGAACATAACAGTTGAGTTCGCGAATTTCAAATTAGGAGGCGTGAATGGGTACCGCCGCCCCGGTAACCATTCATTCTATAACCAAGACCACTGCCACAGGTCACCCCAAGTGGATCTCTAAGTTTGGCGACATAGCAAGGGTGCCCGGGTTCATGGTTCATGAGACACTGGTTGAGAGAGACCTTTTGACCTCTTCATCTCGGAATATTGCCTTGCAACACAGTGGGAGAGATACAATCATCCGTCCATCATACTTGGACACACTGACCCCCAGCTTCCTACCCAGCCGTCATACCGTTTTCCTTCCCAAAACTTATTCCCCTTCCTTCCTAAAAATACCCTCCACAGTGCATCACCGCAGATAAAATAGGCCCTGAGTGGAATTATTTTTCTTAGGGCCTTCTGTGTGGAACTAATGAAAAAAAATCAAACGATGCAATGCCGATCACAATAAAAAATATCATCTTTTTTCTCGATAATTCGTGTAAAGTGAATATTTACGACTCTCAAAACAAGTTTTGTGTGCCGATATTGGTTTCGTGGTTTGTTTCGCTAGACGGAATACATAATCTGATATTATACCACGCGGCTATATCACACCAACCAAAATAGCACAGATTTATAATCTGCTTTGCTTAAAATTGTTTACAAAACGGGTCCAAGGTCTCCAATCTGCGTGCAATAATATCAAAAAAGATAATAAACAATACAACAAGCCAATTAATTAGAATAATTTACTTAAAATAAATCGTCAACAATATAATAATTCAACATTTAATTCGATTGTCTATTAAAATTACTCATATTTTTTAAGAAAAATCTTGATGAGGTTTGGTATTGAGAGAGAGATCTAGCGGCAGTTTTCCGAAGCTTTGTGGAAATCCGGAACAGTTTTCTATATGGCGGGCGGCGTCGCGCTTTGGCGTCGTTTTTAAGTTGAAAGCTTTTGGTAAGCGTCGCTATGCGTCGCCACGTGGTGCTTATAGAGATTTTATATTGGATTTGTGTGTTTTATTGCGGGAATTTCAACGTCGCATCGCCGTCGTGAATATAAAACAATACGATGTTGAAAATCAGGATTTTGGAAAAATATATTATTTGGGTGCTTAAATGAGTACACTTTTACAAATATATAGCACTACCATCATGACGGTACCATCAGTGGATTATAGTACACACATCGTTTGTTCAAAATGCAGAAAAGTGTAATTAAAGACGTTTGAAATAAAATTGATTCGCAAGTTAAAATTAACAATTTAATTAAGTTGAAACATTGCATAGATCCAAAGTCAAAAACACTTTCAGTGGTAAGAATGTCCCGTTCCTACACGGCAAGTGTCCATTTTACCTGTACGAATGCATAGAACGCGTTAATAGACATAAATAGTATAATGAAATAGCGGTAAAACCAACACAGGATTCCAACCTGTAATCGAAAGTTTGTTTACGGAGGTACAGCAATCACATTTTAAACATTTGAGAAAGATTTTTCGGAAATCCACTTGATTCTTTCGCTTCCTGAAGCCTCTGAAAGTATACCTAAAATAAGGATGTTATAGTACCACTAGTGCCAATAAGCTACTGTATTTCGATATCACATAAAAGAAACAATGAAAGGTAATATAAATACAAAATAAATGGCTAGTGAGAAAATATCACAAGGAAATTGAAGACCTTATGAAATGGATTTTGTTTTTTTATGCATTGCTATGACAATAACTGTCTTGCATTTTCACTTTTATAATTTTATTTCTTTGTTATATACTGGGTTTTCCAATAAGAGGTGTTATTTTGATATTCAATTGTAAAAGATCAATGGTTTCGTTGCTTGTGTGGCACGTAGCGCCGTCTTGTTGAAATTAAACGTTGTCCAGATCGATACCATCCAATTCCAGCCATAAAAAATCATTAATTATCTCTCGATAGCGCAATCTGTTGCTAACTGTTGCTCCAGCATCATTTTCAAAAAAGTAAGGTCCAATGACTCCGCCAGATCATAAACCGCACCAAACAGTCAAACGTTAAAGGTAAAGAGGCTTTTCAACAATAACTCTTGGGTTTTCCGAGCCCCAGATGCGACAACTTTGCTTGTTGACGAAGCCACCGAGATGGAAATGGGCCTCATCACTCAAGATGATTTGCATTTGATTCACTCAAGTGAATTTTAATAATTTCAATGAGTTGTTGAAGCGTGTATCGTTCCATTTTTATTAATGGCGTAGTTTCTACTTGTCAAATGTCAAAAAATGACAGCTTTAAAAGTAACATCTACCGAAATAGCGGGCTATTCAAAATAACACCTCTTATTGGAAAACCCTGTATTATATAATCGTCGTTTCTTTAACAATATGTCTAAAGTGTACCATTTATCTTATTTTTTTACACACTACATACTTTATTAATTCTTCTCCATTACATATTATGTAAATTTCACACTATCTAATCTGTCAATAACATTTATTCCTGTCACATATCTTAGAATAGGTTAAACCCAGTGAGTTAGATACAGTAAAGCATAATATATAAGTAGCCTACGAATATTGCTATTGTTGTTTTTTTTTTACTTTAATTATATATATTTTAATAAACGCATTATTGGCATTGATCTTTGAGTTTGAAATGTTAAAAAATAATTATTTTGTGTACATTAACCATCCCGCAGCCAAGTGTAGGTAGTACCCAAAATTACTATCCTCCTTATATTAGCTTAAATACTTGACATATCATTGTAGTGTTTTACGTATTTTTTGCGCAAATAAATAAGTTACCATTAATAATTGACTGAATAATTAAGATTTATATAGTTTAAAAGCCCTTAAGACAGAAACCCACTTGGTTACAGACGTTTTGTTTTGCATCTTGGCCTGTCAAGAGTCAAACAGAAAGAAAATGGCCGTAAGGAATTTATATTACTACAAATGAACGGTGAACAACTAAAAAACACTTTGTTAATTTCCACATTAAAACGAAATGAGTGGTTCTACAAAACTTCAAGTAGTAATTTCCACAAGTTTGACAGATCTTTGGCACACTTAGGCCAGATGTAAAGAAGAAAAAAAAACAATGCCCACATAAATGCTAGAAAATTCTGACCATTGAATGACATGGTCTATCAACAACTGATTACCGACAATGTTCTTCATATTATATCTGAATTATTTAAAAAAGGATGATTCAGTTTGCCTCGAGACGATGAGACAGACGTTTAGCAGCTAACCTAACCTAACCTAACCTAACCATAACGCCGTTTCCCCGTAGCGGTAGGCAGAGAGGACGGACCACCAAAAATACATCGTCTCATACATACTCTTCTGTTATTTTGACTCTTGGCATGGCCCGACTCAAGTAGATGATTCACTTGGTCGTGCCATGTCTTCCACAGGCGTCCCCGACTTCTGCTACCGTTCACGTATGCGTCATATATACTCCTTTCTTTGCTCGTTCGTGCCCAACCCATCTAAGCGATCTTTTCTTAATCTTACTCATTACGCTTACAGCAGCCTTGCACTCTTTGCGGATCTCCAAATTTCCCACACGATCATACATGGTTTTGCTACACATACGCCTTAGGGATCTCATTTCTACAGCATTTATCCTATCTCTGCTAGTTCCATGCATTTATTCTGCAGACGTAAGCCCTGTGACATGCATATCAAAACTATAAAGGAGACCATATTTTGGTTTGTCTTAGCAAAAAAATCTACAATAAATTAATCTTGGTGTCATGTGGAGATTGTGTAGCTGTTTCTGATTAGAACTTCCAGTTCTATGAATATGTTTAAGCTCTCAACGATGAAGATTTAAAATATCCAATTTTCCAGCAGCAAGAAGACATGCGTTGAAATTCTGGTAAAGGAAAGAGTATAAAATAAAAATTAAAGTGAATAGTGATATATAAATACGAATGTTAGATGGAGCGCGCTAATATATAAAATCGATAATGATCAAGCGAAAATGGTGAAAATATTTAATAAAACTCGACTCGTTTGAAATAGAGCAAAAATCTCTCGACAAATGCTTTAGCTGCATTTAAAATTACACTGTGAATTTTTTCATGCCTATAACATATTAAATAATGGAACAAAACGTGTTTTTAATAATTTTCGGAGCTTACTTTGAGATTTTTTTCTATCGAGGGAATTTCATATAATTAACGTTTCTGCATAACAAATGTATACATATTATCTTAAAAAATAACATATATTTTTTTGTAACTTGAAAAAAATGTCTAAAACTAAAAGAGTTTGCCGGGTTGTGAACCTGTGACTTCCGGCCATAGAATCAAAGCTCTTGATTGGATTGAATGCCAGAGAGCTTTTCGAAATGAGTTTAAAAAATATATGAATGGCAATAATAAACTGTACTTATTTATAAATGTTTATTAAATGTTATTATTGTATATTTAAAAAACAAGATGTTATTAGAATAATACTAATACAAAAGTTTCTCTCTCTCTCTCTCTCTCTTTTTAGCTATTTGCATCTAGATTTCTCTTCTTAACAGTGTTTTCCAAAATCCATTTGTCAAAACCAACGCATTGCTATTCTTAGTTCCATTTATAAAATAGAACACTTAAATAAGACCTAAAATATAGCGCCTACCTCAATTTTGTTGCAATATGAATAAGTTTATCTGTGCTAAAAAAATACGTCACTGGGAACCATAATAATTTTCTTTGATGATGCGGAAACCTAGTCCGAGCAAGAAAAATACGGGCGTAATAGTAAATACCAAACAGTGGTGTCGTAATGCGCACAGATTTAGATGACGGAAGAAATTAGCTCAGACCATGAGCTTTCAGCTTTAGAACCGATGTAACATTAATTTTTAAAAGATTTACAGTAGGTACCTACTTCTGGTAACGAAAACTCCCAAATAAAATGTTCACATGACCTTTTTGCAGACATAAAGGGTTTTTCGTAGGTTTTACTGTGGGACAGTCAGGTTTTTTACCCCGTCAGTGTTAAACGAGACAGATATATTATAGTACAGGGTTTTCCAATACGAGGTGTTATTTTGAATATTAATTAAGGAATGAATGATTTTTTTATGGCCGGAATTGGATGGTATTGATCTGGACAACGTTTACTTTCAACAAGACGGCGCTACGTGCCACACAAGCAACGAAACCATTGATCGTTTACGGGAAAAGTTTCCGGACCGTGTTATCTCTCGAAGAGGTGATCACAATTGGCCACCGAGATCTTGTGATTTAACACCTTGCGACTTCTTCCTTTGGGGCCACGTGAAAGAGAAGGTCTACGTCAACAGCTCAGCGTCGATTCAAGACCTCAAAGATGGAATTCGTGAGGCTATCGAGGACATAAGGCAGACACTTTGCGATTTGGTTATGAAAAATTTCCTGAAAAGGATATGGTCCTGTAGGCGTGGTCGTGGTGGTCATTTGACTGGTGTTATTTTTCACTATTAACGGCATACCTTCCTCTTTATAATGAAATAAACATTCGATCATTTATATTAAAAAATGGCATTTTTCGTTGAATATCAAAATAACACCTCTTATTGGAAAACCCTATAGTATAAAAGCCCATTTATTAGTTTCATCTCCTTATCTCACATGACAGCTCGCATCTAGGCAGCACGAATGCGTAAGCTCTGCAAATGGTTAAACAATAAACTAAAGTATTCATATTAATAATCCTATAACAGTGGCGCAGCCAATATAATGATTATTATAACAATTAAATTTAATTTTCTATTTTAGTAGAAGTATACTTTTATAAAGTTCTTCTCTAAATTAAGTAGGTGTCTTTGGTGCGTATTAATCACATGGCCAATAGTATATACTTGCTTCAGTAATGGCTGCGTCCTGACGCCTTGAATCGTGCGGTGCAAGTATCAAGCAATAGTTGACCATTCATACAAAACACCCGAAGTATTATACCGGTCACAATTGATTAAATTGAATTGTATTAACTAACAAATCAAATCGAAACATGAAATAGAACAAGACGCAAAAAATAAAAAAGGTCACAACCAGGAATCGAACCCAGGATCTCTTGTCTTACCGGGACAGTGTCTTTAACCACTCGATCACTGGGACCTAATTATTAAACGTCATATTCGTTGATATCATATTCCAATGAACAATATTATTTTACAACAATTTTTGAAGTGAAACTTCTTTACGCGCGTCATGCAATTTCGAGGACCGGAGTAAAACCGACTCATGACCGTCACGAAAAACCGTGATCATTTCGCTATAGGAGCTTAGCTTATATTACCTAGTAATAATAATAACTATACCTAGTTTAGGTCACCCTCCAAACTCAGCTTCGCGGTCTAGAGGCAGAGGCAGACTCTCGTCGTGAAGAACCGAGGTTCGATCCCCGCTTAAACTATTTTTTTTCTTATTGTGATTTTTTTAATACAAGGAAAAGTGATAAAATGCTATCGTGCAGCGACTTTTAGATATTTTGACTATATGATATTTTGGTCGAATACGTAATAACCGCGGTCTAGAGGCAGAGCGTTCGACACTCGTTATGCAGGACCCGGGTTCGAATCCCATATTTTTATAACTTTTAATTTTTTTTTTATCAACGATTTGTAATAATGTAGTAAAAAATTACATAAATTTGTTAATTTACCTTTACTTTAATTTACGGTACCTATATGATATTTTGGTCGAAATATAGCTTACAAATCGAGCCGGTAGAGTCGCTCGGTATTTTGATTAATTATTTTTATTTATCAACGATTTGTAATAATGTAGTAAAAAATTACATAAATTTGTTAATTTACCTTTACGTTAATTTGCGCGAGATACCTCTCCTCGCGGTCTAGAGGCAGAGCGTTCGACACTCGTTATGCAGGACCCGGGTTCGAATCCCATATTTTTATAACTTTTAATATACGGGATACGGGAAATCCTAGTTGGAAACCGCCTCGAACGCTTGGAGTGTGGTTTGTAGACACATGCACGGGTTTATAATAATAAATTGTGGTATGTTAAATTCCTTTACACGTGTTATTTTGGATACAAGGCCCTGAATTCAAATCAAAAGTGCGTTTATTCCCAAGTGTAAATAATTCATGTTATCGTTTTAGTCTGCGTCTTACATTGACCATTGTTATGTTTGGATCTTCGTTTCTTTGAAGTCTGGAGTACAATCCTTGAATATTTTTAATAAAGCTTACATACCGTTTGTTGAACAACATAAACAACGCCATAAAAGTAGCGCAGGATATTTATAATTAATATGGCTAGCATTGAAACAGCGTGTTTTCTTTACGAGAATAATACACAACTGTCCCAAAGTATCTATGTAAGGATATTGTGTCAGCTCTTTATTAGCAGCAGACACATACCTGCACGGATGACGAACCTCGTGCTGGCGCTGTTGGTGGACGCGGTGGACTCTGAGACACTGCAGCAGTTGGTCCAGTTTCTTCACCACCTAGGATTCTTGCTGCAGAGTCTCCATCTTCTATCTTCGTGTCACCTGTTACTGTACTTCATTTTACTTAACCTAACTTCACTTTCTTTTTGTAATATTAATATTTTTTGTAATACCTGCAGCAACTATAAAGCGTCCCTTAAAATGTTGGGCGCGCGTTTACCGACTGTGCACTGATGCTGAGGGGATCAATGACACTAGTCCCTCATAGGATATTAAAAATGAAAACATTTCCACCTGATGTATTCGTTCCAAAGATAGAGAAATCTATGAAACGAACCACCCATGCCTGTTTACACACAGATGCAAGGTTTTTTTTTAGGTATTTGGGGATTCACAAAACCTAACAGGGGCCCAATAAATTATTAGTCGACAGAGGAATCAAATACAAAACTATCTATATATATTTAAAAATATTTGTTTGTTTGTTTGATCCTTATTGACTCAAAAACTACCGGATCGATTTTGCCGAATATTTCAAAGTTTGTTCCAATTATTGCCGGGAGTGTTTAAAGAGTAGTTTGAATGGTAGAAAAAGTCGGAGATGCCTTGGGAAAACATCGCATTACCTTTGCACTAGAATGAGACACGGAGTCGAATAAAAGTCGATATAATGTAGTTTTTCAATAGTAAGAATGTGGTATACGTTAGTGAATGATAAAAAAAGTTGGGGACTACCGAGGAGGACTTAACACATCATCTCTGCACTGCACCTTAAGGCGATTCTTGACGCCAAATTACTACTTTGATTAATATTTATAACGAATTGGTGTACATTATAAATACCATAAAAACGCTTTAGGTAAATTGAAGGTTTTCCTATCGTTTAGCTTGAGTAGAATACAAATAAATAAATAAATTACTTAAAATGTAAACTACTAAAGGAAACAAATTTTAAAAAATACAGTATTATAGCTAAGATAATCTGTGACAGTTTCACTTGATTAACTTTTTTGCTTTCTTATAAAATTATTTAAAACCAGTTTTGTGCTTGAAATCGAACGTTTCTAGACTCCGTTTGTCAAGCGATATGCGAATGCCTATTACCTACAATATAAGGTATGCCAAGAATATACACATTTTTGGCTTGTAGCTTCCTTTTAAATCCACAACTAGTTTTCAGGTACACCAGAATCCACAACCGTAATACTTCACCCCAAATCATTCATAACAAAATAAATTTATTAAGTACCTCGGTAATAAATACAACAATAATTATATCTGCACTCTCCAATCTCTGAAATACAGGCGAACGGTAGGTAGCTGACATGACATTTCTCCATAAAATCATACACAACGAAATAGACTGCCCAGAACTTTTATCCCAAATAAATTTTAACACCCCATCTAAAAGAACTTGCCACACCAACCTTTTTTTACAAAACTAGTAATAAAACAAACGCTGCAGCCAATCCCCCATTTCTCGCAACCTTCAAACATTCAACTCAAATCAAACAAGCACAAATACCGATATATTTTTTGATTCTCTCCCTCTATTTAAGAAAAACTTTTTTACGTAATTGTAAAAAGCATTCACTTTGTGGCTCATCATAATTTATAATAAAAACACATAAATTTTTTTTTGACCACTATAGTTTTATTTTCACTCTACCGGTTTCGGAAGATCCCTTACTTCGTCAGGAGAATATTTAAAACTGATCTACTACACAAAATATTGACATATAAATACAAAAATGTTAAGTGTTTGAGGGAGATGTGGACAAAGTGGAAGGGGTAATTACGGGAATTCCAGGAAGAACAGAGCGGTTAACTGGAAATATGTCAAGAATAGGACTATAAGACAGATTAATTTGGTTATTTATTATACTGGAGTTATTATTGAGGGATTTTCCGATTGCAAGTGCTTCTAAATTATCTAATTTTTTGCCTTTATTACTACGGTGAAGAATTTTAACCCCTGTATCTTTACTAAAAGTATGATCGGTGGAAATGAGATGATTGGCAAACTCCGAAAAATTATTGTTATTTAAACATCTTAAATGTTCTTAATAAAGATATGATTGATGACCTGTCTCGTTTATTTAATATGTGCCTTAATCAAAATTATTTCCAGTATAACAACTGCGTCTTCCAACAGAGCCAAGGGCTACCCATGGGAGCTCCTACTAGCCCACTGTTGGCAGATATTTTTATGAATAACTTAGAAAATAAGATTTTTAATTGTAAGTCATCACTTTTAAATAATGTTGTCACTTGGAACTTGGACTTTTTTTTTATTTTAGCACACTGAATTCGCACACATAACACACACATCCACATACACACATGCACAGACACAAACACTCACAGACACCTCTCTCCTTTCCTAACATACTAACTAACTTAACCCTTTCACACCCGCATTATTGTTTCCACATATATAAAATATAGGGTTTTCCAATACGAGGTGTTATTTTGAATAGCCCGCTATTTCGGTAGATGTTACTTTTGAAGCTGTCATTTTTAATTTATATACATAATAAAATAAAAGAAGTGATAAGAAAGATGTGTAGTTTGTGGCAAGTGTGTGTTTATGTATATAAAATAAATAAAAATTTAATTTATATACATAATAAAATAACATCTCTTATTGGAAAAACCTGTATGTAATGCGTGATAATATCTAAGAAAAATTATTTGAAAATTTTTGGTATTTTAATTTTTTTTTTAGGAATTATTCTATGTTCATTTGGGTTAACATTGGACGTCATAGGGTATTTTTGAAATAGTAAGGTAAAATAAACATAACACAAAAGTAATACAAATAACCGTTTCATGCACAGACATAGGAATTAATAGACGAGAAGATAAGGGCGAGGGGTAAAATCAACTGTTGAAGAACGAGGGGAGTAAGGCTGACTGTGATTCGTCAATAAATCAATCTGACAGTAAATAGGCATCTCGCATTATAATATCACCATTTACTTCTTAAAAGTAAAATCTGCGTTTGAATGAATAGACATTTTTACATGGGAGCGCAAATTACTCGCCACGTTATGAACTAATTTGCGAAGTCCAAATTCGGCAAAGTAAGGCAGCTTCTATTTCAGAGTCGTAGTTAGTTTCAGAGTATTTAGTTAAGACACTTTTACAAATGTCTCATAATTTACTTACCCCAGTAAACAACGATGAGCACACTTGAGAATCGCTACATTGTGATGTGATAGTATATGTTTCTAAAACTGATCCATATAATACGGTGTGAATAAGCTTAAAATAAAGTAAAATAATGCTTACTTATGGAATGTAATACGACAATTGGGTTTATTCTCTTTTTCACATCTATTTTTACAAGTTTTCATATCAAAAGTCAACATTTTGCCGTGTTATTTCGTAAAATGAACCGATGATGCCTCGACCATAGTTCGCACAAGAATGATGACGTCACGTTTTCAAATTTCTCTTGAGGCCATATGCGAGCCCAGCCGGCTCAATGGAACCGGTATGGGGAGTGGGGATAATACGCTTTTAATCACTTAGGGCAGGTCTACTAATATTCATATGTCTATGGTTTCATGTTAAAAATGCACATTTACAATGTAGGTAGAAAACTAAAATTCATTCAGAAATTAAGAAATAATCTAGTATAATAAATCTTTAAAAATTCGCCATACTAGTCGAAAACATGTCCGTCACTACCAGTGTTAATTTGAATGAACATTGAAATTCATTTCAAATATTCTGGCAAATTAATGAACAGTGAATTGAACTGTTATTATTATAGTACACATCTTAATGCGTTAAATATTTGTAAGTCGACTTGAAAATATTGATATCTCACCTTAAATTAAGTAATCAATGACGGCAAAAATTCGATGAAACTCACAATCAGCAGGTGTCAAAATATTTATCGTTGTTGTGGCGGGATCAAGGAATTCAACAGAGCAGAAAAAATAGACGCCACAGAAAAGATTACAAGCTATAAGAAAACAAAAATATGGCCTTTCTAAATCGCTACCGTTACGGTAAAAAAAATAACAAAGTTCATGTTAATTTGAATTAACACTGGGGCTGAAAGGGTTAACTTAAGTAAAAAATGTATAATTTACCACATATGTATATATGCTAGCAACATGTCATTGTAACCAATTATTGTGTTAACTTGTATAACTTTGTAACTATTGTCCTCTACGTAATTATGTACTGTTTGTTTCTGCAATAAAAATAGTAAAAATAAAATAACTTAGCTATATATTATATACAGCATTAAATTCAAGTCACCTTGTAGAGTACACTTTTATTTTTTTTTTTTTTTTTTTTTTAATTTTTTAATTTTTTTTTATTTAATATTAAATTTACAATTACATGTTATTACATTACATTAAGTTTGTTTTCTTTTTATTACAGTACATCGTGATACACCTTTTTTTAGAGCAGATGCTCGTGTTAAAAAGGCGGAGAATTGCGTGTAAATAGTAATTTAACATATTTTTTCAGAGAGTGTAAAGATAATGAAAAGAATTTTTATTTTTTAATATAAGAGAATAAAATTTTTATATGTAACAGTATTTTATCAAATAGAAAAGAGAAAAGGATGTAGAAGAAGGAAAGAGATAAGAATAAGAAATAAGAGAAAAGGATTTCAATATAATAATAATTGAGAGATTAAATTGTATTTTTAAGTATAAACGATTTTAATATGCTATTGATATAGTGTTTTTATTGAGCTTTTGAATTTTTTATAATTCGTTTCCAATCTTAAGTTAAGAGGTAATTGGTTAAACCATTTGACACCAAAATATTTATAAAATTGTTGGGCTGTGGTGGTGTTACAGCGCGGGGTAGTTATAGAGCCAAGAATACTTTGTCTATTGCTGTTCGAAAAAGTTATTAAGTTGTCAATGTTGAAACAATCTTTATGTATTTGAAAAAGAGTTATTTTTTTATAAATAATATGAAGTGAAGGGACTTTAAATTCTTGAAATAGTCTAATTGTGGGGTAATCATACGGTTTTTTCAAAATTATTTTTACTAATATTCTTTGGATTATTTCTAAAGGTAACAGAGAAGTTTTGAATGCTCCACCCCAACCAACAATTCCATATTGTAATACTGATTGAATTAGTGAAAAATAGATGGTTCTTAATAATTTAAAATTTAGTATGTTTCGTATTCTAAGAAAAATGTACAATAATTTTCTTAACCTTTCTACTATTGCATTGATTTGTAATTTCCATTTTATGTTACTATCTATAATTACACCTAGATATTTTACATTAGTTTTAACAGTAAGTACAGAGCAGTCAGGTTTACATAAATTTGAAATTCTATTACAATTACATGAGTGTATACTTATCTTTAAATTATCAGGGAATGAATTTTTATTAATGGTGAAAGGTATTATAAAAGTTTTTTCAGTATTAAGTGTTAACAAATTTTTATCGAACCATTTTTTTAGTATGTTTATATCTAACTCTGCTGTTCTTTGGGTTTCATTCCAAGTTAATCCCTCAGTTAAAATTGCTGTGTCGTCAGCGTATGAAATAAGTTTAGACATAATTGAGAGTTTAAAAATATCGTTGACATAAATGATGAAAAGAATTGGACCTAGAACAGTTCCCTGCGGGATGCCAAAATTTGTGGTCTGCGAATCACTCAGAGAGCCATTCAACTTTACAAATTGCTCTCTATCAAATAGGTAATTTTCGATCCACGTTAAAGCATTGTTAGTTATACCAATTTTCGCTAGTTTCGAGATAAGATTAGAGTGTGATATACTATCAAATGCTTTTTTTAAGTCGACAAATGTTCCAATGCATTTTTTTTTATTATCTAAAGATTTATATATTTCAGATGTTAAGTCAACGATAGCATCTTGAGTGCTCATATTTTCTCTAAAACCATATTGATGTGCATTTAAGATATTATTTTCTTTTACAAATTTAAATATTTGTTTTTTTACAATTTTTTCAAATATTTTGGCAATGTTTGAGGTGAGGGAAATTGGCCTGTAGTTACTACTTAGATTGGGGTCCCCAGATTTAAAAATTGGGGAAATAATAGTTTTTTTGTAGGTTAAGGGAAAGTTGCCATTTTCAAAACTTGTATTTATGATGTGAGCCAATGGTTTACAGAGTGAGTCAGAATTTTTTTTAAGTATTTCTACAGAAATATTGTCAAAACCAGGGGAAGAATTACCTTTTAATTCATTAACAATTTGTTTAATTTCATCAACATTAGTTCGTTGAAATTGACTCAAGTTGTTACAAATATTAGATGGTGACGGTAGATCTTTATTATCAGTGTTATTTATTTTAAGTGCTAATTTTTCATTATTATCAGTGTTTTTTATTTTGAGTGCTAATTTTTCACCAACTGACCCAAAATAACTGTTAAAAATATTTGCACATTTCGTTAGATCCGTGTTTACATCGTAAAGTTTGTTATCAATATCTGTGATTTTGTTTATGTTAGATTTTTTTGGTTTTTTATTGATAATTTCATTTATAGTTTGCCATATCTTTTTATTATTGTTGCCAGCAATATTGATTTTTTCTTTTTAGAAATCTTCTTTGGTTTTCCGAATAATGTGACCATAAGACTGTCCATAAAAGCTGGCCATTTTAAAGCCTTACCTTGTTAACCTTGTCAGACGATAGGTTGAGCTTAATGCTAATATTCTGACCGTGAACTTTACTTTGGACCCAGTGGAAGAAACCTTGAAACAAATTAGGTAACACGCAAGTGATAGGGATGACCAAAGACTATCAATTAATGGTGATGATTATTATCTTTTAGGGAAAACAGAAGACATTTATTACTTGTGAAAAAAAACAAGGACAAGCACTTGTTTTTCTTTTCGGAATTGCGATGTTAAGTTAAAATAAAAGTCTTAATTTATGGGTTTTAATTAAGATGTAAACATCCGGTTACGTAAGATTCTTGGAAAATATAAGCTTTTTTAATGGAATATTTTCGTTACGTAATTCTGAAATGATATGTTTCCTCTTCTCTTCTGTATGGCGTGGAAAAATAAATATGTATTTTGTGAGGCGCGTAATATTAAAAAATATTTTTACCTACAAGCCAAAAATATTTTTATCTACAAGTAACAAATATTTTTCACCTACAAGTCACAAATATTTTTACCTACAAGTAACAAATATTTTTCACCTACAAGTCGCAAATATTTTTACCTACAAGACACAATATTTTTATGTACAAGCCAAACATATTTTTACCTACAAGTAACAAATATTTTTCACCTACAAGTCACAAATATTTTTTACTTACAAGTTCCAACGACACGTTGAAATTTGAACAAATGACTCATTTAAATTAAAATATATTGTATTTGCGACACGTTCCTGAGTAGATGTTACTCTCGGTATCCCCCTGGTGTAAGACCACCATTCAGAATTGAAACGTTGCTTGAAATGGCTTTGCCGTGTTTGTTGACCAGATCTGAATAGCCAGGTCCTTCCCTACCTTCCTCTTCATCATCTCCTTACCCTCCCCACTACCTTCAGCCTCACGACAATTGGGGATGCGATAATCTCCCTGGCTCCAGTTGTTTGAGAGCAGTTGGGACTTGTGTGAAAAAACTTGTTTGAGAGCAGTTGGGACTTGTGTGGCTTGAAACGTCCATAATTTTGAAATACTCAATAATTAGAAACACATTTGTAAACTTGAACGTGCAAATCACCAACATAAAATTAATAAATAAAAAAAAGTAAAAATGGTGAAAAAAATCCAACTACAGGTTTTCCAATAAGAGGTGTTATTTTGAATAGCCCGCTATTTCGGTATCATTTTTTGACATTTGACAAGTAGAAACTACGCCATTAATAAAAATGGAAAAATTCACTTGAGTGAATCAAATGCAAATCATCTTGAGTGATGAGGCCCATTTCCACCGAGGCTTCGTCAACAAGTAAAATTGTCGCAACTGGGGCTCGGAAAACCCATGAGTTATTGTTGAAAAGCCTCTTTATCCTCAACGTGTGACTGTTTGGTGCGGTTTATGGTCCGGCGGAGTCATTGGACCTTACTTTTTCGAAAATGAGGTTGTGCAACAGTTACGGTGAATGGATTGCGCTATCGAGAGATGATTAATGATTTTTTATAGCCAAAATTGGATGGAATTGATCTGGACAACGTTTACTTTCAACAAGACGGCGCTACATGCCACACAACCAACAAATCATTGATCTTTTACTATTGAATATCAAAATAACACCTCTTATTGGAAAACCCTGTATATCTATACCTTAAATTTATTTAAAATAAATAAAGTGAAACACTACGTACAGTTTATTACACATACCGAAATCTAATCAAATCACGGTTCTATGAGCTTAAAACAAAACACATTTTAATTGAGATACTATTACTGACTTTAATTAGGTTCTGCCTTGTGTCTGCTTTCATACAAAAATAAATTATTTAATCTGACCCGAACCGCAAACAAATTAAATTAGATTTGAGGTAATAAAATCGAGAACGCTACATAAGATGCGTATTCTAACTTGACGAATGCCGTTGTATCATATGTGATTTTGACAGTGTATCCCATAAGAAACTGTCGCAAATATGACACTAAAGTGTCACAGTAGCAAAACTCAAAACCGAAACAATTTTCACGATCAGTTGATATGATTATTTAAAAGAACTTTTAGAATTTATTTATTTAGGAGATTCCGTACGGAGAAAAGTGACTAATATGAAATACTGTTAATTTATTAAAAATCTGTTCAAATTATTTGTTTTCCTGTTCAAAATGGGACTGTACACCTATAACGAATGAATTGAAAGAGTTCCTAACAATGTATCAGTCAAAAGCAAATGTTTTACGCCGACGGCGGAACACGTGTTCATACAAATAATAAATATTGATATTGATACTGACATACTTATACTGTAGCATGCCGTTATGATATCTATTCGGAAAAGAAACATGTTCTCGATATATTCTGAATAACTAATATTTTATCAGGAACTTAGCATGCTGTCACTTTTTTAACAGGATCATTTTTGACCATGCGGTTCGACTTAAGGAAAAAGAATTATTGTCTATTTTTAGGTTAAGGCGATCCAATACCAAGTAATGCAAAATCAGATGTTTTTGGTTTGAAAATTTGATTGCTCAGAAATACTACACATGCTTTAATTAAATACTGCAAATAGAACACATCTTGGCCTTTGAAATAATCGATCATTTTTTTGATAAGACCTTTTATAAGCCTAGAAAAAAATAAAGTATCAGGCCTAAAAAAAAACTGTCTAGTGCAAAATATCCCATTTACAAACCCATTTTCGTATATTTTTTTATTGTATAAGGTGGGAAATTCATTTTTTTATTTGATAATCGAAGGAAATTTTCATATATGTACCAGAACTTCACAAAATAAAACAAAATATGCATTTTCGCGTTGTTTATTTTTACACGAATATTGATCGATTTTCGGGGAGGTAAACATTGAATTTGCCATTGTGAAATAAACTCTATGCCGTCTACGTAAGGGTTACACGCTTTTGTATTCAGTTAACGCCCAGCGCTGGCGCTATGAAGACGTTCTTTATCTTAGTGACGCTCTGTTCTCTAAAATTTTTCAACTAAAATCAGTTTACGTGTAATCGTTTTTTTTTTATTTCGGAAATTTTTAAATTGTCCTAAAGACTTTTTTGTTAACTGCGATTCCCAGTTCTTTCGGATGACAGCGAAATAGTCGTTAATTTTAAGATTAAGGACAGTTCTTTATCCTTAAGTAGAACCGAAGCCATATCCTCTAGTAATGTTTTACACTATTATTAATTAACATAATTTATTTTTTGATTTAATTAAAATAATATAATTTATATTTAGATTAATGCCCGTCGTTAGCTTGAAGGAGTAGGCATTTTGCTAACCTATTGACCAACTAGTTGAAAGGTTTATGCTCAGTTCCTCATTATTGCAATAACCTACCCGGGCCGCAGAAACACGCTAAGGTCAGTAGAAAGGTTATAACAGACATCAAATGATTAGGTTTTCATAAACAAGGTTCCAGAGCATCACGCTATTCTCTCGGGGGAAAGGCAGTGAAGGATTTTTAGGCACGTGTATGTATATAAATACGTGTAGGTAGAGACTTATGTAGTAAAATAATGGAAGGAAAACTCGCCGCCAAAGGCTGCCATCTCCCCCCCCGCTGCGTCAAATGCGCGGGGCCCCACTTCACCGCCACCTGCCTGAAGCAGAGAACTGACGGCCCGGCCACCTGTGCGAACTGCGCCGGCCCACACCCGGCCAACTATAAAGAATGCCCCAAACGCCCTGCACCCTCCACAGCCATGCCCCGTCGAACTGAGGTACCTCCCCAAATCACTTTCACCTCCCGCCCAGTCCAACCATCCACCTCCTATGCTCAGGCATTAAACCCCCCCCACCAAATCCCCCATCCCCCCCCCACCCCCTCTCCCCTTCCCCCCTCCAACCTCCCCCCCTCACCCTCAACCTCCCCCCCCACCCCCCAGCCCTCAGCTACCACCTTTAGTCTCTCAGACATATTCAAAAGTAACTTCTTTACAAAGATCGGCGAACTCATCGCTGATCTACTCCCAAAATTTCAATCTGCCACCTCGCCGGCAGACTACCTCTCGATTCTCTTTGTAGCAGCCCCTCAAATCATTGCCCTCTTTACTAATTAAATGGCTAATTCTACCAAGCCCTCCGCGCTACGTTTGGCATTCTGGAATGCCAATGGTCTTGACAAAAACATGCAAGAATTACGAATTTTCACCAACACACATAATTTAGACATAATACTCATAAATGAAACACACCTAAATCCATCACACACACCAAAAATCGCTAACTACACACTGTACCGAAACGACCGATTACACTCGCGAGGCGGTGGCACAGCCGTCTTCGTAAAAACTAAAATCGCCCACAAACACAACATCACGCCCCCCCTGACTACCATTGAAAGTACCTCTATCACTGTATTTACAAAACATTCAGGTCCATTGAGAATTAATTCAATTTACAACCCACCTGTTCAGACTTTACAAAAGTCGGATCTTGAATTACTTCTCGATGGACAAACGCCTACTATTCTAGCGGGGGATTTTAACTCAAAACACCCCGCTTGGAATAGTAGGCTCACCAACAAAAACGGACGTATCCTACATGACTTTGCAAACTCTCACCCCGACATAAACATTGCAGGACCCATAGAGCCAACATTTTTCTCTAGCATCGGACACAGACCTGACGTACTCGACATTGCACTTTTTCACAAATCATCCTGGGCATACAGTATCGAAACCATCTGTGACCTTTCCTCCGACCATAACCCCGTGTTGCTAACTCTCAACGATTTCTCCTACCCCCCCCCTGCAAAAATTAACAAAAAAACTGATTGGACATATTTTTCGCACAGAGTCGGGGAAAAAATATCCATAAATCCCCACATTAAAAATCCCTCAGATTTAGATACAGCGGTTGACGAATTCGCGAAGACAATAATGTCCGCAATTGACGAGGCCTCAAAACCTCTCCCCCCACCCCCCCAAATAAATTTCAAGGAAAACCTCCCAAATTCAGTAAAAGACCTAATTAAAACAAAAAATATCTTACGCCGCCACTGGCAAAAATATCAAAATCCCACCTTGAAAACTTCTATAAACCGTATCCAAGCCCTCATCAGAAAAAAACTTCAAGAGCACGTTAATTTCACCTGGAATTTGAAAATTCAAGAGATAAATCCACAGGACGGCTCTCTGTGGAAATTATCCAAAACTCTAAAAGCCACCCCCACCCCTAACCACCCCATTCACGCCGAAAACGGCCTCGTCTTCGACGATCAGGACAAAGCGGAGGCGTTCGCTGAC
Source organism: Hesperophylax magnus (assembly GCA_026573805.1). Taxonomy (NCBI): domain Eukaryota; kingdom Metazoa; phylum Arthropoda; class Insecta; order Trichoptera; family Limnephilidae; genus Hesperophylax; species Hesperophylax magnus. Next base: position 1,538,842 of record JAIUSX010000016.1, read on the forward strand.
AGTCTTGAAAATCAATTCAGTCCCAGCTTCAAACACGCCGATCTAGATCACATTGCAAATGTCAACCGCAAAATCAATAATGTTTTAAATAATCTCCCCAATACAAACATACATTTCACTACCCCAGCCGAGGTTATCCGCGCTATAAAAAGCCGGAAAAATAAAAAAGCCCCCGGCCCCGACGGCGTAACAAACTTCGCTCTTAAAGCTCTCCCCCAAAAAGGAATACTAGCATTAGTAAATCTCATCAACACAGCCCTCAGACTGCGCTATTTCCCGAAAAACTGGAAACACGCGCACGTCATTCTCATCCCAAAACCGGGAAAAGACCCCCTCTTCTGCGAAAATCACCGTCCAATCAGCCTTCTATCAAACATCGGTAAAATTTACGAACAGATCCTTTTGACACGGCTCCTCAAGCACATTGACGAGGTTTCAACATTACCTGAAGAGCAACACGGTTTTAGATCAAATCACTCCACCCTCCACCAACTTCTCAGAGTCTCCGAAATCATCATCGGTGGCTTCAATACCAAGCGATCAACTGGCGCCATTTTCCTGGACATAGCCAAAGCTTTCGATAAAGTATGGATAAACGGCCTACTTCTCAAACTCCACGAAACAGGCATCGATCCCCAACTACTCGGTGCCTTCAAATCATTTCTACGCCAACGTACTTTTCAAGTAAAATACGGTGGCGCTCTCTCAAAAAAACGTTTCATGACAGCTGGGGTCCCGCAAGGGTCTCTGCTTTCTCCAATCCTTTTCAATGTCTACACTCACGACATCCCCCTCTCTGAAAACTCAAATTCTCACAAAGCTCTGTACGCAGATGACACCACAGTTATGGTTAGATACTGTTCACCCAGGATGATTACGTACCGACTACAAAAAAACATTGACTTACTCCAAGATTGGTACGATAAATGGCGTATAGACGTGAATCCCTCAAAGAGCGTGGCCGTCTTTTTCTCTCGTAGAAAAGGCAGCCGCGCCCCGCGAGAGGAAATAACAATGTACGGCCAATCTATACCGTGGGAAAAATCGGCCAAATATCTTGGAGTTACACTTGACAGACGACTCACATGGAAAAAACACATAAATATTACACTACAAAAAGCAAAAAACACATCCAACGCCCTTTACCCGTTGCTACACTCAAACTCAAAAACTTCCATACAAAACAAACTACTCATCTACAAAACACAAATACGCCCCATCATGTCATACGCCTCACCCATTTGGGGCACAGCAAACACAAAAAGTCTCGCCACATTCCAGAATGTCACACTTAGAAGATTCACCAAAAGCCCTTGGTTCGTCCGTAATAGTATAATTAATTCAGGCACGAAAATCCCCCCATTTAAAACTCATGTGGTAGAATTAGCCAAAACATTCTATGCGAAACTTCCTATGCACTCAAATCCCAGCATAGCATGTCTCGGGCGCTCAAGTCCCGACGACGAACCCACCTATCCATTCCCAGTCTCTATAACCTTCCCCCCTTGATGAGTGGACTTAAATAAAAAATTAAAATTGCAACCAAATATACAAAAAATATAGTATACATTTACAAACAATCAACTTTAAAAACGATTTTCTAATTAAAAAAACAAACACAAAATTTACAAAAAAATATATGTAAAAAAATTCCTATAATCAAAAAAAAAAATTAATAAATAAAATACAAAAAATATAGTATTTTAGTCCTATAAGTTGCTATAGGCAGCCCACTCATCGGGTAGAAAAAAACCATCCCCCAGGTACTTTACACCCTCAGTTCACGAGACATGGAGAAAATATTCCCCGACACTCGTATTTTGCACAATAGGATACCAGAAAACTCGAGAGTTTTTTTATGTGATTGCTTTCTAAAGGCAGTTAGTAGGGATGCTGGAATTAGATTTTTGAGAGGTTAGGGGGAGAGGAATTGGGGAAGGAGTGATGATGTGGGGCGGTAATATGGAAGTGAGGGGGGAATTTAAGTTGGGATAATCTTCAGAAAGTGGAGGAGAGGAGGGGTTAGGAAGTTGGGAGTGGGATAGGTGGGGAGGGGGTGATGAAACGGAGAGGCGGAGAGGTAGTTGGGAGGGGTTTAGGAAGTTGCGAGGGGGATAAGAGGTTGGTAGAAGAGAGAAAGTTGGGGTGGGGAGAGGAAATGTTAGGGAGAGCTGAAGTGGGGAAGGGTTTAGGAATTCGCAATGGAGAGAGAAGGTGGAGAGGGGGTGATGATGTGTTGGGGGAAGGGGAAGTTGAGAGGGGGACAATAAGTGGGGTTGAATGGGCGAGAGAAAGGACGGTTGGGAAGTAACTAGCTAGTCATTAAACATGGCTAAAGCCGTTTCAGTGATGATGTCTAGGACACTTGTTTTGGCTATGCGTGACAGATTGAATAAGATGTAATGGAACAGGAAGACATGACACTTGCAATTTCATCAAAAGCTAGAGGCATATCAAGAATAAGAAAATGAGATGTTTGCAAGAATTGCTTACAAAGTGTGCGGTGTATAGTATCTTTCAATTATTTCTATGATGTTAATGATACAAGTACTTTGCGTTCGTAGAAATACTAATAACGCATCTTCCAATCGTTTTCGTCAAAACAGTGTTTTTCTTAATAAAATTCATTGTCTTTTAGATTGTTTCCAATGGCTGGCATGGTGCCTGTTTGCAGTTTGAAACGAATTAATTACACGACTAACCATGACACACATATTAACTATTTAACCATTGCAAAATACAACGAATCTACGTCAAAAGGGATCGTTGAATGACGCACCTATAAACCGGCCCCTAAATCATTTTAGTATAATTATTAACACCGCACAATAATCGCAATGCCCTGAGCCAGACACATTGGCAATTTAGTTCCCTGTAGCCTAATAAAAATGTTATTCGGTTAAACAAGCTATGTTTGATATTTTTTCTTGACATGCTCTAATACATAGTTTTCCAATAAGAGATGTTATTTTGATATTCAATCGTAAAAGATCAATGGTTTCGTTGCTTGTGTGGCACGTAGCACCGTCTTGTTGAAAGTAAACGTTGTCCAGATCAATACCATCCAATTCCGGCCATAAAAAAAAATCATTAATCATCTCTCGATAGCGCGATCCATTCATTGTAACTGTTGCTACAGCCTCATTTTCAAAAAAGTAAGGTCCAATGACTCCGCCGGACCATAAACCGCACCAAACAGTCAAACGTTGAAGATAAAGAGGCTTTTCAACAATAACTCTTGGGTTTTCCGAGCCCCAAATGCGACAATTTTGCTTGTTGACGAAGTCACCGAGGTGGAAATGGGCCTCATCACTCAAGATGATTTGCATTTGATTCACTCAAGCCAATTTTAATAATTTCAATGCGTTGTTGAAGCGTGTATCGTTCCATTTTTATTAATGGCGTAGTTTCTACTTGTCAAATGTCAAAAAATGACAGCTTCAAAAGTAACATCTACCGAAACAGTAGGCTATTCAAAATAACACCTCTTATTGGAAAACCCTGTAAAAAGAATAACCATTACCATTCAGAATTGAAACGTTGCCTGAAATGGCATGAATATCCTGGCGTTTCTCCTCTTTCCTCTTCTCTATCTCCTTCTCCTCCCTACTACCTTCATCCTCACAGGGGTATTTTAACAAACTATGAATATTGTTAAAAATGTTTGGAAGATGTAAAGTTTATATGTCTGATTATAATTGTACTTAAAATTTGAAGTTTTAATATTTTCATTAGTAAATATTTATTTTATAAACGATCTAAAACCGCACATTCCGAAACGGTTCTAACTGGCCACATGTCATTATGACGTACGAAACGCCACTGGCTGGAAAGACCACAGTCACTGTCTGGCGTTACGTCATCGCCGCCACATTCACGAATAAAAGCGAACATGTCATTTTGGAAAATCGAAAAATTTTAAATCGTCATAGAAAAACGTCGATCTTATGCTACGTATACATCCGCGAGCCGAACTGCCGAACTGAACCTCAACTTATAGGAAAGGAATGAAGCAACCGCAATGGCGCGAACAACACCGCTTCCAGTTGCTTCGTTCTTTTCCCGCAATTCGTGGCTCGGTTCGCGTTTCCGTTCGCAAATGTATACGCACCATTATAATCGTCATCATCACTGTGCAAATCATTACCAACATTACTACAAAAATCTCAAATTTCCTTCACTAAAAGTAACATCAGCTTGTTCATCGTGTCACCGGGCTCCTATGACGTCAATCTAATAATCTTTATTTCACAAGCAGTGCCATCTGTTGTCCTATTTATATTTTAACGCAGTCTTTAATCGTTAACTCGTTTATCGTTATCGACTTGTTAACTACTAACATCGTTAATCTAACTGGGGTGCTGTATTTATCTCGAATTTCTACCATAAATATCTCATCGTACCACTCTCTACAAGTTTCTTCAGTAATAATTGTGAAAGTTATTTTATTACTTTATTTTATTTTATTTGGAAAACCAACAGTTATAATTATTACAAGGTATGGTGTAGTAAGTGTTAATTATTTAGCCAATAATAGGTTTTCACTTAGGTATTTTAATTATTTAGTGAATATATATAATATTTATGTGAGAAAAAAGTTACATTAGCCTATAGGGATGGGATGGCGGAAGGGAGGGGTATGGGATGGATCTAGTCTATGTAATGTGTAGCATGTACGTATGTGTATTAATAAAAAATAATAATGATAATATAATTATTTATTGATTTTAGGTTTGAAATTGTGGGGTGCTGAGTTAAATAAGTCTAATTCACTGTATGAAGTATTAAAATTGTACGAAGCACGGTGAATAAAAGCATTTTGTTTTGAGTTAGTGTTACATTGAGGAATGTTTAGTGTGTGATTTTGTCTGGTTTGTCTGATGGGTACTCTTAATTGAATTCTTTCTAGTAATTCCGGGCAATCTATCACAGAGGTGGCAATTTTTTGTAAAAATAGTACGTCTGCGGAGTTTCTACGACTTTCCAGTGACGAAATCCCGAAAAACGCTGCTGACTCCTCGTGACTCAGATGAGGACGATAGGCCCGAAAATCAAGGTATCGTAGAAAACGATATTGCACTTTCTCAATCCTTTCTAAGTGTCACTTATACGTGGGATTCCAGACTTGAAAGGCGTACTCCAGAGAACTGCGTACATACGCAAAGTACAGCATTTTCATGGTATTTATCTTTTTAAAATTTTGCAGGTTCTGAGTACAAAGCCAAGTACCTTGGAAGCTTTTGCAACCATGGATTCGATATAGCGCTCAAAAAGTAATTTAAACTTTAAACAGTTGATATTTGAGGGGTGTAAAAGAAAAACCGCCAATATCCACTAATGCAAAATGTTCAGCATTGATAACAAAAAACTTTTTGCAAATTTCCCCTCAACTTTTTTAGGAGATTTATTTTTATTGATACATTAGAAGTTTTTATTTTTTAATACTATTTGGTAATGTGAGCCTAACTAAGTACTTTACCGTACCGAGGTCCAAGTTTTATAATTTTATGTGACAAATTATGAGTGTAAATAAAATGGATTGTGTTAAAATTATGCAAAATTAAACGAATTTTAATGAAATAATATGAAAGTAAAGTAATTAAAATAAAATATTTAAGACAATTATAAAACTAAACTATATTTATATAATTATTGGTCCGGTTGTTCAAAATATGTGTACTAGTAAGCATATTTTTTATTCTGTTAAAACAATTTTTTTTTGTATTACTCTTTTCGTTCTTTAATCCAAATGTTATATATTTTGTTGGTGAAAATTGCAGGATTATAAATGTTTTGTTAGGACAGGTTGTTTCGGAGAATTTGAACAATTCATCAAATTTCAACGTTCATTTTCGAGTTCTGTGAAAGTCCTATTCAAGTTCTGTTATTATATCATTGTATGCTAGTTGCTTGAAAAAACTGAAATAACAACAGAACTTGAAAAAATCTTTCACAGAACTTGAAAATGAACGTTGAAATTTGATGAATTGTTCAAATTCTCCGAAACAACCCGTCCTAGAGATTCGCATTTTCAAATCAATCATTTTTGATTTTTTTCTTCTCTAAAAACAAATGTATTTTGAATAGTAGAGGTTTTGCAGTTTAGCTCAGCTAATATGCTTTTTTGAACCAGAGCATTTGTTTTAGCGTCAGTTTGACTTCGACCAAAATTTCAAAATAAAGGATTTGCGAAGTAATTATATGTTTTCGGGCTCTTGATTGGTGCATTTCCAGAGTGGTGCTTTTTTACTTCACCAAAAGTGGTGGAGAGGCAGTTTTGCAGTTGACCACCGTTTTAAAAATTGTTTTTGTTATGGTTTGAAGGTTGTATGGTGTAGAGAGTGAGATATAAATTACCAGTAAATAATTATAATTTGCTTTTAAGAGGAAGCTACAAGCCAAAAATGTGTATATTCTTGGTATACCTTATATTGTAGGTAATAGACACTAAAATCGCTTGACAAACGTTCGATTTCAAGCACGAAACTGGTTTTTATTTATTTTGTAAATAATTTTAAGCAAAAAAGTTAATTAAGTGAAACTGTCACAGATAATCTTAGCCATAATATTGTATTTTTAAAAAGTTGTTTCCTTTACGCGTTCATACATTTCTTTTTAAAAAAAAAATTTTAATAGTTTACATTTGTATTTTTTAATGAGTAATTTATTTTTTTTATTTGTATTCTACTCAAGCGAAACGATAGGAAAACCGCCAATTTATCTAAATAATATTTTTTGATATTCATAATATACACCAATTCATTATAAAGAATAATCAAAATAGGATGTAGCACTAAGCTTCGCTAAGTGAAAATCTCAGAAGAACAATAATATTTTTTTTTTACTAACATATTTTTTTTCCTTTTTAAATTTGTTGAAAAGAATGTGACTTAACTGGGGCACCACGTTCTTAGGTCACATTGTACATGGTTATTTGTGTGATTTATAAATTGTAAATTTGGTGAAGTTTTTTTTATTTCGTAATTTTTGAAAAGGTTTAAAATATACAAGAGGTAAATTATAAAGCGAAATAATAGAAGAAAAACGTAACATTATACCAGCAAAATGTATGGTGGTAAAACATACATAAGAAAAACATAAAATAATGGTAATCTTTGTAAGATTGCTTTTATACTTATCGTCAGAGAAATTTACTTTGATTTAATATGATGATTTTACACAGCAAAGATAATGCATTAAAAAACTAAAAAAAAAAGATTTTTGCACGTTCTTATACTCGACGACTATAAATGATCGACACATTGAAAAACGGATTAAAGCAGAAATATGCTTACTTCAACGTCATTAAGGCGAAGCTTAATGCCAAATCACTATTTTGATTAATCTTTATAACGAATTGGTGTACATTATGAATACCAAAAAATAAGATTTAGATAAATTGAAGAGTTTCCTATTGTTTCGCTTCAGTAGAATACAAATAAAATATGAATTAGGTACTCAATAAAAAATATAAAAGTTAACTTCTAAAAATTTTTTTTTTTCAATAGAAATGTATGAACGCGTAAAGGAAACAACTTTAAAAAAATTACAGTATTATAGCTAAGATTATCTGTGACAGTTTCACTTGATTAACTTTTTGCTTTCTTATAAAATTATTTACAAAATAAATAAAAACCAGTTTTATCCTTGAAATCGAACGTTTCTAGACTTCGTTTGTCAAGGGATTTTAATGCCTATTACCTACAATATAAGGTATACCAAGAATATACACATTTTCGGCTTGTAGCTTCCTCTTAATAGGTACTAGCAGATAAATCACGCCTGCGCTGTATGAACACTTCAACGCAACGGTTTGTTTTTTTAAATAACAGAGGGCGCCACTTCCGTTTACAATAACCCTTAACTGTACAGTCATTAAGATAATAATACTATTAGATAATGTATACGTGTTTGTGGATTGCCTATATATTCAGAGAGCCTTATTTACATATTACTAATGTATTAAAAATTTATACGAATTATTCGAATTCCGTTAAAACGGGGCTATATAACCTAAAATAATGAATTGATAGGTTTTATGTTAAACTTTTAGCAAAAAATAAAAGTCATTAGATTTTCGAATTTTGTCATATTAACGGGCAAACGCAGGTGTATGAAAAAGTGTTCCGATGCATTCGGAAAATACCAACATTTTATAAGGAAACGGATTGCTGTCCCTTTTAAACAGGATTTTAGTAAATCAATCATTAATCAATTTATTTGTTTAGGAATTGATTTCATTCTACAATAATGATTTTTAATCCTTAGTGTTAGAGGAAATCCACGGTCGATTTTCTAGTAGTTTTCCACTTGTAAACATGTTTATTTTTAGCTTGTAAATATAATAAAACTCAAGAATATTCTCGTATAACATCATTAAGTTATATATTTTATGACATCAAGGCCATACAAATACTGATTGTCATCACTATCAAAAGAATCCACAGAATTCAAAATATTTGCAATCACACTATCCATTAAATGTGATGACATTGAACATGGTATGTGTCAGCCATTCTTTACGGAAAACAGTACGTCGGATGCCATAGATTACATATCTCAAATCGTCCGTTAAAACAGTGCTATTACTAAAAGAGTGACCTCCAGCGAAAGAAGACATCAGAAAGTCAAAATGACAGAAACAATTTGAAACTTTTATCCACTCATTTTATTTTTTGCCGTGACCAATAGACACCAAAAATAGAAACAAAAATGGACATGCATATATACTTTCATGACGTGTGACGTCCGACCATGATGCTTAATATAAACCTCCCCAACCCTCTGCTATCCCTCTTTGACATCTGACATTCACTCCCCCCCCCCAACCCTTCTAACCAACCACCCCCGGATAAACTGCCAAGTAACTCTGCGTAATTGGATACGCGCGCGTTTTCAATTTTATCAGCTTTTATGTGTTTTGCGCTAAAACCGTATCCACTGTCAACATGGGTGGGGTTCTTTTAATTAATGGTGGTGACATTATGGTGCCTTCTACTGATATATGCTATACTAGATAGGATATACTACCGAAAAAACTAACCAATAAACGAGTCATCAATCAAGGTATTCGTGTACCCACACGTCCCGTTTTGCAGCTCTTGGAAATTAACCCAGCAGCAGTTGTTTTCTGTCATGCTTAAGATGTTTTTTAATTGTTGTTATATTTATGAATCAAACAGTCAGTAATTTCCAATATCGGGAATTATACAAACTACAATTTAAACAAAGAAACATTAATTATAAGAACAGTGAAAAAAATAAAATGAGTAGGTACCTGATAGATTGACGGCCACCGTAGTCGAGGGGTAAGGCTTGTGACTAGCAAACCGTAGATCGAAACTCATTGGATTCGATGTGGCGTTCAGGGCAAGGAAATGTAATCCTTTCATTTGAATTTTAATTTTCATCCGCGATTAATAATATGGATCCTTGTGAATCACAGAAGATGTAATCGATTGATAACTTTTAACGATGGCATGTGCATGAAGATACCACTAAAAGCCATTTAAGTCAATCAAAGTTGTAGCGTGTAAATTGTGCTAATTGAAAATATTTAACATGCTTTAAGTGAAAGTGGTTATAAATGCACCAAAATTTTATTGTGGGAAATTTTGTTACTGGGACACTACCATCTCAGGAGACACATGCAGATATTGGGAGTGGAAAACACCAATAGATGCAGAAAATGTGAAGAGGATGAAGAGACTCCAATTCACCTATGGTCCCAATGTCCTGCCCTGGTGGGAACTAGGCTCAAATACCTGGGTAGACATACAGTAGAACCAGAAGACATAGACACATACCCAATAACAACCCTGGTGAACTTTATTAGAGGGACTGGGTTGTTGTTAAAGGATTGAGGTAAAATGGGAGATAGCACAATGGGCATATGGCCTAAGTGCTCACGGAAACTACGTATAAACGGTCTCAGTTTAAAATATATATATGATCACTACTTAAAGAGTTTGGGTAATTGTTTTCGGCAGAAAACTTGGGATCTGCAAGACTGTCATCACTGTCAAGAGAATCTCACATTATCCATTGAACGTGATGACACAGAACATGGTATGTATCAGAAATTCTTCACGGAAAACTGTACGTCGGATACCATAGATTACATATCTCAAATCGTCCGTCAAAAGAGTGCTACCACTACGAGGGTGACCTCCAGCGAAAGAAGACATCAGAAAGTGAAAATGGCAGTTATCATTATCTACACAAGATTATTATAGTTATGAAAGACTAAATTTATTTATTTATTTTATATTATAGAAGCAAACAGTACATGATTTACAGAGATGAGACAATATACAGGAATAAGATACTTCATGTTGGGTACCTATGATATGTTTCCTTATAATGTCTGCTAAGTTGTATGTTTATTCCTTAATTGCCAGGTGACGTGTGTAGTATATAGGCGTGTGTGGCGTGTTTGTGTATGAGTGTGTCTGTATGTATGTGCATTGAACAGTTTAAATTATTGACATGATACCACGTTTGAATTTAGTCAGTGAATCCGAAAAAATATCAATGTTAGAGTTAAGACAAATATTATTTAGAGTATGAAGAGCTCGTTTAATTGGCGAATTAGATGCTGCATTTGTTTTAGCACTGTATGTCGTGCACGTCTCAAAGGTATGTTAAAGTTAATAAGGGACAGAAGTTCGGCACAGTCAATGTCATTGTTTAAAATTCTGTGTATAAATATTGAGTCAGCTACTGCTCGTCTTCGCTGCAAAGTTTCAAATGTACACTCAAAGTTATTGTTGAATTTGTAGGTAATATATTTTATAAAGTTATTTTAAATGATATTTATCTTCAACAATTTGTGAAACAACAACAATGAAATGACAAATATGATAATATTTATCAGATATATCATAATCTATATAGGTATTTTTTTTGTGTCAATTCTGCATAAGAGTTCCAATTGTTTGAAGCCAGTGGGATTATTGCGTTCCCAGTTGGCATATGTTGTGATACTGAAGGGAGCAAGGATATATGCAAAAAATCTGATCAATTTCATTGATTTGTAATTTTTTGTGTCACAAATACCAATCTAGTGAATTATTTATCGTCGCTACTGGCCGATACATTCCTCGCGAGCCTCTAATGGATGATATTGAGTCAATTCACGGTCACCCGGAACCGCCCGAGTTATGAAAAATTGACATTTTTGAAGTCGCTGAAATGTTTATTTCAGTTTCACGTGATGTCACCGGTGAAATGAGAAGTGTTCAAGATATTTGTGGCATAATGAGCTTGTTATTTCAAGTGTGATATTATTATAAAATTCAAAAATTCCGATTACCGTACGTCCGCGTTTAACTGGATTCGTCATAATTTCGAAAATTAGCAGAAAAAGAAAAATGATTATCAAATTATTTAATTTTCAGGGATAATGTCAAGATAAACTACAGACCAGTGACTTTCAATTAAAAAATGATGGACATTTATTACAAGGCCGAAGCCGTCCCTTTTTATGTGAATTAGAGACGTTGGGACTATTGCATCATCAATACACATTGTTGATTTATTAAAAATCTGGTAAAATTATTCGTTTTCCTGTTAAAAACGGGCTGGAGGCCCATAACGAATGATCTATCAGTAAAGCACAAATATATTATGTGGAAATCGAAACACGTGTGCTTAAAAACAATCCATTATATTTTTTCGGACAAGGCCACCAGTAAGTTTTTAGATTCTCACGGCCAAAAGCATTTTTGTTGTTTGTTTTTGGGGTGTTATGCCGTGTTGCGCTAACTCCTTCTTTAGCCGACGTTTCGGACAGCGTTGCAGTGTCCATCATCAGGGCAGATCCGGTAGATCCGAAGATGTGTGAATTTTGGTTGTCGAGTTTGTGCTTATTTATTTGTGGCCTGGGCCCATCCAAGTGCGAAATGCCAACAGGCCACAAATAAATAAGCACAAACTCGACAACCAAAATTCACACATCTTCGGATCTACCGGATCTGCCCTGATGATGGACACTGCAACGCTGTCCGAAACGTCGGCTAAAGAAGGAGTTAGCGCAACACGGCATAACACCCCAAAAACAAACAACAAAAAAAGGCCACCAGTGTTCAAATATATTCTGACTGACTAATATTTTACTAGGAAATGGTCATGCAGTCACATTTTTAACAGTATTTTGATTAAAATGCCGTAATCACTCTCCGTGTAAGGTTATGTTGTGAAGCTGAAGCGAATGAAAAAGGGAAGAAGATGGGATAGATGAAAGTTGAGAAATACATGGCTGTTCAGATCTGGTCATGAAACACGAAAAAATAATTTTAGTCGGTTACGTATTGTGGTCTTTTACAAGGGTCTTAGTGAGAACTGAGAGTATCTACCACTCGAGTACGAGCTGCAAATATACTGCAAAGACGTTTTTAGAAGCGAATCACAAATATATATCGTTTATATATTTCGGTTATTACGTTAATAGATACGTGCATTAAGTTAATAGATACGTGCATTACGTTAATAGATACGTGTATTACATTAATAGATACGTGCATTACGTTAATAGATACGTGCATTCCGTTAATAGATACGTGCATTACATTAATAGATACGTGCATTACGTTAATAGATACGTGCAATACATTAATAGATACGTGCAATACATTAATAGATACGTGCATTACGTTAATAGATTCGTGCATTACGTTAAAAGAAACATGTATAACGTTAATAGATACGTGCATTACGTTAATATATACGTGCATTACGTTAGTAGATACGGGGATTACGTTAAAGCGTTTTCCAAATAACTGCAATTAATTTCAGAAATATTTTTTTCTATATTTCACAATGTGGCATTATACCATGCTTCAAAGCAGTGAAAAGAACTTTTTACAAAAATATGTATCCCCATCTAAACAATGTATATAACGTATGCACGGTGTCCGGAAACTTGCAGAATAAACGGGAAAAGGGTAAATCTACGTCACGTAGAGAACCAAAAGAATCTCATTTCGCTTTTTTTTTTTTTTTTTTTTCTTTTTAATCAGCCAAGTGGGGGAGTAGGTAGTAACCAAAATTACTATCCTCCTTATATTAGCTTTAATACTTGACATATCATTTTAGTATTTTACGAATTTCTGCGCAAATACATAAGTTACCATTGATAATTGACTGAATAATTGGGATTTTTATAGTTTTAAAGCCCATAAGACAGAAAAATGCATGGGGTCGTCGGAAGACCCACTTGGTTACAGACGTTTTGTTTGGCATCTTGACCTGTCAATAGTTAAAAAGGCTTTTAAAGACGGGTCTAGGGTTTTACGTATTTTAAAAGATATTAGGCAACTGATATTAACACCTTAACGAGCGATTTTTTAAAAATTTTACCTAAGAAACTGAATTTACTTGAAAACGACAGCTCAAATATAAAAAGTTGTAACACAAAATTGACTCCAAATCTGGTAGATCTAAATCTAGATTCACACCAGATTTGTACTACAAGTTCACAGGTTTGTACTACAAGTTCACAGGTATGTACCACATGTTTACAGGTTTGTACTACATGTTCACAGGTTTGTTCTACAAGTTCACAGGTTTGTACTACAAGTTCACAGGTTTGTACTACATGTTCACAGATTTGTTCTACAAGTTCACAGGTTTGTACTACAAGTTCACAGGTTTGTACTGCAAGTCCACAAGTTTGTACTACAAGTTCACAGGTTTGTAATACAAGTTTGCTGACATCGTTTATAGAAGAGTGTTGGTTTGGTGTGGTGTGGTTTTGTTTTTTAAACGAATCTACCGTTTTATTCCGAGATTGATGAAATTTCGCACACCTGACTTTTAAAACAAGAGAAAGGTCTTCAAGAGTTTTCACCCCTACTCCATTTTCGCAACCCTCAAAGCAGAATTTTGATACTTCTTGATGAAATTTTGCACACTTGTATTGTATACATTTTAATTAGAAAAACTCTGTATAAACCCTGATTTTACGAAAAATCTTGTTACATTAATGTCTAAAATAAAATTTAAAAAATAACAAAGAAAACTTCACAGCTAATTACAGATAATTTGTTAAGAATTACTTCAAATTATTCGTAATATGGTTAAAAACGAGATAGCAGGCTTTTAGCGAATGAATTGACAGGCTTCCTAATAAACTATTTCGGAACGCGTGTTCATAAAAAATCCAATATTTTCCCATTTAATTATTGTACATTGTCAGGACAAACGCAGTTGCACGTACAGGTGTTCCGATATATATTATAAATATACTAAAAGTTTTTTGGGAAACGTCCTGCAATCCTTTTTTTAACGGGATTTTAATAAAGCAGCTATACTCACTTTTCTCCGTACACTATTCTTTCTCTTTAAACCCATCTCTTTTCTTTAGGCCCACCCGAAGAATTTGAAAGAAAGCATATTTTCACGTTTGCATGATATCTTGCATCAATCCCGTTTTAAATACATTTCTTAAACAGTAACGTCATGTCGAAATTCTCGGGAACGTTATTCAACATGTTGTATTTCGTCTATCGACCATGAAATACTGATATTTTCGTTCATGCAAGATAAAAATATTAATATCTGAATAATTTCGTTGCTTGTTCATTACACGGGTTTTGATTTATATAATCCGACGGAATAATAACAAGCAGCGCTCAAAATATTGACTTTGGTGAAAGTGAAACGTGCGAACATCAACAGTTGATACTCGTAATAAGTAGACTCATCGCTAGCTCAATTGATAGAAGTATGAAGTTGGTGAAATAGAAAAAAAGAATCGAGTATAAGCTCAAAATGTTTCCTGTGTAATGGTGATATTCTTAGCTAGCAGACAATTGAACCCACGTCGCCCGGCTGGGAATCCAACGCATTTGCTCACTCGGCTATTAACCGATTTGCCCACTAGATGCCTATGATGGGAATAAAGAGAACTTTTCGCATCTTTATAACGAATTGGTGTACATTATGAATACAAAAAAATATGATTTAGATAAACTGAAGGTTTTCCTATCGTTTCCCTGGAGTAGAATACAAATAAAAAATAAATTACTCAATAAAAAATATAAATGTAAAATACTAAAAAATATATTTTTTAAATAGAAATGTATGAAACAACTTTTTAAAAATACAGAATAATAGCTAATATTATATGTGACAGTTTCCCTTGATTAACTTTTTGGCTTTCTTATAAAATTATTTAGAAAATAAATAAAAACCACTTTTGTGCTTGAAATCGAACGTTTCTAGACTCCGTTTTTTAAGCGATTTTAATGCCTATTACCTACACTGTGACAATATAAGGCATACCAAGAATATACACATTTTTGTCTTGTAGCTTCCTCTTAAGGTTTGTTATTAATTCACGTGCTTGTCTCCTCAGATTGTACACTCTGTGGTCTAGAACTGGGAACGTTAGATCACATATTTTTTGGTTGTCCCTCTCTAAACAAATATCCTCTCTTCCATCAAGCCTTATCTAAAATTGCCTCGACTCCGTTCAACAAGTCTGAATTCAATTCCAATCTTCCATATAATTTTGAAATTTGCCAATTTAAACGAAAGCCAGATACATTTGAAAAAAGATTTGTTACGCCTAAGAATTATTAAAAAAACGGGAAATTAACTGAAGAATTACAAAGTAAAACAGGTCAAAAGTTTATCTTTTATTGAGCATCATAAAAATAGCGAAAATATGCTAGATTTTTTTGAGAAATAGTAATTGTTGGAAGAAACTTTACAACCATATACAGAGGCGATGTCTTCTAATTATAAATCTCTTATAAAAGTAGGACTGTTCCGATGGGCATAGGGTTGCCAGATGATAATTAGATAAAGGAGGGCAGATGGGTCTAAAAAGGAGGATTTTCTGTAAAAAAGGAGGACATTCAGAAATTTAACGAATTTTTTATATTATTATACTTTATTTTAATCATATTTAGCTGAGCTGCCAATTTTGGAAATAAGTTCTTGGTTTTTTAACAAATAATTATAAAAATCTTCACAAGTCATATTTTTGAAGTTGAATTTGATTTAACTGACTGCACACTTAGTCTAGTCCTCTCTTTGCTTCACTGAGTTATGCGTTATGTGCGCTTATACAAAAAAAAACTCACAGATCTTGAGCAGTTATGAGAAACATTCAATGTTTTCAACAGTTTTCAATTAGATTGTCCACTGCTCGTGCAACTTCAAATCATAATATGCTTCATCTTCATCTGATTTTGATTTAAGAAATGAAATAAAGTTACAAAATTGATCGTGTAGCTTTTAACATCGTCAATATCTACACCTCTGATGTTCAAGAACTCAATGCATGAAACTAAATCATCATATTCTAGGTTTTCGTTCTCTTTCAGCAATGTCATCCACTCAAAACATTTGAAATCTTCCATGGGTTTTACCCATTCCATCAAGTAATCTTCACAAGCCTTGTAAACACTTAAAAATCTCCCGCCAGTCCTGCCCGATGTTTAGCAAAAAGGAGGACTTACAGTAGGTAAGGGAGGACAAAACATGTAAAAGGAGGACATGTCCTCCTTTTGGATACCATCTGGCAATCCTAGATGGGCAGGATATGTAGCAGGGATGGAAGAAAGCCGAATGATAAAGAGGATTTTTGTTTTTAAGCTTGGATCATTTAGGAGTGTTGGGAAGTGTGGATGAACACACCAGACAGGTAACATATCCAGAAACCCTTATAGAGATAGCAGGAGACCAAGAGAAATTTTCCAGAAAAGATCAGAAACCAATAAGGGTTGTAGTGGTGATGACGATGTTAATAAAACACAATTAAGATTAACGAAATAGGAACTGAGGTCTTTATTTAATGTTCTACCAACAAAATATTAACCTTAAGAACCATGGAGCAAAATATGGCCAAACTTTATTTTAATGGGTTCCATAATAAATGGAACACAATGACAATTCACAACACTTAACTCAACAAATTTTTTTTCATCACTTTTCAAGACTTTATATCACATATTAAAGGTTTGTTGAATTGTCATTTTGATGAGCTATTAGGTCACCATTTTAATAACCAGAAAAAAATTTAAATTTCAAAAGACAGTTCAAATGGCAAAGACAACAATTTTGGAAATGGCAAACCACAACCAGCTAGAAAATAATGTATAATACTAAAGTAAAGACCAGGAGATAACAGGGTACCAGAAAAAATAAAACGTAGATGGGGAGACAAACAGAAAAAAATTGAAAGACAGAAAAAGGTGCTGGTATTACCAGTAATGATAGCAACGATAGACCTAGGATTTGAAAAAGATTAAACGGATACGGATTGTAGACCAAATAAGGATAATTAAAGGGGCGTGAATAAGACCTTCACAGTAACAAATACAACCTTAGATAAAAGAAACAGAATGGGAAATATCGCATGGACTACGACCAAACTGCACGGACCAATGAAACCAACGCGGTTAGTGTTTAGAAGCGATTTGCAGTAGTATGGGCGAACGAGGCAGGCAGCACATGTATGCGGAGATATTGCATTGCATGACATGAGGTGATGGCGCTATTAAATATTTCTAAGACTGTTGACATTTTTAACAGTACGCGGAGACAAAATAAGAATTGCTGATAACAATTAACACTTGAAAAATTTGAGCAGATTTTGAATAAATTGGCAATATTTTATATCAGCAAGTTTTCTCCATGTAGTCTTGAAGGATTCAACTAACTATCCATCGCACCGTTTCCACGCATAGGTAGGCAGAGAGGAAGGACCGCCAAACAACTCGGTCTTGGCACACACTTCTTGCCTTATTCACATTCACACATCGTCTCATACATAAACTCTTTATAATTTTATTATTATGACTCTTAAGGTGGTCCGACTCAAGTATCTGATTCACTTGGTCGTGCCATGTCTTCCAGGGGCGTTCCCGACTTCTGCTACCATTCGTATTTGCCTTATATACTCTCCTTATACTAGTTTCTTCGCTCATTCGCTCTACATGTAAAAACCATCTAAGCGTCCCTTTCTTAATCTTACTCATTACAATTATCAGCCTTGCACTACATCTCCACATTTCTCACATGATCATACATGGTTTTACCACACATACGCCTCAGGGAACTCATTTACACATCATTCAGTTAGGGGCATGTAAACGCCACAAAATACACATTGTAATATGTATTTTATATTTCTTCTTTTTTTACATGTAGTTTATGTCACATGAGTATTATAAATGGACACAGTAAATTATCAACAAAAAAACATGCATTGTGCACGCGATTTCACATTAATCCATGGCTAATCTTCCTTGTTACCCTTATCCTGTTTTCTTTCATAGCTCAAATGAGTTTAGAAGAAAGATATAAGTTTACGTTATCGAGTGAGAAAAGAAAAAAAAATCTCGCTAGCATTATTTTAGTATATATGAACGAGCATCCGTTTTGTTGTTGATCTTAACTCCTGTTATAAATACGCTTTACGGCTTTATTTGTGGTTGTAAGTTGTTCTTTTGCGGTACACTTGAGTAAATGAACGCGATATAATACATCATGCATTTCGATAAACATTTAGAGAAATCCGAGTTTTCACGTTAAAAGTATTGTTGGTTTCATATTATTGACGTATCCCTCTGTATAAAATAGACTTTAGTGTGTCTGCCTGTCTGACTTTCTTGCATAAACAGACTGTGACCTAGATAAACCATTTTTTTCATTACGACTAATAGAACCTAGCGCAAAACACGGTTTGCACCTTTTACGTGATTTTGACGATGACCCGACTCTTGATCACAGTTGATCCCCCGGACAGTTGATCCCTCTGCCAGTTGACCCCTCTGCCAGTTGACCCTTCTAACATTTGATCCCCATAGGAATATTTATGATCTACTTCCTCATAAGTAAGGAAACTGTGATGTATGGTAATAAGGTTGAGTACTTAATCGATAGATGGCGGTAGTCATTAAGCTTACGCCAGAGTCCGTAAGATGTCGCCAGGGTGTAACAGGTACTTGCGATATTATATTATCAGAGAGCAAGCTCCTGGGCGCAGAGTTTTACCTACCCTCGGGTAACGATCAGTTCTAGCTAGCCAGACAAGTTATTGCAACGTAAATAAACACATTTATATAAAGAACCTTTTACTTTTTAAAGAGTTCCCAACACCCGAAGTCTGCTTGAGTAAAGACATATATAACAGAAACTATGCAGAAAGGATATACGGCTGCGTAAAAAAAAACGATATACTTAGTTATATCTCAGATAGATATGATAGAAGGCTGAATAACCAAAAGTCGACATTTTTGTATATGCAGTCACTTTAAGGGAAAAGAGCGCAATACCTGCCTCAAAATTTATTACATGTTTTTAAACCTGCTGCATCAAGAAGTATGTCATATTTTATTATTTAGCGGTATATCCTCTCTGCATACCCCTTCGGGGATACGGCATTATTGTTAGCAAACATATTTGTATTTTGGATTCCATCCAGACGCCTGCAGATGTAAGTATGAATAGTTTTCTGTTATAGTCCATATATCATCTCTGCATACTTATTTACTTATAATACCGGGGGATCAACTCTCAGGGAATTGCACGGGGGGTCAATCTTTGGGGGATCAATCGACGGGGGATCAAGTGTCATGGAATCGATTTTAATATGTAAGTCCAAAGATTGATAGTACATTTTCACTAAGTATAAGTTCTGAAAAGGGATTAAGTAAGTGAAATTTTAGTAAAAAAACGATTACTACACCTGCTGCGAGTGGAGAACTGTCAGCGTCCGAATGCTAATCAAACATTTTTCCCACTGGCCTATCGTCCAATTATTTAAATATTAGTAAAAAAACATTGCGGCAGGGTCACGTGGCCAATGAAAAACAAAAAAATGTTGTGGCCCCGACGCAATGATTTGGTTTTAGATGGATGTTTTGAAAACATTTTGTCACAGGAGACCAGACTTTAGGACCACTAGAAAATACAGTCTACAAAGATATCTCACCGATCTCTTACATTGTAACAAATAATATATTACAAATAATATCGTACTCTAGGACCTTTGAGCCACATTTTGCTACATTCTCTTCCAACCTTTCCTGTTAGCATTACAGTTTCCATCATCAAAGTAGGTATCGTACAATACTGCAAGGCAGTTAGTTCGTTGACCCAAATCCACCAAGTAGGAGGTTTAACACAACTTAAACCCTAACAGTTAAAATGTATAATATTGAACTTGAGAACAAAATTAGGTGACGCAATTTTTCTCAAAGAATTAAATATCAACATTCTTTGTTAATTTTTTATTTTTTCTTAAAAGTATATGTTCACCAATTTTCTCTAGTGCTTTTAATCTCAGGCAGGTAGGTAGGTAGGTACTTCAGTTCAAAAATAATTGTGATCAGTTTTCATAATTACAGTAAGAAAATATTTGAGTTTTCATCACTACAATAAGAAACAATTTAAGATTTCATCATTATAGTAAGAAAATATATGAGTTTTCATCACTTTCGTAAGAAAATATTTAAGATTTCATCATTATACTAAGAAAATACTTGAGTTTTCATCGATATAGAAAAAAAGACGGAGTTTTAATTTGTGTATTTTCGAAAGTAAAATAACATTAAATGATTGACTAGTATTTACAAAGTTTTGCAGGAGATGTAACTCATCTTATAGGTTTAATTCTAGGTAGAATTTAATATAAGAACATCATATTATAATATAATATGATGATTATTCATGAAATTTTAAAGATAATTATCGAATGCTGTAAAAGTTTTATTCAAGTTCTGTTCTTATCCAATACTGTGAAGCAACCAACCCATAATGAAATAATAACAGAACTTGAATACAATTTTAACAGAACTTTCAAATTAATTCTATGAAACATCCGTCCCTTAAACTTTTTTATCAACACAATAGAACTCCATTTGAAATTAAGTTTTCGAAAGGTAATTTTTCTTCTTTCTAGTAAAATTTTGTAAATGTGTTTTTTCACAATTGATTTATCTTTTTTACTTATTATAATATGATAACTGACCAGAAAATAACACATTATTTTAAAATGTATCTCTTAAATTAATTATATATATGTAATTAAAGAAATATACCGATATCCTTACTGGCTACGTAGGCAAGTAGCGAGTTGTGTATCTGGATGCCCATCAGGGAAGCTGGCAACACTTCCGTGGCTGTCAACACACTCTGCAACACATTCCCCGACACCATTAATGTAAAATCTCACAAACTATTCAACACAACAATGCACAAATCAATAAATTCACTAAAAATCGTTTTTACCATTCAACATTCACTTTAAATTGCACTGTTAATAAATTTGGCGTTATGATTTTTCTTCTGACCATTTTGAATGCGGCTTTTAATTTGCCACACGCAACGATATAATAAGGCACTACAGTTTTGTACGAATTTCAAGTAGTTTTATAATTATTCAGTGTACTATAAATAAATATCACTTATGAACTTCCACGTGTTGTCACTTTTTTTTTAAAATTTCACAGATGATACAACTTTAAATTAGGCGGGCAGGTACCTAATTAGCGCTTTGTTTATTTTAATGTCTGGCAATATTTGATGATTATTTTCGCAAGATGGCCGCCGGCTAACAGCTGAGCGCGGTCTGGAACGCGTTCGTCTGAAATGATAAAAACACACTGACATTAGTGAAGCTACCGGCACAGAAATAAAACCGCGCAGTTATAGCATTTACTCGATTGTGTATTTGCCAATAAATATATTACAAAAATGAATGCTTCCCCCGCAAATGAATGAGTCAGGGAAGGAAGTTTAGACCGGAGTAAGCACGGAAAATCCCGCCTCGCTGCTCTGTCATGTCACAATTTTCGTCACAACATTGGAGCCAAAAGATCTGCCGGTGATAAAGAGAATTGGAGATTTATTTTACAACATTTGTTTTGCTAGCACTGGGACAGAGTTAATACAAAAACATGATATGAAATACAACAACAAAATAAATTTGGGCTCCGTCTATCTTCACATGTTTGTGTGAAATACCATCAAAATTATATAATTAAAATTTCTTATAAAAATATAGCTTTTCCACCGTTGATGAAATTTCTTTTCTTATCATCATCAATTTTTTAGTTTCGGTTGTTTGTCTCTCTGTCTGTGTAACTCTTGTTCAATGAACTCGTATTTTCTTTGAATGTAAGTGCCACTTTCATAATTTTAATTAATTGTGTGAAGAATTCAGAGCAGTGAAATTGCCTATCGATGCATAATATTTTAACATAAAATTATATTGATTGGGTAATTTTAAAAATTGGAGTCGAATTGTCAAGAATTAACATAATCTTGTGATCACACATTTGGCCAACGCTATCATTCAGCGGGTTTCCCGTGAATGCACTATCTAAAATATTAATTATTTTCATTCGAGTAGGTACTTCATTTTAATACTTATATATAAACTTAACATTACCTTATTTGTCAACAGCGTTGCTCTGAAATATTTATTGTAAATTCATGTCACTTTTTTTCGATCTCAGAATGTTCAAAACGTCACATTAGCTATATCATATTTGCAGCGACGAAATATTAACGTATGTTTTCACTATTCACGAAGTCCACGTTTGACAGCTGCTATCTCCGCGGCTGGCTTCCTTCTCTTTCTGTTACATGAGAACTGGTTACACCGAGTGAGGTAGGTAATCTAAAGCGTACGATTACCTTATTTTCATATTTATGGGTATTTCACCATCCCTTTGAAAGCTTATCGATAGGATAAACTATATTAATAAAAAATAACAAATACATCTCACAATAGGTAGAAAACTTGGCTTACTTATCTGTTCTATAGCCACTATTTTGTGTGAAACTGTAAATATTACTATTTCAATAAATGCCGATTTATCAGAAATAAAACTATCCAGGTATCAGGCTATCAAACTACGAGTATAAAGGCATTTTCCATGATGCATTCGGATTAGAGAACATGAAATAGGAAAAATATGAACGTAAACTACGAGCATTAAAATAACAATAGGAACCTAACTAAATAACCATCACCCAGTTTACGTAGGGGCAGGCAGAGAGGGCGAACCGCTTCGGTATTGCACATATTCCTTGCCTCATTCACATTCATACATATATACTTTTCTATTATTTTGATTCTCTAAATGGCCCGACTTAAGTATCTGGTAAACTTGATCGTGTCATGACTATTACTACATGGAGAAAGATGAGTAATGCCGATGTATTGAAATTTTTAGTTATCCTGTTAAAAACAGGACTGTAAGCCTCTTCCTGATAACGTTTTAGTAAATTCGTAATAATATCGAAACACGTGTTCATCCACCTGCGTTGGTCTTAGTAATATATCAGGTCAAAATGCAAATTTTTAGTACTTGTATGAACACGTGTTCGGACATCGCGACAAAACATTGATATTTTACTTAAAGTTTTTTTAGGATACCTATAAATTCATTCATTAATGACCTACAATCCCGTTTTTAACACCAATACGAATAATTTGAAAAGTTTTTTAATAAATTAGCAATCTTATTATTATCAAGATGTTTTCTCCGTATACCACTGACATTTGCGTAATATATTCTCCTTACAATCCTTTCATCGTTCATTCGCTCTACAAGCCCAAACTATATCTGAGCGTTCCTTTCTTAATCTTAATCATTACGCTTACATCATCCTTGCATTTTTTGCGGATCTTCACATTTGTCACACGATCTTAAATTACTTGATCTACGTCTAGACATTAATTTAGGATTAGTACCTACCTAAAATAAAGCAAATTAGTCGTCATTCTTAAGACACCACCAACGTGTAAACGTCATAACCAGAGAAAGAGAAATGATTTAACATAAGAAGAAGTTCCCGGAACTGGAGTCATTTTTCCATCATGTCTATGTTTAATTAACCTTATCGCCGTTCAACCGCCCATCGCCGCTAGAGCGGGCCGCAGATGGGCGGTGACGTCACACTGGCTCCGCCCAACGCATTGGCTGGCTGCCTGAGGCGGTCATCCGAGGAGGTACTGTTTTATTTTAAATTGAATTGTGCAAGGAAGTGGTTTAATGATTTACACAGTGTCTAGAAACTAGTACTACAAAACTGGTGGTACGGGTCATAACGTAGAGTACACGAATTCTTTTTTTTCGATTAGATTTATTCTCTTCTTTCTACTTTTTTATGTGTTGTAGATTCACCAGCTGCTGTTATTACGAGTTTCCAGTCACATTGTATAACCAAGAGATGGCCAATTTTATGGTTCACATATCGGTGATCTCCGGATTCACGAAATTTTTCACCTTTAATCTCTTGGTTAATACAACTAGTTTCAGCTCGCAAGATCAATTCCACCATGAACTATAAGGTTTTGAAACATCTACATTTCAAGACGTCATATTGTTTTTTATCATATAAATCAACCGACGAGTACCCGGCGTTGCTGGGGTTTATCCCTAAGAGATAGACACATACAATCCCAAACTTTTCTGTAGCCCTTTTTAAGATATACAATTCCGTAGTATATCATTTTGATGTATATCATAAGGTTTATCCAGCGTTAGCTATGTAAGCGCCCAAAAATATTTTTTTTACGACTACAAACATCGACTTTTATTAACTTTCTATAAATATAATATGCGTGTATTATATATTTAAGACTTCCGGAATAAATGCTCTAATTGATAGTGAAAATCGTATCAAAATCTGTTGTGTAATTTAGAAGAACTTAGTGCACAAACAGACATACGCGGATAGCGACTTTGTTTTATACCATTTAAAGATATATTAAATTTGAAACATCGGGCAAATCTGCGAAGCAAAACTGGAAAACAATTTATTATTAATTACATAGTGCATCTCTGGCAGAACTGACTATACGGCGTGACTTGAGACAACTCCAGTGACTTGCCAAGTGTCATGAGTTTTAACCGTTTGACAGTAATGAGATCCGCTAGTGTGTGTTTATTATCTACATATCCCGTGGCCGGTGGGTATTTTATGATGCATGATACTGTTGTGCGTTGTGCCCTAACTAATTAGCCCTTTCTAGGGTTGGGTTAGGTTAGGTCTTTAGAAATGATTTGGTGTAGCGATTTGGTGTTGATCACCGCCTAAGTAGACAAATCGGTCCTAACTCCAAAATTGGGACCGGCGACCCCATGATATCAGGTCGGAAAGAAAGCACTAGAGCCATTCCTATTATGCTTGGCAAGTACTGGCATCGTCTCTTATCGACGAGCGCTTTGCTGCGCAACCAGTTTCACACTACGGTAGTGGCGGGTGTGTAGAGAAGACGCCGATTTTTCCCCAAACTCCACTCTCCCTAAATCTCCTCCGATTGCAGGGGAGTGTATCAGACCTTGTAATTATATGTAGATAGGTACTTTGATAAATAGTTATCAAAAGTTTCTTAATTTGAAATTTAAGATTCGGATCGGAATATTTTAAACTCAAATCACATTTGTTAACCATATAGAGTTATCAAATCATCGATCAGCGACATTTTGAATGTTTGACATCTAATTAATCCCCGTTATACTCCGATTTTCGGTCCATTTCAGATTTTGATCAAAGACTACCGTTATGTTTTTCAGACGATCATAACTTGTTCAAAAGCTCACACGTCAAACGTCAAAAAATCACAACCCCATCTTCGTGAATATTTCTACCAAATAATTTTTGTATAACTTTAAATACATAATATTTCCACCTTTGAAGTAACTCTCTCGTCTACGCTCGAATGCGTTGGGGTTTAAAAAATATAAAACAGTTTTAATATCTGATAAAAATAAAAAAAATGCAAAAGCATTTTTTTTTCGTTTCAAGTGGTTTTATGCACCGAGGCCAATTTTAATGTGAATGACGTCGAATAATGCCCCAATGTAAAGAATCACGTACACACAAAATTCCTGTTAGTTTTTTGAACAAAATTTTTTAAAGCTTCAATGACTTGTTTTAAATACATACATGGTGTACGGAAACTAGCAGTAAAAGTGGATATTAGCAATCTAAATTACATTTAAAGTTGATTTTGTGGTAGAACTTTTTTTGATTTAAGCTTGCGTTCTCGAGTAAATCAAATCCGAAGATAGAATTTTTTGAGTCAAATTTAAAAAAAATCGATGGCTACAAGGTTAATATAGGTTGTTAATTGTCTTTTAAAAGGGCGTCGAAGCGTGTACGAAGAAAACTTACTGATTTAAAATATTGCAAATTTATCTGATTGAATCTCTTAAATTTATTCGTATCCGGTTAAAAACGGGATTGAAGTCCTTTTACGAATGAATTGATAGGGGTTTTTTTAAAAAAAAGTCAACTATTCAGGTTACGATACAATATTGTCAGGTTACGAATAACCTGACAATATTTGAAAATCTCCTACTACCACCATTAGTAAGCGGAATTTTGCTTGTGTTGTGATAGAGAACTTAGCCAGCCGAGGTACTGAACACACTTCACCCAAAGTCAACTCAGCCACCACTCAGCCACCACTCAGCCACCACTCAGCCACCACTGAGCCACCACTCAGCCACCACTGAGCCACCACTCAGCCAATATGTTAGCATTTCGTCATTGTATATTCTCTGGACTAATGCGAGTGTATGAACACGTGTTCCGATATATTAGGAATGAAAAAAAAATGAGAGGAAATGGACTGCAATCCCACGTTTTACCAGATTTTAATCAACCAGCAATACTCTCTTTTTTTTTTAACTGCTCAAAATCGAAATTTTTTTTTTTGCTTTTTCTGCGGGAAGTAATTTCACCAGATTCCTGCTTGCACCACTAGTTATTATTATGATATGAATATATATAAAGAAAAATAATTATTTACTGGTTACGAATAATTTGACAAAATTTTTTAATCACTTATGCAACCCCTATTTGAGGTATGTTGTGAGTTTGAAGGGAAGGAGAAGTAAAAAAGGAAAGCTGGAAAATATCTGACTATTCACATATGTTAACCAAACACAGCTATTACCATTTCAAGCAACGTTTCGATTCTGAACGATGATCTTTCACAGGGACTAGATTCAAAAGTAATGTGACTTGAGATATGTTAGATAGACGTGTCGATTTATGCCAAGGGATTTTATTTATTCTTGTCTGCGGCGCGTCTTGTTTATATAGTGTTAATAGAGAATGAAACAATATAATTACATAATTTATTTCTACTAAGAAGACATTATGTATCAATGTAAAACAACGCAATAAAAGCTCGAGCCAAAAAATACAGGAAGCTCTGTCGTGTTCAGAAGAGGTATACCACTTCCAGTGAAATGATAATTTAATTATTCAATTCTTCAAAAAACTAACTTACTATGTTTCCTCACAGGGTATACAAAAAGGATGGACAAAGACACAATATATATTGGCAAACAGTCATTGGTTTATTTACAGTCATACATCGTGTAATATATCAAGTTAGTTCTAACTCGGGCATTATCCCGAAGAACCGGATTACCCACATTGTTAAACAAGTTTAAAAATACTTTTAAAAAAATTGCACAATTCATCAAATTTCAAAGTTAATTTTCAATTTCTGTGGAAATTCTATTCGAGTTATGACATTATTTCGGTTATTTAAACTGGCTTATAATGATAATATAATAACAGAACCTGAATAAAACCTATTTTTAATTTTTTTCAGCAGTAAAAAGCATTTTTGTTATTTGTTTTTGGGGTGTTATGCCGTGTTGCGACTAACTCCTTCTTTAGCCAACGTTTCGGTCATTTTTTTCGAGAATAAAAAATCAGCGATCATTTTTTTTTGCTGATACATTTTGAATGTTATTTCAACCGCCATGCTAGGGATGTAGGGATGTCCCTGCATTATAGCGGGTGAAGGTTACAGATTGAAAATTTTCATAATAGTTAGTAAATTATACAATTCTGATTTATTTAATATTTTATATGATAAATAATTAATTAAATATTGAAAATTATTATATATATTTTTTTAAATTATATTTATTCAAGAAAAATTTTTACAATGTGTGATATACATATATATTTCACTAGTAATAAGATAAAAGATATTATGATATGATTATTATTTATTATTCTCAATGTTCTCCCATAATAAGCAATTGCTTGTGTGTATGGGATGAGGTATTATTTTTTTAGTTTCTTAGATTTATTTTATTTTTTAAATTGATGTTTTTTTTTTCTTTTATTTATTTAATTTTTTTTTGATTTAGTTTAATTCATATTTAATATGAATTAAATCAATTGAGGAATGTGAGAGATGTGTGGAGGGAAATTAGGGGGTTAAAGTGTAGAATGTATGGATGTTGTAGTTGAAATGTATTACAGAAGTTAGGATCCATATAGTTATTTGTGTTTTGAAAGTATGGAGTGGAGTTTCTTTTTTTAGGATATCTGGGAGAAGGTTGAAGGTTTTTGAAGCTAGGTAAATGAATTGTTTTGTGCTAATGTAGTATGAGGCTTATGTACATTGTAGTGTCGTTTTTTAGATCAATCATTTAAATTTACTGAACTTAAAGTTAATGTTATACAAATAGAACGGCGTCTATGAGCCTCACAATTTTTACCTCATATGGATGTTTAAAATGTTATCTGGCTATTTTAGATTTAGAGGCCCTGTATTTTCTAGGTAGGGAAAAAATTGGTTCCTAAAAAACCCTACTAAAATTGCATGTTTTTGCATCATCATCAGTTCGGAGTAGGATGGAGTCGGCTATGGCCTATTCTAAGGAATTCCTCCGCATTCGCCTGTTGTATTTAGGGAAACCATAGAAAACCTTAAGAGTAAGCTACAAGCCAAAAATGTGTATATTCTTGGTATACCTTATATTAAAGGTAATAGGCATTAAAATCGCTTGACAAACGGAGTCTAGAAACGTTCGATTTCAAGCACAAAACTGGTAATTATTTATTTTTTAAATAATTTTATAAGAAAGCAAAAAAGTTAATCAAGTGAAACTGTCACAGATAATCTTAGCTATAATACTGTATTTTTTTGAAGTTGTTTCCTTTACGCTTTCATACGTTTCTATTGAAAAAAAATATTTTTTAGTAGTCTACATTTATATTTTTTATAGAGTGATTAATTTTTTTATTTGTATACTACTCAAGCGAAACGATAGGAAAACCTGAAATTTATCTAAAGCATATTTTTTGGTATTCATAATGTACACCACTTCGTTATAAAGATTAATTAAAATAGTGATTTAGCATTAAGCTTCGCCTTAATCTGGAAGAAGCAGTCGTTTGTCTACACGAAAGTGAAACATTGTAGTGTCGTTTGGTTATATTTCTGGTATTGTGTTGTAAGAGTGTTTTTTTATTATTTGCACAAGAAAAGTGTAAGCATAAATTTTAAATGTAGTTTTTATTTAATAATAATATTTTTTATCAGAGTAGTTTAGTTTAGAGTTACACTCTGAAGTTTGGTATTAATCAGCTCTTGTGGTAGTCTTAGAATAATGTTTGTATTCGATTATATTCGTTTAGTATTATTAACAGAAACCTAATAATAACTATCTTCTCTACGTGGGATTATAAAATCTTCGGAAATCAATTTCCTCTCGTATATACAAAAATATGAAAATAGACTGGAAGCCAGAAAACGAAGAGTTCAATTAGTCGGATTCCAGTTGGGTATAATTCACTAGGAGTAATGGGCGACCACCCATTAGGTTGTTTCGATGACCTGAATGTTTACGCCACGATTGAAATTAGTGCATTTGCGAAGTAAGTTACCGAAATACTCCTTTTAAATAGAGCTTGTTTATGCTATTAAAATAAGGTAATCGATAGGAAAATTATGTAATTTTAATGATAGTTTTTAAAAAGACTAATTAAAAAAATAATTTTAAATTATAATTAGGTAGTTTGCCGCTTGTTTAATTTCAAATATACAATTTCAAAAGTTCCTTGAGGTACAACCCTAATTAGTATTTTTAATAGTAGCATCGCTGTATTTCAATTTTTGTGCATTATATTGAATCCCAGATTTCAAAATTATTTTTCAAGAACTTGTTCAATGTTTACTTGTGATATTGAGAGTTGAAAGAATTGAGAATTCAAAGTTTTCAAAAACCAGTTTGCCCACAAACAATATTACGAAATTTTAAACGACTGTATCAAGTATCATTATTTACATATAACCCCTTTTGAAATTAAGATTACATTAGCTTTTACCAATACTGAACAATATGATTTCCTCATATGTACGTCCGTGTGAGAGTAATATTTTCATAATTGGAATTGATGTACATTTTAGTAAGTGTTAATTTTTTTTTTATAAAAATAAACTTTTTAATTCTAAACCTGTAAAATATTTTCTTAACTATTTTTTTTATTATATATTTAAAATGCGTAATGTTTTGTTATTCTATATTTAAAATGTGTAGTGTTTTGTTATTCTGTATTTGTCATTTGAAATATATTTTTATTCTATATTTGAAATGTGTAATATTTTGTTATTATATATTTCTTTTGAAATGTTTTGTTATTCTATATTTAAAATGTGTAGTATTTTGTTATTCTGTATTTGTAATTTGAAATATATTTTTATTCTATATTTGAAATGTGTAATATTTTGTTATTATATATTTCTTTTCAAATGTGTAATATTTTGTTTTTCTATATTTAAAATGTGTAGTATTTTGTTATTCTATATTTGTAATTTGAAATATATTTTTATTCTATATTTGAAATGTGTAATATTTTGTTACTATATATTTATTTTGAAATGCGAAATGTTTTGTTATTCTATATTTAAAATGTGTAGTGATATGTTATTCTGTATTTGTAATTTGAAATATATTTTTATTCTATATTTGAAATGTGTAATATTTTGTTAATATATATTTCTTTTGAAATGCGAAATGTTTTGTTGTTCTATATTTAAAATGTGTAGTATTTTGTTATTTTGTATTTGTAATTTGAAATATATTTTTATTCTATATTTGAAATGTGTAATATTTTGTTATTATATATTTCTTTTCAAATGTGTCATATTTTGTTATTCTATATTACAAATATGCAATATATAATTTTTCTATATTGAAATGTGTAAATTTTTATTATTCTAAATTAATTTAAAATGTGAAATATTACGTTAATCAATATTAAAAAATGGTAATAAATTTTTATTGTACCTATATTTAAAATGTGTTTCATTTCGTAATTCTGTATTAATTTTGATATGTGTAAAATTTTTTTCATTCTATGAACAAAATTTCTCAGTTTTCGTCTCTTGACAAGTCAATTTATATCTCGTGATTTTTGTAGGGTAACAAATAGTAATTTATATTAAAAAACGAGTGCTAATGCGCGTTAATGTATACAGAAGAATTACAAAGAAAATTATTATTCGTATGAACTGTCTAGCTGCTCTTTAATTCATCCAGCTGTGCGATTCAACTTAATAAAATCACTTATTTAAAATCCACGCCACCATTTGCATTCATTCTGAGATTCTGCCGGAAAAGTTTACAGTTCATGATAATAAATGTTATTTAATGTTACACTACATTCTGAATACCTTGTAGCGTGGGTTAAGTTTATATTCCTGGAGATTTTATGAATGCAACATAAAATTGTAAAGGTGAACAGAGAAAAAATAGATATACAATACACATTAAAGATGCAGTTTGATAAAAGTTTCTGAATTCGGCCTCGTCAGCAGTTAGGCCATCTCCTCTGGGGTGTGTCCTGTGGATGTAGTTCATTGAACCTCACAGATGTAAGTACCATCTTAAGTTTGCATAATACGGGTCGTCTTTTCATATAGATTCGTAATGAAAAAGGATCTTAACGCATATTTTCTTGGCTGCTATCTTAATACGTTAATTTCCCTTCCTAAACACGAGTTATTCTAAATTAGTGAGGTATTAATTAACTCTTGACAGGCCAAGATGCCAAACAAAACGTCTGTAACCAAGTGGGTATTCCGACGACCCCATGCATTTTTCCGTGTTATGGGCTTTTAAACTATAGAAATCAGAAATTATTCAGTCAATCATTAATGGTAACTTATGTATTTGCGCAGAAATACGTCAAATACTAAAATGATATGTCAATTATTTAAGCTAATATAAGGAGGATAGTAATTTTGGGTACTACCTACTCCCCCACTTGGCTGCGGGATAGTTAACAACTTTGAACATATACTACATACTTTCTCTTATGCAGATCATTTGAAATAACATACTGTTGTACCCCGTCATTAGACGGTTGGTAGATGTACTTTGCTATTACTTTGTAATTTTCTTAATATTAACCCTCTGTCTGCTGTACACATACTAATGTTCTTGCTTACAATAATGTTATTACTAACATCAAAATATATTATTTATCATCTTCTGTTAAAAATAACGCGATTGTAAGATTTTACCCGAATTTAATTGCAATCTAGATATTGTCTTGGATAAGTATATCTATTTTTACTTTTAATAAGCGGCAGCCAAAAAAATTGCTTTAAGATAATGAAGATAATATTGGTAGTTCAAATTAGATTCAATTATCATTATGATACAGTTAAATATGACCAAAGGGGGTAGCGACGGATTAGCTCAATGGTCAAATCAACGTCCAGGCAAGGTCTTGAAACTTTTTCTGATTTCAAATTTTTCGTTCGAGAGATTTTAATATTATTTTCAAGAATATACTGTGTTTATTACTGATTGTGAACGTGTATTACTATTCGGCATTGTGATTTCACTTGATTTATTGACGGCAATACCAAAGACAAATGACAGATGCTTTCGTGTGATCTATGGTTATGTTCAAGTTGTGGATTTTGTACTTTGTTGAAATATGTCTATTTTTTTTATAATAACAACTATATTGATTTTTCACATGGGTTCCGATATATTTTCCGTATGGGGAACGATATGAAAAAAAGCACCGTTTAAAATGCCTTCTAGATTCCATTGAACACAACAGTCCCAAATATCCAGTGGGACCATGATATTCAAACAGGATATATTGTAAGACTGAAATAATGATACCAAGGCTAATTCTACTAAGAATGCTAAATTTATCTAGACCATTCTGGAACGTACGTGCTGTAAATTTGCAATATAAATGTTATTAATTCCTTTAGAACATTTCTAAGGAAATTAATCAAATCTTTCACTCATATTATTTTCCTAGTAAAATTGATTCTAGAGTGTTTGATCAGAACACATTATGACGAAACGAGCACTATTTCCTGAAACTAAAAATGACTCAATCAATATTCGTTTGGATGGAAACCATTCAACCGTTTGTCAGAAATTTTTTTACACTAACCAGACACAGGAGGGCTTGGGGAAAATAATTTCCATCTCGGAATATGTCATCTTTTTGGATGCTGTATTAAAGAAATAAAAATGTATAGAAATGCAATTAAATGTATAGAGGGTCTTTTTTAAGGAAAGGAAGAGGAGAAAGGAAGGAACCCAACCTCTCCCGATCTAGCACACCACGCGGTTGGTGGGCAGGCGCATCCTGAACACACCTCACCCGATGAACCTAGGCACCCCTGCTAAATCACCAAACGTAGTGAACCACTTTGGGTGAGCTATGGCAGAGGTGTTTGTTATCCAATAAATGGTTCCCGGGGCGGCGGTACGCAATCTCGTCTCCCGAATTGATTGATAAATCCAATATTGAAAAGTGTAAAATACATATCCTTACCTATTTTAGATTTATATTTTTTCGATTTCGGTGGACGGAGAAAAGTTACAATTTATTCAAAATCTCTTTAAATTATTCGTAATCCTGTTCAAAACGGGACTGTAGGTCCTTAGCGAATGAATTGATAAATGTAATGTAAAAAAAAATATTAAAAAAAAAATAATGTATTAACGCGACGTCGGAACACGTGTTCATAAAACTCATTATATTTTCGAATTTCGTCATGATATTAACAGGGTAAGCGCAAGTGGATGAACACGTGTTCCAATATATTCGGAAAATAATCAAATTGTATTAGGAAACAGCCTCCTGTCCCGATTTTAACAGGATTTTAATAAATCAGCAATATTAATTTTTCTCTGTGTAGGTAAAGATTTTTTTGTAAATATTTGAATAGAACGTATCAAAGTGTGTTCCACTCACAAAAGACTTTGAAAAAAATAAAAAAAACTAATGTCGCTGATTTACATAAGAGTGTTCAACTCCTAGGCCCCAGACAGTAAAAAAATATTATCTGTTTAAGAAATAGTTTTCATAATGAAATTAGTTGATAATTTTAGTTTGACCGTAGACAGTTTATGTTAATTAAAATTTTCAGTTTTCTTGTGTTTTTCAGACTTATGAAGCTTTTCAGGGGTTGTATTTCACGAACTAATATTATTATCTTAAAATAATTATTATTTAAAAATAAAAAATGAGAGACATAATTTAAGTTAACCAGTAGTTATTTTGATCAAAAGAGTTGTATAATAAAAAAAGGAAAATATTACTTTTTATTGTCTCCTTTCTGTCTTGCAAAGCTAAGTTCCCGGAAAAACCAACATAAATATTATTATTGTGAAAGATATAAAAAGCCCGTGACACACAAATGAGTAGTTTTTTATGAGCAGTTCTGCGAAAGCGTGGGATGACCCAAACATTGCATTTTCTTATAAGAGAGTCGCTTTTTATCAATGTCCAAATGGCATTTTTAGTATTTGGTCAAGCGAGCCAAATTTTATTGAGCGTGAAAAACGCACGGGGTTTTTCTTCATTTACTAACTGACTTTTTTATTATGCTAAAATACATTTTTAAACCTCCCGGCCCCATTGGATGGGGTTCTGCCTTGAGAACTTGCACAGAACGGCTCAAAATAGCCACTGATTCCCAGATTCTTACCCACCCCTCGTTCCCCTTTCCTTTCCAGATCTTCATCTCCTTCCTTTTCAAAAAAGACCCTCCATACAGCATCACCAAAGATGACATAGTTCCTGAGGGGAATTATTTTCTTCAGGGACTCTTGTGCGGAGCTTATGTAAAAAGTTTTACTTAAACATAACTGATTACTTGACTGCGCAACATAAACACTGAACCAGGTAAATAAGCGAAAATATACTGGTTATTCCCAATTTTCATATATCTTTTGGACAAAGTCAGCCGTCAAAATGACGGTTGCGGTATTTCTAATGTTGATTATTTAATTGCCTGGAAGACGTGGGATTACTAAACCACAGTCGCTGTGCTAATGATGTACAAATCAGATCTACAGAACACATCGTAAAACAACATCCCTTTCACCAGTGTCCCTGAGGCACATCCGTGCTTATCCGAGTGACCCCGATTCCGTCGATTGGATGAATAACCTCGATATTCCATTTTGACCTCCACCAGCTCTCTTCCACCATGCGAAGAAGAAGAAGAATAAACAATCAAATATTATGGTTGGTGGTAGAGGCACCACTATGTTATGACGTTCAGGTGGCATAAATATGTATAGGAGTCAGACTATGGTTGCGACTTTATACTATGCTGTAGAATTTTCACGTCGATTATATAGAGTGTGTTTATTGACATAATAACTGTAATGCATGAACTAAAATGATCCCTTAAATACTACAAATACATTGTCCCAATCTAGCGCCGATTAGTTTGGCCTCTATTGAACTCCGTGAAGATTGCGTTCTAATTGCATGCTTAAAATAGAATTTATTCTAAAATTCCATCGCCCTCTATTGAACTCGACCGCTTCGCAAATTGGGAAATTCCTTCATCCAGGTGATAGGGAACCGTCGGTCAACAAACCAGTGAATTCTAAAAATTTGCATATTGGTGGACCTTGATTTTTTGTGTTCGGTACAACTGACGTAGGGCGCGTGCTCTAATACTGGTTCATTGACCTCCTCAGATGGATAAAATTTTAATCCAATATATTATATATTTGACCGGTCAGTGGTTGAGTGGGCATAGCGCTTGGGTCTCACCCGAGCGTCGCGTGTTCGATTCCTCGGCTGGCTAAGTCCTCCATCACAACACAAGCAACATTTTCGGCTTTCTGTGGTGGTAGTAGGAGATTTTCAAACATTGTTGGGTTATTCGTAACCCGGGAATGTTTGTATTTCTTTTAAAAATTTAAAAATAAATAAATCCGTTACCGACTTACTCCATTTTTGACATAGATTTTTATAAATTAAAGGTTATGTTCTCTATTGGTCATAAGACATGGGCAAGGCCCAAAAAATATTCCTCCAGCTACCCTGAACGGTGTGAACTTGAAAGTGACCGAAGGAACTAAATACCTTGGACACATAATCACCAGTAATATGATGGACGATGATAATATCGATAGACAAAGACGAGTTCTCAGCTTTAGCAAACATGTTCAGTAGAAGATTTCGTCTTTGCAGTACCGCAGTAAAAAGGACGCTCTTCCTTTCCTTCTGCGCAACGTTGTACACGTGTGAACTAAGGGCAAACTACAAAAAGAGTAGTATAGAAAGACTAGGGGTCCAATACAATAACGCCTTCCGCACAATGTTTTGTCTCCCCAGATACTGCAGCGCTTCCCGTATGTTCACAGAGGGGCGAGTTCCCGGATATTCAGCCTTATTAGATCCAGGGTGGCAGGAATGAGGGAAAGGATAAGCAGCTCTGGAAATATCCTCACTATGGAAGCCCGCCTCACTCCATCCTCCAGCATTGACGCACACTGGAGAAAAATACTAGCGCCTAATATAGTGACGGTTCCCTAAAGGCTTCAACTTTCTATTATTCTATTATTTTTATCATTTTATTCTATTTTATGTTCAATTCACCTGTTTTTTTTTCTTGGTTTTCCTGTTATATTTTTTGTTTTTTATCATATTTTTTGTATCTCCATATGGAATGTGTAGGACTGCACTAACCTCCCCACATGCCGGAAAAACATTTATTATTATTATTATTATGTGGATGGGACGGAGATGTGCAAGAGGAAGGTTGGGAGGTACCTGGATATTCAGATCTGATCGAACACGGCTAACGCCAATTCAAGCAACTCCATTCAAAGTGCAAGACCGCCATTTGTGATTGATTTGTGACATGTACAATGTACATCAATACTTTTCAAAACTGTACCTTCCCAATATCCTTCTACTCCCTAAAAAAATTGATACTGAGTTGGAAGGTTGCGGGTGTGATTTATGATTCCAGAAGAAAAATTATTAGATATTTCCGTACACCCGCCTAGTAATTCGGCTGTTTTCTTCAAGTCGTAACTTATGTGTTGCAACATGTAAAATGACTGTTTTACGTCAAGTCACGTGTAATTATGTGATTTATCTGAACACACTGTCCATGTCAGTCTCACTAAAAGATTAACTACATGTAACACACAATAAAATAAATAAAACGCAAAAAATGTGGATTTTGTGGAAAAAAAATGAAATATTTAATCAATTGAAACTCTGTGAAAGTTTTTTAGTGAAAGGGTGATATATAAGGTACATTCGACATGACAGACATAATATGTGTATCCTATAGTCTGTGTGTTTACGCCGTTAAATAATTTCTCACACATTCCTAGGAAGCCACATCTTTGATCTAATCCTTATCACTGTACAAGCATTGGACTAGTGCAATTAATTTTAATGAATTTTTAGCCCTATCAGGCAGTTAAAAATAATGTCATTTGTTCAACTCTGCTATCTCGTGCATTCCTGTGATGAAGATAATGTTGATCACCCATATTAAAACAATTAACCTTATTATTAATAGTGGACGCACTGAACAAACTTCCACAACATGTCATCTATTCAACTAATATAAACCAATTTAAAGCTCGATTTGATTCTTATTTGGAGAGAAAGGATTAACTTATATTAAAATTTAAAACAACTCAATAAGTGTTAAACTTATAGTGAAATCAGATATGAGCCTGTAGCGAGAGCTACGAGATTTATCTAAAACACTCAAGATGCAATGCGAAACGATCGGCGTTCCTACGTACCCACATGCCTACGAGCTCCCTACTTGCTGCTACGTCTGAGCGAACTACCTACGTCAATACGATTGCGAGTTTGTCTAGGTACATTTCGCGCATTCGCCAGAAGGTTCCAGGCAATTGCCTAGGCTTAATTCCAGTGTCACCAAAACGTCTAGATCCATCGAGATCGTCGGTTTACCAGCGGTCTCGCGTAGCTCCTACCACCGTCGGCTTGACTATATGAATAGGCCCGACGCAGCGAGCAGTCAGTCAGTCATTAAGTCATTAGTTAGTTCATCCTGACTCAATAAAAACACTGTGACCTTCACAACCTCTTTCATTGGGTGTCCCCTCATCAGATCCCCAAAAGCCCATCAGAAGAATGCTGCCTGCTCATTAAATAATAATAATAAATACACGTAAGAAATATACAATTTTTTTCCCTGAAATACAAGTACAATACAGTAAGGGTTTTTTTAAGAAAGGTAAACATTTCCGGGTTACGAATAACCTGACAATATTTGAAAATCTCCTACTACCACCACAGTAGGCGGAAAATGTTGCTTGTGTTGTGATGGAGGACTTAGCCAGCCGAGGAATTGAACACACTACGTAATTTCTAGAAACCCTAAATTTACAGTAACATGTTGAAAATGCTTGAGTCAAGCGTTCAAAATTAATGAATTCGTCGAATAGGTGACGAATGTATGTCAATAAATGTTGACAAAAATTTTCTTTTCCTGAACATTTCACGTATTGAAACAACCCGTCCCTAGGACGGGTTGTTTCGGAGAATTTAAACAATTCTTCAAATTTAATTTCAAGTTATTTTTAAAGTTCTGTGATAGTTCTTTTTGAGTTCTGTTATTATTTCAGTTCTGTTATGTAACTGGCCTTTAATGATATAATAACAGAAATTGAATGGAACATTCACAGAACTCGCAAATTAACGTTGAAATTTGATGAATTGTTCTAATTCTACGGAACAACTGTCCTTAGGAACTTCTAGCACATATTCTCAGAAATAACTACATTAATATTATAATATATGCAATTAAATATTCGTAATATGGCGTAATTTATGAAAATTCATTATGAAATACTGAATTTAACACATTGGTTTTTGCAATGCGCACTTCAGCCACCACATGATACGTAGCTAGTCCATTAAGAGATTCATCTGTTTCTGCTTTGATGTTTTTTAATTTTTTCCTTTTATTATAAGTGTGCTTACAAATTGCAATGAAACTTTTTTCGCTTTTCACTCTTCGTCATTACCTATACATTCACTCCATTGTATTCTTTATTACAGGAAGTTTCAGGGAGGTGTGGTTTAACCAGGAAATGTTTAATATAATTAACCAATTTAATAACTAGAGAATAAGGTAGATAATCTATTATTATTATTAAAAAAATATATTTTATATTATAGAAACAAACAGTACATGATTAACACCGATGAAGCCATATAAAGGAATTAAATACTTCATGTTGGGTACCTATGATATGTTTCCTTGTAATGTCTGTCGTATGTTTATTAATTAATTACCAGGTGACGTGTGTAGTATGTAGGTGTGGGTGTAATGTATGTGTGAGTGAATGCGCATTGAATAGTTTAT
This sequence comes from Hesperophylax magnus, assembly GCA_026573805.1. NCBI lineage: Eukaryota > Metazoa > Arthropoda > Insecta > Trichoptera > Limnephilidae > Hesperophylax > Hesperophylax magnus. Next base: position 1,578,287 of record JAIUSX010000016.1, read on the forward strand.
ATTATTGACATGATGTTACGTTTGAATTTGGGCAGTGAATCGTAAAAAATGTCAATGTTTAGATAAATATTATTTAGAGTATGAAGAGCACGGTTAATTGGCGAATTAATATTTTATCGTAATTATAATTATAAAAAAATAATTAATTAATTAATTAAATAATAATTAATAATTATATTAATCTGTTAATGAAAGAATAAGAAAATACACAGATTTAGGAAATGAAATAAAAAGAATTTGGCATTCTCAGACTATAAAAATATTACCATTCGTTATTTCGGCTACTGGCATTATACCTAGCTCTCTCGTTAAAAATTTAGGCGTATTAGATATATCAAAAAAATTATATATAAAGATGCAAAAGTCGGTCATTTTGAATACATGTAGGATAACAAAAGATTTTTTTAAATATTTATGTTGAGGGATCAGTAGGATTTATAGGCCCTGTTAGAAGTTCTACAGAGCCGAACCCTATGATATGAAAATATCTGAAGTCGGTGAATTATTTTCCCATTTGATCTCTGGTGAGTTGACGTATTGTTCTTGTATTGTTTTGTATTTATTTTGCTTATATAATGCACTTACATAATGTTGATTGACTAGATGATCATTTGTGGAAAAGTGTGTGGAAGGGTTTAGTTTTTCCTATGGGGAAGATTTAACCCGGACAATAAAATCGGTAAAGTTTAAAAAAAAATAATAAGTTTAATATAGTAATAAGTTTGAAAATTTGTGGAACAAGTAGGTACGCTTATTTACAATAATTCTATGAAGAGGAAATATATTTATTTTTTATAGAGGTTGAGCAATATTTTATTTTACTAGAAAAAACTTTTTAAAGCGGATACTTAATACACATGATTTATTGCTTTTTCTCGGAGACCAAACACTTTCAACTAATTTATATAAAGTAAAATAAATACAGCGGACTCTCGATTACAGAGGAAGATGTAAAACAAACGGTTTTCCCGGTTAACTTACGTGGATCGCGTGGATTTGATTTTTTTTTCTGTACTACGAGTATATTCCGAGATTGACGAAATTATGCACACTTAAAAACAACAGGAAGAGCACTGTTATGATATTTATTAAAACCACCCCATCCCCCTTTCTATCCCCTTAAAGTAGAATCTTTGATACTTATTTATGAAATTTTGCACACTTGACGTTTTAGATGAGATGAAAATTACTGTCAACATCTGATCATCAAAAAACTTTGCGAATCCAAAAGCCTGGGCATCGCTGGGAACTTCAGAATAATATAAATTTAGAATCTTTCCATAGATTCATTGTGATCTAAAGATTTTTTTTTCTTATAAATTACACCACTAAAATTGTAAAAAATAAATCATACAGACAAAAATAATATTAAAATAAATTCTGTTTTGAAACTTTGTAATAATATTTCCTAAAACCATTTTATAAGAGTCGCTACCTACTATCGTTTTGAAGTTAAATAGTCCATAGCATTATGTTAAAATGAATACTAATTCATGCGATTCCACTCTAAAACCAGTCATCATAGCGTAAAAGGCAATTTTGAAAATTTTACGGTTATCAAATCAAAAATCAGGATAACTTTGCACACGCAAGCTCGGGTCGATTCACAAGATCCTAATTACAAGACACATACATTAACCTTCAACTAAGGGTCAAATCCTGGCGCTGTGAGGAATAGAAAGGGCACCCGAAATGAGGCGAGCCAAAGTACTCATAAACGGACCTTTCCCAAGGCGAACCAGACAACTACTCAATATGGACAGAAACTCACTGAGAGAACTGATAGGACTACTAACGGGACACTGCCATCGCAGGAGGCACATGCAGATATTGGGAGTTGAAAACACCAACAGATGAAGGAAATGTGAAGAGCATGAAGAGACTCCAATTCACCTTTGCTCCCAATGTCCCGCCCTGTTGGGAACAAAGTTCAGATAACTGGGAAGACACATTGTAGAACCAGAAGACATGGCCACATATACAATGACAACCCTGGTGAATTTTATAAGAGGGACCGGATTACTGTTAAAGAAATGAGGTAAAATGGTAGATAGAACAATGGGCATATGGCTTAAGTACTCACGGGAACCTTACGTCAACAGTCTCCTATTATAAAAAAAATAAATAAAAAAAATCCTTCAACTAAAACGACTTTCAGTCAAAGAAAATTGCAATATTTCTCTGTAAAACTAATTATTATCCTCCCCATCGCAATGCAAACCATAAAAAAATAACCGACTTAGAAAAAAGTATTAAGATACGGATTATGGACACGAGAAGGAAGAATATAGAAACAATATTTAAAACTAAACAAAGAAGAGAGATGTTATGTTTTTCTTCTATAATTTTGCTTTATAACATTTTAGCACACTTACAAAAAAAATGAACATGCTTACAAAAAAAACTTGACTTAATTTTCAATTTGCACATAAAACCACGTACAATGTGACCCTACAATGGCAAAATGACTCGTTAGCAAAGTTTCAAACCCCAACTAAATAAGTAGAGAGTATCGGGGGTATCAGAAATAATAAATCCCGGTTAAGCCGAACCCGATAAATCGAAAGTTTACTGTAAAAGCTTCCACGGATTATAAACATTGCAATATATAAATCAACCAACTTGTCTTTTCAAATTCGTCGTGTAATTATTTTTTTCAGTAATTTTTATTATTTCTAGACGACCCTGAATAATATATTATTACGTTTTCTTGTGTCTGCGTCTGTGATGTGGCATGATGCAATAAAATAACTTTAAAGGAAACTGGTCGTTAAATGGTTCATCAATCACCTAAATCTGAAATAGAAACGTTCCAGCTACAGACAATTAATAAAATCATGAAAACGAAAGGCTCGTTTCAAACGGTTTAAAACGAAATAAAGATGAAACTGGACGATCGATAACGCCCCATGTCAATATTGATGAAACCCGCCATTAATGGTCAGTTAGCGATATTCGCGAGCACGTTCAGAATATGATTCCGACAGTCGGTAGACAAATGCCGCTACTTTTAGCGCGGCCTCCAAGGTGTCAGATAAGTCATCAACATACACAACTTTTTGGATGGTGTCGTTCGTTATGCAAAATAACTGGCTAAAATGAATGGGGTTGAACTAGCAAAACTATTAGAACTAAAATAAATCGTATTCACGATCCACAAACCTAATTAATTCATTTATGACGCGATCAATTGATTCCTTTTCAGCTTCGAGAAACAAAAGTTGATATGACTTATTATTAATGACCTCTTAAACTAATTTACTCCCTTCATAGTGTCAAAAAGTACACGCGAACTGTCAATGTATATAAAAGTTAATATTTCAAATTAATGTCAATTCTTAGATAGATGCGCCAGTGTTGCCAGTCGAATCCTGATTTATTGCATTATCGGGACATCGGTATAAAATCGTCGGTAGTTACGCCTATCAATCCGATACTCTAAAATTATCGATTTCACTGTGCTAGACAGGAGTCAGCAAACACAGCGGAGACTTGATACCATGTTTTATTTTGTTCGAGAAAGAACGAAGGTCAAACATATTACGGTGTTTTTCTCATGAACTAAGCCTAGAGAGAGAGAGGTTACAACTGACCTCTCACAGGCAGGACCATGTCTACGAGTTTACCTACCATTTACTTCCACTGGCTTCTTTCTCTAAAGTGTGTTTGTGTAGTGAATAAATTCAGCGCTAAAAAATCACTCGTATTCATAATACTCGAACTGCCCAACAGATAGTCCCAAATGAATCCCCAATCCCATATGTGCGTTATGAATATCAGCACCTATAGGAAATTCTATCATTTTTCTTATGGCCATACAAAACATACTAGTGGCGTCAAAGCGGAAGACCTACAAACCTTGGGAATCTACTAGGTGCCTAAGTGCGCAGCACCTATGAGATGTAATTTTCTTTGATGTAATTTCCTTCTATTATCTAGGGGAAAAATATGCAAAAGACCTTTTAGTAGAATTTTTTCATACATCTCGGGGACTTTTCTTCTGCCTTTTTTTAAATCTCCGATTAAACTCCCATTGTCGTAGGCCACGAACCGCATCTGCCTGCCTCTACGTCAATATTGTGCGTGTGGCATTCCATCCTCACAGTCTACCCCTGCGGAGAAATAACTTTAATTCGGCAATGTGTTGACAAACACGCGGTGCGGTTGCCAAGTTGCGGATCTCACTGCAAGGCGAGGTTACCACCGTATCGCTAGTATTGCCCTTTCTGTCACGAGATGATACTAACAGTAAAGTTGTATAGAGTGTAAATATAAACAACACATGACTGGCGGGTTGCTAGCAACGTATAATGCAGGGGTCTTGCTTTGTTGTTGTTTGGAGATGGACTTCATTACGTGTTGGCAGTGCCGGATTTACATAATATAATATGTGAAATACATAAATAACTGTTTAACCTCAAAACACTAACCTATGTAGGTAAAAGCGACTAATCTGTTTAACCACCGCCATCTTTATTAATACAGGCCTATTATTGCCATCTTTATTAATACAGGCCGTATCATTGCCGTATTTATTAATACAGACCTTATTATTGCCATCTTTATTAATACAGGCCGTTCTGTAGAAAATGAACTGACAGTTAAAGATACCTGTTTTCGGACTTTTGCACTGAGTTTAGCAGGGTATCCTAATCCCTGCTGCTAACTAGTGCAAAAGTACGCTAACAGGTCACTTTAATTGTCAGCTCATTTTCTACAGCACGGCTTGTATTAATAAAAGATGGGGGTGGTTCAACAAATTAGTGTCGTTTTTTTTTATGTTTCATAACTTTGCATCTCATTCGGCATCATCAAAGATACTTATTTTGGTTGTATGTCTGTCTGTGAGTAATTGTAACTGTGAAGTTATTTAAATTTTTTCACAATTGGAACTAATTGTGTCAAGAATAAAAAATAAAAAAAAAATAACAGAGAATCACTTTAATTTTAATTAAAAAAATTGGAACTGGTCAAGAATTCAAACATAATTTGATAATTATACATAACTGATCAAAAAAAATATTGTAATTTTTTTCCTTGATCAGGAGTGCAGCAATATAATAAATTGAACTTCTTCTGAAATTTGTTTTACATAATTTTTTTGCTTCACTTCATTTGTCTGCGCTAGTGAATGAAACGAATTGGAGAACTTCTTGCATTCGGTGATGGGAGCTTGAAGTCGAATTGACGAAGATTTGCAACAACGTGGCTTTTTATTTAAATGCATTTATTATTGTTGCAAAAAAGTGAGAATTGAAAAGACTACATGATTTGGACATGTGGACCTGATGAACAAATACAAAAATGCCAGAAAAATAAGACGCGAAAGTGGAAGTCCGAGGAAGACTTGACGCGACCAAGTGAATGAAATACTCGAGTCAGGTCATCTCAAGAGTCAGCATAATAGATGAGTATTCCTCTCCGCCTAAACCCACGTGAAAACGGTGTGATGTTTAGTTAGTTTCAAAGGGGAAACTATAGTAGCTTCTTTTGACCAAATGCGGTCCCGAAAATCAAAGTCAAAACCGACGAGTATTATAATTTATCTCGTTCAATTTAGATAACTTATCGAGCAACATTCACTCAATGGCGTCAGACCGTTGGCAGAAAACTACATCATAATATCAATTTTGCAAGAGTCGTACGCGATGATAATAAATTTGCTAGGCAACTACTTAGCTAGGTACTCAATGTTTATATTTGTCTTTGGTTTATCGCGTGGGCTGGCAACACTGCGGGAATACGCCGGGCGCGGGAAATCCAGTAAATGTCACAATAGAAAAAATGGCGAATTTTCACTAATATTGCCGAATTCAACACCGAAATTTAATAATTATGCAGAGGATTCTTCATACTTTAAAATTGATTCATTGAATGAAAGAAGGCATTACACTGGTTCATTATTCATGTATAAAAAAGTTAACTATTTCAATTCCCGGAGATGCTAAATATGATTCAATTAAATGTACCTGCGAGCTACACCATTACCCCCGAGTGGGGATCTAGGAAGTATTGACTACACACGCTTTTCTATCCTATTGAAAGTTGATCTTTCCAAAACAAACTAAACAAAATTCTAACTTGAACAACTATGTTCAAACGAGATTTTTTTATTCGTCAGCTAGCCAATAAAAACAAAATTATTTTTATAATCCTATACTCGTACTACTCAAGTAAGAATCTTTTTAAAATGATTTGCATGTATCCACGTGTTTTTTTTTATTTAGTCATCGCCTGTATCACACTAAAAGCTTCTCAAAACACTTCGAAATATTCAAATACATTGATTGATACAAATTCGAGTTGTTTTTGATGTGTTTTTTTTCTCGTTCTTTAGAGAGACACAAACACTGTTAACTATCTATGTTTTTGGCAAAAACATTTAGTTAGATATCTTTAAAGTGGACAGACTGTCAAAAAATAACTCATTTTTTCTCGTCTGCCAAAATTTATGAAATAATAATTAATTTTTATGTTTTGACAAAGTCATAACTTTAGCGAAAAAAATTTGAAGAGGAACTGAGATGTCCAATCATGAAATTTTTTTCTGCAAATCATCTATCCTGTCTAAACAACACAACTAGAGACCGACTATATTTTCAGCCGAAACCGAATTCCGGCTTCTGTTCTAGTTTCGCTGGAAACCGAAACACAAACCGAATTTCTGATTCTTTTCTAGTTTCGGAGGGACCGAAACCGAAACTTATTGAATAAGTACAAAAAATACTATAGGAATATGTACCCCGAAATTAAGCGTTTTTAAAATTATATATTTTAATGGATTTTTTCGTAATCCTCTAACTAGCTAGGACTTATAACAATACCCTTTCATGTGTTTGACTAACTGGTACTGCGGATCATTTGGCCTTATTACTTTTACCATATTTATTGTTAAACTTGTAAAAAACTGTTAAATAAAGAAGAACTAACGAAACAGCTCCGAAATATAAGTGTTTCATCTACGGTTTTTCTCGCAAACTCTTTTATTAAATAAAACTCCGGCTCCAACAAAACGCTTTACTTTTAAATGTCATAGTTTGAGAATGGGCTCTGATATCTCGATTAGCAGGCGGTTGGAAAAATGTGGAATACACTTAGTCTCCACAATACTCGACAAGTAAACGCCATCTATGAGTAAACTAATAGACTTGTAGGGTAAATTATAGGGAGTTTACATCTTCCGAAAATAACGACAACATTATTTTTCCCTACATTCTTGTGAGGATGTTATCATTGTAAACCTGCGCGCGGTACCTCGCGCGGAAAATAATATTATTCTGTCTCCAGCAGTCTAGCCGTCGGGTTAGCCCTAAATCTCCTCTAGCTTACGCGATCTATTTGTTCATAAAATTATTATAAGTGATTTTTGTTAAAATAATAAAGTAAATTGGAATTATCCGAATTATCATTATTACACACTGAGAGTAATCACGCAACCTTGGATTCTGCGGATTGGAGAACCACATAATCATTTAGCCAACAACCCATTTAAACTGGCGATGATCATAATCCTCTAAACACTAATCTACTGCTAACTATTCTCTTACACTAATATCAAGGATATTACAATATGTTGCCCTTTAAAATTAATCACCTAAGTAGGTACTTAACTAAAACAAGGTTGCAATATATTATATACAGTATTTTCAAGGGGGTGGTTCCTACCTTATTTCGCTAAATAATGGTTTGGTTGACTTTTCACATTGCCTAAATGAATAAACCCCATGAAAAGGCTTATCTACACAGAATAACAATAAGTAGTATAACAGTTAACATTTTGGGTATGCCTAAAGGGCGCGTTACACCCAGGGGGCCAATAAAAATACCAATTTTTGCAATCCTTAGAGGTATTTTATTTTAATGAAATAAAAACAATATTTTTTGTTTAAAACCACGATTTTTTATTAATTTAGTACAAAATTAAACTGTTTAATTTTGTACCCTGACGATGCTCGAGTGAAGCGAAACCGGTCGGTCTTAAAATTAATAAAAAATCGTGGTTTTAAACAAAAAATATTGTTTTTATTTCATTAAAATGTTAAACCACAAAGTGATTGCTTTCTACGAAAATATTTTCTTTTAAATATCAATTAATAATTTAGATACTGAGTACCTACAATTCCAGAGGGAAGACGTTCAGTGGGCAATCCCCAGGCAAAGTTGATAACTTAAGAGGAAGCTACAAGTCAAAAACGTGTAGATTCTTGGTACACCTTATATCGTAGGTAATAGGCATTAAAATCGCTTGACAAATGGAGACTAGAAACGTTCGATTTCAACCATTAAACTGGTTTTTACTTAATTTGTAAATAATTTTATAAGAAAGCAAAAAAGTTAATCAAGTGAAACTGTCTCAGATAATCATAGCTATAAAACTGTACTTTTTAAAAGTTGTTTCCTTTACGCGTTCATACATTTCTATTGAAAAAATATTTTTTGCAGTAGTTAGCATTTATATTTTTTATTGAGTAATTAATTTTTTTATTTGTATTCTACTCGAGCGAAGCGATAGGAAAACCTTCAATTTAACTAAAGGATATTTTTTGGTTTTCATAATTTACACCAATTCGTTATAAAGATTAATCAAAATAGTGATTTGGCATTAAGCTTCGCCTTAAGAATAACGGATCGATAGGCTCAATTCCGACGAAAGTATTAGCTTCGCATAAAGTATGCCGATGTCCTTAGCACGGTTACGCTGTCGATAGCCAAACCGATATTGGCACGAAATAAATAAGAAATTGTTATTCGATATCAAAAGTAGCGGATTTGTTTATGTATTGACATTCCAAAATGTAAAAACGGCTTTAAAAAAATAAAATTACTACTAAATTGATTATGTCGAATCAAAATACAAACTTTTATACACACTTGCAGTCCACGCGTACTTTTGATACTATCAATGATGTTGATTAGTTAATGAGATCTTTAGACATATCTAGTGACATTTGAACAACTTTTATTTTTCCAAGCTGAATCAATTGATCACATATACGATTAACTTCAATTCTTAGAGCTTTGTTAGTTCACATTCGTTTATTAATAAGTTATTTTGCATAACGGTCGACATTATTCAAAAAGTTGTGTATATTGATAGCTAACCGAAGTTTATCTGACACCTTGGAGGCAGCGCCAAAAGTATCGACTACCGACTGTCAGAATCAAGCTGGCCGTTCTCGCAATTATCGTTAACTGACCATAGATGACGGATTTAGTCAACATTGTATTGATATGGGGTTTTATCGATCGACTGTGCTACACACTGTGAATAAACCAAAACCAAAATTTCCTCTGAAATCATAAGTTTTGTAAGCAGGTAGGTACTTAAATATCTATCTACTTAATAACCATATATTTTGTGTAATTTTTTTTCTTAATTCAAATAGTATATTAACATTTAATTTGTCAAAAGAAAAGTCACTATCTCATTGACGGTGACCGGATAAGTCATCAAAATGATAATTTATCACATCTTTAAAAAGTTATATAAAGTCATGGAAAGTGATAAAACAAAAAAAAATTATTAACTGGGTTAAGTTGGTTAGGTTAGGTTAGGTTTATTTTTTTTTCATCGTTTCAAATGACTTTATATCACTATTTAAAGGTGTATTGAATTTTCACTGTGTTGGGTTATCGTGGAACCCTCAATGACAACTCTTCACATTTCACATTTGATAATTCAGGATATTCCAATAAGAGGTGTTATTTTGATATTCAATCGTAAAAGATCAATGGTTTCGTTGCTCGTGTGGCACGTAGCGCCGTTTTGTTGAAATTAAACGTTGTCCAGATCAATACCATCCAATTCCGGCCATAAAAAATCATTAATCATCTCTCGATAACGATCCATTCACCGTAACTGTTGCTCCAGCCTCATTTTCGAAAAATTAAGGTTGAACGACTCCGCCGGACCATAAACCGCACCAAACAGTCACACGTTGAGGATAGAGAGGCTTTTCAACAATAACTCTTGGGTTTTCCGAGCCCCAGATGCGACGATTTTGCTTGTTGACGAAGTCACCGAGGTGGAAATGGGCCTCATCACTCAAGATGATTTGCATTTGATTCACTCAAGTGAATTTTAATAATTTCAATGCGTTGTTGAAGCGTGTATCGTTCCATTTTTATTAATGGCGTAGTTTCTACTTGTCAAATGTTAAAAAACAGCAGCTTCAAAAGTAACATCTACCGAAATAGCGGGCTATTCAAAATAACACCTCTTATTGGAAAACCCTGTATATTGTACCATTTCAAACCTAAAAACAATTAGTGGTGCTGAGCCGTGGTCGTTCTGGTCAACTCTGTGATAGTTGGTACATTAAATTCCCGAAATATTTCTAAAGTTGGGAAGTCTTATGGTTTCCTAAGGATAATTTTAATAATTATTAGCTTAATATTGTTATTATGGGCTGTAATGTGACTTTAAATTCCCCCCCCACCCAATAATGCCAATTATTATTTGTTCTAGTATTTGAGTAATCAACACCAAACCCGGGTACGTCGTCGTACGTCACACGTTGTAAGACGGTTATTAATTCAACATATTTATATTCGGGTCGTATTGACAAGAACATAAACACGCGTCGGGCTGCTGCGATGGTTTGGTAAATGATAAACTGTAGCAGAAAGTCATCATCATCAGCAACGGAGGAAATAGATTATTATTTATGTCTGAGGCGAGATGGGAACAACGTTTATTGGGAATATCGCTTTGAGAAAATAAATGGGAGATTGGGAACACATTTGGCAGAATGCATCATTGGCCTATGGATATAAGAACATCATTATGCTGTGCTTTATTAACTAATATGTTTGCGTTAGATAATGTGTCAATTTTTTTTTACTAGAACAAATAATAATAGGCATTATTGGGTGGGGGGGGATTTAAAGCGACATTACAGCCCATAATAACTATATAAAGAATAATTATTAAAATTATCCTTAGGAAACCATAAGACTTCCCAATTTTAGAAATATTTCGGGAATTTAATATACCAAGTATCACAGAGTTGACCAGAACGACTACGGCTCAGCACCACTAATTGTTTTTTAGGTGTGAAATGGTACAATATACAGGGTTTTCCAATAAGAGGTGTTATTTTGAATAGCCCGCTATTACGGTAGATGTTACTTTTGAAGCTGTTATTTTTTTACATTTGACAAGTAAAAACTCCGCTTTTAATAAAAATGGAACGATACATCCTTCAACAACGCATTGAAATTATTAAAATTCACTTGAGTGAATCAGATGCAAATCATCTTGAGTGATGAGGCCCATTTCCACCTCGGTGGCTTCGTCAACAAGCAAAATTGACGCATCTGGGGCTCGAAAAACCCAAGAGTTATTGTTGAAAAGCCTCTCCATCCTCAACGTGTGACTGTTTGGTGCGGTTTATGGTCCGGCGGAGTCACTGGACCTTACTTTTTCGAAAATGAGGCTGAAGCAACAGTTACGGTGAATGGATTGCGCTATCGAGGGATGACTAATGATTATGGCTGGAATTAGATGGTATTGATCTGGACAACGTTTAATTTCAAAAAGACGGCGCTACGTGCCACACAAGCAACAAAACCATTGATCTTTTACGATTGAATATCAAAATAACACCTCTTATTGGAAAATCCTGTATTATTGTACAAAAACAAAATTAAGGTAACATAAACTTTGAAATAAAAAAATAAAAAAAATAAAATTGACTCCCTGAAATCGGATTATGATTTATTGTACCCTTAATATACGCATGCAATCTTTACTATCTAACATTTAAAAAAAAAAGTTGGCTTTTGTGAAAATACTAATTCTCTAAAATTGTGAATACTCTTCACACATCACCTGTTAATCATTATTTTATTTTTGTATGCACTCACTCTTCCCATAAACACGAGCTCCTGGAGCTCACCAAATAGGATTTAAAAAAAATTATTTTGCATGCTGTTATAATTTTAAATCTTGTATTATTTTATAATAATAAATCAAATAAAACTTTTCTTAAACTTTTGAAGGTTATACGTAAATAATATTAATAACTAATTTTGAAATCTCATTCCAATAAAGTTGAATATTAATTTAGAAAGTCAATAAGTATCCCAGATAAATAAAAATTAGTTTGTTTATTCGAGACATTATCTAGATTACTAACCAATTCATTAGAAAGTTGTGTCCATTCAAAAAGGTAGCTGCCAAAAATATGGGAAAAATTATTTGAAATGTTGTTAATTCTGAATTTAAAATATGACTTTTAATAACTAGGTATTAATGGTTGAGTGGTTAAGACGTTATCTGTTCGATTACTAGCTGTCACCGTTTCGTCAATTTTATATTCTTTTGTCTTGTTCTGTTTCATGTCTCGTTTAGATTTGTTAATATTATCTTATTTTTAAATGATATCTTCTTCTCAATTTGGGGGGCGGGTTTGGGTAACGCCACCTCGGTAACCATTTTTTGAATAACCAACACCTCTTTCATAGGTCTTCCCAAGTGTTTCGCTACGTTTGGTCATTTAGCAGGGGTGCCCGGGTTCAGGTTGCGCCTGCCCACCACTGTGTGGCGAGCCAGGTCGGGAGAGGCTGGTTTAGGTATACATCGCTCCTGGAAATTAAAAATACCCTCCACATAGCATCCCCAAAGATGACGTAGGCCCTGAGGGTAATTATTTTCCTTGGGGCCTCATGTGTAGGGTTAATGTAAAAAGAAAACTATTTTTTAGGTTATGTTGAAATAATGTCAACTTAAGGCGATGCCATACGTAGTAATGAAAAATCATGTGTTTTTGGTTTGAAAATTTGGTCGCCTAGAAATGTTTCAGATGCTTTAATTAAATACTACGAGTAGAATACATCTTGGCCTTTGAAATAATCGAGTATTTTTTAGATAAGTCTTTTTATAAGCCCAGAAAAAAATAATGTAAAGGCCTATGAAAACTGCTTTAAAGTTCAAAATCTCCTACTTACGAACCCATTTTCGGTTATGATTTTATTGTATAATGTGGCAAATTAAGTTATTAATTAATAATCAAATTAAGGGTTGTTATTGATAGCGGCTCAATTTAAAATATTACACGACGTAGTGCATCGCCATAAGAGTTTTTACTATTTTAATGAGACTGTATTTAAAAAAAAATTGGTAATTGTTTAACTTCTTATTTATACAAGTAGGTACTGTACATTTTTAGACACATTTAATCTTAAATAACCTAGAAATTTTCCCGCTTTATTGACGGCGATGTTCGACCATCGACCGCTACGTCATTTTGGCAGCACTGTCACCTGACGTTGTCACCGTAGATTCCGACTTTCCGACGTTATTTTTGGAGTCCCGACGTAATGAAGGAATTTGTCTATCCGAAATACCGACGCAATGCTATCGTAAAATAAATGTCTGCGTTAATTTGTGCCAAGACAGTACGTACCAGTAGGTTAGTGGTTTATTTATGGTATGTGCAGAACGTCACACTTAACTGTACAGACGAACGCAAAATAAATCCAATGACTTTGGCCTTTTTGGGATCAATTACTATTTTAATACTTTCTACTATCTTTTTTTAATATCCCTTCCCGTAGACTCAAAAATAATTAACTGCATTTCCTCAATCAACACTTCACAAGTTATGGATACCATTCGCCAATGTATAGAATTAACCTCAAATTTTTTTATGATTTATTTTAAGACATATGATTTTAGTCAGTGGTTACGCAAGTCATATTTTGTATTTATCTGACAGAAGTCGTGAACTCCATCAAAACTACGGGAACGATCCTGTTTTGACTTGACATTATCTTAAGGCGATGCCATACGTAGTAATACAAAATTATGTGTTTTTGGTTTGAAAATTTGGTCGCCTAAAAACTTTTCAGATGCTTTAATTAAATACTGCGAGTAGAATACATCTTGGCCTTTGAAATAATCGAGTATTTTTTAGATAAATCTTTTTATAAGCCCAGAAAAAAATAATGTAAGGCCTATGAAAACTACTTTAAAGTTCAAAATCTCCTACTTACGAATCCATTTTCGTTTATGATTTTATTGTATAATGTGGCAAATTAAGTTATTTATAAAATGATCGAAAAAAATTAAATATTTATGCCTGAACATCCACAAAATAAAATAAAAGGCCCTTTTTGGCCATGTTTTTTTCTTGCATAAATCAAAACAGGCGGATGGTGTTAAGCGGGAATTTCAACCTTATCGCCATCTACGTAAGGGTTGTTATTGATAGTGTCTTAATTTAAAATATTACACGACTTAGTGCATCGCCTTAACGAGGGTGACAGATTACGCTATAAGTTCAAAGCGTTTTATATAACTCCATATTCACAAAAAAGATATGCTATAAGTGTGGGCGTGGCGACGATGTAGCCAGCTATATCGTCGCCACGCCCGATATTTGAAAATTATCAGAACAATTCACGGAGCGCAGTAATTACGCGACTGTCATCTGTCAAAGTGACAGATCCCATACAAAGAAATGATATTCCGCGGCAGTCTCCGAATCGATCTGAACCCCTCTCCTGAGGAAGATGAGTTGACTCCTGAGTGTGGCAGCCCAACGTATAATACGTACATTCCACGCCTAATTTATGCGCGCATAATATAGTGTAAAATGTCTATGGCCTTTTTTTTATGCCCTATTTTTGTATAATGTTTTAGATACATCTATTTAAATTTTGATATTGTTTCCCTGATTGAATGAATGAATTAATTTATGAAAGAATTGGGAAAAAACTTTTAAATAAATAAAAACATGTGTATCATAGTAAAAAAGGTTTGTTTTTTTAACTTTTTTATTAAAAGAGAAGATGGATTACTGAGACAACGCACGTGGTTGTAATGAACTGGGTCCGGTGGACAAGTTCGTGATTTACTTCGTTTAATATCTAATCTTTTAGACTTAAACTTTAATTATAATCCTACCGTTTTTCTTTATATGCTTACTGTTATTTTTGGGTACAAAAATATAATGTATACACTTATATTACTCACGCACAGGCTGCGCCTTAGTGGGTTCCCTTTCTTATTATTATAAAACTGTAATGTCAAATGTATAAATTGGGAAAAAATAAAGGAAAAAAAAAATCGCACATAAGTCCGTTGGTCAGATAAGCTGTCATCAGCTGCCACAAACACGTCGCTCTAGGCTCTTTTTTGTGAAATAATGGCTTCCCGTGCTTTTGAGATGTGCACAAATCATTCTCGAGCAAAAACCAAATCTGATTCGGAGTTTATTTCTATTTGCATGTACTCAAAAATCACTTATTATTAAAATATATAAAATTATTGACAATGATTTTCGAATTAAATAAACTGAGACAGCGAACACTGAAACAATTAATAGTATGAAGGACAACCTAGTGATAGTACGTCGTATTATACTACTATGCTCTCTCGTTTGTTAGTCAAGAGTGAGGATAAACGCGGCCCACTGACGGGTGAGCATATGCGCGGTGAGCAATCAATACGAAAATGCTCGTCGCTCATCTGTGACGTCATGCTTGCCGCGGACATGCTCGCCCGTCAGTGGGCCGCCTTAAGCTCGCAACTGTTGTCGCGAGGAGGCAAGAGAAATGAGGGACGTTCATAATAAAATAATATAGCCATTTCACCGGTACACATATTCTTTGAGTAGCTATCTCTTTCTAATGCGTTCCGTTCATTTAGCTATGTATGATGTTATTTCATTCATTCACACAAATTCGTTGTGACTATTCTTTTCTCGTGCGTTTCGTTATTCGAATTAAATCTAGAAATAGGAACGTGCCATATTTTTGTTCGATTAGTATGAAAAATAGTTTTATTTAAACCACGTACCAGTTTTAACAGTTTTCATTTCATTAAAATTTCCTATTTTTATCGTTTGTGTCATCATACAAATGGTCGACCCTGTGTTTGAGTTGATACGTCAACATTGTTGGTGATATAGAAGCACTAACTTCAACCAATATGACTCTAGCGTTGTGTACATAACATAATTATGTGGCCTTACCATTGACACTCCCTTGAATGTTAATTTCAACGTTGTATCACTGGTGTCGATAGTTATTAATGTGAAAGAAAACGGGGAAAGGTCGACTGCGCCCTGTTTTTACGAACTCCGACATTTTCCGACAAACACACTACAACATGTAATATGTTGGTTTATTTCCGAGGCAACATAACGACCCCTTTCATATGGTTTTCACAGAAAAGAATTACTGCTAATAAAATTTACTTTTGTAAAGTTAACTTTCTCCGCCTACCTCTTACAAAGACGTTAACACAAATAATATGTTACTAATTAGTATCTGTATGGGTTTTTATTTTTTATTATTATTTTTTTTTTATTAGTGTCTATTTAATTACAGGTTTGATGAGAGTTACAATATATGATAATTTTTTTCATTTTTTTATTATGTAATAATTAAACAGTTAACAATGTATATTAATATTTGCTAACAATAATGATATATAAAAATTAGTTTTCTCAATTGTTTTTTGAATTTTTTTTTTGATGTTTCTCTTTTATGGAAGCAGACGCTTGTGTTTAAAAGAGATGCTGAGTATCGAGATGAACATTATTTATGTAAGTATTCTTATTAATAATTTAAGGAGTTAAGAATATTAAAAAATATAAGTGTATATCAACAATGTACAATTTAACGATTTATAACGTTACATTATTTAATTGACGAATTTCGTTATTTTGATTTTTTACATTGAAATGTTCTTTGATCGCTTTGAGTAGGGTTTTGTCGTCTTCGATTTTTCTATTATTAAAGTATTTTTTGCCTAGAAATGTGTAATGATGTTGTGCAAATGAGGTGTTACATTTTTGTATCGGAAATATATGTTTTTGACGAGTACGTCTTTCTGTTGAAAAACTGAATCTATAATATTTCATCTGTTTGTTCTTAGTCCTCCTCACTAGGTAGTCCTGTGCTGAGGCGGACGGGTAGATTTCTTTGATTTTCTCTTATTTAGTTTCTATGATGTTTTTAATACATTTTCTAGTATGTCTGCCTTAATTTCTTTCACCCATGTTTTGATTTTTTCCTTAAGCTTATTTATCTTTTCTATCTTTTTCAAACTTGGAGGAAGGATGTTGTAAAGTTTGGTTGCCAGATATATGTGGTTTCTTTGGCCAAAACTTGTCTTGAATTTTGGAACATCTCGTATATCCCTTTTTGAGGCTCTTTTTTTGATAGAAATGTTTTGTGAACACCTCACCAACAGAACCTATGTTTAGGTGTTAGCATGTTCTAGGAAAACGTTATTATGCCGTCATAAGTGCGAACACACCATCGTCCTTGACATTCTCAAGGATGATTCTATGGTGGAAACGCATGGCGGCAAAACTGAATATATATTAGGTTAGCATCATAATATTACAAAGACAACATACTACATGAAATGTTTTTAAATATGCAGTCAAGGCGAAAGAGAATAAAACAGAACAAACGTCTTTGATAATTAATGCAGGTCTTTAAAAACATTACCAAATATTGGAACGGCAACCTTTTTTCTTTATAATAATACAGGTTCAATAATATACATTATCATCGTTATAAATAAAATTGCAATGTTAACTCCTCACAAAATCAACCATCACAAAAACATGCAACAGTAATTGAATTCAAAGCATGCACAAAATGAGTTGTTAGATTATTTTTTTTTGTCTGTCTGTATTATATTAATAATATTGGGTCAACAGACAAACGTTGTTTCCTATGTTTTTCTTAATTGGAGAAAACACAGATACAGTCAGTAATAAGCATGACAGTGAAAAAAATACATTGATTGGAGAATTCGCCTGCATCATAACTATTTCTCACCGATTTTCATTATCATAACTTAAGATAACTTAGCATAACTTATCATAACTTAACACAACCTAACATAACCTAACATAACTTCACATAACTCAACATAACTTCACAACTTAACATAACACAAAATAATATAACTTAACATATCTTAACATATCTTAACTTAACATCACTTAACATAACTTAACATAACTTAACATAACTTAACATAACTTAACATAACTTAACATAACTTAACATAACTTAACATAACTTAACATAACTTAACATAACTTAACATAACTTAACATAACTTAACATAACTTAACATAACTTAACATAACTTAACATAACTTAACATAACTTAACATATCCTAACTTAACTTGACATTAACTTAACATAACTTAACAAAACTTAACACAACTAAGCGTAACTTAACATAACCTATGTTGCTATGTATATATTTACACTTACTCGTTTACCGCTACTCTACTTTCTTAAAATGTTTTAATTCACCATTGACACCAATTAATACGTGTATTTTCTTACTGTTTTGTAGACGGATGTATTTATTGTTTTAAATAATTAATACAGGTACGTACTTTTTTTATTCGTGTGTAATATTATAGTGTTTAAATAAATACGGTACTTATTCTAAGCTGAAGGTGAGAAGAAAACATATAAGTTTACATAAAATATTTTGAATGGTATCTAACGAAGAAATAGCAAGAGTTGGATAAAAAATGAACACATTAGGATGTTAAAGTTACTGGTAATTCCAGAGGTGCTGCATTTTTGAAAATCTAAAGCAAAAATGATTGTTTTTTCATCAAGGCTCGAATTTTTGGAAAATTAAAGGTTTTGTGCAAACGAATTTATATAGTAAGCGATGCAGACCACTATTGGCTCGCAAAATGCGAAATTTTTACTGACTGACGACTATGCCCATATTTAGGCCTAGGTGAAAGGGTGGAATTGTAAAGTTACGAGCACAATACAAGTTTTCGAAAAATTCCAAACAAAGTATGTGGCAATTTTTTAGAAATTAGTTTTATCGCAACGTTTGAAAACTTTCATTAAAAATATGATTTTGAAAAGTATTACATAATTTTTTTTTTGCTTACTTATTGCAACGAATTATATCTTAAATCTTTAACAGACCTGATAGTTGCAACATTCCGAAATAAAATTTACAATTTCCGTTGGAACCTGGAGAAAGTTCTGGATAATTTCAATCGTCTATAAAAATAGAAATATGTTCGTTAAACCAAACGCAAGCAATAAATAGAAAAGAATTATTAAAGCAAAAAGTTGGGACGTCTGTTATGTTTCAGTTCCTTAGATTATTGTGAGAAACTTTTACGATACTGACGCCGAAATTAAAGAACACTAAAAATTTGGAATGACCCGGTGTTAGAACCAAAGATTACATTTGCAATTAATCGATATTTCAAAGGAATTTGAGACTTTACTTCAACGTGTTTTCTTTTACCAATTCTACTACAAAAAAAGTGTTCGTCTCAAACGTGGGTTTGTTAACTCTCATTTCAAATTCGTTCTGTTTTGCGAACAGCTCTGTAAATGATCTCATAGAAATCCCTTACTGTTATAGTTAGAAATATCATTTAAACGGTGTAAGAAAAAAAAAATACAACGCTTCATATTCAAATCTAGAAGTTCACCACAGAAGAATCAAAATGTACACTTCTATGAAACCGGAGGTTCCAACGGCAATTTGAGAGAAAATTATGAAACTTTGTGAATTATTTTTATATGATGCGACATAAAAGTGATAATAATTTTTATAATATATTTTTATAATAAAATATGCGTTTTTTTGCTATCAGTAATTTTAGTTTAGTTTTTAGACGATAAAACGTAAGGTGAGCCATTTTTACACGTTTAATATTTGATTTAAAAATTTCAACATATCAAAACTATATATGTTTAACTCTAATAATATTTTTTAAGCGATTTTCATCGCCTTTCAAAAACAGTTTTTAGTTTTCGAATACGTTCAGAAATATCCCATTTATTGCAAAATCTTTAAGATACATAATGGTCAAAATGCAAGAAGCCTGAGAGGATACGCTATAAAAAATTCCATGTAATTATAAGTTAGGTATATTTTCCATGTAAATATAATAATAACGTAAGTATGTAATTTGTTCGTATATTAAGCCCTGGTAGAATCCTTTTCAGGATAGGTTGTTTTTTGACATGTTTTTCATAAGTTTTTCGCAATATTAGTATTTGTTTGCTGATTGCAAATTCGCTTTTAATATGAATCTTTTCGCAGTACTATTATCATAAGTTTATTTATTTTAAGTAACATAAACAGTCTTAATATTAATTTAATATAAAAAGGAGGATGGAAAAGAAACAGAGCAATTATAAATGTTCACAGATGGTTGAATTGGTAATATACATACAAGTACTTAGTGAATGTAGACTAAAATATAAAAAGCAGAACTAAGTAACAAATTTAAAAGCCGAACTAAGTAACAAGTATAAAAATGGATGTAGAACAAATGTAATAAACCTATATAATGAATTATACAAGAATATATGTGTTTATAAGTGTATACAGGACGGATAGAGTGGAAGACAGGTTTTGGCGTTGTAGCGGGATGGAGAAGGAAAAAGATAAAATAAGGTACAGTTAATTTAATCATCATGATTTTGTGCTATTCATACATAAAATGTGATGCAATGAACTTCTGTAACCAAAAAGTAACTAGCAGTGAATATGTCAGCATGTATGTGTATATTTGCAAGTTTTTTTGTTGTACCAACTGCAGGTTCTGTTCATAAATTCATTTTGTTTGAAGTTGGTGTTACATTTGTCAATATAGAAAAGGGTTTTCTATCTGCTATATGGATGCGGTACGTGGACATTGGGGTGGTTACAAGGTATAAGGTGAAAAAATATTTTCGTCCTAATGCCAACCTGACCCCCCTAATATTTGCCATTTGTCTAGAAAATAAGATTTGGAAAGTTTTAGCTCAATTGGATAATGTTAACCCGTGCCTCATCGAGATTAAATATGAAAAAAGATTTTTTGCAAAAAAGAAACTTAATTTAATCACTTTTGATCAAATTTTGTTTCCTTTGAACATTATACATTATTAAACAATATAATAAACAACATCATATTTACTTCCAGATATTTTGAGTAAAGAAAATGTAGAAAGGGTAGCGGTTTTGATTAGTTGTGACAGTTGGTAGGAGTTCCTCAGCTTGAAAATGGTACGGAAATTAATCAGGCAAAAGCTGTACTTTTAGCCGTTGAAGAGTGGGGGGCAATTGAGAAAACCCAGGCAATGTGTTTTGATACCACTGCGGTAAATACTGGTCGCTTCAACCGAACCTGCGTTTTGTTGGAGCAATTATTAGAGAAAAATCTTCTGTATTTAGCATGTCGCCACCATATTTTAGAAATTATTCTCAAATCAGTTTTTGATTTAAAAATGGGCACAACTACTGGACCCCACTCAAATATTTTTAAAAACTTTCAGAATGGGTGGTTAGACAAGACAAAATACAAAACTGCTATTGAAGATAAAAATATTAGACATAAAATAGGGAATTCAGATTAAATATCAATTTTTCTTACAGAACAATTAAAAAAACCAACAGCCAAGGGATGATTACAAAGAATTAATTCAACTTTCGTTAGTTGTGTTAGGATGTACTACCCCAAAAGATACTTTTTTCAAAGTTCCTGGTGCCATTCATCACGCTAGATGGATGGCAAAGGCCATTTATTGTATCAAAATATATCTTTTCAGGGATCAATTTACATTAACAAATTTAGAAAAAAAAGCTATCATTGAAATTTGTTTATTTTTAATAAACATTTATGTAAAAGCGTGGTTTAACGCCCCCAAACCCACTTTGCCCCCCAACCAAGACCAACAATTTTTAAATTCTCTTGTAAAATATAGAGAAATCGATAAAGAACTTGCAGACAAGGCACTGTCTAAAATGATAAATCATCTGTGGTACTTCAATTCTGAGCAAGTCGCATTTCTTTCTTCGATGAAAATTTAGAAAAAAGTGTCAAAACAAGCATGGCTGTAAAAAGTCTACAATTAATTCCAATTGAAGAACAAACATGTGATAGGGATGTGAAAGCAAAACTCAGTCTCCATCAAGTGGATAATTTATTGGACAAAGATATCGATTTTTTTGTTTCTCATCAAACTCTAAATTTTTTCAAAAGATTTGAAATTGATACAGAATTTTTAAATACGGATCCTGTTATAGTTTGTGAAAATGCACATTATTTAAAAGCAAAAAAAAATAGTGAACGGTTTCAAGGTTGTCAATGACACAGCTGAAAGAGGGGTAAAATTAATCCAAGATTTCAATTCCTATTTGACAAAAGACGAAGAACAACGACAGTTTCTGTTACAAGTTGTATCGGAATGTCGAAAATTTTTTCCTGACTCTTCAAAAGCCACGTTATCTAAGCCATTACCACCTTAATCTGATAATTATTTGTAAATGAATATCATAATAATAATAACTTCTTTCTTTCATAATGCTTTCTTTTGTATATTTTAAATAATAAAACTTTGAACATTATTTCTTCTTGTTTTTTATACCTTTTTGCATTTCTTTTCTCGTAAATCCATCATTTTCAATTTGAATTGTGCTGTATTTACTTTGAAAACAGTTTTAACTACAACCTTTTTTATGTACAAATTGAGAAAATAAATAAAACAAAATCTGGACAGCACATGTAATTTAATCTTGCAATATTGTTAGGTATTTTATAAAAAAAAACTTCAACCTTGATGAGGCACGGGTTAACCTTATCCAATTGAGCTGAAACTTCACCAATTTCATTTTTTAGCCAATTGGCATCTTTTAGGGGGGTCAGCACAAAAAATTCCAACATTGATTTTTCGTAACCACCCTAGTGGACATTTATTTTATTTACCAACTCCAGGGAATCAACTTTTGAGTTAATAATTTTGTAAAGGAGCATCCGATCAGCGACAAGCCTCCTGTTGAGTAGTTTCGTGATTTGAAAACGTTTCTCGATTTCGTCGTAAGATTTGTATACGTTGAATGATTTAAAATTGAAGAATTTTAGAAATCGCTCCTGAACCCTTTCTAACCCGTTAACATAAACAATTTAGCGCGGAATCCAAACCTGTGAACAGACTTCCAGGTGTGGACGGACATGTGAGTTATAGAGAACCAGATAAGTCTTAGTGTTGTTGAAGAATTAAGTTACCTACTCATAGGCAAACGACCTGAGGTAAGATTTCTCAAAGTTTAACGTGTTTCCATTTCTTTAAAAAAGGATGGCGCCCATTACCAATTATTTTAAAATTTACTATAGTTGCACTAACAGTATTTGACATTGTTTTATCAACTGTGATAAACTGTAGACATCCATTTTCCTCTTTGTAAGTATGTATTACGCAGATATTATCTCTTCCTCGTACAGTTTCAAACACTTGGCAGTCAACCAACACAAAGAAACTTAATCCGTAGATTATTCGCGCGATTGTAACAGGTTCCAGCCTCTTCTCTAAGAAGTAATTAACGGAATCCCATCAGGATCATTAATTAATTCTGCTAATCAGAATGTAAATAAATATTGTGAGAGATTATTTTGAGAGATTGGAAAGTCATAGCGCCCTCGAAAACTGAAGAATACTCAAAAGTGTAATATAATGTTACACAATTTTTTTTTTGTTATGTGAAACTGTACAAGAATCTCAACTGCTCACAACCGTCTGGATCCAGAGACTAATTCAATCTTAATCATCCCCAATTGTAGTATGTTGTGAGGTTGAAGGTAGTGGGGAGGAGAAAAGACTAGGAAGAGGAAAGTACCTATCTGACTATTCAGATCTGGTCATCAAACACGGCCAAAGCCATTTCTAGCAACGTTCCAATTCTGAATGGTGGTCTTAAACCAGATACTGAGAGGAACTTTCATACTGAAACGTGTCGCGAAAATACTCTTATATTATTTTAAATGAATTAATTGTTAAATAACCATTCGATTGATTGGTGTCATATATAGGGGAGAGTATGGTATATCGTACCACTTCGCACTTAACTCTAAATACTGTATGATAGAAATGGGTTAGAGAATTGGAATTAGGTTCAAATAAATACTTAGGATGGGTTGTTTCGGAGAATTTGAACAATTCATCAAATTTCAACGTTGATTTTCAAGTTCTGTGAAGGAGTTTTTCAAGTTCTGTTTTTATTTCATTTCTGCCAAGCAACTAGCCTATAATGATATAATATCAGAACTTGAATAGGACTTTCACAGATCCCGAAAATGAACGTTGAAATTTGATGAATTATTCAAATTCTCCGAAACAACCCGTCCTTAGTTTATTGGGTACAATATTTATTTAAATCATATTTTACAGGCATGTGGAATGTTTTCAAATTAAACGTTTTATAAAAAATGGTTTTTGGTACGATTTAACGAACCGGTACGGTTAATCGTACCACCGGTATGGTAAATCGTACCTAGACCATTATTCCAATTTATATCCATTCAAAACGACAATACTGTCAGCATCTTCACTATCGCTACTTCTGCAATTGGCCTTCTTTCGTCGAGCACACTTCTTACCCTTAATGGGCATTTTATCAGTTTTAAATCTTATTTTTCTTTTTTTCAATTTTTAATTTGGGCATTTTGACAGCTGAGCGTCTACCAGCAGCAACTTCTTGTCCTTTTTTATACGGACTATTGTTATTTCAGCAGCCTTTTGTGCCGTGCGCGTGTTCTTTTTCCTTGGTTCTTTGGTATTGAAGAAATCTCAAGAATTGATAGTTGAAAAGATGTCGACGCGTTTGAATTCGTTTGCCCCAATTCAACTTTCTGAACTGCATCTGGTGGTGAAAATGAAGACTCTGACGAGGTCACTGGTGGTGGTGGTCGCAACAAAGGCTCTGACGAGATCTCTGGTGTTTGTTGTACTGAATTCTTTAATTTAAAACTAGAAAATAATTTACTTAAAAAACAACAACAAGTTACGGTAAATCGTACCGGTACGATTTACCAAACCACTTGTGGTACGATTTAACAAACTTTGAGTTTTTATGAAAAAATGACAACAAAACATGTAAACGACAGGTGACAATATGATTTTGCAATCGTAATTTGCAAAATACAAACATGCTAAGTGAACGTAATTTGAGAAAAAACTAACATACCTACCTTTGAACACCAAATCACCTTACGCAGGAGCCGAAAAAATTAGATGAAATTGTGAAAAAACAAAAATACTCCACTGCCAGCGCACGCACGATCCAACACTAAATAAAAATGGCTGGACAACTATGACGCTTCTAACGGTTGGCAGAATATTATCAGGATCAAAAAATTGTGACCCGTAGCAAAAATATCGAGGTGGTACGATTTACCGACCGGTACGATATACCATACTCTCCCCTATACATTTACCATATTATTTATTTATTCATTTAATTTCATTTATTCATTTTTGGGAAATCGACAGTTTACATTTTATCAGTTTGTACATATTATTATATAGATTTCCTCCTTGTGACTTTATCTCCACCGAGATAGCATAATATGGAATAAGTTATTTAAATTTTGTGAGAAAGGTATATGAATTTTAAAAAATTATACGAAACAAAAGTTTATATAAAACGAAAAATTTACAAAATAATACATTTATAGCCATGGAGAGAGGTTGTAGATATAATTTTTTACTAAAACTTACCAAATACTCTTGTATTTGGTAAGTTCGCAACTGAAAATATCAACCTTGGATAATACGCTATTGTAATTATTGCATAGTCTGTTCAAGCAAGAATTCTGCTTAGAGTTCGTTTTGCTTTGATCAACCCTGAACAGCAAAATATTAATAGCGAAACATACGAAACTGCTTAGTGCGGTTTAAAGCCAATAAATTTGACATTGTTTGACACCGTTTATCCCATTATTTTATAAGCAATAATTATTAGCCTGGAACACTCATCCACATTGAAAAATCTCCTGATAAAAGATACATGACGCCAACGGGACTTGAACCCCTGTCCTTTCGATTTCCGGTCGACAGCTCTGACCACTGAGCTATGGCGGCTTATCTCTTATCCGCGAAATAATTTTTTAATTCTAGTATTTTTCACCAAAAAATGTAGACAATTTGTCTCGACGCCATCTAGTGAGAGAGTTAGCACTTACAATGCCTTTCTCATATAAAATAATGTTGGTTGTTTCAGGTGAAAAAATGTAATAAGCAGTAATTGTTGTATGAAACACTAGTATATATTGAATTATTTCGCGGATAAGAGATAAGCCGTCATAGCTCAGTGGTCAGAGCTGTCGACCGGAAATCGAAAGGACACGGGTTCAAGTCCCGTTGGCGTCATGTATCTTTTATCAGGAGATTTTTCAATGTGGATGAGTGTTTCAGGCTAATAATTATTGCTTATAAAATAATTGTTACCGTTTGTGCTATGCATAAAAAATCTTGTCTTAAACATTAGTTTACAAAAAAAAAAATAATAGTTTATCCCATATTTTTAGGTTTTATAAATATGTCACATTACGACAAGCGATTGCTCAAAGCGTTTAAAAAATAATCGAATTAAATTTACTTGCGCGCGCTGGGATTTGAAATCGTGCCCTCAGGCTTAATAATCGAGAGCCTTACCCCACGGAGGTAATAAGACACCTAAAAACCTCAGAGGAATAACAAAAAACTCGTAAATAAAATACCACGCAAGGTTACGTTAAAAACAAATTTTCTACGGAAACTATTTTTTTCTCATTTTAAATTAGGAAATTTTTTAATTTAAAAAAACTTTTTTACACGTAGGTGAGGTATTTGTTCGTAATCAGCCCGTTTTCACAGTCCGATAGAAGAATAATAATGTTGGTTTAATATTTCAGAACAAGCGAATTGCCCTGAAAATTTTTGCGTTTAGTATTCTTTCTGGGTCAATCGAATTCATTTAATAATATTCATTATTTTAGATCATAGGTGCTGAAAATTTTATGTACCCAGCAAACTGGTCGGCTTCAAAGAGATCGGAGTTTTGATACATACTTTAGAGGAGGAAGCACAGAGATGATAAATCCAATTTTTTTTTCTTATCGAACAATTGAATGAGTAGAACAAACCATATTGCAAACTTGATTAATTTTTTAACACTGAAATGTATGTTTGAAGGCTTCACATACTATTATAAATCGACGTAGCGTTATAAAAAAAGATATTATTTTCTTGAATTTCGCATACCTAACCTCTTAGAGCATACCATGTATGCGTACAAATTGCACAGTCCATATCATAGTTTGGAAAATTCATAACATCACCGGTTCGTCAAGTTCAAAGAAGATACTTCTCTGGTTCATATAGTCCATTTTTCTCCGGTTCGTGAAATTCGTAGTCCACAACTATCCAGTTCGTAAAATTCATTACTGATTCGTGAAGTTCACAGTGGATACATCTCTGTTGGTATTGTTCATTTCTCCCAGGTTCGTGAAATTCATAGTCCACATCTATCCAGTTCGTAAAATTCATAACATTAGCGATTCTCCATTCGTATAGTCCATTTCTCTCCGGTTCGTGTAATTTGTAGTCCACACTTTTCCAGTTCGTAAAATTCAAAACGTTCACAGTATACATCTCCTGTTCGAATAGTCCAACACGTCTATAGTAAATTTCACTCTAATATATGGAATTCATAATCCATCCCCTTCCAGTATAACATCTCTGGTTCGTAAAGTTCTAAGTACGTTATATACATCCCCGGTTCGTTAGTCCGTAACGTCCATAGTCCGTTTCTTCCTCTTTCATGTAATTCATAGTCCATATCTTTGAAGTATAATATCTCCGGTTTGTAAAGTTCATGGTACTGTACATACATCTACGATTCGTTAGTCAGTAATGTCCATAGTCCACCACTTAAAATCCATACCTTTCCAGAATAACATCTCAGGTTGGTAACTTTCACAGTATATACGTCTCTGGTTCGTTAGTCCGTGATGTCCATAGTCCATGTCTCTCTGGTTCATGGAATTTGTATTCCATACCTTTCCAGTACAACATCTCAGGTACGTAATGTTTACAGTACCTACTGTATATATATCTCCGGTTCGTTAGTCCGTAACATCCATAGTCCATTGCGAAACCAGAGAGATCTGGTTCGTGGAATTCATATTCCATACCTTTCCAGTTAGTAAAATTTATAACATCTCCGGTTTGCAAAGTACATAGCCAATAAGCCTAATTATTTAAAACATCTCCGATTATGAAATCCACATATTAAGTATTAAATGTGATGCTGGAAAAGAATAATCAGGATTTCAAGGACAGCCAGGCGTACTAATAAATCCAAAAGTGAATCTGAAAGAGATGGCTATCCAAAATTGGCTATCAACTGTCTGAATACAACGAATCCTATGATAGTTTTGAACACGTGGCTCACCAAACTGAGAACTCGAACCTGGAGATCCTCATGGTGGCTGGCAAAGTGGAAGAATGGATAAACAGAGGAAGATCACAGATGCGTTGGAATGATAAAGTTTCACAGGTATTCGGAAGGTCGGTGTCCTTGGTTCACCGTGCAGCACAGGACCTTGTGTCAGAGAACTGGAGGAGTAGAGAAAGCAGGTTCATAAACGCAATTGGAGTGTGGGTCACGGTCCTTAACAAGGAATTAAATCCGTACATAGTCCCAATAGATCCGATTCGTTAATTCGTACTACACACGGATAAAAATGAGTATTCCTGATCAATTAAAATCCAATAAAGCAATAAACCTTCAATAACATTCACAATTCATCGGAACACATGTTCATGCAAAGATAATATACATTCGGAAATGCGAACATATTAGAATTTAAGGAAAAACTTGTCGTCGCGATAACAGATTCGCGTTTTATTGAAAGTTTATTATTAGGAAACCATTCAATTCATTCGTTAAAGGCCTGCAATCTCATTTTAACCGAATTACGAATAATTTGAAGAGATTCTTAATAAATCAGCAATATTTTATGTCAGTAGCGTTCGATCGCTCTTATCCTTTATCTAGAGTTTGCATCATTGCCAGCTTCAAACAAAATGAGAAGTTTATTATAAGAAGATTTAGCCGACTTAGATAAAATTCTGATTTACGAGAAATCATGAAGCAGACAGTTAAAGCGTCATTGTGAGTTAAATAACGTATTTTCAAATACCCCTGATGGACGTTCATGGTGTAATTCAGTATTTATTGTATTATAAAGCTACGCAAAACGCTTATTTCCATTGGATCACTGCCATTTTGTGCCTTTCGGGTGATTTTGTCATTACAAATCATGAATATAAGTATTGCCTGTCACCCTCAATTCATTTTGTAGTAATTTGACAAACTTATCTATGCAAGCGATTAGAAAAAATGACAGGGCGGAATGAACCTTGTTCTAAAGTACTTTGCAATCATCTTCTTTCTTCCCTTTTCATATTCGTTCAGCTTCACAACTGTTGGTGTGATCTCCGTTTTTTTTCACAAACTCTCTTATTCTTTTTCAAATTTCTCTTGGATTTTTAATGTGATAGATTGACAATGGACCCTGATATCTTAATTAGCAGATGGTTGAAATAATCTGAATCACTTTTCTTTACCAATGACGAAATGCGAAAATATTGGCTGAGTGGTGGCTCAGTGGTGGCTGAGTGGTGGCTGAGTGGTGGCTCAGTGGTGGCTGAGCGGTATCTGATTGGTGGCTGAGTGGTGGCTGAGTTGACATCGCGTTTGGGTCCCACCAAAGCATAGTGTGTTCAATTCCTCGGCTGGCTAAGTCCCCCATCGCAATACAAGCAACGTTTTCCGCTCAATATGGTGATAGTAGGAGATTTGCAAATATTGTCAGGTTATTCGTAACCAGGGAATGTTTTTCTTTCTTTTTAAAGAAATAAAATCATTACTTTTTTTTTTTTTTATGTGACACCTCACAAGAGTGTCCCTGCCTGTGGAGTGCACAGACAGGG
Source organism: Hesperophylax magnus (assembly GCA_026573805.1). Lineage (NCBI taxonomy): Eukaryota > Metazoa > Arthropoda > Insecta > Trichoptera > Limnephilidae > Hesperophylax > Hesperophylax magnus. Next base: position 1,608,063 of record JAIUSX010000016.1, read on the forward strand.
GAACTATGTCACCACCCGGTTGGGCGGCGTTGTGAGGCGGAGTAAGGTAGGGGCTGTGGGAAGGGATTTGTTATTGCGGGCCTTGAAGAGGCTCGGATTATAGGAGGGAGGAAAAACAGATGCCGGTAGCTCGTTCCACATACGAGCCGACTTACACAAAAACGAGTCGTAAAAACGGCCCGTTCTCATGAAGCCAACGTCGAATTAAATTACTATCCTATTATTCTCGGCAGCTAACGCCATCTATGGGTAACCTAATAGACTAACATAGTGCCATCTCTGAGTGAGCTCAACAACTAATATCAAGGATATTACAACAACATTGTCTCAATTTTGGATGACATAGTTGCACCGGTCAAAACCAGTTAATGAAACGGTGACCAGATAACTCATCAAAATGATAATTCATCACATTTTTAAAAAGTCATGGAAAGTGATGAAACAAAAACTTTATTAACTGGGTTAAGTAGGTTAGATTAGGTTAGGTTTAAATTTTTTTATCTTACATTTGACTTTATATCACTTTTTAAAAGTGTGTTGAATTGTCACTGTGTGGAATTATCATGGAACCGTCTGTTTGTGACTCTTGTTCAATGAACTCTAGAACTTGGATTTGCTTTGAATTTAAGTATCATTTTCAAAATTGGAACTGATTGAAATAAAGCGATACATCAAGAATGTACCTATATACGTGTAATTGTAATTTTAAAAAAATTACGAATTTTTTGATAAACGGTTTCCGGCGTGTTATAAATTAAAGTTTTTTTTACTACAAAAATCCGATCGAGCTTGAATAAAAGCAAATATTACGTAGAGGCGTATATTGAGACAATATTCTGAGAAAACTTCTTCTGCGAAGCGTATTTTCGTCATCCGCTGTCTGAGATGAAAACCCACAAAAAAACTGACGAATTTACACTCATTTTTGCCTTAACTTTCGTGTTTGACACTTTTTGTAATTTCGTATCTCGGGCCAATGTATGACTGAGCGTATTAACAACCGTTTTCACTAATAAGGGTTGAGACAAAGTAGGGGTTTTTATTAAAATTATTTACACTAAGCCAAAGATTTTAGAAAATAAACAATAATATTTTTTGTTTGTTTGATAAGTTTTCCAGCGTCCTCAAAATATAAATCAGTGTAGTCATAAAAAAAATTGTTGCAGAAAACTTGTTGATCATAACAGTGTTTTTTTCCGGTCTGTGACCACTCCAGTCCGCCGTATCCCAACGGACGGACTTATTAATGATCTTAAAGAACTGCATTGCAATTGTATTGGAAGTAACGTGGGAATCTAATTGACTGGGCGTAGCGAAGTCCTGTTGTTTTAACTCGTACTAGTATTATGTAGATTTGTTTGTTACGTTCCGATTCCGGTTAAGGATGGTGGCCATTTTAGCCAATAACCACGATCATAAAATCATGCCTCTGCACATAAGCAGCTGTTCTGACCCACCGGCTGCGCCAATTTTTTGCAACTCCCGGTTTTTCTCACAACTCTTTAAATGAAACTCCGGGGTTAACAAAACACTTGAGCGTCAACCTTAAGGTTGCAAAAGTATTTATTCTAATCTTTGCATTATCGACAACTATGTGCCATCTATGGGTAACCTCTCAGTTTTTTTAAAATATATTTTTATTGTTCCTTAAAGTATTAGCCCGTTAAACAAGAATTAAGCAGTTTGTAAACAGGATGTACATATTCAATTACAATGTAATATGTATACATAATGTTTTGACCGGTCGGTGGCTGAGTTGACATCGCGTTTGGGTCCCACCCAGGCGTAGTGTGTTCAATTCCTCGGCTGGCTAAGTCCCCCATCACAACACAAGCAACATTATACGCTTACTGTGGTGGTAGTAGGAGATTTTTAAATGTTGTCAGGTTATTCGTAGCCCGGGAAAGTTTGTCTTTCTTAAAAAGTAGAATGAAATTAAGGTGGGACTTGTACGTGAAGATGTTAAATACATAGACTGCCGTTCGGCGGAGAGGATATCCCCAACATTGAAATTAACAAAGACACTCCGACAGTTCCGGTTTTTTTCCGGTCTGTGTCTACTCTTCCCACTGTATCTAAACGAACGCACTACGTAACGAACGTGGGGATCTTATTATAAAATTAACGTGAAATTCGTTTACAGACTTACATACAACGCTACAAAATCCTCGCTAATTGCTAATCATTGAAATAAAAATTCAAAAAAGTAACGATGATTTAATTAATTTATTTGCGCCCAGAGGGCTTAAACATAAATAAATGTATTAGATAGTACACAGATTTAAATTATTTAAGTTTAAAACAAATAAAAACAGTACCTTATCATTAAAATATTTTATTTAAAACGGTTTGAAAAATGTATAAAATGTTTAAGTACCAGATTTTATTTTTCTAGTAACTTACAAAGGCATTTTGTTTAGAAATATTTGAGATTTTAGTAATACGTTCATTAAAAACAAATAAAATAAATTAGATTTTTTAGGCCTGCTGGGGCAATGTCGGCCGTACGTGCGTTCATTAAGGCGAAGCTTAATGCTAAATCACAATTTTGATTAATCTTTATTACGAATTGGTGTACATTATGAATACCAAAAAATATGCTTTAGATAAATTGAAGATCTTCCTATCGTTTCGCTTGAGTATAATACAAATAAAATAGTAAATTACTCGATAAAAAATATAAATGTAAAGTACTAAATTTTTTTTCAATAGAATTGTATGAACGCGTAAAGTAATCAACTGTAAAAAATACAGTATTATAGCTAAGATTATCTGTGACAGTTTCATTTGATTAACTTTTTTGCTTTCTTATAAAATTATTTACAAAATAAATAGAAACTAGTTTTGTACTTGAAATCGAACGTTTAGACTCCGTTTGTCAAGCGATTTTAATGCCTATTACCTACAATATAAGGTATACCAAGACTATACACATTTTTGGCTTGTACGCGAATATTGTTTTTACACCACTTCACTACTTACGTCGTTAAGATTCCCACTGCTGGGCTGCGCACCGAATATTTTTGTTGACCCCTTCGTTACTTACATCGTTATATTCCCACTTTATTTTAGAGCATTTGTCAGAGAAAATTCGACCGTAGATCCGTCCAATAAGCCGGGGCTTTCTTCACTTACGTCGTTAAGACTCCGACTCTATTTTAGGTTATTTTTTCGTCTTAAGTAAGAAAGTCACACCATATAATTTGCGGCTATCTACTAATTTCCGGGTTTTTCTGGTTTGTGGCCACCCTAGCCCACTGTATCCCGGACGCACTACCTAATGGTCCATGTCTTGCTTGAGTCTGCCGTCATTCCGCCGAAATAACAGAATGTTCTCATTTCACTTATTAATGTGATCATTCGCCGTCACAGAACGGGGGCAGAACGGAACCGGACAGAAATGTAACAAAGCATGTAAAAGTTTATACATATCATCCGGAAACAATTTTGGTTAGCTAGACTTAATGCTGTGATATACTGTAAAAAGAGATCCCAGGTGCTCTAGCACGGACGATCTATAAATCCCTATGCCAACACGACATTGACGTAATCCGTCATCTTTGGTCAGATGGCGATATTTGCGAACACGGTCAGAATATGATTCCGACAGTCGGTAGACAAAAGCCGCTAAGGATAACGTCGTTCTTTATGCAAAATAACTGGCTTATTAACAATGAATAGGGGTGAACTAACTAAGCTCTTAGAACTGAAAGAAATTTTATACACGATCCATTGACTTAATTAATTTATCTAAGATGCGATTAGTGTCAAAAACATGCGGACTACCAATATATATGAAAGTTAATATTTAAAATAATATTTTTTTATCAACGTCAGTCTGGGTATCAACAGTGTGACCGTGCTCGGGAAATCTGTATAAAATTATCGATAGTTAATTATCCATCTGTATTTGCGCAGATAAGTCTAAGCCACAGTTTCAGTGAAAAACTCGTATATACACAACCCACAAGGTGACATCTTTCATTGTTCTTGACATTAAAACATCCATGCAAAAAATGAGAACTCTGATAAATTAAAAACGAAAGAACTGTGTAACAGTTTTACGGTCACTGTGTTATTTCATAATTTTTAACATTAACTTTGAGTAGATCGGGAATTTTCAAGCATTTTGTACATTGATGTTTACTCAATGATTTTATAAAAAAAACAATAGCACATACTCGTGAAAAATTACGGGATAATATAGTTGTAGAATTTGTGTAGCTGAAAGATTATGTAACGAATACAACAGAACAAGGACAATTGCTGCAATTGATGAGAAAACATATTTATAGCAGGAACTGGTTTTCGTTAATACTTTTTCTTGATCAGTTATGTGTGTTATTATTTTTTTGCTGAATTCTTAACACATAGGTTTCAATTTTTAAAATAATTTTCTATTAAAGTATTTTATTACAGTTAATTTATCGCTTGTGTAAATTCTTGACATAATCAGTTCCCATATTGAAAATAACTCTTAAATTCAAAGCAAATACGAGTTAATCGCATAAGAGTTGCACGGACAGACAGACAAATAACTGAAATTAGAATTTTTCATGATAATCTTGTCGAATTCCGTTGCACGCTTAAAACGGCACAAAAAATTAACTTAATTATTACAAGAAATAACTATTTATGTCATTGGAGATGGTAAAAGATGCATAAATGTTCAATTTTTTTTTCAATAAAACTATGTTTAAATGTTAGGAAATACGTATAAATTGTTAAAATAACCTGAGTTCATTAAACCAAAGTTAAAATCACTTACAGACAGGCTCACAATCGAAATAAGTATGTTTTATGTTACCGAAAATTATTATACAAGAAGCATAGACTTTTTACCACCGTAAAAACCGTTTTGTTGGCGGTGTCTGTGTGCACGCACTAAGCAAAATTTTACCTCAGTTCTTCTGAAATTGATAAAATATTATCACATATCAAAAATCTTTCTCGAACAAATTATTAATTTTATTGACCTATCTAGGGGCTAGGAGTCAAACGGCCTTATATGCAAATTGATGCCATCAGTTTTTAACCCTTCTAGAGATTTTATGTTCAGAGATTTTTCAATACAGAACGTCAATACCTTTTAAATTTAAACAGGATTACGTTTATTTAAATTATAATACTTTTAAAATACATCTATTTGAATTACACTTCAAATGCAAATCTCGGAAGCGAAATTTACCCTCTTCTCGTCTTGCGATAGAGCTGAAACTCGGCAGATAGTCTCGTTATCGATGACAATGCATTTTATCACATCATCTTTCTGGCAGTTACGTGTACACATGCGGACATTATAAGCAGTTAATATAACAAATAAATGTCGGTCCTAAATGATCGGCATATGGCGAGATTGGTAGACTTGTCGGTTCCAATTGCTAGGTAAGAAGGTTTAATCCTGCAATATAGTAAAAAAAATGTTTTTTTTTTGTTTTTATCTAGCAGATAATTGAACCCGCGACGCTTGGTTGCGAGCTCTGCGCATTTGTTCAATCAGGTATTTGTCCAATCACTTGACCTGTCGCAATTTAAACACGTGCTCCGCGCTTGGTAGGCATGAAAATAATGAACTAAAACCATTTCTATCCCAGCGTTATTTTAAGCGAATTCTTTCTACATTCTACACAAATCTGTAATCTAAAAATGTTCCTACGTACTTGTAAACCCGTCTTGCAACATAACTATTTTGATTAATCTTTATAACGAATTGGTGTACATTATGATTACCAAAAAATATGCTTTAGATAAATTGAAGGTTTTACTATCGTTTCGTTTGAGTAGAATACAAATAAAATAATAAATTACTCAATAAAAAATATAAATATAAAACTACTAAAAAATATGTTTTTTCTTTAGAAAATGTATGAACGCTTAAAGGAAACGACTTTTAAAAATTACAGTATTATAGCTTAGATTATATGTGACAGTTTCACTTGATTAACTTTTTTGCTTTCTTATAAAATTATTCACAAAATAAATAAAAACCAGTTTTGTGCTTGAAATCGAACGTTTCTAGACTCCGTTTGTCAAGCGATTTTAATGCCTATTGCCTACAGAATATACACATTTTTGGCTTTTAGCTTCCTCTTAACTATTATAATACTAGCATGACGTTGTAAAGACATTATTGTAAGTATTATTCTAAATTTATACATGCAAACGAAATAATTCGTAAGTTTAATACTAGGCTACCCAAATTGGTGTGTCAACAGTCTTTTAAAAAAATTTCATTTTAATTTACTGCAAAAAAAACTATTCCATCAATTTCGCCATTTAAAAAAAAAAATATTTCCTCTTTTATTCGAATTCGAATAATATGGTATTTTCACTCGAAAAAAATGACGATAATGAAGGTATTTTTATGTTGAGTAAATTTTCTACAACTATTTAAAATGTGTCATATTCGATTTGCCACCAAAACGACATGTTCGTTTTTATTCGTGAATTAGGCGGCGTTTACGTCACGCTTGATGACAGCCGTCTTACCAGACAGTGGCGTTTTCTATGGCATAATGACGTTGTATCCAGTTTGTACCGTTGTGACGTTTTAGATCGTTTTAAAAATCAATAATTATGAGTAAAAATATAAAAATTACGAATTTTTAGATCAGAATCAGGATCAGAAAAATATACTTTAAATTTTCCACACAATTTTAACGGTATCCATGAAAATACCCCATTAGTTTGAACCTTTTCTTTAAATACGCTTGCACCTACTTTCTGAGGTCCAGAAGTTGAACAAATATATTTTTTTCTATCAAGCCTTATCTAAAATGGATTCCCTCCTTTATTTAATTATTTAATATTTTTTATGTCTGGAGTCTAATTTTTCAAATTAAGTGAGTATTATGAAATTTTTAAATATTCATTTATAAATTCGCCTAATTAAATAACATTAATTTGTAAATTCGCCCAATTAAATAATATTAATTTATAAATTCGCCCAATTAAATAATATTCATTTTTTAAATTCGCTCAATTAAATAATAGTAATTTATAAATTAGACTAATTAAATAACATTCATTTATAAATTAGGGTAAACTTCGGTTTATGGGCGAAATTCCTAAAAAATAAAACTAGTTATTTTTATACTAACTTTGGGCCGGGGAATCCGAATCTGGATTCGAATATGGATTTTATTGTCAACAACGTGTCGAAAATGGGGTATTGTATTTTGTTCTGCATCGAAAATTTTTAAGTCGTGTATTTCAGTTTATATTGCTTGCCCCAACCTAATTCTTTCGGATTCGGATTCCCGGGCCCAAAGTTAGTATAAAGATGTATAAAGATAACTAGTTTTATTGTCAGAAAGCGTTCAAAATGGCCAGTTAAATTGTTTGTGCGTCGAAATTTTAAAGTCGTGTAATTCAGTTAATATTGCTTGCCGCAACCTAATTCTTCCAGATTCGGATTCCCCGGCCCAAAGTTAGTATAAAAATAACTAGTTTTATTTTTTAGGAATTTCGCCCATAAACCGAATTTTTTCCATAAATTAGACTAATTAAACAACATTCATTTATAAATCGTCCAATTAAATAATATTCATTTATAAATTCGCCCAATTCAATAATATTAATTTATAAATTCGCCCAATCAAATAATATTAATTTATAAATTCGCCCAATTAAATAATATTCATTTATAAATTCGCCTTTCCTTTTGCCATAATAGTATTTTATATTGAGGAGAAAGCCAGAAAACTTGAAAAAAAAACATTTAAGGAAATTGGAAAAACAATGATTTTATGAATTATTGATGACAATATTAACGACTCTCAAATGAAATATTTGAAACAGAAAAAGATTCAGTCATATCTAGGAATTGAACCCAGCACCTATTCAGGAAAAATATGCTTTAATAAAATTAAGATAATGTAGGTTGATAAAAAGGCGTAAGTTGATATGGTTGAACCAGTTTAATAGTCAGAGAACTTCCCTGGCAAGGGTTTTTCTCATTAAATTGTTCCACTATAAAAATAATTTCACTATTCGTGTCTACGACATCTTTTACCATTCACTCACTCCTTTATCTTTTCGATTATCTGCTTTACATGTCCAAACTATTTGGAAGTCCCATTCTTAATATTATCCATTAGCCTTGCATTATTACAGGTGTAATATGGTCATTCTCGATTTTACAGCACGTACACTTCAAGGAACTTTACTTCTACGGCATTTCGTCTATTTCAACCGGCTCATTGAGATCATAAAAAGTGTGTTTAACATAATCAGTTGTAACCCTTTAAAAATGACTGGCCATTTTCGGAAAATGACTGTCTTTACCCAAAATAACATTTAAAATCACATATTCAAATATACTTACATTTATATATCGACGACGCACATTTCAACACACAACAAATCCAGCGCCCACTGTGATCGTAAAAAATTACATCAAAGGCCTCGAAAAAATAATATTCAACACCATAAACAAGTAAAAACTTCAACACATTTCATATTATTTTACCGCCTTCAGTGGTAGTACGAAAATATCACAACAGTCAAATAATATTTAAAAATAAAACGTTTGACATAATGGTCACTACAAAAAAAACATCAAAGTTCTTATTTTGATTAAAAAATCTATCCCAATTTTGTCGTAATTTATCGGTTGAATTTGTAGTCTGGCAACATTACGTTCGAATTTCACGCTTTTTAAACTTTCAATTTGCGCCGGCTCGGGAAATGGCCGCGATTCGGTTTCGTTTCCGTTACGGAAGTTTTTTAGGCGGGGTAGGATTGAACTTGGAGTAAGAACCGAGTGAAATTGTTGGCGGCGAATGAATTAATAATTCTACGTCCTCGCGACTGCAAGTTTCGACACTGACTGGCCTACCGAGTGGTCAAGCCGCGAAACGGGAAAGGGTGCCAAGACTCGACGAGATGAACGAACTAACTGATGTGTTCACTCGTTTAAAATCGTGGAAAGATGCAGACTCACGATGAGTTTTCCTAATAAATAATGTGTTTTAAATACAAAACGTAGGTACTCTTTGGATTAAATTTTTCAGAAAACCTAACAATATGTTATGTGAAGAGATATAAATGGATTAAAATGATTCCGATTAATATTTTAGTACCTACCCTATTTCGGGTCTCCAAAAAACACCAAAAAGAGTATTCAGTAGCTGTAATTTTACTTTTTTCTCTCTATGGAATGGAAATCAGGAACTAAGTTCCAAGCTTTGATATATAAAAAAACTTATAAAGTTTGCATATTATAAACTTTTTTGCTATATGCGCATCCTTATTACTGTTTTCTTTTATTTTTACTTTCTCTTTTCTTCTATTTCTACACACACTTATGCGCACCTATATACCATCTAAAACTTAAGGCGAAGCTTAATGCTAAATCACTATCCTGATTACTCTTTATAACGAATTGCTATACATTAATATGCTTTAGATAAATTGAAAGTATTCCTATCGTTTCGCTTGAGTAGAATACAAATGAAAAAATAAATTACTTAATAAAAAATATAATTGTAAACTACTAAAAAAAATATTTATACAATAGAAATGTATGAACGCGTAAAGAAAAAAACAACTTTAAAAAAAATACAGTATTGTAGCTAAGATTATCTGTGGTAGTTTCACTTGATTAACTTTTTTGATTTCTTATAAAATTATTTACAAAATAAATAAAATTTATATTTACAAAATAAATTAAATTTATTTATTTACAAAATAAATAAATTTTAATATATTGTTGTTTCATTTTGGTTTTACTTTCTATCTCCCTCTGTATGTATATATGATGACACATTTTGTATTATTGATTAGTTTAATTTTGTACCCTGACGATGCTCGAGTGTAGCGAAACCGGTCGGTCTTAAAATTAATAAAAATTCGTGGTTTTAAACAAAAAATATTGTTTTTATTTCATTAAAATGTTAAACCACAAAGTGATTGCTTTCTACGAAAATATAAATAAAAACCAGTTTTATGCTTGAAATCGAACGTTTCTAGACTCCGTTTGTCAAGCGATTGTAATGCGTATTACCTACAATATAAGGTACCAAGAATATACAAATTTTTGGCTTGTAGCTTCCTCTTAAACTCTTCTTTGTTCTTTATATTATACACAAATTCATGTAAAATTAAAAAGTCATGTAAAAGCCAATCAGGACGATGATTTTTATTATTATTATTTATCAATGTTCAGATTATAAATAAAACTTATTTAAGTTTACGAGAGTACACGGACAAAAATGAGTATTGATGATTTATTAAAATCCTGTTGAAAACGTGATGGCAGGTTATTTCCTAATGAAATATTAGTACAATCAGAATATACCGGAACACTTGTTCATGCAGCTGCGCTTATCCTGATAAGTATAATGTCGAAATGCGAACATATAAGAATTTTTATTAAACGTATACCGACATCATCATAACACATTAGTGTTTTACTGATAGTTCGTTAGGTTAGGTTAGTTTTTTAGTTGTTGTTATTTAACAATTCTATTAACTAGTATATAACGAATGCCACTATAAGCCTTAGACACATTACGCTACATTATGCGCGCATAATTTGGGTGTGGTATATACGTATTATATGTTGGGGTGACATACTACGCAGTAATCTTCCTCAGAAGAGGGGGTCAGATCTATTGGGGAACTGGTGCGGAATATCATTTCTTTGTATGGGATCTGTCACTTTGACAGATGACAGCCGCTTAATTACTGCGCTCGGTGAATTGTTCTGATAATTTTCAAATATCGGGCGTGGCGACGATATAGCTGGCTGCATCGTCGCCACGCCCACACTTATAGCACATCTTTTCAGTTAATATGGAGTTATATAAAACGCTTTGAACTTATAGTGTAATCTGTCACCCCTAGAAAATAGAGGTCTGCCATAATCATTATTTGGTAGGACGGGTTATTTCACAGAATTTTAATAATTCATCAAATTTCAAAGTTAAAAATCAATTGTGTTCAGTCACTAGGAAATCCCGTGTTGAGAGCAAGCCCAATTGATAACACGATCGTAGTTTACAACATAATATTGAAGCTTTCGAAACATAAAAATTCAGCCTTCGTATGTTTGCGCTCGCAAAACTCGAAAAACAGACCGATATCGCTGAAAATTTCAAACTTTGTTCTTATTAGTGCCAGGAGTACTTAGAGAGTAGTTTGAATGGTACAAGAAGTCGGGGATGCCCGATGAATACTTAAAACAATATCTCTGGACTATAATGAGATACTGAGACGAATTTTATTTTTTTTTTTTTTTTTTAGATACTGAGACGAATTAACAATGTAATTTAGTTTTTTAACAGTAACATTGTGGTATACAGTAGTAAATGGTGGAAGAAGATGGAGGCGCCTGAGAAAGACATTAGCAATAGCGAAGCATTGTAGGATCCACTAGTCTATCTATATAAATAAAAATGGTAATGTTCGTTTGTTCAAAATCTTAAATCTTCGAAAGCTATTCACCGATTACTTTGAAATGTAGACACAAAGTTGCATTAGAATACGCGTGTGTTTTTATATACCTATATTATATAAATGTCACCTGTGACAGGTAAAACATGCTTTTTTAAAAACAGCGCTATCTCTTGGACATAAAGCAAAACGCGATTTTATTATCTATCTGTACAGACTATCGGTACAGCTAGTTCAAAATAAAAGACATTCCACATCAACATTGTGACAAACGTTTTAATAAAATCTTTGATGTTTGATCTGTCTTGGCTGATGATCCAAGATAATAGATTATCAAACAGAAAATCCATGAGGAATTGATGGAAGAAATCACATGTCTTATACGAGGGGTGCAGTCTGTAAGATGATATTTACCTTGAAGATTGCCATCCAAATGAGATGTATGATTTTCCATTACGAATTCTCAGAAGAATGTCACGTTATGGTTTGGGTGGTTTCTGCCCTTTATATGAGAATAAATAGTTCCCATCACCTCGAGCGGAAATGAAAATGAAATGAAAATCGAAAATGGTGAAAATATTTAATAAAACTCGGCACGTTTGAAATAGAGCAAAACTCTCTCGACAAATGCTTTAGCTGCATTTAAAGTTACAATGTGAATTTTTTTATGCCTATAACATATTAAATAACAGAACAAAACGTCAAAAATGATTTAAGATTTTCACGGCCAAAAGTATTTTTGTTATTTGTTTTTAGGGTGTTATGCCGTGTTGCGCTAACTCCTTCTTTAGCCAACGTTTCGGACAGCATTGCAGTGTCCATCATCAGGGCAGATGTGTTATTTGAGGTTGTTTTTTTTTTTTTCATTTTCTAGATTCTTATATTCCATGAAGTGGTGAATCATTTAAATTTACTGAATTTAAAGTTAATGTTCTTTATACAAATAGAAGGGCGTCATATGCGCCTCACAATTTTTACCTCATATGGGTTTATTCAAATATTACCTGGCTTTTATAGACTTAGAGGCCTTGTATTTTCTCGGTAGGGAAAAAATTTTGTTACCTAAAAACCCTACTAAAATTGCATGTGTCATTCAGCATCAGCACCAGCGGCGACCTACAGCGGCCATATACTACATACGTGTCTGTTTGTGTTGTTTTGGGAACGGGGGGGGAATTCGGCTGCGTCCTATTGTGGGTATCCTTTCGCATTTGCGTGATAGAGTAAGGGAAACCGCAGAAAACCTTACCCGGAAGGAGCGGCCGAACGTCAACTTGAAACGTATGCGGCCTTCAGTAACTTCGGTATATGATGTCCTGCGTTTTTGAGATGTGTGTGTGTGTGTCTGTTTTTATGTTAATATATACTTATGGGAAGATAGAAAATAAACATACATATACATACAAATTATAAAATATTATATAAATATATAAATAGATATATAAACATTATATATTTAGGAGGAAAGTCGGGAGTTTAGGAAATACCTACTGCTCGCTATTCGTCCGCGTCTGATTCTGGTATGTACCATATGTGGTCATGGTCCATGAGGATGTGTTTAGGTAATCTGTGTGAATATTTGAATGTCAGGTCGCTCGGAGCATTTTATTGTCCTATGTCTCGTATGAGTGGATTTTTACTAAGTGTGAGTGATTTGTAAAAGCGTTCGGTCAGTCTGTGTGTGAATTCGTATAGAGTTGGAATTTGTTCTCGTTCGTGTAATCTCTTCAAGTTTGTTCTGAGTCTCGTGTTGTATGTGATTTTAATGCAGAGATTTTGAAGTGTCTGTAGTTTCTTGTGGTCTGTGTGTGAGATGCTGCTCCATACGGGAATCGCATACGAGAGTACCGGACGAATGAGCGAGTAGTAGACGAGGAGTTTGGTTTTGGGAAGTAGCGGACTCCGTCTATTGAAAATTGGGTTCATCATGCCGATCGCTTGTCGCGTGCGCGCGTGCATCTTTGCTTGGTGAGATTTCCAGTTGAGGCGGGAGTCCATGGTCAGGTCGAGATATGTAACTTCATCTTTCCATTCAATGCTGTGTCCTCCCATTTCGATGTTGAAGTCAGGTGTTCTATTTATACGTTTTCTCGTGAACATGATGGCTTCGGTTTTCGCCTCGTTCAGTTTCAGGCGCCATTTCTTGTAGTACTCTACGAGCGCGTCGAGCGCCCTCTGTAGGTAAATCGCGGCCATGTTCGCTTTCAGCGAGGAAACGTATAGTTTGACGTCATCTGCGTAGAAAGACAGATTGCATCTCTCGTCTCGGGGGATGTCGTAGGTGAACAGAATGAAGAGAAATGGTCCCAGTAAACTTCCTTGCGGCACGCCTTTTGGAATCTCACGCATTGAAGATAGCACGTTCCTTATGAAAACTCTGAAGGATCTATTCTTTAGGTATTTCTGTACCAGCCTCGTTAGGTATATGGGCGTGTTAGTGCGGTGCAGCTTATGCACGAGCCCGTCTATCCATACGGTGTCGAATGCCTTCTCTAGGTCGATGAGCGCAGCAGCGGTGAAGCGATGTTCGTTAAATTTTCTTGCGATGTATTCCGCTACTCTGGTGAGTTGATGGGTCGTGGAGTGCCTCTTTCTGAAGCCGAACTGCTCGTCTGGCAAAGTCTTGTTGTCGTCGTGGTGTGGGACAAGCCTGTTGAGTATAATTTGTTCAAATACCTTGCTCAACGTAGATAGTAGGCTAATCGGCCGGTAGCTTGTCGGCTGCGTTCTATCTTTATTCGGTTTTGCGAATGGCAGCACGGTCGCCGATTTCCAAATCTGGGGAAAATGCCCAGTCATGAGGCAGGCATTGAACAATTTTTTTTGTGTAGATGATGGCTTTTTGAGGGAGATGTTTGAGTAAAATGTTGTGAATTTGATCGCTTCCCGGCGCCTTGTTTGTTCTCAATCGCCTGATTGTGACTGCGATCTCGCTCGGCGTAGCAAAATGAATATCTTCAGCGTTTGTCTGCTCTGCTTCGCTCAGGTCTCGTAGAGAATCAGCTACGATCCGGTCCGTGACCGGGTCGGAAAGGCCGTCTGTAGCGGCGTAGGCTCTCTCGAACCCGTCGGCGAGTGTTTCTGCTTTTTCTTGTAGCGAAAGCGCCGTCCCAGGGCCGTTCAATTTCTGCAATTTCTGTAGCGGGGGGATTGTGAAATCTTTATGTCTCAGCGCGCTAGCCATTTTCCATAGGGAATTATCCTTCGGCGTGAGCGACGTGACTTTTTTCTTCCAAAGTTCGCGCTTGAGTTCTACGATCTCGGTCTTGATTTCCCTCTGCAGGCAGTTGTATGCTGTCTTAAAATATTCGTCGCGCGTGCGGTGAAACATGCGTCGCAGGCGATTTTTCTCCTTGATGAGCGATAGGACATACTCGGGAAGCTTGATCGTGTATGGGTGTATTTCTTTTAGAGGTATGTGTGCGTCTTGTGCTGTTTGAAGTATCTCCGTGAGAGTGCTAGTAGCTGCGTCGATTTCTTGTGGCGAGCGCAGAGTTCCCGAAGTGAGATGAATTCGTTCGTTGACTTCCTTTTTGAATCCTTCCCAGTCTGCATTCTTATAATTGCGCTGTTTTCTGGGGCTCCTTGAAGTTGTTCCTCCTATGGAAAAGCTCACGGGCAGGTGGTCCGATGACAGCTCGTCTAGCGTGCGCAGTGGAGATATTGTCTTTACATTCTTCTCGAGTACGATATCCAATGTACTCGGATATCTAGAGCGCTGCGAATAGTGTGTAGGTCTGTCGGGCGCCATAATCGAGTAGGTATTTGTCTGCATGTGTGTGAAGAGCGTATTTCCGTTCGCATTACCTCTGTAGTTATTCCAGTAGTTGTGTTTGGCGTTCAAATCGCCTCCGATCACAACTATTGGTCCCAGATTGAGCAATTTATTTAGGTCTTCTCTCACTAAATTTGCTTGAGTGCAGTAGACGGCGATGATGGTATGCGCTCTACCCTCTATGGTGACTTCGATAATCGTGGCTTCGGTGTGCTTTAACTTCGGAGTGGGGATTCTTGTTGATGTCATAGATTGTCGAACGAATATTGCGGTTCCTCCGCCTGACCTTTCCTGTCGGTCGTCTCGATAAATCTCGAAGCCTGGCACTCTCAGCTGTATGCTTGGATTCAAGTGAGATTCTGATAGGAGAATAATGTCGGTGTTTAATTCGTTTGCCAGTGCGAGCAGTTCGTCTGTCTTGTAGCGCACGCTAAATGCGTTCCATACGAGGACTCTCACCTTCTCGGGATTAGACATCGAGGGTGGTTGTGAGGAGCTCCATCAGGACGACGAGCTTCTCTGCCCTTGATGTGCAGCGGGCGAGCTGCGATCGCATCCTCAGGAGGCCTTGGAGCAGGGCCATGATGTCCAGGTCGTCCTCTGTAGTGGTGGGCGCACGCACGGGCTCCTGCTGTGGGCGGGGCTGGGGGCGGGGCTGTGGGGGCGGCGCGGACTCGCGCTGCTCTTGGGCGGGAGCGGTGCCTCCGGCTACGTCGTTGGCCCATGTGCATCCATCCTGGTATGCATGGACATTTTGGAGGTCTTGTTTTGAAATTTTAAATGTAGACTCGTTATATCAAAAAATTAGCGTCCTTGAGAGAGCTCTGAAGGGGTACCATCAGTACCTAAAACAGGGCGGGGAAGTGGTGGGCCTCCTCCAGAATGTGCATCCATCCGTCCTCGGCTGAGGAGGTGGCCTGCTCGGGTTCTGTTCTGTCGGCGGGCGTTGGGTCCTTCTGGCAGGTCGCTGCTGTATTGAGGCGACGTACGCTACCCGCTTGGGGCAGCCTCTGTAGTTGGCGGGATGCGGGCCTGAGCAGTTGCAGCATGCGGCGGGCTCGTCTCTCGTCTTCTTGGGGCATTCTGCCGAAGCATGCTCCAGTAAGCATTTTACGCACCTTGCTGTGTGCGAACAGTTTCGGGACCCATGCCCGAAGTCTTGACATCTGTAGCACTGGGTGCCGTGCTGAAGGTGATTGCTCCTGTGCTTCTGGAGTCGAATGCGGCAGTGGCACAGGTATTTGACGGCCGCACGCAGCTGTCCCATGTTGACTTCCTTATTGAAGTGTGCTAAGTATATGGGATACTCAATTGAGGCGGTCATCTTGACCACCTTCACAGCTGGGAATCCCTGCGATTCCAGATCCGCCGCGATGTCTTCTACTTCTACGAGTGGCAGGCCCTTGATCACGGCCTTTTTCATTTTTTCGGCTTCGGCCGTGAATGTGTGGAAGCCGCGCGCCTCCGCTCGCAGTCCATTGGTGAGGGCGCGATGGTCCTCCATCGTGCGCACGAAGATGTTAGCCGTGCCGCCCCTGTTATATTTAAAGGTAAAGAGCTTACCAGCCCCCAGATGTCCTTGGACCGTGGCTGTGATCTGGGAGTGCGTCATGCTCCCCAGGGTCATCACCACCGGGAGAACGCGGTCTCTTCTGCCAGTACCTGCGGGGGAGAAAGAATGATTAGTATTGGCACGCTTATTACGCGGCGCGCCGGCGCCTTCGCTTACCTCGGGCAACTCTTCGAATCGGTTGCCACACTGGAGCGGTTGTGGTCCCCGTGGGGACATGGGCCTCTTTGCGGGGTTGGACGGCCTCGTCCAGCCTCCATCCTGGGGGGCAGCCGTCTCCATCGGCTGCTGGGGCCTCGGGGGCGCCACGTAGGCCGACGCTGGGCCTATCGGGGGGCGCCTGGGGGCAGGACTGGGTCCTGTTGCCCAGGAGGGGCCTGCTACGGGCTCCGTCATCTCGGTTTTGTCGGGCGTGGTGGCAGTCGTGGTGGTGGATGGTCTCCGGGTCCTTGGGTCCTCGGAGCGGGGCTGTGGTGCGGGGGTCGTAAGGCGCACGGTCCCGGTCTTCTTGCGAAGCGCAATTTGATGAGCGCCGGGTGGTACCACGACCGGGGAGTCCTCGTGTTCTTCTGGTAGCATCCTCGTCGGGAACATCTTGACAGGCGGTAGTCGGTGCCTCCTCTTAAAGAGGGAGCACGTCTCTGGAGCTTGCGGGCGGTTTGTGGGGGCCAGCGTGGATCTGCGTTGTTGAGTAATGCGCGAAAAAAGTGTTGCCTTGGTAAAGGCAGTTGGGTGGGCGCGAGCGCCTGCTCAGTGGACCAGCGGGATTCCTCCGGCCGGCAAAAGTAGCGGGGCCTGGCTGAAAACTCAAGCCAGACAAAAAGACTTTTGTGGTTGTATTGCAAACCACAAAAAACTCGCTTCTTTTCAGTTTGTCTCGAGCTATCCTCCTCTATATCCTCTATTTGAGGTTGTGGTGAAAAGTGAGCTTATGTATGAGGTTGTGATACCGTGTTGCCAGCTCCAACCCTCTGAGCTAACATTAACGTATCATTTTTTTTATTTAAAGTGGTTTTCTTCGTTATGGACACTGCAATGCTGTCCGAAACGTTGGCTAAAGAAGGAGTTAGCGCAACACGGCATAACACCCCAAAAACAAATAACAAAAAAGAACAAAACGTGTTTTTAATAATTAACGGAACTTACTTTGCGTTTTGGTTCTATCGAGGAAATTCCATATAATTAACATTTCAGCATAACAAATGTATAGATATTATCTTTGAAAATAACATATATTTTTTTAGAACTTAAAAAATCAGAAATGTTAACAGGTAACTAGAAATTTATTATAAATCGGTAGAAAATGTGTAGGTATGCGGGGGCTTCGATAAGGGAATAATTAATAATTATAAGGGAATGTTGTATTTGGTCTACTGGTATTTCCAAGCTGCTACGAAGAACTATCAGCACCGGTATACATCCAGGAGACACGCCAAATGAATGCAAAATTTTTGCAGCATAAGAAGACCGTTTTTACTACTTGTTCTTGAACTCAACAGTTCGGCTGTGGAAAGATTTGTGCTGGATTTTTGATGTGTCTCATCTCAGCAACGTGTTTTTTAAAGATGTCGGTTCACTCCTACATATTAAAAGAAATTGAAAATATCCTCTACACTGCATCCACAGAAATGACACAACACTGCAGGAAACTATGACTTTTTTTAATTAATGCCCAAATAAAAAATGTTTAATAAATTTCTGATTTGTTTGCAGTTTACAAAACGTTCGTATTAACATACATTTAAAAGTATTATTATTTGTCCGCGCTCGGTCAGCTGTTCTATAAATTACATTGCTTTTCAATTTACGCATTTGTTTGTTTATCTAAAATTATCGAAAATTGGAACTAGTTTCCAAATTTTTTCAACGCGCGTTATTCGAACATGTGCATTAGGACTAGCAAAAGTAAAGCTTCGTTTACACTAGACAATTTCTTTTATATTTATATATACATATTTTTTTGTGATTAAAAAGGCTTTAAAAAGAAAAGGATATTTTTCATAGATTATTATAAATAACCGGCCTATCGCCCTGCCTCCCTTCACAGAGAAACGTACGTATCGCTGATTTATTGAAATCCTATTAAAACGTCATTGCAATCCATTTCCAAATAAAATATCTACTCAAAATGTTTTTTTCTAATAAATTTAGGTACGAAATGTTACAATATTATACTTTTTATGCACACGTGTTCTGACATCGTAATAACATATTCGTGAAAAATTAAAAAATTAAAAAAAGAAAAACAGTATGGCTGATTTATTGAAATCCTGATAAAAACGTGATTGCAATCCATTTCCCTATAAAATATTATTTAATTCAAAATTTTCTTTTTCTAATAGATATAATAATAAATAATAATAATAATAATAGTTGGACAATTTTTATAGCGCCGCTTTTGTGAGTTATCACCTCAGGGGCGTACGAAATGTTACATTATTAGAGTTTTTATGAACACGTGTTCCGACATTCTAATAACATATTCGAGTTTTATCGAAAATTTATTAAGAAACCTGTCAATTCATTCGTTAAGGGGCTACAATCCAGTTTTTAACAAGAATACGAATCATTTGGCCAGATTTTTAATAAATTATCACTATTTTACATCAGTAAGTTTTCTCCGTGTATCCTGGGATACTTACAGCATCTCTGTCCGTAGCTGGTACACTTGCACAGCTTCAGATAAATAAAACTTCTCACGGAGTTGCTTTCTCCAACTTTCTGCAGAGTTGATAATATGCTCGACAAAAGGTCTGCTCTTTCGTGTAGGATTCCTAAAACAACCGTGTACATACTTAATTCAATTTAAAGATAATAATTAAATACTTGGCATGTATGTTATTATCTGATCTTAAATTGTCACCTCATGACAGTTGGCTGCATTTAAACATACCTAATCATTTCTTTAAACGATGAACTTATAATTGATCTGTTTGGAATCAAATTCTGATTATTTTGATTGCTGATTAGTCATTCTTGGCACCCGTATCGTGTGTCACTTTCTATGTAACATGACCAGAGATGTGCAAAATGGGTACCCAAAACCATTTGAAATGCAAAATGGAAATGGGTCAAAACTTTTCCATTTGAAAATGCAAAATGCAAAATGGTTTTTAGAAAAGCATTTCGAATGCAAAATGCAAAATACCTACTTTCAAAAGGCAAAATGGTTTCTCAGGTGAAACAATTATACAAATAAAGTAATTATATAATTTTTAAACAATTTTGTTATTTAATAATGGACATCAATGTAGAACAAACATATTACATGATGGTAAATCCAAAAACACCACGACTACAGATTATGAAACCACAAAAAATTTGCGCGGGACTAATGTTGCCAACGAAAAAACATAGAAACTGCTATCTAATATTTAATATTACAGCGTCATGGCCCCATGTTCAGTTTTTGAATCAGTATTTTATGTAATGGTATCACTCAATTGCCAGGGCAACTGGACATATGTAAATTATCTCTCATAGAGTGGTTGAGGAAAGATTGATATTTGGGGCTTATGAAAAAAAGATGAGTGGAGATAGTAGGAAGAATGTTGCAAAAAAGCATTTAAAATGGAAAATGCATTGAGAAAAGCATTTAAAATGCAAAATGCAAAATGGTTTTTAGAAAAGCATTTAAAATGCAAAATGGAAAATACCCATTTTGCATTTCCACTTGAAATAAAGCACATCTCTGAACATGACGCTGATGCGTCACATGATACAACTGCATATTACGAAATAAATATTTTAAAAAAACTAGATGAATTTCAAAGATGCTTATAAGGGTAAAGTTTAGAACAACCTGCAGAGTAGAGGAAGGTGGGGCGTGTTGTAACAAAATTACTAAAATGTGTATAGTAGCAAAATCTTTGATGAAATTCATGTGTGATAATTCATTCAATACAAATAACTATTTAGTTATATATTATTTTAAAATCAAAGAGTGACAAAATATGGAAATTGTCACAACCGAACAAATTAAGTAAAATAAATATCTAATAAAATTGCTAAAAACATATGAAAACGAAAAAATACGTAATTCTTGTAACGTTGTATTTTGTCTTGTTTCTTTTTCTCTCCTTTCCTATCCCCTGTATTTTTAATCCAGCATAATCCTTTTTTCAAAATGTACTAGTGGGTAAAAAATGGATAAAAATATAAAAAGGTAAACCTTTCTTAAATTATGTTCTTGGTTTTCTGCATATTTTTATATCACTTGTCTATTTCATTTTTTTTATTGTTTGTTCTACTTGACCTCTCTTTTTCTATTTTTGTACTGTTTTGTATGTGAAACATAAAATTTAAATTAAACGTCATTAGAATAGGGGTTGCTACAATTCAATTCTTCGAAAACAATTAATCGTCTGATAATTAGACATTAGGGCAATGCACTACAAAGTAATGCAAAATCATGTTTTGGTTTAAAAATGTGATCGCTCAAAAACACTTTTTTTTTAATAAATCAAAACCGGCGAATTTCAATCTTATATACATCTACACAAGGAGTGTTATTTTTAGTGGCCTGATTCCGAATGTTACACTTATAAAAAAATTATTTGAATTTATATTTTGTTTTCTTGAATGAATGTATTAACGGAATTGAATTTTGGAAGTGGAAATTAACCCACTTTCTGACATCCGATCGAGCTAAAACTCGACAGATGGACTCGTTGACAATGGCAATGCATTCTATCAACAATAGCATTCACGCATAAACACATAGACATACACGAATTTTTCATAGATGACAATACAGCAGTTAATGTGCAAAATACATGTCGATCCTATCCAATTAGCATTTGGCTCGGTTGTTAGCACGATTGACTCCAGTAATTGGAGAGGGAGGTACAATCCTCAATCAAACATTTTTTTAAATATTCTATTATTAAAAATATATGTAAAAAAACATTTTTCTTTTTACGGGTTGATTTTTTAAACATTTATTTGTATGAATATCTGTGCCACTGCTTCTAAATTCGGTGGTGGTTTGTTGTCGCTTTTTAATTTTTTTTTATAATTGTACACTGTTTGTGTAAAATAAAAACAATTAAAACTGAAAGCAGTTAAAAATAAATATGTAATCAAATGAATTCCAATTTAGTAAATTTATTTTCTACCTACCGTAACTTATGCGCAATAAGTAAGCATTAATAATTAATTAATTACAGATTACAAATTTAATTGATACATTTCGTTAAGCATATGTCCTAAGTACTTAATTATAATTTTAATTTATGTTCATGTCTCATAGGATCAATCTCTCCCCTTCAGGGACTGCGTTTAGAGGTCGTATGGCCCAAGTAGGACGATGGCAGGTCCCTTTTACAGGTCTCTTTACCTGAAAAGATAATATTTATTTCAATTTGTTTATATTATTGGAATTCCTTTTAACGGTTTACACATCAATGTAATATTTAATCATTGAAGAAGAATATAATATATAAAAGAAACATGAAGACATAGAACATAAATAAAGTAGCGGTCGCAACTCGGAATCGAACCCAGAACTTCTTTCTTACAGGGACCACTCTCGAAGCACTGAACTATGTAGACCTGATTATCTTCAGTCAATTTTTATCGAACGTTAAAATTTAAGAATAACCAATAGAATTACTAATAATTACCAGTATTATCACAAATATTATCAGTATTTCCAATATTATTACCAAAAATTACCCAAGATTATCTGTTAATTTTATAAATATACTGTTTAATTGTTTAATACATAATGTATAAATACAATGAGCAAATCTATAATTAGTTTCTCAGTTAAGTAAATTGCACTTGTATAAACCAACCACAACGTAAATAACTGTTGATTTGTTGAGAATGTGCAAGGAGAGCTTGAACCTGCAATGAACCGAGGCCACCGAAGTAGCACAAGACAGAGACACTTGGGGCGTTTTGTCGAAGCAAGGGCCCTCAACCGAACGAAAAGCCGAAAAGGAAAAGGTAATGATTTTTTTCTTATAATATCCTATTCGGGTCGGGAGGCCATTGCTTCGACAAGGCGCTTTCAGGGTATTTTCTGGGCACGGTAGATCGATAAACTGTACATCAATAAGATATTGACTCGTGACTGAGATCATCTATCGTTAGTCGGTATCTGCAAGTATGGTCAGTCAGTCATACGATTCCGATAGCCGTCAGATAAAACAAAGGATAAAATATGGGATGTGCAAGGTGCCTTTATGAGTGGAAGGGGGTGCATGGACCAGATCTTCTCATTGCGTATGCTCACCGAGAAGTTTCTGGCAAAAAACCAGAAACTTTTCTGTGCCTTTGTAGATCTACAAAAAGCATACGACCGAGTCGACAGGATAAAGCTATGGAAGGTGTTGTCCAAGTATGGAGTGAATACGAATCTGACTCAGGCAATTGCGTCTCTGTATGAGGGAAGCGTTGCATGTGTTAGGGTGAACGGTGATTTTACGGGGTGGTTTGATATCACAAAAGGTGTTAAACAAGGCTGCGTAATGTCACCGTGGTTATTCAATCTATACATGGATAATTGTATGCAAGAATTGAAAGAGGTGGGATTGGACGCGAATTTGAGTAATCTGAAAGTATGTTGCTTGTTGTACGCTGATGATGCGGTGCTGATTGCTAATAGTATGGATGATCTGCAGTCTCTCGTGTCTAGGATGAACGAAGTATGCATGAAGAATGAGTTAATGATGAATGTAAGTAAGTCTAAAGTAATGGTGTTTGAAAGAGAAAGTACGAAAACAGTGTGCAATATAGCTGTGAATGAGGAATACTTGGAGCAGGTGGATGAATTTGTGTATTTAGGAAGCATGTTTACGAAAGATGGGAAGGCTGACAGAGATATTGAAAGAAGAGTAAATGCAGGTAACTCCATTAATGGAGGACTGAATGCAGTTGGCGCTAACAAAAAATTGTCCAAAGAAGCGAAGTTAGCAGTCCACAATGGAGTGCTGGTACCTACCCTGATGTATGGAAGTGAGGCATGGAACTGGCAAAGAAAGGATGAAAGTAGATTGAATGCTGTTGAAATGAGATCCCTGAGGCGTATGTGTAGTAAAACCATGTATGATCGTGTGAGGAATGTGGATATCCGCAAAGAGTGCAAGGCTGATGTTAGCGTAATGAGTAAGATCAAGAAAGGGACGCTTAGATGGTTTGGGCATGTAGAGCGAATGAGCGAAGAAAGGAGTGTAAGGAGAATATACGATGGAAATGTGAATGGTAGCAGAAGTCGGGGACGCCCGAGGAAGACATGGCATGACCAAGTGAATCAGATACTTGAGTCGGGCTATGTCAAGAGTCAGAACAATAGAAGAGTATGTATGAGACGATGTATGAATGTGAATGAGGCAAGGAGTGTGTGCCAAGACCGAGTTGTTTGGCGGTCCGTCCTCTCTGCCTACCCCTGCGGGGAAACGGCGTGATGGTTAGTTAGTTAGTTAGTAAGTCAGATAAAAATCAATATGCTCAGAAAAAAAAAAAAATTTCGTCCATATTAAGTTATAATTCGGGTCCGTGTGTTTTTACGTTTAGTTCTTCTAAACTATGCTACGGATTTTGACAAGGTTTTCAATATCATTTAAAGAATTTCTTCCGGAAGTTGATATTTTTTGTCGTAAAAAAATATTTTCGGGCGCTTACATTACTAACGCTGGCTAAACCTTATGATATACATCAAAATAATGTACTACGGAATTATATATCTTAAAAAGGCCTACAGAAACATCTGCTAATGTATATGTCTATCTCCTAAGGATAACCCCCAGCAACGCCGGGTACACGTCAGGTGGTGAACAGTAAATAAATATGTATATATGGTATAAATTTTCTTTACCAATCCATCCCTCATGAAAACATATCCCGGATAGCCGATGTCTTCTTGGAATGTAGATAATCCACATTGGTAGGTTGATGGAGTTGAATATCCCAAAACTGAAAATAAATAGTTGAAAAATAACAAGCTGAAAAATAACAAGTTGAAAAATGACAAGTTAAAAAATAACAAGGTGAAAAATAATATGCTGAAAATAACAAGTTGAAAAATAACAAGTTGAAAAATAACAAGTTGAAAAATAACAAGTTAAAAAATAACAAGGTGAAAATAACATGCTGAAAATAACAAGTTGAGAAAAAAAACAAGTTGAAAAATAACAAGCTGAAAAATAACAAGTTGAAAAATAACAAGTTGAAAAATAACAAGAATCCCAACTGCTCCCAACCGGAACAAGTGACACTATGGCATCCCCTGTTGTGGTATGTTGTGAGGCTGAAGATAGTGGGAAGGGGAAGGAGATGGTTTGGAAGAAGGTGGGATAGTACCTGGCTATTTAGATCTGGTCACCAAAGCTATTTCAAGAAACGTTCCAATTTTCGATGGTGGTCTTACACCAGGGGGATACTGCGAGTATCTTTCACTCAAATGAATAAATAATCAAATAACAAAAATTCATCATATAAAATTTTACTAGCTCACGCCGGGATTTCAACCCGCGACCTTCGGATTGCTAGTCGAAAGCCTTACCCCTCTACCATCGAGGCCGTAACTATTCAATTTAAACCAACCGTTTATTTATAAATAATTTCTGCTGAGTAATTATTATTACGCGAGACGGTTGTTATGCCTTCCCAAGACATTTAACAAAACAGAATATCTAATTAAAATAATTTCTAATTGAAATAATATTACTGTATTAATTTCCGAGTAAATTACAGGAAATATGAAAGGTTGTTGAATACCAGTAAAGTTCCTCTACCTGTTACACAATATTATTATATTATTGTTTATTTATTTTGTGTCTCCAATTTAATAAATTGGAAGAATAAAGGGGAAAATAATAAAAATAATACATTTAAAATAAAAACGTATTTTTATCTTGAGTAATAAGAATATATTTTTTAAGGATAACTAAATTAGTACAACCTTAAATTGTGATATTTAATCATTTGACAATTTTAGCAATTCTCAAACGAACATCTGAAACAGAAAAATCAAAAAAAAAGATAGGTCACGTATAGGAATTGAACCCTGGACCTTAGCCTTGCCGGGGCTCTGCTCTACCACTGAGCTAATCAGATCCTATTTCCTTCGGTCATATTTGACTGCATCATACTTCGACTAAGAACTTCCTACATTATTCTTATTTTTATAAGTACAAAATTGTACATTTAACTAAAGCTTCTAACAGGAATTCAATTTAACACTTTTTTCCTTCTATAAAATAATATGTTCTATAATTAAACAATGTAATATGAACTAAATTTTTCAATTTGACGGACCTAAAACTGGATCCATTCCTAGTTGGCTAGTCAAAGTTTCTGCATATGTTTTATTGTATAATTTTTTGTTTATTATACGAGTATTTTAATCTTTTCCGATTTTATGTCCGGGTTAAATCTTCCCCATAGGAAAAACTAAACCCTTCCACACACTTTTCCACAAATGATCATCTAGTCAATCGACATTATGCAAGTGCATTATATAAGCAAAATAAATACAAAACAATACAAGAACACACGTCAACTCACCAGAGATCAAATGGGAAAATAATTCACCGACTCCAGATATTTTCATATCAGAGGGTTCGGCACAGTAGAACTCCTAACAGGGCCTATAAATCCTGCTGATCCCTCAAAATAAATATTTAAAAAATCTTTCGTAATCCTACATGTATTTAAAATGACTGATTTTTGCATTATATAATTTTTTTGATAGATCTAATACGCTCTAATATGAGAGAGCCATGTATAATGCCATTAGCCGAAATAACGAATGGTACCTAATATTTTTATAGACTGATTATATTTATTTTTATTATCTTCAATTTACTAACGCATATTTTTATTAGCTGCTATCTTTATATGCTAGAAAGCTTCTTGAGAAATACATCCTTTTTTATTAGGAAATAGGGCAATGATAAGCTCCTAGATTCAATTCCTAGGTGCGAAAATATCTTTTTGTTTAAAATTTTCGTTTGAGAATCGCTAATATTGTCTTCAATGATTAAATAAAAATATGATCGAACATTATAAAACAACGAAAATTATTATGGAGTTCTACAATACAAACTTGAGATTAATTAATTAAAAAAAATTGTATTAACGTGAGATGATTCTCAGATATAAAACTGAGCTATATAATTTTACGTTTAAGTGTGCATAATATTTACATTGTACATGTAACGGAGCAAATTTGCATTCAAACACAATACTCACGCAGATTAATTGCTTGCATAAGGCATGTTTTTAATTGTTATTCGACTTAAAAAAACATTTTTAGAAAAAAAAATAATATGATAACTGTACAAACTTTATATATGTATTTTCTAATAATATACAGCCCTATGTATGTGTTGTTCGCATCATATCTAATTGCGTGATCCATACCACTACACTACGTTGTTCGCGATTTCGTGAAGCATCCAATGACGTCAGTATCCCACAGTGATGACGTCACAGGTACCGACACGGCATAGCAACCGAAAACACGAGAAAACGTCACAGACGATCATAAACACGACATATCCGCTATCTGTTCGTGGTGACAGCAAATTACCTGAAATAAGCAAAAATATTTATGCATTAAAGCAGTGTTTCTCAACCTTTATTATTTGATACTTTCAGCATGAATTTTCATGGATTTAAAACAGTTTTATGTTTGACTTTTTTTTAAATAACTTTGAGAATCTCCGTGAATAAATCCACGGTCAAACGTAGCATAATCTTCTTATTTTATTTTCTTACAGATTCTCGGCTACGAATACAGAGGTCGCAGGTGTTTATGTATTATTTCACATTTAATTACAATGCAATAATTTAATAATATTTACTTTATTTGCGGCACGTTCCATAGTGGCTGTTGCTCTCAGTATTTCCCTGGTGAAAGACCGCCTTTCAGAATTGAAACGTAGATTAAAATGGTATTATTCTTGTTTGATGACCAGATCTGAATAGCCAGGTACTTCCTTCCCATTCCAACTCCCTTCAGCCTCACAAAATACCCTTAACCCCTCTAGCCTTTTAGGGTCATATATGACCGGGCGTCCATATTTTTTAAAAGTATTTTTATCTTTTTTTCTTAAATACGTAATTTTTTTGAAGTCAGAAAGAAAAATGATAATTCTTTCCAGTTTGTCTCAAATAGTTATACTGGATGCCATTAATAAAATCTAAAAAATAGCCAAAATTAATAATTCATATTTCGTTTCACTATCGTAACAATCGAACTTTAAAAAAACTTTAAAAATTATTGCTTATTTTTTATAATTCAAACCAGATAAAAATTGAAGATACAGTTTTCTTACAAATTCCCCAAAAAAAAGGAAAGTAGTTTTATCAATTTTTCTAAGATTGTATTAAAAAATAAGTAAAAATGTGGTTAGCGTTTTTAACAACATTTTTCACGTTTGATATTAAAATTTTATTATTTAGAAATAGTAATGTTCATTAATTTTATATAGTTTCTAAATCAGTATTTGTTTTTATTTTGAGAATTGAAAAAATAAGATATATATACTATACCTTAATTAGAAGTAAACTTGAATATGGAAGCACTATTTGGAATCCACATTATTGCAAGTATGAAAACATTATAGAATCGGTTAAAAAAAAAGCTTATACTATTATCTTTCAAATGTGGACTACATGACCATCTTTGATCATACGACGCACGTCGTGATTACTTTAAGATAAATACACTTAAAATAAGAAGGCAATTGACTGACCTAATATGTTTGCATAAAATTATCCACGGCCATCTTGATACCTCATTATGTCTTAGCAATATTGATATAAATGTCCCCAATTCCCATTATTTAAGACACCATAGCATTTTTCACTTGAATATTTTCAAAAATAATATCGCCTACTTTAGCACTCTGACCCAAATGTGTAGACTGTATAATAAGATTGATTGTGCTGGAGTAGATATTTTTGTCGATAATTTATATGGATTCCGGAAAAAAATCTGCTATTGTTAAATAATATGTTGCACTGATTATATTATGTCTCTTACTTTTCTGTAATATTTGTATTTCTTAATTATTTTTAATTTTAATTTTAATTTGTTTTATATTTTAATCTTTATTTAGGTATATGAGAATTAATGTGTCTTTGTATGTTAACTGATTTTTTATAACTGGATTGTTCTCACGTAAGTGAGATCGTCTGTAAAAACCCAGTATAAATAAATATATATATGAGCATTTGAAATACAAAGAAAACACTACAAATTAAACAAAAGTACTGAAGAGTTAATTGGGGTTGCCAAAGTCCCACTAGCTTGTGCACGGTATTTGTGCGGTGCTTGCATAAAAAAGATTTATAAAAACGCTTCTTTTATTGTAATCTAAAATATACCCCATTAAAAGATAGGATCGATGCTGATAATCATTCGGTTGCTTTGTCAAACAGACACGACCGTCTGTCATGTCTCTCTGACCTTCACGTGACTACAGCCTTTGCATTCGAGCCCCTCACCCCACCCAACCCCACACCCCACACCCCACCCTACACCACAACCTTCAGAATTCCACTCCCTCCCAACCCAGACCCCACGCGTCATTCTATACAGGGGAGGGCCTCGATGTGCCAACAGGCCCACGTTATCAGTTATCATTTAGTAAAAGCTCTTAGCTATTTTTATATCTTTAATTTGATAAATTGTTGACTTTCACAGGCTATTATTAAATCCATAACCTAACAGAATAGAGTTTCACAGGCTATTTTATCATAATAAAATAAACAAGGGCCTTCGTGGTCGAGGGGTAAGGATCTCGACTAGCAATCCTAAGGTCGCGGGTTCATGTCCTGGCATGCGCAAATTAATTTTATTTGATGAATTTGTGTTATTTCACGATGTTATTTAAAATAGTATATTTGCGGCACGTTCCAGAAAGAAAAATACTCTCAGTAATAAAACCACCATTCAGAATTGAAAAGTTGTTTGAAATGGCTTTAGCCGTGTTTGGTGACCGGATCTGAATATCCAGGTACTCCACTACCTTCACTTTCTCATCTCCTTCCCCTCCATAGTCTGCCATAGGAGTGGCATAGTGTCACTAGCTCCTGACGGTTGCAGACAATTGGGACTCTTGTGCTATTTTCTTTTCGACATATCATTGTCTTTTTAAAATTTTGAATGTGTAACTTTTATTAGTTATTTTGCGCATGCAATTTTTTAAAAGCATCAAGAATAATAAATTCGGTTGTTCCTCTCTGTGTCTGTTACTCCGGTTCATTGAACTTTCAATTTTGATGGGTGTGTTTGGAGAATATTACCTACCTATAATGCAATATTTTTTAAAGAAAAATATTTTAATTTTTCTTCTTTAAAATTGGAACTGATTTTTTGAGGATGAGTTCATCTCCCACAACAAAACTTCGTGGTTTTTACAAATGTATCATAATAATAATTAGGGCAAACCGAGAATTGTTCTAAATCGTGTGTTTTTTTTATGTCACAAGACACCATTGCATTCGTTTTACCCAAGTTCACTTTAAAAGCTCATAACTTCGTCATTAAGTAAATTAACAACTTCAAATTCGAAAATCTGTTACAATTGTTGTCCCTTTTTCATTGTTAACAACTAATAGTTAGAGAAGGTATCGGTAATATATTTCAGCATTTCACTTTTAAAATGTACCTAATAGGTGCAGTAAATTAATTAATGGTGCACTGCAATTTATTCACTCCATTAAGTTTCATTCGTCAAATAATTGAATAAATAATATAATCAGCGTCGCAAAATCATCTCGATAATAAATGACACGCAATTCTTTGCTAAAAATCTCGCCAAACCAATTAAATTCACGGCGCACGAGTGTAAATGTTATAGCGCTAACATTGTAAATTAATTCCTTTCCGACGCATTGGATTACTTATGAGCAACGTGGTGCAAAATTCAGTTGCATTGAAGGTGCTTCGCGCTTGCGTCGGTAGTGCACGGGTGAGTTATATATCGGCACTGCTCCTACAAGTGATTTGCCGTTATGAGCGTAATCTGTCTCGTTCGTGTCACCGTTCTGGCGAACCGTGCTGTCTCGATACCGTGTTGTGTAAAATTTAAAACATGTTTATTAGTAAGGCCCTAAAATGGTGCATCTTTTGAATATTTTCCCACTGAAGCATTTTCCCCCTTCTAATGAATATGTAGTTCATTTATCAACTCCCACAAGGCTATCCATAGTTTATCCATAGGATCCATAGGATAAACTATAAGATCAAGATAGGATAACGTATATTAACAAATAAAAACCCGCAATAGATAGAAAAATCTTTGAACTTATCCGATACACGACCCCTATAGCCACCATAGGATCACTACATCCTAAACAGGGACTTTTTAAATAATTATATCGTAAATCTAAAATATATGTTTTCCTATAAATAAGCCGTCAGAGGGTTGGTAAAATACCTCCCTCATGAATGAAGAGAACACTGTTCTTGAAATATGTAGATTTTGTATCGAAAATACTTACTTCTTTTATGCGTATCGAGAGGCTGCCTGACCAATCTCTTTGGATCTCTCTCAAACACGTCTTTCATGGCCCTCATCAGTTCGTTCTCGCTGTTTGCTTCCTGTCTGGCTGCAGTTGCAGCAGTCTCTAAAGCAGCTACCCTTGCAGCTTCTATGGCTGCTACCCTAGCAGCTTCCAGAGCTTCCGCCTCAGCTTTGGCCGCTAATTCTGCAGCCTCGGCTCCGACGTCTTTTTTCTCGTTCTCTTCAGCCATGGCTTTCAACTTCTTGGGACAGTTCTTGTCGAATTGGCAGAGCAGTTTGTTGCATTTGACAGCTGTTCTACCTCGAGGTTTGACCAGCACTGTTGGAAAAATACATTTTTTAGTAATTTTGTAATTGGTAAAACATCTCACCCGGTTTATGTTAGATAAGATTACTTCATATCGATAACGATTTCTAACGAGCAAGCAAGCATGACTAGTAATACTTATATTTTCAACAGCTTCAGTCTTGACTCCTGACGTAATAGGCTCTAGAGTAGCCGTATTGTGACTGTTCAAGGATTGAAGAAAAAATTGCGACTCCCAAGAGCTCGGTGACGAATTACGCAGATAATTCCTACTTCTTTTCCTTTTAATTTTTGTTATTATATTGAATAGCATAGTTCGTATGCAGTGTAAATGCATTTGAAAAGTTACTTTTATTTTTTAATCAGGTTTAGAGTCAATCATTTAATGCATGCATTTAAATTCAGATAAACCTTTTTGCAATCCTGTTTATTTCAATATAATAAAGTATCCTATTCTTTAACATCTCATATTTTATTTCCAGTTACCTAGAAGAATTGCTGGTGGATAAAATAATTTAAAGTTTTACAATTTACTAACCTCAATGAATGGCATATTATACGAAAGATCTATGCATGAACCAGATTAATCAAGTACCTTTGTAAGTAGAATAATTTATACAGTTATAGAAGACAATGTTAACGACTTTCAAACGAAAAGATTCAGTTGCATCTATAACTTGAAGCCAGGACTTTTCTGCTTCAGGGGAAGTTCTCTGAATACTGAGTTAAAACGAACGTATCAACTTACCTACGTTATTCTAACTGTATCATACTCCGACTGAGAGCTGCCAACGAAATCTTCATTTACGTATGATTGCAAGATTCTACCCGAACTTCCATTCTCTATAGTGTCTTGGATAAAAATATCAATTTTTATTTTAACCTCTCGGTTCCATTGACTTTTCTACAAGTCTGTGATGACTATTTTCATAGCATATCTCCGGTTGAACTACCAATGAGATATGCGACAAACCGCCACTGCCGAGGACCGGACTTGAAGGATATGATACCGCAGCTATTGAAGAGCTGTGGAGAAGGCCATAGGATATACCACACCCAAGGAGTTTGCGCTAAATAAAAATCTAATACTCATTTCAACTCTTCTACAAACCAGCTTTTCCTATATTCCTGGTGTAATCGTCCGTGTAAGTTGACATCCAGAAGAAGTCCTTGTTTGCCTTCTTCAGAAACGCCATCCGTTCCTCTTCATTCCAATTTTGCTGGAAACATAATAATGGATTTAGCCAATCCCAAGACGATGTCACAACCAAAAAATGCATTCGATATTAATTTTTATGTGGTAAGAATTTATTGATATTGTATTTGTTCAAATTTGCTTTGAAAGAAAGTGTTTTTCTCTTTTTATCAATGTTCCAGTACCTAATTTCTACCATCTAAGGCTCTGTCATCAAACTTTTCTAGAAAAAAATTATTCATTAGAGAAGTTATGTAAAATACGGAGCAATACAAAAATCCCAGGCTGAAAAGAGTTTCGCTGATCTGTGAAATTGAGTCACAGAGGGATTGCAGACATTTTATGACGCCAGTGTTCACCGTTGAAGAGTTGTCAACAGCTTCAGAACAAACAACCAACACACAAGTGGTAAGTTAAAGAGATGATTTTGTCATAGTTTTTCTAATCTATCCATCGATATAAATATAACGAAGTGTGTCTACCCGCGTTTGTTTTTATACAAATCTAGTTCATTCTGAGATTAATTAAATTTTGCACATTTGACCTTCGAAACAAGAGTACAAACCCATCTGCTTATTCCAACCCCTTAAAGGAAAATTTTGTTGCTTCTTGAAGTAATTCTGCATAATTGAAGTTCAAAATAAGAGCAGAGACTATATCTGGGTAAGCCCGGCTAAGCCGGGGTCTTCGGTTAGTATAAAATTGAAGCAAAATAAAAATGTAATATCACGTAGTACCTACTCTCAGAATCGTTCCGGTAATTACTTCGTGATAAGAACTGAAGAGTCATTTATGTCCGAACCGACCCCATCCCCCATTCTACTTGATTCTGTGCAAAAGAGGGCGGTCCGTCTGATTGACAATCCATTGTCAACAGACCATGGGCAGGCTGAGTCTGTTATACAGGTATTTTAATAGAGCCTGCTCAAAGTAGCTAGTAGCATTGACGCCAAATTACAGTTGATGTTGGTTTCATGAGAACAGGCCGCTTCATCGACTCCTTTTTGTGTAAGATGACTCTTATGGTTGCTGGATAAATCATCACAATGATAATTCATCACATCTTTAAAAAGTTATATAAAGTCATGGAAAGTGATGAAACAAAAACTTTATGAACTGGGTTAAGTAGGTTAGGTTAGATTAGGTTAGGTTAGCTTAGGTTAGGTTAGGTTAAAAAAAAAATTTTTTCACCGTTTCTAATGACTTTATATCACTTTTTAAAAGTGTGTTGAATTGTCACTGTGTTGATTTATCATGGAACCGACTCGTATGTGGAACGAGCTACCGGCATCTGTTATTCCTCCTTCATACAATCCGGGCCTCTTCAAGACCCATTTTGATAAATACCTTCCTATGGCCATTACTTTAACCCACCTCACAACTTTGCTCAACCGTTTATTTCCCAAAAAAAAGGGTTTAAAAACTCGAAAATAATTCTATGATGTTAAGATTCAGCGGTTTTCCGCTTGTAAGTAGGTCCTTCGGAGACTGTTTATATAAATTATATTTTACAACGTCAACACGATGTTACTTTGTAACATTTTCCAACTTGTGTAATGTTTGTTAAAGATATAAAATATAGCGTGCTGGTGGTTAGTGGGATTTAAAGGCCAAAGCTTTGTAGGTTTATGTGGACACTGATTGAAAATTTGCTGGAGTTAATGCGACATTAAACTTTTCTAGTTAGTCTAAGGCAGGAGTGCAGAGACCGCGGCCCGCGATAGTTAAATTTTAATTATAGATTGTCAAGAAGTCGGGAACGCACGAGGAAAGGACGGCACGACCAAGCGAACCAAATAATTGAGTCGGCTCATGTCAGGTGTCATAACATAAGTCTTTTCGATACGATGAATGAATTTGAATACTCACTTCTGTATCATATCACAGCCGGTGACCGGATAAATCAACAAAATAATAATTCATCACATCTTTAAAAAGTTATCTAAAGTCACGGAAAGTGATGAAAAAAAAACTTTATATTAACTGGGTTAAGTAGGTTAGGTTAGGTTTAAATTTTATTTTTTTATCATTTTTAATGAATTTATATCACTTTTTAAAAGTGTGTTGAACAGTCACTGTGTTGAGTTATCATGGAACCATCACAGCCACATGTCAGTCGCAATGGATCACTTGATATCTCTCTCGTCCGTACAGTGATGTTGGAACGAGACGGAGTGCGTACCACGTGATGTGTTAGGTTATCCAGAGGCGTTAATTTAGGGAATTATTAAGAAAACTGTCTCTACACTTTTTAAGCGGTCTAGGGAATTAATAAGAAAACTGTCACTTTCAATTTTCAACGGAAATTGTAATTTTAAATAATTTTTTTCATAAATTCAAGAATACGTATATGAGACAAACTGAGAAGAAGATTTATTTCTCTCAAACAAGATCTATTTCTTGAAAACACGAACAAATAACATAAAAAACATATAACATCGTTCCGCATTATAGAAAAAAAAAATATAATGTATGCATGCTCGCAACAGATCTGTCCCTAAGAGGCTCAACTGAAATATGATGTTTTTGGCTATTATTGTCCTTCCAAGGCTTGTGGAGTTAAAAATTGAATTGACTCTTAATAGTTTTTAATATTTAAACTTAAGGAATTTTCTTAGAGATATTTGGAAAAAAACGTAGATTCTGGCCAAATGAGTCACAAATTCAAAATTTGGACAGCAGATAGGTACAGTATAAAAAGTTTATGCACCCCTGTTTAAAGGGTAAGGTATGCTATCGTAATCTGTTGCGACGGGGCTTCTAATGGCTTTTTGCTTTCTTGTTGACACACACAACAAACTTGCACTGGTCTAAGGGATGAGTTGGGTGATTTGCTAAGTTTGCTTCCCTTGAAACCTGTTTAGAAATCTATCTACAACGCTGTACAGTTTAATTATTTTCCTTAATTACATTAAAATTTAAGGTGGCACAATTTGGGGGGTTTGTCAGGTTAATAAGGAAGTGGCGATGGGGAGGAAGCAAGAGGTTACCTTAAGAACCGGGCAAATTTGGGGTACAGTTAAATCGATAACTTTACAAAATCGGATCGATAGGCGTATCTACTGATTTCCACAACACGGTCGCGCTGTTGATAGCCAGACCGATATTGATAAAACAATAAATCATAAATTCACATACGCTAGCAACACTGTAGGTATTATCAATGAATTGATATTCCTAATTGGAATGGCACAACCGAGTGAATCAGATACTTGAGTCGGGCCATGTCCAGAGTCAGAATAATAGAAGAGTATGTATGAGTGTGAATGAGGCAAGGAGTGTGTGTCAAGACCGAGTGTTTTGGCTGTACGTCCGCTCTGCCTACCCCTGCGAGGAACCGGCATGATGGTCAAACCTCATACAATTGCGCAAAAATATTAATAAATTAGCAATTTTTAAGTAAAATACTAACCTAAATATGCATTGACAGTCGGCATTTACTTTTTGACACTAAAGGGGAGTTAATTAGCAAAGAATTTCGTTTTTGCAAGACCTTCCTAGCGCCATTGGGCCGAACGTATTCAAATCGTCGCGTATACAAATTCTTTCAATTCTAAGAGCTTCGTCAATTCAACTCCATTCCTTAATAAGCAAGTAATTTTACGTAACGAACGGCATTATTAAAAAAGATTAACAATTAACTGACGCTTATCTGATACCATGGAGGCCACATTAAAATTTTTCTGCTGTCGATCGGAATATTAAAAATTAAATAAAATTTTAATTACAGGGTTTTCCAATAAGAGATGTTATTTTGAATAGCCCGCTATTTCGGTAGATGTTACTTTTGAAGCTGTCATTTTTTAACATTTGACAAGTAAAAACTACGCCATTAATAAAAATGGAAAGATAAACGCTTCAACAACGCATTAAAATTACTAAAATTCACTTGAGTGAATCAAATGCAAATCATCTTGAGTGATGAGGCCCATTTCCACGTCGGTGGCTTCGTCAAAAAGCAAAATTGTCGCATTTGGGGCTTAGAAAACCCAAGAATTATTGTTGAAAAGCCTCTCTTTCCTCAACGTGTGACTGTTTGGTGCGGTTTATGGTCCGGCGGAGTAGTTGGACCTTACTTTTTCTAAAATGAGGCTGGAGCAACAGTTAAGGTGAATGGATTGCGCTATCGAGAGATGATTGATGATTTTTTATGGCCGAAATTGGATGGTATTGATCTGGACAACGTTTGCTTTCAACAAAACGGCGCTACGTGCCACACAAGCAACGAAACCATTGATCTTTTACGATTGAATATAAAAATAACACTTCTTATTGGAAAACCTGTGTATATAAAAAAAACCCTTCCAAAATATAATTCGTTTAATCTCGCCTATCAGTTTCAGAATGCCTTCAAAAGGCGAAAGTCACGCCAAGTTAATAAAGATAGCTGTCACCGTTTATAAAATGTAAATAATAAGATTTTTTTAGTAACTGTCACTAGTGCATGTGATACTAGTGCAGTCACTAGTGGCACAATATTTGCATATCAGTTTCAGAATGCATTTACAAGGCGAAAGTCACGCCAGGTTAATAATAATAATTGTAACTGTTTATAAATTTAAATGATAATATTTTTTATTAATTATCACGTGATATTGTGCATGCGATATTGATGAAAATAATAGTTTTCTTTATCTTAAGTTTACAGAAGAGTGTAGTCATTTTTCGCGTGTTTTGCGACAGTATTTTACCAGTGGCGTGCCGTGGTGTGGCTCGCGTGGCTCCATTGCGAAAATCGAAAAGCATATTAAATTATTAATTTCGTAAACCGGTAGATATTTCAATGGCACAGTAACTACTATGCCAAGTATTCATACCGGATTAGGTTTCAAATCAGGGGTAATCGTGTATCTTTAAAATAGGTATTAAAAAAAAACCTTTCGAAATTTATTCAATTACATAAAGCGATTTTGCAATATTTAAATTTTATTTTACTTCTAGAATTAACAATTTTTCATAATCTATTATTATTGCCCAGATATTTTATTTTTTTCTTTACATACAGGGTTTTCCAATAAGAGTTGTTATTTTGATATTCAATCGTAAAAGATCAATGATTTCGTTGCTTGTGTGGCACGTAACGCCGTCTTGTTGAAAGTAAACGTTGTCCAAATCAATACCATCCAATTTCTGCCATAAAAAAATAAGTAATCATCTGTCGATAGCGCAATCCATTCACCGTAACTGTTGCTCCAGCCTCATTTTCGAAAAAGTAAGGTCCAATGACTCCGCCGGACCATAAACCTCACCAAAAAGTCACACGTTGAGGATAGAGAGGCTTTTCAACAATAATTCTTGGGTTTTGCCCCAGATGCGACAATTTTGCTTGTTGACGAAGCCACCGAGGTGGAAATGGGCCTCATCACTCAAGATGATTTGCATTTGATTCACTCAAGTGAATTTTAGTAATTTCAATGCGTTGTTGAAGCGTTTATCGTTCCATTTTTATTAATAACGTAGTGTTTACTTGTTAAATGTTAAAAAATGACAGCTTCAAAAGTAACATCTACCGAAATAGCGAGCTATTTAAAATAACACCTCTTATTGGAAAACCCTGTACTTTTCAAGTGTTTTTTTTATTTTTTAACGGAGCACAGGAAAATAATTCTCCTCCTATGTCTTGTTTGGGGATGCTGTGTGGAGGGGTCTTTTTAGGAAAGGAAATTCTGGGAAAGAAAAGGGTGGGTAGCAAACTGGGGGTCAGTGTGTCTATGAGTAACAGACCTTTGAAATCATTTCTCCCACTGCGGTGTAAGGGGATTTTCGGAGTAAGAACTCCTTCAACGAGCCTCTCACGATCTGGCCCGCAATGCAGTTGGTGGGCAGACGCATCCGCTGCCAAGACCCGGACATTATCACCCTATGAACCCGGGCACCCCTACTAAGCCACCAAAAGTAGCGAACAACTTGGGGTGAACAATGTCATAGGTGTTGGTTATCCAATAAATGGTTTCCGGGGTGGCGGTACATATACCCGCCTCTAAAATTGAAAGTTGCTGAAGCAGCGAAATTTGTCGAACGGTGAGTACCGGCGATGTGAAATTTGCACAGATTTTATGTTGGATTCTTTAGGTTAACGGAAACTATTTTTAGCTCCCAACGGAATTTGGAATGTGAGCTATGGAACTTTAAAATACACATTTAAGAATTTAAAAAAAAAATGATGAAGTTTGACAATTTAATTTACTAAATATGTTTCTACTTTTTGTTTTTATTGCATGGCATTACACTTGTCCATTTGTATTATAGGTAGGTGCTACATAAAAACGTTTTTTCAAGCATTTTTTAAAAGTAAGTATAATTTGACTATATAATTATTACTATGGCAACATCAAACTACTCAAATTGTCTTTGAAATTCGTTCTTCACTTTCAAATTTCTTCACAAAGAAAACAAAGGAAAGCAACATAGCTAAATTATATTGAACTTTTTTTTAAATTTAGAAATTTGATCCGTGACTTATTTATTTTCAAATTTCTTGGTATTGCCATCTAAGACATTTTAAACGATCTGCTATTATATCAGACTGTAAGTACCTACTATTTATTTAAGGTGCTTGTTGCATTATAATCTTTATGCTTATGGGTGGGTAGGTAGGTAGTGAAAAAGAGAGTATGTAAAACTAAGAATTTAAAATTATTCTTTATTATGAGGGGCGGGTAGGCCGAGAGAAATACAAATCAGTACTTACTTCTGGTGCTTTTCCTCCATCCGACAGCCAATCTCCCTTTAGAGGAGCGTATCTTAGTTCTGGGCGGCATCTATTTAACGATAAAAAATAAATTTGAACAAACAAATTGTATTTATTTAATTAAATACACCTAGAAACAGTTCAACTTATTCTGTTTCGTAAGCAAAAAGGCATCTAGGAATTTACAAAGGTCACATTCTGATATACGAGACCTTTCACCTATTGTCTTAAAAAGTATCAGAATGTGACTTTTGCAAATTCCTAGCTGCCTTTTTTTATGAAATTTTCCAAGTAAACTATAAATATTTTAATGCCTAACTGAAAATTTCATAAAACAGTTGTGCCAAACATCTTTTTAAAACAACACTTTCAAGAACAAACTCAAATTTTTAAGGCGAAGCTTAGTGCCAAATCACTATTTTGATTAATCTTTATAACGAATTGGTGTACATTATGAATACCAAAAAATATGCTTTCGATAAATTTAAGGTTTTCCTATCGCTTCGCTTGAGTAGAATACAAATAAAAAAATAAATTACTCAGTAAAAAATATAAATGCAAACTACTAAAAAAAATATTTTTTCAATAGAAATGTATGAACGCGTAAAGGAAACAACTTTAAAAAATACAGTATTATAGCCAAGATTATCTGTAACAGTTTCATTTCATCAACTTTTTTGCTTTCTTATAAAATTATTTATCAAATAAATAAAAACCAGTTTTTTGCTTGAAATCGAACTTTTCTAGACTCCTTTTGTCAAGCGATTTTAATGCCTATTACCTAAGATATAAGGTATACCAAGAATATACACATTTTTGGCACTTAAACAAAAAAAATATCTGAAATTTTTCTACAAAACATAAAATATATCCATTTAATGAAACAGGGTAATAATTATATTTATAATACATTTACCTATAATATTATTGATTACTGATATAACTACAGTAATTATTATAGTTTATTTGTACCATTGTACCTCGATACAGGCTTAGTCCTAGTGAGGTTGATTTTTATTTGAAAAAAAGTATTTTATGTATATTGAGATGCAATAAATAAATACAATGATACATTTCAGCACACTAAATATATTATATTTTTCGGCTTTAAAAACTTCAAGTGTAATAGTTTTATTTTTTTAAGTATTTAACGGCCATCAAAGTTCAGAGTTGATCCAATAAACTTAATAAACATTCACACAAACATCACAAGAAGAAATCAAAAAACAAAGCTTCCTTTGATAGGTGTAAAAAATCAAAGAACTCGTTATTATAAAGATGTAGTAAATCATTTATGACCTTCCGAGAAATACTGACCAGTATAAAAGAAGAGAGAAATTTAAAGAATAAGTGGCGAAATAACATATAAATTGTAATTAATTTTTAATTTGTTATTTTAAATATCCTACTCTACTTAGTTTGTAACTTTATTTAACTTTATTTTAAATAAAAAAATAAAATACTGTAATCTTACATTAGACCCATTCCTTTTTTATAATAATAAGTAATGCAGATAAGTTACTT
The DNA here is from genome assembly GCA_026573805.1 of Hesperophylax magnus. Taxonomy (NCBI): domain Eukaryota; kingdom Metazoa; phylum Arthropoda; class Insecta; order Trichoptera; family Limnephilidae; genus Hesperophylax; species Hesperophylax magnus. Next base: position 1,649,008 of record JAIUSX010000016.1, read on the forward strand.
ACGGCGTATTTCCGTAGATGGGATGAGCTCGCAATAGATCCGAATATATCGTCACGAAGGACATGGCACAACTGAATCACAACAAACAACAATGTTACTCGGGTAAACAACAAACAAACTATTGCTAGCCACAATATTATAACACAGGGTGGGGCAGTGAAGCGGAAAATTTACAATTTTTTTTTTTCGGGGGATCAATTAATAATACAGATTACAGATTTCCTCGCTTGATTGCACCTCCAACACAAATAAAGAATAAACATCAAACTTTACATTATAATGATAAAATAAAATAAATACATCAACAAACATAAGTTTTAAAAGTAAGCATAATAAAGTAAACCCAACAAACTAAGCATAAGCAACCTTATAATTCCAAATCAAACATAACCAAAATATGATAAGTAAAATAAAATATTATACACGTTCTTCAAGAATTATCCAAAAATACATACACGCACATATAAATGTGTGTTTTCATGTTTCAATATATGACTGTGAAAAAAAAAACTTTCTACTACATACAACACATAAATACCTGTCACACTTAATCACAAACACGTTAACACCTCAGCACAGGTTCTCCTAGTGAGGTGTTCACGTAACATACAATATCATCCACACACAGTTTTACCTATAGGTATCAACCTATGTTCTTTATTTTTTACACCTTTTTTCTGTACTTTTTTCTCTGTACTACAATATAAACCACTGTAATCATTTGTAAAATGTGTATTCAAGAATAGACATAAATAAATAAATACCAAAGTAAGCATACAAAAGAAAGATTAGAAAAGTAAGCATACAAGATAATTATAATTATGTAAGTGTAACAAATGAAAAATAAGCTCAAAAAAGTAATCATAACAAAGTAAGCATAATAAAGTAAGCATAACAAAGTATGCATATCAATTAATCATAAAAAAGTAAGCGTAATAAAGTATGCTTAACAAAGTAAGCATAACAAAGTATGCATATCAAGAAATCATCAAAAAGTAAGCGTAATAAAGTATGCCTAACAAAGTAAACATTTCAAGTAAGCATAACAAAGTAAACATTTCAAGTATGCCTAACAAAGTAAACATATCAAGTTAGCATAACAAAGTAAACATATCAAGTATGCCTAAAAAAGTAAACATAACAAAGTAAGCGGAATAAAGTAAGCATAACAAAGTAAACATAATATTAAAGTAAGCATAACAAAGCAAGTGTAAACAAATAAGCATGATAAAATAAGCATGTCAAAGTAAGAATAACATAATTATAATTATAATTAATTAGATAATTATAATTATGTAAGTGTAACAAATGAAACATAAGCGCAATGAAGTAATCATAACAAAGTAAGCATAATGAAGTAAGCATAACAAAGTACGCATATCAAGAAATCATAAAAAAGTAAGCGTAATAAAGTATGCCTAACAAAGTAAACATATCAAGTTAGCATGATAAAGTAAACATTTCAAGTATGCCTAACAAAGTAAACATATCAAGTTAGCAAAACAAAGTAAACATATCAAGTTAGCATAACAAAGTAAACATATCAAGTATGCCTAACAAAGTAAACATATCAAGTTAGCATAACAAAGTAAACATTTAAGTATGCCTAAAAAAGTAAACATAACAAAGTAAGCATAACAAAGTAAACATAATATTAAAGTAAGCATAACAAAGCAAGTGTAAACAAATAAGCATGATAAAATAAGCATGTCAAAGAATAACAAGAAAATTATGAAATTTATGAGAAATAATAAAATGAAAGATAAAATAAGTATAAACTTATAAAAAAAATTGTTATTCAAAAGAAAACAATTTTAACCCGATGTATTATGATGAGGTATTAAACCATCAGTATATTGTTTGAACGATCTAACAAACCCGCAGAATGAGGCACAACTCTTCCTTGACACATACCCCTTGCTTCATTACATTCATACATCGTCTTATACATACTCTTCTATTATTACTTGACATTACATACTCAAGTATTTGATTAAATTGATCGTACCATGTCTTCCTGGGGCACCCCGACTTCTTCCGTCATTCACTATCAGGTCATATATTCTCTTTATTCGGGTCATATTTTCTACTTCTTTCCTTATTCATGCATTCAAAATGCCCACACCATCTAAGCGACTCTTCCTTGCAATATCAATTTCAAGAATTTGTTACATGGTCGCACACATGCTTTCACATACGCCTCAGTGATATCATTAAAAATTTGCCCGCTGCACGTTTATTATGAAGGCAAATAATTATATCGAGTCAGTGGACATCTTTAATTTATCACTTAACAAATACAGAAGATTGTTACTGAGATGGTTTAGTTACAAATAATAATTAATCTTGTCAAATTCTGCTGCGCTCTTAGTACGCAAAAAAAAATTACATAACAGAACTTGGTTTCAACTTAATTTCTACAAGAAATAAGTAATTTTGTGGTGGGAGATGGTAAAAAATGCATTAAAGTTCCATTTTTTCTCAATCAAATTTAAGTTTGAAGGTTAGGAAATATGCATAAATTATTAAAATAACCGAAACTAAACACTAAAAACATGTTTTGTGCATGTTGTCTACACCCCTTAAATAATTATAGACTTAAATAGTTGTCTCCATTAGATATTTAAGTTAAAATCAAGTGTTGTTTTTTTTAAGAGCCTTTGCATGCAACGAAATTCGACAAGCGTACGTAGATGGCGATAAGGTTTAAATTCCCGCTTAACACCATCCGCCTGTTTTGATTTATGCAAGAAAAAAACATGGCCAAAAAGTGCCTTTTATTTTATTTTGTGGATGTTCAGGCATAAATATTTAATTTTTTTCCCATCATTTTATATATAACTTAATTTGCCACATTATACAATAAAATTATAACCGAAAATGGGTTGGTAAGTAGGAGATTTTGAACTTTAAAGCAGTTTTCATAGGCCTTATACATTATTTTTTCTGGGCTTATAAAAAGATTTATCTAAAAAATACTCGATTATTTCAAAGGCCAAGATGTATTCTACTCGCAGTATTTAATTAAAGCATCTGAAACATTTCTAGGCGACCAAATTTTCAAACCAAAAACACATGATTTTGCATTACTACGTATGGCATCGCCTTAAAAAAAAATTATCTAAAGTATTTTCGAGCTGCAAAGAAATTACTTAATTATAACAGGAAAGTATCAAATACTAACTGATCATAGAATAGAAAAAAGTGTGTATTATAAAATTAATCGAAAACTATTAATCTATTAATTATTTCTTGTGTAATTTTTGCTTTGAAAAGACGATATTTTTTAGGTTATTTTATTGAAATTTCCCGTTTGTTTGACCCACACGAATGTTGCTTATTTTATACCCGAGCAGATAATTTGCCGATTTATCCGATAGTCGGCATCACGCAAATTCCGTCTATATAATTAACTTATATTATGTATATATTATGTCCTATGTTAGTGACCTATTACCGTCAAATTGTTATATTTCTTTCGCGAAACTGATAATTTACTGTCAAATTTACGACGAATTTAAAAACTCTATGATAAAACAGGAATCTATGATATTTTAACGACTCGATTGTGAAAGAACTTTGGAGGATGCGTTTCAATAAAAACTGGAGAGATTATTTTTCTATGCTTTGAGTGTACGAGGAAACGGAATGCTAATAATTTATGTTTATGCTTAAATCGGAAAATTTCAAATACTTTGGACAATTGGAGTCGTGATCAAATGAAATGTTGAATGGAGGCGAAACTAAAAAGTTTGGTTTCGAAACATGTTTGTATTGTGTTTCCGACATTAAAATATAACCGAAATGTGTGATTCACTGTGACGAATTATGCACACCTTTTTCTAAGCGGAATTTATATATAAAATGGGCTATACGGTTTTCTTTTTAAATATTAATTGTTTTTTTACCGGTTCTGTGAAACCGTATATATATATATTTTTTTTTTAATTTTAGTCAATATTAGTTGTGTATGTGCTCAGTAGCTAGGTGGAATGCTTTTCTACGCTCAAAAAAAGTTTGTCTACAGATATGCAGAGCTGGTTTCGTTGTTTTCAGATAAATGAACATTTTTGGATTTTATCAATAGTATTGGAAGTTTTGTGAAGCGAATTTTTGGTTACCTCAACAAAAACATGCATCAAATTTTTGTTCCTAAATTTCGTTAGCGTGGCAAAATGAAATAAATATTTTCTTTGTTAAATCGAAAAAATTATCAGCGTCAAAAAAAACAAGCAGTGCATCACATTGTGTAACATCGTGCTCAAAACATTTACACTCCTTAGCAAGATGACGATAAGGTTCAAATTCCCGCTTAAATCCAGTCGCTTGTTTTGATTTATTATTAAAAAATCACCGCCAAAAAGTATGTTTTTTTTTTTGCAAAGTTCAGGCACAAATGTTTTTTTTTTTACAATAATTTTCAAAAGAACTTAATTTGCCATAATATGGTATAAAACCATAACCGAAAAGGGGTTTGCCATTTTGGAGGCGGGTTTGGATACTGTTGCCCCGGGAACCATTTAATGGATAACCAACACCTCTGGCATAGATCACCCCAAGTGATCTGCCAGATCTCGCTACGTTTGGTGATTTAGCAGGGGTGCCCGGGTTCATCAGGTGATGCTTAGGATGTGCCTACCAGCCGCGTGGCGTGCCAGATCGGGAGAGGCTGGTTTGGAAAGACACTTAGACCTTTCCAACCATTACGCCGCAGTGGGAGGGATATGTTCATATGTCCGTCACTCTTATACATACTGATCCTTAGATTCCTACCCAACCCTCATACCCCTTTTGCCTTCCCAGAACTTCATCTCCTTCCTTAAAAACGACCCTCCACACAGCATCCCAAAAGATGATATAGGCCTTGAAGGAAATTGTTTTCTTCAGGACCACCTGTGTGGGGTTAATGTAAAAATTAGAATATTTTGAACGTTAAAGCAGTTTTTATAGGATTGATACTTTATTTTTTTCTGGGCTTATAAAAAGATTTATAACGAAAATACTGCATTATTTCTAATGCCAATATGTGTTATACTAGCAATTTTTAAAATAAAAGCATCTAAAAATATTTCTGATCGATCAAATTTTCAAACCAAAAACACATGGTTTTGCATTATACAGGGTTTTCCAATAAGAGGTGTTATTTTGAAATTCAATCGTAAAAGATCAATGGTTTCGTTGCTTGTGTGGCACGTAGCGCCGTCTTGTTGAAATTAAACGTTGTACAGATCAATATCATCCAATTCCGGCCATAAAAAATCATTAATCATCTCTCGATAGCGCAATCCATTCACCGTAACTGTTGCTCCAGCCTCATTTTCAAAAAAATAAGGTCCAATGACTCTGCCGGACCATAAACCTCACCAAACAGTAACACGTTGAGGATAGAGAGGCTTTTCAACAAACTCTTGGGTTTACCTAACACCAAATGTGACAATTTTGCTTGTTGACGAAGCCACCGAGGTGGAAATGGGCCTCATCACTCAAGATGATTTGCATTTGATTCAATTAAGTGAATTATAATGATTTCAATGCGTTGTTGAAGCGTTTATAGTTCCATTTTTATTAATGGTGTAGTTTTTACTTGTCAAATGTTTAAAAATGACAGCTTCAAAAGTAACATCTACCGAAATAACGGGCTATTCAAAATAACACCTCTTATTGGAAAATCCTGTAGTATTACGAAGGTTTTCTTGAATATATTTATTTATGTGATGTCTTTAGGAGTAGGCATCGATGCAGTCGATGTGTGTAGATATTTATTTTTCATCGTCTGTTGAATACTACACAGTTATATAATATAAGAATATGAATTTATGTCGTTCCTTTTCCGAATTGTTCTGGAGTTTTATTTTAGTAAGAGTGTTGCCATTCAAAATTCAGTTCTTACTTCCTACCATACATTTTTACTTATTTTTTTAAATATTTTGTCAGCTTAGATGCTATCACAATTTACTATAAAATACGATGAACATCGAGTGACAGTTCTATCGTATGTTAGTGCTATATTTATATTAAATGTTCCTCGGTACTAAATTTAAATTAAAAGTTCCTTGGTTCTGAATTGAATTCAAAATATCGCGGGGGTCAATCATCGATCCCTCAGTCGTTACTTATAATAAGCGGTCGTAAACCTTGAGAAGTGCGCATTCGCCGGCTAAGCGCGTCGTTAATGGAAAATAATTATTTTTAAACCATTTGAAATATTTTAGAGAGTGTTTTAAAATGACTAAAGTTCGTTAAATATAAAAAAAAAACATTTAGAATAATGTATAATAGGGCTAATGTGTGTATGTGTTTGTGTGTTGGTTTTTGTGAATGTGTATTTGTGTTTGTATGTGTGTGTGTGTGTGTGTGTGTGTGTGTGTGTGTGTGTGTGTGTGTGTGTGTGTGTGTGTGTGTGTGTGTATGTGTGTGTTTGTGTGTGTGTGTGTGTTTGTGTGGCTATTCAGATCTGGTCACAATACATGACTAAAGCCATTTCAAGCTACGTTTCAATTCTGAACAGTGATCTTACACCAGAGCGATACTGAGAGTACATTCCACTCTGGAACGTGCCGCAAATATACATTATATCGTTTTAAATGACTAAATTGTGAAATAACACAAATTAATCAAATAAAATTTACTTGCGCGCGCCGGGATTTGAGCCCGTGACCTCCGGCTTGCTTGTCGGGAGCCTTACCTCTCGACTACGGAGGCCGTAATCTAGAAATAAAAAAAACAAATAACACGTGAAAAAAAATTTAATTAAAAGTTTTTCGTTTTATAATCTGAAGTCTCAAAAATTATTATACCAGTAAAAATCAGTGGGTTAAAGAAAATTCATTTTTATCAGTTATTTTTGTATATTCTTCGCTTTTTATATATGTTACAGTATGATATTTATTTTTAACGGCAGTCACTTTTTGTGAGCTGTGGTAATTCCCATGCTGCCTCTTTTTATCCTGTGGATTCCTTCATACAAACGGATCGTCCTTTCTCCTTCTGGAAGACGGTCTCGGCTCCCTGTAAGCCTGTGAACTTCTCCATAGAGCCAGACCTGGGGCAGAAATCTTCTGCTCGAATTCAGTTCTGCCAGGGTACACGGTGAACCAGGTCCTTACGCTTTGGGCAGCTAGAAATATATACAAAAGTATCAAGTTTTAGTTTTACCCGTGAAAAACCACACAACGTAACCTGGCCTGCCTAGATGAAAACTGAGAAAATTGTGCTATTAAGAATGAAAAAAAAATAGGCCGGCCATACACCTTCAAGTCAGAGACTTGCTCAAATATTCTTGGGCTTGTATAAGACGAATATGACACTATTTTGACCAAGTTTTCCGACTTGCGCAAATATTATTGAGCCTGTATAAGACGAATATGGCACTGGTTTAACCAAGTTTCCTGACTTGAGCAAATATTCTTGAGCTTGAATAGGACGAATATGGCACTAGTTTGACCAAGTTTCCTGACTTAAGCATATATTCTTGATAACAAATAATTATAAGCAATAATTAGTCATCCGAAATACTAATAGAAATTGAAAGTATCTTCTTCCGATGTCCGGTCAGGTGCTCTGTAACCGCTGAGCTATGTCGGCTTATTTCAAACCCGTCAACTTTCCTACAAAAATAAAGTTGGTTGTTTACAGGTGAAAAAATATAATAAGCAGTAATTGTTGATTGAGGTACTAGTACATATTGAATTATTTGGCGAGTTGGAAATAAGCCGACATAGCTCAGTGGATACAGAGCACCTGACCGGACATCAGAAGGCACGGGTTCAATTCCCGTTGGCGGCATTTATTTTTACTCTGAAGATATTTTCAATTTGTATTAGTATTTCGGATGACTAAAATTATTGCTTATAATTATTTGTTATCCTTTATGCAATGCATAAAACCTTGTCTTATAAACGTTAGTTTATCATTAAAAAATAATATATTCTTGAGCTTGAATAGGACGAATATGGCACTAGTTTGATCAAGTTTCCTGACTTGCGAAAATATTCTTGAGAAAATTTTGAATTTTAAAACTGTATAACCTGCGCCAACAGCATTAAACATCAAAAGATTCAATATTAGGGACTAGCTGACGTGCACCCGGCGTTGCTCGGGGTTATGAATGGTTTGGAGTAAAGTTATGAAGTTTATGAATTCTAGTGCAACTAAAAACTTGGTCTATTTTTAAAATGAAAATAATATTATTCTAAAAAACTAAAAAGTTTACTTTTCATAATTTATTGTTTCACTTGATCGTGCCATGTATTGCTCGGGCATCCACGACTTCACCATCATTCACTACTGTATGCTACATTTTTACTATTTTGAAAACATCATTTTATTCGACTACGTATCTCATTCCAGTGCAAAGATAATGTGTTTAGTCTTCCTCAGTCGTCTCCAACTTATTTTATCATTCAAACCAATATTTAAACACTCCAGGCACAAATAAAAACAAACTTTAAAATTTTCATCGAAATCGGTCCAGTAGTTATTGAGTCTATGGTGGACGAAAAAAATAATTCATTTATATATATATATTCTGATTGAAGTTTATTAACCTAATTGTAATATTTAATCATTGACTGAGATAATGTCAATAACTCTCAAAATGAAAATATGAAACAGACAGAAGATAAAAATGTAAAGGTTGCAGCAGGGACTCAAGCCGTCCTCTAGTCTTTCTGGGACTGGCACTCTACCATATAAGCTATTGGGGTTGTTTCATAAAAAATCAAATGTAACACTGCCATAAAATTGCCATTCAGCGCCATTTTGACCGTTAAATGCCGATTCTAAGTTCGATTCAGCTTTTGAACAAATTGAGATCAGCAAAAGAAGACAACTATCATGTTAAGCTAAAGCACACCTAGAAATAAACTTGGCGTTTAAAGGGGCCTTTTAAATGGAAAATAATGGCATTTTGATGACTTTGTCACACGTGAATTTCTGCAAAACAATAGGACATGGATGAAACAATGAGATTTACATATATCCCTAATAAAATGGTCCTTGTTAAATACCAATTCTAAGTCCGTTTCAGCTTTTGAACAAAATGTGATCAGCAGAAGAGGACAACTATCACATTGTTAAGATTGTCAGCTTATTACAATTTGATAGAGAGCTCAAACACACCTAGAATTGACGTTTAACGGGGACCTTTCAAATGGAAAATAATAGAATTTTGATGACATTGTCACACGTGAATTTCTGCAAAACAATAGTGGAATGAAATCTTGTTTTTTATTTTAAGTTTACATATATGTATTTTTTTTAAATGATATTATTGTAAAGCTGCACATCTCGATACAGGAATGCCCTAGTGAGATGTGCAGAGTATGTTTTTTATGTAAAAACTGTTTTTTGAATAAATAAATGAGGTTAACATATATCCCTAATAAAATTGAGTAAGTTATTTTTCTGAAATTTTCTTCAACGTTCTTTTTTGTAATATAGGTGGAAAGGGCCTCACTGAAGTCAAAGGACGCCTCTCCAGGAACTCCGACACTGGGCCAAAGGGCAGGACTGTGGGCGAAAGGTTTCTTCTCTTCCAATGGCTTGTAGTGCGGGGGAGGCTTCAGCGGACTGTCCTTGTCTGCTACAAGGTTCTCGTAACGGACAACGGGGAAACCTAAAAACAAAATTAAAATATTTATCCAAAAAACATTGTCTCAAATTTTCTGTGCAAAAATATCTAACGCTTATCTCCCTTTGTCATACACTAACGAAAACAAGAAATCACGTAAAATGTATGTATACGGAGAAAACTTAACTCTAATTATATCGTTGCTGGAGGATATCTTTAGCAGATGGACATATACCATCGCGGACTTTTCTGTAGGCCTTTTCAAGATATACATTTTTTTAAGTACATTAATATTTTTTTACGACTAGATTACAAAATATCGACTTTTCTATACTTTCTATAAATATAATATGGATGTTTTTGTTGTTTGTTTTTGGGGTGTTATGCCGTGTTGCGCTAACTCCTTCTTTAGCCGACGTTTCGGATCGGATCTTCGGATCTACCGGATCTGCCCTGATGATGGACACTGCAACGCTGTCCGAAACGTCAGCTAAAGAAGGAGTTAGCGCAACACGGCATAACACCCCAAAAACAAACAACAAAAATGCTTTTGGCCGTGAGAATCTAAAAAAAAAAACTTACATAATATGGATGTATTAGATATATATATAAACTTCCAGAAGAAATTTTCTAAATGATGTTGAAAACCCAATTAAAATACGTTTCATATTTAAGAATAACTAAACGCACAGACAGACGGGGATAGCGATTTTATTTTATACTATTAAGAGAAGATGCTGTCAGAAAGTCGGAGAATTTGTATGTATTTCCGCTTATCAATAAAATACATATAAATGAAATATTTTTGAACAAATCTGAAAACTAAAAACTCCTTTAGAAAGGTGATAAAATACGCCAGGTTCACCAAATGGGGGACCGCGGTCCGGATCCGGACCTTGTGTTAACAGGTCCACACAAAATAGTTTCACAGATTTTAAGAAAATTGATAATGTCGTCGAAATCCTCAGTGACATTTACTCACTGCATCCCGGTGATAGAGCAATGAAGCTGCAAATATATTCGGGAGTAATAAAGCTGCTCTCCAGATGGAAATGATCGATTTCCAAGAAAAAGCAGTTTTAAAACACAAAAAACAGGAAGTTTCTTGTCAAGAGTTTTGAATAAAATTTGTTTGTGGTAATAAATACCCAGAATTAAAAGAAATAGCCTTGAAACTTCTCTCTATGTTTGGGTCAACGTATTCCAAGATGAACTTCATTAAAAATGAATTCCGGAGCAGACCAAAGATATTAGAAGAACGAGATGTGCTATGCGCAGTTCGTACTGAGTGGAATTGTTTTGCCGAGTGTCGCCGGTTTTGTTCACCAATACTACTGCACACCTTCCCTTACGCTAAGGCATCGCTAAGGTATCCGCACTAATACATAGAACAGATTTCTGTGCGTACACGTCCCGATACCGTTCAAAGTACCCTAATTAGGTAGTACTCCGGCTACGGTCCGGCGGCCAACATAGCATATCTCGTTCTTCTAATATCTTTGGAGCAGACTAACCGATGATCGTCTCCAAGATTTAATGACAATAGCCTGCACAAACTTCAGACAGATAGTCCAAAGAAAAAAATCTAATTTTTCTCATTAAACTTCTTTTAATTCATAACATTTTTTTATTATTTAAATAAATTATTTTCCGAACCCATTCGTTTTATTGGTTCATTGATATTGTGTGTACACATATTTAAAAAGTACAATTTATCATTTCAGGGGGGGTTGTTAGGCTTTTTCCCTTCCGGACCGCGACATTCATGAATTTTAAAAAAACGGACCCCTAATGAAAGTAATTGGTGACCCCTGAAATACGCTTTTAATTTTAATATTAAAATTTATAATCAAACATACAAAAGTTTTAAAAATGGCTTACTATGTTTTTTAAACACTGAACTAAAATAACTGAAAAAAAAAACATATTTTACCTAATCTGCGACTCTGAGCGCCCGACCCCCAACAAAGAGGCTACCAAGGGTCATTTTCTTTAACGTTCCAAGGGAGTTGTCTGATGAAGCTTTTCTTGAGTGTGCCCTAAATGGAATACAAAATATCGAGGAGACAAATGAAACCATAAAGAAATGTAAGCTTAGTCATCTAGCTGGCCCTCGAACTGGACCTGCATGCCATAGAATCTACGTGGTCCCCACATACCTGAGACATGCACTGGTCAAGCAAGGACGCGTATTTGTTGATTGGACAGTTTGCGGTGTTCGTGATTTTATTGGATTAACTGTGTGCTCAAAGTGTCAGATGATAGGACATTCTTACAAGTTCTGCAAGGAGACGACGAGATGTGGGCACTGTGCCCGGGAAGGACATACCCGTGAGACATGCCCTTCTGCTACTGCGGAGCCAGTCTGCGCGACATGCACGAGATTTCACAAGCCCGCAAACCACCCGTCCGGAGATAGGAACTGTCCGGCTTACAAGGCAGCCCTTCAAAAGGACTTAGCTAAAATTGACTATGGCGTCTAATATTGATTTTGAGACCTCAGATATAGAATACGAACGGATTCAAAAGTTCGAAAACTGGACCCAATTCAAACATGAAACAGGCGATAAAACAATAAATGTCGTTAATTTGAACATTAGGTCTATCTCCAAGTACTGGAATACATTCCTACTAAGTATTTATAGTCAACTAAATAAAATTGATATTATAATACTCTGTGAAACCTCGATAGACGAAAACAGTGTAAATCTATACAAAATATCAGGATTTAACTCGTTCTATTATTGCCGAACAAAAAGATCGGGAGGCGGGATTATGATTTATATTAAAGAAAACCATATATTCGAAAAAAAAGATATAATAGCTACTACATTCGAGTGCGTCTATGGAACCTTCTCCGTAAACAAACACAAACGTATACATCTATTTGCATTATATCGACCCCCGAACACGAACAAAAAAACCTTCCTACAACAGCTCGAAAATATAATACGAAACATTGATATTAAGGAAACCATCTTGATACTTGGAGACATTAATTTAAACCTATTAAATAAACACGACTCAATAATTCTGCAATACGAAAATTTTATGGCTAATTACGGTCTAGTGAAATGTATATATGACATTACGAGAGAAGCGGTGGTAAATACCTACACAACTGCGACGTGTCTGGATCACATATATATTAGAGAAAAAGAAAAGTGTGAAATTAACTCATGCGTATGCGAAACAAGGATAGCAGATCATTATATAACTGACGTGTCTGTAGTATACCTTTACACTAAGGACAAAAGCAAAATATCGCACCATGAATACAACACTGTACTATCTGAAAAAAAAGTTGGAGAAATGATTACAAAAACTGATTGGAACTCAATTCAAATTCACACTGATCCGGATATCATATATCAAGACATTAAATCACACTTTAAAAAAATCTACGAAAAAAGCAGTATCACAAAATTAGTAAAAAATACGTATCGCCATAATCAAAAAAGTTGGATGAACGATATTCTCATAGAAAATATACAAACGAGGGATAAATTATGGAGAAAATGGAAAAACATGCCAACAAACAAGAATTATGAAAAAGACTACAAAAAATACAGAAATAATCTAAATAAGCAAATATTAGATGCAAAAAAACGTACTTCAATAACAAATTCAATAATTGTTTTAAGGATATAAAAAAAAACGTGGAACGAAATAAACAAAATATTAGGAAGAAAAAACAAATCCAGTTGTGACGCAGTTATATCTAAATTCTTCTTGAAGACCAAACCGACGGATGAAGTTGCAGAAAATTTTGCTAACTTCTTTGATGAGGGAGTAAATGAGTTACTACACAAATGTGATGTCCGTGCGTCTCCGTGCCAGCTAGACGATTTACCGCATTCTATGTACCTACCCAGAGCTAGCGTAAAACAAATCGAATCTATTATCGGAATATTGAAAAACTCAAAAACACCAGGATTGGACCAAATACGTATGTATGATATAAAAAAACATGTAAAAATACTGAGCCCAGTAATTACTCATTTTATAAACACAATAATTGATACTTGCCAAATACCTGAAGAATTAAAAACTAGTATTGTTAAACCTATTTTTAAAGGCGGTGATCATTCAATTATAAATAATTACAGACCTATTTCCCTATTACCTGCCTTGGAAAAAATTCTCGAAAAATATATAACAATATACCTAGATGGATATTTAAATAAATTTGGTATCATTGACGAATGTCAATACGGGTTCCAGAAAAAAAAAAGCTGTGACGCACTACGTAATAATTTTTCTAATTTCATAAACACCCAGCTCAACTCTCAAAAACATGTACTTGTACTCTTTATTGATTTCTCTAAAGCCTTTGATACACTATGCCATAAAGAAATAATAAAATTTCTACAAATTATTGGAATCCGTGGTAAACTGCTAACTTTTTTTAATAACTACTTATCAAATAGAAAAATGAGGGTAAAAATATTGAATGAGATGAGTAAATCTAAATTTGTAAGGTCTGGTGTCCCACAGGGGTCAATTTTGGGCCCAAAATTATATATTATATATGTTATAGCTATGTCGAAACTATTTAGAAAGGCGCGCAGATTCATTTTCGCAGATGACACCGCACTTGTAGTATCTCATGAAAATCCTCAAATAGCGATTCAAGAATTGCAAACCGACTTTGATGAACTGCTAAAATGGGCACACGATGTAGGATTGGTTATAAATGTAAAGAAAACAAAATGCATGTATATCAGATCACCAAGTTTGAAAATGTGGAATATCCCCAAACTAACCGCACATAACTTTGAATGCATCCATAGAAAAATAATATCCAACTGCCAATGTGAGAAAATTGATTTTGTCAACGAGTATACTTATCTGGGATTAAAAGTAGATAACACATTTAAATGGGATAAGCAAATTACTAAAATATGTAACCAGCTAAGAGCTCTAGCAAACAGTTTCTATAAATTAAAATTTGTCTTGCCTCATAGCACACTCAAACTAGTATATTTCTCATTAGTAGAATCTATTCTTAGATATGGAATTAGAAGCTGGGGAAATACAAGCATGACATATATTAAGTATGTACAAAATTTGCAAACCTCTATCATTAAAAAAATTGTATCACCTAATATGTATAGACAAAGACACAATGTGCAACTCTTATATTGTGCTGAGGGCCTGCTCCCAATAAAAGGTTTATTTTGGTTCCTTACCATTAAAGATAACTGGGGCGATAGTACTTATAAAAAACCACTGGTACATAGTCACAGCACACGTCTTACAGAAAACAAAGGGCTGAAAATACCTAAAATAACAAATAAGTATGGAAGCCGAACGCTGGAGTACTGTGTACCAGTGATTTTTAATAAGCTCAAAAATAAATTTGTTTTTTCAGAAAATAAGAGTTTAAGCATGAAAACTGTAAAGATGTGGCTTATAAATGAAAAATCTGTATATCTATAAAAAATAGAGCAAACAAATAAGAAAAGGAAAGACATTAATTGAAAGTTTAAATTCTAATATAAATGAATGTATTTTTTTTTTGTTCACTAGCAAGCTTTTTATTTGTGTTATGTTAATTCTATTACATTGTGTTATCGTATATGTCTTACTTTGAATGTGTGTTATCTATGTGCTATATTGTCTGGTATTTTTGAATGTATGTTATCGTATTGTCATTCAAAGTGTTAGTGTACTTGGGACGCTTTAGTGAGTTCTATGATTGTATGTAAGAGTCTATTATTTATTTTATATAACGGGAGACTTATATTGTATTATAACTGTATATTGAGATAGAACCTGCAGACAAGCAGCCATGTGGCAGCTTCGTGGGACTATCTATACATTGTCTAAAAAAAAAAAAAAAAATGTAAAAATTTTCATTCAATAAAGAATCATTTAACACGACCTCACTTTTTATCATTTCACATGAAAATAATTAATAGTCAATTCACAAAGTTTCGTAATTTTTTCACAAATTGCGGTCGAAATCTTTGGTTTCATAGAGGTGTACATTTGAATTATTTTGTGGTTAACTTCTAATTTAAATACAAAGATTGGTGTTTGCTCTGTCTAAAACGGCTTTAATTCGTATTTATAACTATGGCGGCAAGGGAGACAACGATTTCTATGCGACCATGTAAGCTGTTCCAAACAGCGAACAAATTGACTACAACCTGAGGAGTTTTTTTCAATAAAAACCTTATACATTTTCCTAACTATCCGTATAGAATTTACAGAGAAATATTCGTAGTATTTCTTGCGTTAGCAGACTACAAAGAACAAAGAGTGAATTTTTGGCTGCTGACCGTTGTCAATGTTTAATTAAGATTGCTCTGCATTATTCTCAAAAGATCACTTTTAGAGAATATAAATACAAGACATGCCAATTTTCCGTTAAATTAGCAAGAACTAAAATTTGTATACTTCTCAGTATTACTGTAGTACATGTCCAATCTACTCAATTTCTAGTTAAGGCAATACAAGACTCTAACAACAGCTCGCCGCTTATAAAGCCAGGATCTTAACGACGTAAGTGAAGCAGCCGTGCACAAAAATATGCGCCGCGCGGCCCTGGTGTATTGGACAGACCTGCGGTTGAATTTACCTTATCACAAAGTGAAGCGGGAATCTTAAGGCGAAGCTTAATGCCAAATCACTATTTTGATTAATCTTTATAACGAATTGGTGTACATTATTAATACCAAAAAATATTTCTTCATATGAAGCGGTTACTTTGTGATGTGACATCATTAGTATTAGTAGTATTATACTGCCCTGATGAGGCTACGTGTTGTAGCGAAACCCGGTCGGCATTAAGTATTTACCTATAAGTGACGTTTACAAAGTTATTGTTTAATTTTAAACCAAAAAATATGCTTTCGATAAATTGAAGGTTTTCCTATCGCTTCGCTTGAGTAGAATACAAATAAAAATATAAATTACTCAATAAAAAATATAAATGCAATATTTAAATATTGAAGACAATATTAGTGATTTTTAAACGAAAATCTGAAACAGAAAAATCAGAAAAGGAAACGGCCACATCTGGGACTCGAACCCAGGAAAAAAATGAAGACAATGTTGGTAGTTCTTATTCGAAGTATGATACAGTTAAAAGTGACCGAGGAGGATAGGGTCCCATTAGCGCAGTTGGTAGAGCATTGTCCCGGAAAGACAAGGGTCCTGGGTTCGAGTCCCAGATTTTTTTTCCTTTTCTGATTTTTCTGTTTCAGATTTTCGTTTAAAAATCACTAATATTGTCTTCAATATTTAAATATTACAATTTGAGGTTTTACTCAATAAAAGTTATTCCGAAAAATAATAATATAAATGCAAACTACTAAAAAATATTTTTTTTCAATAGAAATGTATGAACGCATAAAGGAAACAACTTTTTAAAAATACAGTATTGTAGCTAAGATTATCCGTGACAGTTTCACATAATTAACTTTTTTGCTTTCTCATAAAATTATTTACAAAATAAATAAAAACCAGTTTTTTTGCTTGAAATCGAACGTTTCTAGACTCCGTTTGTCAAGAGATTTTAATGCCTATTACCTACGATATAAGGTATACCAAGAATATACCCATTTTTGGCTTGTAGCTTCCTCTTAACGACATAAGTGATGAAGTCGTGTAAAAACAATAATTGGCGCGCGACCCGGCGCAATGGATGGACCTACGGTCGACTTTGCTCTAGCCGGCCTGGAAAATCGATCTTTCCGTGGGGTTTATTTTAATTATTTCTGATGATCGTATGACTAAAATCTCAAATGTTTCCAGAGGCATACTTATGCAGATATATTTTTAAGCACGGCTGCTTCACTCACGTCACTAAGATTCTGGCTTTATTTTAGGGTATTGTCTTGTCTTAATTGGTTAATTAAGAAGAAGCTATAAGCCAAAAATATGTACATCCTTGGCATACCTTATATTGTAGGTAATAGGCATTAAAATCGCTTGACAAACGGAGTCTAGAAACGTTCGATTTGACAAAACTGGTTTTTATTTATTTTCTTAATAATTTTATAAGAAAACAATAATAATAATAAGTTAATCAAGTGAAACTGTCACAGATAATCTTAGCTATAATACTGTATTTTTTTAAAGTTGTTTTCTTTAGTAGTTTACATTTATTTTTTTTAGTAGCATGCATTTATTTTTTTTTACTGAGTAATTTATTATTTTATTTGTATTCTATTCAAGCGAAACGATAGGAAAACCTTCAATTTATCTAATGAATATTTTTTGGTATTCATAATGTATTGAATACCAAAAAATATTTACTATAATTCGTTATAAAGATTAATCAAAATAGTCATTTAGCATTAAGCTTCGCCTTAATAGAATAATTCACTGAAATTATTGTATCGGCATTATGCCACATGCAAAACTTTCGCAGAATTTCATATAAAAGCATTAATTTGATTAAATTCTAGTTATGTCGATGTCAGTCTGATTCTCCTACAATCATTATTGGGTTGATGGAATTACACTGACGTTGACACTCCTCATTGTTTTTACAGGGAATGTATTCAAGGTAATTAGTTTTGGCTCGAGAAATTGCTGATTAATATTTATTTATTAATTCTATACGACCAGTGGGCTTTTACATTGGGTACTTGAAATGTTTAGAATTTTCTGCACAAAGGTTAGTAATAAACAATTGTTGCAAGAAATCATTACTAAGATTACAATTGGGTTACATTACAATGAGATCATTTTTTAAAAATCAATTTGGGAGGCGGTTATGTGTACCGCTCCAAGAACCATTAATTGAATAACCAACACCTCTGCTATAGGTTACCGCAAGTGTTTCGCTACGTTTGATAACTTAGCAGGGGTGCGCGGTTCATGGGGAGTGAGGTTTGTCTAGGTCTTGGCAGCGGATGTGTCTACCGACCAACTGCATGATGGGACGGGTCAGGAGAGGGTGTAGTGGGAGGGATGCATACTAGACACACTGACCCCCAGATTCCTATCCACCCCTCATGCCTTTTCCTTCTAAAAACATCCACTCCTTCCTTTCCTTAAAATACCCTCCATACAGCATCCCTAAAGATTGCAAAGGCTCCGAGGGAAATTATTATCTCAGGGCCTCCTGCGTGGATCTGATGTATTATTTTTACAAGGTCCTTATGCCTAGTGTCTCGAGTCAGTTCTCTTAAATTGAATAGACTCGGGAGTTCGCAATTGTCGCAATTTCATCAGAAGCTACTAGGAGGCACACCTAGAAGCGGGCTGACTATGTGGAAGAAAATTGGAGCATAAAGAGGAAGATAAAAGTCAGAAGAAACGCAGCCAGAGGAGAGAATTTGTGGTGGAAGTCAAATCCCACCCGAGAAGTGGTGATTAGATTCAGATTAAAACTACTTGAAAACAGATTTTTCAAACCTCTTCGTTTGTAGTCTATCTCATAGGTGGAGGCCATTTTTTCATCCACTGTTCCACATGGCTGTTCCAGCATCTCATTGCATACATCCGCCATCTACAAAAGATTAAAAATAAGTTATAAAAACAATTACAGAAAGATGCATAGCGTTCAATAAGCAATACACAATGATCCCAGCCGCAAGGAAAATGGTTATATAGGTATCGATCGATTGCTTAAGGAAACTTTTAATATGAATCCGTGTAGGTTTAGTTCCACCCACCATGTCACAAAACAATAAATAGTTGCATAATATTTCACTAATTAACCAGTAGAGGTGCCCGGGTTCATGGGGTAAGCTTTGGCCGGGTCTTGGCGGGGGATGAGTCCGCCCACCAATTGTGTAGAGTGTCAGATCGGGAGAGACTCTCTCTCAGAACTTCGCCTGGCACCAAAGGGTTGGATTCATACCTCCGTCACTCCTGGATAGACTGATCACCAGATTCCTTCCCAGAACATCCTTTCCCATAAAGACACAGTATTCCTAAAGATGACATAGGCCCTGAGTGGAATATTTTCCTCAGGGCCTCCTGTATGAAGCTAATGTAAAAAAATCCTGACATCTAATCGACGTGATTTAATAAAAATCGTTAGTACAACAACCTGAAAATGATATACACTTATTTATTTTGTTTTTTATCAATTCTAATAGGTAAAACATTAAGGATGCGTCGTTTCATAGATTTTTAACAATTTTCAAATTTCAAGTATAAAATTCAAGCTTTGTAAAAGTACAATTCAAGTTCTGTTATTATTTCATCATTGGCTCGTTTCCACAGAGCTTGAATATTAACTTTCAAATTCCGTGAAACAACCCGTCCTAAGATAAATTAAGAAATACCTGTTTATTAAATAAATATAATGAAATAATATTTTGACGTGCTTCACAAAATCTAATTTAATTTTTGTTTAGTTGATGTTTCTGCCGATGTGGCGGTTTGTCGATACAAAAAGAACTTATAAAGATATCTGTTGAGATTTCTGATTCAAAAGGACATAAAACGACTTTTGTCTCAGTTGGTGCCGTAAAGGGCACAAACCTACTCTACTGCTATCGTACTGATACAAAAGGACATAAACGACTTCTGTCTCAGTTGGTGCCGTAAAGGGCACAAACCTACTCTACTGCTATCGATGTACCATAGCACAAAAATACACGAGGGGTTAACTGTTTTATAAAATAAATAGTAGGTAAGCGAAACAACTGTTAGATTAAGATTAGAAAACAAAAATAAACCTTAAGCCTTTATATAGGCCAGACAGAGCGGACGATTTCCAAAAGGATTTACACGCCAAACGCGTGCCCAACATTTGTACACGGTTGACACTTGTCACATGAGAACGGGTCGCTTCTACGATTCGTTCTTAAGTTCAACAGCTCGGCTGTGGAACGAACTGCCGGCCTCTGTGTTTCCTCCCTCCTACAACATGGGACTCTTCAAGACCCATGTTCACTCCTTCCTCTCCACAAAAAGACCCTCCACACAGCATCCCCAAAGATGACATAGGCCCTGAGGGAAATTATTTTCTTCAGGGCCTCCTGTGTGGAGTTAATATAAAAAAAAAAATAAAAAAAGAACATTTTCGTGCTTGTAAACTTGGCCACCCTGATAAATCGGCAATCGCCGAACACTTAATTGAAACCGGCCATTACTTTGGATTTGCTCCTGAGGTCCTGGGAAGACCCAAAACTTATAGATCACGCCTGATTATGGAGGAAATTGAAATCTACAAAAATCCATGTAATATCAATAGAGACAACGGAGCTAAGCTCAACAGCTCTTGGTATCCGGTAATTGACGGCTACACCAAAGCTAAACGCAAATAACATGTATAAGGACGGGTTGTTTCGGAGAATCTGAACAATTCATCAAATTTCAACGTTCATTTTCAAGTTCTGTGAAAGATTTTTTCAAGTTCTGTTTTTATTTCAGTTTTGTCAAGCAACTAACCTACAATGATATAAAAACAGAACTTGAATAAGTCTTTCACAGAACCCGAAAATGAACGTTGAAATTTGATGAATTGTTCAAATTCTCCGAAACAACCCGTCCTAAGTATACTCCAATACCATATAATAATACAAAATAAAACCATTGTATTTACACCTTGATACTGGGTACATCTACTTTAACCGCTGTCAATCGGTTTTTTAATTCTAGATGTCGCTACTTCCGTTGGCATTTCGCACTTGGACGGGCCCCAGGCTAACATAAATACTGTGCTTTCAGAATTCGCCACAAGATGTCGCCACTTCCGTTGGCATTTCGCACTTGGACGGGCCCAGGCCACAAACAAATAAGCACAAACTCGACAAACGTAATTTACTAGAAGTGTGTCGTTCCGCTCATTTTTCGGACTCGAATCAGAGTCCGGACTCATTCTAAAGGACTCGATTCATTGGATTCGCTCCGACTCCTTCGAATCAAGGCGACCAAACCGCTCCGCCGGACTCATACTACAAAACGAATCAAGCGAGTCCGGCGGAACGGTTTGAGTCGGAACGTTTGAAATGAGTCCGGCGGAACGGTTTGAGTCGGAACGTTTGAAATGAGTCCGGCGGACTCAAACTAGAAACCGTTCCGCCGGACTCATCTTGATTCGATTGAGGTTCGAGTCCTGTGGACTTGAATTTGAATCAGCTGGATTCGCAGAACCCGGTGGAACGTCAGAATGAGTGTCACGAAATAATAATTTTGTGTATCCTGTTATCTGTAAGGCTAGCTAGACTTGTAAGTTTTTTCGTAAATTTACGACTTCTAGCCAATGGGCATATTGGATTTTCAAAATGCAATATGCCCATTGGCTAGAAGTCGTAAATTTACGAAAAAACTTACAAGTCTAAAGCTAGCCTTATACCTACTTGGCAACTCGCGATTTTCGAAAGGTAAAGAATTAGTTACACATATTATTATTAACTACAGGAAGGATACTTAAAAATACAAAATTTGCAAGATTAAAAAAAAGTCAAATTTAAAAAAAAAATCTATTTAAAAAAAAACAAAATTTTCAAAAAAAGTTAAAATTTTCAAAAAAATCAAAATTTTCAAAAAAGTCAAAATTTTCAAAAAAGTCAAAATTTTCAAAAAAAAATCAAATTTTCTAAAAAATTCGAATTACCCAAAAAAGGCAAATTTTCAAAAAAAAATCTTATTTTCAAAAGTTTTAAAAAATTACCAATTTTAAAAAAATCAAATAAGTAGGTTTATTTAATAATTTGTTTATTTGCTTCACTCAATTCGTGAGGTACCCACCTTTCAAGCTTTTTCACATTCCCAATTTGCTTCAAGTGGATTAAAACAGTTTTATCACTAACACCGCAACCTGCAGCTTACTCGGACAATTACAATATATATAATCTACAAATTTAATTAAGGAATATTAAAACATCGTACGTTGGAAGTGGAACCACCACCATTGAAACTTTTTATTACGTCCTTTAATTTTTTTATGATGATACAAAAGGTCCATTTACTCAACAAAAAACCTAACCTACACAAAATTCATATTACTGCTTATGAACATCATCTGAGATTCCGCAAATTTGCCCTATGCAGACCAACAAAAAGAAAAAGCAATGCTTGTTGCTATCTTTTGACTAAGACTTACTAAACTTTCTTTTTGAAAAATATTTTCGTCAACCAGTGCAGATCAACAATCCAAACACAGTTCGGTTCGAGGTGCGAGTTTCGAGCGAGAGGCGAGAGCGAGAGGTGAGAGTTGAGAGCGAGAGGTGAGAGTGAGTCCGGACTCGATCCATTTTATTTTGCGGACTCGGATCGATTCAAACGCCTTCGGACTCGGACTCATTTGATTCGCTCCGGCCGGAACGACACACTTCTATAATTTACACATCTTCGGATCTACCGGATCTGCCCTGATGATGGACACTGCAACGCTGTCCGAAACGTCGCACATAGGAGTATTTTCATTAAAACTCCGGTTAAAAGTCGATTTTACGAAGTTAAATAAAAACCTATTAAAGTCGCTCTTTTTTGTAGCTTAATAACCGGGTCAATGAATGAGTGATACATTAGTTACTCAGTTAGCCGTCCTTTCTGGCGCAGGCAGTCGGAACCCAGTCGTTGTGCAGACCGCACGTCTTTGTTCTCGGCATTCGTTATTTTCATTATTTTGTAGTCGCAGTTGTGATTTGTGTGCTAAATTGTGGAAAAAAATCATTACGAATATGGAAGTAGAAGGTACGTAGAATATTTTATCATGCCAATTTTCTACTTTATGTAGAATTAAAGTGTTTTAAAAAATTAAGCAAAATTAACCGAAAAAATTAAAAGAATTGTATAAAAATATTAAGATAATTACGTTTTTGATTATGTGTCGAGGCTTGTCAAACTTTTATTTTATGATTAATATGTTAACTAGGATATTCTCTAATGAATACAAAAAAAAAATTCTGCTTATATTTGCACCATTTTTGTTTTCGATCATTTGAAAGTGGTAAAGTAGAATTTGGGTAAATTTCGCTTTAATGAATTTTATTTTGTATTTTCAGATAGTATTGGATCAACCATTAATTTTAGTAGAAGAGCTCTACATGACATCATGTGTGCCTGCAAAGCAAATAAAATTAAAGAAATGTTAGTGTTTTTGGAAACAAAGTTAGTTGAAATAACCCAGTGCCCTGAGGATAAAAGATTTATTTTGAGTCGCAGCCTGAGATATTTTAAGACTGAATTTAAGCAAAGATGGGAAGCAGCAGGTCGGAATAAAGAGCGTTTTTTACGTAAAAATGATACATGGCTCACATCTTCTATTCAGTTGGAAAAGTTCAACGAGGAAAGTAGACCTAAAACGGGTCAGCCAACAAAATCTTTTGAAAACTTAAGTGAGCGTAGTAAGCGACGAAAAACCAGTGAGATACGGAAGCAAATACCTCCTGAAGAACTTGTTTATGCAGCTGGAGTCAGTCAACGCATTATTGGAAATACTGATGCCTCAGTATTGATAAAAGAGATTGTAGCAACGCCAACAAGAGCATCAAAAATTCGCTAATCTTATTCTCTATCCCAAAATCAAATAAATGTGAAAAAACACACACCACAAGAGGCATTGGCAATATTTGTAGAAGGCGACTTTACGAGGAGGCAATGGGAAATAATTTATAATGCTAATAAGAGTATCTACCCATGTTACTAATTAATCCAAAAATCAAAAAAGGACAGTTACCCCAAGGGAGAAACAATACGTGTGACTGAAACGTGTATGGAAATTCAGGTTCAAGGTTTACTGGATCATACGGCATCTCGCCTATATAAGTACCTTGCGGAGGTAATAGAGTTATTAAGAAACGATGAAAAAGAAAACTTGGAACTTATATCAAAATGGGGATGTGATGGATCACAGCAGTCGCAGTTTAAGCAAAGATTTCAAAATAGCTCAGATAGTGACGCTAATATATTTCAAAGTTCCCTCGTACCTCTGCGACTGAATGTAAATGTAAATGGCGAAACGAAATTAATTTGGCAAAATCCGACGCCATCTTCAGTTCGATTCTGTAGACCGATTCGGATAAGATTTATAAGTGAATCCAAATATATCACTAAGGAGGAGATAGCTTATGTTAATCACCAATTAAAAAAATTGTCACAAACAGAAATATATAAACCTTCCAGTGGATTGGTGAAAGTAAATCATAAGCTACTATTTACAATGGTTGATGGCAAGGTATGCAATGCTGCTACTGACACATCTTCAACTATGCGCTGCTATATTTGTGAACAGACTTCAAAAGATTTTAATAAGCTGAAGGAAGTACAAGAAGTAAATGTCGAAGCCTTGCAGTTTGGACTATCTGTTCTCCACGCCAGAATACGATTTTTTGAGTCCCTTCTCCACCTCGCCTATAAAATCCCCCTAAAGAAATGGCAGGCGCGTACACCAGAACAAAAAAAAACTGTCAAAGAGACGAAAGAAAGAGTGCAAAAAGATTTCAGAGAACGAATGGGACTGCTCGTAGACGTGCCTAAAGCAGGATTTGGAAATACTAATGATGGCAATGCAGCACGCAGGTTTTTCGCTGACCCTGATACATCTTCTCAAATAACCAGTATCAATTTAGAACTCATCAAGCGATTCAGAACAATCCTTGAAGTGATTTCTAGTGGAATTAGCATAGATACCGAAAAGTTTGCTACCTATGCCAACAAAACTGCAAAATTGTATGTAGAATTATATGGATGGCACCCTATGTCACCTACAATTCACAAAGTTTTAGTTCATGGGTCCCAAGTTATAAGCCATGCAATTTTACCAATTGGTCAATTATCAGAAGAGGCGGCTGAGGCCAGAAATAAACATTTTAGACAATATAGGCTTAATTTTGCAAGAAAATTTTCTAGAGAAGACTGTAATAGAGACATTTTTAATGGATTGTTGCTAAGCTCCGATCCTTATTTAAGCTCCATTAGACCCAAGAGTCAAACCAAGAAAAAAGCATTTTCGAGTGAAGCGCTTAAACTGATGGTCGCGATTGCACCATCATCTTTGCCTTCTACATTAAATGATGAAGAAGATGACGTTAGCCTAGAAAATATGGAGGAAGAGGATGAAGATGTAGAAGATGATGTTAGCCTAGAAAATATGGAGGAAGAGGATGAAGATGACGAGTACGATTAAATATTTTTAATTTGAGTTTTTGAAACTGAAGAAAATAATCCAAAATTGCTTTATAGTACATATTTGTACTTTTTTATTTAATTAAAGACTGTATTATATAATAATACGTTGTTTTATTATAAAAACGACCATAAAATAGTTTTGACCGGATTTCACATCGAAATACTCCTATGTGCGTCGGCTAAAGAAGGAGTTAGCGCAACACGGCATAACACCCCAAATTTTCCAGACCTGAATAGCCAGGTACTCCCCCACCTTCCTCCTTCCCATCTTCAAACCCTCCCCACTACCACAACCCTCACAACATACGGGACGCCATGGTCTTACTGGCTCAAGACGGTTGGGAGCAATTGGGACTCTTGGGCGGTATTCAAAATTATAATAAAATATGTATAAATATACAGGGTTTTCCAATAAGAGATGTTATTTTGAATAGCCCGCTATTTCGGTAGATGTTACTTTTGAAGCTGTCATTTTTTGACATTTGACAAGTAGACACTACGCCATTAATAAAAATGGAACGATACACGCTTCAATAACGCATTGAAATTATTAAAATTCACTGTGAATCAAATGCAAATCATCTTTAGTGATGAGGCCCATTTCCACCTCGGTGGCTTCGTCAACAAGCGAAATTGTCGCATCTGGGGCTCGGAAAACCTAAGAGTTATTGTTGAAAAGCCTCTCTATCCTCAACGTGTGACTGTTTGGTGCGGTTTATGGTCCGGCGGAGTCATTGGACCTTACTTTTTCGAAAATGAGGCTGGAGCAACAGTTACGGTGAATGGATTGCGCTATCGAGAGATGATTAATAATTTTTATGACCGGAATTGGATGGTATTGATCTGGACAACGTTTAATTTCAACAAGACGGCGCTACGTGCCACACAAGCAACGAAACCATTGATCTTTTACGATTGATTTTCAAAATAACACCTCTTATTGGAAAACCCTGCATATGGGAGTTTCCGCAGTTCCTTGGCAGCTTTATTCAGCGTTTTCTGCGATCCCTTTTCAATTATTTGGCATATAAAGCATTTTCCGGACAACTTCTGAATACCGTCCCAGAAATAGCACGCTTTGGATCCAGTTAGGTGAGAATACATTCATCATAAAGCTTAATAAATATCCCTCTACAAGCCACGTCCACTGTCCAGTCGGCTGACGCGATCTCCCATTACTCGAGCCATCATTAGCGCTCAAAGCTGGGAACCGAACAGATACTAAACAAGGTTCGCGGTTGTAGCGGTGTAAGTCACCCACGTAATTCAAAACGTTAAAACCCGACGTTACTCGGGGTTGTAAATGATTTGGAGTTATGTTTTGAGATTGTGAATTCTAGGATAAACATCGACTTTTCTCTACTTTCTATTAACATAAAATGCGTGTATTATTATATAAAAATTTTCCGGGAGAAATTTTTTAAATGCTATTGAAAACTCTATCAAAATCCTTTACGTAGTTTAGAAGAACTAAGGGCACAAACAGACATACATGGATAGCTACTTTATTTTATACTGCTTAGAGATTAACACCCTATTGGGCTTTTACAATAAGATATAAATTCAATTGAAAATATAAATAAAGAAAGATTTTAAAAATAAAGCATAAAATACAATTATCACGCTAACTGAAAAACCTTTGAAATAAAAATCCATTAAAAAATACTAGGAACACTTAAGCAAGTGGATATATTGCGAAAACTTGTCATTTATATTATCTAAAAAGTGCTGAATTAATTTGAATCTAAATGTGTCAAAATTCAAAACGAACATATATCAGCGAAATCTATAAATCATTGGCAAATCTAATTCTCTCCATGACAGAATTTAACACGAAATTATTCTTGTGAATGTATTTGTTTCATCTAGTATGCAAATTCACATAGTTGATTTCATTTAAAGAAATACCAATTTCGAAATTAATAAAGCGTAAAAAACTTTTTCAATTTGTTTCATCTAGTATGCAAATTCACATAGTTGATTTCATTTAAAGAAATACCAATTTCGAAATTAATAAAGCGTAAAAAACTTTTTCAATAAATACTGTGTTTTTTGTGTAGTCTAGTAGTAGCGTAGTATGAGAGAGTTCTATTTTTATTTTAATCTGATTATATAAAAATCACTTGTCATTCTGTTTGTACACGCTAATCTCCGAAACCGCCCAACCGATTCCAAAAAAAATTTGTGAATGTGAATGGTTGGTTCCAGCTTGAAATATAAAATAGTTTTGGACCCGAAAAAAAATTCATTCAACCACAAATTTTAACTTCCCTACACAGAAGGCAGTCTGTGGCAGGACAACGTCATATATTTGAAAATGCATTTCAAATGTCATTGGTTGAATTAAATTACATAAAAATTCAGCTTGCGGATATTTGTGCTTGCAAAACTAGAAAAATAGTCGACCGGTATCGCTGAAAATTTCAAAGTTTATTGTTATTAGTGACAGGCGTGTTTAGAGATGTTTAAATGGTAGAAAAAGTAGGTCACGCCAGAGAAATACTTAACGCAATATCTCTGCACCGTAATGAGTAAGTCGATGTAATGTAGATTTATAAAAGTAACATTATGGTGGAAGAAATCAGAGACTCCCGAGAAAGAAGAAACATTGCGGGGGATCTACTAGAACGTTATGTAAAGATGAATGTATGTTTGTCTCCTTATAGACTTAAAAACTACTAGACCGAATTCCCTGAAAATTTCAACGTTTAACGTTTGTTTTTTAATTTGTCGGGAGTGTTTGGTTTGAAGAGTAGAAGAAGTCAGGGACACCTGATGAAGACTTGAAGGCATTAGCTCTGCACTGGAATGAGATAAGTCGAATAAAGTCGACATAACGTATTTTTTTAACTGTAACATTGTGGATTTGATGATACTACGTCAAGTGAATAGTAGAAAAGAATGAAGACACGAATCAAACAATTATTTGTAGTAAAATGCGGCGCAGGTACGTCATGAATTAAGAAAGAGGCGAAAAGAGAATGATTGACTTTCGTCTCTTTCGAAGACTTGAAAAATATGACTTTTGAAGAAGTCAAGGACGCCTGAGGAAGACAGTCAGGTGAAACAAATACTTACTACAATACAATAATATTATTTCCACCTTTAAAATGTACCCAATTGTCAGGTGCTCTAGAATTCAAAACTTTACCATGAATCCAGAAGTACCCGTGCAATGCCAGCTAGTTTTTTAATAAAAAATTACGTTCTTAAATAAAAATATAATAAATTTGTAATAATTGGAAAGAAACATCTTCATCAACAACGGTGAAATTAGATAAATAGAAATTGTGGTCTTTTTCGACAACGAAGTTGGTTAACTATGCGTTTTTAACGCCTTATCCCGATTTTCTCACACGTGATTCTTTAAAATTACACGAGTATGCTCGTATTTATTAATTTAATTTACTATAATATTCCGAAGTGGCCACGTACCCCATACACGAGTTGGGATAAGGTTGAAATTGAATTGACAGACTTGATTTACCAAAAAAGCGTTATAGCTAAAAGGCGCATTATATAATGTTGTATTTTATTTATACCAAAGACCGACTTCAGCATGAAATACTTGCGGCAATGATGCCGTCTAAATTGTTAATAACGACAGTAAAATTAGTTTTAGATATTTCCAAAAATGAAGAAAATATGAGCTTTCAAAATGAACTTGGGTAAAACGTTAGTGACGTCTTGCGGCAATGAAGCCGTCTAAATTGTTAATAACGACAATAAAATTAGTTTTAGATATTTCCAAAAATGAAGAAAATATGAGCTTTCAAAATGAACTTGGGTAAAACGTTAGTGACGTCACAGGATGTCCGAATTAGTACAATTCATAATTCGAATGGCAGTGCTGTAGTATCGCTGCGAATGTACTGCGATGCCACAAGGCAAGGAAGGCCGCAAATGTCACAACATTTTGACAGCTTAAATCTTCGGTACTATATGGTATTTTCTAAAAAAGTCTTTCCTCAGCATGCTATATTTAATATGATACATATGTACAAATTTCGTTGTAAAAGACCTCATTCTAGGGGGAAGACTTCCAGTTGGCCATCCCAGATAAAGGATAGGATCAGGCCTGTGATGAACGAAGGACGCTGAAATACAGGAAAATACATCTGCCCTGATAATGGCTAAAGAAAGAAGAAGCGCAACACCGAAAAACCATAGAAATCACCTGAAACCATGGAAACCTGTTTATTTATATTTTACACGTTAACAGCCGCACGGAGACAGATAAAAAATATTGCTAATTTATTAAGAATCTCTTCAAATTATTAACAATCCGGTTAAAAACGGGATTGCAGGCCATTAACGAATTATTTGATAGGTATCCTGCTAAAATTTTAGTAAAATATCTATGTTTTAACACGTGTTCTTAAAAATCTTTTTTTAAATCATTTCTACATTTATTTACAGAGTTCTACATTTTCGCATTATATATTATTAAGACAAACGCAGGTGCATGAACACGTGTTCCGATATTATTACAATTTTACTAAAAGTTTATTATGAAGCAGCCCGCAGTCCCGTGTTTAACCGGATTATCAATAATTTGAAAAGATTTTTTTAAATAAATCAGCAATACTCATTTTTCTCAGTGCAGAATTAATCTGAACAAACGCCTCTGTCGCAGGTAACCCCAAGTGATATGTTTGATGATTTAGCAGGGTTCGTGGGACAAGGTTAAGGTCAGAGAGGAAGACTGATTGTGACCTTTGACTTAGCCGGACTCTCTTGACCCATAGCCTTGCGCCGCAGTGAGAGGGCTGGATTAATACGTCCGTCACTCCTGGACACACTGACAACCCGATTCCTTCCAACCCTTCACACATTTTTTCTTCCCAGAACTTCATCTCCTTTCTTTCCTTTAAAAGACCGTTCACAAACATTCCAAAATACGACGAGGGAAATCATTTTCCTCATCCTTCCTGGAAGTAATTAAAGAAACGTGACGTGAGCCAGTATAATCTTGTACATCTTCCTCTTGTCGAGTCAAAGCGTATCTCCGAATAAACAGGCATCTCACATCTGTGTAAATCATCCCGAGTGTCCCTTTAGCCACTCCAATTTTAGAAAACTAATTCCCAGCTTACCGATTTCCAGTAGACAGTGGACTACTACCCAATAGGGTTGTACTAAAAATTGAATTAAATATAAAATTATACATTGTGTTTGGAATCTCTTAGAAAAAACGTGAAATTGTTGAATCTACATCACAATTATGTACGAAGTCATTTTAAGTTTGCATCAGTTGTTTGGTCTCCATTTTACAAAATTCACATAAACAAAATCGATATCTTTGTTATAAGTCATTTGTAAGATTTAATAATTATGCAGAGGCAGTTTCATACTTTAAAATTGATTCACTGAGTGTACGGAGGCATCATAAGGATGCACTATTCCTGTATAAAGTAGTTAACAATAATAATATTCAATGCCCAGAGTTGCTAAACAAGATTCCATTATTGAATTACATTGGTATCTGCGCGTTCAACACGCTCTTGTGTCCTGTTCAGGGTTGATCAAGGCAAAACGAACTCTAAGCAGAATTCTTGCCTGAACAGACTATGCAATAATTACAATAGCGTATCATCCAAGGTTGATATTTTCAGTTGCAAACTTACCAAATACAAGAAGTCCATAAAAGAATATTTCTCTGATGGTTTGTGAATAATGTTTATGTCTCTACTGTTTATATCTCTATTATGATTTGATTTATATCTACAACCTCTCTCCATGGTTATAAAGGTATTGTATTGTAAATTTTTCGTTTATATAATCTTTTGTTTTGTATAAATTTTTTAATTCATATTCCTTTCTATCAAATTTAATTTACTTATTCCATATTATGGTGTCTCAGTAGAGGTAACGTCACAAGGAGGAAATCCATAAATTGGTTTTATTTTAGCTATATAATACTTATGTACAAACTGATTAAATGAAAACTGTCGATTTCCTGAAAATTAATAAATAAATAAACAATTGGGTCAATTTTGTGGTATATTTTTTTTTCTTCATATGAAGCGGTTACTTTGTGATGTGACATTATAATTTAAAATTAAACAATAACTTTGTTATATAAGTTATTGTTTAATTTTAAATTAAAATATTTTTTTTATTTTAAGCTTTCGTTTTCGAGTAAATAGAGTCCGAAGATTGAATTTTCAATAATATTGCTTCCTTCAAAAACAATTATGAATGAAAATATTATGAAATAATCTAACTATATCAGTTTGTTACTATTCGTTTGTAACAGTAGACCTTACGTCCAAAAAAGCGTTTTTCTATTTTTCTCTAATTGCAAACCATAATATAATAGATAGATTTGAGTTTTCCACGGCCAAAAGTATTATAGTGATTTGTTTTAGTAGTCGATTAAACATCTGCCCTGATGATGGACGCTGTAATGCTTTCAGAAACGTTGGCTAAAGCAGAAAGTATACCCCAAAAACAAATCACTCTCGTATATATTACTCTATATGTTATGTAACTTTTTTTTTAATTTCAAATAAAGAATTATACCTTTTGTCAAAAGAAACGTCACTATCTAAATGACTATTATTATTATTTCAAACTTTTTTTAGGCAGGTAGACACCATTATATTGTTAGCCAACTAGTCAAAGTAAGGCTTGCTTGAATAGTAAAGTGCTGCAGCAGATTATCGAAATCGGAAATGGAAGATACAAATAAATTTACGGAACTTTTTTTAATATCTAGTATCCAAAAGTCCAATAAACGTCTAAATAAAAAAAAATCTTACCTCATTGATGAAGAACTTGACCCCCCAGTCCAACGTTGATTTCCTCATCTTCGTGTTTGTTGATTACCTTATCTTCGTGTTTGTTGATTTTCATATCGTCTTGTTTGTAGATATCCTTATCTTCATGTTTGTGATTTCCTTATAGTCATGTTTGTTGATTTCCTTATCTTCACGTTTGTTGATGTCCTTATCTTCACGTTTATTGATATCCTTATTTTCGTGTTTGTTGATTTCCTTATATTCATGTTTGTTGATTTCCTTATCGTCATGTTTGTTGATTTCCTTATCTTCATGTTTGTTGACTTAAGTTGTGTTAATGTTACTTCATAATGTTTATGTTTGGTTCATCTTCATGTTTACTTTATCTCATTTTCATGTTCGTTGATTTCCTTATCTTCATGTTTGTTGATTTCCTTATCGTCATGTTTGTTGATTTCCTTATCTTCCTGTTTGTTGATTTTCATATCGTCATGTTTGTTGATTTCTTAATATTTTTAAAAATATTGTTTTCATCCATTGTCAGAAGCCATTTAGAATTCAACTCAACCATTTGGAATCCATTTTACAATATTCATGAAAAATCTATCGAGCGAATCCAAAATAAATTTTTACGTAAGATAAATTATAGATTAGGTATTCCTATTGAAAACATTAACAACACCTCACTGTTGAAAGTCATGGGCCTTGCCACATTAAAAGAAAGAAGAATATGTTCTGATCTCTTTTTTCTTTATAAAATTGTTAATAACATGTTTGACTCCACTGAACTCCTTAGGTTGATCGACTTTCATGTGCCTAGTAGAACGGTTCGTCAGAAGGTACCTTACCATTGTAACATTGCAGGTACCAAAGCAGAAATAAATTCAGTAATGAACCGACTACACAGTGCAGGGAATAAATATTGCGTGAACACTAACGGTACTGAATGTCTATCAACCTATAAACACATTATTATTAAATCTGTATGTCAAATATGAACTTGGCAAACATTAAACGGAGTATGTGCGAACTATTTCTACTACTCTACAAACTATTTTTATACTTTCCTATAATCATTATCAATGATTTGGAGAATTTTGGCAGATTCTCTATATTTCTTCAATTATTTGTATCTATATTTTGTTAACTCGGATATTTTTTTTATATAACCTATATTTATCATATAAGATATAAGATCTGTATAAAAAATATAAATAGATAAAGATGTACATTATTATCTGAAAGCCCTATGGGCGTTTTAATAAATAAATAAATAATTTCCTTATCTTCATGTTTGTTGATTTCCTTATCTTCACGTTTGTTGATATCCTTATCTTCGTGTTTGTTGATTTCCTTATCGTCATGTTTGTTGATTTCCTTATCTCCATGTTTGTTGATTTCCTTATCTTCATGTTTGTTGACTATCGATTGTGTTAATGTTTCTTCATAATATTTATATTTGGTTCGTCTTCAAGTTTACTTACTCATATTTTGATGTTGTTTTACATACATTGTCATCTTTGCGGATGCTTTGTGAAGTCGTGATTTATAAAACGTAATTACCGTCTTGCACAGAATTAAAACTAACAGTACCTACTAAAAATAAATGTAACTAGAAAACTTTAGAGAATGTTTATAAAATTTTTATTCTTCCTCACTACCTAGCAAAGTTCCATTTCAACGGGAGAACCGATGACGACACTATGTACTGACGTCAAGAGATGTGAACTTCGAGGAATTATAGAAATATATTATTAAACGGTGAATAGAGGGTCGACTGGGTTCACAGCTTGCTTCAGTCTGGTTTCCTGACACTGTCGCTTATAAGAATTGCAAAAAGGAGGAAGAAAATCTTGTGTCTGTAAGGTTTTAGATACATTTATTTTATTGACTGGCCATTTGGCAATTCATCTGAGTGTAAATGTATCTGTCACGTTCCGGTTCCAGTTCAAGTTGGTGGCTTTGTTGGACACGTTGGATCGTTGTTGGATCGTTGTTCCTACTATGTTTTATTATTTTTCATAGCAGTCACCTATTTTTTATGACAAGAGAACACCGAACAAAAGTCCCAACTCCCCAAAGCCAGTGGGACCACGGCATCTTCAATATGGTCAGTGTAAGTAAGGAGATCCTAAATACGGCTTAAGCAATTAAAAACAACTCTTAGTTTCTGAAAGGTATTTTCGCCAGGGCGATACTGAACATCAAACGGTACCTGATCAACAGTCTCATAAATTAAATCCTACATATAAACAAGAAGATAGCGTCACCTTGCCGTTATTTTTAAATTTATGTAGCAGAAAATAAATAAACAGGATGTAATAATTGCTGGGCAACTTAAAATGTTATTTCTTTCTTCGTGTAAGAAAAACACCTGACAATCATTGATGCTGCAAATTGCTTTATAAGTTCGGCCAGACCATAGAACTGTACAGGCTGAGACATAGCAATGAAAAATTAAATTATGTGAATTAAAAAAAAAAAACTTAACTGAAGACCAGTTTTTTGACCAATCATCACATTTGACATCGTCGAAATTCGACAATCAGCGCCATTTTGAAATTTTAGATATCAGAAAGGTCCCAGTTATGTTGAGATAATATCCTGAAATAACCAGAATCTTAATGACATAAGTAAAGTAGTCATGTACAAATATGCGACGCGCGTTCTTTGTGTATTGAACAGACCTGCCTTATCAAAGCTCTTAAATAACGTGGGAATCTTAACGATATAAGTGATGAAGTCGTGTAAAATCAATATTCGGCGGGCGGCCCGGCGTAATGGATAGACCTACGGTCGACTTTGCCCTAGCAGGCTTAAAAAATCGTTCTTTCTGTGGGGTTTATTTTAATTATATCTTATGAACTTATTACCGAAATCTCAAAAGTTTTTAGACGGATCTCTCGGGAAGTTACTAATTCATCGTTTAAAAAAATAAAATTTAAAGCTTACAGCGAATTTTATAGTTGAAAAACTTTTAAAAAATTTTCAAAACGTTTTACATAAAATCTTTTAATGATAAGATCCAGTTTTTATAACCTTAAATATTAATAACTTGCATACGTAGGGATCCCTCTGAAACATTTGAGATTTTAGTAATACGTTCAATATAAATAATTAAAATGTGAGCATCGAACAAACCCCCGTTAGTCTTATATCGCCTTAATCGCCGATTTTCAGCTTGCAAGATCTGTATGCAAAGCTGGATTCCAGAAAGATCGTGACGGAGAAGAAGATTTTGTTATGAAGATTGTTGAACAAGTAAATGTACCAAAAAATATGGCCAAGTCGGTAGATTGGAAGCAGGCAGTGTCCAGAGGCAGGTCAAAGAAGAGGTGGATAAACAGTTCTAAAAAACCATAGAATAAAGAATAACACAAGTGCCTTGTGGGCATGTTTCGTGATCCAAATATATGCCCAATTTGCGTCTATATTTCTATACCAAACTGTGTGTCACCATGATTACGAATTTCAAACAGGATGACCATATAAAATTAAGTCTTGTACTAAGTTTGTTTTAATTCGAATTTCTATAGAAGGTACTTCTAGTTTTTTTCTTTATTCCATGCTATGAACGAACCCACGCACGCTAGAGTATGGGTCATCGCTACTCTCTCTAAATTGTATAAAACAAAGTCGGAATTTGTAATCTTTAAATAGTATAAAACAAAGTCGTTATTTGCGTCTGTCTGTTCGTGCGCTTGGTTCTTCTAAACCACGCAACGATTGCAAAAGGTTTTTCACTATCATTTAGAGAATTTCTCGCGGAAGGTTTTTGAAAAACAAGCATATTATATTTGTAAAAATTAGAAAAAAGTCGATGTTTTGTAATCAAGTCATAAAAAATGTATTTTCGGTCGCTTACATTGCTAACGCTGGCTAAACCTTATGAACATGAAAACAATGTACTACGAAGTTGTATACCTTAAAAAGGTCTATAGAAAAGTCCGCATTGGTATATGTCGATCTCCTAATGATAACCCCCAACAACGCCGGGTACACGTCAGCTAGTAAAAAATAAAAACCATGAACTTGAAAATCAAACGGGACATGAGACAACCGTAGAATTACATAGGTCTGATATACAATCACTGAAATAGGCTGGAGTAATGAAAGAATGCCAGATGACAGGATACCAACAAATCACGACTAAGTTAGAAGCTATCCAGAGACAGGTTGAGGAATAGGTGAATAGTCTGCGTGGAAGCGGATTGGAGCAGGACGGAAAGGATTGAGGACTGGAGGCGAATGGTGAAGGACAGCATTGTGTAGTACCCCCGAAAACTTTTCCATCACTTTATGGGCACCGTGGCGCCACGCAAGCACCGGCAAACTAATCGCCTGTTTGGCTTTCCCGAGGAATTCGGAATTTAGCCGGAAAATAACAGAGATGTTTGTGTCCTAATTTCAAACACGCCTCTCGATGGTGGGCCCGTTTTTTGGCAGAATAAACATCGCGCGTCGATACATTCTGACGCAACATATTTCCGCGGTAAAAACTTCTACAACCATCCAAAAGATTGTCATTACGTAGGTACCTACTACAAATTATCTAGACTTCCATGGATAGCCAGACTCACTCACTTATCTATTCTGGAAGAGTTGGGAACATAACGGAAACGGAACATACAAATAAATTTAAAGGAAAGCTGGAGGTCGCGGGTTCAGTTCAAATTTCTTATTTAATTTGTGTTATTTCAAAAATAATATATAGTATATTTGCGGCTCGTTCCAGAGTGCAAGATACTCTCAGTATCGTCCTTGTGTAAGACCACCATTTAGAATTGAAATGGCTTTGGCTGTGTTGGTGACCATATCAATATAACTACTACTAGTTCTTCTCGACCTTCCTCCTCCCCATTGCCTTCCCATTACCTTCAGCCTCACAACATACCCCAATTGGGGAAGCCATATTCTCACTGGCTCTAAACGGTTGGGATTCTTGTGCGGTTTCATATATTATCCTAGTTTTTTTAAGATATTGTAAAGGGCGCAATTTCCCTGTGAGAGGTCCATTGCAAAAAGGGTGCCTTAGTACATATCGGCGTTAGCTCAGGTGGTAGAAGGTGAGGTCATGATCATCAGGCGTCAGGTCAGCTACGGCTTTTACACGAGGAACGGATTGCCAAACAAACCACTTCGAATTCGTCAAAGGAAACGCATTAATGGGATATGATAGTATATTTACAAAGCACAATTACAAACAGATACACAAATGAGATGGGTCATTTACATCCTAAATATCCTAGCGTTTCGTTAGGAACAATCTCTCTTGATAATTTAGGTTCTGGCTGGCAAGCGTGTGTGTAGGCATAATTCAAGTCACAAAAGGCACATAAAAGGTAAAGATAGTTAATCCGCTTACATGAATTTGTAGTAGGTTTCGCGTACATGTTGAACCACAAAAGGAGGGTTATCTTCCGTACTGTACGCGCTATTACGCGTACATTTCTCCATGGTGAGTAGGCACAGCAATTAGGTACAGGCTTCGAAAATACTTGTACAGAGCGGCCGTTAATTTAGGCGCGCAATCATGGCGTCCTGGTCGATAGCAAAACAGACATGTTGACAGGGCCAAGGCTAGATTGTGAGTGTGGCGGTTGGTGATTTGAATGGCCGGCGTGTCGAGCGTAGAGCAGTTTTACCAACTTGGCCGTGCGCAAGGCAGGCGCGCGCACAGCGACAATGGTAACAACTCACCGCTGACTAATTGAATTCGCGGGAGTTTTGAACGTGTCCGATTCATTACGTGACACATCCCCGCCCGCCCGAGAAAAAGCGACGTGGCAATGAAGCAATAGGCTTAAGAATCCTCTTTTACTTAAAACATGCCACTGGCTTCTCAGAGAGATGGCTTGCGAGAGAGAGAGAGAGAGATTGTTGGGTGTGCTAGCTAATTGATGACAAACATAAAACACATAGTGACATGACAAGACAAGACAAAATACAGTGACATGACAAGACAAGACAGAACACAGTAACATATGACATGACAAGACAAGACAGAACATAGTAACATATGACAAGACAAGACAAGACAGAACATAGTAACACATATGACATGGCAAGACAAGACAGAACATAGTGAAAGAGAGAAAAAAAATGACTCTAAGTTTATCATTGGTCCGGGAAGCTAAGGTTTGCGAAGCGTAGTTTGTTTGCGTAGTGGGTCGGAGTTTGCGTAGCACTTGTTATTTTCACTAACACATGACCCTTTGAGATTACACTCAAATGAACACTAGGGTCTTGGAAAAGAACATGGTGTGGAACTTTGTTGTTGCGGAGGGGTTCTACTATCACAGAGGTCAAAATAGGTGCTTCAGGTTTGTAGAGATGCCAGAGTGGATTCATGCTGGTAGTAAGCAAGGTTGTACTGGTTATTAAAGCGTGCAGGGCTGCGAGTAACATGGGTTGGTGCCAAATGGAGGTTGGTGGTGAGTATGCACAAACGGCATTTGGTGAGTCTGCATGAACGGCGACTGGTTGGTCTGCGTGTTTTAGTATTTGCAAGACAGTGCTTGTGTCAGTGCTTGATGGAGCTAAAGACAACTGTTGATTTGGCAGGAACGGACAACTAACCTGGGGCTGACATGCTCGGAGGTTGTTGTTTGGAAAGTGTCATTATATTGTGAGACAACTTGTTCGCAACTGCACAAACGGCTCACACTTGATTGAGTTGAGTGTGGTCGGGTGCTTTTTATATAACGAGGCTGAAGAGAGGGGACCTCCGTGACGGTAGTGAAGGCGGCAATGAAGAGGGCTCAGCTGGTGATGAGAGAGGCTGCTGGGCTTCTTTTTAGTCCAGGGGTGAATTATTATTAGAACAAAATTCTTGAAGTTTACCTGCCTGGTAGACCAATGATGCAAAAATGGTTGGAGAGAAACAAATGTGCCTTGGGTAGAAGAAAGAGATTTGCTTGCCAGAAACCAGAGAAAGAGAAAGATAGAGATGTTCCTAACTAGTTGATATTTTACAAATGTGAAAAAAAAAATATGTTTTCGTATCAAGAGGTGACTCTGTATAGTCCATTCAGTGCAATAGTACTGAATACAAATCCACTGATACAAGAACATATTTGTGCAGTGAGACAAAAAAATAACTTCTTTGAAAGCAATTGACCTTTCATGGTCAATGTCATCGCTAAAGCGGTAACAACGTAAGGCTTTCAAGGAAGAAAACATAGTGAATATATTTCATTGAAGGGTGAAGGGATGATGGAAGAAGGGGTGAGAAAAAAAAGATTCGTGGATGAGGTTTGTCCTATTTGACAGACGATAAGCCAATGCTTATCGTACTATTTCCAAATCCGTGAATAATTTTTAACAATATGTACATGGTGAAAGTGATGACGAAAGAAGATGTTTGAGTACAGAAATCTGCTGAAAACTGGCTAGAGTCCGGATTCGATCTTCAGGAGAGAGCGAAATATATTTGACAGCAGGTTTCCCGACTCATTACATTTACAAGAAGGTGTGATGAAACATAACATACAACA
Organism: Hesperophylax magnus; assembly: GCA_026573805.1. Lineage (NCBI taxonomy): Eukaryota > Metazoa > Arthropoda > Insecta > Trichoptera > Limnephilidae > Hesperophylax > Hesperophylax magnus. Next base: position 1,688,868 of record JAIUSX010000016.1, read on the forward strand.
TAATACAATTCTAGTCTTTCATGTGTATTGGATGAAAGGCAAGGGGTCGATTTAATCTTCTACAAATTTGTGAGAAAATGACAGACCCTTGTTCAAATTTCACAAACCTGGGAGTTTTCTTATTCGTTTCCCAGCCGACGAGTTAGGTGTTTTTGTGTCATGTCCCGATTGAGCTCCTACGACACGATACCTCATAATCAAAAGTGAAGCCGATGATTAGTCCATGGTCAATGGATAGTAGATAGTTCTTGGGTTTAGTTACAAGAAGTCTACAGGCATCAGTTCAACCAGAATTTGCTGAATGCACAGCTTCAATGTTATTTTTTTTAAAAAAAAATTCTTCCAAGAGGGAAATTTCCTGCTGTTTGGCAAGTTAAACAAAAGTGTCAAATGTTTTTAAAATGACCAGACATATCCGGGTAAAATGATCTACGTCAGGTAGTTCAAGTATAAACAGGTGGCAATCTTAATTAAGAAAGGCCAATTGATATTATATCGTTCACACGAATCACGGTAAGTATTATGACGTCTTCACGTATCATGTTAGAATTTGAACGATTTTGAAAAAAAAAGGTCGAGCCTAGTATTGCAAGGGTGTAAGGCAGTAGGTATTTATATCAAAACATTGAGACAAATTACCTATTCGCTGCATTGGCGAAAAAATTAAGTGATTATGACGAGCTTCTCGTATAGCGTTGGATTTTATAACGTTCGCACGTATCATGGTGGATTTTATAACGATCTCTCGTATCATGGTGGATTTTATAACGATCTCTCGTATCATGGTGGATTTTATAACGATCTCTCGTATCATGGTGGAAGACAAATTTACGTTTGAGTTGATAAAGAAGTTTCCATTTCAATACAGACGGCATATGAACAAAGTACACAATAAACATACTTGGTGATGTCGATAGTTATTGGTACCAGCATAATACAAAAGTAACATGACAAGCAGATACAATTGTACAAGACATGTGATGTGATGGTAGTAATTACTTACACAGCGCACAAATATAGCGAAAGAGACCTATTGGTTTTACTTACTCTTTGTTTACAATATACTGTGATGACACAACCAAAAGTTGAGTTTACACGGTAAGTGATGACATAATACAAGACATATGTCAACAAGAATTTTTTATACAAGACAAAAAAAAAATAATATATATATAGCAAAGGAGGCCTATTTGGCTTTACATATTCTTTGCTTATAATATAAAGGTTTGTAGTGGTTTATTTAAGACCTGATTGGGTTTTACCTACTTAAAATGACCAAACAAAATGAGCAAGGAAACACGCTTGGTGTTACCAATTGCCACAAACACGAGTGTTGTGAACTTTACATGTTATACATTTTTATATACAAAAAGGAGGGCACCTTGAGACACAGGATAACTTAATATGAGTGACCTGGCTTGGTGTATTTTAACAAGGCAAATTAATGTCATTCAAGACAAAATAAAGTGCGACAAAATAACAGATTTGGGTCAGGAAGTTGAGATCCTATGATTTTACATACTCAATGTGACCGAAAGGTGTTATGCATGGTATAATGTTATTGATGAGGAAGACAAATTGCAATTTGTTTTTCTTTACAACAACTATTTTCAGAAATGACGTGTCAATATCAAATTCTGAAAAAAGACAAGAGCAAATGGGATAGTTGAGCGCCATTCAATTTTGGGAAAACTGAAAAAACTTTAACATGGTAATTGTAACTTATGTTTGTTACACCTGTGTAACTTGAATCAAATGACGATACCGAACTGGAATACACACGCATTTTGATTACAAATTACAGGGGTAGAACATTCACCTCGATTGGGTGTATGTTGCAAAAGGGTCATTGTTTTATACGATGGAACCCATTAGAACAAATATGAAGGACAATAGGAAGAACAAGAGCAAAAAAAAAAAAAAAAAAATGATATGTCAAGAAAACTTGGTGTGTTGGGAACAGGGAATGGAGAACATTTTCGAGTATCGCGCGTACCCAAAAATACAAACCGACATTGAGGAGGTGTCTCTTTTCTGAAATGATCAGTTTCAAAAAAGGTGTGTACATGAGAAAAAGTGAAACGTGAGAAAAAGAATAGTAACAAAAGTTTATATACAAAGAAATAGTGTGCCGAGGTCAAGGTTACAATTGACACTTATTGTACCTTGTCGTGTAAGATTTACTTACAACAAACCATAATGGATGATTAACTTATGAAAATCAAGAACATTATGGTTAAAAAGGCTAATGATTTCAACAAAAAACGAATAACACTATGGTAGACGGCTTGTGAGATCAATAGTAGAAGTCATAGATAGTTGTTTAAGCAAAGTTTGTAGTGTATGGCAGTGGTTGTTTCTGCCAATGAGGTACAAACGTAGGGACAGGAGTGATGGTTTCTATTGTTTCCATATTTCCAGCCTTGACAATGTCCTTTATGTGGTAGTTGCCTATGTGTTTACCAGAAATGTCGGACAGGGTGTACACCAAATCTGAGATTTTTCTCAGTACTTTAGCCTTGATAAAGCGGGGTGCCAATTTGGCAGAGAAGTACATGGCACCTTGTGACAATGTGTTATTTCTTCTCCAGACAATATCCTCTTTATTAAAAGTGACATGTTTCCTGCGTAAGTTGTATCTGTCCGCACTTTTTTGGTGGGCCAGTAATAAAGCGTCTGTTACTTCGCTGTAGATAGCAGAGAGTTCTTCTAAACGGTGAGCATATGTTTCTACAGGGTCTTCAGATGAGGGGACCGATGATGGAAAATCAATATTCCGATGTAGAGAGCCGTGAACAATTTGTTCCATGCCATGTTTGAGGAAGAATGGGGTGTAACCGGTTGTAAGATTTACCGTGTTGTTTATAGCTGCTTGAATTTTTTCCAAGTTTTTACACCAAGTGCGTTGGTCTTTATCAACTAGGATAGCCAGGGCAGTATTGATGTTTTGGTTATAACGCTCTACAGTGTTGTTCTGTGGTGTGTAGAGAGTATTATAAAAAATGTCCTTTATGCCGTATTTGGACAGGAACTCCTTAAATTCAGTTGCGATGAACTGTTTTCCGTTATCCACAATAATTGTACGGGGGGTTCCGTAAGGTATAAATATGTGTTTTTCCAAAAGGCTTACGACTGCAGATGCGGTGGCTCTTTTTAAAGGGAAAATCCAACAATATTTGGTGAAAATGTCCACTACACTGAGTATATGCATGTGTCCAGCATAACTTCTGGGGAAAGGTCCAATAAGATCCATTGACAGTGATTGCAGTGGTCTATCGGCGCGTTTGGGTTTACCCATAAGACCAGCAGGGGGTGCAGTGCTGTGTTTATAAGCTTTGCAAGTATCGCATTTAGAAATATAATTTCGCACTTGTTTGAAAAGACCGGGCCAATAATATTTCAAGGATATTTTCTTATATGTCTTGAAGGTTCCGGGGTGTATGGATTCCGGGGCACTGTGGTTGTTGAATATTATTTGTTCTCTTTCTTCAGGAGGAACAACCAGTTTCCAGGCATGGTCTTCGAGAATAGACAAAGGAGGTTTGCAATTACGGTACAATTGTCCTTCTTTTATGATAAAATTGGGAAACTGTTGAGGAGAGTTAATGCAACCGTTGAATATCTTTAGATACCAGGTGTCCTTAGTGGAAGAAATGGGAGCAGTTGGTTCGGTGTTTAGGAGAGCAAGCTCGATTCTTGAGAGTGCATCAGGTGCAATGTTGTCGGCGCCTTTGCGGTGTATGACATCGAAAGTGTATTGAGACAAGCGTGATGACCAACGAGCGAGTCTACCGGATGGATTGTTCAAGGAGATTAGCCATTTTAGGCTACTGTGGTCAGTAATTACAGTGAATTTGCTGCCGTCTATGTATCCTCGAAAGTGGTGAATAGAATCCATTACTGCCAGTAACTCTTTTTCCGTTATTCCGTAGTTCTTTTCGTGTTTGTTTAAGCTTCGGGAAAAGTAAGCTACAGGGTGTTCTCCATCGGGAAATTCCTGAGTTAGTACTCCGCCGATTCCAACATTAGAAGCGTCAGTATGGAGCGTGAAAGGAAGTGTGAAATCAGGGCAGTTCAGCACAGGTGCTGTTTGTAGAGCAGATTTCAAAGTGATGAAGGCTTTTTCGGTTTCAGGAGACCATAAGAAATTACTGATGCCTTTGCGTGTACCAGTGATTTTGTTGAGGGGTGCTGCAATGTTGGAGAAGTCTTTGATGAACCTTCTATAATAACTGGCCAGTCCTAGAAAACCTTTGACTTCTTTTGCGTTTTTGGGTCTGGGGAAATTTGCCATGGCTTCGACTTTAGCTGGGTCCGTTCTCAGACCTTTTTCGTCGATAATAAAGCCTAAATAACGCAAGCGGGACTTGCAGAATTCTGATTTCTTCAAGTTGATGGTAAGACCGGCGAGCTTGAGTTGTTGGAAGACTTTTTCCAGCATTTCAATGTGTTTTTCGAAAGTGTCAGTTATGATGATGAGATCGTCTAGGTAACAGAATAAGTTATTATCCGATTCTGGGCCGAATAACTTGTCCATTAACCTTCGTAGTTCGGCAGGGCTGTTTTTGAGGCCGAATGGTAACCTTTTGAAGTGGAACATACCTCTACCTGGTATGACAAACGCAGTTTTTTCACAAGATGCAGCATCTAATGGTATTTGCCAAAAAGCTTTGCTTAGATCAATTGAGGATATAAACTTGGCGTTTCGTAGTTTGTCGAGGATGGCGTGAACAAATGGAAGTGGATAGGCGTCAGCCTCAGTGCAAGCATTAAGCCTTCTACTGTCGATGCAGAATCGTGCAGAGCCGTCCTTTTTTGATACAAGTAGAGTTGGGTTAGTCCAGGCGCTTCTACTAGGAACTACAACGCCTAAACTCAACATTTCGTCTAACTCTTTTTCCAATTGTTTAAGTTTCTGGGGAGCTAGGTTATAGTACCTTTGTTTGATGGGTGGTCCATTGGTTTTGATGTGGTGTTCGACTAGGTTAGTTAGACCTAGACCGCATTTTTCGAAGGATATTGATTCGAATTTGTTGATCATCCTTTTTAATTGTTGTGACTGAGCAGAACTTAGATTTTCGTAAGGTATTACTGTACGAATTTCACTGACTTGTGTGGAGTGAGAGGTGTTGTTGCAAGTGTTAAATACCCGGGGGGCGACATTAAAGGCCTTCCAGAAGTCTACACCGAGGATAAAGTTCTGGGTTATTGAAGGAATCACTAAGAAGTTGATCGTGATTGTTTTGTTTCCGCAACTGACAGGTAGTGCTAGAGAACCTGTGACAGTTTGTGCTGTGTTGTCTGCGGTTGTGACGTGTGTAGAATGCATCTTGATTCTAAATCCGCAATTGACGAAAGGTATGTGTGCATTATTGCCGAGGCAACTAATAGATGCGCCACTATCCATAAGTCCCGAAAAGGTGACATTATTGACGGAAAATTGAGCATAGGGTCTTCCGTCTTGAGCTTCTTTGCAACTAACAGTTGAAAGATGTAAGGCCTGGTTGAAGTATTTTACGTGTCTCAACCACTCTATCCATTCCTTAGGCCTTGGAGTGAAATGGATTCCCGAGAGGTTGGGTATTAGTTTTTTTGCTTCTTGTTTACCCAATTTGGAGGGGGTTTCGAAAAGTCCGGTGGAGGTTTGACAACTTTATTGGGAGCGTGTAATCTCTCGTAATTGTGTCTTGATTTTTTGAAAATTTCTCGTAGATTTTCACGAGGTGGAGAGCGATTTTGGGAAGAATGCCTCTTAGGTGCTCTGGTGTCTCGGGGTTCTTGGAGGTTGGCTTGCTTAAAACAAGTAGTTTGAGAATGACCGGTTTTCTTGCAGAATGAGCAGGTTTTTCTTTCATTATATTCTGGTTTGATACCAGAGGATTTGCTTGGTTTGATGATTTCGTTTGCATCGTTAGAGTCTTTTCTTCTGTTTTGGTATGTTTCCAATAGAAGGCAAACGTCGTTAAGTTGGTTTATGCTGAGGATTTTTTGTGAAGTAATGATGTTCTCATATTTATGGAGGAGACCATCAATTATAATCGGCAGCAGTTCGTTGTCCGAAACAGGTGAAGAGAGCCTGGCGTTTATGAATTCAGCTCTTTGTATGTAGTTGGCAGCTGATTCATTTGGAAGTTGCTTGATTGCAAACAGCGATAGTTTTATTTTGTGTTGGGCTTCCTTTTTTCCAAAACTGCTGATGAGGGCTGATTTTAGTTTGGGCCAAGAATCTGCCCTTTTTTTCTGTGATTTATGCCACGCGAGCAATTCGGGTGCAATGAGATCGATAAAGTTGCGATGTAGGATCTCTATGGGAATTCCTCTGACTTGGGCAGTTTCTTCTATTCTGTCAATAAAATTTTCCATATCGGTGCGACCGTTGAATTTAATTTTCCAGGATGATAGGTCGTAACTTTTATTTTGTGGAATGACCGGTGCTGGTATGTTTTTTGACTCAGGTGGTACTGGTGTAATTATTTTTGCTTCCTCTGGTTCGGGGCAATTAAAACGTAAATTCCTGATGTATTTCTTGTTGAAGTACAAGGCGTAATTTATAAGCGACTTCCTTGATTTGTCGGTTGGCGACAGGTCCCTTTTACGAAGAGCTTGTAGTAATATTTCTCTTTTTGATTGGAAAATGTTGGTGATTACACCAAATGTATTTTCTGTAGGTACAGTGGGTGAGTCCATTTTGAAGGTTTGCTTGGTATTTGAAAAAGGAAGATGATTGTGTTCCGGAATTTTTTGAAGTGTTTTGAAATTTTGAAAATTTGGCCAGGACTTTGCTTTGTAAAACTGTGTTTTTTAGTTTCACTAGTCACTTTTACTTGTTGAGAAGAAAAATTGGCCAGGACTTTGCTTTGTAAAACTGTGTTTTTTAGTTTCACTAGTCACTTTCGCTTTGTTGAGAAGAAAAATTGGCCAGGACTTTGCTTTGTAAAACTGTGTTTTTAGTTTCACTAGTCACTTTTACTTGTTGAGAAGAAAATTGGCCACAGATTTACTGATTTGAAATTGAGGATGTTGAAGAAAAGGAATGAATTTAATTTCACTTTTCACGTCACTTGTTGTAAGGTTAAAACTTGTCGAAGGCACTTGGAAGGTTAACACTCGTCGAAGGCACTTGGAAGGTTAACACTCGTATTTGCATACTAGAGGAAAAAACAGTTGTACCTATAATTTATTAGGAATGAATGTATAATTAGTGTTGAGACAAACCCGTGTTTTTATTTACACTAGTTGAAGGAAGGTGATTTGTTGGTAATGTTCGCTATGTGAAAGGAGACATTACGGTTTTGAAATGGGCGTTGAAAAAAAAATAAACACACACGAATTCGTGATGTTTATTGCTTGTTGAGAAACAAAAACAACTCTGTTGTGTTCGTTTGTAGTTGTCGTGAGTGTTCACGATACGCGGCAAGGTGTGAGCACGCGTGGCCACCATTTTGTGAACCCAGTTTTTTGCGAGCGCGCCAAAAAAACGGTTTGTGGACATTTGTTAAGAAGGAAATCACATGTTGTTACAAGAATAATGTACATGAATAGAATTTCAATTGACGAACACGAGGTAGTCTATTGTTGGCTTATGGAGGGATGACAAAAAAAAAATTGCCCCATGTTCGGCGACAGTGTAAAGGGCGCAATTTCCCTGTGAGAGGTCCATTGCAAAAAGGGTGCCTTAGTACATATCGGCGTTAGCTCAGGTGGTAGAAGGTGAGGTCATGATCATCAGGCGTCAGGTCAGCTACGGCTTTTACACGAGGAACGGATTGCCAAACAAACCACTTCGAATTCGTCAAAGGAAACGCATTAATGGGATATGATAGTATATTTACAAAGCACAATTACAAACAGATACACAAATGAGATGGGTCATTTACATCCTAAATATCCTAGCGTTTCGTTAGGAACAATCTCTCTTGATAATTTAGGTTCTGGCTGGCAAGCGTGTGTGTAGGCATAATTCAAGTCACAAAAGGCACATAAAAGGTAAAGATAGTTAATCCGCTTACATGAATTTGTAGTAGGTTTCGCGTACATGTTGAACCACAAAAGGAGGGTTATCTTCCGTACTGTACGCGCTATTACGCGTACATTTCTCCATGGTGAGTAGGCACAGCAATTAGGTACAGGCTTCGAAAATACTTGTACAGAGCGGCCGTTAATTTAGGCGCGCAATCATGGCGTCCTGGTCGATAGCAAAACAGACATGTTGACAGGGCCAAGGCTAGATTGTGAGTGTGGCGGTTGGTGATTTGAATGGCCGGCGTGTCGAGCGTAGAGCAGTTTTACCAACTTGGCCGTGCGCAAGGCAGGCGCGCGCACAGCGACAATGGTAACAACTCACCGCTGACTAATTGAATTCGCGGGAGTTTTGAACGTGTCCGATTCATTACGTGACAATATGAACAGGTTGCTCACCAGACTGAGAACTCCCATCTAGAGAAGGTCATGGTCAATGGACAAGTGTTTGATGGGAGAAGCAGAGGAAGATGTATTGAACAGGAGTGGAGAAGCCTGGTTCATCAGGACTATTAGAGTGGAGGTCACGAACTTCAGCCACAACAAGGCTACAGCAAGAAATGTCAGAAGCCCAACTGTCCTGTACCAGTTGGATTATGGGATTCCCAGTTGGGTTATGTTGTGAGGCTGGAGAAAGTGGGGTACGGCAGCAGATGGTGAACAGGAAGGTTGGGAAGTACCTGCCTATTTAGAGACGGTCTCTAAACGGGGCTGAAGGCATTTAAATCAACTTTTAGATTATCAAAGGTAGTCGTTCAGAAGTGCGGTAACGAGTGTATGTAGTATCTCTCTTCATGTATCTATCTGTATGTAATATACTACGATATTATACCAGTAGTTATTTGAACATTGTAGTAGACTTCATGTCCAAAAAAGCATGTTTCTAATTTTCTCATATATCTCAACTGGAATGTTCGAGAACGTTTTATTTTTCACCTATATAAGCGACAGCGGGAAGGAAATCGACAGTACAGTACCAGTAACCTTGACATGAAGATCGAATTATTTTGCCTACGTGACGCGCTTGGAAACATTCCCGAACCTTCCTTTCGTAAAACATTCTGTTGTATTTTCTACGTTTATTTATTTTTCGGATGTTTTATAAAAACCGCTTCAGCCAAATTCAGTAGTTATTTATTAATATTTAGAATACGAAATATAACTACTATATACTAAATCAAAACAAAAAATTTCTCTCAAAAAAAAATCATTACTAAACCATGGTCAAAGTTAGCCATCTAGTAAAAGTAAGGTTTGCTTGAATAATATATTGGATTCTGCAGATTTTCGTAAAACGGAAATGGAACACACAAACAAATTTACGGACAGACGAAACGGTCGAGTTAATACAGTCAATTATTTCATAATTAATTTACTAACTATCACGCCGTGTCCGTTGTTAAGGTCGCATTGCCTCATGTATTCATTCGTATTTGATTCACTTGATCGTGCCATGTCTCGATGCGTGACTAAATTCTTTTACCATTCACAGTCGCGCCATTTGTTCTGCTTACACTTCTTTCTTAGTTCGTGCGCTCTACATGTCCAGACCATCTAAGCGTCCCTCTCTTAATCTTAAACGACAGCTTTGCATCCTTTGCGAATGTTCACATGTTTATATGTGTAGTTTTACCATACATGCCTCAGCTATATCATTTTTACAGCATTCACTCTACTTTAATCCTTCCTCTGCGAGCTCCATGCCTCACTACCATACATCAAGGTCAGTATAAAGACTCCATCCATTTTGGACTGCTAGCTTCGCTTTTTTGGACATTTAATCATAGCAAAATAAATTTTAAAATTCTGTTTCAAATCCCCGCCCCCTGGGTCCGGAGCCAAATAGTTATCTGCTCCGCCAGAGGTGAAAAAACCCACCCAAAATTTTTACTTAGAGGAAGCTACAAGCCAAAAATGTGTATATTCTTGGCATACCTTATATCGTAGGTAATAGGCATTAAAATCGCTTGACAAACGGAGTCTAGAAACGATCGATTTCAATCACAAAACTGGTTTTTATTTATTTTGTAAATAATTTTATGGGAAGGCAAAAAAGTTAATCAAGTGAAACTGTCACAGATAATCTTAGCTACAATACTCTATTTTTTAAAAGTTGTTTCCTTTACGCGTTCATACATTTCTATTGAAAAATATTCCTTTTAATAGTTTACATTTATATTTTTTATTTAGTAATTTATTTTTTAATTGTATTCTACTCCAACGAAACGATAGAAAAACCTTCAATTTATCTAAGGCATATTTTTGGTATTCATAATATACACCAATTAGTTATAAAGATTAATCAAAATAGTGATTTAGCATTAAATGGATGTTAGTCGTAGCGTCAATTACCTGGGACATTATTATCACAGACGACCTGAAAGACATCGAGGATATGGAAAGGCAAAGAAGAGCGATATCAGTTAGAGCAGGTATGCTGTCAAGGCGTTTTCACTTTTGCAGTACAAACGTGAAAAAGATACTTTTCAACGCATTTTGCACTTCGTTGTAAACGTCAGAACTGTGGGTGGATTACACTGCATCCCAATGGCATAAGCTAAAAGTCGCTTACAATAATACTTATCGCCAACTATTCCGCCTACCGAGATACTGCAGCGCCACGGAAATGTTCTTGGAGAGACGAGTACACTCTTTCAGAGCGCTTCTCCGCCATCACATGGGAAGCTTATGGCGCAGACTACGCCAATCAAGTAACAAAATCATCACTGCCTTGGTTGCCTGGATGGAGTCCCCTCTGATGGCCCTCTGGAGACGGGAGATGTGCAAATATCCCCCATAAACGGCTGTACTCACTCATTTTTGTGTTTATATTTTATCTTTTTAAATTCCGCTTTTTTGTGCCTGTAGGAATCACCTATGTTATTACCTAGCTTATTAAATGTATTGCATTGCACTACCCCTGCATACATTTTGGAATAAATTATTATTATTATTATTAAGCTTCGCCTTAATTTAATTTGCTTGTTATTACAGTACTAATTCTCTTCAACGAGTGCAAGGAGTAATGATAATACACTCCCAATTCCAAAAATCACAAAACACAAAGCATACACTCAAATGACGTGTAAAATTCAACAACAATACTGCTGTTATTATAACAGTGAACTTCTTAAGCCGACGAAACTTGACAAAGGTTGGTCAAAACACTTGCTATAGTAATAATCGCTTTCAGGAAACGTGCGTTGACTGTTTTCAGGAGATTTTGATATTAAAAGGACGTTGGTCCTGAAAGTTAGACCGTTGCTGGAGCAACGACTCCAGCGTTACGCCGAAACGCTTGGACAAATGATCTGTTGAATCATCGGCCTTTGCCCTGGGAAATGCATTCTTTATAAGGTGTTGTGCCTTTTTTACACAATGTTAAAATATTAAACGGTAACGGATTCGGCGAGAATGTAAACAAATAAATGATTATCTTACGACAAACGAATGCACAAAACATTTTCATGGTGCGCAGTTAGTCGATTACGAACAGAACCACCGCCATCTTTTATTAATACAGGCCGTGCTGTAGAAAATGAACTGAAGATAAATATACCCATTTTCGGGCATTTTCATTGGTTTAGTTAGTTATATATATATAGAAGTATAGTATAGGTATAGGTTAGTAGCAGGGATTTGTACCAAACTCTGCTTAACCCAGTGCAAAGTTCGAAGCTGGCATCTTTAACTGTCAGTTAATTTTCTACGGCACGGCCTGTAAATAAAGATGGCGGTGACAGAACACATACGAGTGTACATGTATGAATTATAAGTAGGTACTTAAACACCTACCTGCTTAAGGCGATGCCATACGTAGTAATGCAAAATCATGTGTTTTTGGTTGGAAAATTTGGTCGCCTAGAAATGTTTCAGATGCTTTAATTAAATACTGCGAGTAGAATACATCTTGGTCTTTGAAATAATCGAAATTTTTTTAGATAAATCTTTTTATAAGCTCAGAAAAAAATAATGTACAAGGCCTATGAAAACTGCTTTCAAGTACAAAATCTCCTACTTACGAACCCATTTTCGTTTATGATTTTATTGTATAATGTGGCAAATTAAGTTATTTATAAAATGATCGGAAAGAAATTTAATAATATCTATTTATGTCTGAACATCTACAAAATAAAATAAAAGGCACTTTTTGGCCATGTTTTTTTCTTGCATAAATCAAAAAGGCGGATGGTGTTAAGCGGGAATTTAAACCTTATCGCCATCTACGTAAGGGGTGTTATTAAAAGCGGCTCGATTTTAAATATTACACGACGTAGTGCATCGCCTTAATTACTATAAATATTTTACGAAATTTTTAAAATTTTAAAAAAGGAATTATACAATTTGTCCAAAAAAATGTCACCTTCTCAACGACAACTCTTTTCTATTTAACTTTCTTTGGGCGGGTAGGTACCATAATATTGATTATTTCGTTTTGAAAGATCTTAGTAGGAACCACGATCGTGCGAACTCTGGCGTGATAAAAAGGTAGGATCCAATACGGCCACCATCATGAAAGACCGAGTAGAAAGTAAGTTGACCGAACGGTGCAGAAATGAGACCCCTGATGCGTAAGTCTTGTAAAACCGTCTATGGTCATGTGAGAAATACGTGGATTCAAAAAGAACACAAAGCCAATGCGAGCGTAATGAGAAAGATTTAGAAATTTTTTGGCATGTAGAGCTAATGAACGAAGAAGTGAGTGAAAGGAAAATATATGCCACTAATGTGAATGGTAGAGGAAGTAGGGGACGTCCAAGGAAGAAATAGCACGATCAAGCGAACAAAATACTTCAACAGTCAGAATACCAGAACGGTATGTTTGAGACGATGTATGATAGTGAATGAAACGAGAAGTGAATGCTAAGACCGAGTTGATTGGCTGTCCAACATCTCTGCATACACCTGCGAGGAAACAGCGTGATGGTTAGTTAGTTATGTTTGTACCTTTTTTACAGAATGCGTTGTGCAATAACTGGGGGTCTTTTTCTAGAGTCTCAACAGACCAAAGCCATTAGGATTACGACATCATTTGACCTCATATTTGACCTCACAACATACCTCAACTGGGGATGTTGTAAGGTCAAAGGGTATGGGGGATTGAAGAAGGAAAGCATCTGGCTAAACACCAAGCAATGTTTATTGTAATAATAATGTATATTATATTTGTGGCAGATTCCCGAGTGGAAGATACTCTCAGTATGACCATGGTGTAAGACCACCATTCAGATTGAAACGGTGACCAGATCTGAATAATCAGCTACGTATCCATCGCTTTCCCCTCCCCAGTACCTGCAGTCTCACAAACACCTCAACCGAGGATGCCATAGTATAACTGCTCCAGGCGGTTAGAGGTAGTTCTAACTCTTATGCGGTATTCACATTTAAAAAACCTCTAATTTTGACCATTTGCAGAATCGGATGAATTTAAAACCTCCACAATATTGATGTTTTACTAGACATTTTTTTTCTTGGCATGTTTGGAATGTTAATATTAAAAAACGATAATAATTAAGCGAGAATGGAGAAATATTTAATAAAACATGACTAGCTTAAAATAGAACAAAAATCTCTCGGCAAACGCTTTAGATGCATTTAAACATACACTGTGAATTTTTTCATGCATATAATATATTAAATAACAGAACAAAGCGTGTTTTTAATAATTTTCGGAGCTAACTTTGCGATTTTTCTATCGATGGTATTTCATATACCTAATTAACGTTTCGGCATAACAAATTTATAGATATTATATTTAAAAATAACTCATTTTTTGGAACTTGAAAACTTAGAGATTTAACGAGAAACTTGTTTCGGTAGAAATCGGGTATGAGGGTTTTTAAGCGTATTTTGCACGGCCATTCGTCACCAAGTCAACGTACCATCTTCGAATCTTCCAGCAAGCAAGTTCAAAGACTAGGGTATGAAAAATGGTCTTCCCCGAAGAAAGAAGACCTCGTAAAGCCGTCGACAAAGATGCTCGTGTATTATTAAATGGTCGCAAATCATTTTGACAAGCCCTTAAATTAGACTGTTTTGCTGTAAGGGGACAGAAAGTTATTTGCGGAAGACCACCAAAGAGAAAAAAAAGTCAAATTTCAAAACCGAGGAACCTAAATTCCTTGGGATAATTTTATACACGGATCTGAAAGCACGAGAGTTTAAAAATATATACCGCAAGAAAAGTATAATGTTTTTTTTTTAATGTTATGTATAACTTTAATTCAGAGCGTCAGGGTCAGTCGATATAGGTACCCATTATTATTCATATAATTTCGGTTGTTAGTGCGTGGGTAAGTAAGTAATAATGTGAAATATTCGTGGGTAATGCGTAATATTATTCAAGTTCAATGAACTTTTAATTTTCAAAATTGGAACTACTTAAAAATATATTTCGCAAGAAAAGTATAATGTTTTTTTTTAGGTTATGTATAACTTTATTTCAGAGCGTCAGGGTCAGTCGATATAGATACCCATTATTTTTAAAATAATAATATTGATTACATTTTATGATTTTGACTGTCCAACTAGGAAGGATTCCCGTTTCAGGACAGTCAAATTTACAGGTTTCAAGTTATCCTAGACGAATACAGGATTTAAGACTAGCTAAAATAAGTATGTTAAAACGAAGATACATAAAAAGATACATAAAGATACATAGAGGCGTTCGTGATTTCAAATTACAATTTTTAGTATCATTTCGGAATCAGTCCTGCCTAGATCCAACAACCATTTTGTCACTCTTGGACCGAAGGATGACAATTCACACAGTTTCAGCTGAGAGGGGATTTTATTATATATTTTAGGACCGAGATATGAGAATATTTTTTGATAAGCCGCTCTGTTGCTTGTTAGAACGGAAAGGTCATTCCTTCCCTTACTTCTGGTTTGATGTTTGTGTTCGGTTGTTTTCATTTTGTTTTTATTTTTATGAACATGGATTACAATTTTTTTTATATAGCACTGTCGGACATCTAGTACATTAAATTCCTTGAAGAGAGCGTCACTCGAATATCTGAAAGGTTTCTATATAATAACACGTAAAATAGATTTCTGTGCCTTCAATAACGGGTTTAATGTTTATTCTTATAATTTCGGTTGTTAGTGCGTGGGTAAGTTAGTAATAATGTGAAATATTCATGGGTAATGCGTAACATTATTCAAGTTCAATGAACTTTTAATTTTAAAAATTGGAACTACTTAAAAATACATATCGCAAGAAAAGTATAATGTTTTTTTTTATGTTATGTATACCTTTAATTCAGAGTGTCAGAATCAGTCGATATAGGTGCCTATTATTATTCTTATAATTTCGGTTGTTAGTGCGTGGGTAAGTTAGTAATAATGCGAAACATTCATGGGTAATGCGTAACATTATTCAAGTTCAATGAACTTTTAATTTTCAAAATTGGAACTACTGATTAGACATGAGCGATAAAATAGGTAGGTACCAAAATTATTTTATAAATAAATAATTTTTTATTTTTATTAGAATAACGTATGATTTAATTGAAGAAGAATATAATATTAATAAGTACTTTGACAAAAATTAGGTCCCAATGGTCGAGTGATTAAAGACGATGTCCCTGAGGTAAGACAGAGCACCTGGCTTCGATTCCAAGTTGAGACCGTTATATATTTTTTCTATGTCTTGTTCTGTTTCATGTTTCGTTTCGATTTATTATTGTCTTTTGTTTTGAACAAAACGTGTTTTAAATAATTTTCGGAGCTTACTTTGCGATTTTTTTTCCATCGAGGGAATTTCATATAATTCGTTTTGGCATAACAAATGTATCAAATCTTCAACATTTTTTTTGGAACTTAAAACTTAAAGAGTTAACGAGAAACTTGTTATAAATCTGTACAAATTGGGTAAGCGGGGGCTTAAGATGAGCAGACTCACATTTCATCATTTGTGAACAGTAAACCTCGTTTTCAAAAAATATGTTTCTAATTATTTTCTCTTATTTTTTTTTTTTTTTTTTACAGTAATACCGCACAAGAGTCCCAACTGCTCCCGTCTGGAGCCAGTGAGACTATGGCATCCCCAATTGGGGTATGTTGTGAGGCTGAGGGTATTGGGGAGGGGAGGGAGATGGGGAAGAGGAAGGTGGGGAAGTACCTGGCTATTCAGATCTGGTCACCAAACACGGCTAAAGCCATTTCAAGCAACGTTTCAATTCTGAATGGTGGTCTTACACCAGGGCGATACTGAGAGTATCTTCCACTCTGGAACGTGCCGCAAATATACAATATATTATTTTAAATTAATTAATTGTGAAAGAACACAAATTAATCAAAATAAAATTTATTTTCGCACGCCGGGTTCGAACCCGCGACCTTCGGATCTGTAGTCGAAAGCGTATACCACTAGACCACGCCGGCCGTCAAAATTTAATAAATCAAAAAGAAAATTTCCGCCGAAATCAAAAGATTTGCAAGTATGTTCTTAAATACCTACATACTTAGTTATAAACCATATATTTTATGTAACGTTTTTTTTAAATTTCAGATATGGAATTACACTAGCTAACTAACTAACCATCAAGCCGTTTCCCCGCAGGAGTAGGCAGAGAGGACGGACCGCCAAACAACTCGGTCTGACACACACTTCTTGCCTCATTCACATTCATACATATTCTTCTATTATTCCGACTCTCGACATGGCCCGACTCAAGTATCTGATTCACTTGGTCGTGTCATGTCTTCCTCGGGCGTCCCCTACTTCTGCTACCATTCACATGTGCATCATATATTCTCCTTAAACTCCTTTCTTTCCTCATTCGCTCTACATGCCCAAACCATCTAAGCGTCCCTTTCTTGATCTTGCTCATTACGTTTACATCAGCCTTGCACTCTTTGCGGATCTCCACATTTCTCAAACGATCATACATGTTTTTACCACATATACGCCTCAGGGATCTCATTTCTACGGCATTCAGTCTACTTTAATCCTTTCTCCGCCAGTTCCATGCCTCACTTCCATCCATCAGGGTAGGTACCAGCACTCTATTGTGGACTGCTAACTTCGCTTTTTTGGACAATTTTTTGTTAGCACCAACTGCGTTCAGTCCTCCATTAATGGAGGAATCACACAATCTGTCCAAATAAACTTCACTATCTCAATGACAATTCTTTTATCAAACGTTCTTCGGGCAGTTAGGTGCCATTATAATGTCGAAAAAAACCGCAAATAAAAAATCCAAATAAACATGTTGATTACACATCTTTACTGAACTGTTACTAACAAAAACGGTTACTAACTTCAACCGGAAACGGAGCGTACAAACAAATTTACAGGTAGACAAAATGCAAAACGGTTAAAACAGGACTTCGCCACGCATCTACGATTTGATCATTTTTTATTATTTTTACATTACCTCCATACAGCAGGCCCTGAGTATACAAATCTCCTACTGTGCCTGCGTCATCTTTGGGGATGCTGTGTGGGGCATTGGAGGATTACGTATACATCGCAATACTTTTAGTTAAGAGAAAAAATACAATTGCTAATTTATGAAGAATATCTTCAAATTATAGGTAATACCGGTTAAAAGCGGGATTGCAGGCCTTACGAATAAATTAACAAGTTTCCTGATAAATTAAAAAAAAATTACATAATATATTATCATGATATACGAACACGTGTTCGTGAAAATTAGAATCTTTTTTGTATTACAGCGAAAATTCTTTATTTCGTCGTAATATAAAATTCTTAAATTGATATTTTATTAGCAAGGCCTGTTAATTTATCATGTGGGCAAAATCGATTTCTGTCCGTGCGCCATTGTGTAGTTCAAATTCAAGCAAAAAATAACTACTAAAACTTCAAATTCAAGCAATAAAAGCTACTAATTTAAAAGTGTCATTCTCGGAACGAATTTCACCGTCTGGGTTCGAGAGAGATCGTAATCTCGTTTTCAAGGAATTGTAATTTACAAAGTAATATGGAAGTTAAAACACTTGTCATATTTTTTTCCACGATTCAATGAATGCACGTTGTGGAACTGTGAAACTGTGGAACGAGTGATGCCTATCGGCTTTTGGGAAATAACAAATTGTATCGTGATACCTCTTTGATAGTAATACAATAATATATGTATTCCTTATCATATGACTTTTCATAGAGAGCATTCTTTGTTTGAGTACAGAGAATTAATATCTATTTTATTTCAAACAACTATGCCAAGGTTAATTTTCAAAACTATTTATTAAATTCCTTGCAAAAATTGTGAATTATCTACAGCTAGATTGGTAGATCTGTCAGTATCGCCTTCGTGAAAGACACTCGTTCAGAACAGATTACGCTATTCTACACTTAGGACGGGTTGTTTCGGAGAATTTGAACAATTCATCAAATTTCAACGTTCATTTTCGGGTTCTGTGAAAGACTTATTCAAGTTCTGTTTTTATATCATTGTAGGCTAGTTGCTTGACAAAACTGAAATAAAAACAGAACTTGAAAAAATCTTTCACAGAACTTGAAAATGAACGTTGAAATTTGATGAATTGTTCAGATTCTCCGAAACAACCCGTCCTTAAATATTCTTAACCGCTCGTCCACAGCTACCTTAATATTGACATCACCCTATAAGCTACCGATAATGCTATTCTAGACTTAACTATTATAATATCCCCATAGGTAATAGGGTAGATTACCAATTCACGCTGGATAAATTCTAGAACACAGAATTCAAAAAACCTATTAACCACAATTACCCTACTACACATAGAGAAGCAGAAATGTTTATAATTAACAAATCACAGAATGTGTACGGAGATAGAACAAAGAGGCATAAAATCCATGAAATGTTATCGCATTACCAGAGGACATAAAAATAGAGACATCTATCTCTAAAATAAAAACAATAAATGAAATACTTAATATAAAAAGACGTACCGTACCTATAAGATGGACGTCGTAGAAATCAAACCTAGTTATAGTATACTGAAAAAATTTTGTAAAATGCATCGTACGAGTATCAATGAATAAATTAAAGTTATTTGTTGGAAAAAAAATTGATGATAATACCTTTGCTTATTGAAAAATTGTAAAAATGAGAAATTTCTTACAATTAAGGCGATGCACTACGTCGTGTAATATTTTAAATTGAGCCGCTATCAATAACAACCCTTACGTAGATGGCGATAAGGTTTAAATTCCCGCTTAACGCCATCCGCCTGTTTTGATTTATGCAAGAAAAAAACATGGCCAAAAAGTGCCCTTTATTTTATTTTTTAGATGTTCAGGCATAAATATTTAATTTTTTTCGATCATTTTATAAATAACTTAATTTGCCACATTA
Organism: Hesperophylax magnus; assembly: GCA_026573805.1. Taxonomy (NCBI): domain Eukaryota; kingdom Metazoa; phylum Arthropoda; class Insecta; order Trichoptera; family Limnephilidae; genus Hesperophylax; species Hesperophylax magnus. Next base: position 1,708,193 of record JAIUSX010000016.1, read on the forward strand.
TACAATAAAATCATAACCGAAAATGGGTTCGTAAGTAGGAGATTTTGAACTTTAAAGCAGTTTTCATAGGCCTTTATACTATTTTTTCTGGGCTTATAAAAAGACTTATCTAAAAAATACTCGATTATTTCAAAGGCCAAGATGTATTCTACTCGCAGTATTTAATTAAAGCATCTGAAACATTTCTAGGCGAACAAATTTTCAAACCAAAAACACATGATTTTGCATTACTACGTATGGCATCGCCTTAAACTGAATACTACTCAGTTTTGTAAGACGCTATGTAAAATACAAATATAAATAAATGTAAAAAACAACTGAATAAATAAATCATTTAAAATACAAAATTATTCTCCTTGGTTACTTATTGACATTGTAACCCCATAAGCTACCGATTATGCTATTCTAAACCTATCCACTATTCAATTCAATTCAGTTTATTCATTCTAAAAACATTACAAAATTGTTCATTTTAACGCGTTTTTAAAATACATTTGGTAATAAGAATTCTTGCATTAATATAAACAGTGTGCATATCAACTATAGCAGTAATAATGGAGCTTGCCTTTTAAAGGCAACTTCCTTGATGCTAAAAATGTCGATATCCAAATTGATTCTGTTCAACAGCAAGATTGCTCTCCCCACAGGCATGACCTGCAGGCGAGTTAGTCCTGCAGGTTGGGAGATAAAATAGTCTATGTTGTCGGTAACGGAGATATCAGCAAGTTTTCAAACCATCCACGAATCAGTCTAAAGAAGTGTGCAGCAATGCGCACATCCCTCCTGACCCGTAGATAGTTCATTCCGAGCATACCCAAAATAAAGTCAGTAGGAAAAACCCACGGGTAGTACCTACTATTCTTGACCGCTCGTCCAAAACTACCTCGATATTGCCATTGTAATCCAGTTAGCTACCGATTACGCTATTCTACACTTAACTATTATAATTAGTATCCGTGGTTACCTTCTTATTGACATTTTAACCCCATAATCTACCGATTATGCTATTCTCATCTATAAGAATAATAGATAACCGCTCGTCAACTGCTACCTTCTTACTGACACTGCTACCCCGTCAACTACTGATTATGCTATTCTCAACTATTATTCTTAACCGTTCGTCAACTAATACATTCTTACTGAAACTGCTACCCCGTCAACTACTGATTATGCTATTCTCAACTATTATTCTTAACCGTTCGTCAACTAATACATTCTTACTGAAACTGCTACCCCGTCAACTACTGATTATGCTATTCTCAACTATTATTCTTAACCGTTCGTCAACTAATACATTCTTACTGAAACTGCTACCCCGTCAACTACTGATTATGCTATTCTCAACTATTATTCTTAACCGTTCGTCAACTAATACATTCTTACTGAAACTGCTACCCCGTCAACTACTGATTATGCTATTCTCAACTATTATTCTTAACCGCTCGTCAACTGCTACCTTCTTACTGACACTGCTACCCCGTCAACTACCGATTATGCTATTCTCAACTATTATTTTTTTTTTACATTATTTTCTCTTACTTAGATCTTACAAAACTGATCAATCGGTTTAATTGTAAGAAATCTCTCACTTTTTCTATTTATTAGCTTATAACAATATATTTAATTTCAACTTGATATCTTGGTACCACAATATTAATTGTTTTTATGTTTGACGGAGGTAGAACGATCTAATTTTCGTTTTTATTTTTGAATGACATGTCTCATTTTTAATATCTTCTGGTAATGAGTTAAACAATTCCGGAATTTTATGTCTTTTTGTTCTATCTCCGTATACATTTTGCGATATTTTAATAATAAACATTTGTGCTTCTCTATGCCTAGTAGGGTAGTTATGGTTTACAGGTTTTTTGAATTCTGTGTTCCAGAATTCATCTAGCGTTATTTGGTAATCTATCCTACTATGTATAGAGAGCACATTACACAAAGAAAACATTTTTTTATAATCGCCTTCACATAATTGTTTTTTTTTTGCCTGATATCAATTTTAGGAAACGGATTTGTAATTGTTCTATTTTATTTAAGTACGTTTTATACGTTAATCCGTAACTATTTACTCCGTATCCTATAATTGATTCCGCTAATGCATTATATATACAGTATAATATATTTTTATTGACAAAGTTTTTTAGGTGATAAAATTTCCCTAATATGGATCTTAATCTATTACATACATTTTCAATGTGATTTGACCAGTTAAAATTGACATCTATTGTAAGACCAAGGTATGTATATTGGTAAACTTTTTCTATGTTTGGGCATTTACATGGCAGAGATTGGTTTTTTGTGTGAAAACAATCGTATGAATGACTTTTTATATGCAGTTCTTTATCCTGACAACTTGCATATGGAGAGTGTATAAGCATATATTTTGTTTTTTTTGCGTTAATAATAATTCCATTGTCGTGGGACCATTTAATTATGTTATTTAGGTCTGTTTGTAAAAATTCCTCAATTTTCTGTAGATTTCTGTCAGCACATATGATGCAAGTATCATCTGCAAACATGTAACATTTACAACGTTTTATTACGTTAGGTAAACTGTTTACTTGCATTAAATAACACGTAGGTCCCGATATCGACCCTGTTGCTACTCCAGTGTCTGTTAACATTTCATCACTGAAAATTCCGTCAATTTTAACTTTAATTTTTCTATTTAACAGATAATTTTTAAACATTTTATTTAAAGGACCTCTAATACCACATTCTTCCATTGCCTTTAGTAATGTTTGATGGTCCAATGTGTCAAAGGCCTTTTTAAAGTCTATAAAAATTATACCAACGTAATATTTTTCATTTAAATGACAATTTATGTGGTCAGTGAAATTAGAAAGTAATTGTGTAGTACTTTTTTCTTTTTGAAATCCGTACTGTATGGGATTTATGATTCTGTTTTTTTCTATAAAAAATTGTATTTGGTTAAAAATAGCTCTTTCAATAATTTTATCAATACACGAGAGAATCGCAATTGGTCGATAGTTTGTGAAATCTTTGTGATTTCCTGATTTATAAATAGGTCTGATGATGGATGTTTTAAGTTCGTCAGGCATGATGCTTTTATTTACACAAAGGTTAATTAATTTAGTAAGGACTGGAATTATATTATCAGCAATTAACTTCAGGTCTTTAATTCTTATTTGGTCGTTGCCTTCTGACTTTTTAACATCCATATCATTAATTATTTTTGTTATATCTTTTTCTGTTACAGGTCTAAATCTCATTGACATAATAGCAGGAGTTGTATACATGTTACGATCTAAGAATTTGGTAGTACAATTGTGTCTAATGTCTTTTATTTCATTTACGAATGTTGTAGCAAATTTATCGCATAAAAATTTTGTGTCTCCTTGATTTCCCATATGTTGAAGGATTATTTTATCTAAATTTTGTTTAGGTTTTCCTATTAGGTTGTTTATTTCGTCCCAGAGTTTCCTCGGGTTTCCGTTTAAGCTATTTATTACATTTTTGTGGAATGCGTTTTTAGTAATATTAATATGTTTGTTTGTTTTGTTTCTATGTCTAGTATATTCTAAACGAAATACCGGGTTATTTGGGCTATTCTTACATTTTCGGTAAAGATAATTTCTTTTTTTAATCATGTTCTTAATTTCTTCAGTAACCCACGGATTGCTGTGCCTAAGATTATTTTCAAATGATATTTCTTTCTTCGAGTACGAATAAATATTATCAAATATATTTTTCAAACTATAGTACAGTTCTGAGGGACATTCAGTTTGTAATAGTTTTCCCCAATTTACTAGTTTTAATTTAGAATATACCATTTTACTATCAATGATTTCCCTTTTTTTTATTTAAATCCTTTGTAAGTACCTCTTTCCCGATTGCTACTCCTGTTATATAATGGTCGGATATTTTGTTAGTTACAATACATGAAAATACAGTGTTATAACGGTTACGTATTGCAATATGGTCGATACATGAATAAACATTTTTACCGTTTAATATTTCATCCCGGGTCACATCTAATATTACACTTTCTAAACCATTTTCACTGAGTAGATTTTGATATTCTGTAATTACACTATTTTTGGTATCCAATAAGTTCAAGTTAATGTCACCACAGTACAAGTAATTTGAATCAGATGAGGTCATTTGTAATATTTGCTTTAGTTCCTTCAGATATATATTCTTGTTGCTGCTCGGCGGACGATATACTGCAAGGATGTTTATGATATCTTGACAAACAGTGGTTATTTCCCCGCAGATTGTCTCGCAGCTTTTAAAAGAATTGTTTGTTTCTTTAAAAGTATGATGGTTTTTTAAGTACATGATAAGTCCTCCTCCTCTTCTTTTTTCTCGAGTATTTGCAATCGCGATGAAGTTTGGAATATTGAACATAGATATTGTTTCGTTTTTAGTATTTATTTCCGTTAGAAAGATTACGTCAATAAACTGCAGAACGTCATTAATTTGTGCAATAAATGAATTAAAATTCTTTTTTAGTGATCTTATATTTAGGTGAATAGCCACAAACCTCGTTTTGATCTTTGTATCATTTATCCAGCTATCCAAATTATAGCATTTTATAAATTTATGAGTTTGAAATAGTGTTGAATCTTCCATGACGTGAATTTATAACTGATAATATAAGTGTTCCGAGTCAAAAGGTGTTTTTATTTTATTGTTAAATATATCTGTTTATATCACTCTCATTTTTGATGTGGATGATTTTGCCTTCACCTTCACTTCTTACTAATATTTTTGCATTTTGAACCCATATATATTTAAATTTTGTTTTCATTTTTTGTTTTGTGATGTATAGGAGGTCTTTTTTTTCTTTAGTGAGATTTTCGTTGATGTAAATTCGGCCATTATTTCCATTTTCGTATATTTCATTGTTTGTCAGTATGATTTTCTTTTTTTGTAACCACTCGTCTCGGTATTTTTGACGTAAGAACTTCACTATTACATTAGCCGGTTTGGAGTCTGTTCTATTCGGAAGTCTCCAAATTTTTTCAATGTTGTCGCAATTGGTGTTTAGTTTTTCCGCAATTTTTTTAATGGGTATTTCAATGTTTTCATTTTTTTTCATTTCCAGACCAAACAATTCAATATTACAGTTTTTTTCTGCTTGTTCAATCTCTTGAATCCTATATTCCAGTGCTTTGTTACATTTTTCTAGGTATGTATTTTTGTTTATAACTTCATTAAGTTTGTTCTCGTTTTCTTTTAGTTTTTTACCCAGTTCCAAGTGTAGCGATATTAGCTCGTCGTATTTTTTGGATAGAAATTCAGTAGACTGTGTGAGGGTCTCCATATCTTTTTTCATACTGTACATAATGCTAATTTTTTGATTTATTTCATTTAGAATATTCTTCATTTCCGGGATATTTTCTTGGTTTGAACCTTGTGACCCGCTGCCCTCGGCTCGTATGTTTACGGCTGCTTTATCACCTGCGTTCACGTTTATCGATCGTTGTGTTTCACATATTTCACAAATAAATTCCTTACCGACAGTGGCGTTGTTTGAATTTATACATAATTTATGTAATGTTCCACTACAGACGTTGCACTTACTCGATTCACTGTCTTTAGCGAAATATTTTTTGCATTTTTTGCACTGCACCATTTTTGATCACTTTGAGCGCTGCCCGTTTATTTATTTTACTTTTACAAGTTTTATTGTTCGCACTATGGTTTACACCGTACGTGTTCGCTGAGAGACGCGAGACTACATTCTTACTGACACTGCTACCCCGTCAACTACCGATTATGCTATTCTCAACTATTATTCTTAACCGCTCGTCAACTGCTACATTCTTACTGAAACTGCTACCCCGTCAACTACCGATTATGCTATTCTCAACTATTATTCTTAACCGCTCGTCAACTGCTACATTCTTACTGACACTGCTACCCCGTCAACTACCGATTATGCTATTCTCAACTATTATTCTTAACCGCTCGTCAACTGCTACATTCTTACTGACACTGCTACCCCGTCAACTACCGATTATGCTATTCTCAACTATTATTCTTAACCGCTCGTCAACTGCTACATTCTTACTGAAACTGCTACCCCGTCAACTACCGATTATGCTATTCTCAACTATTATTCTTAACCGCTCGTCAACTGCTACATTCTTACTGACACTGCTACCCCGTCAACTACCGATTATGCTATTCTCAACTATTATTCTTAACCGCTCGTCAACTGCTACATTCTTACTGAAACTGCTACCCCGTCAACTACCGATTATGCTATTCTCAACTATTATTCTTAACCGCTCGTCAACTGCTACATTCTTACTGACACTGCTACCCCGTCAACTACTGATTATGCTATTCTCAACTATTATTCTTAACCGTTCGTCAACTAATACATTCTTACTGAAACTGCTACCCCGTCAACTACTGATTATGCTATTCTCAACTATTATTCTTAACCGTTCGTCAACTAATACATTCTTACTGAAACTGCTACCCCGTCAACTACCGATTATGCTATTCTCAACTATTATTCTTAACCGTTCGTCAACTAATACATTCTTACTGACACTGCTACCCCGTCAACTACCGATTATGCTATTCTCAACTATTATTCTTAACCGCTCGTCAACTGCTACATTCTTACTGACACTGCTACCCAGTGAACTACCGATTATGCTATTCTCAACTATTATTCTTAACCGTTCGTCAACTAATACATTCTTACTGAAACTGCTACCCCGTCAACTACCGATTATGCTATTCTCAACTATTATTCTTAACCGCTCGTCAACTGCTACATTCTTACTGAAACTGCTACCCCGTCAACTACCGATTATGCTATTCTAAACTTAACTATTATTCCTAGTCCACGGTTATCTTCTTATTGACATTGTATCCGCGTCAGCTACCGATTTTGTATACAATTAACTACATATCAACCACGGCTTCTTATTGACATTGTTACCCGGTCAACTTGTTAAATTAGACACTAGAAAAATTTCCAAAAAAACGGTGTTTCCTCATTTCCAGGAATTCCAATTTACAGATTTCCAGACCATGACTAATCATGACCTTACTTCCTCGTACCGAAGGGTCTTTAGTCGTGGAGTCATCATCACCAGCGTCAGCGTTTAGTCTGCCTCCAGGAATAGTATCAGCCGGAACCGAACTGAAACTCTATCGTGATTTAATGGGCTCGCTAATAGAACCAACGCATCACTCGTCTCATAAGTACTAATAACACACGAATGGGTTTTATTTTCTGAACAATTTTCCAATCCCTTTGAAGATTTGTGTGAATCGAGTGCGTAAATAACAAAGCACTCACTGATCTAAGGAACACGACATTTCTCTGTTATAATCAGTGGCGGTCCGTAGTCTATCTCACTGGGAGTCCAATCAGAAATATATGAAGAAAAAAATATGTTGTTCTTTTCGATGTTATATATGTATAATTTTCCCTGGATCGACTCTAAAGGAATCTCATCACATCAATGCACCAGAGATTGGCGACCTAGCAATAAAATACAGTAGCAATAAATCCGGCGATACATTAAAACGTTCGTGAAGAAAAAACATAATCTCGTAGCTAACAAAAAATAGAATTATCAGTATTTATACAAGAAACTTAAAAAGACTTTAATTTGAAAGTAATATCTTCAGTAAATAACTCATTTTTTATAACTACCTATATAAAACATGATAATAACAGAAAAAAAATCTGTTGATTCTTGCAAAATACTATTTGATGTTGAAAATCACGATAGTAAAAACCCAAGGTTTTGTACGTCTACCGCTCTGGTGACACTAATATGTTTTGTACGTGGACCATTGATGTATTATACACGTGGACCTAAGATTTTAGGTTCTTGGTTTTGAATGAACTATTTAAATAATAACTATTTATCTACTGCAACTCATTCCCTTCAATATCCCCTCGCAAAGACCCAGAAATAATGAACTGCTCTTCCTCAACCATCATTCGACAAATTATGGATATTATTCACCATTGTACAGAATGTGTAGACTGGTCAACTCAAATCAAAACCTTAACTTTTTTGGGATAAGTCTGAATGATTTTTGCCAGTCGCTAAACAAGTGACGGAATATTATAAGTGTCCTGTGGTTCTGACCCACGACGTATTCTTGACTTGATTCGACTTGTCACTTTATTTTCTTATAAATATCTACCATATGTCTTTGCTTTCATGTACCTTTGTCTACTCCTGTATTTTTCATTTTACTTTATTCGTGTTATTATTTTGTAATTTGGACGATGTCCGTTAATAAATCAATAAATAAATTTCTTAGAACGGAAAGTAATCTCTTAGAACGGGTGTATTTTTAACATGAAATTTATAATACAGGTTTATCTCATTTTCTCATATTTTTTATGAGAGTGCGAGTTCGAATCCCGACGTGCGCAAGTAATTTTTATTTGATTAATTTATATTATTTGACAATTTATTAATTAAAAATAATATTAATGATACTTGCGGCACGTTCCAGTGTGGAAGATACTCTCAGTATAGCCCTTGTGTAAGACCACCATTCAGAATTTAAACGTTGCTTGAAATGGCTTCAGCCGTGTTTGGTGACCAGATCTGAATATCCAGATACTCCTTCCACTTCCCACTACCCTTCAGCCTCACAACATACCCCAGTTGGTGATGCCATATTCTCACTGGCTCCAGACTATTTGAGAGCAGTTGGGACTCTTGTGCGGTTTTCACATTTATAAACAAGGTAGATGCTTTATCGTTTGTTTGAATTCTCCAAAAAAAAACTTAAAATTAAATTTTATAGCAAAAAAATATATATATTTTGAAAACAATATCAAATTCTGAGCAAATCCATGTTCAAGAGTTCATTTCACCGGAGTTACAAACAAACAGACAGAGTTTCAACGAAAATTAGTATTTTTAATAACGCTTTCCAGGAAATAGAAAAATGAAATCTGATTTAATATGTCAAGATTAATCGTAAGAAATTTAAACAAAAGCTATGAATATTTCAAATATAGAATTAAAATAATCTTCAGGTAAAAAATATTAAATTAAAAGAACGCTTGCTTAGATTCTTTCCACACCAGTTCCAATTGTGAAAATGACAATAAAATTCAAAACAAATTTGAGTTATTTGAACCAGATTTCACGGGGACGCAAAACAGAGAAAACGAAAAAACCGAAATTATTAGTATGTTTAATAATGATAAATGGTTTCAACGCGGCTTAAGATTATGTTTTACTTAAAATTCCGTTATATCGCTATTCTCAAAAGTTATCGAAAGTAATATAAAAACGATCATCATTGTGTCGAGCAACTTACCCCTTTAATGACGATCCCATACTCATCGCAGAGTTCCTTGTGTCTGTCGGCGAGGCCCTGGTACCTCTTTAGCTGGGGTTCGTGGGGATGCCTCCCGCAGCCGCATGTTGGGTACCCCTTCGCCTTGAGGACCTCTGTAAAGTGTTCGGGGATCGGTGGTTCACAAGCCCTGAAAAAAAAAACAGAATGTTGTGCTTGTGGAGGGGAACGGGTGGTTTTATGACGTGTTTAGGAACGTGTCACCTCAGTGGAATTTACAAATAATATAGAAAAATAACAAATGTAAACAATGTATCTTGAATATATTATTTGGCCACCTACCAAGATAAAAAATGAAACAAAATAAAATTAAAAAATGATTTTAAAAAGTTATGTATTCTAAATTATTATTATAAATACCTACATAAAATAGGCAATGCAATGATTTTAAAAGAATTTAAACGCAAAAAATACAAAATGCTATATTACTATTAAGTTAAAACCAGTCTTGTGTTTTGAACGCAACTCACAATTCGATTTGCGGACTCATCTGTAAACGCAACTCAAGGGAATCCATTCTCGCGTTCCGAGTGTAGTTATAAATTTCTAGTAATAGACTCATTTGTGAACATGACATCTGGTCACGTATTTTCATTTTGTATTCAAAGAATTCTTACTTGGTACTTGGTAAAATTTGTAATATGGTAATAATAATATAAAAGTGCTTGAATAGATTTAAGTAAGAGTAGAAGATTTATTTTACATGTATAATAACATGTATTTAGTTATTCATCAAGAAGAATAAGCAAACACTGTGGGTGAATTACAGCCGTGAGAGTAAGTACCAACATGTCATGTAATAATCAAAATATGAACCAAAATAATTATAAATAACCACTAATCTTCCCTCTTGACATTTTAAATAATAGATCATTTATAAGTGAAAATACACAGAGCATAAAATATGAAATTACCTATTCTATAAACTGGTTGAAGAATGTTGATTGTTTTTAAAACTGTTATAAATCGTATTAGTTACTTATTTCTTTGTATTATTAACGCCTTCCGGCCTTTTTCACATAACTAAAAATTTCATATGTACAAATATGCTCCTTATTATTTAAGACAAAATGTTAAGTTAGAACCTGTAGACAAGCAGCCAAGTGGCAACTTTGGTGGACAACCTTTTTTTACAAAACCTAAAAAAAATAAAAAATCACATAGTGTACTAGGAAACCCTGACAATTTCCATATTCCTTTCCAAATAATTAACTTAACTTTCTCCCAACCTCTTGTGCAAACGTGTCGACTTTATTATAACATCCACTGTAGGCTGCAAGTGCATAACGTATTTTAGCGATAGCCCCCGAAATCTCTTCTCTTCACTTGACCCAAACTTCATTGTCTCTTGTTTTACATAAATATATTGTTTTATTTTTACATATCGATTATGTTTTGACAAAACACTATAAAAACATTATTTAATATAATATCTAAATTTATTTTTGTAATAAATATACAAATTATTAAATGAACTGTGATAAAAAAATAATTAAAGGTTTTCCTCGCCATAAAGAGACGAGGCTCTCTCAAGGAATTCAAGACACATTTTTTGAGAATGTCACTTTTCAGTGGTTTCATGTAGAATATTTTTGCTGATTAATGAATTTTTTAAAACTACAAACTAAATGTATGCATTTATTTCAAAGATCTTTCCAGAAAACCGTATTTGAAATTACTCAACCCTCAAATATCTCATTTATCTATCTATTTATCTTTTAACTACATAAACAAAAACGTTAATGTTCGTTTGTTCAAAATCTTAAATCTCCAAAAGTTCTTCACGGATTGCATTCAAATTTCGACACAACGTTGCATTCGAATACGCGTGTTTTGATATAACTAAATTATATGGATGTCACATGTGACATGAAATAGATGCTTTTTTGTAAAGCAGCGTCATCTGACAAACATGATTTTTTGAAAAACAGAGCCATCCGTTGGGCGTAAAAGCAAAACACGCTATTGTTTATCTATCTGCACAGACAGACTAGAGTGGTATATTTATGGACAGACTGAACCACAGCAATGCGTGGCGGGGTACAGCTAGTTTATAAATAAAATTGCAATATTTTACATCAATTTTTTGCAAACAATTAACACTCTCATATTCTTCAAGATTTTAAATGAGTTTTACGAATCTGTAAATATTTGTTTTTATCGTCTCCTGTAAAAAATCATTAAAATCATTTTGTGGCTCGAAGGGTGTTTTGCAAATCCACAGTACCACAGTCGCTATTACTGTACACCATTATTGGATGGTTGGGATTGGTATTATTTCTTTGTAGTTTTTTTTTACGTTATCCCTCGGTCTGTTGTGTACATTCTGAATAAATAAAATGTTCTGACCTGCCTACCACCCGTAGAGAATGTGGCCATTTATATTCTGTGTGTGTCACTGATTTCATTTCCTCTCCCATTTTTATGCCGGTAACAGGTTATTTCTTTGTGACAGCTATTTACAAATAATTAACATTTTTTATTAATCATGTCAAAGCAATGACATTACAAAACTGTCAAAGAGTAATTATACGCAAAATGCGGAGAACAATATGTTTCGATTTACCTGACGTGTCAAAAAATTCAAATTTTTCCTTTTTTATATTATTTTTAGCAGACAGTTAATTTTTTGGGGTGATTTAGAATGCAATTAAATCCCACATTCTTTTAATTGATTATCTACCTACGAAACAACAAATTTCTCCATCATCTTTCGATGTTTTTATCGGTTTTTAATTGGTATCATTAATTTTGACGGCTATTTGAATTTAGAAAGTAGTCCTAGATTTCTTAAGTGATTATTTTCCATTATTCTGTTATTTCTTTGTGGCCTGCACACTTGCAGACGAAAAATGTCAATTTAAATATAAATTTTTTGCACCATTTACTGTTGAATGTTAATTTCTTATGCTTGCAATCCAATACTATTGATAAAATTATTTATAGTGTATGGGAGGGCTTAAAATCCGTGTTTGTTTATTGTCATAAGGTCAATAAATATTATAAATCTCTTTGTTAGCATTTTTAGGTAGGTACTTACGTAATTTTGTTTCATGTAAAAATATATTTTTTAATGTAATAACACGCCCCGCAAAAACACGTATTCCCGGTATCCATACGGCGGCATATAACGGCCATATGACGGCCGGCGTGGTCTAGTGGTACACGCTTTTGACTACAGATCCGAAGGTCGCGGGTTCGAACCCGGCGTGCGCAAATAAATTATATTTGATTAATTTATGTTATTTCACAATTAATTTATTTAAATAATATATAGTATATTTGCGGCACGTTCCAGAGTGGAAGATACTCTCAGTATCGCCCTGGTGTAAGACCACCATTCAGAATTGAAACGTTGCTTGAAATGGCTTTAGCCGTGTTTGGTGACCAGATCTGAATAGCCAGGTACTTCCCCACCTTCCTCTTCCCCATCTCCCTCCCCTCCCCAATACCCTCAGCCTCACAACATACCCCAATTGGGGGTGCCATAGTCTCACTGGCTCCAGACGGGAGCAGTTGAGACTCTTGTGCGGTATTACTGTAAAAAAAAAAAAAAAAAAAAATACGACGTTTGAAATGGGGAATCGTATTTTTATTTGCTGGCAACCCCAGTGAAAATATTTGCAAATCCTCGCGTAGCCAACCTCAGTTTGTTTTGATCTTTTTAAATCAGCTGTTTGTCACGAATCTCCGAATGCACACAATGAAAGTGCGTAATAAACATTGTCCGCGACGTTAATCGCAGCGTAAAACGGGGGAATTATATAGTTCATGACATATGTTGGAAGTAAATGAAGGCACCAGAAGTGATGGCGCGAGCAAGAAGAGGAAGTGGAGTTCTGAGTCTCCGCTTCAACCAAGACCAAGGTCTGTTGGACACTTATTGCTTCAATATTCATAGCTTCCTTTGTTCTCAAAATTTGAATTTAGCCTTTTAATCATTGTCGTCACTTCCTATCTATAATTAAATACGACAAATCACCTAGTTTTGGAGGTCATCTGTAAACATGGCAGCACATCCATGACATTGAACTATCCATGTGGTCTTATCAGCTTCCGTCACCATTTCGTTTGGCTACGGAAAGTTTTTGACCGTCTTGCTCAAAACCATCCCGAATAATTATATTCAATCTCTATTAAAACACATCTAGAATAAGTATCATAATTTAAAGAAATTTATTCTTTGTTATTGTATTTCAGGATGTTTCACATGCTGTATGGACACAGGCCTCAGAATTTACAACGTAGATCCCCTAGCTGAAAAAACAAATTATAGTAAGTTATTTGTCTACAACACTAATACCAACATGCAAAACTTCCACGACAGTGGACAAAAAATATCAAATCATTATTACATGATTCACTACAATTGTGACAAAGGCAAGTTCAATATCTTCAGATATTAAATGATATAACCTCTAGAATAATAATTCTGCCTTTTTCCCACCGCAGGATAAAATATGTATTTTTTTATTTATTTAAGGAGAATGCTAAGTTTTGGCCCACCTCTAATGGATAGGTTTTTTTTAACCTTCATCCGCTTGCGCCTTCTGAAGTCACACTTCCACTTTCTAGGATGGCAATCTGGCCGTCCATACTCTTTATTACTCTCTTGAGTTCTTCTTTATCAGAATATTGTCATTTTTTAAGTAAGATAAAAATCAATGATGGTTTACATTTTTTACTTACGTAAATAATTTTATTATATGGACACATGGGCATAAGTAAAATATTATGTATTAATGCTGAAAACGGGGAAAAACATTGGCCACGCGTAAACACTTGATATGTTCATTACAGCCAGCAGACTGCCCGCTACTATTGACAACTGTGCATTGTCACGGTGAATGAAACCCCATACCCCTCGCACTCACTACCGTCATACGCATATCATATGAACTACTAATTATTTCCCCATTTATCAACAAACAAAAAAAACTGTTGCTTTCGATAAATACTTATTTTTGAACTAGCTGTACCCCGCCATGTGTTGCTGTCGCTCAGTCTGCCTGTAGAGAAACAATAGCGCGTGTTGCTTTTACGTCCAATACGCGTGGTGTTTTTTTTCAAAAAAAGCTTGTGTTTATCATACAGTGCTATTTTTTAAAAAAGTATGTCAACCTATGTATAATAAAGGTATATAAAACACGCTTATTCTAATGCATCGTTGTATCAAAATTTCAAAGCAATCGGTGAAGAACTTTTGGATATTTAAGATTTTGAACTAATGAACATTTACATTTTTATTTAAATAGATTATTTTATCCGATACATAAATGTATTGCTCAGGAACAGTTAAAATATCAAATCTGTGTTTAGTATACTTACAAAGATATTGAAATAATTATAGACATGTGAAATCAGTTGACAGCACAGGCAAGGAAGACATTTTTTTGTTTACTAAACTTTTGTTTGTTTACCAAGTTTATTCTTACACTTGTCAAATATTTAATGTTTTCACTTTTTAGAAGAAAATGTTTATAATCAATGATTTGGGCGCTGCCCCCCTGGTGGTTACACTGTTGAGGAACACTGGGGGTAAGCCCAGGACTTGTACATATTTTGCCCATGTGTTAGCTGTGATGCAAAAGGAGTGAATGGATTTCCTAGAGGTGGCCAGAACACAGGATATTGATGGATTTCTTATAACAGTTTGTTGCGCCCATTCTGTTTGCAGGTTTAGATGAGATAGGAGATGTGACCCTGTGCGAGATGCTGTACAGGACCAACCTGCTGTTTGTGGTGCGGAGGTCTCAGGACAACCTCCTTATGGTGTATGACGATGCCAAAAACAAATATATCTGCGAAATTCCTTTCCCGTCCACTATTAAGGCAGTACGAATTAGAAGAGATATGTAAGTACATCTATTGCGAGTCATAAATGGGGCCTAAAATATTCTGAATTGTGTGAATGCGAATTCATTGTAATAACAGAACACACCGTAGAAGAATATCTCCTAGATTAGTATCCCTATCCCACTCCTGTGCTGAACCAAGTGACTCCTGATGCCGTCGACTAACTGAATAACCTCGGCGTCCCACTTTGACCTCCACCAACTATAAAATACGAAAAACATTTATTTAAATATGGATTAAATAAGGCACGTGACATACTGTTAAGTTTAAATTCTTGTTTGCTGCATAAAATTGCAAGCCTTAATTTTTTTTAGTAAAACCTTTTCACTAAAACATAACTCGTTCTGATAAGAGTTAGTTTAGGCTGTTTGAAAAATTTTGTCGCCTTTGATGTCCATCAAATCAATCATGAGTGCAAATTTAAATATTTTGCCATTTGAAGGATTAAACACAAATTCTCAAAGTGTTTCAGATTTTGATCACCAGTCAAGTATAACGGTCATGTTGTTTTGCTTCGCAATTTGTTCTAAACCGCAACGAACCGATAATTGGTATTTAATGAATGTAATCCATTTAAGATTATTATATTTGTACTATCAATACTAGCAGTTGATTGATTGTTTCAAAGCATCAGGTTTTTATCCAGGCATCGCGGATGCAATGCTTAGCTAGCTAAGTTCTCCATCATTGCACAAGCAACATTTCCGCTTACTATGATTGTGCTAGGAGAAGTTCAAGTATTGTCATGTTTGAGGTTTTACTCAATAAAGTTATTTTACTCAATAAAGTTATTCCGAAAAATAAATATTCATTCTAGACTTGCAGAAAAGTCAACAGATGTCGCACATTAAAAATAAAAAATAAGATAGGTTTATCTAAAAAGACGCTGTCTGGATTGCATTTAGTTCGGGTTGAATCTTGCGATCATACATAAAGATAGTTGCCAATAAAAATGTGCGGTGAAAAAATGAAGACAATGTTAGTAGTTCTTATTCGAAGTATGATACAGTTAAAAGTGACCGAGGGGAATAGGGTCCCATTAGCTCAGTTGGTAGAGCACTGTCCTGGAAAGACAAGGGTCCTGGGTTCGAGTCCCAGATGTGACCGTTTCCTTTTCTGATTTTTCTCTTTCAGATTTTCGTTTAGAAATCACTAATATTGTCTTCAATATTTAAATATTACAATTTGAGGTTTTACTCAATAAAGTTATTCTGAAAAATAAATGTTTCTCTTTCATTTTAAAAATAAACGAACAAAATAAAATCTTTTTATATGGAGTTAAAAGTGGGTTAAGTAGAGTTCTACTACAAAATACATATAGAGGACGTTTTAAAAATAACAAAAACTTAGTTTAAAATATTAATTCTATAGACCGAATATAATGGCAAGTTTGTCTAAAGCACTGTTTCGATCTTCTAGGATAGCGGTGGCGCTGGACTTGTCGGTATTCGTGGTCCGGTGGCCCGGAGGCCTCAAGGCCCAACAGGTGCTGCAGACTCCTCCCAACCCCGAGGGCATCTGCGAGTTGGCTGCGCTGTCCGGTGCGCCAAGGAGGCTGCTCGCCGCGCCCGGCCACAAGACTGGCTCCGTACAGCTGCTGGTAATTGTCGGCTAGATCTAACTAAAATTTTAACTTATCCACTCGTGTCTATCTCCAGCTCAGTTTTCTGATACCTGAAGATGTGGTTTTGACCTCCGTGCCATCATGATCACCATGTACATTGTATTGACATCCTACAGATGCTGCCATTCACTTCCACTGGGGCTCCCACAGGCATAATCCTCCCACTCCCATAATCCTCAGGCTTGTTTGTTCGGTTTTGGGAAAAAACGGCTATTATTCATAGATTCAATTTGTTCGCTTTTCGGAACAACTCATATGGTCTTATAGAAATCGTTGTCTTCCTTGCCGTCATAGTTAGGAAGAGAAAACACCAAGCTATATATTCAAATATAGAAGTTAACCACAGAATAATAAAAATGAACACTTCTACGAAACCAAAGGTTCCAACTGCAATTTGAGAAATGTTTATAAAACTGTGTTAATTTTTTATTAATTGTTTTTATATGAACGACAAAAAAGTGAGGTGGCAGTAATATATTTGTCTAATGAAATATGTGTTTTTTTTTCATTATCAGTAATTTTTGTTCAGTAAAAAACGTATGGTGAGCCATTTTAAAACTTTTTATGTTTGTTTTAAAATTTGGAAAATTTTTTGTTTATTTCTAATAATAAAATTTAAAAGCATACTTTATCACCTTTTGAAAACTGTTATTAGTTTTCGGATGCGTTCAGAATTATCCCATTTATTTGAATTTTATTGAGAAGCGAGAAATACACAAATTCTCCGACTTTCTGACAGCATCTTTGAGAAATATATCGGTCAATATGCCAGAGGCCTGAAGGGTTAAACCAGAACACACCTACTTAAGTTCTTCCCAGAATTCCACAAAAATGAACAAATTCACCACTGTAAAAATGTGAATATATTGTTTTATCATCAGCAATAACGTTTTCCATTTGAATGCAAGTACACTAGCTTCGTTCACACCCTGTGAGGGTAGTCTAGCTATGCATGCCTTATACTCTGTTGACGTGTCTTCGCAAGGCGGCGTGTGCCCCTTATACAAGCAAGGCCTTCCACAAGGACACGCAAGTACCTGATGCTCGACGACTCAAGTATCTTGGCGACTATTACTAGACTGATGTTTTGACATTTTGGCCAAAAAGACCTTTTTTTTTTCCTTTATTGACATTCTTACATTTTTTCGGTACCCTATTTAAAATAAATTGCAGAAAATTGTGCAATGAAGTTTTATTTAAAATACTATGTATTTATTTTTTAGAACAACATGGTTCCATTTGCAATTTAAGAGCAACTTAGTTATATTTAAAAAAAAAAACAACTTTTTTTTAGAACAACAAGGTTCGATTTACAAATTTTACGGGCGACTTAGTTCAATTTGCGCTGTACTTCGAGCTCATTCGCTTGGGGCAGCAAGGTTTGTCTGCCAAAAAAATTACATTTACGAAAAAGTGAATATACAGAAAGTATTGCAATTGAATTTTTTTTTTTTTTTGTGTTTCTTTATTCATAAAAATTTAAATGATTACAGTTTTTTGTTTTCTACAGCCACCATACTAGGCACATGCTCGTATTATGGTAGCCAAATTATTTTTAGGTTTAAGAACATTTTATGCAAAAAACAAATTTCGCGGGTAAGAGATAAGCCGCCATAGCTCAGTGGTCAGAGCTGTCGACCGGAAATCGAAGGGACACGGGTTCGAGTCCCGTTGGCGTCATGTATCTTTAATCAGGAGATTTTTCAATGTGGATGAGTGTTTCAGGCGAACAATTATTGCTTGTAAAATAATTGTTACCCTTTGTGCTATGCATAAAAAATCTTGTCTTAAAAACATTAGTTTACCAAAAAATAATAATTAACATTTGACAAGTTCAAGTATTTCGCCTAAAAATGTAGACAATTTGTCTCGACGCCATCTAGTGAGAGAGTTAGCACTTACAATGCCTTTCTCATATAAAATAAAGTTGGTTGTTTTCAGGTGAAAAATGTAACAAGCAGTAATTGTTGAATGAAACACTAGTATATATTGAATAATTTCGCGGGTAAGAGATAAGCCGCCATAGCTCAGTGGTCAGAGCTGTCGACCGGAAATCGAAGGGACACGGGTTCGAGTCCCGTTGGCGTCATGTATCTTTTATCAGGAGATTTTTCAATGTGGATGAGTGTTTCAGGCGAACAATTATTGCTTGTAAAATAAATAAAAAAAAACAGTTTAATAGAACAGATAAAACCTTGTTGCTCTGAGTTTAGCTGATTTTCAGGGAAACTATTCTATGTGTTTTTTTTAACTTAGTTATTTGGTTAAATGCCACACGTTTTTTTTTGCATAGAATGTTCTTAAAAGTACAGAAAATTCTATTACAATACACTCTTCTAAATTTCACGTGTAAGGGTTGCTTGACAGAATTTGAACAATTCATCAAGTTAATATTCAAGGTCTTGAATTTAAAAATTTAAACTTTGAAATTTGAAGAATTATTCAAATTTTGTGAAACAACCCGTCCTTAGTATTATGTTCGGGTTTTAAACTTTGAACCTCAATATTTCAGTTTCATACAAATAGAAAGTGGAACCTTTTTGTTCCAAGGGAACGCTATTCAAAGATTCTATGAAATACAGGGTTTTCCAATAAGAGGTGTTATTTTGAATAGCCCGCTATTTCGGTAGATGTTACTTTTGAGGCTGTCATTTTTTGACATTTGACAAGTAGAAACTACGCCATTAATAAAAATGAAACGATACACGCTTCAACAATGCATTGAAACTATTAAAATTCACTTAGTGAATCAAATGCAAATCATCTTGAGTGATGAGGCCCATTTCCACCTCGGTGGCTTCGTCAACAACAAAATTGTCGCATCTGGGGCTCGGAAAACCCAAGAGTTATTGTTGAAAAGCCTCTCTATCCTCAACGTGTGACTTTTTGGTGCGGTTTATGGTCCGGCGGAGTCATTGGACCTTACTTTTTCCAAAATGAGGCTGGAGCAACAGTTACGGTGAATGGATTGCGCTATCGAGAGATGATTAATTATTTTTTATGGCCGAAATTGGATGGTATTGATCTGGACAACGTTTACTTTCAACAAGACGGCGCTACGTGCCACACAAGCAACGAAACCATTGATCTTTTTCGATTGAATATCAAAATAACACCACTTATTGGAAAACCCTGTAGTTAAATATTAAGGTTAGGTTAGTTTTTTTTTTTTGTTTTGCTTCCTTTTCTTTTTTGTCATGGAACCACCTAATTCTTGTAGTTTAAATATCATTAATACTGTTTCAACCAGGATGTGGGCGCATCAGGTGCCGTCTCGGTGCTGCGTTGCCACAACGGCGCGCTGCGTTGCGTGGCACTGTCTGCAGGGGGCGCGCTGCTCGCCACAGCATCGGAGCGCGGCACCATCCTGAGGGTATGGTGCACACGCAGACGCGTCCTGCTGCACGAACTGCGGAGGGGCGCCGATCACGCCACGCTGTTCTGGTGAGATTATCTATATTTCTAAAAAAAACTAACTTGTTTTGGTCAGTTTTTTTTAATTACTGTTTAATTTTTTTTTTACATGTCTGAGGCCTCACTAGCGCCCAAATTCTTGTAAACCTGTTTCAAAATCTATGAGCAAATCGAAGATTTAATCTATAAGTTTCCAAAAATCTAAAATATGTATATCACAGTTTATAAATACATTTTTCAGTCAATTTTTTAAATTTTTTTTTTTTTAATTTGTTCTTTATTATATTTGTTATACAATGGTATAGTATATTGTCCTCCACGCTAGGAGTTCACATGTGTTGTGGAGGATTACCATGTTTAAAGTCAAACAATGTTAACTACAAATAATTTTAGGTCTTCAAGTCAAACAATGTTATCTACAAAAAACATACTGGAAGACATACAGAAAGTAATTATTGGTATGTCTTTTTGTAAATACATATTTTTTTTTTATTTTTTTTTATTAATATCAATAGCAAATAATACATAGTAATACATTTGTATCGTTGTTTGAATATGTTTTTTTGCAGATAGCTTTGTTTGACTTTAAGACCTAGAACTATTTGTATGTGTTTTGTAGATAGCGTTGTTTGACTTTTAAGTTCCGGAATTTGTAATTTGTTTTCTAATTCAGTCTACCAAGATTTTCATTATAAGGTATTTAGTGAACACCAATTAGAATTTAAATATGAAAATGGTTTATGTTAGGATTGCGATGCTACGTTTTTAATAATAGATTTATGTTTACGTGAATTCCTTTCTAGTATGATTGGAGGTTAACACAAACCAAATACATACATATCATAAATTCAAAAGCGAACAGTAAGACAAATCTTTCTTTCTCTCTCTGGTTTCAATCCTGGGATTGGTTTGCAGCAATTTCATCTAATCTCCTCTTCCATTCTTCCTTGTCTTGTGCGGCTCTTTTGACTTGTGCATATGATGAGCAGCGCACGTCCACCAGCAGGTCCTCCAGGTACTCTCGTACTACCTAGAGTTGGTCCCCTCGGTCATACCTTCCATTATGACATGCAAGAGGCCTTCTTGTCGTATAACATGGCCGATCCATCTTGCACGCCTTTCGGACAAGGTCCTGAGCAGGTGCCTTCCTCCTTCAATTCTTTGGAGAACCTCCTCATTTGTAATATGGTCTCTCCAGGAAATTCCTAACAGTCTTCTATAGGACCACATCTCAAAAGCCTCTAGTCTCCGTTTATCTCTTTCGGATAGGCACCATGTTTCGCAGCCGTACATCAAGATACTCCATACATAGGTCTTGATGAGGAGTATTCTCGGTTTTAGGTCTATATTATTCGATTCTATTATTTTCGACCTTTTATTGAATGCAAGCCTAGCCTGATGTATACGGCTGTCGACCTCGCTCTTAGACCGACCGTCCCATGTTATTTTGCTCCCGAGGTAGACAAACTCCTTGGTGTTCTTTAGTGGAACTCCTGCCATCTCTACTCTCATCTGATGTTGCGTTCAGCCTACAGTCAGCAGCTTTGTTTTGTCTTTATTTATCCTCATGTTGTAGTTGTTTTGAAGAATGTTTTGCATGGTTGTTAAGGCCTCTTGCAGTTCTTCTTCGCTTTCAGCAACCAAAGCAATATCGTCAGCAAACCTTATCATATCCACCTTTTGCCCGTGTATCTTTACACCTTTTCTGTGATTCATTCTCTCTCTCAAGTCATCAATCGCACTCTGTATATAAGCATTAAAAAGAACAGGTGACAGAGAGCATCCCTGTCTCACCCCTTGTCTTATACTGGCTTCTTTTGTTTCATTGTCACATCTAATTATAGCGGCCTCATTCTTGTATAGCGCCTGGATTATTCGTCTATCTCTATATTTTATATCAATTCTCTTCAGAATCTCGAAGAGTCTTTTCCATTCTACTTTGTCGAAAGCCTTCTCCAGGTCTATGAATGCGATGAATGTGTTTTGGTTTCTTTTTATTCTTTTTTCTAGTAGTATTCGTAGCGACAATATTGCTTCTCTGGTTCCTTCACCTCTTCTAAAGCCATACTGGTCTCCAGAAAGGATGTTCTCTACTTTTGGTTCGATTCTTTTTAGAATGATATTAGTCAATATTTTTGAGGCATGGGATATTAGGCTAAGAGTTCTGTGTTGTTCACATTTCGTCGTGCCTACCTTCTTTGGTAATGCGACAATTAGGCATTGACATCTATCTATTGGTGTTTTCCACTTCCGACGGTTGTATGTGTCTCCTGAAGTAGCAGTGTTCTACCAGTTGCCTCAGTAAGTTTGTGTCTATTTGAGTACTTGTCCGGTTCATCTAGGATTTGATCTGCTTATTTGGATTGTCTCATTTTGGATTTATTTATTTTTAATTATTATTATTAAAAATAAATAAATCCATTTATTTATTTTTAATTATATATATTACTTTGGATTGTCTCATTCCGGGTGCCCTCTCACATTCCTTCCAGTGCTGGGATTTTGTGTGCACTCCTATGGCCAGCTATGATTCCACATTTGTTTGTTAATAGTTATTGTATTGTTCCAGCATGAACTTCTCGCGTGGTGGAGAACTGCTCTGCTGCTGCTCGGACAAGGGCACCCTGCATGTGTTTGGTGTGTGCGGGGGAGGTGCGGGGCGCAGCTCCGGTCTGCTAGGAGGCGAGCGCCCCTTGGCCTCGGGGGCCATCCCCCGGGAGCAGCCAGCCCTCTGCGCCTTTGTCAGCAACACCAGCGTAGCAGGTGAGACAATCCCCATTCGTATATCATAGGCGCACTAATCTATCCGTTCTGAAAGAGCTAGTCATCCAAAACATGTCATCAACTCTAATGAGTATATGAAGATACAGGATCAATTCTTCCTTTCTTTAAAAATACCCTTCACACAGCGGCGGTATGTAATATGTTGCTAAAGAAGAATATTCAGGACTCCATGGACAGCAAGATGCACCATTCATTCTGTCTCTGTCAACTGTATGCCTACAATGTATTATAAGATACTTGCTCGCCAAACTGTCAACTCCAACCTGAAGAAGCTCATGGTCACTGACAAAGTGGTAGGCAGGAGAAGCAGAGAAAGGTCACTGATGCATTGAACTGATCAAGTATCTCAGGCGTCCAGAATGACTGTGTTCGGGACTATTCATGCAGCGCAGGACCGTGACGAGTGCAGGAGCCAATTGGAGTGGGGGTTTCAATCCTCAGCAATGAGGGAACGACACAAGAAGAATATTTTGAATTATTGTGTAGAATTGGAGACAGCCATTCAGCCCTGGTGGACTTCATTAAAGGGACTGGGCTACTGTCAAAAGAATGAGATGTGGGTCAAATCCCAGCACTGGAAGGAATAGTAAAATTAGAAAGTCCAAAGCGTTCAATAAACAGTCCAAAACCAAAACTTTGCAACCCAATTTGGATAGAAACTCAGAGAGGGAGTTGGTTAGCAAGACTCCAGAAGACACAATGTGCAGCTGTCGGAAGTGGAAAACACCAACAGCTGTAGAAAATCTGAAGAGGCCATAGAAACTTCAATCCACCTATGGTGACAATGCCTTCGTGGGATGATACGTTGGTTGGGCTACTGTCAAGCATATAAAACAAAACATGGGAGATAGCACATCAGGCGTAGTAGTTATCCTGAATGAAATGATTATATCATTACTATCCCCCAGGCGATATCTGCTTTTCTTTGCCTACTATGGACACCGTCTAATGTTATTTGAATTTCAACAGTCATCTGTTTGTCCTGTTTGAGGTTAGAGTTAATTAGTGGCAGCTCTTCTAAGAAGGTCATTTGGTCAATGACCTCCCAAAAATATGCTGCAATAATATTAATAAAAAAAGGATTTAACAAACTAGCGGATTATTAATTTAGTTTTAATATTCGTGCAGATTTGAATGTTTTTTTCGATTCGTTCCAGTGCCATCTAGCCTCCAAAAGAGAAACTATTGTATGTACCTACCATGGGTCACTTTAAATTTTGTCCCAAACCAATCTCCTTTCTTTCTCTTTGCTATAGAGACTAGTCTTGGGCAACTGGCTAGAATTTCAATAACACAACCAACTGGTTATTACCCTCTAAATAACTGGTTGTTAAACGGTTGTATGGTTATTTCGTTGTATAGGTATATAATAGTTACTTCGCGGGCCGGCAACTGGCAACATGACTGTCGGCTACAGTTGCCACCAGTTGCCACTGGCTGCTGGCTAGTTGGCTGGTTGTCTGGTTGTCTAGTTTTAAGTTGTCAGTTGTCAGTTATGGTTTTGACCGTGGGTATTAAGTATCGGGTTAGTTTGTGACCCACTAAAAGGAATAGCGCTATCTCTATATATGCAGCGCGAGTACATACAACGCGACTTTATTCGCCAGTTACAAGCAGAGCAGGAATCGGAAATCTCTTGGAGGGCACAAAATAAATAATGTTTATGATTTGCATAATTTTTATTGTTTGCAGTTTTGTAGTGTAAGGTGGGTTGCATGTACATTATGAAGGAGACAACATCGTTGAAGTATTTTTAAATAAATACTTCCCATATAAAATATTTTATAAGTATGCATATATTGTATATAGGTAAATGTATAGTAATATTATGGTAAAACGCACTTGCAGTGAAATTTCACACAACTGCTGTACAAAATAAAGATGACATAATAAATAAGATCTATAAATTTCTCAAAAATGATACACGAAGGCAGCTGATAGCTACTTGTTATTATTACATAATATTTTAATAAATATTTCATTGACTGCATTACTTAAATTTAAACACTTAATAATAATAAGTAAATGTTTTATTATATTCCTTTTTTGTTACAAGCAGAGCACAATAATATCCTCACTGGGATATCCCCCTGGGGGCTGAGGATTTCATTTACATGTTAAAATTTGAAAGTAATAAAAATTTATTTCAAATTCAAATAAATCATAGCCTGGCAACTGAGAACGGAAATTCCAATGATGATTAGCACGTAATATTTCAGTACCTGCCTGTTAACCTTTCACATTACTTAAAAGTTACATGATTCCTGGAAAGCAATAATTACAAGGGGCAATTAAATTTACTTTCAATGGGACACAACACACAACCCTGGATATATCATCAACCATACAATATTTTTACACAACAATGTAATATTTATGTACATATGTTATTTCCCAAATGTAACTACTATATAAATCCTTAATATGTTTGCAAACAGTTGTATTGTTTTCCGGCTAGATAATTACCAAATTACTGGAAATTAAGTGGGATATTCCGACATTAAAAGATTATACGTCAATATTTACTGCCTTTGACATTACATAAATTAGTTTTCAAATAAATCGTAGCCTGGCAACTGAGAACGGAAATTCCAATGTCTATACAATAATAATAACATTCAGTGCCTATCATCCTTTCACATTACATAAGTATTAGGTATATCTAGGGCTATTTTTTGCAGCATGACGCACATACAAAAACTAAAAGAAACAATTATGACACTAATTGGGGTATTTGGTATTAAATTTGGTAAAACATCTCATAAGTAAAAAGGACTACAAAACTTCATAATCCTTTTTTTATACACATAGGAACTTGGAAAATGATAGTAATGAAAATAAAACAATTTTCGCATATTAGATTACAATTCAAAACTCCCGGTATTATATCGATTATAATTTTAGAACTTTAGAATTAAATTCCTACATTTTTTTTTTTTTTTTAAAAGAAAGACAAACATTCCCGGGTTACGAATAACCTGACAATATTTGAAAATCTCCTACTACCACCACAGAAAGCCGAAAATGTTGCTTGTGTTGTGATGGAGGACTTAGCCAGCCGAGGAATTGAACACGCTACGCCTGGGTGGGACCCAAGCGCGATGTCAACTCGGCCACCGACCAATACACTTAACCCTTCATAATACCTGTAACATAATAGTAATGAAAATCGATATCTATTATCTCACTAATAGTATATTTTATATGAGTATACTAATATAATAATACTAATATTTTGAAGGTTTTCCTCAAGTTTAAGTATTAAATAATTCAACAAATATTAACAAACCATTATAAATATAGAATCAGTACTACCTACCCCAATGTCACCCCTTTACTAATATAAATTCCTACAATACAATGTAAATACACATAAATATTTCTAAACATAATTGTAAGCAACAATGCAAACTATTTATTATCGGGAGACCTCAATAAAATATAATGCATATTTTTCCCAAGTATACATAAAACCAACCAAAACTTGAATAAGGCATTGTAAATCGGCAATAATGCATTAATTCATTAATAAATTAATGAAGTATAAATGACGGCCTCTGTGATCGAGGGATATAACCCTAGACTATAAATTTGGAGTAAAAAATAGCAGGTTCAAATCCCGGCGAACATAGGTAATTTTAAAAAAATATGTGCATTCAAAAATATTAAAATACATGTTCTGTGTTGTTAAAAAATGTAATTAAATCGTGTGATTTAAACCTCTGCCCTGACGATGGACACTGTAACGCTATCCGAAACGTCGGCTCTTTAGAAGGTAGCGCAAAACAAATAAATAAAACGGCGTAACACACCAAAAATAAAGAACCATTACTTTTGGCCGTGAATTTTTTTTTTTTATGTGTAATACCGCACAAGAGTCCCAACTGCTCCCATCTAAAGCCATTTCAAGCAACGTTTCAATTCTGAATGGTGGTCTTACACCAGGGGGATACTGTGAATATCTCAAATCATATCTAATGCATAGTATATTCGCGTCACTTTTCAGATTGGAAGAGACTATTAGTATCGTCCTGGCGAAAAACAACCATTCAGAATTGAAACGTTGCTTGAAATGGCTTTAGCCGTGTTTGGTGACCAGTACTGAATCAGAATTAAGAAGAAATTACTAAGAATTTGGAAACCATACAAGTACTGTATTATATCTATTTTTTTACAAAATGCAAAATGGACTTGTACACACGAATACAATATTTATAAACACTACAAAAGACAACATCATAAATTAAACACTAACACAAAATACAATAAATAATTAAAGCGAAAAAAGCATAGGCCACGAGGGAGTGCACACAAAACGCTGAATGCAAGAAACATTAAAAAAAAGAACACTTACGTACTTTTAATAATTATTCTAATGATTTTAGGGAGAAATCTTTAAAATTTAAATCTATTTGTATCCATGTTTACATTTAGGAACATCAGCTGCTGTACCTTACTGGTTGTCAGCCGTGTGCGACGATCATTCAGTATGAGTCCCGCTTTCGAAAAGGCTCTCTCACACGGTACAGAAGTCGCCACTACGTTGCAGTGCATTCTGTACAAAAGAGCCAAATTTGGGTAAATTGGCTGGTGTTTTCTCCACCATTCCAATGGATCGTTGAAATCTCCGTTTGAACATTTTCGTGGAAGTATTTCATCTTGCAAATACATATCGACTTCCTTTATGGCCTTCGAAAGCGGTGTTCCTGGTGTCGTCGCGTTGGTACCCATGATGCCATCCAGGATATTCCATGGTGAATACTTATCACTTGTAGGTTCTCTTGGACACTCGGGGGGTTAGGTGGATTCCGACCTTGGTTTCCGGTGACCATGATCCTAACCATGTCAATCAATTTACTTTTTGTATGCATTGCTGTTACTTGATCGGCGAAGGCCTGAGTCTTGTAACGAGGGTCCAATATAAGACACAGCGAAAATGTTCCGCTCTGTTCCAGACCTCTGAAACGGTCTTCCATGCCAGAGCTTAACATCAATGCCACTTCGTTGACAGCTGAACATAATTCATTGTCACCTGTATACATTCGTAAACTTTCAGTCAAGCATCTTGTTAAAATTATTACTGATCCGGCGGTAACGTAATTTTCGCCGCTGACCGATCTGGTAACTTCTTCGAAGGGTTTCAGCACGGCCGACAATTGCTTCAAAGCACTCCATTCTTCCGTGGAAATAACTGGCAAGTCTTTGTCGCACACTGCCATAGTGGACCGAATCGCCTCTTCCAGATGCACAAATCTCTCAACCATATAATAAATTGAGTTCCAGCGTGTGGGGCACTCTTGTTTTAGCCTTAATGGGGCCATCCCTTGGTTAACCTGGTATTTTGTCAGCTTCTCTGAAGCAACCGTACTTTTTCGAAAGAATCGAACAATCGTCTTTACTTTGTAGATACTCGACTCCATCGCAAACGTCGATAATGCTGACTGGACAACTAAATTTAATGAATGAGCGTAGCAGCCGTAGTGTTTCAATTTTAATATTTCCTTCATAGCTTTTTTCACTGAGCTTCCATTATCAGTTACAGAAAATTTTATTTTCTCCATTATGCCCCACTCCACGCAAATTCTCTTCACCTCTGTCGCAATGTTTTCGGCGGTGTGACTACCAAAAAATTGACAACAATCTAATAATACCATTTTCATCTTAAACTCTTTGTTGATATAGTGAGCTGTTACTGCGGTGTAGCTATTTGATTTAGAAGACGTCCACATATCTGTAGTGATACATATGGTTTGGGCTTCTCTTTCCACTTCATTTTGCATTCGCAACCGAGTGCTGTGGTAGATTTCTGGAAGCAATGTATTGGAAATCGTATTTCTAGATGGCAATGTATAGCCTGGTATCCACTGGGCGAATTTTTTTAATGATCTTTCATCCACCAGGCGAAAATGTTGCAAGCTATCGATGAATAAATTCATCAAATCCATGTCGCTTTTTCTTTTTTGGTCTGCGTTCACCTTTTTTGGAATGTACGCATCCATTTGTCTTTGCCGTTTTAGTGGTCTTGGTCCTGATGAAGTAGATGGAGCATGTGTAGCGCTTTCTTCAGAATGTTCAGGCGCTATAATAATAGCGTTCGGCACTGCACTTTGATCTTCAGGTGGTGAGAACGCAACACAGCCTGCATTTTTAAATTCAGCAAATGCAGAAATATGTTTTACTTTCAGATGGGTATTTAAATTACCCGTAGAACTTTTGTAACTTAGAACAAGTTTACACAGTGCTTTTTTATCAGCATTATTATGTTTTTCAAAATAGGTCCAAATATTGCCTGCCATATTTACAAATTCACAATTTTAAAACAAAACTTTCACAAATATATAACTATTTAAACTTCACTTATATATTTAACTTAATATCTAACAATATTGTTCTAAGCAACGCAATACACCACGATAATTAAATAAGTACTAAAAAGGTCCACAAACATAAAAAAACTTTTGAAGGAAATAGAGTATAATATTATAGATATAAATGTAGCTCCGCACGCCGGCCCTGTACGTTTACAACTGTCGGCTGATTGATATTTGATATACTAGTAGTTGTCTTGTTGACCTAGTTGCCGGTTGCCAGTTGCCAACTATTTGTTATGTATTGTAGTTGTCGGAACTTATCAGTAGTTGTTATGGGTTATGGTTGTATTTTTTTATTTTTTTTTATTGTGAATACCTCACAAGAGTCCCAACTGCTCCCGTCTGGAGCCAGTGAGACTATGGCATCCCCAATTGGGGGATGTTGTGAGGCTGAAGGTAAGTGGGGAAGAGAAAGAGGAAGGTGGGGAAGTACCTGGCTATTCAGATCTAGTCACTAAACACGGCTAAAGCCATTTGGAGCAACGTTTCAATTCTGAATGGTGGTCTTACACCAGGGCGATACTGGTAGTATCTTCCACTCTGATATATGTATAGGTTATGGTTGTGTCAATGGAGGGAGTAGGGGTATGGGGTAGTTTTTGGTCCACAGAAAGGGATAGCGTCTTACAAACTATATACGCCTCAATCTCGTTTCGCCTCACTAAAGAAAAAAAAAAGATAAACGTGCAGCCCATATAGCGCCGTCTCTTTTCGTCATGGTCAGAATAGTTTTGAACGGCCCATGGCCCATGTGATGTGGTGATGTGAGTTGCGAGATGGTTGCGAGTTAATATCCATAACCACCCAACAACATCCACAACCGAATAACCAAATAACCGAACTCTCGCCAGCGTAGTTGCGGTTATTTTCAAATAACCGTTGTATAGTTGGTTATGTTGTACAACTACCAAGACTAATAGAGACAAAGGAGTTAAACACTATCATATCTGGCGTATGCTGAGTATCATACAAAATTTATTTTTAAGGGATTTTCAGACATGACCGCGGTGAGATAGAGGTATCTACGACCTATGATTACATATTAAGGTATTAGAGGGAGATGTGAAAAATTCAGTAGAAAGTTTTTTGTGTGATAAACGATAGCCATCTTGAACTTGAATATGTATTAGTTTGCGAAATTATGTTTATCATTGTTGATGTAATTTGCATGGAATAATTTAAGATGTCAAATTCTGTGGATATGGTATTGAAATAAATCGCAAACAATTCATTGAATCATGACAAACGTATTCAAATAAAGTGACAATTAGTTTATGTTACAAGAGAGAAAAATAAAGAGGTTAAAAATGATATTTTAAAATGAAAAGTCATAATTTTTGTCAGAGGTTTTGCGGGTGCAATTAAATTAACATAAAGGTACTTTCGCTTTCATTATTTACTTTTTAAATCTACTTATAAACAATAGACTGAGGTTGGAGTTAGTGATTTAAAAACTTTTAGGTGGAATTCAAAATTAAAAACAAAAAAATAATTTATGTGTAAATAATTGGATAAATAATCTTAAATTAAACAATATTGTACTACCGGCTTCAAAATATGTGAGTACCGGCAAATTAATTACATTCTTTGGCGTTTTTATAATATTCACTATTAACTAACCATCACGCCGTTTCACCGCAGGGGTAGGCAGAGAGGACGGACCGCCAAACCACTCGGTCTTGGCACAAACTCCTTGCCTCATTCACATTCATACATTCTTCTCATACATACTCTTCTATTATTCTGACTCTTGACATGGTCCGACTCATGTATCTGATTCACTTGATCGTACCATATCTTCCTCGGGCGTCCCCGACTTCTGCTACCATTCACATTTGCATCGTATATTCTCCTTACACTCCTTTCTTCGCTCATTCGCTCTACATGCCCAAACCATCTAAGCGTCCCTTTCTTGATCTTACTCACTACGCTTACATCAGCCTTGCACTCTTTGCGGATCTCCACATTCCTCACACGATCATACATGGTTTTACCACACATACGCCTCAGGGATCTCATTTCAACAGCATTCAATCTACTTTCATCCTTTCTTTGCCAGTTCCATGCCAATATGTATCAACATTTCATATTCTTTTTTTTTTTTCGATTGACCTTCCACTTCTGGAATCCTAGAGCCGCTTTTGGAGCTGATAATGGTGGTTTCGACAATCTTCGGCTTGCTCCAAATATGTTCACTCATTTGTCTTTCTATCTCAAAAGGAGGTACCGTAGCATAGCTTCTTTGTGCAGTAGCCATTTTTGTCACGTTCATGAGAGTTAATCTCGTCTAATAAATTTAATTTAACACTATGATTGTTGATTGTAATGAATTTTATTTGTTTTTTTCCAGCTATCTGTGTGGACGGCACCTTTCACAAGTACGTCTTCACAACGGAGGGCGCTTGTCACCGAGAAGCCTACGACGTGTTTCTAGAAGTAGGCGATGACAACGACTTCATCACCTAGATTGTCACCACTGCTAAGACGTATCACCGTTACGTTGGTCCACTGTGGTGACAAAGGCACGGAAGAACTAATATCAAGTGACAAAATAAGTAATATATACGGATTATCAATTTTAATCTATAAAGACTTAGCTTTTAAATGTCTTATTTATTAAGAAAGCAGTCTTTGCATGCAAATGTTGGTTTCCGTTAAAGCATTATGTGTCGGCAAATCGGGCATTTTTTTTTTTTTTTTTTCTATATTTGCATTACCTGATGCCTAGTAAGGCATTATTCTGTTCGGAGACAGGTAACAGCGTTTGATTGTGAAGACTGTCACATAAGTGTTCTCCTGAATTTGATCATTTATAGGCTTTGGATAATTTGTAATTACAATTCATTTGAACGAGTAAAGTGATTGATATAATACTGTATCAAATGTTGATTTATTACACACTTGAATGTATTTAGTTTAATACAAGCTCATATAAAAAAAGTTACAATGCTCCGTGTTTGCTTATAGATTAATATAGATTTACTTGAAACAGCCAGGATTTTACGTTATATTCTTAAAACGTTGTTAGCTGCCAGCTTATTGCTTACTAGCTGACTCAGTCTGGTAGATAGAGAAATAATAGCGCGTGTTGCTTTTATGTCCAACCGATGGTGCTGTTTTTAAAAAAAAAACATTTGATCTACAGATTGTGCTGTTTTTAAAAAAACATGTTTATATCTGTCACATGTGAAATCTATATAATATTAGTATATAAAAACACATGCATATTCGAATGCAACGTTATGTCAAAATTTCAAAGCAATCATTAAAGAACTTTCGGAGATTTATGATTTTGAACCAACGAACATTTACTTTTTTATATATATATATAGATAGATTGATTTGGAAATTCAAATCACTTATTGTACAATACTGCAATATTTTGAATGTGGTACAAACTTGGTAGAAATGAAGCTACGTGTTAATTACCTAAAAGATTAGTTTGCCTGTGAATGGTCAAATTTATTGCGAGATTTTTCTACATCTTATATTAAATAAACCACATACATCAATGACTGAATATTCTTTGTACACTATAATGTATGTGAAACACAAACTATAATACAGTCAAGCTCTTTGTAGTAGCGTCTTACATATTATGCGTGTCTATAATTTTAGAAATTACAATAATTTTAATTCATAAAATATTTTTATAAAACTCTACCTTTTCTAGTGTTAACGATTATTATTTTTTTGTATTTTGCATTCTTAACTTGTCCCACCTTCGTTAAATAAATGTAACGAAATGAACTTCCCAATTGGGTTTGTTTTAAATACATACATTTCTTATCAGGCACTGGCCGATAACAATATCTTCTTGTAAAATCCTTGTACATTTAACATAAGAACATGACAACTTGTGTAGTACATACACTTTCAAAATGGAAAACATTAAAATATAAACATATTGTGTACAGGTATCGCAGCAAGAGTGGTTGCAAACACAGTACTCGCACAGGTGCATTGCTTGCATACAGCATGTTTTAGCAGATTCACTTGTTTGAATGTTTCAAGAAACTTCACACTCGCCGATTGGCTTGTGCGTCGATATTACTTTCAAAGTTCAGTGTGTTGATTTTGTGCTGGTCCTGTGAATGAATCAAAAGTTTGTGTAAAATTAAATAAATACAAAAGCAATTAGTTATGGCTCTATAAAATAAATAATAAAACTTGAAGTGCCACAGACTCGGTACCTTTTGGTTCTAGACCATTTTGTACGCAGTCTGTCTCTCGTATGGGGCTGACCCATTTGCGCTATACTCTCTATTTCAGCATATCGCTCGCCATACATTTCCAATGGGAAGCTAGAAGTCACGAGAATATAGCACCTGTATTACACTTGCCTGAAATTGTAAATCGCTATCCCATTTGAATATGAGAAACACAGTTTTGTATAGAAATGTAGGCCCAAATTAGGCTTATATTTGAATCACAAAACATGCCCACAAAGCACTTCTTGTTTTATTTTTTATTCTATAGTTATGGCATATCTACTACATTGATAAATTCAGGACTAGTTTGCACAAAAATTAATTCAGTTGCTGCTGTCAGTTTTAGTCAAAATAACTTTGGATGGGTTGGGTTATATAACAATATAATTTCAGTTCTGTATATGTAACAGTAACATTCTAAAATTAAAATATTCTTATAATCCGCCGTTCAAATAGTTGGTGGTGTAACGGTCAACATACTTGCATACAAATCAGTGGATCGGGTTTCGAATCTCGACCGTGGCAAATTTACATTTTATTATTAATAATTCTTTATTTTTTAATTTTTCATGTTTCTGCGCTAGTGTAATATAAATAACTAAAAACTATTCAAATTCAAGCAATGTGTATTTTAGTTGTCGCTAATAAGATTAAGTAAACATATAATAAAAATCACTAATTAATAGCCGTAATGAAAATAATTTTGAAAGTCCCTGCAACAACTAGCACTGACGAAATCTTCAACAAACATCATCTCAATTAAACAACTCTATTCTAAAAGAATACAAAACGCAAGCAATAACAACTAACACATTAATTAAGGGTCAAAAACATATCCAACAACCATTACAAATACATACAACATTTGGGCAAAAAAGCTTCCTATTCTTTGGTATTAAACTCTCCAACAAAATCCCACTCTCATTAAAAAATCACAACAATATTATAACATTTATAGGCTGGATACAAAATATAGGGAAATCACTCAACTGCACTAAAAAAAACACCAAGTAAAATATTTGTATTTATTTCAGAAAAAAACACTACACAATATGTTCACGAAATCCTCAGCACAGGAGATCCCAGTGAGGATATCATTATCTCTATTTGTTACCAAAAAAAAGATAATAAAACATTTATTATTATTATTAATAAAGACAAAATTCTGTGAAAGTGTGCATATATGCACCAATGCACACAAACCTAAGTACGTATGTGTTGTTTATCTCAGCTATATATGCGCAATTTATGCATATATGTATATTTTCTAAATTGCTTAAAATTTTGTCTCTAAGGTGCCATCTACTCAATAAATTTTTATAAAAAATGTGTGGCCCAAAAAAATACTTCTACTTATGTATCTTTATTTTTATATTAACATAATGTTAATTAACGTATAACCTATGTACCGCTATCGCATATAATTAATTATGCATTCATTTTAAAGGGAACTATTATGCCGTGAAAACATAAATTTAAATTTTCACTTTAATATTATCAAATTGGAGTAAAAAAAAAAATTTTACCGGATAACTCGACACAATGACAATTCACAATTCAACACACCTATAAAGTCATGAAAAGTGATCAAACAAAAATTTGTTAAATATGTTACGTAGGTTGGGTTTACAGTTTAGAAAGGGCTGTTACAAATGTGGGACCTCAGTAGTTACCAGCAAGTTGATTAAAAGGTCCCCGTAATTTACGGTGCCTTCCAACTCCGTAAATCCATGTTCAGCGGATATGGGGAGATGTCGATTAAAACTCAGTGGTTACACGATGATTTCTCTTTTATTGTGAGAACTATTTTTACGAAATGCAGTACGCCTTTTATGCGGGAAACGTTGGCAAAGAGATAGTGTGACTAGTGGGGCGAACGCTAAGACCGGAATGCTTTTTGCTTCGTCATGTTCAAAGGTAATTGTGGTGATCAACAGATTACTCCGCGAGCCAGTGTTGCCATTAATGTGAAATATTAAAGTAGTCCCGCAACAGTTTAGTTTTTTCATCACTTTTTAAAGGTCATCGTGTTGAGTTATCATGGAAACCTAAAAATATTATATCATCGGTGAAAAGATGGACACAATTTTTTCGCTTTGTTGATTTAATATATTTTTACACATTCACTATCTCAAAATCCATTAAAAAAAGTATGTAGGAATTTAAATAATAGTTTTTTATAAATTTAATAATTTTTTTTTTAGTTTTGGCCACTTGCAAAATGATGTTTGTCAGCTCTGTAGCTCTCAAAATATATGTATGGACTGTTCCTTTACTATAACATCAATATGCATAAGGAATTAGGTTAAGGCTGGAAATGGTGGCAAGCGTACGTTGGTCGCTGACCGTCAATCTACGCAGTGATGGCACAGTGCCTCGCCAACACTTCCCGAATACGGTCGTCTTCAATTAATTTCTCTTAAGTTCTTAAAGTCATTTTTATTAATAGTAAGCGCGCAGGTCGCCCGATAACTTGTGGACGGCTAACCGTCAGCGTCGCATCACAGTTCTGCATTCATTCACCTACCGTGTGCGATTGACGTAAGCGTGAATATCCAGCATTAACTTCTCAGGTAGCTATCAATTTTTACAATAGCAAAAACGAATATCTTCTCACAATTTATTTTAAATTTCACCGTCTCTCGCTGTTCAAAGCTGTGGGAACGGAGTGCATATCACGTGCTAAACTTTACGTTCTTACAATTAGAGACGAAAAAGCCATAAATATAGATTTTTTTGTCCAAATAAGCTCTGGAATTGCCATTCTGAAACACCCTGTATATTTAAAACTTGAATTAAATGTGGATTTTTTCCATTCTGTCAATATTTCTCACCATTTATATTAAAATAATTTATACAATGTTCACTTTTCCTAATATAACCCGGTTCACATCGGACAGATAATCCCTAGAAGTGTGATCGATTTCACCGGAAGCAAGGTTAAATTGAGCTTACTTGGGACGCCAGACATGCCCACAACACACTTCTCTCCGTTTTTATCTCTTCAGTGGAATCAACCCTCTTCTGGCCAAGTCCACCATAGCACAAGCAAGTTTTTAGCTCAGATAAGTAAGAAAGTTTTTTTGATTACATACTTATTATTTTTTAACATTGGAATTTTAATTTTATTGGAATAAATTTTGAAGTTCTTACCCATCAATGTAATATTTAATCATTGAATAGGAAAATAACACTAATAAATCTAAATGAAACCTGAAACGGAAAATACAAAAGTAACCGTCGCAACTGGGAAATCGAGCCCAGTAATACAAATATGTAGATATCAGCCAAATAATAAAATTAGAAGATAATATTGAGTTTGAAATATGATGTAAAAAAAATCAGGTCACAGGGACCAAGTCGTTAGAGGTGTTGTCCTGGTAAGACAGATCCCGATTCGATTCCCAGTTGCAACTGTTACCTTTTATTTTCTGAGTATTGTTTCGTTTAAATTTATTAAATTAATCGTTTTCTGTAATGTTTAAATATTGTAGTTTTAATTTATAATCTTGTATAATCCAATTTATATTTTATTCTTAATTAAAGTGCATACATTCATTAGCAATGACATATGCAATTTTAATGTATTTTTTTCATTTATGTGTAAGTTGTGCTCTTTTATAATAAGAAATTATGTATTTTTATTATTTTCCTTGTGTTTTTTTTAACTTTTTTATTACTTTTTAATATCATACCATCTGATTTAACAATAAAGTATGTTTGTTTTACCTATGCGTTTTTATTTATTAGAATAAGGGTGCAATTTTATGCATTAGCTACGTAATTAGCAGCAGCAGGTAGGTCCGCCGTGGTACCCAACATTCAGAATGACAGTTTTGCATGAAATAGCTTTAACAATATTAATGACCAGATCTGATCCTTTTTCATCCTTCCTTATTCCCTAGGGGACGGATTGCAGTGTTGAGGAATCGTGCGGAAGCACTGCAATTGCAGTGTCGACCTATTCGATACCTACCGAAACATTATTTTTGCCTTTGGATATTACTTCTACTGGGTTAGTTAACCCTTAGAAGACGGCTAATAGTTGTGAATATCTCAAAGCCAAATATAATATTGACAGTCAATCTACAATGTCAATGTTTTACTTAGGATTTTTCATGGACAATATTGAAATGTGTTCAAAACTTGTAAAACCTAGCTCTATACACTGCACATGAAGGTAGTAATGATTTTACTGAACTGCTATTGTAGTTGGTCGTATCATGAGGGTTAAAGACAGAAATAATGATGTCACTTTATCAAGTATGATATTGTCTACGTGTTGACATTAAAATTTATTACTTTTTATTTATTTAAGTTTCTTGCCAGCCCCTAAGGCTTAACTCCTATGAGGCTGGTAAAATTTTGTAAATATATCAAAACCAAATGTAATATTGAAAATTAGATTCCAAATATGCACAATTAATTAAAATATTTCTACAAAATTAAATTTTTACTTTGGAATTTTCTTGGACAGTTAGTAATGAAATGCGTTAAAAACTACTAAAACCGTGCGCACTGCAGTACAACGCAAGGTAGTTATTATTTCACTGGACTGCAAATGTAGCCAACCACACAGTAGGGGTTAATCAATCTTTCTTTCGCATCTCCTTCACCCTTCGACCTCCCAGTTGGGGATGTGCTAGTCCCACTGGCTCTCGGAAGGTGCGAATCTTGTGCAGTCATCACATAAAAAATGCCCAGCTGAACTGGACATAATAACACTTCAACTACAGGGTTTTCCAATAAGAGGTGTTATTTTGAATAGCCCGCTATTTCGGTAGATGTTACTTTTGAAGCTGTCATTTTTTGACATTTGACAAGTAGAAACTACGCCATCAATAAAAATGGAACGATACACGCTTCAACAACGCATTGAAATTATTAAAATTCACTTGAGTGAATCAAATGCAAATCATCTTGAGTGATGAGGCCCATTTCCACCTCGGTGGCTTCGTCAACAAGCAAAATTGTCGTATCTGGGGCTCGGAAAACCCAAGAGTTATTGTTGAAAAGCCTCTCTATCCTCAACGTGTGACTGTTTGGTGAGGTTTATGGTCCGGCGGAGTCATTGGACCTTACTTTTTCGAAAATGAGGCTGGAGCAACAGTTACGATGAATGGATTTCGCTATCGAGAGATGATTAATGATTTTTTATGGCCGGAATTGGATGGTATTGATCTGGACAACGTTTACTTTCAATAAGATGGCACTACGTGCCACACAAGCAACGAAACCATTGATCTTTTACGATTGAATATCAAAATAACACCTCTTATTGGAAAGCCCTGTACATATATGTTAATCTGTTTCCTGCGACTGTCACATAATTTGTTCCCATAAACAAGTATCGCATATAATTGATACGGGAAGTTTCAGTAAAACATATATACTGTGTCAAAACGTGCCAAGTGATAAATTGAGTTGAAACAGTCAGCTAAATAATTTAAAAACATGGTTATATTATTATTTTGTAATATTAAAAATTACTATTTACATGGTATTGCAAAGAACAACCAAAATTAAATTAATTAATTCATTAAAATCACTTTTTGGGGGCAAACGGGTCAGACCAGACGTTCATATCTAAAAACAAAACAAAAAATTGTTAAAACGTTTCGGTTTCTGAATCATGATAAACCGATATTATGTGAACCACTGAATAGTAAAACTAACAGAAGTGTGTGGACATGTCCGTGTATCCAATTTTTCCTGTTAAACTATCCTAAAAACTTTCAAATCAATAACAATGGCCGCCAAGAGAATGATCGATTTCAATTTTAATGAAATAACTATTAAAATATATTATTTTCCATTTCTGGAAACTAAAATGCTTACATCTCAATATTTTGTAATAACTACAAAGTGTTTTTTTTATTTAAAAACACGTGCAGTGACCCTCCACACAGCATCCCCAAAGATGACAGGCCCTGAGGGCAATTATTTTTCTCAAGGCTTCCTGTGTGGAGAATATGTAAAAAAAAATATTGTGAATATAAGTTTGGCGTTGTGAGCATAAAATAAGGTTTACACATTATCAATGGTTAATGACAATGGAAAAAAATATGGTAATTATTCGGAATCGCTGGACAAGAATAATACGAAATATTTTTAAATAAAACCTTCTGATTTACCTTAATTACTATAAAAGGAATCTGACTGCATTTGTGAAATTTTTAATTTTAACATTTTAATTTTTAATTACGTAAAATGAAAATTCGCTTTCGTTGTATGGGATGACATGAGATGACAGCTGGAATGATTTCTGTTGATAACATTTTCTTTTGTTGGTATTCCTGATACGAGTGGCTATATTTTTTACCATGTGCAAATACTAGGTAGGTACTATTTTAGCCAAACTCGAAAAATAAAATAAAGATATTTAGGTATGTTCATAGACATATGAATATTAGTAGACCTGCCCTAAGTGATTAAAAGCGTATTATCCCCACTCCCCATACCGGTTCCATTGGAACCGGCTGTGCTCGCGTATGACCTCAAGTGAAATTTGAAAACGTGACGTCATCATTCTTGTGCGAACTATGGTCGAGGCATCATCGGTTCATTTTACGACATAACACGGCAAAATGTTGACTTGTGCTATGAAAACTTGTAAAAATAGATGTGAAAAAGAGAATAAACCCAATTGTCTTATTACATTCCATATATAAGCATTATTTTACTTTATTTTAAGCATATTCACATCGTATAATATAGATCAGTTTTAGAAACATATTATACTATCACATCGAGAAACGTCTGGACGCGAAACACAAAGCTGGTTGGTTGCTGGGAAGTAAATTATGAACATTTATAAAAGTGTCTTAACTAAATACTTAAACGAAATATTCGACTCTGAAAATGTAACCGAATTTTTTTGCCGAATTTGGACTTCGCAAATTTGTTCATAACGTGGCGAGTAATTTGCGCTCCCATGTAAAAATGTCTATTCATTCAAAAGCAGGTTTTACTTTTAAAAAGTAAATGGTGATATTATAATGCGAGATGCCTATTTACTGTCAGATTGATTTATTGACGAATCACAGTCAGCCTTACCCCCTTCGTTCTTCAACAGT
This sequence comes from Hesperophylax magnus, assembly GCA_026573805.1. NCBI lineage: Eukaryota > Metazoa > Arthropoda > Insecta > Trichoptera > Limnephilidae > Hesperophylax > Hesperophylax magnus. Next base: position 1,748,865 of record JAIUSX010000016.1, read on the forward strand.
TGATTTTACCCCTCGCCATTATCTTCTCGTCTATTAATTCCTATGTCTGTGGGTATGTTTTATAAAATAGAAAAATTAAAAAAGGTGAGATTATTATACGTTAGGTTGGATTATTATAGGTTAGGTTGGATTATTATAGGTTAGGTTAGGTTGGATTATTTTAGGTTAGGTTAGGTTAGGTTGGATTATTATAGGTTAGGTTGGATTATTATAGGTTAGGTTGGATTATTATAGGAAACCAGTCTATACAAACCTGGCGTAGCCCACAAACTACTTGAAAACTGGGATATAACTCTAAAGGGGACGCGAGCAGGTGTTATTAAAGGGGCATTTTTTTGCAACAGGAAATACCATGGAAAAAAGGTATTAGAATTAAATCACAAACCAGTCTATACAAACCTAGCGTAGCCCACAAACTATTTGAAAACTGGGATGTAACTCTAAAGGGGACGCGAGCAGGCGTTATTAAAGGGTTAGGTTAGGATAGGTTAGGTTAGGTTGGGTTATTATAGGTTAGGTTAAATACAATAATAATGATATTAATACCTAAATAAATATTTAATGCTTTTTAAGTAGGCACTATTTTGCCAGAATATTGTAGAACATTTTTTTAAATTTACGTTGTTAATTGTCTCTATCCGCTAGTTGTGTTTTTTGATAAAACAAATGAATCGTCCAAAGTAATTAATTTATTGGCGGGACGTGCGAAATAATATTATCATGTCGTGTAATTGTTGTTCTTTCGGTATATTGGGTTTTTTAGAAGTTATTAGAAAGGAGGAGGTTTTATTAGAATGGTTGAGGAGTCATAATGTAATCCGGCGGGAAAAAAAATGTGAAAAATGCGGAAATATGTGTAGTTTTTCCAACCTATTATACAGATGTCGAAAAACTAAAATAGTGAGTGCCGGTCACAAACGTAAAATCAGGTGTAATTTCTCTGTTTCGGCTAGAAAGGGTACTTTTTTTTCAAAATCAAATCTTTCTGTAGAGAAAATATGCACTTTTGTACTACTTTGGGCAATCTTGCGGCCCCCGAGAACTACCTTGATCATGGAAGAACTCGATATGAGTAGTGAGACCGTCGTAAATTGGTCTTCGTTTTGCAGAGAAGTTTGTGTAATTTGGTGCTACAAAATGAAACAAAAAATTGGAGGTGTCGGTATCACAGTGGAGATTGACGAGGCTAAAATTGGCAAAAGAAAGCACAATAAAGGACGACAAATTGATGGAAAGTGGGTATTCGGCGGTTTTGAACGAGAATCAAAAAAAATGTTTGTCTGTGCTGTGGAAGATCGTTCTAAAGAAACGCTTCTTAACGTAATTGAAGAATATATATTGCCGGGAACCACAATTATATCGGACTGTTGGAAAGCCTACAACTGCCTCGAAAACGAAGGCTACGTTCATTTAAGCGTCAATCACAGCATATCTTTTGTAGATCAGGAGACGGGAGCTCACACTCAAAATATTGAGCGTTGTTGGAGGGATGTGAGAGGAAACGTGCCAAGATTTGGAAGGAGTGAGGCACATTACGAAGGATACCTATGTGAATTTCTTTGGAAGAGATCCCTTCCCAAAAATAAGGATCGAATCCACTCCTTTTTCAAAATGGCAAGCGAGACATACAACCCTTACGACGAAGATAATGACGATGAAAACCAACAACTCGTGTAATTCTAATTAATATCTATCATAACAGCTCAACTTCCAAGTAATTCTGATTAAAGGTTTGTTTGCATTATATTATTCATTTTTCACATTTTTCGTTTCAAAAGTGTTTTTTTATACTGGCTGGTAGAGTAAAAAAATCTTGGTTTCGTGTTGCTAATATTGTAAACAAAATTACCCGCCATTGTTTTTCTTATCAGCATGAAGTCGGTCACTTATGTAGAATCAGTAATACCAATTGACAGAAATTATTTGAAATGGCTGTCACCCCATACAACGAAAGCGAATTTTCATTTTACGTAAATAAAAATTAAAATGCTAAAATTAAAAATTTCACAAATGCAGTCAGATTCCTTTTACAGTAATTAAGGTAAATCAGAAGGTTTTATTTAAAAATATTTCGTATTATCCGTGTCCAGCGATTCCGAATATTTACCAAAAATATATAACACTTACTTCCAGGCTGGATTTCTTCCTGCTTTATATTTTTCCTAGTAACTTTTTGGATGTTTTCTGCAATGTGAAAACATTTTAGTGATTAATAAATTGACATTTGCGTTGTCTTGTTTTGATTGATGTACCTATAAATATTCCTGCGGCAAATTTCATAAAAGAATAACAATGAAATGATATTAATTATTGCGCCATTTTAGGACATTTCTCAGAAGCTCTGTAGCTTGATCTAACATAATAAAGATTTTTCATTTTATCATAATTTATAGGGAGAAAACTTACTATAATGCGTAGAGTCGATCATTGGAGCTATCACAATGGGATACAAGGCTGCCCCAAGCACTCCCACCATTCCAGTGATGAACAGACCATACTTCCAACCTTTTAATATCATTTTGCAGCTTCTGAATCTAGACTTCAATCAAATATGAATCTATTTATTTTATTTGTAGGTTATGAAGGCAATTTGATTTGACAGATATCTCGTGTTGCTATTATTGAAAATTTGATTATTTAAAAAAATCCTAATTATCGGGGTGCTTATTTTGGAGAATCTATTTTTTAGAAATTTGGTAAATTTTTATTCATTGGTTCGTCTTCAGCTCAAATAAAGTTATTTTTATCAATTCCGTGCCGTAGTCAGAGAATTTCGGCGTAAAATTAATATTTAATTTACTACTCTGATATACTCTAGTTGGGGAGTTTTAATACTATGTTCAACGTTGTGCATGAGGAAGGAACAATAAAAGAAAATAAACTAACCTAATTAAGAAATATAAACATTTATTATAATAAAACAAGGTAGTGGAGTTAATACTTAATCTAATGGTTTAATCTTAACTAGGTAGGTGCTTAATATTTTTTGTTTTAAATTAGATGGGCTTGCTTAATTCTAATAAATTGTCTTAAATCTATGAAGAGTCTTGTGTTACTAACGACGGCGGAAGTCGTTATTTATGCAGGGTAATAAATTCTTTAGGCACTTCCCTTTTGTGAAGCTGCAATCACGAGTTCGCGCTTTCACCAAATACCCTATAATATTAATAATACGTTCAACTCCAGTAAAATATTAATAATATCAACAACGCTGGCCGCTAGAGGAGCTAGTGTAATATATTGACATTGAAATTCCTTTCCATGGCGGCAGATTGAATTTATTTAATACTAAGTGGCGATGTGTTGCGCTTTCTAAAGATATTATTTCTGTCTCATAATATTATTTCTTATCTAATGGCAACTGTTTGTATGAAATCGCAAGAGTCTCTAAGAGTGGTTTATTTGATTGGTTTATTTATGGGTTTATTTATGAGTCTCTATATGGGGATCGGTATGAAAAAAGTATTGTGTAAAGCAGGTGTAATGTTAATGCTTGAAATCTCCCCAAGTTAAACCAAGACAAATACATCGTACAATTTTTTGGTTTTATAGCCCAGCTACACTACTCGCGAAGTTGATCGAAGTTGACCGAATACGATAGTGTGGGCACGAACTTCACTTCGCTTCGGGCAACTTCGCTTCACTTCGCCCGACTTCCGATTGTTGTCGGTAAATGTGCCCGAGTCAAAGGACTCGAAGCATCCCGAAGTTCGAACACATAAATAAACCAATCACGACTGAGTTGGACTGAGTTACTCGCGAAGTTGCACGAGTGTGTGGGCACGCACTTCGAACTTCGGCTAACTTCGTCGAGGACTTCGTCGAAGCGTCAAAGCGAATAGTGTAGCGGCCGCTTTACATTATCAACGAGAGTGGTTTATTTGTGGTATCAATCAAAGATAGGATATTGAGGTTGTGTTTTCGATAGTTTTATCACTAGAGATGGAAAAAAACGTGTAATTACTTTTGGAAATATCATTTTCAAATATCTTTAGTTTTGATCCATTTAAATGTGTATTTTTCCACACTTTTAGTTATCACCCTATTATCGTTTTTTTTTAAATGTTTTATGTTGTTCAATCAATTTAACGTGCGAGCAATTTTATGTTCATAAAAAAAACTCATTTTACATTGGTATTTTTATTATCAAAAAACATGAGCCGAATATGAACTGATCCAGCCGGTCATCTGGGTCCAATCCGGGAAAGCTTTTAGAAATGTCTGATATTCTGGCGTCCTGAACTCGTCGTGGTCAATGTAGTTCCCAGCCAGACCGAAGTCCATCAACGGTGAAGATGAATTGGTTACCTGAAAATAATTTAAAATTTAATGTAGGAAAACAAGACGTAAAATTTAATCTTCCACAGTTTGGATTTGATATAAAAAGGACGGGATAACGTGCTATGAAAACGGTATGTAATAAAAATATATTGACGAAGTCCTCGATTTGCATTTCGTCTGTCTGTAAATTTGTTTGTGTGTTCAATGTCCATTAAATCTTGTCAAGATGGCAGCCGTGTTGGATATTACCTACCATTTTACTCCGCCAGAGTTAGCACGAACGTTACAAGCTGTTAAATCGGAATAATCAATAAGACTAACCAAGACTAACTAACTAACTGTTCACAGAACTATTATGTAGTTAGTTTATGTTTTTAAGTCGATTTAGTGGATTCACCACGAAAGAAACAAACGTTATTGTATATCATAACATAGATTTTTTATTTTTTTTAATGATAAACTAATGTTTATAAGACAAGGTTTTATGCATGGCATAAAGGATAACAAATAATTATAAGCAATAATTGGTCACCTGAAATATCAATAAATTGAAAATATCTCCCGAGTAAAAATAAATGCCACCAAAGGGAATTTATTAGGTAAATAACATAAAGAAGAGGGTCCCTCTGTATAGGACAAGAATATTGGAATGTTTTCTTTTTCGTCGTAAGTATCACTATATCATATATATTTCTTACAGCGGGGTCGAGTTGGTGAAGGTCATATTGGGATAATAAGGTTATTTAGCCAGTCGACCACATATGGCAACACAGGGAGTCGCTTGAATGGGAATGTGTTCTACGATCATCGAGATATATATCTCAATGTCTACGATATGCTTTCTTATTCGTTGTCACCAAATAAGAGTCTCTATGCCTGATACTTCACAACATGTAACAAAGTTTTTAATTTTTCTGATAAACAGAGAAATGTTAATATTCAATAAATACTGTCGTAGAAAAGCATAATCATTGTTTGAAAATGTTTTTCCTTTTAAAGTAAAGGAATTCAAATTTCAAGTAATTTCAAGCTATTTTTACGACGGCCTCGAGACGACAGATTTTCAACTTACAAAATGGTCCTGAGAAAATGTGCCGTAAGGAAAGATACCTTATAGCTCATTTTCGCAGGACCGCACTTTGTGAGTTGGAGCCTTGTCGTCCTGAGAGAATCTGTTAACATTTCTAACATTTATTTTTAAAATAATATTTTAGGCTGATGAATGGCACCTAGGGAAGATCATATTGTCTATGGCCGCGCTTTTTTTTATTGTTTCCTCTACTCACTTTGCTGAGTCATCGGTGGACAAAATTTCTCCCTACAAAAGGCCGAAGTTATCAATCTAGTGAGTGGTTTATTTATGCTGATTGTGATTGGTTTATTTATGTGCTGATTACTCTGCGAATGTGACTGCACCGATTTTGTGAAACCTACTTTTCCGGAGTAGTGAGAGCATCTAAAAGTACCTATTTATTTCGCCGGGAAAAAATAAAACTCACATTGAAGTGAACAGAGAGGGAGTAATCTCCGGTGATGTCTGTCCTCACGATGTGAAGAAAGTATGTTGGCCGGCCTTTCCACTGGCCCGAGGCCACGGGTAGCGTGGGCAGACTCCAGCCATCCACCGTCACGCCGTCACGGGGCGCGAAGGTGACGGTCAGTCGGATTGGTCCTAAAACACGAAATAATTATGACTTCCAGTAGGTAAACCCAGAGGTTGTAACTTCTAGAACAGGCACGGCGTAGACAAAAAAAGTTATTTAAAACTAAAGTCCCCAGCTTCACTCAGATTTTTTCGACATCAGATGTGGACAGCAATTTTGTCGTTTTTTGAAATCTCATGTAGACAGTGACCTTTCTCTTGTTTTGAAGGTCAAGTGTGCAAAATTTCAATAGTTAAAAAAAAATCAATAATTAAGTTAAACAATAAATAAAATCTATATCGGAAAAAAACTGTAGATTTGCATAAGTACGCCAAAGATACTATTCTTTGTATAATTAGACGTATGTTTAATTTATGTTCTGAATATAATATAATTGAAAGTACCTACCTACGCGGGACACGCGTTCGTGTAATCTTTTTAACCAAAAACAGTGTAAAACAAATTGAAATCAAAATTCTTGCATTATGTTCAAACTATAATATTTTCTATTATGTAAACATGTTCAATTGTAAGGAAAATAAATATATAATTTCTATTAAAAATGTATTCATACCCCAACTAAACCAAACTACATAAAATGTTATGATATAAAGGAGTATCTAACTAACTAACCATCTCCGCAGGGGCAGACAGAGATGATGGACCGCCAAACAACTCAGTCTTGGCATGCACTCCCTGCCTTACTCACATTCATACATCGTTTTACCACACATACGCCTAAGGGATCTCATTTCTACAGCATTCAGTCTCTTGTCTATCTGTTGAAAAGGTGTTAGGATTAAACAGTATCTTTTATCGTAATTAAATATGTGTAAAACCTATACTGTTTCAATGTTAAATACAACAGCCTTACTAAAGAAAATCTACTTCACATTCGTTAAACGGTGTTTTTGTTACAAATTGTATAAACAATGTGAAAGTTAAGATTCGAGTTGGTACCAATAAAAAAATACACTTAACTCTGCTTTTTTTTCAATTTGGCAACAATGTTTTTTTGGGACTTCACGCATGCGCATTAAAATATTCTTCAAGCGCGAAAGCCGCAGTTGACAGTTGTTTTTATGTTTATTGAAATATCTTCAAAGATCGTGTTTTGTTCCTAAAATGATCAATTTACTATTATATTCGTGTTATTCAAAATATTTACAACTTATTTGTGTTATTTTTCATCAGTTTTAGACAAGTAATTGTATAATAATAGCATTTTTTGTGAAATCTACTTTCGTGTTATGTCATAAATTCGACGGCCGGCATAGTCCAGTGGTAACGCATTGGACTGCCATTCCGAAGGTCGCGGGTTCGAACCCGGCGTGCGCAAATAAATTTTATTTGATTAATTTGTGTTATATCACAATTAATTAATTAAAATAATATATAGTATATTTGCGGCACGTTCCAGAGTGGAAGATACTACCAGTATCGCCCTGGTGTAAGACCACCATTCAGAATTGAAACGTTGCTCCAAATGGCTTTAGCCGTGTTTAGTGACTAGATCTGAATAGCCAGGTACTTCACCACCTTCCTCTTTCCCTTCCCCACTTACCTTCAGCCTCACAACATCCCCCAATTGGGGATGCCATAGTCTCACTGGCTCCAGACGGGAGCAGTTGGGACTCTTGTGAGGTATTCACTATAAAAAAAAAAAAAAATAAATAAATAAAGTTTGGTTAAAACGGTTATGCCACTATTAAAATTGAATTTTATGGTCTATATTTTACAAGAACTTCTTTAAAGAGATGTTTTTATATAACATAAATGCCTAATGCCCATGTTGGTATGTTGGCAACAATGTATCGAAGAAATAAATATTTTAAAATGTGTAAGCAATGCGTTAAACATTTCAGTTTTTTGATAATTTTTCCAGGAAATTAAAAGCAAGTTCAAAATGTTTAATAACCATCCATATTGTAAACTGTTGATTTAATTTAATGAACAATTATTGACAAACAACGTGCATTATTAGAAAACGAAAATAATATTCAATCTCAGAATTTTCTCTTGCCGGGCGAAAGTTTTACCATAGAACCAATGAGAAGTAATTAGACTAATTTGGGATCTACCTGTGATGCGAAAGTTCATGGTGCATCGCGTAGGTGTGGGGCAGTTGCGTTCCTTCAAGGTGAAATCTGTCGGCGTTGGAATAACTGGCGGGCCTGAGAGAATCCAGCTACTAGATCGGCTGTTCCAAAAGAAAACCATTTCTTAAGCACATATTACTGTTTAACATTATCATAACATGTTTTACCTTCTTTCATTATCATCAGTGAATGCTTTGTCTTTTATTCAGGGCTCCGTAGTAAGCGTTCAAAAATAAGAAGATGGTTTGAAAAGAAGATGTGTAAATACGAATGTTATAGGGAGCACGCTAATATAAAAAACAAATATATATTTAATGTAGTAGCGAAAATATTTAATAAAGCATGACTTTATTTAAAATATAAAAGCCCGGCTGGGCGTAAAACCAAATAATAAAAAAATACACAGAAATGAAATTAAAAGAATTTGGCAGTCTCAGATTAAAAAAATATTACCATTTGTTATTTCGGCTGCTGGCAGCTCTCTCATTCAAAATTTAGGCGTATTAGATCTGTCAAAGTATTTTTACATAAAAATGCAAAAATCAGTCATTTTAAATACATATAGGATTACGAAAGATTTTTTAAATATTTTTATTGAGGGATCAGTAGAATTTATAGGTCCAATAAGAAGTTCTACCGAGACGAAACCCTCTCATATGAAAATATCTGGAGTCGGTGAATTATTTTCCCATTTGATCTCTGGTAATTTGAGGTGTTGTTTTTGTATTTATTATGTTTATGTAATGCACTTGTATAATGTTGATTGACTAGATGATCATTTGTGGAAAAGTGTGTGGAAGGGTTTAGTTTTTCCTGTGGAGAAGATTTAACCCGGACATGAAGTCTGAAAAAAAGATATTATAGATGCTTTGATTATTTACGGCGAGCAGAACACATCTTAGTCTTTGAAATAATGAGATATTTTTTTGATAAGTCTTTATAAGCCCAGAAAAAATAAAGTATCAGGCTTATAAAACTGCTTTAAAGATCAAAATCTTCTATTTATGAATCCGTTTTCGGTTATGGTTGAATTGTATAATGTGGCAAATTAAGTTATTCAGAAAAAAAGATATTGTAAAATATTTAAATATTTGTGCTGGAACTTCACAAAATAATAATAAAACACCTCTTTTGGCGATGTTTTTTTCTTGCATAAATCAGAACAGGTGTGTGGTGTCAAGCGGGAATATAAACCTTATCGCCGTCTACATAAGGAGTGTTATTGTTAACGGCCCGATTCAAAATGTTCATTTAGTTCAGGGAGAATCTTGCATGACAGCTATCATCATACATGAAGATAGCTGTCAATAAAAATATGCTTAAGAAAATGAAGATAATGTTGGTAGTTGTTAGTTGAAGCATGATACAGTTAATATAACCGAAGGGGGAAGGGTTGAATTAGCTTAGTGGTAGAACAAAGCCTCGGCAAGACTGAGGTACTGGATTCAATTCCTAGATGCAATTGAATATTTTTTCGATTAAAAATAAGTAAATTGTACCTCAATGGAACCATCCTGCCCCTGTACAAAGGTAATCCGCAGTACAGTTCGTCATCGCAATCCTGGCCGATGGTGGAGATGGACCTATTTCCTAGCGGGATGGTCCGGGGGCTATTCCGGTCCTGGTTCAGGACGAAGTAGCCGGTTTCGTGTCTCCTCAGGAATGCCTTTTCGTCATAGAACTTACGATCGGAGTGCTTCAATAATAAAAATGAAAAGTATTTATTCCAGTTAATAAATACAGTATTGTAGAACAGTTTATTATGGATTTCACAAAAAAAGAGCCTTATTAATAAAAAACACTACCGACCACTAAACGGTGTTTTAGTTATGCATTTTAATTGTCTTAATACGAAATGTATAACCCTCAGGCAACGGGAAGCATCTAAAGTCCCACCCCTACGCCGCACAGTGGGCTGAAAATCGCCTTTCATAGACATAGAGATTTGAATTTTCAAGGGTATTTTTTTTTGCTAAGCCACTGAAAACTGTTAATGAAAATATATTATGTTGGTATAAAAAACTAACACAAGATTATGAAGAAGCAATACCAACCATTATCCAGTACCTCTGAGGGGCGGGGTTCTCTGGCCCCGCCTTGTAAGGGTGGCCCACGGAGGTGGTCAGGGTAATGGGCAGCATGACTAAGCCGCAGCCCAACAGTATAGCCAGCACGAGGGCAGGTCGCCTCATCAGGCTGAGGAAAGGTACCTGGGAAAAAACATTTTTATTTATTTATTTCAAACTAGCTGTTTCTCATCACGCGTTGCTGTGGCTCAGTCTGTCTGTGCCGATAGAGCAACAATATCGCGTATTGCTTTTACGTCTAACAGATGGCGCTGATTTTCAAAAAAACATGTTTTTACCTGTCACAGGTGACATCTATAGTTTTGTGACCACAAACATACTCAGGCAAAATTTTTATAAATTGAGATTAGAAACCAGTTAGAATTTAACTCAACCATTTGGAATGCATTTTATGATATAAGACGTTGTACTGCCACAGACCGCCTTCTTTGTAGGGAAGTTAAAATTTGTGGTTATTTGTATTTTTGGATGAGAAATCTGAAAAAAAAAAGTTTTTTTTGTTATTTGTTTTTGGGGTGTTATGCCGTGTTGCGCTAACTCCTTCTTTAGCCAACGTTTCGGACAGCATTGCAGTGTCCATCATCAGGGCAGATGTGTTATTTGCTTGCTGAAAAAAAGTTTTGTTTCAAAAACATTGACTTAGTGCAACACATTAATGATCCAAAACTATCTAATATTTCAAGATGGAACTAACCATACACATTCACAAAATTTTATTGAAATCAGTTCATATATTAAGATAGGTTTATAAAAACACACACTTATTCGAATGCAACGTTGTGTAAAAATTTCAAAGCAATCGGTGAATAATGTTCCTTGATTTAAGATTTTAAACAAACGAATAAATACATTTTTATTTATATAGATATTCTCGTTGAAATATACACTGATAAAATATTTAATTAGTACATTCAGCTTTATATTTCTATAAAGGAATATTAGTTATTGGTTTTATATTTACATTACATTTATATACATTTACCATATTATTTAATTAATACCATTCCTCAAAATATTAACATGGAAACATATGAAACTGCTTACTGCGGTTTAAGGCCAATGAATCCACATAGATTTCTATATTGTCTAATATTTTTAGGTTCTATACATATTGGCATGGTATCACAATAGCAAAAAATCGCGCCAATGGAAATGTGTTACCAATGGTGTGTAATCTATTTATAACAGATTTATAGCCTGAAACCGTTGTATAATTGTTACAATAATACATGCTATGGAACCATTGATGTATTATACTAGATTAGCCCTGTCTAGTTAAATTCATTTTAAAAATAACGCCACGTAGCGTACGTCACAAATATGGAGATGAACTTAACAACCCAACTCTGTTTAAACTCCTTGTACAAGCGTTCAAACTCGTAAGTGAAACCACGGAGAATTTGTTGTCAGAGGTGTTGTAATATGGACATAATTCAAATTTAAATATTTGGAACTCGGTTATTTTTGTGATTGAAAAAATGAACTTGCCCAGCATAGCTGAGAAGCAAAATAGACCAACAAAAGGTAAAACGCAATGCACAGTGCCCATTTCGCATTGCGACATAATGCGTGGGTCTTTTAATAAATGTGCATGTGAACCAAACCAAAATTGTGTTGGGGTTATTTTTAAATGAATATGCCGTGTCTAGTCTAATTAAGTCTATGTATGGAACCTTAATCTAATAATAGAAGTGAATAAACATTAAATATATTAGGACTATCCAACTGATAATTTACAATTTTATGTAAAAATATAAGATCAAAATTGTTTTGGTTGTGTCACTTTACTGCGTTTGAAAACTTCCACATTATTTAGAAATGCATTTGAAACCTACCACAGAGCTCATCACATATAAGGTGAGTATCGAGGTGACAACAGCAATGTAAAGATCTCCATTGATAGTGCCAGATCGCCCCATGACGGGCAGAAACACCGTGTAGGCAAGCAGCGCTACGTACATCTGGAAGATGACGATCGGGATGTGGATTACCAAGTATACCCATGTCCACGTGTGAACTGTGAAAAAAAAACCACAAATAAACTTAACTCTTAAAAACACGGAATGTTAATTAAAGAAACAGACGTATTATTTGGTTTGTTACCTGTGCGATACAGTGGAGTCAAGTGTATGAGTAGTAAAGTCACGGTAGAAAACAGGAGTGGAAACATGACAATGGTGGCGGACCTTATACCGAAGAAAGCCATGATGGACAGTATGAGGGCCCAGGGGAACTGCGCGGTCACTAGATTCATCTGGGCAGTCATGGACACCGACAGGCCATTCTGGAAACAACTTTCCTCTCAAAATTCCTCTCGGAAGTATTATTGTATTAAAGAAGTGTGTGCAAACACTTAAGCAAGGCTATCTTAATTCAATTTCTAATAGCTGGTTGGAAAACAGCGGTCATTCATCCTATTCCAAAGAAGGGTGACCGCTCCATCTAGGCCAACTTCAACTCCAACTCCAACTCCAACTTCCGCCCCCATAGCGATACCGCTCTTGTGACATGTGATGTATATTTTGGGGCTGTGCCTGGAACATTACCGTTGCACTTGATATTTCCAAAACCTTTGACCGGGTTTGGCACGGAGGACTTGTCAACAACCAAACAAACCTTCTTCGGACTTTTCGCATCCACGTGCGTGGATTGTAGACTTTTTGAGGGAGAATTCCTCAGATGCAATAAATGCTGTCATCCCACAGGGATCCGTTCTGTCTCCGACTTTGCTTTTGTTGCACATCAATGACCTGTTGTTGTGTGCACCGATTCATTGTTTTGCTGATGACAGTACAGTCCATGCCAGATTTTTGTTTAACAAGCCAAGGATACACAAACTCTAAAAGCTCGGAGGGCTTTGAAGCAGAGAATGGACGGTTACCTCGAGAGGGTTTCCTTTTGGGATCAGAATAACTTGCTTATCTAGTCTCCTTCAACAGGAGCAATCTTCCTAACAAGCCTTCCATTGATATGCTTGGTGTAACTCTAAGTGACCAGCTCAGGCACGGAGGCTCCATCAAAACCAGAGCCGAGTTACCCTTTTAGAAGCTAAACGTGCTGTACACGCTCCGCCAATAATTTAAACGCTTAGTGCTGTACAAATTGAAAGTGAGCCCCACTGTCGAATTTCGCAGCTTCCTCTGTGCTGGAGCCCCAAAACACTTAAAAACCCTTGACTCTGTGCAGATACGGGTGGTCCATTTGATAGATTCCCCTATCATAACAGGCATCAGGTGGGAATGCCGTCTTTGTTTTACCGGTGTTTCAACGGAAGATGCTACGAAGTACTAGCGTCAATGATTCTTTCGGCACCAGTGCATAGTCCTGAAACACGCCAAAACATGCACCCTAAATTTAACCTAACCTAACCTAACCAGTGATTCCTGACATTATTTGGAGTAAAAAATGTAAATTAAAAGTTGGTCTCCGATGACATTTTTGATGTTTATTTATTTTTTCAACTAAAAACATCTAAAAAATCAGTAGGTTGAATGGTTAGAATTGGGCTAAGGGGGTGAGCAGTTACTCAGCTGAGTTGACAAGAGATGACATGTGGAAAATTTTTTTTGTTCATTTTGAAAAAAAAATGGAAAAAAAAACTTTAAAAAAGTCACCAAAGACCAAAATTTCAATTACATTTTTATTCCAAATAATGTCATAATTATGCCGGGAATCACTGGTTAAAGTAAATCAAGTACGTCCATTAAGCCCCCGCATACCCAATTTTTACCGATTTATAACAAGTTTCCTGTTAACTCTTTTAAATTTTTAAGTTCCAAAAAAATATATGTTATTTTTTAAGTTAATATCTATACGTTTGTTCTTCCGAAATGTAAATTATATAAAATCCCTCGATAGAAAAAAAATCGCAAAGTAAGCTCCGAAAATTAGTAACACGTTTTGCTCTATTATTTAAATATGTTATAGGTATGAAAAAATTCACATTGTATCTTTAAATGCAACTAAAGCATTTGACGAGAGATTTTTATTCTATTTCAAACGAATCGTGTTTTATTTAATATTATCACAATTTTCGCTTAATTATTATCGTTTTTTTAATATTAGCGCGCTCCCTCTAGCATTTGTATATCTCCCTTTAAAACTATCTTTGAACGCTTACTACGGTTACTGGTCCTTTTCGAGCCGGATATTGCGTTCATGTTTTAGGTAGAAATCGTACTTACTGGATGGATTGAATAGTTTTCAATAATTTCAATAATCATTTCAGTGTAAGATTATTTGAAAGGGAGATTTCCTATATTCCACTCCCATGTAGAAGTTATTCCACTACTGTGAGTTAGATTCAAATCAAAATTCTCGTACCTTTTTCCTTCTCCACCAATCCATACCCATAGGCAGCAAACCGTAGCCAAACAGACAGGGGCACCAAAACAGCGGAAATATCGTCCACACGTTGGAGAACCACGGCATAGTCAGGGTTGCCACCCCGTCGATGAAATAGGCCATTACAACTGCGCCCAGCACTCCCAATAGCATCCCAATACACCGGGCTATAAACGAGTAGGACATCTCTTTCCATGCGGCCCCTGGATATTTTCAAACTTAAATATATTATAAGACTCAAATATTCCTTTAAACTGTCATCGAAAATTTGTAAATCATAGAAACATTAATTATTGTTTTTTCGGTAAACTAATGTTTAAGACAAGATTTTTTATGCATAGCACAAAGGGTAACAATTATTTTATAAGCAATAATTATTAGCCTGAAACACTCATCCACATTGAAAAATCTCCTGATAAAAGATACATGACGCCAACGGGACTTAAACCCGTGTCCTTTCTCTTAATTAATAATGAAATAATAATTAATATTTGACAAGTTCTAGTATCTTCACCAAAAAAATGTAGACAATTTGTCTCGACGCCATCTAGCGAGAGAGTTAGCACTTACAATGTCTTTCTCATATAAAATAAAGTTGGTTGTTTCAGGTGAAAAAATGTAACAAGCAGTAATTGTTGAGAAAGGACACGGGTTCAAGTCCCGTTGGCGTCATGTATCTTTTATCAGGAGATTTTTCAATGTGGATGAGTTTTTCAGGCTAATAATTATTGCTTATAAAATAAAAAAGATAGAAACATTCATTTGAAAATTGTTTATTCTGGGATAAGCGTCTTTTCGGATACTTTAATTAATCGGTCGAATTATTAAAGAAGATTAGAATTTGTTCTTGAATCAGGCTTTTTTAACCCCGTGGGCAATTTTGGGAGATATTCATCACAGACAATAAACACCAGTAGAGTATTTTTGGTATATATATCTCCCAGCCTGACACGGCCTCATAAAAGTGATGCTACCTCATTTTGAATTATGGTGAGAAATATGATTTAAAAAGTGCTAAGAGAGCATACTGCGCTTTCAGTTTGCATACAAAAATTTACAATAGACACTCCCGAAAAATTTGAAACAATTCTGTGAAATAAAATTCAGCATTTGAAAAATACTTGTCAAGTGACGTTAACTTTTATATGTAGTACCTTTGTCTAATTAAATATGATTTAGTTTAATGTAAAACCGTAATATAACAGCAACTTTTTGTTGGAGTTAAGAAAATTAATATTCTTAAATAGGTGTCGATTTGTAATAAAATCAATCTGAAAGAATCTTTCGTCTAGTTTCGAAAACGGCACTTTATTTTGAAATACATTCAATTTTTGTTATGCAAAGCTGAAATTTACTATATTATTGATAATATTCATATTAATTTGTAAAAAAATTGTAACACATGCAGATATTGGGAGTGGAAAACACCAATAGATGCAGGAAATGTGAAGAGGATGAAGAGACTCCAATTAACCTTTGGTGCCAATGTCCTGCCCTGGTAGGAACTAGGCTCAGATACCTGGGGAGACATACAGTGGAACCAGAAGACATGGCCACATACCCAATGACAACCTTGGTAAACTTTATTAAAGGGATTGGGTTGTTGTTAAAGGATTGAGGTAAAATGGGAGACATCAAAATGGGCCTATGGCCTAAGTGCTCACGGGAACTACGTGTAAACCTTCTCCGCTTTTAAAATAAATAGTGTACTATTTGTAACAGAGATTTATGTGGTGAAGGAAACCGAAACCCAAAGCTGGAGACGAACAACTAGGAGAAAAATAAATAAGTGTTTTTGAAGAGAAGAGAAAAGAAGGACAATAGATGTACAATTAGTTGTATAAATAAAAGTTACATTAAGCCGAAAATCAAATAAGCACACAAAAGAAAATAAGTTCCACATATAAGATAGTAAATGAAGTAGATTGGATAAACTGAAGAATGATTAAATAATTTATAAAATTTACCGAATTTTTTAAAGAATTCACTCTGCAAGCTCGGGGTTTCTAGTGTAACGTCTCGGCTTCCGTTTTCCGCTGGGGTCGTCCCATTGTCGATTTCCTTTGAATCCCCACCTGAATGTGCATTGGTGGAAGAAATTTCATAAGTAGTCAACATGGAAATAATAAACAAAATTTCAATCTATAATATCATTAAAATTGGGTACCCACACAAAATTCTGTTTTGGGGATATTTTTCAGAGAGTAAGTAAAGATTCGGAATTGTGTGATCTCTTATATTGTATATTCTGCGTAGAAAAGAGAGAGCAATTTGATGGTTTTATTTATAAGTTTTATATTTTCTGGCCATGTAAATTTGTTTTAAGTACTTATCAGAATTTTTAATGGAACATATCCCTGGACAGAATAATTTTGAAACAGTAGCAAAAGAGAATCGAGGGTAATAATTTAAAAACATCTATCTTACGTACAATGTTCTATTTCTTATTGAAGAATTCATGATGAGTATACCGACGTACATTTTACTAAGGTGAACAATCAACAGAGATGTACTTTATTTCAAATAAATCCATTTCAAATGGAAATGCAAAATGGGTATTTTCCATTTTGCATTTTAAATGCTTTTCTAAAAACCATTTTGCATTTTGCATTTTAAATGCTTTTCTAAAAACCATTTTGCATTTTGCATTTTAAATGCTTTTCTCAATGCATTTTCCATTTTAAATGCTTTTTTGCAACATTCTTCCTACTATCTCCACTCATTTTTTTTTCATAAACCCCAAATATCAGTCGGTCCTCAACCTCGCTATGAGAGATAATTTACATTTGTCAAGTTGCTCCCTGGTAGAAGCCCTGGCAATTGAGTGATACCATTACAAAAAATACTGAACACGGGGCCATGACGCTGTAATATTAAATGTTAGATGGCAGTTTCTATGTTTTTACTTTGGCAACATTTGTCCCGCGCAAATTTTTTGTGGTTCATAATCCGTAGTCGTGGCATTTTTTGATTTACCATCATATAATATGTTTGTTCTACATTGATGTCCATTATTAAATGACAAAACTGTTTAAAAATTCTATAATTATTTTAATTGTTTGACCTGAGAAACCATTTTGCATTTTCAAATGGAAAAGTTTTGACCCATTTCCATTTTGCATTTCAAATGGTTTTGGGTACCCATTTTGCACATCTCTGAAAATCAATAATAGTTACCTTGGTCACCGCGATTGGAGCTTTCCTTCAAAGGGCCCACGTGCGAGTAGTTCAAGTCATCCTTCTTAGAAGCCTTGGATTTGAATGTCTTGTCCCAGATTTCTCCCATTTTTCCCATACTTTGTGGCAGCCATTGCCCTAAAACACATTAAATTAATGTTTTGGGTTAGCGTAGGGAGTGTGGCAAACCCATCGCTCAGGTAGTGGAAACACAAACTGCAATAGCCATCCCAAGTTAAGGTGTGAGCTACCGTGCTCAGGCTGAATAACCTGGGGAACAGCGTCACGAGCGGTGCCTCCGAGGAACAGGGTTGAATCTGGGAATATTTAGACCTTACTCCAGCACTCGGGGCTATGGGGCGTGGGAAGAAAATTGGACCATTCGAAAACTCCCTCTTCCCTCCTGGGGCTTTCAGGGAACCAAGGAGGAGTGGAGAGGAGAGATGAGGCCCTCTTCCCTTCTGAGGCCCTCGGAGAACCAAGGGGGAGTGGTTTCTTTCGACGTGGGGCCCTCAGGAAACCAAGAAGTTGAAAGGAGAGATGAGGTCTTCTTTCCTTGCGGTACCTTTAGGGAATCAAGGAGGAATGGAAATGAGAAATGAGGCCACCTCCGTGAACTATTCACTTGTGGGGCCTTCAAGGAACCAAAGAGGAGTGGAAAGGAAAGATGAGGCTCTCTTCCTTTGTGGGGTCTTCAGGGAACCAAGGGGGATTGGAGAGGAGAGATAAGACCTGGTAAGACAGATTATGGAACCAGAAGACATAGCCATATATACAATGCAAACCCTGGTGAACTAATAAAAGGAACCAGGTGACTGTTAACCGCTTCTGTGCCAAGAGCGAGATATCTCGCATTCTTGGCCGTGCCCAGCAGGCCAGCCATAGAAAAATAGCGAGTTTTCTCGCTCTTCTTTGAGCCTCTGTATCATACATATGTCCCGTTTTTTTTTAAATATGTTTATCTAAGTGAAGGGAAGCAAAAAAGTCGAAAATTGAATAAATTTGGTAAGTCATTTAATTATCCTTTCAAGGTGTAATGTTTTTAATTTATAAAAATAAGATTTAAAAATGATTTATTTTGATTAAAAATTCACGGCCTGCTGTGCACAGCTACACTTCTACCTACTGGCATTTAAAAGGTTAAAGGAATGACGTAAAATGGAAGATAGCACAATGGGCCTATGGCCTAAGTGCTCACGGAATATGTAAACCGCTTTATAAATAAAATGTTTTGGGTTCATAATATTGGGGATTCCAAGTCTATAATCATCATGAATATCTTACATTGAGCCAAGCGTCCAGCGAAAACAACCATACTGATGATTGTCAACAGAAACACGATGAAGTTGATGGCGATCCCGGCTTCTTCAGAGTAACTGAGCATGAACCAGCCCAGGTAGTCGAAGTAAACCATCTGCCCCTCCTTGTGGTCCTGGGAATATGGAAAATAAATAGTTTTACTCAATGCCTGTTGGGTTTTATTTGAGTCCATGTACTTGAGCGTTGGTAATTTGAAAGATATTTTTTTAGAATTTCATCATAATGAGTATAATGAAAACCATTTAAAACTTTATTGCACTTGCTTACTTACAGACTGGACCGGTTTCAACCAAGTTCAATAACAATGGAAATACAAGGATAGATAGAGATTATTATTATTGACACATCAATGCTAAAATTGTTATACTATACATTGAATAAAAACTACAAATTAATAGAATCACCCAGCATAAAGTATCTCTACTTAGATGCCCTGCTTTCAGTATATATCTGAATCTAGTTGTTAATTCACAATCGTTGGTATTATTAGGTAACATTTTGAATATTATGGGCGCTCCAGGGCTCGCTGTCCGTATTTTTTGTTATAGTTTGGTACAAGCAAGCATTCCCTCATTCTTTGTTAATCTAGTTTTCCTTTAATATGAGGTCAGTATTTGCTGAATCAATAATTTGTGCTTGTTACACCCGAATTTTCTGTGCTTGTTACAGCTTCAGATAAACATGAAAGTGGGCTGTAAATAATTTAAACGAGACGAAATGAAATAGTGTTTGTTGGAATTGGTTGACAGTATGAGTAGGAAGAGTAGGAATGAACAAGTTATGGAAAGAAGGAGAACAGGAAGACCAATCACTTATCACTGTATCTCTGCGAAGTAGCACACGACACAATCACAATATAGTGGGTTCCACCGCGATTACTCGAGGTAATTAACGCAACAACAAAACGAATGAGTAATTCAACGATAGTATGCTCTTTAAAGATAGTCAACTGCCTTCTTTTCAAATATTATGTACATACGACGTACACGCAAATTACTAATAGCTTGCTTCCAAGGTAGTCCCATTGTAGTCCAAATCACTCATCTGTTTTCAAAACAAATGCACTCGAATTATCACTTTTTTCTTTCTTTCCATGGCTTCAAATTTCAAACACTTTTCTAGCAAGGTGATGGTTAGGGATAGGTAGGAACTGGATAAATGACATCCCGATAAGAGCCAATCATGTTCTTATTTCAAATCCAAAAAGTATTATAATAAGGCCTGTACATATTGTAGATTTCCGTTGCTTGTTATTTTATGTGTATGGTAAGCCACAATGTTTGAAAAGTTTAACCTCTAAATCTTCTAATTCTGGAGCGTGTCCGAGGACTCGGAGTAGAGCGAGTATGTTGTCTCCCAAATGCTGGTGGCTTCCTAGGGGGATGTAAGCCTCCTTGTCGTATACGGTGTGGTAGACCTGCCCGTTGCGGCCAAAAGCAAAGTCCAAACCTGCAAACCATTTTTATTTAAAATACTCTTCAACACAATCCACAACAATACGATCAATAGCAGATGATGATATACGATCTTTTTAGCTATTTACTTTTTAAAAACAGTGTAGGTATAGTTTTAAAAATGAATAATACACTCAAATGTATATAGATATTTACAACATACCTAACTAATATTTTGTTCTGGTGGATTTAAAAACTTATAAAATGTTTTATGTAAAATACGCCAAGACAAAAAACTTACCAGGAATCTTTTTGAAGTCCTTAAATATTCTGAAATCCGAGTCTGAAGGAATGAATCCGCTCTGAAAAAGTTCTTCGCCAAAAATCAGTCCATGGGGATGGGGCGCAGTACGAGCGTAGTACTGAAACAAACGTCTCATTTTATTGTATGCTATGAAATGTGAAAAACCGAAAATTAACCATTTTACTATAGAAGAATAAACTTTCGTTGTAATGTGATTCTTATTAACGAAACAGACTTATCAAACAAAATCTATAATGAAATGTTCTCCTGCAGCGTTGGTGCACGCGGCAGAAACTCATCAATGTGGAACTAAAATAATGTTGGAGACAGAACAGATCCCTGTGGGACGCCAGTATTTTGAATAAGTTAAATATTTTCTTACTCTGAAGAGCCAAGCGTTATCAGGCCCTGACTGAAACAGTATAGCCCTACCACCAAGTCCAGCTCCTTCCAAGTTCACAAATACTCGAACAGTTTCGGCCCATCTGTGTGTCAGGAACATGTGAGAAGCCTGCAATTGAAATAAAAGTTTAGGCATTCACAATAATAACATTATCAAATTTGATTTAAAATTAATAAATATTTTTATACCTGTAGTGAAACTTCTTCTGCGCCATTGAACAGAAAAATGACATTATGTTTGAGACGAACTTCGGACTGCGTGAGCACCCTCACTAGCTCCATCATCACGGAACAAGCTATGGCGGCATCAGATGCACCTAAAAATGAATTCTGTGTTTATCAAGTAAAACCACATTCAGCATTATATAAGGCCTACAAATTGTAATAACATTCCCACGTAGTTGTCACAATTGAAATTTGATGACGTAGTGATTTTTTCCTATAACTCTTTTATTCTTGTTCATTGCTAGGTAGATGCTTCCTTCCCGTCTTTACAAAAACTACTTTTTGTGTTCCTGCGCATCTAATAGTATTATTATTTTAATAACTGTACAGTTTAGGATTGCAATCACAATGGAAGTGGCGCCTTCTGTGATTTTCAAATAGAACTGTTAAAGTTTTCAAACCTCGGCAGCGGGTTTTTTATCTCCTAGTCCTTTGTAATAGTCATTGCTACATAATATATATATATATGGCATAATCAATATATAATATAAAAGTAAGTGTACAATGTGCGTGCCGCTAAGACTCAGAAACGAGTTCCGGTACGATCAAGGGTGTTATATGAAGTAGTAGCCCTCTATCCCCCATCCACGAAGAAGGTTCTCGTTTTTACCTAAAGGGCGTGCTTTTGAAGATATAAGGGCTGAAAGTTTCGCCCTCAAGAAATTTCTAGAACAGTCCAGAATATTCGAGAGTAGAACAGACAGATAGTAGAACATCCCGGAACACTCTGGAAAGTTGTGGAATGTTCGGGAATAGTCTGTAACGTTCGGGAAAATCCCAGAACATCCCAAATCACAATGAACTAAAAATGGGATTACAGGCTGTTTCCTGATAAACTTTTACTAAATTCGTATCAATATAATATCAACTCGTGGCCATTTACCTGCGATATTACCTGATAATACATAATGACGAAACGCGAAAATGTTGTTTAGGAACACGTGTTTCCGTGACAAAATATTGGTTTTTATCTCTAAAGAGTATAAAAACTATCCGCATTTGTCTGTTTGTGTGCTTCTTCTAAACTATGCAAGGGAATTTGATAGGGTTTTCACTATCATTTAGAGAACTTCTTCCGGAAGGTTTATATAATATAATACATGGATAGTAGGGTGGTTACAAGGTATAAGGTGAAAAAATATTTTCGTCCTAATGCTGGCCTGACCCCCCTAAAATTTGCCATTTGTCTAAAAAATAAGATTTGGAAAATTTTAGCTCAATTGGATAATGTTAACCCGTGCCTCATCGAGACTAAATATGAAAAAACGATTTTTTGCAAAAAAAAATACTCAATTTAATCACTTTTGATCAAATTTTGTTTCCTATGAACATTATACATTATTAAAAAATATAATAAACAACATCATATTTAATAAAATAATATAATATATAATAAAACATAAAACAAAATTTTTTTTCAACCTTCCTTTGAAGGTTGAAAAAAGGAAGTTGTAATTTTTTGGGAGAAAGCTAAGATACCAACCAAACACTTTCAAGATTGTGTTATAAAGCTTGAAAAACTGTACGAAGAGTGGAGAAAACTACAAAAAAACGCTAACAGATCTAAAAGCACAGCTCAATACTCATTATTAGAGAAAAATCTTCTTTATTTAGCATGTCGCCACCATATTTTAGAAATTTTTCTCAGTTTTTGATTTAAAAATGGGCACAACTACTGGACCCTGCTCAAATATTTTTAAAAACTTTCAGACTGGGTGGTCGAAGCTAGACAAGACAAAATACAAAACTGCTATTGAAGATAAAAATATTAGACATAAAATAGGGAATTCAGATGAAATATCAATTTTTCTTACAGAAAAATTAAAAAACCAACAGCCAAAGGATGATTACAAAGAATTAATTCAACTTTCGTTAGTTGTGTTAGGAGGTACTCCAAAGATATTAGAAGAACGAGATATGCTATGTTGGCCGCCGGACCGTAGGCGGAGTACTACCTAATTACGGTACTTTGAACGGTATCGGGACGTGTACGCACAGAAATCTGTTCTATGTATTAGTGCGGATACCTTAGCGTAAGCGAAGGTGTCCAGTAGTATTGGTGAACAAAACCGGCGACACTCGGCAAAACAATTCCACACAGTATGAACTGCTCATAGTGCTCATAGCACATCTCGTTCTTCTAATATCTTTGACGTACTCCCCCAAAAGATACTTTTTTCAAAGTTCCTGGTGCCATTCATCACGCTAGATGGATGGCAAAGGCCATTTATTGTATCAAAATATATCTTTTCAGGGATCAATTTACATTAACAAATTAAGAAAAAAAATCACTGACATTTGTTTATTTTTAATAAACATTTATGTAAAAGCGTGGTTTAACGCCCCCAAACCCACTTTGGCCCCCAACCAAGACCTACATTTTTTTAAATTTCTTGTAAAATATAGAGAAATCGATAAAAAAAACTTGCAGACAAGGCACTGTCTAAATTGATAAATCATCTGTGGTACTTCAATTCTGAGCAAATCGCATTTTCTTTCTTCGATGAAAATTCAGAAAAAAGTGTCAAAACAAGCATGGCTGTAAAAAGTCTACAATTAATTCCAATTGAAGAACAAACATGTGATAGGGATGTGAAAGCAAAACTCAAGTCTCCAAAGATATCGATTTTTTTGTTTCTCATCAAACTCTAAATTTTTTCAAAAGATTTGAAATTGATACATAATTTTTAATTACGGATCCTGATATATGGTGTAAAAATACAAATTATTTAAAAGCAAAAAAAATAGTGAACGGTTTCAAGGTTGTCAATGACACAGCTGAAAGAGGGGTAAAATTAATCCAAGACTTCAATTCCTGTTTGACAAAAGACGAAGAACGACAGTTTCTGTTACAAGTTGTATCGGAATGTCGAAAATTTTTTCCTGACTTCAAAAGCCATATTATCTAAGCCATTACCACCTTAATCTGATGATTAATAGTAAATGTAAATAATAATAATAATAATAACTTCTTTCTTTCATAATGCATTCTTTTGTATATTTTAAATAATAAAACTTTGAACATTATTTCTTCTTGTTTTTTATACCTTTTTGCATTTCTTTTCTCGTAAATCCATCATTTTCAATTTGGATTTTGCTGTATTTACTTTGAAAACAGTTTTAACTACACCCTTTTTTGTGTACCAATTGAGAAAATAAATAAAGCAAAATCTGAACAGCACATGTAATTAAATCTTGCAATATTGTTAGGTATTTTATAAAAAAAAAAAATTATAGAAAGTTAAACTTCAACCTTGATGAGGCACGGGTTAATCTTATCCAATTGAGCTGAAACTTCACCAGTCTCATTTTATAGCCAATTGGCAGCTTTTAGGGGGGTCAGCACAAAAAATTCCAACATTGATTTTTGTAACCACCCTAATGGATAGTATATTTACTGAAAGAAGAGAAAATTCGAGCAAAGCTGGGTACACGTCAGCTAGTACAAAATAAATACATTTTTAATACTAAAAGTAATCCTTACCATCGCTTGTAGGTACAGTATCATAATGACAGTTGAGGAGAATGCTGTGCGACGGGTCGGATCCTTCTAGTTTGGCAATAACATTCTGGATGTTTTCATAAATATTGGTGAATCGCGGCTTGTACTCAAGGGTGTAGGCTCCGCTACCTTTTTGAACCTGAAAGTGATACATTTTATTTAAATAGTCGTAAAGCTAGAACTGGATAATATAGCTAAATCAAAATATTGATCGACAAATTTTGAATGTTCTTCTTCATGTATGGACATCAGCTTCACTGAAACAACTCCCTCACCAGAAGACGGCAGATCTTCATTACCCCATATCATCGATGGGTAACCTCTTTATCATTTTCTCAACCATATTTATCATTGGGTTGTATTGGTTACTGGAGTTGATTATTCATTGTCACATCTAACAGAAGACCATTATTCGACTGATGCGAACTCTTTAGTCTACTTAATATTAAAAGTACCCACTCGGCTTACACTAGGTACCCACACTAGGCGTTTGGATCTATTTCAATGTCACTGTTCACAAACAGATTATTGGCCAATTCCTCAATTACATACTTAAGCAAACGAACAAATAATATGAACATTTATAAAATAACCAATTCGAAGCTTAAAACATACCCAAACAAATCTTTCATGTCAAAATATTAATCCGCAAATGTTTTGATTACTTATTTTAAAATTTTATCTAATGGATAGTAATTTTTTCACTTAATTTTATACATCTTACTTATAAATATTCCCTAATACGCCGCTGCAGCGCTGGTATAGCTATACGGTGAAGAGGGCCGTATACTGATCGGGTTAAAGTATTTACTCATGCAAGATTATTTTAGACTTGTACAACTTTGTTACAATCCTCAATATACGGTCATTTTCGCATATCGCGTTTAATTGCTATCTTCACGTTTCTTCAAATGACATTTGCGATGTCATTGACCCAGTATGCTTTGAATTGTTTCGAAATTTCACCAATTTGATTATGCGTTTCGTATTTGCTTTGGTATATCGATATTTGATTTAAAATATTCCTTTGGTAGTGCTGCCAATGGGTATTACTGCTTTTTTACATTTTCATTGCGCGATCGAACGATATTTGTCCAGTCTTAATACCGCAGTAATACGTCCCTAATCCTGGGGTTCGGCGGTTTAAGAATCTGCCCGTCACTAATGCTACGCTATTGCGGCTGGTATACGCAGTAAGCATGCGCATGATTATGAGTAACGTTTTTTACCAACCTGTTCTTATCCTTTCGTATTATCTATTATGAGTGAGGCGGAAGATCTACCGCCATAATAAAGCGAGGCTTTTGTGCATGTATGGTGGAAGTAGGTATCATTTGTTCGTTATTTTTTAAGTCATATGCCAGTACCTATTCAGTTTATATTTTCAGTTGTGTTTTGTAACGTAAAGTAAAATCTTTGTTGTTATTTGTATTTCGGAGACTTTCTGGTAATGAATTAAAAAAATTGATTCCAAGATATGTAACCATTGTTTATTTTATTACTAACCAAACCTAATAAGTAGTTTATTCGTTACCCATATGAAGTAGGTACCGTAACTAGACCTTTTGGACCACGGTCATATAATACATCCCGATTAGTCGTATTTTATGGTGAAGATAGAGAGACAACTTGATAAAAACCAAAAAAAACATCCGGGTAATAAATAATATGCTTAAAGAATTCGAAATAATTATTCATAAGTGCGGAAATACGTTTTATGATTCTGTTGATAACATTCTTGTATTATGGATATTTTGGGAAGGCGCTGGGCGGATAAGCTGGCTCTTCGCTACTGCATATTGGAGAAATGCATGTTTGCAAATGGAGCACTTAAGGCGAAGCTTAATGCTAAATGACTATTTCGATTAATCTTTATTACGAATTGGTGTACATTATGAATACCAAAAAATATGATTTAGATAAATTGAAGATTTTACTATCGTTTCGCTTGAGTAAAATACAAATAAAAAATTAATTACTCAATTAAAAATATAAATGTAAACTACTAAAATAAACATTTTTTCAATAGAAATGTATGAACGCGTAAAGGAAACAACTTTAAAAAAAATACAGTATTATAGCTAAGATTATCTGTGACAGTTTCACTTGATTAACTTTTTTGCTTTGTTATAAAATTATTTACAAAATAAATAAAAAAACAGTTTTGTGCTTGAAATCGAAAGTTTCTAGACTCCATTTGTCAAGCGATTTTAATGCCTATTACCTACAATATAAGGTATACTAAGAATATACACATTTTTATCTTGTAGCTTCCTCTTAACTGTTCTTTAAGGCGACATAAGACTCTAATGCCGCGGGTTTGTTTGACGGTCATATTTTAATTACTTCTAATGAACGCATTACTAAAATCACAAATGATAAATAAAGATATACCATTAAAATATTATATATAAAACAGTTTGAAAATTTTACTAAACGCTTTTCAACTATAAAATTAGCCGCAAGTACCATATATTATTTTTCTAGACGATGAATTAGTAACTTCTAGAGTGATCCCTGTAGAAACATTTTAGATTTTGGTAATACGTCCATCAGAAATAATTAAAATAAACCCTACGGAAAGATCGATTTTCAAGGCCTGCCAGGGCAAAGTCGGCCGTAGGTGCGTCCATTACGCTGAGCCGCGTGCCGAATATTGTTTTTACGCCACTTCACTACTTATGTCGACTTTATTTTAGAGATTTGATAGGGCATAGACCAGGGCCGCGCGTCGCATATTTTTGTGGACAGCTGCTTCACTTAGGTCGTTATGATTCTGGCTATAGTTTAGGGTATTGTTTCGTGTTAAACTACATAATTATACCACGTCATAATGCTTGTTCCAGTCTAAATATGAATGACGTTAAAATGGTGGACGATGTTCAACAGCTGAATAAGCATGTAGTTAATTCCAACATTAACCGACTCTAGGTTATATGAAATATCTTATCAAATGTGAAATGAAAGTGTAATTATTATTACTAGAGTCAGGACTACTAAAGAAAAGTAACGGTTTAAAAAACCCTTACAGGTCATTGAGGTACATCTATGAAGTAAACACGAGCGTTCAAAATATAGGCAAGAACTCTGTATAACTATTTCAAAGTAGATAATTGGAAGAGACAGTGTTTGGCAAATAGAGTGTATCTCCGGTCACACAGCAGATTATCAATGGATTTAGGTTCTGTTGTGGGTGAAAGTTTACAAATATGTTTGGTAATTAGTAATTAAAAAGCATTTGATTAACCTTTACGTTCCTGATGGTAAAAAAAAAATCACGTATCACCCGAAGGGGGGTCACTGGGGACGTCCGTATACCGCGGATCGATCGTGTCTCTTAACATTCCTTTTGCCCTTTCCAGTAACACTCAGATACTAGTTTTTTGGTACCTAACTACCGTTTTAACCGGACGTCTTGTATGTATCCTCAATTGTATCACTTTCTAGTAAAATGCTCCTTCTACGATCGCACTCGCGGATCGTTTGCTGCGAGGATTTCAAAAAAGCAATGGGGATCCGGGGGAGAGGAGACGAGTCGCCGGAATTTAATATAATATAGCTGATCAATGGACACATTTGCAATCCTGATGTCCTGGAACGTTTTACGTTTTATGTCCCCGATAACTTCACCAGTGCTAGGCAGCACATTATTTTTACTGGCTAGGCAGATTATTATTTTTACAAGAGGCAGGACTTACGTACCAAGGATCACGCCTCTGGGGTAGAACGACTATTCTATTAAACCACCTTTCTTCTGAGTTAGAATTGTTTTCAGTCAAACCTCAGTGAATTCAAGATTAGAATAAGCATTTTTTCACCACAAACTGATATAATTAATTGATTAATATCCCCGTATGTATGTTATACATAGTAAAAGTTGTGAAATGTCATTGAAATCACTGTTTTACACATAGACATATTAATATTCATATGTCTGTGGTTTTACACAATAAATAAATCTTTTTCAAACAGTAACGGGATACATCTTTTCATTTCAGATCGAATTCCGAATAGTTTTTTGTATTTCTTTGGCATTCACTATGTAACAATTTCTAAACATTTTTGTTTATAATGAGTTTTTTATTATTCCAATGTACATTTGTTATGTATAAATTTTATTAATTAGCGACCGGTTTCGACACGTCCGTGTCATTAACTAGCTATTTTATAACTAAATTTTTAAGTGCAGAAATATGGGGTTTTATTTAGTTTGGTTCTTTGGTGGGAGGGGATTTGTAGGAGGGGGAGGGGGTTGAGAGGGAAACGGAGGGAGGAGTCAACATAACGGGGAACATTGTCAATAGAGGTGATTTGCAAGGTGCTATTATTTTATTAACTATATTAATGCTTGAATTAATTTTTTGTTAATTTCTAATGTTTCTGATGCGCACAAATTAAAATATTTATTAATGTTAGAATGTTTAAACTTAGTTTTATCCCGGTTGAAGCTATGGCCTGTCTAGCGAACTCGGAGAAATTATTATTTTTTTAACATAGTTCGTGTTCCCTGATTCTAGTTTTGAAATTTCTAGTAGTAAAACTAGAATCAGGGAACATTAGGGAAAACATCAGGGAAAACTAGAATCAGGGAACATTAGGGAAAAAATCAGGGAAAACTAGAATCAGGGATTTCATTCCGTTAGTCATTCCCCATATTTCTGCATTTAAAAATTTAGTTTTAAAATAGCTAGTTAATGACACGGACGTGTCGAAACCGGTCGCTAATTAATAAAATTTATACGTAACAAATATACATTGGAATAATAAAACTCATAAAAAACAAAAATGTCTAGTTTTTCTAGGATTACCTAAATTGATGTAAAATACAACTACATAAGATATCGCACAACACTCTCGTTTGGGGAAGTGTAATACCCCTTGTGTGTTACCCTCCGGTGTGGAAGGGTTAAGTACAAAAGCAAAGTATATTAGCATATTATATTGTGTATTATTATAATAACTGATAGTGTATTCACCTCGTACTGCAGCAACTGGGAGCTGTGCGCCTGCAGCTTGGCTAACCTCAGCTCGTCTTGCAGGATGGCTGGTGCCAGGACTTTGTTCTGGTAGGTGCCCACCACCCTCGGACCCATGCTGGTCAGTCTGCGGAGGGAGTTGCGAGACCTCACGCCGCTGAATAAGCGATTGTTGGCCAACTGAAATATACGATTCAGAGAATTAGCACCATCAAGATCGTCATCATCGGAACCGTTTAAAAAAATAACAATGATTTTTGTAGGTTTATAGAAATGGCTCCAGTATTCGACAGTTACCTTTTAAGTGATTACCGTACAAGAGTCCCAACTTCTCCCAACCGTCTTGAGGCAGTGAGGTTTTGAAACTCCCAATTGGGGTGTATTGTGTGGCTGAAGGTGATGGGGTGGGGAAGGAGATGGGAAAGAGGAAGGTGGGAGAGCATCTGGTTATTCAGATCTGGTCACCAAACAAGCCACCATTTCTGAATGGTGGTTTTACACCACCTAAATTTGGGTACCGCCGCCCCGGGAACCATTTATTGGACAACCAACACCTCTGCCATAGGTCAACCCAAGTGGTTCGCTACTTTTGGTGACTTAGCAGGCCGAATTGGGAGAAACTGGTTGAGGGAGACCTTTCGACCTCCCCACACCCTTGCAGTAAGAGGGATGGATTCATACGTCCGTCAACCCAGGACATGCTGACCCCCAGATTCCTACCCACCCTGCCTTTTTCCTTTGTCAGAACTTCCCATCCTTCCTTTCCTAAAAAGACCCTCCACACAGCATCCCCAAAGATGACATGGTCCCTGAGCGGAATTATTTTCCGCGGGGCCTCCTGAGTGTAGCTAATGCAAATAAAAAAGGGCGGTACTGAGAGTATCTTCCACTCTAGAACGTGCCGCAAGTATACTATTATTATTTCTAATGAATAAGTTTTAAAATAACACAAATTCGCAAGAAAAATTTTCTTTCGCACGCTGGGATTTGAACCCGCGACCTTCGGATTGCTTTTCGAGAGCCTTAATAAACATGTAAATACATTATCTTATAAAACAGTACAATTTACAAATACACCATTAAGTTATTACAAAAAAAGAACCCGCTGACTCACGTTGAAAATTTAGCGTCAGCACCCGACGGGTTATTGGTACAGTAAATATTCTTTTTTTGATCTTCAAATTTCCTAATAAACTTTTAGTACTTTCACACTATATCAGAACACGTGTTCATGCACCTGCATTTGTCCTGATAGTACACAATGAGGAAATGCCAATATATTCGAATTTTTATGACATCGCCATTACACACATTCGTGTTTTAATGATAGTTTATTAGGAAACCTGTCAATTCATTCTATAAAGGCCTTCAGTCCTATTTTTAACCGGAATACGACTAATTTGTAGAGATTTTTAAGCAATATATAAGGTAAGCACCAGATTTCATTTTTTTATGCGATAAATAGTAACTTCCCGAGGAACTTAGTCTGAAACATCTGAGGTTTTAGTAATATGTTCATCAAAATGATTTAAAATATCCATTTTCTAGTCCTGCTGAGTCAAATTCGACCGTAGGTCCGTACAATATGCCGGGGCCACACGCCGTATGAATGTGTACACGTCTTCTTTACTTACGTCGTTACGATTCCGAATTTGTATCGGAGTAGGTATTGTGTTGTATGTAACGTGAAGTAACATCAATAAATTTACCGCTTCTTCTTCAGTGACTCCAGTCGGCAGAGTGTGGTCGATGACGTGCACAATGTAGAAAGCCAAACATCCTCCGAGCAGTATGAACACGGGCCACCTCCAGGAGATGGAGTGGATGCTGTGCTGAACTGCTCTCCTCTCCTTCTCTGGCCGCGCCTTGTCGCTGAAGGGAATCGGCTCCATTCCTAGTTCGTTCATAGCCACATCTGAGCCACGACTGAGGGACATCTCTGCTGAAAATTTGTATCGATTCAACTACCAACTTGACCTAACCTAACGTCGAATTCATCAAATTTCAAAGTGAATTTTCAAGCTCTGTAAATGTTATTTTCAAGTTTTGTTATTACATCATTATTGCACAGTTGTTTCACATAACTGAATTGAAAACAGAACTTGATTAGAATCTTTATAGAACTTGAATTTTAGCTTTGAAATTTGATGAATTTATCAAATTCTGAAAAATAATTAAGATTGAACCTCCCTATAATCCTGATAAAGTTAAAACGAATTTAAAAAACACTGTCACCACTTATAAAATACAGGTATCAATAAAATTGTTATCAAGTTTAATTTGTAGAACTACATTTTATTTTTAAGTTATTCTTTTATTTATTTATTTTATTTATTAATTTTGGTGAAATCGACAGTTTACATTTAATCAGTTTGTACATAAGTATTATATAGTAAAATAAAACCAATTATGGATTTTCTCCTTGTGACTTTAACTGAGACAGCATAATATGGAATAAGTTATTTAAATTTGTGAGAAAGGAATATGAATTAAAAAATTTATACAAAACAAAAGATTATATAAAACGAAAAATTTACAAAACAATACATTTATAGCCATGGAGAGAGGTTGTAGATATAAATCAAATCATAATAGAGATATAAACAATAGAGACATAAACATTATTCACAAACCACCAGAGAAATATTCTTTTATGGACCTCTTGTATTTGGTAAGTTTGCAAATGAAAATATCAACCTTGGAAAATACGCTATTGTAATTATTGCATATTCTGGCAAGAATTCTGCTTACAATACAATGTGTCTCAAAATTCATTCGTGTTATAAGGCACTATTAAACTGTCTACTTGACAGTTTGATAATGCCTTCAGAGGGCGAAACAGCTGTCACGCGTAATAATAATTACACACCATAACTTGTTTTTACATAAAAGGTTTATTTCAATTTTAAAATAATATTATTGAATATATAAAAGAAATCCCAAAAATTAAAACGGAGTTCTACAAATTAAACTTGATAACTATAAAAAATTTATACACATTTATATAATATTTTTGTAAATTCAGGAATTTCCATGTTCAAAGGCGGACAAAAGAAGATTCATGAAAAAAATACTAATTTAGGAGTG
Source organism: Hesperophylax magnus (assembly GCA_026573805.1). Lineage (NCBI taxonomy): Eukaryota > Metazoa > Arthropoda > Insecta > Trichoptera > Limnephilidae > Hesperophylax > Hesperophylax magnus. The sequence continues at coordinate 1,781,706 of JAIUSX010000016.1, forward strand.
ACCGTGAGAATTTTAAAAATTATGACGTAAATTGCTTACCGTGAATTCAATGAGATGTTTCCTCGTGTTTGATGAAATGATCTCACCTGTTTTTTGGAGAGCAACTTCTTTCACTAAGGCGTGCGTACTTCTAACTAATAACTACTGGTGTGATGGATAATCATTTACAAACGTCATCAACATCAATAATTGATGTGTGAAAAACCACACCAAAAACAATGGCTACAGAAAGAGGAAGCGTAAACTGTTTCCACTTGTCTTGAGGCAGATAAGAAAGATAAACAAAATGAAGAATCATCATTGCTGAAGAATCATGCTATCAAAAAGAGAGTTTACTGTTTATATAAACATGATTTATCTAAATATTTTGTTGTCACCACAAGAGTTCACCCGTAAAAGATTAGTTTATGTCCCCGGCGTTGCCCGGGCTTTAGGCAGAGTTTTTTTTAAGTCAGATGCAGACAGTCATTTTATTTTGAAACTGTGCTAAATCATTCCAGTGAAGAGATAATGCTTCGGGCATCCATGGCTTTTTCCACCATTATGTACGCCACATTGTAACTGTTAAAAAACTATTGGACTCGTATGTACAAATAAAAGGGAGGAAATTAACTAAAAATCAAAGTGTAAGAGATCAGCGGCGTCGCCAGCTTACAAAGCAGGGGGGCAGCTTATTTTTTTATAGAGCTTACAGAGATGGAACAAGGAAGTAGTCAGAATGAACGAGAAATATTTACATAAAAGCTGATATATACCCGACGTTGCTCGGGGTTATGAACAGGGCCTATGTTAGGGGACCCCTTTCGAAAGCACGAGAAAATATTGTTCTCTATTAAAAATTAAATTAATAAAAATATAAATTAAATGTGTACTCTGTGTCTATGTAGATTACCTACATAGAGTGAAAAATTAGTTACAACACTAACAATGAGAAACTACTCGATATGGACAGAAACTTACTGAGGGAACTGGTAGGACGACTACTAACGGGACATTGTCATCTCAGGAGACACATGCAGATATTGGGAATGGAAAACACCAATAGATGCAGGAAATGTGAAGAGGATGAAGAGACTCCAATTCACCTATGGTGCCAATGTCCCGCTCTGGTGGGAACTAGGCTCCGATACCTGGGGAGACATACAGTAGAACCAGAAGATATAGCCACATACCCAATGACAACCCTGGTGAACTTTATTAAAGGGACCGGGTTGATGTTAAAGGATTGAGGTAAAATGGGAGATAGCACAATGGGCCTATGGCTTAAGTGCTCACGGGAACTACGTGTAAACCGTCTCCGCTTTAAAAAATAAGAAAAGCGCGGCAGTCGAATTTTTTTATGTTATTCCCACTTGGGGTAGGTGTGTGATGTGGATGGAGGGAGTGGTCTTGTCTTCTAGAAACTTGTGTCTCCCTCACCGTCGTGGTTAGAAATTTGAATTAAACGGTGTTAGAAAGAGAACGCACCAAGTTCTATATAAGTTTTTAAAGTTCTACACCGATTGCTTTGAAATTTTGACACAAAGTTGCATTCATTGCGTGTGTTTTTATATACAGGATTTTCCAATAAGAGGTGTTATTTTGATATTCAATCGTAAAAGATCGATGGTTTCGTTGCTTGTGTGGCACGTAGTGCCGTCTTGTTAAAATTAAACGTTGCCCAGATCAATAGCATCCAATTCCGGCCATAAAAAATCATTAATCATCTCTCGATAGCGCAATCCATTCACCGTAACTGTTGCTCCAGCCTCATTTTCGAAAAAGTAAGGTCCAATGACTCGGACCATAAACCGCACCAAACAGTCACACGTTGAGAATAGAGAGGCTTTTCAACAATAACTCTTGGGTTTTCCGAGCCCCAGATGCGACAATTTTGCTTGTTGACGAAGCCACCGAGGTGGAAATGGGCCTCATCACTCAAGATGATTTGCATTTGATTCACTCATGTGAATTTTAATAATTTCAATGCATTGTTGAAGCGTGTATCGTTCCATTTTTATTAATGGCGTAGTTTCTACTTGTCAAATGTTAAAAAATGACAGCTTCAAAAGTAACTTCTAGCGAAATAGCGGGCTATTTAAAATAACACCTCTTATTGGAAAATCCTGTATTATATAGATGTCAACTGTGACAGATAAACACAAGTTTTTTTAAACTGTGCCATCTGTTGGACGTAAAAACAACACGCGCTATATTATTTCTCTATCTGACATATTGAGCCACGACAGCGCGTGGCGGCTACAACTAGTATTAAAATATAAAAGTTAATCACAAAATAATTAAAATGTACACCGCAAGTTGAGAAAAAAAATATGAAACATTGTGATTTTTTTTTCAATTATTACACATATGAAACGATTAAAAAGTGAGGTGGGAAAAACATTAAAATACTCTTTTTTTTAAATGTGATTTTTTCGTTATCAGTAATTTAAGTTCAGTATTTAGATGAGAAAACGTTAGAAGAGCCATTTTTAAAACTTTTATGTTCGATTTCAAAAATTATATTTAGAATCACCAGACACAATCAGAAAGATAACATATTTGGGCCTGAAGGGTTAACCTAAAAAAAAAATTAAGAGAATAGTTGAAATTTTTTTTTCATAAACCAACGGTTGAGAAATACTATTATTTGATAAAAATTAACTCAATCAATCAGATGTTCTGAAGTAATGCCGAATAAGTATAAGTACCTTTGTATGTGACATATTTTTGCAGATAACAACGAGGTTCCGACTAATTTTTAAATTTTGTATGAGCGTACTTACAATTTGTCATATTATATTTGATAAGGCAATCTTTATTGCCGTATTTACATGGATTATTTTGATAAACAATTTTAGATGACAAGATAAAGGGAATATATTGAAAAAAAAAACATTTCTAACTACACCTATAGATATATAACACAATCCGCCTCAGATCGGGAAAATCTGCTGAAGTGAATTATTTTGTCTAAATGAATACATAGGTATAAATAGTAGTAATCAAAAAAAATTAAATTTAGTTTTTTAAATTTTTTTGATCTCTTTGACAATATCTTAACGCGGCAGCAAAAAAAAATCTAAAATATAGATTTCAATTAAAATTATGCATTTGATATTCAATCACCCATTACAGTTTATTGATTTGAAATCGCTCTCCTGAAAAGTTTTTGTTTTTGTATTGCACTATTTTAGGTTTTACTCATAATAGATAATACGAAGGGATAAGAACAGATTAGTACAAAACGTTACTCATAATCACGCGCATGCGTACTAACTGCGTATTGGCTGACAGATTTTTAAACCGCCCAACCCCCAGAATTAGGAACATAGTACTATGGTATTAAGACGAAGATGGCGGACTTCGTTAAAAATATGTTTGACTTGACAAATATCGATCGATCGCGCAATGATAATGCAAAAGAGTAGTTATACACATTGGCGGCACTACCAGAGCAATATTTGAAATCGATTTACAAAAGTAAATGCGGAACGCGTAATAAAACTGGCCAAATTTCGAAGTATTTCAAAGCAGACCGGGTCAATGACATCGCAAATTTAATGTCATCTGAAGTAACGTGAAGTTAGGAACTAAACGCGAAATACAAAAATGACCGTATTTTTGAGGATTGGAACGAACTGGTGCCCGTCTAAAAAAATCTTCCATGAATATTATAAACTAACTAACTAACTAAACACCACGCCGTTTCCCCGCAGGGGTAGGCATAGAAGACGGACCGCTAAACAACTCGGTCTTGGCACACGTTTCTATTATTCTCTTTGACTCTTGACATGGCCCGACTCAAGTACCTGATTCACTTTATGGTGCTATGTCTTCCTCGGGCATCCCCGACTTCTGCCACCATTAATACCACCATTAATATTATTATGAATACATATTTTAACCTGAGCAGTATACGGCCCTCCTCACCGAATAGCTATACCAGCGCTGCAACAGCGTATTAGGGAATCTTTAAAAAATAGAAAATGTACATGAAACGAAGAAAAAATTACATGCGAAATAAATAGCACAATGTGAAAATTACAGAGCAGGTAGGTTCTTGAGATTACCTCAAAGGTTTTTCTTTTTTTATAGGATTTTTTTAAAATTTGTGAACAGTTATATATATAAGATGATTGAATATAATACATCAGCCCCTTATTATGCCCGATGAGTGTTTTTCTTGAACATATCGTGTTGTTTCACAGAATTTAAACAATTCATCAAATTTCAAACATAAAATTCAAGTTACGTGAAAGTTTATTTCTTCATGGGCCGGTTGCTTCACAGTATTTGTATAGTAAAAAACTTTCAGGGAACTTTAAATTTACCTCTGAAACCCGACGAATTGTTCAAATTCTGTGAAATAACCCCAAAGTCCATTCAGAGAGGCTTTTTCAACTTTTTCCAAATAATTACGCCGAAAAAATTACTTTGTTATTATTTTTGTACTTCTTTATGATAAATTGGTATTGAAAATTTATAAGTAAGATCTTCTCTTGGAATACATACCTACCCAACTAATAGTTGCTTATAACAATCACGTTTTAGTTTGTGAAAATTTAACAGTATGAATGTGCCATAAATTTTGCAAATGGCATAAAATATCACTGTGCATATCAAATATAGATGTGAATTGGCTGCCATTTCGTTAGAAATGAAAAAAATGGGCTCTGTTTTCACGGAAAGTTTATTTGAAGGTTTGCACGATACGCTCAGCCTAAAATTGAGAACCGTTCAGACCGGAAATTGGTCAAATAAGCTGTAACAATAATTCCGCGGTCTTCAGGAGTGTATCGACCCGTTGCTTGTTGTCAACTAATTCTCTATTAGTCTACAACATAAATGTCAAAGCACAATGACATTTGACGCCATCTGCAACAATTATGGCACAGTAAGATTAGATTGTTAATATTAATTTTAGTTGTAAGTTGCTATATATATGACGTTAGATAGTAGTTATAGGCCTTAGTCGTAAGTCACTAGATATAAGTCAGAGATAAGTCAGTAGTTCTAGTATTAACTATTTAAGAAATATATTTGTACAGCGCCCTTGAGGTGATTTCTCACGAAAACGGCGCTATATAAATTAGCCAAATATTATTATTATTATTCATATATATATTTTTTTTTATTGTTGATATATTATTTTACAATATTTCATATTCTAATTCAGTAATGTTGGCCTCACTGGGTTGTTTACCCGTGCTGAGGCCCCCATTTTATGATATAAGAATTTATACATTTAAAAAAAAAAACAACATTATAATAAAGATAAATTTAAACTAAAAATACAGATTAAAAATTAAAATATAATTATCACACTAAAAGAAAAATATTAAAAGAGAATGGAAATCGGCATTTATAATGATTTATGTGTTTGTGCGTGTTGCGTGTTTTATATATTTTTTTGTTTTGCGTGTATATGTTTTATTATTTTATGTTATAGAATTTTGGTAATATTGTCTTTTTTGTTCTTTAATCCATTTTTTTATTTTGTGTTTGAATTTATTTTTATTTTCCTCAATTTTTGTTTCAAGTGGAAGACTGTTGAATGCTTTAATAGCGTGGTATTTATGGTGTCTTTGTCCAAAGGTAGTGTTTACCGTCGGAGTTTTTATGTTTTCTTTGTACGCTTGTCTGACCGGTCTATTAGTGATATTTTGTGTTTGTTGGGGTTTGTTTTTTTGGTCGAAAATGTAGTTTAGTAGTGTTTTAACATATAATTGGCGTATATCATGTACGACACAGCTTTTAAATATTTGGTCTGTGTCGGTTAGTTTATGTTTTTTGAGTATTACCTTTAATATCGTTTTCTATTTGAGCGATAGCTGCGTTTGTTGCTCCTCCCCAAGCAATTATTCTATATTCTATTATTGATTGGCATAGTGCAAAATATATTGTTTTCAATTGTTTTATTTTATATATGTTTCTTATATTTAGGAAAATGTGTATTGTTCTGAGGAGTCTATTTGTGATTTGTTTGATGTGATGTGTCCATCTAAGATTATGGTCAATTACGATTCCTAGATACTTTATTTGTTCTGTTTTTTCTAGAGGGGGGCAATCGCAGATGTTGGTGTTTATGCATTCGTGTATTTTTATGGTGTTTCTATTGTTTTTTTGGCTGTCCTGTGTTAGTTATGCTGTACGTTATGAATTTTGTTTTCGATATGTTTAGTGTAAGTGTATTTGAGTCCAACCATTTTTTCACTTGCGTGATTCCTAGATTCGCTATGTTATATACCTTATTCCAATCCTTAGATTTAAATAGTAAAACTGTGTCGTCTGCGTAACTAATTATTTCTCCATCTATTTCCATGCTGCAAAGTTCATTTATGTAAATTGTGAAAAGAACGGGCCCTAGTATGCTTCCTTGTGGAACTCCGTGTATAATCGGCAGTGGTTTGCTAGTATAGTTATTAATTTTGACTTGTTGTGTTCTGTCGCTCATGTAACTTTTCAATAGTTGGAGTTCTTTGTCTTTGATACCCATATTTTCTAATTTTTTAAAAAGTGTTTTGTGGCAGATTGAATCAAAGGCTTTAGCCAAATCTAGATATATCGCTATGCATTTAAACCCTTGATCTAAGCTGCTATGTATATAATCTATTGTACTTGCCAAAGCTTCTTTTGTGCTTCTTTTTTCTCTAAATCCATATTGTTTGTCCGAGATTAATTTGTTTTCTTCCAGGTATTTTATTATTTGGTTTATTAATAGTCTTTCGAAAATCTTTGATAGTGAGTTTAACAAAGTGATTGGTCTATAGTTAGTTATTTCCATTTTATCTCCGGATTTATAAATAGGGATTACCAGTCCTTTTTTAAGAGTATTAGGAAAGCAGGCATGTGTTATGCTATGGTTGATTAGGTGTGTTATAGGTTTTAATATTTCTTTTTTTTATTATTTTAATGCAATCCGTTGTTATCTCATCTAATTCAGGAGCAATCCGGTTTTTTAATGCATTTTTTTTTTTTAATTTCCATTTCCGAAGTTGTTTTTATTATAAATCTGTGTTGTGTTGGTTGAGTATCGATGTTTGATCTGTTTGTTTGTGTTAGTGTGTTTGTGCTGTGATTTTTACGATTCGCTAAAACTTTCCCTATAGTTGCAAAAAAGTTATTGACGTGGTTTGCCATAATTTCTATATTTGTTTTGGCATCTATTTTTTTCGAGTTAATATTTAGATGTTCGATAGTATCTTTTTGTTTGTATTTTTGTGTGTATGTAACTTCCTTTAATATTCTTCATATTTCCTTTGGGTAATTGTTTTCTTTTTTAAGTTTTTCTCTGTAGTACAACTCCTTAGCTACTCTAATAATTTTCGTGCATATATTTCTATATCTTTTATAGTAATTAAGTTGTTCCATGTCATACGGTGTTTGTTTAATTTGTTTGTGAATTTTGTCTCGTTTACTAATACAGTTTAATATTCCTTGTGTTATCCATAGTTTAATTTTTTTTGCTTTGTGTGTAAGTTTTACATGTTTTATTGTAGTGTAATTATTTATTTCTTGCGTTAGCGTATTTGTAAATGTATTCCAGGCTTTCTCGACATTATCTATTTGGTATATTGTATTCCAGTCTATTTTTTGGAGTTTTTCTTTTAAGTTTGAGTAGTCAATTATTTTTTTTTGTAAATCTTTTTATGTTGTTCGAAATAGTGTATTCGAACCAACATAAAATTCGGTGTCTATGGCTATCATATTCATGTAGTGATCAGTGATTGTGCTTTCAAGTACTACTGTTTTGGTTTTTAGTTTTGTCTTGATCATTATATGATCTATACAGCTTTTAGTGTTTTGTGTGACTATGGAATTACTTTTGCCCCATCTCTGAGTGCTTCTGCTAATAGTAAACTACAGGAATTAACTAAACATTCTTTGGAAGTTGGGACTTCGTGGTTGGATATCAGTAGGTACCTAAATATTTATGCAACCCTAATGAAGGTTCAGGCTGAACCCTTTGGTTAACTCTCTTAAGTGGTATTCAAACAACAATTTTTATTACAACTATACATAGTTATCAGCCTCCCGAGGAACCATTTATTGTATAACCAACACCTCTTCTACAGGTCAACCCAAGTAGTTTGCTACGTTTAGTGTGATGTTTGGTAATAAGTTGGGTTTTCAAGCGATAGACGGCACCAGTCATAAAGCTTACTCCAGAGTCCGACAGATGTCGCTAGAGTGTAGCAATTGCCTGTGGGATATTATTGCCAGACAACAAGCTTCTAGAAACAGAGAATTACCAACCCTAGGGTAATGAACAGTGTAGCTAAATCCAGACTTATTTATTGTAACGTAAATAAACGCAATTATTGTAAAGAACCTTTTACTTTATCAAGAGTTCTCAACACTAAATCTGCATAGTAAAGCAGAGATATAACATTTAGTGATTTAGCAGGGGTGCCCGGGTTCATCGGGTGAAGTGTGTTCAGGATGCTCCTGCCCACTAGACGCGTGGCGTACCAGATCGGGAGAGGCTGGTTTGGGGAGACCCTTTGACCTCTACAACTAGTCTTTCGACCAGTAGGGGAAATGTATTCACCTTGTACTGCAGTGGGAGGAATATATTCATATGTCCGTCACACTGAACACACTGATCCCTAGATTCCTCCCCTATCTTTTGCCTTTTTTAAATGTGAAACCGCACAAGAGTCCCAACTGCTCCCAACCGTCTAGATTCAGTGAGACTATGGCATCTCCAATTGAGGCTGCAGGTAGTGGGTAGGGGAAGAAGATGGTAAAGAGGAAGGTAGGAAATACCTTGCTATTCAGATCTGGTCACCAAACACGGCCAAAGCTAATTTTGAATGGTGGTCTTACACCGTGGCGGTACTAGAGAGTATCTTCCCCTCTGGAATGTGCCGCAAATATACTAAATATTATTTTAAATTACACAGCATCCTCAAAGATGACATAGGCCCGAGGGGAATTATTTTCCTCTGGGCCTCCTGTATGGGAAAATGTAAAAAAAAATAAAAAAGGGTTATGAGATGACCCTGTGGAACGCCGTTGAAAATTTCAAAGTGACGTGAAAAGTGAGATTTGAGTATTTTTGTGTAGAAAACGTTCAAACCATCTTGAAATTTTCCCAGAGCACTCAATTTATGAATGCAACTTTTATCTGATGATGTCGAAGACTTTACTAAAGTCGGTGTGTACACTGTATACAACGTATGTTTGAAGATGCCTGTGCAGAATCAAATAGTTGACTGAGCGTATCGAAGTTCTGTTTCACCCCGACCACCGTTTTTCGTCAGTTTGTAATTTTTTTTGTGTTACGGAGCCGGCCAATTCTGACAAGATGGTAGACATGTTTGATAGTACCTTTTTATTACGCCTGAGGTTAGACTGACATATCGGAATAATCAACACTACGCATAGTTCGACCGTCAGAATTGTACGGGTGCCGCGAAACTAGAATTCCATTCTGTTAGATGATGTTAGATGCTGCTGGAATAAATAACTGCAATGTTATATCGGATAATTAAGTTATGCATCCGCTAAACTTAATAGACAGTATTCTCCAATGTTTAAACCTGGGCTTCTGGAACATAAGACAAACCCAAATTGGAGTACAAGATAAAAGGAACTCACCCGACGCAGTTGGGCCATAATCTACCAGATTCTGGATGTTCTCACTTGAAATAAGAATATTAAATTATATTCACAATAATTTATTCACGGTTGTGGTTTTGTTGTACGTCGATCCTCTCTGTCTGAGACATTATTTTACAATCAGCAGAGATCCAAATGACCATAATGTCGCTGTATTGACATCTTGCAACAATTTAACCGGTCATGGTGACATTTTGGGATGGGTACATTGTTTAGGACAATTGCAGGATTCGAAATATCCTATCCACCAAGTATTTGCAAATGCATTCCCACCAATCCCATATATATTACGGTGGAACAGGTAGATCTTTTAGCGGGAAAACTACACATAGAAAACCTACTAGTAAAAATGTTGATAATTTATTAAGAATCTCTTCAAATTATTCGTAATCCGGTTAAAAATGAGATTACAGGCCGTTAACGAATGAATTGATAGGTTTCCTGATAAAAATTTAGTAAAATACCAATGTTTTGTCACGATGTCATGTGTTCATAAAATTCCTAACATTTTCACATTTCGTCATTATATATTATTAAGACAAACGCAGGTGCGTGAACACGTATTCTGGTATTATTATTACGAATTTAATAAAAGTTCATCAAGAAGCCACCGAATTACCAATAAATTGAAGAGATTTTTAATAAATCAGTAATACTTATTTTTCTCCCTGGATATTGTCGATATAAAATTACACGAGTATTAAATACAAAGTATATGTTTTTTTAGATAATTTGGTCATTTATTAACACTTTATCACAGACTTATTCAGAACAACTTTACGCACCCGAACTTCGACCAATATTATATATACCAATAAAATTAGATTCGTAGGTTGTACATTATTTTTTGATCATACAATTGGTTGATAATTCTTAAGTGGTTTTGAGTTAAGGTCATATTTTCTATCGTATTTTATGTGGTATTTTTATTTTCAAAAAACATAAGCGGAGTATGAACTAATCCAGCCGGTCATCTGGATCCAATCCGGGAAGGCTTGCAGGAATGTCTGATATTCTGGCGTCCTGAACTCGTCATGGTCAATATAGTTCCCAGCCAGTCCCAAGTCCATCAACAGTGAAGATGAATTGGTTACCTGAGAATAAAGTCAAATCATTATACAGGGTTCTCCAATAAGAGGTGTTATTTTGAATAGCCCGCTATTTCGGTAGATGTTACTTTTGAAGCTGTCATTGACAAGTAGAAACTACGCCATTAATAAAAATGGAACGATATATGCTTCAACAACGCATTGAAATTATTAAAATTCACTTGAGTGAATCAAATGCAAATCATCTCGAGTGATGAGGCCCATTTCCACCTCGGTGGCTTCGTCAACAAGCAAAATTGTCACATCTGGAACTCGGAAAACCCAAGAGTTATTGTTGAAAAGCCTCTCTATCCTCAACATGTGACTGTTTGGTGCAGATTATGGTCCGGCGGAGTCATTGGACCTTACTTTTTCGAAAATGAGGCTGAAGCAACAGTTACGGTGAATGGATTGCACTATCGAGAGATGATTAATGATTTTTTATGGCCGGAATTGGATGTTATTGATCTGGACATCGTTTACTTTCAACAAGACGGCGCTACGTGCCATACAAGCAACGAAACCATTGATCTTTTACGATTGAATATCAAAATAACACCTCTTATTGGAAAACTCTGTACTTACAGGAAAACTATACGTAAAATGAACTTTTCTCAAAGTGTCAGATATGCGGTATTGCAAGTCAAAATTGCGGGAGCACTAAAAGGGCGGAAATAGGGAGGTATAAATTATAAATCATTGCCGAATATGATCATTTAAGGTTCAGAGTTTGAGAACAAAGTTAACAATTGAAATTTCCTATTTTATTTTTTTAATTACAAACATATAACAGAATAACATACTAGGTAAAAATGGTGGGGTGAGAAATGCGACAAGAAAAATATAGTATAATATTGGTGAAAAATGCTTGAAAGTGGTACAGTAAACATTCTGAAATGCTTTGCAGAACTTTTTAGGAATAAAATTAGATAGTAATTTAAAAAAAGAAAATAGCACGAAAAACAAAACAACAAAATCACAAAACAAAAACAAAAAGATGGGTACCCTTTAAAGGAAAATGATGATACAGTCTCTTGTGTCTATGTTGAATGAAATATATATGAAGAATGAGTTACTGTATTATTTTGATCCAGTATATTGAACCAAATACCATTAGTGTCACCTGTAAAGTTTAGGTTATATTAACTACGAAAGGTTCTCGCCTCTGCTAGTTATTTGTTGTTAACAATTATTTTACAATCAATAATTATTCGCCTGAAACACTCATCCACATTGAAAAATCTCCTGATAAAAGATACATGACGCCAACGGGACTCGAACCCGTGTCCCTTCGATTTCCGGTCGACAGCTCTGACCACTGAGCTATGGCGGCTTATCTCTTATCCGCGAAATAATTCAATATATACTAGTGTTTCATTCAACAATTACTGCTTGTTACATTTTTTCACCTGAAAACAACCAACTTTATTTTATATGAGAAAGGCATTGTAAGTGCTAACTCTCTCACTAGATGGCGTCGAGACAAATTGTCTACATTTTTAGGTGAAATCCTTGAACTTGTCAAGTATTAATTATTATTTTTTTGGTAAACTAATGTTTAAGACAAGATTTTTTATGCATAGCACAAAGGGTAACAATTATTTTACAAGCAATAATTATTCGCCTGAAACACTCATCCACATTGAAAAATCTCCTGATAAAAGATACATGACGCCAACGGGACTCGAACCCGTGTCCCTTCGATTTCCGGTCGACAGCTCTGACCACTGAGCTATGGCGGCTTATCTCTTATCCGCGAAATAATTCAATATATACTAGTGTTTCATTCAACAATTACTGCTTGTTACATTTTTTCACCTGAAAACAACCAACTTTATTTTATATGAGAAAGGCATTGTAAGTGCTAACTCTCTCACTAGATGGCGTCGAGACAAATTGTCTACATTTTTAGGTGAAATCCTTGAACTTGTCAAATATTAATTATTATTTTTTTGGTAAACTAATGTTTAAGACAAGATTTTTTATGCATAGCACAAAGGGTAACAATTATTTTACAAGCAATAATTATTCGCCTGAAACACTCATCCACATTGAAAAATCTCCTGATAAAAGATACATGACGCCAACGGGACTCGAACCCGTGTCCCTTCGATTTACGGTCGACAGCTCTGACCACTGAGCTATGGCGGCTTATCTCTTATCCGCGAAATAATTCAATATATACTAGTGTTTCATTCAACTCGGGTTCGAGTCCCGTTGGTTGGCGTCATGTATCTTTTATCAGGAGATTTTTCAATGTGGATGAGTGTTTCAGGCGAATAATTATTGCTTGTAAAATAATTGTTACCCTTTGTGCTATGCATAAAAAATCTTGTCTTAAACATTAGTTTACCAAAAAAATAATAATTATTTGTTGTTAAGTCGCGTCGGTAAGAACAATTCCTGTATTGCTGCCTGTTGAATTTTAAGTGTCAATGTATTTGTCAACAGTTTTTCATATAAAAGACTAGGTTTCCTTAAAAACCCTCTCTTGCTCCAAAACAACCAAAGGTTTCACCTTTTCTAAAGAACCACAGGAACCGGCCTGTATCTACCGTATTTTACCTGTAAAAAGTGTCTATTGATGGTGAATGTGAATAAAGTGATTCAGATTATTCTCAAAAATAACGGAGTTTAATTTAAAAGGACCCTACAATTTATAACAGTTACCGATAAATGTAAGTGAGTCTTAAGTTATGGTGTTTGAAAGAGAGTGTACGAAAAGAGTGTGCAATATAGTTGTGAATGATGAATACTTGGAGCAGGTATATAAGTCTGTGTATTTGTATTAGTAGGTATGCTGTCATTTGTTTACGAAAGATGGAAAGGCTGAGATAATGAAAGAGATAATGAAAGAAAGGTAAATGCAGGAAACTCTATTAACAGAGGACAGAACGCGGTTGGCGCTAACTAAAAAGAGGCGAAGATAGCAGTTCACAATGGAGTGCTGGTACCTACTCTGATGTATGGCAGTGAGGCGTGGAACTGGCAGAGGAAGGAGAAAGTAGACTAAATTCTGTAGAAATGAAATCCTTGAGGCGTACGTGTTATAAAACCAAATACAATCGTGTGATAAATGTGAAAAATCGCAAAGAATGCAAGGCTGATGTTAAACGTAATGAATAAGATTAAGAAAGGAACGCATAGATGGTTTGGGCATGTAGAGCAAATGAATGAAGAAATAATTGTAAGGAGAATATGTGACGCGAATTCGAATGGTAGAAGATGTCAGGGACGACAGAGGAAAATATGGCACGATCAAGTGAACGAGATACTTGAGTTAGGCCATGTCAAGAGACAAAATAACAGAAGTGTATATATGAGACGATGTATGATTATTTGATAACTTGGGTAGGTGGTGTACTTTTAATTTCCTTTTATTAGCAATAAATACTCTTGGATGATCTGGAGATTTAAATAACATTTCGGTTCTTTCTGAGATTATGGGTATGTTTATTTTAGTGACATATAGGATGCTTTAAATTATTCTGAAACTGGGGAAATGTTTACTGAAGATGCTCGCCTGTAGATCGGCTAACATCGGCTATCTTCGTAACCATTCGGGTAATAGACCCAAACGTTTGATAGTTGACTCTATCATGTGATACTACTACTGACATCTACGGAGACACCTTAAAACTTCATAAACTGTGGCGTTGAAACAACACATATATATACAAACACTACAGTAATCAATAATATTCGGATGATTTGTATTTTTGCGTAGCGTTTTCATAAAAAATAATCTCAAGGTAGATGTTATTTGGTAGATTGTGATGTAGGTCTTTTGGGTGTTGTTTTGGGTTGGTATTTTCAGCGCCTTGTCGCCTTGGCAATCCGGCGCCCAGAGCGGGCTGATCAGATTGCTTCCGCATAGGGCCGGACCAGTAATCTCCTTCTTTTTGAAAGCTTCCAAAGGTTGAAAACACAACAGAGGGCTTGCTTAGCTGGTGACAAAGACAACTCACATTGAAGTGTATAGAGAGGAAGGTATCTTGGGTGATGTCTGCCTTCACGATATGTAGAAAGTAGGTTGGTCTTCCCTTCCACTCGGCCGAGGCTACGGGAGGCGTGGGCACACTCCAGCCATCCACCGTCACGCCGTCACGGGGCGCGAACGTGATGGTCATTCTGATTGGTCCTAAAACACACAATAATTATCATTATGATTCATGGACAGACGCGAGAATCGAGAGGTCTTGACTTCAAAACACTTTTTGAATTTGAACAGAATTTGTTTTTATTGTCCAAGCCATGTTGACGATATTAAAATTACATGCATTGGAAAAACACACGGAAAAGTCGTGTGGAAGTCTTCACCTATAATTTAATTTTTTATGTGAAATACCGCACAACAGTCCCAACTGCTGCCAAAGGCTGAAGGTTATGGGGAGGGGAAGAGGAAGGAGACAGGGAAGATGAAAGTGGAGGAGTACTTGGCTAATCAAATCTAGTCACCAAACACGGCTAAACCCTTTTCAAGCAACGATTCAATTCTGATTGGTGGTCTTACAGAGCGTAAGACAATTGAGAGTGTCTTACGCTCTGGAATGTGCCGTAAGTATACTATACTAATTTACTTGCGCACTCCGGGATTTAGGCCACGACTTTTGGTTTGCAATCCGAGGCCGTCAATAATAGTGGTAATAATAAAACTGATGATCTTTATCTAATTATTCTTTACAAAAATAATTGAGCACGTGCAGGTATATTTAAAATAATTTGTTTTCACCCCGAGACTAGCAGGAGTGCCCGGGTTCATGGGGTAAGGTTTGTCTAGGTCTTGGCGGCGGATTACTGCGAGGCAAGTCAGATCGTGAGAGACTGGTTGAGAAAGACTTTTTGACCTCTCCAGCCGGACTCTCTCTCGACCCATTGCCTTGCACCGCAGTGAGGGATGGATTCATACGTCCCTCACTCAACACACTTACCCCCAGAATCCTACCCACCCCTCATACCTTTTTTCTACCCAGAAGTTCCTCTCCTTCATTTTCCCCAAAAAGAATCTCCACAGCATCCTTTTGAATTATTTTAATTTTTCATTAGTTTTATTAGTCTCAATTGTAAAGTTTGTACATGATGTAGTTATAAAGTATACTGTAAGTATAATTGTTATTAATCTATTACCAGCTCTGTAGTGTTTATGTTAATCACTCTTCTAGAATTAAGTAACTATCATGTAACTGCAGTTTGGTTTTTAAAAAATGTAAATAATTATAAGAAAAAAAAATTGTAAGTTTTTTTTAAATACCCAAGATCGCTTTTAATAGGGGAAAACCCAATTGATGTATACATAATGTTGTTTTAAATCCACGAATTACCATTTGAACTGCTAGACCATCCGCCTTACTCACCAGATCTAGTATCAATTGAAAAACGCCAGTACTATTTGGACGGGTTAGAGAGATGGGAGCATCGCTGGGGGAAGTGTGCAGAGTTACAAGGAGACTATGTAGAAAAATAAATAAAAAAAACTTAAGAAAAAAAATCTTGTTTCATTGTTAGGTCGGAAACTTTTCAGAATATAAATTTATATTTGTATTTTTGTGTAGCGCCGTTTTGGTGAAAAATAATCTCAAAGGCGATGTGTTAGGTCTGTTGGGCGTTAGGTATTATCCTTGACAATTATGTGCCCGCAGCTTCTGCCTAATAGCGCCCGCATAGGACCGTCCCTGGATCTATTGACGGGCACTGTCAGCATTCATTAGGATTCCGACATAGTTGTATTCTTACGAAGACATCGTTATGTGGTGGAACATTAATGCTCAAAGTAATATATTTAATTTTCATGAAACTAATAAACAGCGAAATTATGTTATTAAAGTTACAATTTTGATTAGGGAACTCCCTTCTCTTCGATAGTTTCTAGCTAAAAGAACCCAAAGTGACAATTATATTTCGCTCTCCGTTGGTGGAGTGATCTCCACAGAGTATCGGTAGCAGTATAAACTTTGGAAAAAACAACAATAAAATCGGTGTAATTTCAACTTCTACAAAGCGTTTCATTAGAAAAAAAGGAATCTAGCCTTTTGTTCTCAAGTCCTAATTTAAACATTTGATCCGTCGAGCCGAATGGCAAAATACAATCGGAGTGCGCGATTTTTAAAGAAAAATCAATCGACGGAATCGCGTCGAAGCCATATCAAGAACCAGCATCCTGGAATAAGAGGACCATAGGATTCATCAAGAAAACAAGTAAACCACAGGCAAGTTGACCATCCCTTTACACCTTATTATCCTTTTAGAAAGAACGAATTCAATCAAATCATATTTTGGTATTTTATTGTTCTGAAAAAAAACGGGCTGTTATTAATTATCTCACTGATTTAGAATGTACCTTTGATTTGGAAGTCCATGGTGCAGCGCGTTGGTGTTGTACAAGTGCGGAACTTCTCGACGAAACCCGTCGGAGTCGGAAGAACTGGCGGACCTGATGCAATCCAGCTGCTCGCTCGGCTGTTCAAAAGAAAACCATTTTTAAATACATCTTACTGTTTACTTTTGTCATAACATTTTTTACCTCCTTTTACTAGCATCAATGCTATGTCTTCTGTTACGAGTAACGATCCTCGTCCCTACTAACTACGGATTTATCATTCACGAGAGAACCACCGCCCTAACACTTTTGTTTCTTCCCTGAGGGAGATTAGTTCTAGATCTAGTTCTTGTGAACAAAACATAAATGTAAGTTATTCGTAAAATTCGTCCTTTGATGAATATATAACATTTAAAACGAACATTTATAGTTCTTTAAATATGCAATTATCACCATTGTCTGTGGCCTCGACATATTTAATGGCCTACAGTTCTTATATTAAAAAAAAATAAAAATAAAAATAACACAGATTAGATTAACCATATTAGATATTTGTTTTACACTTTAATTTTTAAAAAAATATTATTCAGTTTGGTTGGGTATTTTGGCCTCAATTAAATTTAAGACTTGTGTGAAACAAATCAGCCTCCTAACTTGTATGGGAACCTCCAAAAAATTATTTTATTTATTTTTTTAAATTTACTAAAACATTTTAAGATGTTCTAATAAATAAGAATAAACTGAAAAAATAATATTTTTGTAAAATCCCATACAAGTTAGGAAGCTGCTTTGAATGAGTATCTATATATCTAAATATAGTTTTGACCGCCACCAAAACTAATTGCCGACTGCTGTTCTAATGTGTCTTCTTTTCACTTTTGTATTCGATTTGTTTTTATCCATGGAATGATACTTTTATCCATGGAATGATACTTTTATCCATGGAATGATACTTTTATCCACGGAATGATACGTTTATCCATGGTATGATACTTTTATCCATGGAATAATACTTTTATCCATGGAATAATACCTTTATCCATGGAATGATACTTTTATCCATAGAATGATCCTTTTATCCATGGAAGTATACTTTTAACTCCTCGCGCCTTCCGCAAAGCCACATAGAATCAAAAGTTTCTTTACTTGATATATCTTAATTATTATTAGCAATAGGGTATTTGAGAAGCATTGGGGTAAGGTTTGTATAATCAGGATCTTGACGGCGGATACATCTGCCCAACAACTGTGTGTGATGCCGGATTTGCAGAGACTGGTTGAGGGAGACCTTTTGACTTCTTCAGCAGCCTTTTGACCTCTCTAGAAACAGTCACTCTTTGATACACTGACCCCCAGATTCCTACCCACTCTATTTCCTAAAAAGAACCTACTAATTAGGGCCTCCCGTGAGGGGATAAAGTTTTTAAAAATCTGCTAGTCATAAAAATCAAACCGCTTCGGTAAATCTTTCAATGTTCTACTGTAAACACATGAGTAGGCGTTCTCACTGCTACACAGATAACTTGTTCACGTATAATCAACATTACTAACTAAATATGTAAACATTACCTCCATGGAACCATCCTAGCCGAATACAAAGGCAATCCGCAGTATAGTTCGTTATCGCAATCCTCGCCAATAGTGGTGATGGACCTGTTTCCTAGCGGAATAGTGCGGGGGCTGTTCCGGTCCAGGTTTAGGACAAAGTAGCCCGTATCGTGCCTCCTCAGGAAAGAATTTTCGTCATAGAACTTACGGTCGGAGTGCTTTAATAAAAACAAATATAAATGTATTTTATAAAAAGGGCGATGTAAAACAGATACACAAAAAAAAAGAAAAACAATGGATAAGAAGAGTTCGACAATATTTAAGTAATATTGATGTTACTTCAATATTTTAGTGGTTGCATAACAGGCGAAAATTGCAATTTGACATGGTAAATTGAGTAGATATAGTCAAATAAAAATGTGAGTCAAATAGATGTTTGACTTATACATATATATGCTTCCATTATTCATTTCATAACACTGTAAAAAAATAATTATGGCCTTACGAAATATGGGTAGGAATGTGTGTCGACAACCGATGTTATTAAGTCTTAGACTTGGATATTATTTATTGACTCCATAATTTCAAAATCGGATTTTCTATAGAATGTTTACGTGGAATGATTTTTATGGTGGTGTGAAATGAAGCATAAATCTATACCGCGACTTGCGACAGGATTTATTTATTTTTGTTTATTTAATTGCCTAGTTTAATATTGGATTAATTTAGGTCTTTTGCATTTGATAATTTTATTTTCGCTAAATTCTGGGATAAAATCCCATAATAAAAGCCCGTCATAAAAATGACGGGCTTTTATTTTTATGTGCAATCTTTATCGGAGGAATTTTTGTATTTATTGAGAGTAGTAACCCAAATCACTCCGGCGCATTCAGCGCTAGTCGAATGGCTTTGTTTTGCAGGGTTTTTAATTTATGTAAGTAATTGATAGCTGCGTGTCCCCCAATGAATGCAGCGTATGTGATATCTTCTATGACCTTATGATCGTCTTGTACCTTATAGACGAGTAGTTTATTGTCTAATGATAATCAACTACTTCCACCTAGCATGGAGTAAAGTGCTGATATTGACTTATTAGTGAGATAAAATTAACCAACCATTATCCAGTACCTCTGAAGGGCGGGATCCTCCGGCCCCGCTTTATAGGGGTGACCCACGGAAGTGGTCAGAGATATGGGTAGCATGACTAGGCCGCAGCCCAGCAATATACCCAACACGAGGGCGGGCCGCCTCATCAGGCTAAGGAAAGGTACCTTGGAACAACATAAATGTTATTTACGTATTCTCTCTTTATAGCTATTCAAAATTTACATATTAATCATTAACTAGCAGTTAAAAACTCGCTCCGCGGGTTTTTTTCTGCTAGGCCCTGCGGGCGGCACTTAGTTGGGCTTCGCCCAGTTTAAGTGATACTAACAATAGTTTTTTTTTTTTTTTTTTATATTAACTCCACACAGGAGGCCCTGAAGAAAATAATTTCCCTCAGGGCCTATGTCATCTTTGGGGATGCTGTGTGGAGGGTCTTTTTGTGGAGAGGAAGGAGTGAACATGGGTCTTGAAGAGTCCCATGTTGTAGGAGGGAGGAAACACAGAGGCCGGCAGTTCGTTCCACAGCCGAGCTGTTGAACTTAAGAACGAATCGTAGAAGCGACCCGTTCTCATGTGACAAATGAGAAAGTTACATTTAATACGTAGATATTAGGTCATTCACAGAGAGAGGGTGATTATATATTGTTAAAACACGGAACAGGAAGGCGTTTAGGCATAATAAGAATGACAGTTGTTCGGGTAAAACTTTACCTTTCCCGAATAATTGCCTAAATGGCTAAAGGTAAATTAATATAGGTAAATATTCGGAATCGCTGGACACGGAAAATAGGAAATATTTTTAAATAATACCTTCTGATTTACCTTAATTACTATAAAAGGAATCGAACAGCATTTGGGAAAATTTTAATTTTAGCTTTTTAATTTTTAATTACGTAAAATGAAAATTCGCTTTCGCTGTATGGGATGACAGCCTGAATAATTTCTGTTGATAACATTTTCTTTTGTCGGTATTCCTGAAATGAGCGGCTAGAGACAATTGTAAAAACGTAAATTAAAAAAATATAATGTAATACAATATTCCGGCAAAATAGGGCCTACTTAGCACAAATGATTTATTTGACTATTATTTTATTTAACCTCACCTATAATAACCTAACCTAACCTATAATAATCCAGCCTAACCTATAATAATCCAACCTAACCTACGTCCTAACCTAACCTAAAATAATCCAACCTAACCTATATCCTATCCTAACCTATAATAATCTAACCTGACCTAAGCTTACCTCACCTATAATAATCCAACCTAACCTAACCTATATTCTAACCTAACCTATAATAATCCAATCTAGCCTAACCTAACCTAACCTAACCGAACCAATCCTAACCTAACCTATCCTAACCTAACCTAACCTATACAAATCCAACCTAACCTATAATAACCCAACCTAACCTAACCCATAATAACCCAAACTAACGTTACCTAACCTAACATAACCTGACTTATCATCCAACTTAATCTAACCTTACCTATAAACTAACTTGAACTATACTAATCCAACCTAATCTAACCTAACCTAGCATAACCCAACCTAACCTATCCTAACCTATAATAACCTTTTTTTTTAAATATTTCCTTACTTGTAAAAGAAACCAAAATACCAAAATAATATTTGCATAGAGTAAATTATGGTAAAAATTCTAGACACTCATATCAGGAATACCAAAAAAAGAAAATGTCATCAATAGAAATTATTCCGGCTGTCATCCAATACAACGAAAGCAAATTTTAATTTTACGTAATTAAAAATTAAAATGCTAAAATTCAAAAATTCCCGAATGCATTCAGATTCCTTCTGTATTAATTAAGGTAAATCCGAAGGTTTTACTTAAAAATATTTCGTATTATCCTTGTCCAGCGTTTCCGAATAATACCTTAATATATATTTTATAAATATTTATACCTGGCAAAATGATTGTTTTATTATACATATAAGTACATGTCAGATTAGAGATTTGTTGGCTAATTTTACAATCAACGAAGCGTTTCTATCTTCCGATTGTCTTTCATGTTATTTTATTGGGTTGGCAGTGCCTATACTTTCGCGTATATCATATCGGTGTTCTGTCAAAATAATGCGAAATTATTATTTACGTAAATAATATTAAATATCAATATTTTTCAAAATCGTACATGCAAAGAGTTGTTGTTTATTGTCATTAAGTTGAATCAAATGTTTGTTTTATTTGTAAATGCGTATTAAAACGGTAGTTTCACGTAAATAATTACCGTTGTTTGAATAAATGAATGTATTTGTATATCGCTCTTATGCGCTCTGTCGGCCAATAGAGAAACTACCCCAGCGGCCGGTAAAGGAGGGATTGACACTTTTAAGGAACCTTGGAATGTTTGATTCTTCAAATATATAAAATGTAAATGTGGATAATTTTTACTGTGACGTAATTAATCCAATGGATTGTGAACTTTCTAAAACATATTTTCTTCGATATTATCCAAAAATTATATGAGCAGAAACGATGTTTTTGAAGAAATCCGGTGATCCTATTTTAGTATGAAATTGGGTCTTAATTTTCAAGTTAGCGGAATTTAACCAAAACAAATTATTTGAATTCGACCAATCAGAGGGCCCAGACCGTCCAGACGATCGCATAATAATATTATAGATGCCATTGCAAAGTTTAAATAAACTTCCAGAAGAAATCTTTTTATTTTGCATATTTAAATATTCGCGCCAGCCCCTTGGTTCGTTCTTTCACCGCCAGAGGAGCGCTCTATTGACGCGGTGTGTATCGGCCATGTTGAATGAACGCGTGCTTTTTTCGTCAAATGTCAAACGTAATCACGTAATTGTGGATAATTTTCACTGTAATGTAATTAATCCAATGGATCGTGAACTTTCTAAAACATATTTTCTTCGATATTATCCAAAAATTGTATGAGCAGAAACGATATTTTTGAAGAAATATCGTATTACATGTGGCGATTCTATTTCAGTATGAAATCGTGTCTTAATCTTTAAAGTCTTATTTAAACACAATTTGAATTTGACCAATCACAGGGCCTACATCGTCCAGACGCTGGAGTATTAATACTATCAGATTGGGGCATTAGGGACTCACCACAGAGTTCATCAAGTATAAGATAACAATCGAGGAGACTACAGCAATGTACAGATCTCCATTGACAGTGCCGGAACGCCCCATGACAGGCAGAAACACCGTATATGCAAGCAGCGTTATGTACATCTGGAAGATGACTGTCGGGATGTGGATTACCAGGTATACCCACGTCCATGTGTGAACTGTGGAACAAAATCACAAATAAGTTTAACTCTTAAAAATACGCAATGTTAATTAAAGACACAGACACATTATTTGGTTTGTTACCTGTGCGATACAGTGGAGTCAAGTGTATGAGGAGTAAAGCGACGGTAGAAAACAGGACTGGAAACATGACAATGGTGGCGGACCTGATGTCAAAGCCAGTCATGATGATCATGATGAGGGCCCAGGGGATCTGCGCGGCCACCAGGTGAAGCTGAGCGGTCATGGATAGCGACAGGCCATGCTGAAAACAACTTCAACTTAAAACACTTTCCTTGATGGGGGTACGATGCCAATGTTCTAACAATACCATGCATTGCTCCGATTTTCTCAAAAATCCTCTCGAACGTATTATTGTATTATAGAAGGGTGTGTAAACACTTAATCAAGACTATCTTGTATCAGGATCTAATATACGAGAATACTAATTGATATAAATATAATTATATAGAATATAATACTTCTCTGTAGAAGTTTTTTTTATTTATTATTTTTATTTTGGCTTTCACCCATTAGGGGTGATCTTGGCCATACACAATTAACATTTTTCTTATTCATAAATACAAAAAATTACAGAATAAAATTGATTGCACATCATAAACATAACATAACAATAATAGTTATTATTTATTTTATTCCGGTATCTGGAAATGTTAGTGAGATCTCACATTTCGTCAAAGAATATACATACATGTGAGATAGTAAAAGCAAAACAAAAACAACAACAAATATATGAATGGTTCAAAATAAAGTAAAAAGACGTAAATGGTCTATAGCATTATTTGAGATCGATGGAGCCAATAACTTTCTCCAGTGTTCTTTGATGCCGTAATCTGGACACAGGTGGGATTCTATAATGGGGACATTTCTGAAGTTGTGTATCCTATTCCCTAATCTTGCCACCTGGATTCTTATGAGGGCTCCAAAAGCAGGATCTCGTCCCTTCGTTAGCATGTTGGAAGCACCGCAGTATCATCATACGGTAGGCGTTGTTATACTGCACACAAAGCCTTTTCTTGATGTTCTTCTTAAAGTTATCCCAAAGCTATTTACAGAACGCAAGTAATAACCTTTTTAATAGGCTGCAAAGTCAAAACATTCCACTAGGAATGTTTGACCTTATGCTGAGCGCTCGTCTTTACCGGTCGATGTCATCGATACTGTGTCGTGCCCTAAATACTTTGTTATTCCACTAATGTGAGTTAGATTCAAATCAAAATACCCGTGGTAATAATCAACGTTTTTGACATGGCCATATTCTTCTATATCATAACACATTATACCTTTTTTCTTCTCCACCAATCCACAGCCATGGGGACCAACCCGTAGCCAAACAGGCAGGGGCACCAATACAAGGGAAATATCGTCCACACGTTGGAGTACCACGGCATGGCCAGGGTTGCCACCCCATCGATGAAGGCGCCCATTATAACTGCACCCAGCACCCCCGACAGCATTCCCATAAGCCGGGCCCCAAACGCGAAGGACATCTCTTTCCATGCAGCCCCTGGACATGATCAAATTTCAATTACCATTATATTTTATGATTCAAATATTCCATTAAACTTTCATCGAAAATGTTTAATGTTATCTTCTAAATTTAAAGTGTAAACTGGTTTGAGCGCATTGAAACTTGATCTTTGCAATATTTCAGCATTATATTGGTTTAAATATGGTTCAAATGCATAATATTTAAAATGATCCTTTTATTAAAAAATGTTTTTCTACAATCGTTTTTGATAGATCTTTTACAGTTAAAAAATACATTAAGGTCCTAATATTTAAGGCGATACACTATGTCGTGCAACACTCGGAATCGGGCCGCTCACAATAATATTCCTTATGGATAGATGGCAATAAGGTTAAAATTCCCGCCTAACCGCCTGTTTTGAAATATACGAGAAAAAACATTGCCAAAAAGTGCGTTTTATTTTATTTTGTGAATTTCGGACGCAAAGAACTTGATTTACCACATTATACAATAAAACCGAAAATAGGTTCGTAGGTAGGAGATTTTGAACTTCAAAGCAATTTTACAGGCCTGATTCATAACTAACCCCACAAAATTAACTAACTACTGATCGTAAATTAACCCCACACAGGAGGCCCTGAGGAAAATAATTTCTCTCAGGGCCTATGTTATCTTTTGGGATGCTGTGTGGAGGGTTTTTTAAAGGAAAGAAAGGAGGGGAAGTTCTGGGAAGGTAAAATGTATGGGGGTTGGGTAGGAATCTAGGGATCAGTGTGTCCAAGTTTGACGGAAATATGAATATATCCCTCTCACTGCGGCGCAAGGCGATTGGTCGAGACCAGTTGGAGAGGTCAAAGGGTCTCCCCAAATCAACCTCTCTCAATCTGGCACGCCACTTAGTTGGTGGCCAGGCACATCCTGAACACACCTCACCCGATAAACCCATGCATCCCTGCTAAATCATAAAACGTAGCAAACCCCTCGAGGTGGCCTATGGCAGATAAATATCAGCTTGGCTGATAAAAAAATGCTCGATTTGTTCAAAGGCAAGATGTGTTCTACTCGCAGTATTTAATTACAGAATCTAAAATATTTCTAAGCGATGTTGAATGAGAAGTTGTTTTAATTGATATCGTTTCAGTAAGGCCCCGATATAATACTCGCCGAAAGGATATAGGGTTAAAAATATCCACGATAAAACATTACAAAAAAATACAAAAATCTTGAAATATTTTGTTCTAAATAAAAATGTATAAGTGGTCAAGAAAGCATGCCGAGAAAAGAAAGTAGAGCCCAAATTAGGAGAGGAACTATTATAATTTAGGAGGTAGATATAGAAGTATATACAAGAAAAAAAGGAGAATGGACGTAAAACCCATTATAATTTAGCAGATAGATATAGAAGTACATACAAAAAGAAAAGGAGAATGGACTTAAGAACCATTATAATTTGGGAGATAGATATAGAAGTATATACAAAGACAAAAAGAGAATGGTTGTTAGAACCATTATAATTTGGTAATTTTATAACCAGTGTAATTTGGGAGATAGATATAGAAGTATAAATAAAAAAAAGGAGAATGGTTGTTAGAACCATTATAATTTAGCAGATAGATATTGAAGTACATACAAAGAGAAAAGGAAAATAGACGTAAGAAGTATTATAATTTAGGATATAGATACAGAAGTATATACAAAGAAAGTAAAATAATAATATTTGAAAAGTCAAAATATTTCACCAAAAACAAATCACTGAAAGTAAATAAGTGAAATTCTAATAAACAGATGAAAGTAAGAAAAAAAAGTCCATAAAAAAGTAAGAAGGGAAAGCATATTGTAGAAATTGATGATGACGAAGAAGTAATTTGTAAAATTTTACAGGGATTTTTAACGAATTCACTCTGCGAGGTCGGGGTTTCTGGTTCATTGTCCTTGCTTCCGTTTTTCGCTGTTGTCGTTCCATTTCCGATTTCCTTTGAATCTCCACCTGAATGTGCATTGGTGGAAGATATTTCATAAGTAGTCAACATGAAAATAATAATAGACATTTTCAGCTGAAAAGTTTTTTAAAACATATTTCATAATTTTCGTACCCACACTAGAATCTCTTTTTGAGGAGGTGATATGTTTCGGACTCTACCGTGTACGTAATAATACGGAATAAGTATAGAAAAAGAGGTTAGTTTAACGGTTTAATTTTAAATATAACTTTTTCTGGCTTCGTGAATTTGTTTCAAGTGTCAGAATACTTAATGGTCATATATTTCCATCAATATGCAAGAATACAAGCTTGCACAAGCCACGCCCTCCTTGTACATATTTCCTCCAAGATCCAAGTACAAAAGCTTGCACAAGCCACGCCCTCCTTGTACATATTTCCTCCAAGATCCAAGTACACAAGCTTGCACAATCCACGCCCTCCTTATACATATTTCCTCCAAGATCCAAGTACAAAAGCTTGCACAAGCCACGCCCTCCTTGTACATATTTCCTCCAAGATCCAAGTACACAAGCTTGCACAAACCACGCCCTCCTTGTACATATTTTCTACGAGAATGATCCATTTCGTTGGACAGTATAATTTCAAAACAAATCAAAGGGAGAATCGTGGGTACTTATAATCTTGTAAATAAAAATATATTTTAATTTAGGAACTATGTTATATTTCTTATACAAGGTGACCGGGGATGTGAAGGGAAGTGCACTATGTTCGGGAGTTGATTCTACAAAGTAAATGACTCATTTCTCCAACGTTTTGGTAGTTTTATGCTTAAAAAGTTGAATTATTTGCATGGAAAAAAAGGAATCTTTTAGAAAATACTCTATCTAAAATTTTTTTTGTGTGGGAAAAAACAATGTAATTTCCTAAAAAGTTTTTTTTTTCTTTTTAACTTGTACCATCATGTAGAATCTCCTCCCGAAGTTAGTGTACTTTACCCCCGAACACCTTGTATATTATATCGTTTGAAGAATTGCTTATTGAACATATAAGATTTAAATTTACATGGTAAACAATTTTAACAAATAATTTTGTGTAGAAATCATAATATTTACCTTGTTCACCGCGAGTTGTGCTTCCCTTCCGTTGCTCCTCTTGCGAGTAGTTCAAGTCATTCTTCTTAAAATCATTGGATTTGAATGTCTTGTCCCAGATTTCTCCCATTTTTCCCATACTTTGTGGCAGCCATTGCCCTAAAAATATTAAAATAGTTCTTTTGGGATCATTTTCATACAATCTACTAATATCGAAGAGTCCCATAAGTCAGCTTCGGATAAGAAGTACATTTTATTCCATTTTAAATGATGATATACAAATACACTACTTTATTAAAATCTCTTAAACTGACACCGCATTTTTATGTTCTGATATATTATTAGCTTCGTTCAGACGGGCCGCCTAGCAAGTACTTAAATATTGACGGGAATGCCCGAATACACTGAATATATCATAGTCTGAATTGATTTCATACGCATTATTTTTCACTTTTGAAGGCTCTGTTATTTATTTTTCAGTTGGGAGTCACGTGCATTGTGCGGTCTGTACGAAGCTATTGGTTAAGATCACTAAAATATAAACGAATTTGGTGGAATTTGAATACATAGAAAATATGTTTTGGGCTGAAAAAATCATCTTACATTGCGACAAGCGTCCAACGAAAACAACTACACTGACAATTGTCAGCAGAAAAACGATGAAGTTGATGGCGATCCCGGCTTCTTGAGAGTAACTGAGCATGAACCAGCCCAGGTAATCGAAGTACACCATCTGCCCCTCCTTGTGATCCTGGGAATATAGGAAACAAATATGTGTATTTTATTTAAGGCCACGTAGTTAAGCATTTTTATTATAAAAGATATTTTATAGTTAGTTTTAAGGAATTTGTAGGAATGAATCTCCATTGCTCGTTATTTGTGTGCATCGCAATTAGAAATATGTAAGAATTTGTAACCTTTAAATTTTCTAACTCTGGAGCGTGTCCGAGGACTCGGAGTAGAGCGAGTATGTTGTCTCCCAAATGCTGGTGGCTTCCCAGGGGGATGTAAGCTTCCTTGTCGTACACAGTGTGATAGATCTTCCCGTTACGGCCAAATGCAAAGTCCAAACCTACGAACCATGTTAATTAAATACAAGTATTTCACTAATGGACAAGAAGATTACGAGTTGAATTGGTTTCCATACCCTTTACACAAGAAAAGCGGGAACTACAAGACAATTTACCCCATCTCACATCCCAGTAGTTATACATTATTGAACAGGGGGGGGTTTGTCAAGCGTAGAAGAACTCTTGAGCAAATATTCAATGTCCGACAACTTATTGAGAAACGTCGGGAGTTCAAATTTTCTGCAACGGTCTGCATTATTGACATTTTCAAAGCATTTAACTGTGTACAGTGAAACCATCTGTGGGAATTATTTAAGGAGATGAGAGTTCCTAAACAACTCATTTATATAATTAGAAGCCTGTACACCAAAGGAAACCCACGTAACAAGATTGAAACCCAAAAAATTGTCACATTTAAACTGTAGAAAGGTTACGTTACAGATGCAGCATTTCACCAATGTTATTTAATATAATTTGAATACATAGTGCGTAAGGTTCCTGATGGATGGAAAGGTGGAAATACATTAGTTTCCAAAACATCTCAGATCTACAATATGCAGATGACAAAATACTTATCGCCTCTTCTGAGGAAGAAATGAATCACCATCTTGATAAAATACACGAAAAAAGCCGTAATCTAGGTCTACTGATCAACAAAGTCAAAACAAAACTAATGGTGATCGACAGGGAAACAGGGAAACACCTTTGTAAGAACAAATGATGCTTTCACAGACTTAGAAACGGAGAACGACTTCATACAGGTACCTAGGCTCGTCTATAAGTGATGAATGAGGCTGTGAAACAAAGTGAAAAGAAGGATTTGCATAACAAAAGACGCCATGAGCAAAATGCAAATTTTATGGAGTGACAGAGACATAATAAAGACCACCAAGATCCATCCGGGTGCTGATTTTCCTAATATTTCCATACTGTTTCCAAACATGGACACTCAGAGCCAACGAAAGAAAGCGAATAGACTACTTCAAACTATGGTGCTGAAGAAAAATGTTGCAACAAATGTGTCCATTCCGGATGAGCTAGGTATCTACAAAAGACTTTCAACTGTCTGCCTAAGACGTATTTTAAGATAATTTGGACACGTTGCTAGCCAAACTGACGACTCTATCTTGGAGAAATTCATAGTTAAAGTGTTTGGCAAAAAAAGCAGATGAATGTCATCAATATGCTGGGTGACCAACTATCATAGTCTGCAGCTCTCCACACAGGGTAGAACCATGGGGAGTGAAAGAGAACATTGTTCACCATGGAAACTTAAGTGGGGGTCACGATCCTCAGTGAATTAATATTAATCAATGGACGTGCTCCGATATAGTTACAGACTTTTAGGATACTCAGTATAAATCACCTTCACATGATAATAATAACTTACCGGAAATAATATAATATCTTACCAGGAATCTTTTTGTAGTCTCGAAATATTCTGAAATCTGTGTCTGAAGGAATGAATCCGCTCTGAAAAAGTTCCTCGCCAAAAATAAGTCCATGGGGATGGGGCGCAGTACGAGCGTAGTACTGAAAAAAATTATTAACTTTTAATTGTATATTAGTGCTTACTAGAAAACACCCCCTCATTGAAAATTATAATTTTTTTATTGTATTTTAGTGCTTATCAGAAAACACCCCCTCATTGAAAATTATTAACTTTTTATTGTATATTAGTGGTTGCCAAAAAACACCCCCTTATTCAAAATTATTAATTTTTAATTGTATTTTAGTGCTTACCAGAAAACACCCCCTCATTGAAAATTATTAACTTTTTATTGTAAATTAGTGCTTACCAGAAAACACCCCCTTATTGAAAATTATTTACATTTAATTGTATACTTACCAGAATTGTTTGCTTACCAGAAAACACCCCTCCTTGAAAATTATTAACTTTTTATTGTATATTAGTGCTTACCAGAAAACACCCCCTCAATGAAATTTTTTTTCGTATATTAGTGCTTACCAGAAAATACCCGCTCATAGAATTTTTTTTTTGTATTTAGTTCTTACCAGAAAACACCCCCTCATTGAAAGTTATTAACTTTTTATTGTATATTAGTGCTTACCAGATAACACCCCCTTATTGAAAATTATTTTCTCAATAATTTGAATGTTGAATCACCACAAACATTGAACGGAATATTGGTGCAGACACACTCGTAAACCAATTAAGCCACGGCCTCGATTCTCGACGAAGTCATTCCATTATAGAGGTTTGACCCTCTCGTTGTTCGAGTTGAATGATTTGACGTTCGGTGTATGTAAGTGTGTACCTTCGACGAGACTCAAGAATAAGAACGTCGGCCAATGTATGTACTTTCAAGGGCGATTGCGAGTGCCCTAGATTGGAGAATCGATACCCAGGGTCAGGGTGGTCGATGAAAAACAAAAAGCGTTGCGGCTATGGCCCAACGTTTTGTTTTTGGTCCGATGCTTAGATTTTTTATTAATAATCCTCGATTTGTGTACATGGAGTAGCTGGAAGAAAATAATAGCCCAGAGAGGAAGATACTCTCAGTATCGCCCTAGTTTAAACCACCATTTGAAACATTGCTTGAAATGGCTTTGGTCGTGTTATGACATTTACGTGTACGAAGCCTATATGTTAGAGTTGTTCGAAAAGGGTATATTGGCGATGCACTTTCAATGATCGGGAATAACCTTTAGGGGTTTAGATTTTTTTTATGAAGATGTATCGCACTTTTAGTTTCTAATGAGTTGTTATGATTATATTGTTAAAGTTTGTAAGAATAAGATTAGTGTTATCTTTTTTATTGTAATTTTAAAAGTCTGAATTTCGCTCGTTGATTTTTGAAATAGATCCTCCGCTTTAATATTTATTTTTAATACAAGAATTTTTTTTCAAAACTGCATAAAAATGTTTGAAAAAACGAAGTCCCTGGGAATCTATAGGATAGTCTGTGTTAGTTTTACTCCACTGGAATAACCAAGGGTTTCATACAAAACTTAAATTTGGATTTGAAACCAAAATATCCAACCACACTGAATAATTATGTTTTAGCACAGAAATGTGGTACTTTATTTATTTGTGTTTCAAATTATAAAATATGAGCAATTTAAGAAATCAATTTTTCTCGATTTTAGAGGCAAGTTTGTTAATTATTTGTCATTTAATGGTAATTATTAACAAAAAAATCTTTCATTTTTCATTTTTGAAATACAAGATTTATAAAAGATAAAAATTGAATCACTAAAAAAACTATTTTGATAGTTTTAAATTTAATTTTAAAACCACCGATTTACGTTGTAACACAAATTAGTCGTAAATAAATTTTAAATTCCGACACAATAAACGCATTTTTAGGATGTTTTATATTTCATTGAATTTATATAGTAGGTTTGGAAAAGCTAATTTTTTTTTAATAATTATCATAAACTCGCAAAAAATTGTCAAAGTTTCTTCTAAAATCGAGAAAAATTGAATTCTTTAATGACTTAAATTAAATCAGCACATATCCCTACTAGATATTTGCTAAAAATTTTGATTAAAAAAATAATTATTCTGTTTGGTCAAGTATTTTGTCCTTAAATCCAAATTTAAGTTTTGTATGAAGAAGGCCGCGAAACCGTTCCTAAAATTGATAAAAAAAAATACAATTTTGTGAAGGCGATTATAAAAAAATTTCTCTTTGTGTAATGTGCTCTCTATACATAGTATTACCAACTAACGTTAGATGAATTCTGGAACACAGAATACAAAAACCTTTAAACCATAACTACCCTACTAGGCATAGAGAAGCACAAATGTTTATTATTAAAATATCGCAAAATGTATACGGAGAAAAATACGTAAAATTCCGGAATTATTTAACGCATTACCCGAAGATTATTAGAAATGATACATCTTATTCAAAAATCAAAACGAAAATTAGATCGTTCTACCTCCGTGAAACATGAAAACAAAAAATATTGAGGATAAATACCTAGATCTGTGAAAACCAAATAATATTGTGAAAAATATCTAGAACTGTAAACCATTGTTAAAAATAAAACAATTACAATCGTACAATATGATAATATGCATTATAATAATTAGTAAGTATTTTTATATTAGATATATACTATTAAGTAATTAATTTATTAATAATTAATAATTTAATTAATTATTTAGTAATTAGTAATTAATTAATTAATAATTAGTAATTAATTAATTAATAATTTCGAAGCGAGAAACTTTTTTCTATAATTTAATCTGTTTCTAAATAACTAAAATACCACATGTCTTTCTGTAAATTAAAGATTAATTTCTGTAAATCAAAGATATATATATATATATATATGCATCTATGTTTTATGTGTGTGATCTCTATAGATACTCTATTATTAGATATCTATTGATCTCTATAGATACTTTTTACAAGTCTAAAAAAAATATATTTTAAACACCACTGTTTTATCCTTACACTATAATACCCACGCTCGGGCTGAGCTCAAGCTCACGCCTTTGTGGGATTGTTTTGTTACTCTTTCATTCTATATTACTATGTATGTACCTGAATTGTATATGTATCAAAAATTTTGTTAATAAAAAAAATAAAAAATAAAATAAAATAAAAAAATAATAAAGTAAATATTATGTAGTAAAGATCAAGTTCAAGTTGAGATTTAAATATATTATTATAAGCAAATAAATAGGAAAAGTGAGAGATTTCTTACAATCAAACTGATTGATCAGTTTTGTAGGATTTAAGTAAGATAAAATATTGTGCAAATAATAAAAAATAAAAATAAGTCGTGTTTTCTTAAATATTTTCACTATTGATTGTAATAGTTTTTTTTAATATTAGCACGCTCTCTAAACCTTATTCTTGAGATGTTTAAATACGAATGTAAGAGGGAGTACGCTAATATTAAAAAAAAAGATAATAATTGAGCGAAAATGGTGAAAATATTTAAAAGAACACGACTCGTTTGAAATAGAGCAAAATCTCTCTACAAATGCTTCAATTGGGTTTAGAAATACACTGTGAACTTTTTAATGACTATAACATATTAAATAACTGAAACACGTGTTTTAAATCATTATCGGATCTTACTTTGCGATTTTGATTTATATCGAGAGAATTTCATATAATCAACGTTTAGGATAACAAACGTAAAGATTTTTTTTTTGGAACTTAAAAACGTAAAGACTTAACGAGGTAGAAATTGGGTATTCGGGGGTTTAATGGATCGTTATGTGTTGGTGCATGCGACATTGCGGGAAAAAAGTTTGCGACAGAGACAATGCCAGTATTTAGCCAGTGCATAGATAATAAAATATTATAATGAATGTTTTATAATAGATATACAAACAAAAAAAAATTGTTGAATGTGAAAACTAAACCAATTCTTACTTTGAAGAGCCAAGGGTATTCAGGACCGGACTGAAAGAGTATAGCCCTTCCACCAATCCCCGCTCCCTCCATGTTTAGAAATGCTCGAACAGTTTCAGCCCATCTGTGTGACAGGAACATGTGGGACCCCTAAAATACGAAAATGGGATCCATTAAATTTCAAAGAAAATTAATTAATAAGTTGAAACAAATATTTGGATTAGAGAATTGTGTCATTATTCAAATTTAGAAATATTTGGATTAGAGAATTGTGTCATTATTCAAATTTAGAAATATTTGGATTAGAGAATTGTGTCATTATTCAAATTTAGAAATATTTGGATTAGAGAATTGTGTCATTATTCAAATTTAGAAATATTTGGATTAGAGAATTGTGTCATTATTCAAATTTAGAAAAATTTGGATTAGTGAATTGTATCATTATTCAAATTTAGAAATAAGTCGACACAAATGTTTGGATTATATCATTATTCAAATTTAGAAATAAGTTCACAAAAATATTTGAATTGTATCATTATTCAAATTTAGAAATAAGTTGACACAAATGTTTGGATTGTATCATTATTCAAATTTAGAAAGATGTTGAAACAAATATTTGGATTGTAGAAATTTAGAAAATGACTTGCATTCAACTATAGAAGAATAACAATAGAAGGCTTTCATATAAATTTGAATGGAAACAAATGTTTAATTTAGCCCGTCAGCCCAGTGCTCCGTCTCACTTACACTTGCATGACATTGTAGATCCCATCCCATTTGAATTTCGTAAATACAGTTTTGCATTGGAAATTTGCATATTTGTATCACAAAACATGCCCACAAGACATTTGTTGTGTTATACTTTATTCTATGGCCACGACAACATAATATTTACCTGTAGAAAACTTTCTTCTGCGCCGTTGAATAGGAAAATGACATTGTGTTTGAGACGAACTTTGGACTGCGTGAGCACCCTCACTAGCTCCATCATCACGGCACAAGCTATGCCGGCATCAGATGCACCTGGGAAAACAATACTGCAATTATTTATTTATTTATTGGACAATTTGTACAGCGCCGCTTTTGTGAGATATCACCTCAGGGGCGCTTTACAATTGATGCAGGTATTACAAAAAAATATAAATATTACAAAAATAAATTTAAATTATGTTAAATAAAATGAAGTACAGGAACAGGTGATGAAGTACAGAAACAGGTGACACGAAGATGGAGACTCTGCAGCAAGAATCCTAAGAACAGTGCCAGCACGAGGTTCGTCATCCGTCTAGGTAGGTATGTGTCTACTGCTAATAAAGCGCTGACACAGTATCCTCACATAAATAACAGACCTTGGCAGTACCGCTGTGACGTTCGGCAAATCCATCATTCATCTCCATGTAATCTTGTTCCTAGTGATTGTGTTAGTGGTGCAATGTGTTATATCGAGTCGCGGCCCCCTTATAAACCAAAAAAACCTTACGACCTATATTATACTGAGGAGGTTATAAGGTTTTTATTCATTTTAATTTTGGTCAAAGCTTTAACAATTTGTGTTTACACTTTCCACAAATAATTCAGACAATTCAAACCGAGGTATGTGTTTTCAACATTTGATTAAAAGTTGATATTCATTAATTAATAAAAATATTTTCCATATTCGTGACTTATTCTTTTGACAGATTCCGACCCCACTCTTTACATGATCGCGACCTCCCTTGGTGTCACGACCCCCAGATTGAGAAACGATTGTCCACAGGAAAATAAATCCAAGAGATGCCACAGACTGAAAAAATATCATTTATGGCAAAAAGATATTTAGAGTACAGAAATCGTAAAAATTGTTTGTAGTGAAATTATTTTTTGTTTTTTTTTTTTTATTCATCTAATGCATTAAAAAAATCACTAGGAGTCATGTGGGAACTAGGCCGAGCTATCAGTGACTACCTATAGAAGAATTTTTTTTGTATGTTTTGAAAAAAAAACACTTAAAAAGTCGCCGGAGACTAAAATTACGTTAATATTTTTTAATCCAAATAAGTCAGGAATCACTGTTTCAATTAAGTCAAGTAAGTCCTTAACACCCTGTATACAAATTGTATTTATACATGTACATATATACAGTGTGTTAAGAGACATGCTTGACTTATTTTAACTACTGATTTCTGATATTATTTGGAATAAAAACACGTAAATGAAATTTTGGAATCCGGTGACATTTTTTATGTTTTTTTTTTCAACTTAAAACATGAAAAATCAGTGAGTATTGGACAGTTAGGATCGGGGTGAGGGGTTGGTCGGTTTCTGGGCCGAGTTCCCATTGACATGTGTAAGTTTTTTTTTGCTTGGTTTTGAAAAAAAATTTACTTTCAAAATTCACCAGATTCCGAAATTTTAATTTATATTTTTTACTCAAAATAATGTCAGGAATCACTGGTTGAAGTACCTGGCCATCGTGTTGGCATAGCCGCTATGCCAACATGATGCACAGGTGGGGCCTTAAAGAGTCGGCGATGTGCGAATGTGGTGCGGTGCAGACCACTGAACATGTGGTCAACGAATGCCCGCTCCATTCATTCCCCGGCGGGATTGTTGAGGTCCACATGGCGATGCCTGAGGCCCTAGACTGTATTTCGCTGTGTTTCGCTAGGCTCGCAGACCTAGATGTCCCCCTCTGACCCCCCCCCACCATACGAAAGAAGAAGAAGACTGGTTAAAGTAAAGCAAGTTTTTATAATATTAAAAGTGAACCTTACCATCGCTTGTAGGGACAGTATCGTAGTGAGAGTTGAGGAGAATGCTGTGCGACGGGTCGGACCCTTCTATTTTAGCAATTACATTCTGGATGTTTTCATATATATTGGTGAACGGCGGGTTGTATTCAAGGGTGTAGGCTCCGCTACCCTTTTGAACCTGAAAATAATATATTTTACCAACACGGACATGCAAGGGCACAGCAAAATTGAAATCATCTAAAATAAAGGATGTAAAAAGAACATGAATTACATAACATAACGTAATATTTGTCATCTTATGGTTACCAATAAATGACAACTATGACTTAAGGACACAGAAAAAAAAGAATCATTATTTTCGTAGTGATTTTTTGTGTTGTTTAATACATTTTTCACAGAGTAAACTTTTATCTGGTCAAATTATTTGTATTCCTGTTAAAAACGGGTCTGCAGGCCTTTAACGAATGAATTGACAGATTTTCTAACAGTCTATCAGTAAGACACGTGTGTTTTGAGGATGTTGGAACACGTGTTCATAAAAAATTCATTATATTTATCAGGAAACGTGCAGATGCACGAACTCGTGTTACGATATATTCTGGATGGACTAATATTTTATTAGGTAATGGCTTACCATCACGTTTTTAACAGGATTTTAATAAAATAACCGTACTCATTTTTCTCCGTCTTTATTGAGCTTAATTAATGTTAAAACCTGTCTAATTTTTACAACTAGTTGACTTGTACCCGGCGTTTACCACTAGAGACTTTTCTGTAGATACATACTTCCGTACTATTTTATTTGGATGTATCACATGAGGTTTAGCTAGCGTTAGCAATGCAAGCGCCCGAAAAATTAAATTTTTTTACGACTTGATTACAAAACATCGAATTACTCTAGTTTAGTTAATTTGGGTTACACATGTTTTTTGTCATTTTATTTTATGCCTTTTGTATTTTTCCGTTTCGTTGAGAGTAATCTTCGCAAAGTCTTGTCTCGAGGAGACCGAGGCACAGTGGCGAAAATTTGAGTACTGGTTCTCAATTCACCAATAATAATAAGTGTTTTATTATCTTTTTTTGTAACAAATAGATATAATGATATCCTCACTGGGATCTCCCGTGCTGAGGATTTCATTTACATGTAATGTATAATTTAATTATAAGAAAATTAATATTACAACAAAGTTACATATGAATTTAATAATGAACAAATATCATGAAGTATATTTTTTTATTTTTTTTAAATAATTTTTAAATAAGTAAGATAGTGTTTTTTGGTATAGTTCAGTTGATTCTGTTTTAGTCTGTGTTTGATCTCAGTATATTTTCTATTTCAGATCTCCCTATATTAAGTATCCAGCTTTTTATTTGAGATTTAAATGTTATAATGTTGAGGTTTTTGAGTGAGTGGTACTTTATTGTAGAGTTTAATACTATGATATAAGAAGATTTTTTGCCCAAGTTGTATGAGTAGTTATTTGTTGGATAAGTTTTTGACCATGAGATCTAGTGTTTCTATTGTACGTGTTTGTTGTTATTTCTTGGGTTTTGTACTTATGAATGTAAATGAGTATAGTTTTAGAATATAGTTGTTTAATTGACATGATGTTAAGATTGGTGAAGATTTCGTCAGTGCTAGTTCTTACAGGAACTTTCAGTATAATTTTCATTATGGCTTTTTGAGTTTTAATTAGTGGATTTAATATATTTTTATATTCAGTTTCAGTGCCGGCAACCCGGGCGTTTATTTAATTTCATGGTTGTTTACATTGTTTTCTTTTCTTTTACCCGCCTCACTAGACAAAGTCTGTTCCGAGGCGGGTAAATCACATATTATATTTGTTCCAAAAGAAATGAATGTATTTTAAAAAAAAAATATATATATATATGTATGTAAAAAGACAAAAAGATACAGTTATGTGGTGGTATATTAAATATTTACATACATACTTTTTAAATTAAGTTTTGTGACAATTGAATATAGATATAGCTGTTACATGATAATTAGTATTGCAAAATTGCAGTTTCTCGCATTTGTTTTAGTAAAAAGTTTTTCTTCTAGTTTTAACGAATATATGATCGATGCAGGATTTGGAGTGTGATGTAGTTCTTGTTGGCGAGTTTATTGTAGATTTAAGTCCGTAGTGAGTAAAAAGATTTAAGAATTCCGTAGTTTTTGGTAGGCAGTTTAATATGTTAATATTCATGTCACCAGCAATAATTATTTGTTGAGTTTTTTTATGTTCTTCAAGAAGTTTATTTAAGGAATTTAAGAAAGGGGAGAGATTGTTGTAGCAAGGTGGTCTGTATATAGCAAATATAGAAAGACATGGGCCAAGGGATATTTGAATGGAGTTTGCTTCAGTTATGTTAATTTCTGATATGGAAGATTTTATTGAATCTTTGACAAAGATTACTAAACCATCATTTTGATTTATATGTGTTGTGGTCTGGAATGTGGTATAGTCATTTAAGTTTAAGTTGGTGTAAGAATCACCTAACCAGCATTCACTTAGGATAATGATATCGAAACTTATATCTATTTCATTTAGTAGGACACAGAAACTATCAAAGTTCTTTTGAATACTTCTTATGTTTTGACATATTATGTTTAAACTGTGTTTTCCTGAGACAAGGAGTTTGTATTCTTTTGCTTGGTTAAAAGTGTATTCTGTGTTATTTATTGTTTCTAAGTCAAAATTCAGTGCAGAAACCATTTGTTACAAGGATAAAAATAGAAATTTGGATGGAAAGCCAAACATGATAATCTACATAAGATTTGGGAATGTTTATGGTTATTATTAAGTACGAAGTAATATAAGGATACAGTTTGGCGCCTACTTCAGGAACAATTTCTTCCGCTGTTGTACTTATGACATCAATTTGTTGGTTTTCCTCTAGTTGTTCTTCAATGAGGTTGGTGGTATTTTCTGAGTTAGATTGAATTGCTCGCGAGTCGGTTGATCGATGGCGAATATATACTCGCCTTGTTGTACTCCATAAGTAGGTGAAAAGGTAGTTTCTTGCAAATAGTTTGTAGAGATATAGTTTTCTTGTTGTATGAGTGGCTAGATGTTCATTTATGTGTATAGGTCCACGCCGTCTTGCGAATCCTGTTTTGTTAATGTTCCGTCTCACTTCATTTTTCTCTGTTTTTTTATTGCAATTTTTATCTGTTTCCAAAAACTTATCTCGACCATTTGGATTTTTAAATTTGATTATAATCAGTTTTGGAGTTGCATTTCTCAGAGATGCAAATTTTTTTGGTATATCAGGTGTTGGTATATTACGGTTGATTACCGTTAAAAAATTGGTTTTTATCTTTGTAGAAGCCATAATAAACATATTGAGTAAATAGTGTAATAAGTTATTTTTTTCTTCTTTTTAAATCATCTTAGTAGGTAAATCGTTTAGGTGTCTTATTTCAACCACCTTTGAGTCATTTGTTTTTCTTACCAAAATTTTTCCCGATTTCACCCAAACGTACTTATATTCTTTTTCTTGTGCTCTTTTTCTGGCATTCCAGTGTAGATTTTTATAATAAGGCGTTAGTGCTGCATTTAGGTAAACGTATTGGGCTCCTTCCCCGTTGAATTTTTTTATCGGATCATTATATTTAGCAGCTAACATGGTGCGTGCTTTTGTGATGTCTGCGAAATTAATCGTGATTTTTTTTGATCATTTGATTTGTTGGTTGTAATTTTGTAGGTATCCTCTGGTGCCATTATGACGCCCGCGAGCTCCGCGATCCGCGTCACAGTATGGACTGGGGATAAGTTGTCTTGCAATTTTATACCGCTTATTTCTATACTGTTCAATAGGGCTGATTGTTCCAGATCTGCCAGGTGAACTTCTATTGCAGCCAATCTTTTTTCTTTTTCGGCTAGTTCTTCCTTGAGTTTATTTACTTGATTTGGTGTATCCATGATTTTTGACAGTTTGTGTATTATGTCATCGTATTTTTCGTTAACGAAGTTAGTAAAGCTTTTTATTTCTTGTAGCTCTGATGCAATTTTGTTGAGCATAACTTCCTTCATTTCTTCAAATTTGGAATTGATAAATTCCAAGATAGAGTCGCTGTCAATGTTAATCATCGACTGATGAGCCTCCGACGGAGAGTCCATTGTGCCAGACGCGGTTGTTAGTGGTGACGATGTTGTCAGTACTTTCTTCACGTTGGAAAACTTGCTGCGAGATTTGGACATTTTCTTGATGTTGTAATTTATTTATTTAATTCGTTGGAAAATTTCTATTGTTTGTTCATAAATGCCCCTTATTAAAATAATTAAAATTTAAAATATATAATTTGGTTTTTTAGTCTATGACAAAAATGACACTTTTTTTTTTCACAAATTCAAATCCATAAATTGTCTTTGGTTTACAATGACTTGTAGTTTGGCATATATTTATTTTAACAAAATGTGTAGTTATTTTACACTGCCACTACCGGATAAACTGTCACTTTGTTACGTAAATATGCACTGCCCCATCCGATAATACCGTATTCTAACTGTGATTGGCAGATAGTCATGTAGATTTTGATGAAGTCTTTTTTAATGAGCACATTCCTGATAGTTTTGAAAAAATAACTTAGTTTTTTAATTTTATTATTTAAATAGCTAATGTGATTGGTCCATTTTAAATTTCCATCTATTTTTAGACCCAGATACGTTATATGGTCAACGTTTTCTATTGAGGGACAATTACAATGACATTGCGGTCGTAAAAAGTAGATATGTTTCGATCTTTTTTGATGGCGCCGATAAAACACTATACACAATTCGCCAGTCGTATGTAAGTTTTATGGTGCGATTGATAACATTCTTGGATTACGTATTTAATATTAGCTTTGCGGATAATCTCTCTACTCTACCGACTGTTTATCTTACGTATGTTTAAAATTAATGACAACCTTAATCCACGGAATTTTAGTCGTTCTGTGAACAGTTGATATTCCAATTCTGAATAAAAAAGGAACCATCAAACACGGCTACCACCTTGATAGGATTGACCGGATGTATACGTACGTTATATGTGTAGTATATGTCTATTAAATCCTAACGTTAGTTTGCACAAGAACAATTTTAAATACTAGCAGCAATACTGCCTGCTAGGACCTACGGGCGGCTTTTTGATGGGCTTCGCCCAATATAGTAAGATTCCCTAATTTATTTTTTTTTATTTAAGTACATAAAACAGGCATGGTGCCCAAAAATTTACATACATGGATGTTTAAATACATAATAATAACAAAATGATAATAACAAAAATAGTAACAAAATGTATAAGCTAAATATGCAGAAGTAAATAACAAATAAGAATGGGTAAAAGGTAAATGCAAATATGTTCATAAACGATTTGTAATTGTCACACCTGTACTGGTGAAACACTGATTAGGTAAGTACAATGTTGCTTCTCTTTAAATAAAGGGCTTCATCACAATATCAGCTTAATATGATTAAAGGTAATACGTTTTTTTTTAAGTGTTTAAATTGGTCATTAAAAATGTCTATTTCATTATTAGAGCCATGTATAATGTTATAATTTCTTAATGTTCGCGGTACAGGGGAAAAATATCCTGTATTTGTGTGGTAGGCTTTTATATGGAAAATGTCTTTCATCCTCCTTGTTGATTTTCTTGATGGTATATTGATGTTGATTGTAGAGTTTAGTCTCTTTGTACGACAGCAATTATTAGAAAGTGTCCAAAAATTAGGTTTCTCCATTAAAACCTTATTCTTATTTTTAACCAAATCGTTTTTAGAGCTCTAAAATTTCAAGATTACCATTGAAATATAAAATAATATTTCATTTTTTTGTTCGTAAGCACAGCTCAAATTTTAGAATTCTATAAAATCTAAAAGGAACTGATTCCAAAAGTAGCCGGTTCCTTGGAAAAAATAATATCGTGTGATATAGTGGTAAAAAGTCACTGGGACATAAAAAACGTGACAGGAATATCATCGTACGTGAAGTTTGGTTCATTAGTTATATTTGGTTATTATACGAATAGTTTGGTAAGAAATTTATCATTTTGTTTTTGAGTCGAAGTTTGGTACTAATTTTTCATGTTGGGAAATTTTTGATATTGAAAAACTTTAGTAAAAAAAATTAAATTTCTATTTTTGAAATCATGTGAAGTTTAGGAATTTTCCATGTAGGGAAATTTGGTTTTCAGAAAAAAGTCTTTCGTAAAAATTGAAAAATTTTGGCTTGGTAAATTTTTTGGAAAATGGGTCGGATGTGTGGGTTGATGTGACTAAAGCCTTAAAGTGTACCTCGTACAGCAGCGACTGGGAGCTGTGCGCCTGCAGCTTGGCTAACCTCAGCTCCTCCAACAGGATGGCTGGCGCATATATCCTGTTCTTTTCCGTTCCCACCACCCTCGGGCCCAGGCTTGTCAGGCTGCGGAGGGTGTTCCGAGACCTCACACCGCTGAATAATTGCGGGTTGGCCAACTGAAACATACAATTATTCAGATAATTATAATTAGAAAGATCAATGATTAGTTTTTGTTGTTGTGTTCATTTCGTAGAATTAAATTTACTTTATAAATTTAATAATGTTATTATTAAACCTTAAAGTCATTGAACGCCGAAACAGCTGTCGCAAGAATAAAAACTAAAATATTTTTTAATAACTTAATAAATTTGATAAATTTTAGATTTGTAGTATTTTTAAATGTTTTCATTAAATGTTTTCTAATTTCTTATGTCTTATGATTTACTAGGAGAAGTCTCCGGCGTTGCCCGGGTTTCACTCAGAGTTTTTCGAAATCAGACTTAGTCAGCGACCTTTCTCTCGTTTTGAAGGTCAAGTGTGGAAAATTGTATCAATGTCGGAATAAAACTGTAGATTTGTATAAAAATCAAACAAACGCTGCAAATCTGTTGTCTATGGTTTATTATCAAACAGTCCTCTACCGTCTCGCCGCATGGCCTAAATTCAAAATAAAATTTTAAAAAATTTAAATGCAATTTCAACTATAACATTTTAGCGATAAGCACCAGATTTTATTTTTTTAGGCGATAAATAGTAACTACCCGAGGTACTCAGTCTAAAACATGTGAAGTTTTAGTAATTTGTTTATCAGAGTGATTTAATATCCATTTTCTAGTCCTGCTGAGTCAAATTCGACCGTAGGTCCGTACAGTATGCCGGGGCCACGCGCTGTATGTTTGTGTACACGTCTTCTTTACTTACGTCGTTACGATTCCGAATTTGAATCTGAATATTGTGTTGTATGTAACGTTAAGTAACATTAATAAATTTACCGCTTCTTCTTCAGTGACTCCAGTTGGCAGAGTGTGGTCGATGACGTGCACAATGTAGAACGCCAAACATCCTCCCAGCAGTATGAACACGGGCCACCTCCAGGAGATGGAGTGGATGCTGTGCTGGACTGCTCTCCTCTCTTTCTCTGGCCGCACCTTGTCGCTGAAGGGAATCGGCTCCATCCCTAATTCGTTCATAGCCACATCCGAGCCACGACTATGGGACATCTCTGCTGAAAATTAAGCTAGTTTAAAAGCGTGTTATTTTTATTGACATACTAACTGATGTGTACCCGGAATTGCTCGAGGACTTATAAATGGTTTCGGGTAAAGTTTTGAGGTCGTGAGGCCTTTTCAAATAAAATCACATAGTACATTATTTTGATGTATCTCATGAGATTTAGCCATCATTAGCAATGTAAGCGCGC
This sequence comes from Hesperophylax magnus, assembly GCA_026573805.1. Lineage (NCBI taxonomy): Eukaryota > Metazoa > Arthropoda > Insecta > Trichoptera > Limnephilidae > Hesperophylax > Hesperophylax magnus. Next base: position 1,826,030 of record JAIUSX010000016.1, read on the forward strand.
GAAAAAAATTGTTTACGTCTCGATTACAAAACACCGACTTTTCTCCACGTTCTATAAATATAATATGCATGCATTATGTATCTTTGGGAAGAAATTTTCTAAATCATTGTGAAAACCCTATCAAAATCTGTTGGGTATTTGAGAAGAATTAAGCACACAAATAGACAGACGTGGAGAGCAACTTTGTGTTAATATACAGGGTTTTCCAATAAGAGGTGTTATTTTGATATTCAATCGTAAAATATCAATAGTTTCGTTGCTTGTGTGTGACACGTAGCGCCATCTCATAAAAAATCATTAATCATCTCTCGATAGCGCAATCCATTCACCGTAACTGTTGCTCCAGCCTCATTTTCGAAAAAGTAAGGTACAATGACTCCGCCGACCATAAACCGCACCAAACAGTCACACGTTGAAGATAGAGAGACTTTTCGACACTTACTCTTGTGTTTTCCGAGCCCCAAATGCGACAACCGAGGTGGAAATGGGCCTCATCACTCAAGATGATTTGCATTTGATTCATCAAGTGAATTTTAATAATTTCAATGCGTTGTTGAAGCGTGTATCGTTCCATTTTTATTAGAGGCGTAGTTTCTACTTGTCAAATGTCAAAAAATGACAGCTTTAAAAGTAACATCTACCGAAATAGCCGGCTATTTAAAATAACACCTCTTATTGGAAAACCCTGTATATATTGACTGAACCATAAACCCGCCGTCGTGTGCTGACGCAAAATTTTCGCCGTGCGTCAACTGATTCCATATTTGTGATTTTTTGTAAATTGTACTATATTACCAGACAATTTTTTTATTTTTTTATAAAACACTGATGCCCAGATTCCTACCCACCCATCATACATTTTTCCTCTCTGGAACCTCCTTTCCTTTATTTCCTTGAAAGAACGTCCACGAAACATCCATAAAGATGACATTAAAGGTATTATTAGAATACTCGTACGGTATAATAACATTGATAATTTCATCATCGGCATCAATCTATCTATTTATATAAATAATAGAGTCTGTGGTGGGAGGCGTGGATTTTATGATGATGTACAAATCAGGACTTCCGCTAGTTGATTATAAAAAGCCCGAGTAAGGACGCCAGTACTTCAGCTAGTTGATTATAAAAAGCCCGAGTAAGGATGCCAGGACTTCAGCTAGTTGATTATACAAAGCCCGAATAAGGACGCTGGGACTTTAGCAAGTTGATTATAAAAAAACCGAGTAAGGACGCCGGGACTTCAGCTAGTTGATTATACAAAGCCCGAGTAAGGACGCAGGAGGGCGATTCTCGTTCTTTTAGCCTTATGCTAAATGATAGCATTCGTCAACGACTGCTATCGTTTGCGAAAGCTAGCAGTCCGTCGCTTGTAACATCTTTTCTTAACTATTAAGCGATTCTCGTTCTTCTGATAGCCTTACAAGTTCGATTTTGGAGAGACCTAGTAAAAAATCCTAAAGAAGCGTGGTTAAGAGCATCTACGAAATTGTTAAGAGATTATTGAAAACACAAATTGGTGAAATATAATTAAGTGACGCAAGGTTTCTAACTAAAACTTAAAAAAACAATTACTTTATATTATAATTCATTTTAATAACTGCTTATTTCATTTATGAATGACATAAATAAGCCATTTATCGAAGATTCACTTTTTGTGAAAAGGTACTTACCTCGCTGGATAGTAATGACTTTGTTACAGATTCACCACTTCTAAAGTGACGTTTGCTGTCGATTCTAATGCCGCTAACTGTCACCCAATTAACTTGACAAAATTGTTTAAAATGAGGTAAGCAAATGCTGAAAAAGTGAGACAGTTATTGTATTATTATCCTTCTTCTACGTCATTGTTTTTAAAACCTAAGAATAGTGTGTAACTTATTGTTATTTATGTAGAAATCCTCAATGGTATATGTAGTTTATTGTAAATTAAATCACTTTTATCTGGCTTTCGACATGTTACGTACTTTACAAACATCGCAATTATGTTATTCAATTCATTTAATAGCATCATTGTGCCACAAACAAGTCACTAATCATGTTTACAGTCAATACTTACGATAATATTAAGTTTTCTCTTGTTAAAAGTACGCAAATATTGCTAATTGTCAAAACGTCACACTTAAATGAAGCAAATTCTCCGCGAATGCTAGCGTTCGGCTGGCGAAAGACGACTTCAACAAGTTGATTATACAAAGCCCGAGTAAGGACGCCAGGACTTAAGCTAGTTGATTATAAAAAACCCGAGTAAGGACGCCGGGACTTCAGCTAGTTGATTATAAAAATAATGCATCGTCTGTAATTGGCTACACCACAGTTTGTTAAGGCCCCGTAGTAAGCATTCAAAGATGGTTTGAAAGGGAGATATGTAAATACGAATGTTAGAGGGAGCGCACTAATATTCAAAACGTTAGTTTTGTAAGTTGCATTTAAAGATACATTGTGAATTTTTCAGGCCTATAACAATTTTCGGAGCTTATTTTGCGATATTTTTCTATCAAGGGAATATCATATAATCATCGTTTCGGCATAACAAATGTGTAGATATTATCTTCAAATATAACATATATTTTTTTGGAACTTAAAAACTTAAAGAGTTAACGAGAAACTTGTTATAAATCGGTAGAAATTGGGTAAGCGGGGGCTTAATGCAATCGGAAGGCGAAACAGCTGTCACGAGTAGTAATATTTACACAGCAGAACTTTTTATGAACAAACCGTTTTTAAATTACATAATAATATTTATTTATTCACGCCGTGGAGGCTTTTACATGTGTACCTTGTTTTAGGTAAGTTGCTCTGGATTACAATTATAAGTGAATACATGACATAATAAACTGAGTATGAACGATATAAGCAGGTACATAACAAGTTGGAGATAGAAAGTCATAATTGTATATAATAACAAGATTACAAAATAAGTACTTATGGTGGTAATTAATTACTTTCAGAGCAATGTATAGTAACTTTGTTGATATTTATAAAAATAAACATGAAGAGTTTGTATTTGGCAAACCTTTATTACGCCATGTTATTAAAAATTAAAATAAAACTTCTAATTAAGGCGATGCCATACGTAGTAATGCAAAATCATGTGTTTTTGGTTTGATAATTTGGTCGCCTACAAATGTTTTAGATACTTGAATTAAATACTGCGAGTAGAATACATCTTGGTCTTTGAAATATACGAGAATTTTTTAGATATGTCTTTTTATAAGCCCAGAAAAAAATAATGTATAAGGCCTATGAAAACTGCTTTAAAGTTCAAAATCTCCTACTTACGGACCCATTTTCGGTTATAATTTTATTGTATAATGTGGAAAATTAAGTTATTAATTAAATGATCGAAAAAAAATTAAATATTTATGCCTTAACATCCACAAAATATAATAAAAGGCATTTTTTGGCCATGTTTTTTTCTTGCATAAATCAAAACAGGTGGATGATGTTAAGCGGGAGTTTAAACCTTATCGCCATCTACGTAAGGGTTGTTATTGATAGCGGCTCAATTTAAAATATTCACATTGGAGTGGAGTTCTACAAATTAAACTTGATAACAATAAATACATTTGAGGAAAACTCAAACAGTAGAGAAAGTTTAACCACCGTAAGTAAGTATTTAAAATCGTAATACAAATTACGTACCGTGAATTAAACGAGATGGTTTTCTCGTCCTTTATCTCACTTTTCTTTCACTATGTCCTGCGCACTACTAAATTAGTGGGCTGAATAATTTAAAAAACCTCTCCATAAATCATTTGTGTTTGGGTTTAGTAAATAACAAAAACAATACCAGGCACACTATATTCGCACTAAACACAGTCGTAAACTATTTAAGACAATTATAAACTGGTGTCCACTTGTCTTTTTGGCTGAGGCGGTAAGATAAAAAAATTAAATCATTGCTGCAGAACCTTGCTTTAAAAAGAGCGTTTGGTTTGAACTTGGAAAACAAATTATTTGTCTTTATTATAAAACATATTTATTTAATATTACTACTTTAATTAATATTAACAATATTAATTAAAGCAGTCATGCAAAGATGCCGCATGGCAACTTATCTACGATATTTTTTTTATTCAATAATAATAATAATTACATAAGTTACACAGAATCATTAACAACTTAATTGACAGTCCTGCCATAGTTGCCACTGTTAAAATCGGTGACCGGATAAATCATCAAAATAATAATTCATCACATCTTTAAAAAGTTATAAAGTCATGGAAAGTGATGAAACAAAAACTTTATTAACTGGGTTAAGTAGGTTAGGTTAGTTTTAATTTTTTTTTTCATCGTTTCTAATGACTTTATATCACTTTTTAAAGGTTTGTTGAATTGTCACTGTGTTGAGTTATCATGGAACCGTTAAAATCAATGTGCCGACTAGGAATACAAGACAAAATATTACATTCTTGCATGCATGATCTGGGAAACAAGTTTGAGGGTACTATTGATATATTTATTGATTCCATGTATATAATTAAGCGTAATATATACAAGTTGCATCCTACAAATTAGAGTAGCGTTGGTAATGTAGCTTTAGTGGTTTGTATTGTATGTAGTATTGTTCTAGTTTCTATATTATTTTATGTTACTGTCACATGTTTTACTAATATTATTTATCAGTTTATTATATCATGCTCTATTTTTTTTTTTAATTTTCGATTGCTCATTAGATATATTTAGTTTTAAAATCCATGTAAAAGGTCGGCTAGTCGTAAAACAAAATACAAAATATTAATAATAATGTACTAAAAAAACCGGAGTTAACAAATATAAAAAAAGAGAATATGGAAAAATGTATTGATACCTAAAAAGGAATTGATACCTAAAAAAGTATTGATACCTAAAAAAGTATTGATACCTAAAAAGGTATTGATACCTAAAAAAGTATTGATACCTAAAAAGGTATTGATACCTAAAAAGTATTGATACCTAAAAATGTATTGATACCTAAAAAAGTATTTATACCTAAAAAAGTATTGATACCTAAAAAGGTATTGATACCTAAAAAGGTATTGATACCTTAAAAAGTATTGATACCTAAAAAGGTACTGATACCTAAAAAAGTATTGATACCTAAAAAGGTATTGATACCTTAAAAAAATTAAATTTAAATCTGTTACGAATATCTAAATTAAACCAACTGTTGAGAATTACAATTATTTACTGATGAAGAATAAACTATTTAACTCGTTGCATTAAAAACGTCAATAAGTCTATAATGATAACATAATACCCAATGAAGAGACAATATTAATACCCAAATATCTGTAAAAACCACATTTTTGTAGACAAGTATGGTGATAATATTTTAGTACAAGCATACTTATGTCGTATTAATTGATAATGCAATCTTTATTGCCGTATTTACGAGAGTAATCCAAGCAATCGACTGTGACCTCGAGATAAAAAGAGTATTTTGGAAAATACAAACACACCCGCTGTTTTCATGATCAATGTTGCGTTGTCAGAGAAATCAAATTCTAAAAAGGTTGAAAACTATCGAAAAAAACATAAAAACACAGCACAGTGAAAACAATATTAATATACGTAATACACTATTTTTAACGATGTTACGACAACGTTATATAAAATATATTAAGTCAATAATATACAGCTAGATTCCAGTTACCTATATATATTTTTTTACATTAACCACACACAGAAGGCTTCGCAGAAGGCGAACCACTTGGGGTGACCTAAGACGGAGGTGTTTGTTATCCAATAAATGGTTCCCGGGGCTGTGGTACCCAAACCCGCCTCCCAAATATTTCGGTGGCATAAGAATGTCTCTTGAAACGAAATATCTATAGTGGCAGTACCTACGCAAGACCTTGCGGAATGCCACAAATAGCAAGACTTCTATAGTTTGAATCGGACAAATTTGTTGTAAATATAATGGGATAAATTATGATTTACATGAAGCAACAATTAAATTTCCTTTAAGTTAATTTTCTAGTGCTGTGAAATTATATTATATAGTTCTGTGAAGCAACTGGCCTACAATGATATAATAAAATTAACAGAACTTGAAACAACCCGTCCTTTAAATGATCTGGAAGAATATTTTATAAGTGGAGCATGCATAAATTGTTTTTTTGACCAAAAGATGTTTTATATATATATTTCAAAACCTTTCCGCAACGTAAAGAATTCGTAGGTACTTACCCCCTTCATGAACCCGTATGTATAATTTAGGTGGGGGGTAACTATTTATTAGATAACCAACACCTCTACCATAGGTCAACTAAATGCGTGGAAGGTCAGATTAAGAGAGAATGGTAGAGCAGGATTCTCAGAACAGAAGTGGAAGGAATGGATACTTACGAGTACATCCGTAACTCCTGGACACACTGACCCCCAGATCCCTACCCAAATCTTATACCTTTTTCCTTCACAGAACTTTCGCCCTTTAAGGCTTTAAATAGTGTCCCCAAAGATAACATAGACCCTGGGGGGAATTATTTTCCTCAGGACCTCTTGTGTGGAGTAATTGTAATAAATATAAATATATATATCTAAAGAAATCAACGAAAACATTATAAGCACATAAATTACAAATTACTTTTACACTTTGCAATTAACACTAAATCTAAATACGTTAATTTTTCCACATATCGTCAAAATCAACCCGACAAACCGAGTTTTTTTCATTTGTCTGCATGCAGAACTAACCTAAGGAAAACTCTCCAATTCCGGCAAATGTGTTCTGTATAACAAACAATTTAAGGCGATGCACTACATAGTAATGCAAAATCATGTGTTTTTGGTTTGAAAATTTTGTCGCCTAGAAATGTTTCAGATGCTTTAAATAAATACCGCGAGTATAATACATCTTGGCCTTTGAAATAATCGAGTATTTTTTACATAAATATTTTTATAAGCCCTGAAAAAAATAATTTATTAGGCCTATGAGAACTGCTTTAAAGTTCAAAATTTCCTACTTACGAACCCATTTTTGGTTATGGTTTTATTGTATGATGTGGCAAATTAAGTTATTTATAAAATGATAAGAAAACATTTAAACATTTATGCCTGAACCATAGACAAATGAATATTAGTAGACCTGCCCTAAGTGATTAAAAGCGTCCCCACTCCCCATACCGGTTCCATTGGAGCCGGCTGTGCTCGCGTATGGCCTCAAGTGAAATTTGAAAACGTGACGTCATCATTCTTGTGCGAACTATGGTCGAGGCATCATCGGTTCATTTTACGAAATAACACGGCAAAATGTTGACTTGTGCTATGAAAACTTGTAAAAATAGATGTGAAAAAGAGAATAAACCCAATTGTCGTATTACATTCCATATATAAGCATTATTTTACTTTATTTTAAGCATATTCATATCGTATAATATGGATCAGTTGTAGAAACATGTCTGGACGCGAAACACAAAGCTGGTTGGTTGCTGGGAAGTAAATTATGAACATTTATAAAAGTGTCTTAACTAAATACTTAAACGAAATATTCGACTCTGAAAATAGAACTGAATTTTTTTGCCGAATTTGGACTTCGCAAATTTGTTCATAACGTGGCGAGTAATTTTGCGCTCCCATGTAAAAATGTCTATTCATTCAAAAGCAGATTTTACTTTTAAGAAGTAAATGGTGATATTATAATGCGAGATGCCTATTTACTGTCAGATTGATTTATTGACGAATCACAGTCAGCTTCACCCTCTTCGTTCTTCAATAGTTGATTTTACCCCTCGCCATTATCTTCTCGTCTATTAATTCCTATGTCTGTGGCCTGAACAGTGAACATCCACAAAATAAAATAAAAGGCACTTTTTGGCTATGTTTTTTTCTTGCCTTAAGCCTTATCGCCATCTACGTAAGAAGTGTTATTGATGGCGGCTTGATTCAAAATATTACACGACGTATGGAACCGCCTTAATAATATCTTGTAAAACGAATTTGTAAACGTATTAATTTATATCGACATTCTAAACAAAAATCTACAGAATCATCAAAGTGAAGTAATGAGTACGATCACAAATGAATGAATATAGAATGAATAATGATAGTATGTATCCTATCCCCATCCTATCTTTCTCTTTGTTTCTCTGACTAAGGTCAAGAAGAAGTTGTTAGTTTAATGAAAAATAAAACACCTCTCGCTGTTTGTTTCTTACAAGTATATACATAATTTCAGGTTCAAACAAAGCCTTATTGCAAGAATTATTTTTTATAAAACTTTATATTTATCCGAGACCAGCATTAATGCAATAATGCTGTTCTGTCAATAATGCTGAGTTGTTGAGCTCAAGCTGCGCTAAGCTAACGTTTCGTCAGCTTATCAAAGAGCTTACGAAGAAATTAAATCCTCGAGACTGATGGAAATTTTCTAACGAAAAACCCTTTCGATTATGTATTTTAATTATCGAAACCTTCTTATCCGACTTTCTGTTTGATTTGGTGATGTATTAAATAATATAAGATAGGTGTGAATGGCCGACATCAGAATTCTTTCAAATTGATGTATGTATGTTTAAGATTACTTCTAGACATTATCTGTTAATTAGGATGACTGAGGAATACATGATCAGTAAATAGAATGATTGAATGATATCTTGTCACGTGTCATTAGCTAAATTTGAGGTACGGAATAACAGCGTGTGAACTTTGCTGTACAACCAATATTAATCATGTTCAATCAGATCAAAAAAAAATACTTGCTCAACTAGTTGACGTCTACCCGGTGTTGCTGGGGGTTATGCGGATTTTTCTGTAGGCTTTTTTAAGATATACAATTCCTTAGGACATTATTTTGATGAATCTCATAAGGTTTAGCTCAGTAATGTAAGTGCGCGAAAATATTATTTTTTTTTACTACTTGATTATAAAATATCGACTTTTCTCTACTTTCTACAAATATAATATGCATTTTGAGAATGATTCTATTTCAGACTATAATTTCCAGTAAGTATATTTTGAGTCTATTGTGCCATGTAGATCCTGGGAAAACCGCGTCAATAGTTTGAACCCAAGTGTTGCATTTGTGCCCGTTAGAACGATGATAATAATAATAATAATATTTGGATGATTTGTATAGCGCTGTTTTTGTGCAAAATAACCCCAAGAGCGCTGTACAAATTTATAATACATTTCTACAATGATCTATGTTATTAATAGCTGTATATGGAGATAATATACAGTACAATGCTTACCTGGTAGGTCACTTGAGATTAACACTTAATTAACATAAGCGAAATTTAATACAGGATTTAGGAAATAATTGGAAAATTGGATAAAACTGGACATGCTCTTAGGAATGGTATATTTAATTTAAGGGTATGACACCTTAAAAAGGTAAGTTTTTAGTTTAGACCTGAATTCTGTTGGACTTGTTATGGATCTTAGTTCCGGAGGGAGTTTATTCCAAGACTTCGGGCTTGATACTCCGAAAGCTCGATCACCAAACTTAGTATTTGGCTTGCGCTTAGGTTCCATCAGTCTACCTACAGCTGATGATGTTGCTGATCTAAGAGTTGACTGCCTCAGACCAGTGTTTTCCGGGACGCATAGTTCAGAGATGTAGGGTGGGGCCATTTCATTGATGGATTTAAACACCATCCAGCACACTTTGTACTGAATTCTTTCAGGGCACTTGAGCCAGTGAAGGTTACGAAGGTGTTCTGAAATACATTATAATACTTTTTTTTTTTTTTAAACAAACAACAAACAATGTTGCACTCCCATGAGTTATCAAACTCATTAAGGGATCGCCAATTGGTAGTTTTGAAATAGAAGAGGAAAAAAATAAAAAAAAGAGTTTTGTACAGATAAATTAGACCCAACCCAACCCAATGTGCAGACACAATGTATGAAGAAAACATTTACAAAACATTTTACAGAAGCAACATACAGACACAACATATGAAGAATCACTTTACAGATATGTCACAAAAAAAATTGTCTTATAAGACTTTATGAATTATTATAATCACTCATTTGATTTATGTACTGTTGGTGTCAAAAAGTTAAAAAAAGTATCCTCAATGATGGACTATAGAAATGCATTAAAACAAAATCAGGAAAATACATTAAAAAGTACGGGCTCAAAAATAAACAGACCTAAAACAAGATGTTTTACATTCAAAATACATGAAAAGATTAAAAAAGCCCATACATCTCTGGATGTACAAAGTTTGGTATTTGGAGATAATTAGGACGGCTATCAGAACAGAGTTTGTACCTACTTATGACTCGTTTTCCAAATAACATTTGAAAAAATAGGATTTCAATATATCGTTTCGAAATTTGTTAGAGGCGTATACCTGTCTTAATTCTTCAGGCAATTTGTTATAGTTAGTGTAGGCAATATATTCTAATGATTTCAGTCCGAACTTTGTTGAGTGTATTTTTGATATATGTAGTTTGTTGTGTTGTCGTGTATTATATTGGTGAACATCTTTGTTATAGTTCAGTTTTATATTTGTGTGGGTGTTACACTGAATAATATTTAAAGGTGGTGTTTGTTATCTCAAAGCTAGGAACCATCTTAAATGGCAAAACAAGTGCGTGACGGTAAATATCTTTAACAGGTATATCCCAAGGCAAGCCAAAAATGTTACGCATGGCTCTATTTTGGATTATTTGCACCTCCGATATCATTTTTTGGTACCAAAGCCCCAGATACTCGAAAGATATGCCAAGTGGGAGTGAATCATAGCATAGTACAATGATCGCAGTATGGCTATGGGAAGCAATCTACGTAGTCTGTACATTACACCGGTCACCGGAGCAATCTTTGATTTAACATGGTCAAAATGGTTTTTCCATGTAAGCCGTGAGTCAATTAAAAGTCCTAGATACTTCGCGACATCTGTTTGTTCCAGTTTGTTTATTCCCAGGGTTTGTTTGTTTATTCCCATTCCCATTTCTACAATGATCTTTGTTATTAATAGCTGTATATGGAGATAATATACAGTACAATACTTACCTGGTAGGTCACTTGAGATTAACACTTAATTAACATTAACCAATTGTTCATTAGCGAAATTTAGATACAGGATTTATGAGATAATTGGAAACAACTGGACTTTCTCTCAGGAATGGTATATTTAATTTAAGGGTATAACAGCTTAAAAAGGTAAGTTTTTAGTTTAGACTTGAATTCTGTTGGACTTGTTATGGATCTTAGTTCCGGAGGGAGTTTATTCCAAGACTTCGGGCTTGATACTCCGAAAGCACGATCACCAAACTTAGCATTTGGCTTGCGCTTAGGTTCCATCAGTCTGCATACAGCTGCTGATGTTGCTGATCTAAGAGTTGACTTAGATTAATTTTAATAGGTTTAATTTTTTTTTTCATCGTCTTTAATGACATTATATCACTTTTTAAAGGTGTGTTGAATAGTCACTGTGTTGAGTTATCATGGAACCTTCACAAAATGGCCACTACACTACACTACATAGCAATTAAAGTAAATAACAACCTTCCACGTAGCATTAAACAAATAACCGACATACTTAAATTTAAATCATCACTAAAAACATTTCTCTTATAACTTATAACTTATACCTTACATAAATCAAATACCACTGTTTTTTTTATTTTTTATTTACATACATTTGTTAAGATGTAATTGTTGGGTTATGTAATATAATGTGTATTTGTTGGGTTAGCTGGAAGAAATAGGATGTAACCTATAAGCTATACCCTTTGTACTCTGTAATATATTTTTGAATTTGAAAGCGGTTTTCTCCAGATTTTGTCATTGATTCAACTTTAGACCTTTATTCTCAGGGCCAATAAAAAATTTCAATCCATTCGGCCATTAAGATCCTGAGAAAGACGCCTCAAAAGTTCGAAGAAGTTCGAAGAAGTTCGAAAAAGTTCGAAGAAGAAGTCTTATATTTGTGCCCGTTTGAACGGAATGAAATTTTGAAATCTTACAAAGAATCACGTTCTTATGCGAAATCAATATCAAAATCGGCATAGAGAAGCATTTGTTGCAAAATCATAATTCTTACTGGCATAAATGCAAGACTTGGGTTCGAACTTTGAGAGCCGTTTTCTCAGCTTCTATGGCGCCGAACGGGTTGAAATTTTGGCATCTTACTAAGAAACACGGTCTGAAGCGAAATCAATATCGAAATCTACAAAACATAGCATTGTCAAGAAAAACATTTTTCTTTCTGGAATAAATAAATGTAAGAGTTGGACTTTTTAATATTTTAATATTTGAAACTGTTATTTCGTTTTGGAATTCTGTTATATATATATATATATAATGAACACAATTTTAAACTTTTTTCCACTTGTTTTATTTGACCGTGACCGGTTTCAGCCTGTTAGGGCCATCTTCAGACTGGGTCTCCAGATGCTGAAACCGGTCACGGTCAAATAAAAACAAGTGGAAAAAAGTTTTAAATTGTGTTCTTTATATATATTTGTAAGAGTTGGGTTCGAACTTTGAGAGCCATTTTCTCAGGTTAATGGCTTGGGATGGATTGAAATTTTGGAATCTAACTAAGAATAACGTTCCGAAGCAAAATCAATATCAGAATCTACATAAAGAAGCATTTGGGTGAAAATCATCATTCTAACGGGCATAATTGAGAAACTTGGGTTCGAACGATAGAATTCAATTTTTCAGCTTCTATGGAGTGGAATGGACTGAAATTTTGGAATCTTAATAAGAATCACGTTCTGAAGCGAAGTCAATATCAAAATCTACATTGAGAAGCATTTGTGGGAAAATCATCATTTTTACTGGCATAATTGAAAGACTTGTGTTCGAACTATAGGAAACGTTTTCTCAGGTTCTATGGAGTGAAATCGACTGAAATTTTGAAATCTTACTAAGAATCACCTTCTTAAGCGAAATCAATATCAAAATCTGCATAAAGAAGCATTTGACTGAAAATCATCATTCTTACTGGCATAATTGAAAGACTTGGATTCGAACTATAGAAAACGTTTTCTCAGGTTCTATGGACTGAAATGGACTAAAATTTTGAAATCTTACTTATAATCACGTTCTTAAGTGAAATCAATATCAAAATCTGCATAAAGAAGCATTTGACCGAAAATCATCATTCTTACGGGCATAAAGGAAAGACTTGGGTACGAAATTTGAAAGCCGTTTTCTCAGTTTAAATTGCTTGGAATGGACTGAAATTTTGGAATCTTTCTTAGAATTACGTTCTTAAGCGAAATCAATATCAAAATTTGCATACAGAAGCATTTTTCTGAAAATCATCATTCTAACGGGCATAATTGAAAGACTTAGGTTCGAACGTTAGAAATCGTTTTCTTAGTTTCTATGGTGTGGGAATGAACTGAAATTTTTGGATCTTACTAAGAATCACGTTCTTAAGCGAAATCAATATCAAAATCTACATATAGAAGCATTTGTGGGAAAATCATCGTTCTTACTGGAATAATTGAAAGACTTGGGTTCGAACTTTAGGATTCGTTTTTTCAGGTTCCATTGAGATCCATAGAGTGAAATGGACTGAAATTTCTGAATCTTACTAAGAATCACGTTCTTAAGCGAAATCAATATCAAAATCTACATATAGAAGCATTTGTGGGAAAATCATCGTTCTTACTGGAATAATTGAAAGACTTGGGTTCGAACTTTAGGATTCGTTTTTTCAGGTTCCATTGAGATCCATTGAGTGAAATGGACTGAAATTTCTGAATCTTACTAAGAATCACGTTCTTAAGCGAAATCAATATCAAAATCTGCACAAAGAAGCATTTTTCTGAAAATCATCATTCTTACTGGCATAATTTCCTCAATCACCACTCAACTAACTATGGGTACCATTCTTCTTTGTCCAGAATGTCGAGAATTGTAAACTCAAGTCAGAGCATTGAATTTTTTGGTGTAAGTCTAAATGACTTTCAAAAAGCGACACGTAATGTGTAATTTTTCACAACTTAATCGTTATTGATGCTCTGACTTGTAGTTATTGACTTGTAGTTCTTTTCTATATGTACATTTTCTATTTTACATTGTCTTTGCCCTTCACATTCATGTACTCTCCATTCACTGTCATCTATATTTTCTTATTCGTGTCAATATTATGGTTTTAATGGACATATTGTCCGTAAATTAATAAATAAATAAATAATTGAAAGACTTGCGTTCGAACTATAGGAAACGTTTTCTCAGGTTCTATGGAGTGAAATGGACTGAAATTTTGAAATCTTACTAAGAATCAATCAATATCAAAATCTGCACAAAGGAGCATTTTTGGGAAATCTTCTATCTTACGGGCACAAATGCAAGACTCGGGTTCGAACTTTGAGAGCCATTTTCTCAGGTTCTATCATAGAACCTGAGAAAACGGCTCTCAAAGTTACTTGTAATACTTGTGTTTCTTGTTTGTGTGTATTTACATATTCTTCGTTAATCAAGATATCTTGAGGGTAAATTAAATTATTATATTTGAAAGACAGAAAACAGGTAACAAAAATAAATAATCAATTTTCAAAACCAATGGAAAATAAATTAGGAGTACCGCAGTGATCGATCCTTGGACCCCTATTGTTCATACTCTATAAGTCTATATTAATGACATGGTGAAAATATTTTCAAAATGCAAAGTACGACTATTTGCCGATGATACACTTATATACTTAATTGGAGATAACTATAAAGAACTAATAAATAATGAACTAGATGATATATCAAGATGGCTAAAAATAAATAAGGTTAAATTAAAAACAAAATGTATGGTGATTGGAAATAAGAAGACATTCAGTGAAAGCAAAATTAAAATTGATGGTGAAATTATTGAAAATGTTACTGAAATCAAATACTTAGGAGTTATATTAGATTCCAAACTAAACTTCAATAGACATGCCGAATATACCCAAAAGAAAATTGGCAAAAAGATATCTTTTTTGGGAAGAATCCGGCCTAAAATTTCCAGAAAAATCGCCATCACCATTTACAATTCAATAGGCCACTTGCATGGATTTCATAACGACTTGGAAAAAATCGTGTGGATAGATCTTTTTACTAAGATTACGAAAATGTTAGTAAAATTTTGTAGAAATGTAGGTACATTTATTTTTATTTTTAAATAAATAAATCCATTATTTGGGCTCGTGTCGTCACTACATGAAAATGTCCCGTCTACTGAAAATGTTCCTATTAATTTTGTAAAATTCCACACTGATTTAATTTTTTAATATGGCATCACTTTGATTTCAGGCGAATTTTTGAATTCGTTCACTAGATTTATTGTTTGTTCTCTGCGAACTTTTCATTTGGTTTGAATTTTTGACAGATGTGAAGAGAACCCCGTACAATTTAGATGTCGGTACGTGTTTTAGAGGTATAATGGTTATGGTGTTGATTTTATCAAAATCAAATTTTATAATATTCTTATTATTATTATAATTTACAAGTACAAGTATATTACATTGGATTTATTAATATAGACGTAAAAAATAATATAGGCAAATAAAAATTGTCATCTAAAATTTTGGCGAACGTTATGCCGAAATACGCTATCCCTCGCATATTATAGCTGTGTGCTGTGTGTGAACACGCTCTGACAGTTGGGCCTACGGAGCGTGCGGGCCTGGGCGCCCGGCCCACGTCCGTTCCTAGTGTCATTGGCATTTTTTAGTAAAATATCCGGGCCCCGTCCCGGGCCCCCCTTAGGGCCCGTTCCCACTTCCGTTTTCAAATCGGAGGCGGGTCCCGTTTTAAAAACGGATGCCCTAGTGGCTGTAGTGGATGTATGGAGCTGTTCACACTTGTCCGACACGATTTGAAAACGGATCCGACATTTTTTGTCTGATGGCTCGCCTACGCAGCGCGTCCGTTTTCAAATCGTGTCGGAACACGCTCGCTCATAGTGTTGTATGGAGCTGTTCACACTTGTCGTCTAGTAGTTCCGGCAGAGTCCCCGCCACACCCCAACCCCCCCAACCACTAGCAAGGAAGCAAGCACGCTGCGTGCTTCTATTTGGTTATTTTGTTAAGTAAATAAATCAAAACTACAATAATGGATAAGGAAATAAATCCCGAAAATTTAATACCACTGGTCGAAGAAAGAGTATGGAAATATTTTATCTTTAACTAAATAAAAACAAAACACTTGGTGTACACAACTTTTGTACATCAAAATTTTTATTTTTATTTTTTTTAATTTTTATTGTTAAATAAACACATAATAAAAAAATATTTGAGTGTTTATTGTTTTCTTACTTTAAAATATCGATAGCCTTTCTTCAGGACAAATGCACTTTCTCAATTTTGTATTTTGATATGTTAAGCTCTCTGAAACTCATTCCAGTAGATGGTTAAAGGAAGTGATAGACATTCTCTTAAGCCATTAAGCGCCCTTGAGGTGATTTTTCATGGTGAAAACGGCGCTATATAAATAATCCAATCATTATTATTCTAAAATAATTAAAGAACTTTAGTTCATCACTTCTCAACTCACCAATTAACACTTGGAAAATTCCTACAGAAAATCATTCTGCTATGATTGGGTGTACCCAAAATTATCTTTTCACTTTTTTCCTTCTATTTAATAAGTACCACATGAAAACAACAGCTTCATCGTCGTCCATTGCGCACCATTACTGAATAATTAGCAAATAACATGTTTTTGTTGAATCGACAATTATTTTTTTTCGTAGAGTATGGTCCGTTTTTAAAACGGATCCGTTTTTAAAACGGTAGTGTGAACAGGGCCATTGGCCGTCCGTTTTTAAAACGGGACCCGCCTCCGATTTGAAAACGGAAGTGGGAACGGGCCCTTAGGCCCGGGCCCCAAGTTTCGGACTTGGCTAACGTGCCCTCTCGGCGGCCCTGGTTCTATGGCGTGTATGGCGGTTCTACCGGGCATAATTGAAAGACTTGGGTTCGAACGATAGGATTTTTTTCTCAGGTTCAATCGAGTGGAATTTACTGAAATTTTCGAATCTTACTAAGAATCACGTTCTTAAGCGAAATCAATATTAAAATCTGCATAAAAAAGCATTTGTTAGGAAATCATCATTCTTACGGGCATTAATGAAAGACTTGGGTTCGATTTTAAGAGTCGTTTTTTCAGGTTCTATGGTACGTAGTGAAATTTCGGAATCGTACTAAGAATTCTCGTGGGCGGGCGTTGGGGGATCTCCTTCTCCTCTGCGGGGGCTGGGACAGCAGGAGCGGGGATGGCAGTCCTCTGCACGGCCGGAGTGGAGGTAATGTTGATTCGAATCGATGGAGCTGACCACGGCTGCGTGGGTGCTGTCAATTGACTTGCGCCTACCCAAACACTATCCTACAATCTATACTTCTTTTAAGCAATGGAGCTGGTCTGAACCCAATTTTCATTGCGCAATACAAAAGCGCCTAGGAAAATAGGACCCCGCAATCTACACAACTTTTAAGCAATGCAGTTAACTTGAACTCAAGTCTTAAAGCGCAATCGTATTGCGCCTACCAAACACGATCCCGCAATCTACAGACCATTATTCTCAGTACGTATTTAAAAATTTAGTCCATTGGGTCATGTAGATCCTGCGAAGTTCTAACCCAAGTCTTACACCTGTGCCCTTTAGAACGATGACATTTCACAAAATGCGGTTTACACCTGATTATGTCATTGAATTAACTTGAGAAAATAAATCCCAGTAGTTATTTCAAATTTAAGTCCATTCGTCGTAGATCCTGAGAAAACCGCCTCAAAATTTCGAACCCAAGTCTTACATTTGTGCCCTTTAGAACGATGACATTTCACAAAATGCGGTTTACACCTGATTGTGTCATTGAATTAACTTGAGAAAATAAATCCCAGTAGTTATTTCAAATTTAAGTCCATTCGTCCATGTAGATCCTGAGAAAACCGCCTCAAAATTTCGAACCCAAGTCTTACATTTGTGCCCTTTAGAACGATGACATTTCACAATATGCGGTTTACACCTGATTGTGTCATTGAATTAACTTGAGAAAATAAATCCCAGTAGTTATTTCAAATTTAAGTCCATTCGTCCATGTAGATCCTGAGAAAACCGCCTCAAAATTTCGAACCCAAGTCTTACATTTGTGCCCTTTAGAACGATGACATTTCACAATATGCGGTTTACACCTGATTGTGTCATTGAATTAACTTGAGAAAATAAATCCCAGTAGTTATTTCAAATTTAAGTCCATTCGTCCATGTAGATCCTGAGAAAACCGCCTCAAAATTTCGAACCCAAGTCTTACATTTGTGCCCTTTAGAACGATGACATTTCACAAAATGCGGTTTACACCTGATTGTGTCATTGAATTAACTTGAGAAAATAAATCCCAGTAGTTATTTCAAATTTAAGTCCATTCGTCCATGTAGATCCTGAGAAAACCGCCTCAAAATTTCGAACCCAAGTCTTACATTTGTGCCCTTTAGAACGATGACATTTCACAATATGCGGTTTACACCTGATTGTGTCATTGAATTAACTTGAGAAAATAAATCCCAGTAGTTATTTCAAATTTAAGTCCATTCGTCCATGTAGATCCTGAGAAAACCGCCTCAAAATTTCGAACCCAAGTCTTACATTTGTGCCCTTTAGAACGATGACATTTCACAAAATGCGGTTTACACCTGATTGTGTCATTGAATTAACTTGAGAAAATAAATCCCAGTAGTTATTTCAAATTTAAGTCCATTCGTCCATGTAGATCCTGAGAAAACCGCCTCAAAATTTCGAACCCAAGTCTTACATTTGTGCCCTTTAGAACGATGACATTTCACAAAATGCGGTTTACACCTGATTGTGTCATTGAATTAACTTGAGAAAATAAATCCCAGTAGTTATTTCAAATTTAAGTCCATTCGTCCATGTAGATCCTGAGAAAACCGCCTCAAAATTTCGAACCCAAGTCTTACATTTGTGCCCTTTAGAACGATGACATTTCACAAAATGCGGTTTACACCTGATTGTGTCATTGAATTAACTTGAGAAAATAAATCCCAGTAGTTATTTCAAATTTAAGTCCATTCGTCCATGTAGATCCTGAGAAAACCGCCTCAAAATTTCGAACCCAAGTCTTACATTTGTGCCCTTTAGAACGACGATATTTCACAAAATGATGTTTAAAACAGATTTTGTCCTTGATTCAACTTCAGGCCATAATTTTCAGTATGAATCCAATATTTCATTCCATTGGGCCATGTCAAGTCTTACACCTTACACTCGTGCCTGTTTGAATGAAAATATTTCACAAAATGGTGTTTTAAACAGAGTTTGTCATTGATTCAACTTGAGACCATTAATCTCAGTACCTTTCAAAAATTTCAATCCATTGGGCTATGTAGATCTTGAGAAACCACCTCAAAATTTTGAACCCAGGACTTACATTTGTGCACGTTAGAATGAAAATATTTCACAAAATTCTGTTTTAAACAGATTTTGTCATTGATTAAACTTCAGACTATAATCCTCAGTAAGTATCCAAAATTTCAGTCCATTGAACAATGTAGATCCTGAGAAAACCGCCTCCAAAGTTCAAACCCAAGTCTTACATTTGTGCCATCAGAATGATGATATTTCATAAAATGCTGTTTTTTCCATATTTTGTCTTTGAAATAATTTCAGACCATCATTCTCAGTGCCTATCCAAAATTTCAATCCATTCGGCCATTTATATCCTGAGAAAACCGCCTCAAAATTTCGAACGCAATTCTTACATTTGTGCCCGTTAGAATGATGATATTTCACAAACTGCAATTTCCTTCAGATTTAAGATGTTAATTTCACTCTCTCACTGTTACTTTATAATATGTTTTGTCTCTTTCTGTAAGCTTTTGATCAGTTTAATTTTATACTCTGATGCTGCTTTTGTTAAGCGAAACCGGTCGGTATTAAAAAATTAGAATAAATCGTGGTTACCAACAAAGTTATTCTTTATTTTAATTATTATGTTAAACTACAAAGTGACTTATTTCTACCAAAAAATAAAAATATATATTTTAATACTCTGTGGTCGTTGTCGTGCTCGGGATGTTGTCATATAATTTTATTATGTGTGACAACTGACAACCATCAGTAAGTGTAGATTACCGCGATACGCCATGAAAATCTATTAATAATTAGAATTAGGATTTTTTTATTTTAATTCACACAGTGGAAGATTGACGTGTTTTTCGTGCAGTTTAAAGGGAAATTATATTTTATTCCGACTTGCTGTAATACAATATTAAAATTATTTTATGATGCGATACTCTCAGTATCGCCCTGGTGAAAAACCACCATTCAGAATATAAACGTTGCTTTGCTTGAAAAATATTATTGCTGCCCATCTCGAAACAGGTATTGTGTAGTGTGGCAAGTAAATAAAAAACGTAATGGACAATAAGCGCTCGGGTTGCCGGCAATGAACGAAAAAAAGCTTTTAGATTTGTTTGGTGACTAGATCTGAATATCCAGGTACTTCCCAACTTTCCTCTTTCGTGTCCCCCTCCTCCTTCTATTTACAAACTTTCAGTCTTACAACTGACCCCATTTGGTAATATCGATATTTTGTTAAGACGATACAATTCCCTAAAATAGGGTCGGAATCTTAACGTCGTAAGGGAAGGCGTGTACAAAAATATGCCACGCTCGGCCCTGATGTATTGGACGGATCTACGGTCGAATTTGCCCTAGCAAAAAAACAAAGAATAGTTGCTCTTGAATCGAAAATATCCGAATCTGAACAAAGGGCCACCACAAGCAATAGCCAACAGAATTAGCTAAGCCTTTGGAGTTAATTTAGAAACAGTGGACCAATTCAAATATATAAAACCTTCTGAAATAAAACCACCACGTCTAATATTTACCTTCAAAGATGACACAAACAAAATAAAAATGATGAATGCCAGAAAAAATAACAATGTCTCCCTTCTTTTACCAGATGTCAATAAAAAGGTTTACGTAAATGAAGCCCTGACGCCATTCTACAAAAATCTTTTATGGAACACTAAAATAAGGGCAAAAGAAAAAAAAATCAAATTCATTTGGTTTAAAAATGGAAAATTACAAGCACGAAAATCTGAAGACTCTCCAATAATTGAAATAAAAAATCATTACGACCTCGAAAATAAAATCATGTAAATAAACAATAAATTCCATAACCATCTACAATATATTGGACACTTATACCAAAAATGGATCCATTAACTAATATAGAATTCGATTACCCTTCTCCCGAAACCATCACAACCTCAACAATACAAGAAATTAATGACTTCATACAAAACAAAAAAACAAAAACATTAAAAATACTCCACCAGAATATTAGAAGCATCAACAAAAATTTCGTAGAGTTGACAGTGATGCTACAACAACTTGATGAGGAAATCGACATTATCATACTCACAGAATGTCGTATAAAAAAAAGAAACATATTCACCAAAACATCTGGACAAATATAAGGTATATAACTCCACGCAACATAAAAGTCAGAATGACGGAGTGATAATTTATCTTAAAAATGAGATCCAAGGAATTGTAAAGGAAATTCAACTCAGAGACGCAAACTGTCTCTACTGATAAACATTAATAATGACATCTCAATATTCGGGATATACAGATCACCGTCAACAAGAGACATATCTCCCTTTCTTAATTCCCTGGATGATGAGCTAACCCTACTACAAGATGTTCGGAACATGTACTTAATTGGGGACATTAATATTAATCTACTAAATACAGGACAGAAACACCCGCAGTGTGATGACTACCAACTACTTTTGCTGCATCATGGACTGATCAGTGCACTTAATGTACCAACAAGATTAGGATATAACGAAAACGCTCAAACTGTATCTGCCTCCTGTATTGACCACATCATGGTAAAAACAAACAAACCATACTGTACCGCCGTTCACCATTCCAATATTACTGACCACTTTACACTATTACTCACCATTCAACTTCAAAATACACAAACATGTATTAAAAACACACTTGTTAAAAAAAAGAATTAATGTTAACAAATTAAAGGATTTATTAAAATTGGAAGATTGGGGAGAATTACTTAAAATTAAAGATTTTCAAGATTGCTGGCACTCGTTTACAAACATTGTTCAAACAAATATTCATAAATGTTCAGAATCATTCACAACACAGACTTCACACAAACGTAAAATAAAAAAACCTTGGATTACTCAAGGACTTCTAAAAAGTATAAGAATTAGAGACAAATTACACTTGAAAACTAAAAAAAAACCACTTGATCTTTCATTACTAAATCTTTATAAACATTATAGAAATATGTGTTCCAAACTTCTGAAATATGCCAGAGGTAACTATTATAAAAGTCAGATTCAAGACTGTAATAACGACCCTAAACTTGTCTGGAAAATAATTAGGGAGATGACATATACTAACAACAATACAAACAGTGATATTTCCGAACTGGATACACCAAATCAAAAATTAAATATGAAAGAACATCCAAGGGAAATAGTCCAACTTATGAATGAATATTTCTCCAATGTCGGTTCTAATTTAGCTAAAAAAATCATTAAACCTCTTCGTACTGCTAATGATAATAACAACGCACTTACTAATAATATCACCATTAAATTAAATACAGTTACGGCAGATGACATTAAAATCATTATAGATTCATTGAATCCAACACTCACTTCCGAATCAGATGGCATTTCAATGAGAATAATTAAATCAACTAGAGATGAACTAATCCAACCACTTCTCCACCTTGTGAACAAATGTATCAAGGATGGTATCTTTCCTGCATCGCTTAAATTGGGTTCTGTTATACCAATCTTTAAAGCCGGAAATAAAGCGGATATAAGTAACTATAGACCGATAACAATATTGAATAATCTTTCAAAAATAGTAGAGAAAGTTAATAAGAAACAGCTCACCCAATATCTTGAAACAAACCGCATACTATCTGAAAATCAATACGGATTTAGAAAAAATATGGGAACTTCCGATGCCATCGCCTCTATTGTAAAAAGTATAAAACATAGTCTCGATAATGGTAATAAGTGTATTGGAATATTTTTAGATCTATGTAAAGCTTTCGATACAATTGATCATACATATCTTCTAGAAAAACTCAAAAAGATTGGAATCGTAGGTCGTGAACTGAATCTCATTCAAAGCTACATGTCAGAAAGGTCACAGCTAGTCAGGATTAAAAATAAATCAAGTCAACCAATACCAATTCAATACGGAGTTCCACAAGGCAGTGTCTTAGTGCCGATTTTATTCCTGATAAATATAAATGATCTGTGTAATCTAAACTGTCACGGCTCAGTAATTAGTATCGCAGATGACACAGTTCTTCTCTTCCATGGAAAGTCGTGGGAGACTGTATTCGTAAAAGCTGAAGAAGGGATGAATCAGGTAAAACAATGGCTTGATACAAATTCACTAACATTAAATGATACAAAAACTAAATATATTAAATTCAAAATTTACAACAAACAGACAGATAATGTCAATTCAAACCTAAACATAAAAATTCATAAAAACTGTTTAACCGCGAACCATGAAATTCCTTGCAACTGCCCAAAATTGATTGAAATTCAAACAATAAAATACCTTGGGATAATTATTGATAAAAACTTAAATTGGAACTCCCAAATAGAAAATGTGAGCAACAAATTAAAAAAACTAACCTATTTCTTCAAAACAATAAGAAACATTTTAGATAAAGAACAACTAATTCAAATTTACTACGCACTAGCCCAATCTCAACTACAATATGGTCTTATCGGATGGGGAAGCTCATGCGATTCCACTATAAAACCAGTCCTCATAACACAAAAGGCAATTCTAAAAATTATACTTAGGATCCCCATCAGAACTCCTACCGACTATGTTTTTAAAATCCTGAATGTAATGACACCAAAACAATTATACGCAAAAGATATACTAATTTACGCATTCAAAAACCAGGACAACTTTACACAGACAAACTCAGACAGACTGACAAGATCCACATTACAACATATGTTACACCAACCTACAACTAAAACAACTTTTGGACAAAGAAATATGCAGTATTATTCTATAAAATTATTTAATGTCCTCCCTTTTGAAATAAAAAACATTAAAAAAATAACTGACTTCAAAAGAAACATTAAGAAATGGATTATGGATAAGGGAAGGATGAATATAGATATAATTTTGCAACCCAACAAAGACTAAAGCTTGTATTATGTTTTATTTTTTTCTAAATATTGTTTTTTAATTTTCTATATAGAATTTTAACATAATGTACTTGTACTATTTCAAACACATAACCATGTACAATGTGTCCTTAGAGCGGGGTACCCCAGTAAGGACACATTATCTTATATAAAAAAATTGTTAAATAAAAAAATAAAAAAATAAATAAAAAAAAATTAAAAAAATAATAATAATCTAAATAAATAAATGTACAAAAATATTTGGCGGCGACTCGCTATGTTAATTCATTCTGATAAAAGTATTACATACTGAAATGTTTCTTTATTAGTAAATACCTCAGAAAGTTACTAATTCACCGTATAGAAAAAATTTAACTGGTGCTTATCGCTAGTTTTATAACATTTTCAAACCGTTTTACGTAAAATATTTTAATGGTAAGGTACTGTTTTTATTAATCTAAAATATATATACAGAGTTTTCCAATAAGAGGTGTTATTTTAAATAGCCCGCTATTTCGGTAAATGTTACTTTTGAAGCTGTCTTTTTTGACATTTGACAAGTAGAAACTACTTCATTAATAAAAATGGAACGATGCACGCTTCAACAACGCATTGAAATTATTAAAATTCACTTGAGTGAATGAAATGCAAATCATCTTGAGTGATGAGGCCCATTTCCACCTCGGTGGCTTCGTCAACGAGCAAAATTGTCGCATCTGGGGCTCGGAAAACCCAAGATTTATTGTTAACAAGCCTCTCTATCTTCAACGTGTGACTGTTTGGTGCGGTTTATGGTCCGGCGGAGTCATTGGACCTTACTTTTTGAAAATGAGGCTGGAGCACCAGTTACGGTAAATGGATTGCGCTATCGAGAGATGATTAATGATTTTTTATGGCCGGAAGCGGATGGTATTGATCTCGACAACGTTTACTTTCAACAAGACGGCGCTACGTGCCACACAAGCAACGAAACCATTGATCTTTTACGATTGAATATCAAAATAACACCTATTATTGGAAAATCCTCTATATGACAAACTTACATACGTGGGTATCTGTCTGCCAAATAAGGACATTTAAGTTATGAATTCGACAAAATTAATTAAAATGTGAACCTCAAGCTAACTTCCAACAATATTGACTACGAGCTGGCGAATGCGAACCAGAGTGCGATTGTTGTTCAATTCCTGCTTATGTTTCAATTAATTATAATCGATACTCTGGCGAAGTTAAAAATACATTTGCACTCAGTTTATACTGATAGGTCATCATAGTAACTGCTGATTCATTTATAATTTAAAAATATTTATCTGTTGGATTTTTCGGAAAGTTATGACTAATTTTAAATATCACGAAATGAAGGCGGCTGTTTTCACCCTCTCCCTGCTTCTATTCTACATCGTAAACGTGGTTTGCTTGGATGCACATTCTTCAGGGAACTTTTACTACGTAAGTTGTTAATATACGGGGTATTCTAAAAATATTTAAGAAAGTGAGTATAAATCTTGGGGAGAATATATTTATGAAATAAAACTAAAGTTTATTATTATTAGCAAAAACAAAATATAAATTGAAAAATCTTCAATTGAACTCGCACCCTTGACCAAAAACCTTGTCTTATTAACATAACTTTATCTTTAATAAAATAATAACCTTTTTATACCCACTAATTTATTTAATTTATTACGACCGACCGGTTTCGCTGAACACAAGCATCATCAGGGTACAAAATTAAACTAAACAAATGTTTTTTTGTTTTTTTTTCAAAAGAAGCAAACACATTATGGCTTGAAATTTTAAATAAATGAAATGAAAATGCTTGCTTTTAGGTTACTTTTTGGATAAATTTTATTTTCTACCGGTTTCAGTACCTCCGTACCATCATCAGGACAGTTATAAAAATTATCAAAAAACCAAGTATTTTCATTTCATTTATTTAAAATGTTTTTTTACAAATTATTTTGGAGCATTATAATCGGCTACGGGTTCAATTCCCGTCTGTGGCATTTACTTTTTCTCGGAAGATTTTTTCAATTTGTATAGGTGTTTCAGGCTAATAATTATTGCTTGTGATAATTTCTTATCCTTTGTACTATGCATAAAACCTTGTCTTTAAACAATAGTTTATCCTTCATTTTTGTTTGTTGCTCAGTTTAATTTTGTACACTCGTTTATGCTTGTGTTAAGGCGATGCGCTACGTAGTAATTTAAAATCATGTGTTTTTGGTTTGAAAATTTGGTCGCCTAGAAATGTTTCAAATGCTTTAATTAAATACCGCGAGTAGAATACATTTTGGCCTTTGAAATAATCGAGTATTTTTTAGATAAGTCTTTTTATAAGCCCAGAAAAAAATAATGTATAGGCCTATGAAAACCGCTTGAAAGTTCAAAATCTCCTACTTACGAACCCATTTTCGGATATGGTTTTATTGTATAATGTGGCAAATTAAGTTATTTATAAAATGATCGAAAAACATTTAAATATTTTTGCCTGAACATCCATAAAATTAAATAAAAGGCACTTTTTGGCCATATTTTTTTCTTGCATAAATCAAAACAGGTGGATGGTGTGGAGCGGGAATTTAAGCCTTATCGCCATCTACGTAAGGGCTGTTATTGATAGCGGCTCGATTCAAAATATTACACGACGTAGTGCATCGCCTTAAGCAAAAGAGGGGAGTTGTAATAAATTATATAAATTCATGGTTATACACAAAGTTATTATTATTTTATTTTATTCATTTGACAAACTACAAAATGACTGCTTTTTACCAAGATATGGAATATATTATTAATCTCATTTCGTTGCCAAAAAATGTATGTTAGTAGACAGAGAAGTAATTGAAATATACACAGCAACTCGCAGTACAAGAGTAGTGCAAGTAGTACTGGTGAATCTACGTCACATAGAGAATCAATAAATAAACATTTAGTATTCGTTCCGATATTGTTTATATTATAGTGTTTTATACACAAAGTTATCTAATTTTGAGACGGGCATAAACATAATCAGAGAGGCTACCTTGAGTCTTTCTACTTATTTTTTTATAAAATATCCACTATCTCTTAATAGTATAAAACAAAGTCGTTTTCCGCGTCTGTCTGTCTGCGCGCTTAGTTCTTCTAAACTACGCACCGGATTTTGATAGCGTTTTCAATATCATTTAGAGAACTTCTTTCGGAAGGTTTAAATATATAATATATGCATATTATCTTTATAAAAAGTAAACAAAAGTCGATGTTTTGTTATCAAGTCGTAAAAAATATTTTCAGGCGCTTACATAACGTTGGCTTAAGCTTATGAGATACATCAAAATAATGTACTAAGAAATTTTATATCTTAAAAAGGCCTACAGAAAATTCCACTATGGTATATGTCTATCTCCTGAGGGTAACCCCAAACAACGGCGTGTACAAGTCAGCTAGTTGGATCATAAAATAGGCTAAATAAACAATTGTGGTTGAATAAATAAGAAAATACGTACCTAACGAACACGGACGTCGCATACCAAAATCTCCTAAAGACAGAAATAAGGCAGATTCAGGAATACGGGGAGGGAGTAACAAAAGATGCCAGCATGTGCCTGTTAGATCAGGTGCAACAATTTTTGTTTATTGATATTCGTACCCTAAAGCTATTTTATTTCAAATTTAATCAACATCGGACTAAAATCACCAAAAATATAGTTTCCCGACTGTACTACGAGTTTCCAGACACCGTTTATAATGCAAAAATTATTTATTTTCTTACTATATTATTTAAAAACAGATGCGGCAAAAAATTATTTATGTTTTACGAATTTTTAGGGAAAGTACAAGATTTTTACGGAGTCACTTTCAGTATCCGGTACAAAAAGTAACTTCTCAAATGTGTGTGTGGAATGTGTCCTGGAACCGACAACTGGGCAGGCCTATTTTCGCGGAAATATCACGAACCTTAATGATGGACCAATAATAGCGGTAAGGCATTTAGCTAAAAATTAATTACAACTTACAACATTTGATCATCTCCTGAAAAGTTCCCACAAAAAAACTCAACACATAAACACGGTACAAGGTTCACAAACGAAACTATATTTCAAAAAGGACCACACTACATGGCCATTAAATTATATAACAACCTTCCACGTAGCATCAAACAAATAACCGACATACTAAAATTTAAATCATCACTAAAAACATTTCTTTTAAACAAATGTCACTACACCTTAAATGAATACCTTACATAAATTAAATACCTCTGTTTTTTTTTAAATTTATTGTTTACATACATTTGTTAACATGTAATTGTTGGGTTATGTAATATAATGTGTATTTGTTGGGTTAGCTGGAAGAAATAGGATGTAACCTATAAGCTATACCCTTTGTACTCTGTATTTTTGTGCAATAAATATTTTTTTGAACTTGAATAGTAAATCAAAATACAAATTAATGTGAGGGTAACAAGGCTACACTTTCCATTTGTTACGATGTACCCAAGGGCGTAGCTACAGCATTCACATGGGGGGGTGAACATTAAGAGGGGTTATATGACTGATGAATGACCTAATATGTTTGCATAAAATTATCCACGGCCATCTTGATACCTCATTATGTCTTAGCAATATTGAAATAACTGTCCCTAATAAGGAAGTTGAGTGAAAAATATTTTGACTTATAAAAAATATGTTCATGTAGATCAAAAAATATCGATTCTTAATATATAAATATATTTCTATATTATTATTCTTAGAATTAGTTAAACGTTCTTGAAAAAGCATTCAATAGCAATAGACTGTATACGCTCCACGATTGGTCGAAAGAATTCTGACGTCACATGTGTCGTGACTTGTACGTACAACGGATCACTTATGGTGCATCTCTTTCTATTGCATGAGAGATGGTCGGTTTAGATGAGAGAGGTGTATAGGCCAAACGTTTATTTAAGTTTGTAAAATATATGTACGTATTTGTTGTTATTATTATATGAAATGGATTTCTAAAGATACATATTCGTATAGTGCTCAGAGATGTGCAAAATGGGTACCGAAAACCATTTGAAATGCAAAATGGAAATGGGTCAAAACTTTTCCATTTGAAAATGCAAAATGCAAAATGGTTTTTAGAAAAGCATTTAAAATGCAAAATGCAAAATACCTATTTTCAAAATGCATTGAAAATGCAAAATGGTTTCTCAGGTCAAACAATCAAAATAGTTATAGAATTTTTAAACAATTTTGTCATTTAATAATGGACATCAATGTAGAACAAATATATTACATGATGGTAAATCCAAAAACACCACGACTACAGATTGTGAAACCACAAAAAAATTGCGCGGGACTAATGTTGCCAACGTAAAAACATAGAAACTGCTATCTAACATTTAATTACAGCGTCATGGCCCCATGTTCAGTATTTGAATCAGTATTTTTTGTAATGGTATCACTCAATTGCCAGGGCTCCTACCAGGGAGCAACTTGACAAATGGAAATTATCTCTCATAGCGAGGTTGAGGACCGACTGATATTTGGGGCTTATGAAAAAAAAATGAGTGGAGATAGTAGGAAGAATGTTGCAAAAAGCATTTAAAATGGAAAATGCATTGAGAAAAGCATTTAAAATGCAAAATGCAAAATGGATTTTAGAAAAGCATTTAAAATGGAAAATACCCATTTTGCATTTTGCATTTCCATTTGAAATGGATTTATTTGAAATAAAGCACATCTCTGATAGTGCTTTATAATAATATGTTGTTTATTGCATAACTTAGAAGTTTTTATTATTATACATGTCACATAACATGTGATACACTTCAGGCCGCCGGCCGCCCAGAAAAGTCTCACAGTGAACTGGGCTGTAAACCGTTATTTTACTTTTGGTCTTTACTTTTCTGCGCGGTGGTCCTGAATTCGCGCGGGGCAAGTCAACAAATAGCGACGACAATACCGTACCGGGCTTGAAAATCAAATATTCTAACTTAAAATATTAATTTAACTATGAAATCTTAATCAATTTTCTTTTTTTTAATAACATCAATTCTAATAGACGGTTACCATTGGTAAAAAAATTACTGGAATTCCTTATTGAAGAATTAATTTTTTTTCCATACAAAATCTTCGTGGTTCTTACAGTTTGAATGACGTCACACCCACACCGCTCGGATTCCGCTCGTTTTGGCGGGCTTAATAAAATTCAAACTTTGAGAATTAATTTAACTATGAAAACAAACTTTAAAAAAAAAAAAAATACTCGTATTTAAGTTTGAATGCGAACATTGATAAAAAAAATAAAAAAAATGGACTCAACTTCCTTATTACCATTGTTAATGACACCATAGCATTTTTTACCTAAATATTTTCAAAAATAATATCGCCTATTTTAGCCCTCTGACCCAAATGTGTCGACTGTATAATAATATTGAGTTTGCTGAAGTAGATATTTTGGTCGATAATTTATATGGATTCAGAAAAAAAATCTGCTATTGTTAAATAATATGTTGCACTGATTATATTACGTATTACTTGCGTCTCTTATTTTTCTGTAATATTTATATTTCATATAATATATATTTTTAATTTTTATTTTTATTTATTTTATATTTTAATCTTTATTTAGGTATATGAAAATTAATGTGTATTTGTGTGTTAACTGAGTTTTTATAACTGGATTGTTCTCACGTAAGTGAGACCGTCTGTAAAAACCCAGTATAAATAAATAAATAGATCCTGGGAGGATGGCAAGGGGTGGAGGGGGGTTTGGAAATGTATTAGAAAGTTTTTGAGATCTCTTCTTACCACAACTTATTATTTAAATCATATTGAAAAGAGTTTATGCAAATAATTTGGTTGTATTTTCCAGGAATCGGGGGTTGAACCCCCTAAACCCTCGTCCCATTGTATACCCACTTGGTTATACCTATTTTTTATATAACTTGAAATAGTATATTTTATTTATTTGTTTTATTTTATTTTATTAAAACATGATTTAGAAAGTACATGTGTTTTTTTGTGATATCTCACCCTCCATGCTAGGAATGACCCTGTGTTATGGCGGGTGAATTTTACATAGAATTTACATGACATAGAATCTATACATTACTATAATATAAAAAAGAAAATAAGAAAAATGATGTACAGCTAGTTTGGGTTGCAAGAAAAGGATAGAGAAGTTAGAGAATTATAAGAAGATGAAAAATTTGAGAAATTATTAGTAAATATATCACACTAATTAATTATGTGCATACTATACCGCTAAGTTAGGGAATAAGGATATATTATGTTTTGTCTGAAAGGTGATTAAATTGATAGAGTGTAGAATGAATGGGTATTGTAGTTGTAATGTATTCCGTGTGTAAGGATCCATTTCGTAATTTTTTTTTTAAAGTAATGTGGTTGACTCACGGTTTTTAGGTTTTCAGGGATAAGGTTAAAGATTTTAGGAGCTAGGAAGAAAAATTGTCTTTGAGCTGACGTGGTATGTAGTGAAGGTACTTTGTAGTGACCGTTGGTTATTGTTCTGGTGGTGTAGTTGTGTTGTAAGAGAGTTTTGTTTTTATATTTGAACAGGAAATGTATTAGCGAAAATTTTAGGTGGAGTTGTCGTATGTTTAAGACCTTATACTCTATGAGGAGTCGAGTGGAGGGGTATCTTGTCGGTCGCATGTTAATGACACGTATTACAGAATATTTGTTACATAATATGTGCTAATGTGACCATTGGATGAAAACGTTACATAGTTGAAATACACTTCACACAATTTGTGTGATGGTAATGGTGATAAATCTATAGAATAATGGCAATAATAATTGACTGCCTCCGAAGGTTGCGGGTTCAAATTCCGGCGTGCGCAACTAAATTTTATTTCATGAATTTGTGTTATTTCACAATTTATTCATTTTAACAAATACATAGTATACTTGTGGAAAAAACTCTTAGTATCGCCCTAGTTTAAGGTCACCATTCAAAATTGAAACATTGCTTGAAATGGCTTTAACCGTGTTTGGTGACTAACTGGCTCTAATAGTCTAACTGGCTCCAGACGTTTGGGAGCAGTTGGGACTCTCGTGCATATTCATATTTAAAAAAATTTCAGGCTAAATCACGAACATGGAAATGGAACGGGAAGAGGTTTGAGTACGTGATTACCTTCAGCGCTATCAACCTCTGTGACATTCCAAATATCAAGAAATACGTTTTAGACCCCCTTATCCCGACAGACAACCAATGTTATCTGAAAAAGGTACCAATGTGGTTAAATAGTAATCTAATAATGACATTACAAATCCCACTTACTCATCACTTAATGAGTGCTTTTTATGATGTATTTTTCAGGCTGATCTCATTATAAATACCGTATCCGTATCGAGACCCAAATTAAAAATCTTTGCTTTACGCAATCATTATTCTCGTGAGAGGAATTGAGTGCAGCGTTTTGTCCATACAAACGTATTCCCCTATATCCTATCTGGATTTCGACACTAGTGCAAATAGTTTTTAATATAATATCTGGCATCATCTACTGGCATATTCTTACGTTTTGCTTTTTTTGATAAGTTACTTCTTTTAGGAGTTATGGTCTTCCAAAAATCCTTAAATTTGGCTAGTTTGAATACCATCAACATACATTCAGTATACAAATGTGATAATGAGTTTTAAAAAATCAAAAGGTACAGTTTTGGAGGAGAAAACAGAGAAACAAAACCTCGGGGGGTAGTGTGGTGGGGGGGGGGTAACAGTGACATGGTTTTGTAAAATTCTAATTTCTCGATGCCCACGTTTACGTCACTTTATTTTGGGCGCACTCTGCATATCTTCATGTATACTGCCAAGATTAACGTATGACCAAAGTTTCAAGAATGCACGATTTTTTTCATAATTATCAAACCCTATATTACCTGTACTTGAGATGTGTGCACTCTAAGCAACCGTTAACTACAATTTGACGGACTGGTGTGTTTTTCGTAAGATAATTTATATTTATAATTCTAAACATTATTAACGCAGTCTTTATTTTTCAGGGCACTCAGACATTTTCAATGGCAAGCATCAGTAACATGACATATAATGTTATTGGTCCCAAAACAGCCTTTGTGGGAAGGCTCAAAGTGAGGGTATTAATTTTCTCTCCAAGAGAAAACATTATGACCTTAGATATGATCTATCAGATTTTAAGCATCTGAAAACGTCTCCGTTCATTAAATGAATGAAATGCCTACAGATACTTTTATATAAACCGTATTTTCTTTTATTTACGTCACGTACGGCAGTGCTCACGTGATTGGATTTTATTGTTTTACGCCTCTCTCTCTTAGAGTGGGTGGGGTGGAAGGGTGGGGATTTTTTTAAATACCTTAGGGAATCTACATTTTAATAATTTTTAAAAATTAAGTGTAAAATCACTTGACTTTATTATTTGCCTTTATGCAGTTCTTATTTTAAATCATTATAAAAATTATTACATTATCTTTTAAATAATAAAATTGTTAAGAGATTGTTTTACAATAAAATTACAACATAAAAAACTTTTGGAATGTATTAAATGGACTTTATTTAACATATTTATACCAATGGAAAGCCGGATACAGGGAGGTGAAATGGGTGTAACTATTAAATATATTAACAATAAGCCGAAGATGGTCCAGATAACTCCAAAAACTCAAACCCATCAATCATCAATGAAATGGCCCCACCCTACATCTCTGAACTATGCGTCCCGGAAAACACTGGTCTGAGGCAGTTAACTCTTAGATCAGCAACATCATCAGCTGTAGGCAGACTGATAGAACCTATGCGCAAGCCAAATAGGTACTAAGTTTGGTGATCGCGCTTTCGGAGTATCTGGGCCGAAGGCTTGGAATAAACTTCCTCCGGAACTAAGATCCATAACAAGTCCAACAGAATTCAGGTCTAAACTAAAAACTTACCTTTTTAAGCTGTCGTACCCTTAAATTAAATATACCATTCCTAAGAGAAAGTCCAGTTATATTCATTTTTTCAATTATGTCCTAAATCCTGTATCTAAATTTCGCTAATAAACAATTGTATAATGTTAATTAAGTGTTAATCTCAAGTGACCTACCAGGTAAGTATTGTACTGTATATTATCTCCATAAATAGTTAAGTAATAACATAGATCACTGTAGAGATGTATTATATGTTTGTACAGCGCCCTTGAGGTGATTTTGCAAAAAAACGGCGCTATACAAGTCATCCAATTATTATTATTATTACGGCCAAACATGCAAGACTCCGCACCAAACTTGTATGCCCCTAGTACACGTTGGCCCGACGCTTTTGGTTTGAACGCCGTTGGCGCCAATACTCTTGGCCAACGGGGTAATTTCACAAACTATGAACACCGTTAAAAATGTGTGAAAAAGTTAACGTTTATTTTTCTAATTACATAATCATAATCGTAATCGTACGATAATCCGTACTAAAAATACGTATTTTTAATCTTTTCATCTATTATTATTGATTTCAAAAATGATCTAAAACCGCACATTCCGAATAGGTTCCAACTGGCTACAACGAAATTATAACACAGAAACCGCCACTGACTGGTAAGACGGCTGTCACCAACGTCGCCTGGCGTGATGTGACTACATTACTAAGGCTACTATTTAAAAAAAAAATTATTTGTTGCAATTGCAAAGTTTGTACATGATGTAGATATAATGTATAATATAAGTATTTTTTTAATTCACTGTCCTCCCTACGGTTTCCTGTTCTGAGGCGGCCTGTAACATTTTTCAAGTTGTCTTCATAATATGTATAACGTTCTAGCCCCGCGTGTAGTATCAGGAATACCAACGTATGTAAATATCTACAGAAATTATTAGATATGGTTGCCATCAGAATTTTCATCTTACGTTATTAAGAATAAGAATGTTAAAATTAAAAATTTCCAAAACGCAGATAGCTGCCTTTTATAGTAATTAAGGTGAATGAAAAGGTTTTATTTATTTAGTATTAAAAATAAATCGCATTAAAAGAGGCCAGCAATGCCAAATAATTACCATAATTCATTTTAGTTTCATACTTTGTTTTATGCTTATTTACTTTCAAATATTATGCCCCCATTTAAAAAAATGAGAATTATTGCACTGCGTAATTTATTTTTGCGATTTTTTTTTAGTTCTTTCCAATTACTTCGATTAGGGATCAAAAGGTTAAGAAAGGAAAAACTCTTTTTTTATTTTGATGTTGACTTGAAGTTTCAAGAACTACGCAATAATAATTGACAAGCAATACTTCTGAGCACTTGCAATATTTGAAACCGAAGATTATTGTCTATGACGCCATAAGCCACTACAAGCAGTGTTGCCAACGAAGGAGATTTATCGCCATTTAGGCTACTCAGAACGAGAATCGGCGACGAAAAAATCTAAAAGGCGACTGGTCGCCGATTAGGCTACTTCAGAGACAAGTTAAAATAAATAAAATAAAAAAATTAAAATAAATTAAATCAGCCAAATTACAAATAATAAATAATTGAAATTTTTTTTAATGGAAAAATGTGAGGAATTTTTCGAAATGGAATTCCGTAGCCACCCCTCCCCCCATGGATTTCAAAATTGTTGTGGGGAATCACATATGATGTTTTGAGCTGTGCGGAATTTTTTTTCAGCGAAGTTCTGTAACAACCCCCCCCCCCCCCCCGCATGGATTTCAAATATTTCGAATAATAAAAGGGGGAATCAAGCTCACGTAGAATATTTGTGGGGAATGTGTGGGCAGAATTTATGCGAGTTCATTAGAATTACTGCAACTGAAATTCGGCTACATTAGGCTACTAAATGTTTGAAAAACGGCGACATTAGGCCAAGATCCGTTGGCAACACTGACTACAAGCCACTACAAGCATAGAAAAAAGTTACCTAAATTCTGAATGCTGTAATTTGTGTTCTCGAGCATAATAAGTCGATTTTCATTTTGCAGTAAATAAAACACATTGCCTTATATTATCTAACTAAATGCTTATTCGATCACTTTAAAAATGTTAGCCAGAAAGTTATTAAGTACTCTGTTAAATGGCCGATCACTCACCATTTCCAGAAGGTCTCACAAAATATGTCGTATTTCTGACATTTACTCGAATAAAGCGGAAGGTTCCACGACAATTATTCAGGTGTTGTTGTCCTAACCAAATGAAACGGTATCTTATTTCGTTACCATTACCGTATGTATATTTTTTGTAGTATTACGTTAATATGTTTTTTCGCAGGGATGGGTCAAGGCTATTCGCGTCCAGAAGAAAAATGTGTTTTTTGACGTAAGTGACGGATCTTGCCTGGAGCGGTTGCAAGTTTTCCTTCCCCGGGACGTGAAGCCCGAGGAGCTGTCGTGGGGCTCGGCCGTAGAGGTGGCGGGGGAATTGGGTAGCACGCTGCGCGGTCAGCCCGAGCTGCGAGCCACCAGCGTCACGGTGCGCGCCCCCTGCGAACCCGAGGCTGGCCTACCACTACTGGCTCGCCACATCTGCCCCGCAGAGGACTTACGCCAGCACCCACATCTGCGCGCGCGATCCAGCCCCGCGGCCGCAGTGCTGCGCGTGCGGGACGCCGTGACACGCGCCCTGCACGACGAGCTGGGCGCGGGGGGCTACCTGCTCGTGAACACGCCCCTGCTCACCTCCAACGACTGCGAAGGCGCAGGAGAGGTTTTCCGGGTTCAGCCAGATTGCGAGGCCACGGTGAAGGCCATGGCAGGTCCGGGAGACGCCCCGCACGAAGCTTACTTCGGATCTAAGACCTTCCTCAGCGTCTCCGGGCAGTTGCACCTGGAAGCGGCCGCGCAAGGCCTCGGCAAGGTCTACACCCTCGGCCCTACTTTTCGGGCGGAGAACTCTAAATCCAGGCTGCACCTCTCCGAGTTCTATATGCTCGAAGCGGAGGTGGCCTTTGTGGAAGACCTCGAAACTCTTAAAAATATCACAGAAAATTTAATAAAGAATGTCACTCGTAATGTATTGAAGAGATGCAGTGCGGACATATCGCTGTTGCGAGGAGAAAATGAGGGCTTGGATTGGCTGGAGAAACCCTTCATCAGTGTGACCCTTGAAAAGGCGCTGACTATGCTGGGAGAAGGGGAGGCAGGAGACCTCAGCAAGGAGCAAGAGCTGCGCCTGGTGGAGCTTACGGGGGTGCCGACCTTTGTGACGCACTGGCCGGCCGCCAGCAAACCTTTCTACGCCCGTGCCTGCCCCCAGCAACCTGACAAGGTAAGTCTGTCTCCTAAGAGATGTTGACAGGGCACTGTCCATTCCCTCTGCAGCATAAGATTAGACACAGCATGTTCCGACTCGACTTGAATCTATATGTAAGTCTGATGCGACAAACAGACCGGTTGAACCCTCTCGTATGATATTTAGGTGCTGGCCATGGACTTGCTGGTGCCGCTGGTGGGGGAACTGGTGGGCGGCAGTGTGAGGGAAAACTGCCCGCAGCTGCTGGCGGGGCGCCTGCCCTCGCAGCGCCTCAACTGGTACCTGCAGCTGCGCTCCTTCGGGGGCGCACCCACTGCCGGCTTCGGACTGGGCCTGGAGCGCTACCTGCAGCTGCTCTGCCACATCCACAACATCAAGGACACCATTCCCTTCCCGCGCTGGCCACACAACTGTCCCATGTAATATCATACAGCTGCTGCCACTAGATTGAGTCTAAACTTCCATTCCTTATCATCGTTGATAAGGAGATTGACGAGTTGACGAAGCTTCCGTGAGCGCTCGGGCCATAGGCACTTAGTAATATCTCCTATGTGCAACCTTATTCCCCGTGTGGATATTGCTCTTTACAATTTTCCACATTCCACTGAAACTTCTTTTTTAAGCTGTGTTGTGCTTTTCCCACTTTCTGAAGTCAATATTTCAGACGGTTCCATGATATTTCATCAAAATCACAATTAAACACACCTTTAAAAAGTGATTTAGTGATTAAAAGTGATGAAACAAAAACTAGTTAAATCGGTTACATAGGTAACTATTTAACCTAGTTTTGGTTTCATCACTTTTAATGACTTTATATCACTTTTTGTAGGTGTGTTGAACTGTCATTTTGATGAGATACCCGGTGACCATTTCAGACACGTGGCTTACCAACCTATTGGCTAATTAAGTTAGAGACAAGACAACTTGACCTATCTCGTTTTGTGTCGATTTAGTACGACAGCTTCCGAGCAATTACTTTTTTGGCATTCCTTGATGATTTTTTACAGAATCAAGTATGAGATAATTGCCTCGGTTTAATGATTGCATTTGTTATTCAGTAAGGATACATTCTGCACTGCAACACTAGTCACTAGTACAAAAGGCGGCCTACCCAACAGGTTATTCTGATTGCATCTTAGTCCAGTAGTTGAATTAATAATTCAGTCCCGTTTTCCTAATTCCTGTGGATCTGGCAAACACTATCATTTATTAAACTTTTATTCTTACAAATATCTTTTTAATTGTATTTCTATGGGGTGTTAGGTCCCCACATCTTTTTATAATGAAAGATATTTGAATTTATTTCCTTTCAAATGCCAATTCCTTATTCTGCTCCCCTATTTATTTATTTGCCGCGGAACATTTAGGATGGATGGGTTGTTTCGGAGAATTTGAAAAATTCATCAAATTTCAGCATTAATTTTTGGGTTCTGTGAAAGTCCTATTCAAGTTCTGTTATTATATCATTATAGGCTAGTTGCTTGACAGAACTGAAATAATAACAGAACTTGATAAAATCTTTAACAGAACTTGGAAATTAACTTTGAAATTTGAAGAATTGTTCAAATTCTCCGAAACAACCCATCCTTAGTCAATTTATTGTTTTGAATTGCATTAACTTCACTCTCCTATGCCTGTTTGGTGACATTTTCTCCTGGAAACGATACGCTATACTGCTCTAATTTCTAAAATAATTTAAAAAAAATAATAATATATACTAACTGTACCTCGCCATGCGTTGTTGTTGCTCAGATTGTCTATGCATACAGAGAAACAATAGCGCGTTTTGCTTTTACGCCCAACAGATGGCGCTGTTTTTCAAAAAAAGTATATTTTTACCTGTTACATCTAAAATAATATGGGTATACAAAAACTAAAAAATAGGTATTCTAATGCAACGTTGTGTCAACATTTCAAAGCGATCAGTGAAGAACTTTCGTAGAGTTAAGATTTTGAACAAACAAACATTTAAATTTTTATAGATCCAATATTTTCAAAACGAGCATAAAATCTGTAGTTCAAATAAACAAAGCAGGGATTACCAATATTAAATCCTGTTTTACCTGAATTTAAAGTGCTGCTTGCCACTTCTCGAACAATATATATAATTTATTGTAAATAGTGCGGCATGCAAAAGTTTATATTATTGCATACAACATGTAATATTATTGAAGTGTGAAGTATTATGATTTCTTGTATGTATTATTGTATCGTCGTTTAGTTGATGTTTTCCATTAAATAACTACCCTTTCTGTGTTTCAATGGGGGAAGGGACGGGGAAGATGGATTCATGTTTTCAGGCACAAGAAGAAAGGCGGAGAAATACTATTAATAAATAGATGATTTATTTATTATATAATACACAACAAAGTAAACTAAAACTACAAAATAAAAACTAACAACAAATTCAATTTCACACAATCACACGTGTGTGTTTAAGGCTGATATACAAAATAACAATAATATTATATATATTTTACTGACAGTCAATTAAAAAGTTTTTTAAATATTGCACGCGTCAGTAATAAGATGGTGATGGCTGGTTTACATAATGGAGCACAAAGCTGAAAGTTCCCGTCCACGATCACTGGGAGGGCAAACTTCCAGGTGGACCCCTTGCAGGTCGGGCTTGAGGACTGCCTCGTGGGGGGCCGGTGGGGGGATCTCCTCCTCCTCTGCGGGGGCTGGGGCAGCAGGAGGGGGGGTGGCAGTCCTCTGCACAGCCGGAGTGGAGGTAATGTTGATGCGAATCTTGGGTGCCACGGT
The DNA here is from genome assembly GCA_026573805.1 of Hesperophylax magnus. Lineage (NCBI taxonomy): Eukaryota > Metazoa > Arthropoda > Insecta > Trichoptera > Limnephilidae > Hesperophylax > Hesperophylax magnus. The sequence goes on from JAIUSX010000016.1 coordinate 1,866,095, forward strand.
TGCGGCGTGAACTGTGGGCAGCTGGACGTTGCCATCGATGGAGCTGACCACGGCTGCGTGGGTGGTGTCAATGAGGGTTGTGACCGTCTCCTCTATGGATGTGATGATTGGCTCGTCATCTAAACAAATAAATTCACGCTTTATTTTCACATTGCTAATCTAAGAACTCGGGCTAGTTTCACATTGTGCGATTTAGCAGTGCTGTTCGGCCGCGTACATCGTCTTGTAAATCATTGCGCGGCTAAGTAGCTATACATTAGCTGATTTACATACAAAATTATGTACGCGGCTGAAATGCGCTTCTAAATCACTTCGAGACACTCTTCCCCGATAATACTAGCATTTGCGTCATTCCAGAGATAAATTTCATCAAATATAAATTTTGAAATAATCGTATCGTTTTATGGGGGTTGGATCCAAACATCAACAATGAAATGAAAATAAGTTTTTTTGTTTTCACACCTTTTGATCAAAGAAGGAGGCGCCGTGGACTAATGATGATACAAGGGGGTTCATGAATTTTATGGTACATTCTGTGAATATGCACTAACATGACAATGGTCTGATCCACTCAAACTGTAAGCCTTCATCACAAGCCACACGTCAGTTTTTAAGAGATATTACAATTAGTGGCTGAAGAATAATTGATATTTAGTAAAATATGGAGTGGATTAAAAGGGATTGCATTGTTGTGACCAGAGAGTTGCTCTAAAACACACAGGTTGTGTCGATACGTGGCACGCGATGGGATAGATTGCTTTGAGACAGCCGACGTGACAAAAGTTTATATCGAGGAAATTCCCTTAACTATTCTGCATGAACAGCAATATTCATCATCTGCGTGGAAATTCCTTTGGTGAGGAGACTGATGGAGAGCCCTATTAACTAACTGCGTATATCAACGACACCATGAACTTGCATGCATGCTGTGATGGACTCGGAGGTACTAGTTGGTTGGTGATTGCACATAATTCAAGAATAATTACACATTTCTTGTTGATTTAAATAATAATATGTATGTATATAGATAAATCAATGTCAGTCAAAAAGGGACACCGCCACGATAGGTGCAAATAATCATAAAAATAAAAACACAAGTCAGTTTCTTTTATTTATTGGAAAACTGATAAGCATATAATCATCAATGTCGAATATGAGGTTTTTGCTGGCTTATTGTGTTTAAATACATGAGTCGACCAGCTTGCTAAAAATATATGTTCTGATCTCTACAGATTAAGAATTGGATAACACGTTTAATCTGCAAATTTGAGGAGTTGTCGGAGCTCGAAAGGCTTGTCGAGGTGCCAATAAATAACCTCGTCAATTATATGAGTTCAAAGAAGGTTCTATACAGAAAACTTGTAACATTTGCATTCTTTTCGTTGTGTAATATTTTTCTTTTTTATTATTGATTGAATTTGATTAGGAAAAATAGAGTAAATAAACACGTAACAGAAAACAAAATAGGACATTTTTATATTGAACAAAGCTGAAGACGCCATTGTGTGTATATTGGTGCATATATGTATAAGTATTCCCTGATATTTCATCAAAATGAAAATTCAACACACCTTTAAAAAGTGATGAAACAAAAACTAGGTTTAATAGTTACTTATGTAATCTATTCAGAGATGTGCAAAATGGGTACCCAAAACCGGTTTTTAGAAAAGCATTTCAAATGCAAAATACCTATTTTCAAAATGCAAAATGGTTTCTCAGGTCAAACAATTAAAATAATTATAGAATATTTAAACAATTTTGTCATTTAATAATGGACATCAATGTAGAACAAACATATTACATGATGGTAAATCCAAAAACACCACGACTACAGATTATGAAGCCACAAAAAATTTGCGCAAGACTAATATTGCCAACGTAAAAACATAGAAACTGCTATCTAACATTTAATATTACAGCGTCATGGCCCCATGTTCAGTATTTTTTGTAATGGTATCACTCAATTGCCAGGGCTCCTACCAGGGAGCAACTTGACAAATATAAATTATCTCCCATAGCGAGGTTGAGGACCGACTGATATTTGGGGCTTATGAAAAAAAGATGAGTGGAGAAAGTAGGAAGAATGTTGCAAAAAAGCATTTAAAATGGAAAATGCATTGAGAAAAGCATTCAAAATGGAAAATACCCATTTTGCATTTCCATTTGAAATAAAGCACATCTCTAAATCTATTTAACCTAATTTATGTTGCATCACTTTTTGGAGGTGTGTTGAATTGTCATTTGATGACATACCCGGTCACCATGTATAAGATGTCATTGTGCAAGTCGCTCAAAGTTGATGCAAACAACATTGTATGTATGTATATTGGTGCATATCTATATTTGTGTAAGTCCCTCAGAGTTGATGTGAACAACATTGTGTGTATGTATATTGGTGCATATCTGTATTTGTGTAAGTCGCTCAGAGTTGATGTGAACAACATTGTGTGTAGATTGGTGCATATCTGCATACATAGACCAGTGGCGGTTGGTGACTTTTTGTAGAAGGGATGCTTAATTTTTCGTGTTTTACCACAATTTAACACAAAAAGTATATACATACCCACTATACCAATCTATGGATTAGCCCACGAATAATGGTAGCCATACACGTTAGGGTTTCCATGATGGTTATGCATGTACATGCATAACCATCATGCAAACCCTAGTGTGTATGTAAAAAACTGTACAGTTATCGATGCATGTACATGCAACCTAACAAATACCAAAATAGATATTTTTTGCCGCTCGGTTATGTTTGCGCGCATGCATAACCGAGCGTGTGTGGCGGCCGCTCATGCTTGCATGCATAGTTCTCAGTCATTCTCAGTTCTCAGTGTCCAATATTCCTCTGGATCAAGGGAGTGACCAGTAATAAAAGTTTCAAATAAAGTTTTTCATCCATTCGTAAATAATTCTTGTAATCTTTTGGTGTAAATCTCAGTTCATTCATCAAATTTATATGAGAGAACTGTTTTCTTTTCAAAAGCCAGTGTTTACACCACTCAGTGCGATCTCTTTTTCTTGTCCTTTTCTTTGTTACAAGTATTAAGCCAAGTACAGCTATCACATCGTCGTCGTCCATTGTTGGCGATACAGTGCACAGCAGATTAGAAAAATGTCCTACAAAACACCGTCACTTAGCTGCAATTACCTTTAACTGAGAGTTTATAGGAAATTGTACATGCAAACCCTAACGTGTATGTGTTTTATTAAACTCGGTTATGCATGATGGTTATGCATGTTCATGCATAACCATCATACAAACCCTAACGTGTATGGCTACCATAAGACGCAATTACAGATCTAAGATTAAATATGTAATCCAAGTAATATTAAGGACAGGTTGTTTCACAGAATTTGAACAATTCGTCAAATTTCACGATGATTTGAAGATCTATTATTATTTCAGTTTTACGAAACAACTAGCCAATAATGATGTAAAAACATAACTTGAAAATCAACTTTTAAATTTGAAGATTTGTTTAAATTCCGCGAAACAACCCGTCCTTAATGTTTCGATAATTCGGTTTCAGTTATTCAAGCCAAACTGTCAAATACGACACATTTCTAATTGTACTAAAACAATCCACTCATTTCATAATAGGGTATGCTACTCTGTGCATTACTCCCATAAACATTTAAGTCGATTTTTGTACTTTGGATGCTCTTGTCATATACGTATTCAGCCTAGGTAGATCTAGGCAGGTAGGACTGAATGTGCATGTAAGAAATCAAACTCTTTCTAGCTTTGTGTATATGGAATTAAACATAGAATCCATTCAGCACTGTTGCTGTGTGTATTTACGCGATATTCAAGTGCATCTCATCAAGTCTCCGAGGATGGGACGGTGTCATTAAATTGCAGAACCTAGTGCGCACTGCTTACTGCTAGAAAAAATAAGTCCTGACAATTCTTCTAAACTACGCAACGGAATTTGATAGGGTTTTCACTATCATTTAGATAATTTCTTCCAGAATGGTTTACATATATAATACATGTATATTGTATTTATAGAAAGACAAATTTTGGTGTTTTATAATCAAGTGGTGAAAAGATTTTTTTCGAGCACTACATTGCTAACGCTGGCTAAACCTTATGAGATGCATAAAAATAATGTACTACGGAATTGTATATCTTAAAAAGGCCCTCATATAAATCCAAGGTGGAGTATGTCTATCTTCTAAGGATAACTCGCCGGGTACACGTCAGCTAGTTGACAAGTGAAGAAGTTGATTTGAATGCTTTAAAATTTAAACAAAAATTTTTGTGAACACTAAAAAACAAAATTTACTACAGAAGGAGCTTTTTCAAATTACTTAGAAGTTTTCTGAAGTCGAAAACAAGTTATATTATTAACATAATGTACGCAAGCAATAAATAATCTCGTCATTTAAGCAATGCATCTGTGTGAGTAATGTGTTAATTCGTTGCGAAACCTGTAACGTCCCGTCAATGATTCCCCAATACAGTATGTAATAAAGTAAAAACTGTTATGTAATTTTCCACTAAGAACATGAGTGTAATGATAATTGTATGTAAGTTATTTCAAGGGCACCCTCAGAACATTAAATTAGAAAAAGATTAGATTAACATGAATGATAACCGTAAACCGCAATTTTGTGTTAAGTGCCATAGATTAGAGCACGATAAACTACGTGACCCAATGAAACAAGAATGTACCGTGGTCAAATTGAAGCTAAAAATGGCAAACTATTCCTTATTACAATTCTCCAGCCGCACATCTTTTAAAAATTCTCCACAAACATGTTTTCATGTTCCGCATACATCCCGAAGCAAGGAATGTATCTTCAGTTTTTTGTTTTGTGCAAATATACACAAAAATAAATGATATTATTTTATGATAAGTTAACCCTTATGAATGATTTTGATTCCCTTGATATTCATTTAAACAAAATAATCTGACAATGGAATTAACTTCTGAAGTGCCAAAAGTACCCAGTGGATACAAAAAATTTGTATCCGTTGAGCGCCAGAATCCAATTGTTAATCTGACGTTAACACATTCTGTTTGTGGGATTTTTACCCTCGGCACACTACGGAAATATTATTTTGCTGGAGCTCTGCGATCCAAAGGTACGTTGGCAACATGTAAATATAAATACGAAAATAAAATAAAAAGTTACTTTATTTAAAAAAACTCGAGAAAAAGAAAAATTTAAACCTCAACAAATTTCTTATAATTTTCAATATAAAACTCTTATAACAATGTTATGATGATGACGATGACCAAGATTTTTGTGTGGCGGCACCCGATTTTTGGCGCCATTAAATTCTTGCCATTCAATGGATTTTTCCTAGGGAAATTCCAGCACTAAGATGGCGCCTTTAACGGATGAGTCATTATTTAAAGCCATTACATCTTCACAATATCTTAGCAGTCGCCACATAAGTCATCATAGATGATGGGGATGGCAGTTTTCTAGTTCATTCGACACACATCTCTTGCCGCCTGGACGAAGCTAATAAATTCCTTACGCCAAGACAGTATGCATAGTGTTGAATTGTGATCTTCGTAAAAAATATGAGAATAATAGTAAAAGATTGACATACCGGGATCGATGGGCTCCTGTTTGATCTTCATGGTTTTGAAGTCTGCAAAGAGTGGGTCGGCATCCCGTGCCGCCCGCTCTTTCTCCGTCTCCTCGTCTGTCTCCACGTCGTCTTCCACCACTATCTGCACCACGGGCTCTGCCTTGATCACCACATCGTCGTCTTCTTCCACCAATTGCACTTCATCTTCTTCTTCTTCCTCCTCAACGGTGGGTTCTTCCTCCATAGGTTCCTCAGGTTCTTGTTCCTCTTTGAGTTCTTCTTCTTGTTGCTTTTCATCTATTTCAGGAACCTCCTCTTTGGGTTTTTCTTCTCCAGCCTGCAGACAAGAACATCAACATTAGCATGGAATATGAAAGTAATTTACTAAGGTTAAATCATGTACCGAGATATTAATGAAGAGATGAAGAAAATTACTAAATCTGGAAGTCTCAACCTCAAAAACAGGAATTGACGGGAATCAAAGATTAAGGCAAAAAAGCCCTGTTGGCAGATTTTGAGAAAATAGTCATTCATGAGTAATATTTATTCAAAAGCTAGTTTAAAATAGAATAATGTCCTCCACGCTACAAGTTCAAGACATTATGTCATGCCCAGACATTAGATATCGTCATTGCGTAATATCTGTTGTGACGCTTTTTCTAAAACATAATTTTTCACAGAATAAATTTTAGAAAAGATTGCTACATCTTGAGGTATTTTCGGATATGTAAGAAGAGTCGTACTTCTTGAATGAAATGAAATTCAAATTCATTAACTGTTATATGCTCGAGCGCAAAAAATACATTGTGTTATTCATCTCCTGAACAATTTTTAAAATGTAAGGTATTGCCAGATATTGTGCATTATAATCTGATTACTGAGGGTAGTCTTACACAAAGTTCCCTTTGCGCTTGTGCGGCCGCACGTATGTTAAAAATTGTCCGCACACACGTTTTCATCTTCCGCACACATCTCGAAGAAAGGAATGTGTCACCACCGTTTTGCGTAAGGTATAAAAATTTTGATATTTTATGACAGGTTTGCACAATAATTTCCGTATTTTGTTTAGAAGAAGTTTAGAGAGAGGTACTATCTCTTTTTGTTGAGACTGTTTCATTGTTGTGTGCTTGAGAAATAACGCATACACCCTTCCGAGGTGATACATAATTTGAACAAAAATTCGTCAGTCTAAGGACGGGTTGTTTCGGAGAATTTGAACAATTCATCAAATTTCTGTGAAAGATTAATTCAAGTTCTGTTTTTATTTGAAAGTTCTGTGAAAGATTTTTTCAAGTTCTGTTTTTATTTCAGTTTTGTCAAGCAATTAGCCTACAATGATATAATAACAGAACTTGAATAGGACTTTCACAGAACCCGAAAATGAACGTTGAAATTTGATGAATTGTTCAAATTCTCCGAAACAACCCATCCTAAGTTTGTCAGCCTTAACAGATACGCTGATGGACCGCACAGACATAGAAAAAATTAGAGGGAACCTTGGTCTCACCTTGAACTCCTGCAGACAGAGTGGGTGGTAGTTGTCCCCTTTGTAGGGCACTGCCCTGCGCAGCTGCCACTCCTCCACCTCCTGGTTGTAGTACTGGTGGAAGGGGTCGCCACAGTGCGGGCAGCGCAGCTGGTGAGGGGGGGCGCTCGGGGGGGGTGCCGCCACCCCCGCCTCCTCCCCCTCCGTACTCTCCTCCGCGGCGCCCGCCACCCCGGAGCCCACGGCCTCGCTCTCCTCCATCTGACGCTCAAACCAACTCTTCTCTGTTAAATGAACAATTCAGTTTATTAGCATAATAATTATGACGGCCAATCACTAAATAGTATAAAATAAAGTCGCTATCCATTTCTGTCTGTGCACTTAGTTATTTTGATAGGGTTTTCACTATCAATTAGAGAATTTCTTCCGGAAGGTTTATATACATAATTCATGCATAGTTTATTCATAGAAAGTAGAGAAAAGTCCATGTTTTGTAATCAAGTCGTAAAAAATATATTTTCAAACGCTTTCATTGCTAACGCTGGCTGGATTTACCTTAAAATAATGTACTACGGAATTGTATATCTTTAAAAGGTCCACGGTGGTATATGTCTATCTCCTAAGGATAACCCCCAGAAACGCCGGGTACATGTCAGCTAGTAATGATATAACAGAACTTGAATAGAACCTTTATAGGACTTTGAAATTTAATGTATTGTTCAAATTCTGTAAAACAACCCGCCCTTAGAAAATATTAGGCACAAAGTAAAACAATCCAAAATTCTTTCATCGTCGATTGAATTTTGTTATCAATGCCTGCAAGTTAACCCTTTCAGACCATGTGCATATTTGGAAATACATAGATTTCAGAATTTTTCTTCACTTGATAGTGGAAGGAATCCAGAGTGAATAAAAATTGGCAGTTTTTCCTTTCCCAGTTGCTGGTATTACTGGCTTTGTGCCCTATTTTTTTAATTGGATTTTAGTTACTAATTCAAGCGGCAGCCATTTTCATATTTTGAAAGGTGATGTTTGTGTTTAATATCGATTGGATTTTATTCTCCTGATTTTTTTTTTAATGTAAGTTTCGACAGTATTTTTCAAATGTTTAATTTTTATTTTGCACAATTTCAAATACTCCCTCTGAGACCTAATGTTCTTCTAAATAAAAGTAGCAATTAATTCTAGATGATTGTAAAAAAAAACCACCAAAGATTTTTAAACAATCCTATTTTCATCAAGCAACAAAAATCAGTGTCAGTTTTAATTCAGGCCAGAAAGGGTTAAATACAAAAACTGTAAGTAAAAAAGATGATACTTTAAGGTAAGGACACACTGGACTCACGTACGCAATGTAAGCAATACATAAGACATCTGAACAATTACAATCTGTATATTTTTTATGAAAATAGATGCTTTAGAAACACACTGATTACACGCAACGCACGCAATGCCAATCTGCGCTGTCCAGATCGGTATGGGACATGTGAAAGAAAGATGGCGATGGTGGAAGGTTTTCCAATGAGTCAAATTTGCATTGTGTGCGTGGGACAAGTGTGCACATCGGCCTGGGAACATAGTATTGCATATGTTGCGTGTGTGGGGACAGTGTATCCTTACCTTAAAGAACCTATCACATCAATAAAAGAAACAAGTATGTATAGATATTGAGAGACAAAAGCGAAAATATATATATATGTAAATCTATCAACATATATGTTATATATATTATAATACATATACATATGTTATCTGTTTATACCAATGCACATGGAGTTTTGTTTTTTTATATAAGTTATCGATGACAACATGGGAAAAACCATAACATGTAAAAAAGTACATTAGTTGTAAGTCGCTTTTAGTAAATATGTATGTCGTTAAGTCACTAGCTATAAGTCTTATATTTAAGTCACTAGTTATGTATTACAAATCTTAGTTGTAAGCCTGATATATTCATTTGATTATATATGTCTTTGTACAGCGCCCTTGAGGTGATTTTTAACAAAAATGGAGTTATACAAATTAGCCAAGTATTACTATTATTATTGACGTGAAACATAAATATGTAATTAAAAAAACTCAAATAACCTCTTTCTTCCAAATCTTCTATTTCCTCAAACTGGACCCAGTCTGAGATGTCATAATACCACGGGCGAGAGTGCGGTCGGCGCTGCGAGTCTCTGTCAGCCCTGTTCTGGCGGAAATGCCAGTCCAGGTGCTGCGAATAGCGCACCGTGTGCTCCGGAGGAAAGCGTGCGCCGCAACTGCCGCACTGCATGCCCGCGTGGAGAGTGCTCACCAGCCCGCTCTGACGCAGTTTCAGCGTCTCGGGCCGCAGCAGGTTGGGAGGCTTAGCGGGAGCGGGCAGAGGGGCGGGAGGGACAGGGGCCGCTGTCTGTGTGCCCCCGCCCAGGATGCCGGACGCCACCAGCTTGGCAAAGAGGTCGCCCACGTTAATTGGCGGCGGTACTCGCAGGTCAGGGGTGCCCATGCTGTAACCTCCCAGCCCGGAGAGAGGCGCCACATGGGACGGGACTATGCTGGCCAGCATATCCAAACGTGCAGATGAAACTCCTGCAAATATCACACATCACTAATACATACAACACATTAAATATGGAGATCCCTAATTTGTATTCCTTTTTTTTACTCACACCATTATACACATATTTTCGAGTTCAATCGAGATGCAATATTTTTTGCTATAAGCCTTGATACATGACTATTTCATAAATCTATTTAACAATTACGGTGGCACTGGTATAAGATATCTGTGAGTTTCTCACCTGAATTGTGTGGCTCGACTTTGGGTGCAACAGGAGCGGGCTCCTCCTTTGGTTTGAGTGGCGGAGGGGTGGGCTGGAAGCCCTCCATGTTGGCGATGTACACCTCCCCGACCTTGACGCCGCTCGGCAGCACCGAGAACCTGATGAAGTGCTTGCGCTTGTGCACATAAATGGGCTTGGGCAGACCTCCAAACTCCACCTTGAAGGGGGTTTCATTAATTAAGATTGTTCGAAGGGCGTCCACGAACCGAAGAGAGTGTGGAATCCCTTCGATGAAGAAGGTTTGCGGTTTGGAGTCCAGAAAAACAGGTACCATTGTGGTGGCATCTATGATTAGTTTGATCTTCCCCGCAACCAAATCCGTTCGGCGTTCAGATCCGATACTGACTTGAGGGGCTGGTCCCTCCAACTTTAGGGTTCGCACTTTTCCATTGAGAAGTATCGGAACCGCCGGGCCTCCGAAGAAGCATTCGAACCAGGCATCGTCTATGAACAACTCCCTCGTGGGGGCTCCGAGGCGAATTTGGTGTGGCTGACCATCAACAGTTACCGAGCTGTAATCCTGGTTGAAAAGTAATGTGAAGCTCTCATCATCAAGCGACAGTCTTCTCTGGCCGGGCTGAAAGGAAATATCTCTCGGGTCTTCCCAGTCCAGCATCACTACAGCCGTGGTACCGTAGTAGCGTATCTCTCTAGCTACACCGTCGATCGCGATGGTCTTCATGGTATCTCTGGCGATGTAGTCAAAGACTTCGGGAGAAATTGGCGGCAGTCCTTCCTTGTGGACCGGTGTTCCCAGCCAAGGAGGGGAGGTCCGACCTTCATTCACATATGGCGCTAGGGGACTGGGGCCCATGTGCACCCCCAGCAGGGGACCCGCCACAGGTATGGGACCTGACATCGGCCCTAGAGGGATCATTCCTTCTTGCATGGGACCGCCTGGCATGGGACCGCCTTGCATGGGACCACCCTGCATGGGGCCACCTTGCATGGGGCCCCCTTGCATGGGACCGCCTTGCATGGGACCGCCTTGCATGGGACCGCCTTGCATGGGACCGCCTTGCATGGGACCGCCTTGCATGGGACCGCCTTGCATGGGACCGCCTTGCATGGGACCGCCTTGCATGGGACCGCCTTGCATGGGACCGCCTTGCATGGGACCGCCTTGCATGGGACCGCCTTGCATGGGACCGCCTTGCATGGGACCACCTTGCATGGACCCCCCATTAGCAGGGGGTGGCCCCCTCCAGGGAGCATTTCCTCGATAGTTACCTCTCCACTCTGGCCGGGCTCCCCTCCACCCGCCTCTCCAGCCACGAGCATGTAGGGGAGGTCGCCCTTGAGATGGACCGTATTTCCTCATCTCGTAGTCGGGCATGGTGGGGGGACAAGGCAGCAGAGGAGCGCGTTTGCCCTCGAGGTGGGAGGGAACCCTTTCGTCAATATCCCCGTACATGTGCAGAGGGGGGGAGGGGCTGCGCATGCTGTCAGCGCTATCGCTACGCGGGGAAGCATGCCCGTGCTGTAATTCCTTGTTCAGCTTCCTCTTGCTGGCTTCTAGAGATTCTTTCTGCTTTGCTTCCTTTAGCTTCTGTCTTTCGTTGAGCTGCAGCACCTGCATGAGTAGGACGTTGTATTGCTGCTTGTTTATGTCCCCGGTCTTGAGTTGCTCCTCCGCCTGTGACATGATGATCTTGATGTTCCCGTCCAGGCTGTTTCCGTCCAGTTCCACGGTGGGTTTAGGCCTCATGTCCGTGTCTTCGGAATTTCGGGATTTTCTGCGCTCATTTGTTTCATCTGGATAAACGCAAAAAAGAATAAATCATTGTAAAATCAAGGGCTTGGTTTGCTTTAAAATATTTAAATAATTATTTATGTCACAAATTATTTCAAATATTCCATAGTGATGAAAACAATTTGCAGGAACATGAATGTTCCCTGAAGTGCAATAAAAACAAATTTATAGCGCTAAATGGTGGCCCAGTCACTCAGATCACTCAGACCATGGTAGCCTGGTAACTGGTTTTACCATCATACTGTCACTAAAGCGAATTTGAGGTGAACTATCACAAAAGTAAGTTGTATAAATTGATTGTTGTTATGTAGAACTGACCAGTGAATAACAGGGGGCGCCCCAGGGGATCCCTCCGGGTGGCCTCGGCCAGCTTGGCCCTGACCGCCGCTAGGTCGGGGGCCGGCACGGTCACCACCTCCTTCACCGCTTCCTTCACCACCTCCTCCGGAGGTAGAGTCCTGAGATCCACGTCCTCCGCTCCAAACAAGCTGTCAGATACAAACCAAAAAATTTATGAAAGGGAAACCAGAGGTTTAACACTTTCCAAGCTGAGACTTTGGACGCGTGCTAATCACGCTATAGGAAAAATATGTAAACCAAACACAATTCATACTCGGCCGATTAGCCGAAAATATCTACACAAACGGAGTTCGTACTCGGCCGGTTGGGGATAGAAGGTGAGTAAAGTGCCGGCCAACTGGAAGAAAAATGCATACCGAACAGGGTTCGGGCATGATCTGGAAGTGTTAAGATTCTTACGGTCAAAAGCATTACGATGATTGAATTTTGGGGTAATAAGTAATGTTACACTTCTTCGCAATTTAGCCAACGTTTCAGACAGCCTTGCAGAGTCCATCATCAAAGCGCATGTGTACATTACATATTGTGGTGAAAAATGTACTTGTTTGTGTAAAAATTATACCGTGCTGCCATTGCTAATAGTCTTTAATGTGCTTTTCGGCAATTAGTTTTCGAATAATTATCCAAAACCAGATAGCATGAAGGGTTGTCCCCGTTAACCCCTCAAACTGATTTGTTTAATTTTGAGATTAGCTCATATGGTCTCACAGAAATCGTTGTCTGCCTCACTGTCATGGCAAGAAATATGATCTAAACGTTGTTAGAAAGAGAAAACACCACGCCTTGTATTCAAATCTAGAAGTTAACCACAGAAGAATTAAAATGTACACCTCTATTAAACTAAAGATCCGACCTCAATTTGGAAAAAAATTATGAAACTTTGCAAATTTTTTATTAATGATTTTTGTATGAAACGACAAAAAGTGAGATGTAATACATTTATCTAATAAAATGTGTTTATATTTCATTTTTCATTTTCAGTTACTTTTGGTCCAAAGTACGTAAGCCATGTTTGCATTTAAAATGTCAATATTACAGAAATTATATTTGATTTTTATTATGAAGCGGAAATACTCTGACCTTCTCACATAATATGCCAGAGGCCTGAGGGGTTAATTTCTACTGCCTCTGTAATTAGGCATTTATAAAAAATTTGGAGCTGAAATGGTGATTTCAAGATATTAATCCCGTGAGAATACTTCATATTTTTATATGTTTCAAGTGAAATTTATGGTGCATCATTTAAGTGCGTAGTATCATTGTCACCAGAAATATTTACAACCTGATCGAATGCACAGTAACCTCAAGAGTGACAATGATTATAATGTAGATGTATATTGACATGCAAGCTGAAAGTGAAATATTAAAAACTTACGCGTCAAGTTTCTCAGATTTGCTCTTCTTGGGGGGTTCGTGATTAATTTCTGGGGGCGAAGATGTCCTCTTCCTCTGCGTCTTGATGACCTCCACGGGGGCTTCTAGGGTTGCGGGAGCCAGTGGGGCAAGGGGGGCCAGGGGGACCAAGGGGGTCAGAGACGCCAGGGGAGGCAGGTCCGCCAGGAGCACAGGAACGGGGAGGGTGCGAAGGTCTACGTCCCCCACACCGTTGGCCACTGCCACTGCCACTGGGATGACAGCTGGAAATCATCCAGGTCATTACATCATTTGTCAAGCCAATTACAACTCTCCCGTAAAGATGCCAATCAGCTGGTAGTCATTTCACCTTGAAACTCAAATCATACCAACACCCATTTCTGTACGTACAAAGTAAAATTACAGATTACTTCTGTGAATTGGTACGCTCAAAGAATTTTTATATTTTTGTAATACAAACAAAAACATGACTTTTTAGTTAATATTTTAATGAATAACGTAATCTCGAAAAGTAGACTAGTAATCGTCACTTTCTAGGTACAGTTTTATGTATTGATAGAAATTCTGACTTCAGTCATTAGTAAATCAAATCAGTTCCTCACGAATATGAAACTGATTCCCCCGGAACAGACGGTCCTTTGATAACGAATGCAAGTCAAATGATAGATTCGTTTATGAAGGTTGCTTGCAAGAGCTATCAAATAAGACAGTATGCAGATATCAGGGGAGTGCTTACAAAATCCATATTTTTATTTCCCGTGGTGATTGAACGAAGGACCAAAGAAGAATTCTATCAATTAACTTACCGAGACATACAAACCTGCTGTTATGCTACGTATACATACGTGAGCCGTACTGCCGAACTGAACCTAAAATTATGGAAAAGGAACTAAGTAACCGCAAATGGCACGAAACGCTGCTGTTTCGTTCCTTTCCCGTATTTCGTGGCTCAGCCTGCAAATGTATACGTAGCATTAGATTTTACTTCACAAATACAATTTGTTAGCCAGGCCCCTAACATTAACCATGCAATTTAGCTGCGTTTGAAAGAATATTATATGGATAGAGAAAGGTCAAATTTTTTACGCTAGCAAAAACATCAGCATAAGTTTAACAGGGCGTACTTTGTAGAAAGTGCCATTAACTGTATTTTTGAACCCATTCCAAGTCGGCGAATCGACGGGCTGTGAAGCTTTAGATTTACACCACAAAACGGCTTAACTTCCAGGATTTTTTTAGTACAGTACTTTCTCAGTAATTCGCCGCTCGATTATCCGAAAAAAAGCACAAAATTCAGCAGTCCGCCGCGTGCCTAGACTCGAGCGATAATCTTTGTACACGGATGCGACAGGTTAGGTTATCTTACTCTTACGCATTCAGTTACTATAGCTTCTAGCTTGTTCTCGCTGATCATTTTACCAGTCACCGGGATTAACACTAAAACAGCAGTGCAATTTAATTACTGCAACACTTTGTCAGTCAATCACGAGCCTCACTCGTGACGTTGTTTCCTAATGGCTGATGAAGGGAGAGCGCGTATATAAGTTTTTGACACATAACGTAAAAAAAATTATATTTTTATAATCCTCAGTATTTATTAATATTTGGATGATTTGTATAGCGCCGTTTTTGTGCAAAATCACCTAAGGGCGCTGGATATTAGAACACCTCATAAATACAAAAAAGCGAAAAGGAAGAAAAAAAAAAAAGTGAGGCTCCAGAATGGCTGTTAAAGTGTTAATTATTGTTTTAAGAAATTTCAGTTTGTCATAGTTCGTTGTATTCGAGCAACTGTCTCAGTTGTGCCATGTTTTTGTTTAAATAAGTTTACAAAATTGAGTCATCTCGCAACATGACACCTAAACTTTAAATGAAAAAATGTTAATTTTAAATTGAACCATAGAATAAAGAAAAACATAAGAAATGCCACGTGGGCGTGTTTCGTGATCCAAAAGGCTGAGTATTAACCCCTTAAATTTCATATGCAGAACTGTGTTTCAGTCATTATGAAAATCAAATGGGATAGCAATATACAATGTCTTAACAACTATTTTAAAAAACTATTGTTTCACTTGAGACTTGCGTGCAATATGACAAAACAATTTATCACACCATCTCTGTGCAAACACATAATATTCACGGTGCTGTCTCCCTCACGGCCATGACCTAAGTTTTCTTTAGATAGCTTTTTTACTTGGACAGAAGACGGCAGTCCCATCTCGTTTATTGTACAGCGCGCATAGGGACAAAAGAAATCATAGTCGTGGACATCCTATAAATTGACCCAGCGAGGCGTAAGTACGTGTAATGGGAGCTCCTATTTGAGATGTTATATGTCACTACTCGTCACTCGTCGCCGCCCCGCTATTTTCGGTACATTTCAAATAAATTAATTGCTTCATTATGTTACACATGGACAATATCTCTATTCTTATAATTGTGGGAGTTAAAGACCAGTTGACCCAGCGAGTGTACCGTCGTGTAATTATGGATAGTGATCATAGACATATGAATATTAGTAGACCTGCCCTAAGTGATTAAAAGCGTATTATCCCCACTCCCCATACCGGTTCCATTGAGCCGGCTGGGCTCGCAAATGGCCTCAAGTGAAATTTGAAAACGTGACGTCATCATTCTTGTGCGAACTATGGTCGAGGCATCATCGGTTCATTTTACGAAATAACGCGGCAAAATGTTGACTTGTGATATGAAAACTTGTAAAAATAGATGTGAAAAAGAGAATAAACCCAATTGTCGTATTACATTCCATAAGTAAGCATTATTTTACTTTATTTTAAGCTTATTCACACCGTATTATATGGATCAGTTTTAGAAACATATACTATCACATCACAATGTAGCGATTCTCAAGTGTGCTCATCGTTGTTTACTGGGGTAAGTAAATTATGAGACATTTGTAAAAGTGTCTTAACTAAATACTCTGAAACTAACTACGACTCTGAACATAGAAGCTGCCTTACTTTGCCGAATTTGGACTTCGCAAATTAGTTCATAACGTGGCGAGTAATTTGCGCTCCCATGTAAAAATGTCTATTCATTCAAAGGCAGATTTTACTTTTAAGAACTAAATGGTGATATTATAATGCGAGATGCCTATTTACTGTCAGATTGATTTATTGACGAATCACAGTCAGCCTTACTCCCCTCGTTCTTCAACAGTTGATTTTACCCCTCGCCCTTATCTTCTCGTCTATTAATTCCTATGTCTGTGATAGTGATAATGAAATTACAAATAAGAAATTATACTCGGATTAAAGCAATGACATTACAATACAAATAGACACGTCTAGCAAAATTAACCCAAAATGCGGCCAGTAACAAACACTATTTACAGTAAAATCATAATTCAAAAGCTGTTAATGTATGACAAAGATAGACATTCAAAAAATGTGTGTATAAACCAAATAGATATAGAACCGCAGCGTTTACGTACTTAAAAGTTGCAGGGAATGTCTACATTCTACTACACAAGTGTGACTGAGATGACGTTTACTCCTTTATACTAAGACGAATACGAAATACTGCATGCGAAGACTTACTGCAATAAGGTTATCTTTTTTATACTTGTGTGTTGCTACATTCACTATCTCACATTATTTTTCAACATTACCGTTTTCGGGTTGCTTTCTCAAAAAGCCCAGTGAATAATTGTATTTGTTGAAAAAATAAGTTATTTGTGTGTGTAGGGATAACATTCCATGAGATCTGTTTTTGCTAGTGAAAGATTTTTGCACCTCTTGTGTATTCCACAAAAAAAAAAAAAAAACCTAGAGCGACGTGTTTGTGGCAGCTTTGTCTGACGAACGAACTTATGTGAAATACTAAACGCAATAAATTTCAAGTATGTCCACTGGACCTAGTTTAGTGAAGCCACGCGTATTGTGTTGTGTATACACGAGTAGAGTCTTTTTAGGAGATATAGAGGGTTTTCCAATAAGAGGTGTTATTTTGAATAGCCCACTATTTCGGTAGTTGTTACTTTTGAAACTGTCATTTTTTTACATTTGACAAGTAAAACTACGCCATTAATAAAAATGGAACGATACACGCTTCAACAACGCATTGAAATCATTAAAATTCACTTGAGTGAATCAAATGCAAATCATCTTGAGTGATGAGGCCCATTTTCACCTCGGTGGCTTCGTCAACAAGCAAAATTGTCGCATCTGGGGCTCGGAAAACCCAAGAGTTATTGTTGAAAAGCCTCTTTATCCACAACGTGTGACTGTTTGGTGCGGTTTATGGTCCGGCGGAGTCATTGGACCTTATTTTTTCGAAAATGAGGCTGGAGCAACAGTTACGGTGAATGGATTGCGCTATCGAGAGATGATTAATGATTTATGGCCGGAATTGGATGGTATTGATCTGGACAACGTTTACTTTCAACAAGACGGCGCTGCGTGTCACACAAGCCACGAAAACATTGATCTTTTACGGGAAAAGTTTCCGGACCGTGTTGTCTCTCGAAGAGGTGATCACAATTGGCCACCGAGATCTTGTGATTTAACACCTTGCGACTTCTTCCTTTGGGGCCACGTGAAAGAGATTGTCTACGTCAACAGCCCAGCGTCGATTCAAGACCTCAAAGATGGAATTCGTGAGGCTATCGAGGACATAAGGCAGCCACAGCAGCGATTTGGTTATGGAAAATTTTATGAAAAGGATATGGTCCTGTAGGCGTGGTCGTGGCGTACATTTGACTGATGTTATTTTTCACTATTAATAGCATACCTTCCTCTTTATAATGAAATAAACATTCGATCATTTATATTAAAAAATGGCATTTTTCTTTGAATATCAAAATAACACCTCTTATTGGAAAACCCTGTATATCCCAGCCTAACAGTCTCGTAAAATAATACTATCTCATTTTGTATTACAGTGAAAAATATAATTTAAACATTGTTAGAAAGAGAGAATACAGCGCTTTCAGTTTGCATTAAATTTACCATAAACCATAAAAAAGTGAAGTGATGATAATTTTTGTAATACATATCTAATAAAATATGTTTTTTAGTTTCGTGTCAACTAGTAATTACAGTTAACACGAGTTAAAAGCATCGGTAAACACTTTAAAAACTTGCGAGTTCAAAATTTTAATATTTTTAATTGCATGTGTGGATTTGTAATCATCTGCTTTCAAGAACAGTCAATTATTTTGAAAAACACTGAATTTATCTGAAATCAAATGTAATGCGAAAATATTTTTGGCGGAATCTCTAATTTGACAGTTCTCCTAAGAGAAATACGTTGCAAAATATCGGAGGCTCTAGGGGTTAAATGACAATAATAAGCGACAGTTGGCGCGCGCAGTCTATTGAATTTCAAACTATATTATGTAACAAATACTGGAGAATGGATTTGAAATGAAGATTCTTCACAAGTTGGGAAAATTGAATTTAAGGGAAAAACTGGAGAATGGATTTGAAATGAAGACTCTTCACACGTTAGGAAAATTGAATTTAAGGGAAAAACTGGAGAAAGGATTTGAAATGAAGACTCTTCATAAGTTGGGAAAATTGAATTTAAGGGAAAAACTGGAGTGGATTTGAAATGAAGACTCTTCACACGTTAGGAAAATTGAATTTAAGGGAAAAACTGGAGAAAGGATTTGAAATGAAGACTCTTCATAAGTTGGGAAAATTGAATTTAAGGGAAAAACTGGAGTGGATTTGAAATGAAGACTCTTCATAAGTTGGGAAAATTGAATTTAAGGGACTTTCTAGACTTATGTTTCGGGTAAAATCCAACACCATACACCATCTACAGAAGTTCTACACTTCTACACCTGTGATTTTTTTTCTATACATAATTATGTAAAACTAACAATAATAATGCCCAGCAAGCAAATTTTATAAAGTCGGACAATTTGTCTTTGTTATTTTTTATTTAAGTTAGTAAAAATGTTCTAACAATCAAATGGTGTACATTTTCTCTATGGAATATGTTAAATGAACATAGAACAATAAAACTCACTGATTGTTGAATAGGCATCAATATCGCAATAAAATAATAAACAGCTTAGCGCCTTAATTGTGAAAAGTCACCTGAAATGAAGAAATCTTCGAACAAAGTTTTTTTTCCGCATTTGATTTTCGTATGTCCAATCTTTGAGTTTCATTGTTCAGTGGAAAGCAGTGATATAGAATACCCAAATTGAGGCCAAAAATTAATTCTTTGGGTCGATCCAAAACAGTTTAATATAAGCACTGTTTGATTGACAAGAAGGAAGAAATGAATTGTTCTTGTATATTCTTTATCGGAGTAAGCATGCACTCTTAAAACACTTATTATTAAATAAAACCACACAAAAATACTCAATAAAATCCACCACACTCAACACATTTACACATACACATTATAAGGAACATTGGTGATGATCATTAAAAATTTAGGTTAAATTAATTTTATAAGCAAGTACATTATCAGAAAAATATTGAAATAATTTATTAATAAACAACAAAGATCAAAATCGCTATCAAATGAATAAAACAAAACACGTTTTCTACTTCTACTAATTATTTATTCTTTTGTTTATGATAATTGTTTCGCCTGATGAGAACATTCATTGTTAAACAAGACACTCAATATAATTACATTACCAAACCATTTACATTTTCTAATATGTATATTCATAAATGTTAACAACTAATATTGACAGTGTTAAATGTTAAGAAATTATGTACTGTCAGTCGGGTAGAATCAAAACACTTTAAAAGAAATAACAAGTTATAAACGAAGATACGAGGCTATTCTTTACTTCAAAATGAATCTACAATTTCTAGATGTCACAATTAAAAAATTGCACATCTTATACTGCATATACACTTGAGCTGAACCACAAATCATGGGAAAGGAACGAACCAACCGCTAACGACACGAACCGCCGCTTGCGGTTGCTTCGTTCCTTTCCCATGATTTGTGGTTCGACTCACGCTTCAAAAAGATTAATTTTTAAAAAGAATTACCAAAAAGGTTTCCCTAAATCCACCCAGCATATAATACAACATACAAACTTCGGTGTAACAAAAACAATAATTGACTTTCGAACTGTGAGAAATTCTGGTGGGTTATGAAAATATTTAATTTTTATCTCTACCACCACAAATCCCAGTTTTCCTCTTGGTTGATTAGCCAAAACTAATCTTAGTTAGTAGCAGAAAACATTCTAAATATGGGATTAAAAAACCACTTACATTGTTTTAAAGTCACTAATTAATTATATTTTTAGCCACAAAAAGCTTTTGCTTGTCCCACGCTTCATCAGGACTATAAAATGATCTCACTATTGACATTAACCCTCCGATGGCAATGTGGCCTGGCCATGCCATTTTTTTTTTTTTTTTTTTTCAGTTGGCTTTTTGACAAGCGGTATCAATATACTATATAACTCAGCGAGCTGCATCGCTAATGGTGCTATTACCGATGAGTTTTCATTTAGTTGGCAGAATAAAAAATAAAAAAAAAACAAAAACTTCGAGGACTGTACCACAAGGATCATATATGGCATCAAGGTCTGGTGGGTCTGCGATTCAGATACCAACTATCTGCCCGGAGGTCAAATACACCGGAAAACTTACAGATGCTGATCGTGAAGTGAATCAAGGTGCACAAATGGTGTTGCATTTAGTATCGCTATACCAGCCGAACAGTATATTGAGACTTTTTTACGTAACTCGACTTGGCCAGAATTCTGAAGGCAAAAGGCATTGCTATCGTTGGTACCATATACGCAAACAGGGTGTTTGTCCCGTTATGTACACATGTACAACATATTGACAAGTTCAAATACACTACTAGCTGACGTGTACCCGGTGTTGCTGGGGGGTTATCCTTAGGAGATAGACATATACCATTACGGACTTATCTGTATGCCTTTTTAAGATATACAATTCCGTAATACATCATTTTGATGTATCTCACGAAGTTTAGACAGCGTTAGCAATGTGGTGCCCGAAAATATATTTTTTCGACTTTATTATAAAACATCGACTATTCTCTACTTTCTATAAATATAATATGCACAAATTATATATTTAAACCTTCCGGAAGAAATTCTCTGAATAATAGTGAAAACCCTATCAAAATCCGTCACAAGGTTCAGAAGAACTAAGCGCAGACAGACGCGGATAGCGACTTTATTTTATACTACTTAGAGATTTGCACACCTGCCTTTATCTAAAACTAGTTGAATAACCCACACCCCTTATATGACCTGGCCAGGCCACATTGCCCATCCAAAGGGGTAAAAGTACACTGCCCATTGGAGGGTTAAGAAATAACATCAGTGTAATCAAAAATAAATTAACTTGGAGCCACTTGATATTAAAATTGACCCTAGTTGAGCCCCGTTAAATTCGCCTCCCGAAATTATTCCCTTTATTCACGAAAAAATTACAATAATGAAGGTATTTTTAAGTTGATAAATAAATTTTATTTTTTTATTCGTGAATATGGGCGGTATTGGCGTCACGCTGGGCAACGTTAGTGCCAACCGTCTTACCAGCCGGTGGCGTTTTCTACATCACAATGACGTTGTAGCCAGTTGGAATCGTTTCGGAATGTGCAGTTTTAGTTTGTTTTTAAAATCAATAATAATTACACATTTTTAGTATAATGATCAGAAAAATAAACTTAAAATCTTCCACACATTTTTAACGATATTCTTAGTTTGAGAAAATACCCCATTATGAAAATTGGCACTGATGAAGCATCGGTACAACCAATTGGCATAAAAAGGCAGTTTAAAAAGAAAGTTACTGTCTTTGCATTCCTACGATGTTATACCGCAAAAATTTCAGCTTTCCATAAAAGTGCAAACTAAATATGTACCATTAATTTAATGGTAAAATTGGAAATATTTTATCCGTCGTCAGATAGTTATGTTTTCTAAAGGCAAATTTCTCAAAAGATGCAAATAATCCCCTCACCAAATGAAAACGTCCATCTTTTGTATTATTTTAACTTTTTGATCGCCGATGCAAAATTTTCACCGTGCGCTAAGCTGATTCTACTTTCGTAATAACTAACATGCTTTTGTTGATGATTTTTGTAAATTGTAGTACCATACCAGATAATGTGTTTACATATTTATAAAAATAGTATATAATCTACCATAAGTAGTTTCCTCAGAATAGCTAATTATATTCAGAGAAATGATTTTTTAATATATCCCTTAAGGATACGCTGACGAACAAGAGGTTAAGCTAGCCACAAAAATCTCATTAGTAATCAACATAAAAAATGAGCAATAGGCCAAATTTGATGTAATCCATAAAATACAGGGTTTTCCAATAAGAGGTGTTATTTTGATATTCAATGGTAAAAGATCAATGGTTTCATTGCTTGTGTGGCACGTAGCGCAGTCTTGTTGAAAGTAAACGTTGTCCAGATCAATACCATCCAATTCCGGCCATAAAAAATCATTAATCATCTCTCGATAGCGCAATCCATTCACTGTAACTGTTGCTCCAGCCTCATTTTCGAAAAAGTAAGGTCCAATGACTCCGCCGGACCATAAACCGCACCAAACAGTCACACGTTGAGAATAGAGAGGCTTTTCAACAATAACTCTTGGGTTTTCCGAGCCCCAGATGCGATAATTTTGCTTGTTGACGAAGCCACCGAGGTGAAAATGGGCCTCATCACTCAAGATGATTTGCATTTGATTCACTCAAGTGAATTTTAATAATTTCAATGCGTTGTTGAAGCGTGTATCGTTCCATTTTTATTAATGGCGTAGTTTCTACTTGTCAAATGTCAAAAAATGACAGCTTCAAAAGTAACATCTACCGAAATAGTGGACTATTCGAAATAACACCTCTTATTGGAAAACCCTGTAGTATTTTCATTAAAACAGGTAAATAAAAGACAAAATAACTATAATTATTATCACACAAATAAAATGAAAATGGGTTCTATAAATTTAATATTCACAATAGCTACAACAACTACACCCATCTTGCATTGCATAAGTCATCAACTAGTTATTTAAAAACATTTATTTTCTATCCAACGATATACATCTAATTGATAATTAATAAACATGTTTTAAATTTTACACAACTGATAAAACAACCGTTTACCATATATTAACCCCTCAGGCCTTATATTACTTAAAGATGCCGTTAGAGCGTCGGAGAATTTTTTTTGTATTTTCGGCTTCAGAATAAAATTGAATATTTCTGAACGTAACCGAAAACTAAAAACTGTTTTTGAGAAATTATGAAATATGCGTTCAAATTATATTATTAGAAATATACATATAATTTTTTGATATATTATGAAATATGCGTTCAAATTATATTATTAGAAATATACATATAATTTTTTGATATATTATAAAATATGCATTCAAATTATATTATTAGAAATATACATATAATTTTGTTGACATTAAATGGCTCACATTAAGTTTTTTCGTCTAAACACTGAACTAAAATTACTGATTATAAAAAAGCACATAGATAAATGTATTTTAAACATCATTGTCACCTCACATTTTTGTCGTTTTGTATAAAAATAATTTTAAAAATTCACAAAATTTCGGACCCTTTGGTTTCATCGCGATATACAGGTTAATTCTTCTCTGGTTAACTTCTAAACATGAATATAGAGCGTAGTGTTCTTTCTTTGTAACGTCTTTTTGTTCATATCTCTCACCATGACAGTAAGGGAGATACAACGACTTCTACAAGACCACATGAGCCATTCCGAAAAGCGAACACATTAACTCCACGGGAAATAGACGTGTGTTTCCAAAACTGAACAAATTAGCCTGAGGGTTTAGTGGTTGTTTAATCAGTCGTGTAAAATGTAAAACATGTTTATTAGTAAGACCCTAAGTGTCACAATGTAACTAGAGACACCTGACATTTTCAATTATTACGAAATCTATATCCATTACATAAGGAAGGGTGTATCTGTGGTGGGCCGGCGACCTGGCTTTGTTTTTTATGCAAATCTACAATTTTATTTCGAGATTGATGAAATTTTGCACTCTTGACGGTCACTGTCTACATGTGATTTGGAAAAACTCTGCGTAAAGCACGGACAAAGCCTGGGACTTCATCTAGTTAAATAAATAACATTGGCCCCAGAATGAAACAACGAAATTAAAAAGTTTGCGATTAATAAAATATCAATAGTTTATACACAATAATAATTTTTATTTAGATATTAAGCGAAAAATGTATATTATTTTTATATTGAAGGTGTTACAAACAGTTTTTCGTCCATCACAAAATCAACAAAAATTACCAGAGCTGGTTTTGGCAACTCCATGACTAATTAAATGAGATTAAATATTTGCTTCCGAATACATGGAAAAATGCTGGGCTACAATGGCATCCTGAAAAGTTTCTCCTAACAGCCTTACTAATAAAAAATTACTTCACAACTGTCAAACTTGTTTTTTGTTACACATTGTACAAAGACTGTAAAAGTTTATATTCGAGTTAGTAATAATAAAAAAAATTCTTTAATATATTTTTTTTTAAACTAGCAATGACTACACGCATGTGCGTTATGAGATTCTTTTACCGCCAAAATCGATGGTGACAGCTATTTAGATGTCTTCTTGTAATATCTTCATAAATCATGTTATTGTTCACAAAATGGTCAATTTACTGTAATATTTGTTATTTTGTGATTTGTAACTTATTTGTGTTATTTTTCGTCAGATTTAGTCAAATAATTATACAATATGCTCGTTGTAAAATGTACTTTCATTTTATGTCATAAAATGGGGTTAAACAATTATACCAATATTCAAATTTAATTTTATGATCAATATTTTATAAGAATTTCCATAAAGTGATTTTTTATAACATAATTGCCTAATGCACATGTTGGTAACCATGTATAATAGATTTTTTTTTTTTTAATTATGTAATTCTAATTTAATAATATTATCATTAAGTTCTGCAAGTATTTTATGGTTTTTGTTATTGTTACAGCTGTTTCAGATTTCAAGGCCATTTGCAAACTGCCCTTGAAAGCCAAAACAGCTGTAACAATAACAAAAACCAAAAAATGCTTGCAGAACTTAATAATAATATTATTAAATTTGATTTACATTAAATTTAAAAAAAAAATTAAATGGAGTTCTACGAATTAAACAAAAAAAAAAGTACCGTAGAAGTAACTTTTTCATGTTTGAAAATAAAATATTGCAATTTTCAAATATTAAAGTATACTTTAAATACAAAAATCTAAAAGATAATTTTATCTATTTTCTAAAATGGGATTTGTTTTTATGGCATCTTCAAAATGAAGATATATACAGGGTGTCCGGCGGTAAAGTGCACAAACTTCGGTAGGTGATTCTACATGATGGTAGAATTAAAAAGAGATAAATAACTTTTTTCGAAATAACTTTTTTTTCTTACACAAAAATTTTTTCCATAGAAGAATATTATTTTCTCCATACAAATTCAACTTTTGTACCTGAAAACTACCTTAAAACGTTGAAATTTCGAATAAAGTTATTATCTTTTTTACTTGTACAGTCAGAATCAGAAGTAGAATCGCCCATATTTAAAATACCTTCGAAAAATTCCGAAATTCAATGAGAAATTATTACTATTTCAAGTCTATAGAACAGAACAACCCTCCTTGGCTGGATAAGCAATGTATATATCTTTCCATGTACTATTTTATGTCAGTTTGTTTATGAATTGAATAAAACTTTCACCATGTTTATTAGTAAGGCTAAGTGAGATTGTAAAATTGTTTACAATGATACCTTACTTTCCATCAAATGGCAATTAATAATACACTTCTTTTACGATTCTCGTTAACAAGGTTTCTGGGACAGGTGAAATAGCTTATACAGCAAGGAATGGGTGTACATATTAATCAAATAATATAATTAACAAGTTACATAAAATGCATGCACATCTCCCACCCATATTTGTAGAGTGATTAAGTGATAATTAGTGCATCTCTCCACACAACATAAAATAATATATTTCAGATAGCTAAACAACATACATACACTATTCAATATGTAGTGGGTTTAAGTTATGAAGCAAAGTAGTTATTGTATACTAGTTAATAAAATACACATCATTTTTAATATCGTTTATTAAAAACTATAATATTTTACTAAGATAACCTTTTTACAGTATAGTTTTACTAAGCCAAATAATAATGTATGTTGGCATGAAATGGGGACCATGCAGTCATATTCTTAACTAGCATTACGGCTATCACAGTTTGTTTTATCACAATCTTATATTAAGTATATCGATATATTAATTAAATCGACCACCCATTTTTTTAGTTTATAAACCGGCTAATATTAATATCAAAATAATAACATAGTTTATTTGTGTCAAAAGATTTCGTTAGGATCCTATTACAAAAGTGAGCTAAGAGCATAAGTGCTATCTCAGCTCGGCGTGTACAACAGAATAAAGAATTAACAATGGTTTTCATAAGCAAATATAATAGTATGAGAGAAGGCGGTGCCTTACTTGGAACTTCGGGGGCAGGGGGGCCTGCGGGAGGCGCAGGAGCCTCGCGTTGGCGGCGGGGGTACCGCTCCTTGCTGCGAGGCTTTTCCTTGGGAGATTCCTCTTTAGGCTTCTTGTGTTTGTTGCGAACGGATTCCTTCTTCCGTTTGGGGGTGGGAGACGGCAAAGTGGGGGGTACCTCGGTTTTGGGCATGCGAGGTATTGGTGGTAATTTGTCCACACGAGACTTGTGGTGGCGTGGGAGCTTGGGGGGCGAGGGCGCAGGCGCCGGGGCAGGCGGGGCGGCGGGAGGCCGGGTCAGCCGGGGGTCTCTTCGCCGCGCGGAGCTCACCAGAGCCGGGTTGGCCGGGGTGATACGCGGAGTGTTGCTGTTGCTGACGGGGACCGGCCTGGGACGAGGCGCCACCTGAACACAACGTACATTAGTACAGTCACAACACACCATAAAGTGCAGGTTATCTTTAGGTGGACTGGTGGGTTGTTTGTTTACCTGATTAGTAGTTGTGGTCCTATCCAGAGCCTTGCGCTGCTCCAATAGCTGCTTGCGAGTCTGCTCCAATTCCATCTCAATCTTCTTCCGTTGAAGCTGGAGCAACTCTTGCTCTTTGCGGGCCACGGCGGCGCGCATGGTGTCTTCCTCGGGGCTGGTGGCGGCGGTGCGCTGCAGGAAGTTGGGATTGACGTGGATGTTGCTGCCGGACGGGGATGGGCGGGCTTGAATGGGCCACGCCGGATCCATGATGTTCACCTTCACGTCCAGCTGGTAGAGCTTGGTGGAGGGGAAAACGTCATGCCATGTCTCGCGCAGCTTGAACATCTGGGAACGCGTCCTCTCATCCACCTATATCGCACACATTCAAAATTAAAATGGTGTAAGAGACAAACTGCTATATTTTATGTAAGTGAAAACATGATCTTTTAGCTGAAGAGTCAATATCATTATCACTAAGGCTCAATCGTTTCTCTCGCAAAATAACTAACTAAAACATCACCTAAGCTCGATCGTTTCTCTCGCAAAATAACTAACCAAAACATAGTACTTACTACAGATGAAACAACCTAGACAAACTAGTAAAAATAAAGATGTACTGGAATCAATCGATACATTTAAATTTAAAGCAAAAAAAAATAAAACTAGAGAAAGACAAGGATGCGAAAAGGAACATTAGCTTGATTTGAATTTAAATTTCCACAATAAGATAGCGTCGAAAGAAACATGAGGGAAGATGGAGACTTGAATGGCAGCAAGCCACTGTACTGTATGACAGAATTGATTGATTAATTACCTGTTTGAAGACTTTGCAGAACATGGAGACGATGATTTGTGAGAAGAGCTGCGTGTATGCACCACCCACATTCTTTATAATGGAATCCACCAAATATAAGACTGGCAGCTTAATCTCGGGCCGCACCTACAAAAAGGTCTAGTTCACCAAAGCGATCTTCCTCCACCACAGGGTTAGGCAACGGAGACCTGACCTAAGGCGGTGGCTCTCGTTTCCTTCACATGTCGTATATTTCAAGGATTAACTGGTGTAATAGGGAAGAAATCAGTGGGCTCACCTACCCATCCAACCAACTCTGGCTTACTTGACACCAAAGTGAATGCCAACTTCCTCTCGTAAGTCGCACTTCAGAGGATCGTAAGAGATTGATTAGTCCTGGTGTAGTGTAGCTACCACATTCCTTCTTCAGGGAACGGTGTTCCACTTCCATCGTGTTGGTTGTTGGTACAACAGAATGCAACTACCAATACTACGCAAGTGCCATGGGCGATTTGTGACCCAACATTTCGCACTTCTAAGCAGCGTTGCATTAAATATACGGCATAATTGTGTACTTAATAATTTGTTTGTTTGATAGGCATTTGCCACTTGGTGTATTTGTGTGTTTCTATTGGAAGATGTGTGAGGTACTTCTTTTTAAACATAACATTTAACTGTTCGTTGTCAGGCAAATTATAGCAGATATTATTAATCTTATTACAGTAAAAGTCTCTTATAAGATTTCTTAACAGAAAAATATATATTTCTCTTTGGGAAAACCATACAAGTGGGTTCCAAAGTAGGTCTTTTATTTAGTTTTCAAAGATCGGGGAAAAACAAAACTTTGTAAGCGTTAGATCTTTTTTATGTGGGTACCTTATATGTGTGTTTCACTGTATTTGATAAGGGCACCACTCTGACCAGAGACCACCAACTTACTATGATTTACAGAGGTGAATCGAGCCAACTCAAGTCTCAAAGAAAAATAACATAAGTAGTTTAGGGAAGTCAACGAGGCTGTGTGTTTTTCCATCTCTTCTGCATACACCAATTGTGGCTCTCTTGTGTATTTATATTTTATTACGATAAAACCATTACATACTTTCAAATCGTTTATTGAAAGCCATGTAAGAATGTGAATGTGTTTGGATGGAGGGAGTCACAAACTCTAAGGCAGGTATAGTTGGTGACCTCCGGTCCGAGGGAGACAGGAGTAGGAGTGGTCGGCTCGCATTGACCTAGCGACAGGACAACCGTACCCAGTTAGTATACAACAAGCTGACCCCTCGTACTTCTGTCTCTCCGGGAAGCAGTCTAAGGTAAACAGGGAAAAATAAACAAGGTTTCGTTATTCTGTATCTGATTTAATACCAGAAATGAAAATAAGTACTGCGGTTTACTGAATAATTCTTTATTAGAAATTGATGGTTTCAAATAATGATAACAATGCATACAGTACACCAGTAGTCGACTCGGAAGTGGAGACTCACACCTGCGTGGGATAACATATTAATGTGTGTGTGTGTGTGTGTGTGTAAAGGAAGAATATCATTGCAGTATTGTTGGAATGCGAGAGAAGGCTAATCATTATATGACGTTGACAAATTTACTAGCTACAATTTTCTACATCAAAAAAATACATGTACGTGAAAATCACCATTATTGAAAATTATATAAAATGTGTATACTGGTTTTATTATTAAAGAATATATAATTTATTTTAATTATAATATGACCATTATGTTTCTTCATAATTTTTCCTTATATGTACCAAAGTCTAGATAAATATCATGAAATTCCAGTGTACTACATTAAATATTATTATTATAATGGATAAGCAGCTTTTAAAATTCTTATTCTAAGGTGTTAGGGACAACTTTGTTGACGGTAAGATGACTAACATTTTCATTTCAGTATTACTATAATAATAATTTACTCAGGGCAAACAAATTACACAGAATTAAATTAAAAGATCAAAATTACTGAAGCGATAGTAATTTGTGAATTTATTTAACCCATTTATGAGCAAGAATATAGTGTGGTCTGGTACACTGTGGTTTCTTTGGTTAGTAAAACCAGTATAATTTAAGACAGTTACAAAACAACTGCACAGCAAGATTGCAATCTGTGTTTGTATTTTGTTCATTTTCCTAATCAATTGTTGCCTGAAAGCAAATTAGTTTTTTAATTCCATTTCTTTAATGCTGATAAATAAAATACGCTCATATTATGTTGATCTTGAAATTTTATGGGGTATAACACATTAACCATAGCAGTAAATAGTGCTATTGCAAGTTGCGAAAATTGCGACGCGGCGCTACGCTGCTTGCTTTAAACCGTATTTATCGGTTCTTGGGAGAGCGCGTATTACATTTGAGTGCGGTATATTACGGTTGGCACGTGTCTTAATAAGTGTATTTATTGTTTATCCTGTTAAAATAAATATATTCTAAAGTGAATAGTCATTTTTCACCATGTCGGATGTTAGTTCTATTGCAGACGATGTACCAAATGACAGTTACACTACGGACTACGAAACCTTTGTTTGACAAAAGTTTTTTTTGTAAACTTTATATAAATTTTTAAAAACGAACGAAATGTTTGTTTTAATAATACCAAATGAGGAATACTTCCAACAAAAGTTTTTTCAAAAACATTCTATTGCGGACGATGTATTAAATGACAGCGACACTACGGACGACGAGACATTTGTTTGATAAATGTTTTTTTGTAAAAACAAATGCATTTTTTGTATTATTCCTCCAACAGTTTTTACAAAAGAATCTGATGATGCGCTCTTCTTTTGATGCAAAATCGCCAACACCCTATTTCAATTTATTTCTCACCTCGTTACTTCTGTAAAATATTGTCAAAGAAAAGTTATGCTGTACAATTTTTGAATACAGGAAATTTGAAATAGAATTCACGGATAAAAAGTGGAAACCAACTATTGTGAACGAAATAAAAGCTTAATTGTCGTCTCACTGTGGATAACAAGACGAGCCACCATTTTTCTTATTGAAAAAGGGATTCCAATGAGATAAGGCAATCCAACATCGTATGCGCTCGCTATAAAAGGGACTACATGGACTTTGCTTGGGAATACACGATTGTGAAGCAACATAATTTTATGTTATATTTTTTTTAGTCGTAAATGTGTAGTGATTTTAAAACATTAAAATTTGTCGATATTTGTCCAAGTTATTGCATTTTTATTTTATATTGTACTTTTTATCTAAAAACTGTAGTAATTTACATACATACGTACAAAATAAGCATAATTTTGAGCATGAAAAGCATAATAATTATTGTACCATGTTGGTTGTTAATTTCGTCACGTTTTTAATTTATGATAATTTCATAGAATGAAAAAAAATCCCTCGTAACATAAGATCTGCTATTCTTTATTAAAAAAAAATCAAAGTAATTATTTTCGCTATGCTCTATTTAATTTATGCAATGTTCGATAAATATTGAGTTGAATAATATATACAAAACATATGGGGTATTTTGATTATAATTGTGTTTTCGATTAAATAATTCACTTTCATAGTCAAAGAGTTTTATGTTACAATCCAAATGGAATGTGCAGGTAAATCATTTTAAAGAGGTTATAACAAACAATAATTTGGTTTTTGGTAGGAAACGCATAGAATGAAAGAAAATTGTCGAATTAAATCGTAAAAAAAGGGCCCGTTGTGTCACAGAATTCATCAAATTTCAAGTTCTGTAAAAGTTCTATTAAAATTTTGTTTTATGAGTACTAATATACAACGAATTTTATCGTATTTTAGCGAATACGGCTAGTAAACGCACTACGAGTTATCTCGTAGTTGGCAGTCAACGTGTTAAACAGAATTGAGAAACACCGCTCTGTACTCAGTATATTTGGGCACTTGTGGGGTAAGAGGGGACTGCGGGAAGTGTTTCAAACTGGTTTATAAATAGTTTAGAAACTTTCAATGAAATTGGTTTGCACAAATTAATACATTCAAAGTGCGCTCTTTAAAATGATTTGTCCGTACATGTTTTCATAATATTCTGCAAATGTCTATTTATGTTTATAAGCTATGAGAAGCTCACGAAATACTGAGTGGTGGGCCAAAGATGCAATAGCTCGGGACAAAAATACAGAGTAATGGGCTGAAGATGCAATAGCTCGGGACAGAAACCCACAGAAATACAGAGTGGTGGGCCGAAGATGCAATAGCTCAGGACAGAAACCCACAAAAATAACTGAATAATATCAGACCTAGCTTCCTGAGAGTAAATATGCTGCTACATAATTCTAGTACTATTCTCAGGCCATAATAATTTCTGTGAAAATATCCAGCAAACAAATATTGTTTAATGTCTGTGACTGATTTAACTGTGATGAATTTCGTGACAAATCCTAAAAAAACTATAACTTCAATCGCTTAGCAAAAATAGAATTGTTCCCGCTTGTGAACTACATAACAAAAGTATAATTGTTCCTGCTTGTGAACTAACTACATAACAAAAAAATGCTTTGAAATGTGAAAGCAAAAATATTATTAACGCAAAACACAACTTAATATTATATTTTTAAACTATTGACCAATCGGCAATAAAAGATCTGAAAAACGTTTCTATTCTACATTTCCTTGTGAAGTTCAGCGTAGGCTATTCTTATGATGAAGGCAGTTATTTGAAGACATGGAAAACATAAACTTAATAATTAAATGCTTTTTGGAATTACATAATTACCGTTTTCTTTCTGTTAATTAACATTTTATATGTATTAACTTGTAGTCAATTTGTTCGGTTTTGGGAACAAATACCCGTAGTCAATTTGTTCGGTTTTCGGAACACCTCGTATGGTCTCATAAAAATCATAGAAAACAGTAAGCTGTATATTCAAATTTAGAAATTGTACAGAATAATTCAAATGTATACCTCTATGAAACCGAAGGTTACGACTGCAATTTGAGAACAAATTTTGAAACTTTGTTGTTTATTATATTTATATGAAAAAGACAAAAAAAAAGTGAGGTGGCAGTAATGTTTTTAATACATTTGTAATTTTAGGTCAATGTTTAGAAGAAAAACTTAAGTTGAGCCCTTTTTGAAACTTTTTTATGTTTGATTTCAAAATTTTAATATTTCAAAATTGTATGTTCATTTCTAATAATAAAAATTGAAAGTTTATTTCATAACCTTTCAAAAACAGTTTTTAGTTTTCGCATACGTTCAGAAATATCCCATTTATTTGGATATTTTCGAGAAGCAGAAATACACAAAAATTCTCCCACTTTCTGACAGTATCTTTTAGAAATATAATGGTCAATATGCCAGAGGCCTGAAGGGTAATAAATCTACTAAAATTGCGCCAGATTTGCAAGTTTCTTTCTAATCCTTCTAACTGGCTAAATAAATATTAACCAATTTGTCAATATGATTATTTACCACTGGTAGCTCTGTGAAGAGCAGACCTAGTTTCCAAAAAAGTGTGTGTCTAATTTTCTTTTAACACATTGACTGCCACGGCAATTTTCAGAATTCCGGTCTAAAAAGCCAATTTAAATATTCTTTTACTACTTGATTTTAAATATTTTTTTTATAATTATATTTTCTGTTCATTTATTAATAAATTTTCTGTTCTGTAAGCCAGCATTGATTTTTTGTTCTCTTCCCAGAAGCCATCTATCCATATTAGCACTGATATACTACGAATTTTATCGTATTTTAGCGAATACGGCAAGTAAACGCACTACAAGTTATCTCGTAGTCGGCGTCCTAGCAAAGAATGCAATCTATGAGTTATCTGGTAGTTAGTTGGCAGTTAATGTGTTGATTAATAAATGAAGACCAAAATTTCCTCCGAGATCATAAATGAAATAATAACATTTGCAAGTGGGTACTTAAATACCTACCTACCAAATTATGTTACATAGATTCTTTATGTAACATCTTTTTGTTTTATAATGAATTCAAATAAGGAATTATACAATTCGTCACCATCTAAATGAAAATTCCTATTTCAAACTTTCTTCAGACTGGTAGGTAACATAATACTGATTAATCTGATTTGACAGTTCGTAGTAGGAACCACGATCATGCGAACTCAGGCGGGATAAGAAGATAGTTTCCAAAAAGTTCACCATCTTGAACCGGAAAGTAAAAAAACAATTTTACAGACATATGAAATGCCAAATGGAGTTAAAACAGGACGTCACTATCTACGCTCAGTCAATTAATTAATTGAAAACTACACTGTTGAAAAAAAGGGTTATTAATATATTCTTAAATCATTTTTAGCAATGTTAAAGACGAAAACATGTCTGATTATGTCTAAAAGGGATCAAATTGACAATATAGTCTCCTTCAATGGAAGCAATCTTCCCAACATGTATTCCCAAATATGCAAAAGCTACATATCTACACTAGTAGTTCTGCGAGCAGCAGACCTCACATCCAATAGTATGTTTTTCTCACATTTCATAAATCAAAACCAAAATTGCCCCTCAAATAATAAGATTCATAACTAGGTACATAAACACCTACCTCCTTAATCATAAGCCATATATTTTATGTAACATTTTTTTAAAATTTGAAATAGGAATTATAAAATGTGTCCAAAGAAACATCACTATCTCAATGAAATTTCTTTTTTCAGTCAGTTAGGTCCCATAATATTGGGGAAAAAAGCTAATAATGAACAAGAAGACCCTATCAAATTTGAAAAATAATCTTTACCGAACAATTAAAACGGCTAACACCTTGAAACGGGACATATAAACTATTTTACATACAGATAAAATCAAAACGGTTGAGTTATAAAATGAAATTTGTTATGCTAAAAATGATAATATGTAATGTAGTCAGGCGAAGGCATGAAATCATTTTCAAAATGAGATTTCAGCTGGATGAATTTTCTGCCACAAGAATGGTAAAAGTGGTAAATGGTCATTCTATACATATACAGGGGTGTCCGTGGATAAAGTGCGCTAACTTCGGGAGGTGATTCTACATGATGGTAGAAGTAAAAAATATAAATAATTTTTTGAAATTCCAATGTTATTTTCCCATACAAAAATATTTTTCCCTAGTAGAATATTTATTTTCACTTACAAACAATTCAACCTTTTTACCTAAAAACATTGGAATATCGAAAATTTCGAACTTCAAAAATCATGTGGAATCACCCCCAAAGTTAGCGCACTTTACACCTCGTATAACTATGTATAACTCCTCGGGTATATTCTGAGGGTCGGAGTATTTCCGCGTTGCAATAAAATTCAAATAAATGGAATATTTCTGAATGTTTCTGCAAACTAAAAACTGTTTTAGAAAGGTGAGAAAATACGCTTTCAAATTTTATTATTGGAAATAAACATATATATTTTAAATATTCAAATTTTTAATGCAAACATAAAAAATGACAACTAAAATTACCGATAAAAAAATAAATAAAAAGACACGCATTTTATTAGACAAATGTTTTACAAAAGTCGTTGTTAATTTTATGTCATTTCATATAAAAATAATTGATAAAAATTGAGTTTTTTAAATTGCAGTCGGAACATTTGGTTTCGAAAAGGTGCCCATTTTAATTATTCTATGGTTCATATCTAGATTTGAATATAAAGCATTGTATTTTTTTTTCTAACACCGTTTAGATCACATTTCTCACCCTGACAGTAAGGGGGGGGGGGGATACAACGATTTCTGTGGGACCATAAAAGGTGTTCTCAAAAGCGAACAAAAAAATTTAAAAGTTACAATTAATGCAGTATTTCTATTTTCTTGTAAATTTACAATATATGCAATCAAATGTTCAAACTCAAGTGGTAGTAATCTGCATGCTGTTGTCATCAATAAGGAAATTTGAAACACATTAATGAAGATCAAACAAACACCTGATTATGTAAAGTAAACAATGGCTTATTTTCCAAATATTGTCACTCTCTGTTGTGCCAAGATCTAAAAATAAATGGAAATGGTTACTAGTTTCTAAATGGGCAATCTTATAATGAATGACGACTGAAAATGAAGAAACCGAGCTAAAACAATATGTTATTCAATAATAACATATCTAACATTAACACTAACTTTAGCAACATGAATAATTGTTTTGGATACAAGATCAGGCCCAAACCTGATACATACAACCATAAGTCCTCGGAAGATAACATGTATGAATAAATGAGAGATAGTTTTAGAATTATAGCTACCAAAATATTTCTTTGAAATAAAGGTTTGAGTGACTAAATAAAATATGATACGTGTTATATCCATGTGGGGAAACGACAGCTTTTTCTATTGCTTCATTTGTACTCCAAATATGTAATCAATAAATCAAGCTGACAAATTTTAAGGAATTACTCAAAATGGTTACTCTACATTCCAAAGTAATGACATTACTTCCTTTGACATTATGTTACCATAAATTCTGAAACTTTGCTAAAACAGGTGGATAAAATATTGATTCTAAGAATTGTATTATATGATCATGACTGTAGCCAAATTCACAATATCTGTACTAAAAATACAACACTATTCTACTGCAGCCAAATAAATCAGGCTATATATCGATTTGAAAACAAAAATTACTTAAAAAAAATATGCATAAGGGGCCTTTTCATCTGCCATTTTCCAACAGAAGACTACAATAGGCTGTCCTATTGCAAAAACAATTTACATTACTTCAGTAATATTTTAGAAAGCAAAATAGAAACATAGGGCCCTATCAAAGTGACATCATTCCAACAATATTCAAGGGCAATGTGTACAGATGTGTGTATTAGAATATAGCAAGAGATTCACCTGGTCCAGATGTTTCTCCACAGACTGTACTATGACGGCGGCGTGCTCCAAATTCTCCTCGGCCAAGATGGTGAGCATATTGATCAGGGGTTTACTGTTCATCGTCAGGTCCCCCAGACTCGAGGAATAGTCGTCCCCGGCTTCCTGCGACATCTTCTTGCGTTGGCTCCGCGTACTGTCGAGATTCATTCGGACCCGTCTAGTACCGGGTTAATAAATCACTTCTCCGTTGTATGGCTATCTACAACACAAAAAACACTAGTTAGTTGAAGTGGTTAATAAAATTCTCAAGAATGACAGCTAAAATAATGCAACGAAATTTAACACACTTATGAAAATAATTGATAAGGTTGCCGGCGAAGTCAGGAATAACAAAAAATAACCAAAATACGATGGTAAAAATGTAACAGATTGTTATATTACTATTGCCACATCAAAATGGCGACGCCTTGTGCGTGAAACGACCAGGCAGAAAATGTAATAGTGTACCGATATCGAGTCAAAGGTTTATAATCACCATGATAATATGCACATAATGGGTAACTAGATCAACATAAATATTAAATACACTTTTTAGATGTTTGGCGAACAAGAACAAATTACGAACTGAAGCAAGTTAACAGTGAAATTTTTCAATGGAGGTCCGCAAAGCGTACGCCTCGTTCGTCTTTTCCAACTTTTGTAATTTTTGTCTATGGTGCATGGTGATTGGTGAGGGATTCGCTATATGCACAGCGACTAGTCGACAGGGGGCGTGGCCAACATATCCGAGCATACCCGAGCTGTTCCGAGTTGCAAAATCAGTGAAACGAAACGTCAGAAATGGCGTTGTAATAATATAATGTAAACAAACCTTTTTAGAACTACGCTAGGTTTGTGTAACATGGTTTGTGATTCAAAAGAAAGTGTCCCCTTAATACCGCCTGCTCGCGTCAAGGCAAGAAAAACATCCCAGTTTTCAATTAGTTTAGCGGCTACGCTAGGTTTGTGTAACATGGTTTGTGATTCAAAAGAAAGTGTCCCCTTAATACCGCCTGCTCGCGTCAAGGCAAGAAAAACATCCCAGTTTTCAATTAGTTTAGCGGCTACGCTAGGTTTGTGTAACATGGTTTGTGATTCAAAAGAAAGTGTCCCCTTAATACCGCCTGCTCGCGTCAAGGCAAGAAAAACATCCCAGTTTTCAATTAGTTTAGCGGCTACGCTAGGTTTGTGTAACATGGTTTGTGATTCAAAAGAAAGTGTCCCTTTTATACCTATACTTAACTTCGGGTATGCTCGGATATGTTGGCCACGCCCCCTGTCGATTAGTCGCTGTGCATATAGCGACTCCCGATTGGTGATGGGAGTCGCTATATGCACAGCGACTAATCGACAGGGGGCGTGGCCAACATATCCGAGCATACCCGAAGTGAAGTATAGGTATAAAAGGGACACTTTCTTTTGAATCACAAACCATGTTACACAAACCTAGCGTAGCCGCTAGATTAATTGAAAACTGGGATGTTTTTCTTGCCTTGACGCGAGCAGGCGGTATTAAGGGGACACTTTCTTTTGAATCACAAACCATGTTACAAAAACCTAGCGTAGCCGCTAAACTAATTGAAAACTGGGATGTTTTTCTTGCCTTGACGCGAGCAGGCGGTATTAAGGGGACACTTTCTTTTGAATCACAAACCATGTTACACAAACCTAGCGTAGCCGCTAAACTAATTGAAAACTGGGATGTTTTTCTTGCCTTGACGCGAGCAGGCGGTATTAAGGGGACACTTTCTTTTGAATCACAAACCATGTTACATAAACCTAGCGTAGTTCTAAAAAGGTTTGTTTACGTTATATTATTACAACGCCATTTCTGACGTTTCGTTTCACTGATTTTGCAACTCGGAACAGCTCGGGTATGCTCGGATATGTTGGCCACGCCCCCTGTCGACTAGTCGCTGTGCATATAGCGACTCCCGATTGGTGATCTGAATACAGAATGCATAAGGGAGTCGCTATATGCACAGCGACTAATCGACAGGGGGCGTGGCCAACATTTCCGAGCATACCCGAAGTGAAGTGTTTCGGCGCTTTATTTGAAATTGGTTCTCCGTTGAGATTTTTTTTGTGACGTCACGGCCGAGCATTTCCGAATATTGCCGAGCAGCCGATAGCTAATTTTCATCTTTCATTTCATACGATTCTTGCACCTTGATTTCATTTGGTTAGATTACATTACTATAGGGCCAATATCATAAAGTCGATTCCAAAGCCTTAATAAAGACTGTTTGATATGGCAACCACATTCTAATTCCTGCAAATATAATTAACTTTTGGACAATAAAAGACTTGTGGTAGGTCCTATGTTAAACTTTTGTACAGATTCGTATTAGACCTATATATACTCAAAGTATCTAATCTTTTTACATTACAAAACAGTACACCTTTGGGAAAAAAAAACTAGCATTATTTGGAGTCAATGTGAAAATTTGGATGCCATATAGCATGTTGAAGGATAAGTGAGCAATGAAGGAAGTTGGGCAATTCATTGATACATTTATTTATTGGACAATTTGTATAGCGCCGCTTTTGTGAGATATCACCTC
This sequence comes from Hesperophylax magnus, assembly GCA_026573805.1. Lineage (NCBI taxonomy): Eukaryota > Metazoa > Arthropoda > Insecta > Trichoptera > Limnephilidae > Hesperophylax > Hesperophylax magnus. Next base: position 1,905,589 of record JAIUSX010000016.1, read on the forward strand.
AGGGGCGCTTCACAGTTGATGCAGGTATTACAAAAATATAAATATTACAAAAAAACTGAATTTAAGTTGATACATATAAGCTGCATATTTGATATTATTTTATTAATGGAAAATAATACATTACACCACACAAAGGAAATATAAACATTGAGGGAACAAACCCCTTTAAAAACATGACAGATAAACCCTGAATTGAGCCGACCAGGTTCTGCCTCATCCTGAAATTTATGTTTAATAAATTGCTCCAACAATAGACACATCTCGTACTGAGGAAACTCCAGCTTCAACAAGCCTGAATTTCTTTTGAATCACAAACCATGTTACACAAACCTAGCGTAGCCGCTAAACTAATTGAAAACTGGGATGTTTTTCTTGCCTTGACGCGAGCAGGCGGTATAAAAGGGACACTTTCTTTTGAATCACAAACCATGTTACACAAACCTAGCGTAGCCTCTAAACTAATTGAAAACTGGGATGTTTTTCTTGCCTTGACGCGAGCAGGCGGTATAAAAGGGACACTTTCTTTTGAATCACAAACCATTTTACACAAACCTAGCGTAGCCTCTAAACTAATTGAAAACTGGGATGTTTTTCTTGCCTTGACGCGAGCAGGCGGTATAAAAGGGACACTTTCTTTTGAATCACAAACCTAGCGTAGCCGCTAAACTAATTGAAAACTGGGATGTTTTTCTTGCCTTGACGCGAGCAGGCGGTATAAAAGGGACACTTTCTTTTGAATCACAAACCTAGCGTAGCCGCTAAACTAATTGAAAACTGGGATGTTTTTCTTGCCTTGACGCGAGCAGGCGGTATAAAGGGGGCATTTTCTTTTTCATCATAAACCATGTTACACAAACTTAGCGTAGCCGCTCAACATCGCAGAAATAGTTAACTTAAATAAAATTTGAACGTAAAAAAATAAAATCCAGCTAATAAATTTCAATCACAACGCACACAATGCATGCATATTAGGTAAATACTAATTTGACGGAATCTAACATTAAAAAAAACTCGGAACAGCTCGGGTATGCTCGGATATGTTGGCCACGCCCCCTGTCGACTAGTCGCTGTGCATATAGCGACTCCCAATGCATAAATATACCACTACAGAATGCATAGACTGGCATAGACTAAAATGCTCATAAACAATATGATTTTAATACGATATATACATATACATTATGTATTGTTATATTATATTTTTTAATTCCAGATTTTTACAATAATGATGTGAGAATTAAAATGATAAATGTCAATCTTGAAGAAAATTATCCTTGTTTTACTTTGATAAAAATTACATATTACTGTTGCTTGAATGCACGTCCGAATTTGAATCTTTTGAAATATTCTTCCAGTAAAATATTTGTTTTATTTTATCCTTGAAAAACGTGTAACTGCATTAATTTTTCTGGATAAAAAAGTGGATTTTGTTACAATCAACCAAAAGATAAACTTTTTTATATTTATATATATTTTTTTTAAGTACGATAAAATCGAATTATGTTGATGTCAAACTCGAATGTGAAGAAATTTGAATGTGAAAATGAAAACCAAAATATACATTAAAAAAAACTCTAAGAATTCATAATACTGCTCCGGACACTACTACTATCATCAAATATCTTATAATGTTAACAATACCTCCAACTTCTTACATTTCCCATACATTTTGATGGCAACATGCTACTGCCTCTAGCGGCCAGAGTTGTTGATATTGCTATTTTACTGGAGTTAGACGTATTATTAATATTTAGGGTATTTGGTTCGGGGAAAAATACTTTCAATTTCATTTTGATAAAAACACGAACGTATTTTTACCGCAAGTATTATTCTAATGACTAGCAAAACACTTTTCACTTCAAAATACCGCAGACAGATTTTACCGTCAAATATTCCCTTGCTTTGGTTAAAAATAATTGTTTCTTATACCAGGGTATATTCTTTAATCATTGGTGCATGAAGGTACATACACATCGTTGCCTTGGGGCCGATCCTCGACAGGTCTATTTGGATTAAAAAAATACCTGCCCCTTCGTTCGTTAAACTCAATATTAAAAAAAACTTTGTAGTGATCAAATAAGGAATACCTATAAAGATAAATTATAAAGAAAATCTTATCACTATGCCATTGGTTTACTTTGCGTAAGTAAAAAAATTATCAGCTGGTTCAAAAACAATGTTTTAGTGTTTTATTGGTCAGAAATATTATTAATTATGAACTGAATAATAAATCACATAAATTATTGATTTTAAAAACTGTATTTTTAGCTTTAATTTAAAATTAAAATAGATAAACTTATTTATGCAATTATTTCAAAGCGAGAACAAACATTTTTATTGTCTCTTTTCGCGATGTCTGTTACGCGTTCAACGTAAGCAGTAGAATTGAATAATGGTGCACTTTATAAACAGTTATAAATAAAAACTATGTATTTTCTGTCAATGTTTTGTATTTTTTATAAAGCGGTTGTGCCACCGACTTTGACGGTTTCGAATGGCAATACTGTATTTGTAAGCAAGTACTCCTAACGAAATAGTACTTGCACAGATAAATTTATTCAAACCGACCTATTGGCTATTAATGTAATGTATACTTATCAACAATCTGTCAAATGTCGCGTGAATAAAGATATGGTGGTATGATAAACCAAGAGAAATTCGCACAAGTTATCGATATTCTTTCTCTTCTTTGTCAAATTATTTTTTATATGTCGGAAAAGTAACCTGAGACCGTCTTATCCACGACCTTTGAGAGGTCTGTTTTCTAGGAGATTTCCACCGTTATCGGTAAGTAAATGGCAAGTGGGTACATGCTCAGTTTGTTTTAGAATGAAATAACACGGAACAATACACGAGCTGCGCGCTAATGACGCATCACCAATACTGTACTGCAACGTCAGAATATGTTTGACGCAATACTCGTGTGGTGAAATAAAATGTTTCGTTTCAGATAGATGGGGCAGACGCTGTCAGAGCCCGTGACGGCCAAACAGTCGACCGTCGTGCAAGATGCGCGCTTCAAGGTGGGCGCGTCGTGCATGCAGGGCTGGCGCGTGTCCATGGAGGACTCGCACACCCACATCCTGTCGTTGCCTGACGATCCGGGCACGGCTTTCTTTGCCGTCTACGATGGTCACGGAGGTAGGTCTCATTACCTTATTGCCCGTACCCGTTACCCAGTCATGGTGGCTGGTCTCACTTCCCAGTATTTAACTAGTAAATACTGGGAAGTATCATCTACGATGGTCACGGAGGTAGATCTCATTACCTTATTTTCCGTAACCCAGTCATGGTGGTAGGTCTCACTTCCCAGTTTTTAACTAGTACAGTTAAATACCTGCTCACTCAATCTTGATTAGGGTCCAATATCCATCTCTTTTGCAGATTGACATCTCTCAATCTGTCGATGTCACTTTTGGATTATTTAATATCTTTAAGTTAAATTGTTATATAATTGATTCTTAGATTGTGTGGTGTCATATCTCACTAATCCCACCTGCACAACCAAGCATTGGCAAAGTTAGTGTTGCAGGCCATTAGAAGATTACTGTCACCTATAATAATAACTGTGGAGTTAGATTAAATAATCTTTACTGTCCTAGTGAAGATTATTTATTATGTATTTACCACTAATTATAATACCATAGAGTATTTTTGATAAAATTATCTTGTGAAACCCTTTACTTGTATGTGGTCATTTTTGCCAAAGTTTTTATACTGCATTTTTGTAATGTCCCGCGATTTTGATTGGTTTTTTAATAGAATCGTATTGTAGAATATTGGAAAGTTTTTATTAGAAAGAAACAAGGGTCCCATTTGAGATAGTGGATTTCATTTTAAACAGTCATATCCTCGAAAACAATACATATATTTTAATATATTTTTTAAACAGTACTCACCAAACCCCAATGATAAAATTACTGTCCGAAATTAAAGCCTACTTTTGTAACGCAACTCCGTAAACTGAAGTTGAAGTCAGTGTTGGGCCATTTAGTGAAAAATGATAAAAAATATACAGATTTTGGCAAAAATGTCAAACACCAGAACACACCAGAGGTACAAGACGAGTTGCTGCAGACGAGTTGCGGGTCAGAAAGTCCAGGAGTGACAGACCATGAATCCATCCCTCCCACTACGGTGCAAGTTGGATTATTAGATTTACACAAGGCGGGTCGATGTTTCCTCCATTATCATTGCCAAGCAACATCTTTTATTTACTTTATTAAAATATGATTAAGTGTGTTTATTTTTACAAGAGTAATTAATAATAAGGACGAGCTGTTTCACAGAATTTGAACAGTTTATTAAATTTCAAAGTTAATTTTCGTAAAGTTCTGTTATTATTTCAGTTCTGTGAAGCAAAGTTGCCCATAATGATATAGCAACATAATTTGAATACGACTTTCACAGAACTTGAAATTTAATGAACCGTTCAAATTCTGTGAAACAACAGGTTTATCGTTGTTTCACAGAACTGAAAAACCTAAGATATTGGATTATGCATTTTCATATTAGAGCACTTTTATCTATATTTTAGGTATTTGAATGAATTACTAATATCACTTTCTGAGCACTATAACACTGTTTTGTGATTCCATCTTCTAAAGGGTGCTTTACATAAGTTATTGTATTAAGTAACCTTTTCTAAAAGTCAACTTCTCACTAGCCGAATATTGGTTTGTTCAAATTTTTTTATGAAATAGACTTTTTCACATAAAACTAATGTCTAGTCGTTCTTCATTATATATCCAGTTAAACCAAAACAGATACTGTAGGATTATATATCCAGTAAAAACAAAACAGATACTGTAAGATTATATACCCAGTAAAATCAAAACACATACTGTAAGATTATATATCCAGTAAAAACAAAACAGATAATGTAAGATTTTGAGGTTTTTTGTTCCAAATCCACAAAATGTGTTTGTTTGTTCCATATCCGGATGTAGGACAAAACAATACTAATAATGCGCCATTCCCTGTTTTCTTTTGTGTTTGTATGTTACACATCCTTTTTCGCCCGCCTGGAACATTGTTGACCAAGAACAAAGCAATACTCAGTTCTTGCATCAAAAAAAAAATAATAGTGGCAGTTTGTTTCTATATCCATAATTTGTTATACGACCACAAAAATTGAAAATAGTGTGGCGTTTTGTGAATATAGAACACAAAATAATGCAATAAATTCAAAACGGTGTATAATATGTCACCTAGATATTAGTATTTATAAGATATATCGATGAAAATAATGATATCCCAACAGAAAATATCTTTCTTAACCAAACGCAATCGCTTAAGTAAATATGTCAACATGTAATGCTCATTTCCTCCAACTTGTTAAGATGGTCTACAGAACAAACCAATATTCATATTTATTGGCATTCTGACTTCAAACTAAATGGTAAGTCATTCCTAGAATGTGGACCCAGAGCATTGAATGCTCTGTCTCAACAACTCAACAACTTTATTCAGTCTGTTTGACGCATCAGCCTGGTCCTCTGAGAAAGATTGTCTCTCACACAGAGATCAACCAAGTGTGACGGAGCCTTATAAACCATTACACAAATGTCTATGCATTCTGTAGCTGCATAACTAATGTGTTGTTTGTATAGGAGCCACCATAGCGCAGTATGCCGGAAAACACCTGCACAAGTACATAGTGCGGAGGCCAGAGTACAGCAACGGGCAATTTGAAGAGGCCCTGAAGCAGGGCTTCCTGGAGCTGGATGCGGCCATGCAGCGTGAGGAGAGCCTGCGCGAGGAGGTGGCCGGCAGCACAGCCGTGGCGGTCATGGTCAAGAATGAGGTTTTGTACTGTGCTAACGTTGGAGACTCGCGCGCTGTTGCCAGTGTTAACGGGAAGGTAAGAGAGATTGCTTCTTCTTCCGAGTCTTCTGGTGTTCAGTTTTTGAGATAGGTCTCCCTCAAATTTGCAATGCTAACCTTGTGTAATGCATGTCTAGGCTGAACCGCTGTCGGTGGACCACAAGCCCAACAACGAAGGGGAAATGCGGCGCATCATTGCGGGCGGCGGCCATGTTGAGTTCAACCGGGTCAACGGCAACCTCGCCCTGTCTCGCGCTCTCGGGGACTTTGGCTTCAAGGCCAACGCAAACCTGCCGCCACAGGAACAGATTGTCACGGGTAACTAACCTTATCTTTATACTTTGTTGCTGTAAAAGTAAATACAAAAACCATAATACTGTCCCCAATTTGCATGTATCAATGGTAACGTGTAAGAAATTACATTAAATAAGACGGTGAAATAATTTAACATTTTTTCTTCTCCATTGTTTTCTCTCCCTGCCCATTGCCTTAGTCTATTTATTATAAATGGTTGTTTGAATTGGCTATTATTGCGGAAAAATAAGAATATTATGTGGCTTTCCTGTATACATTTTCGTCTGCTCCTTCTGGTTCCCTCTCCTATCAGAGGTTGGATATCGTTTATTTATTTAATATCAACGGTACAAATATATCATAAAAGATAATTATTTATTGCACATCTATATAGTAGGGTTTAGACATATTATTACTACACATGTCTCACTAGGGATATCCTGTGTCGAAACAGACTGTTGCAAGCTCTAGAGCAGTGGTTCTTAACCTGAGTTTGATCGAACCCCAGGGGTTCGGTGAGTCTGTCTCGCGGGTTCGGCGGAGGTCAAGACATATGATTCGTGATGACACGCCCCGCTTGTCCATCATAGGCTGCAGGTGATCACGCAACATCGCTTGGCCTATCTGTGCTGCAGGGAACTTGGTGCACCCAGTAGTTGAATTGTAACTGTTGTGATGGTACTTCGTGTAATACCTTTCTTAATATTTTAATCCCTTCATACTATGTCGAGCAAAAAAAAAGTGTGGTCAGATGAATATGTACAATATGGATTCACATGTATAACATATATAATTTTTGTGTGAAAATCATGTTTTAATGGTTTTGTTCATTTTGTGCACCTATGCATAAATATATACCTATGTTTTGAATTTGCAAAAATCATATTTTATCTTTCCAATTAAGAAGGTAGAGGGATGTAAAAGTAAGAGATACAAGTACAAATAATGTGAAATTATAAATTGTTAAAAAATAAGTTAAAGTAATATTGATTGCGAAGATATGATAGTTTAGCCTTTTTGCACCTATCTTCTGTGCAGTTAAATAGATCCGTCACCTCTAAATACGTATTACTAACTTCACACAATCTAGGTACAAGCGAGGGTTTGAAATGCTCAGTTCTGATATTGTTACATATAAACAGGATTTTGGAACGTTTAGCTCTTGTAGGTAAATTAAATTCTATGAGTTTAAGTAAATCAGGGCTGTCTATACATAGTACCCGTTTACAATTTTGACCATAAAGATTAAAGATTAGGACAATAGTTACTTTGTAGGTTGCAGCCTGGAATGCACTTGTATCAGTAATATGTTTCCTTTTTGTGAATAACTCTTCGTGAACATTGAGACTTATTGTGTGGTATTACAATGACATGGTGCGTTTCTGTTTCCAGCATTCCCCGATGTGGTGATACAGAACATCACGGACGACTGGGAGTTCCTGGTCATTGCTTGTGACGGCATCTGGGACGTGCTCTCCAGTCAGGTGATATTAAAAATTCAACTCAATAAAGACCCATGTTTAGGAGAAAATCTCCCGCAACAATAAGCATTAAAAGGGTCATTTGAAGCGAGTGCGGCATTGCTCCAACCCAACACACTTGAGCTTTATGCACTAACCATTCAGTTAATAAATGATCTCGATCTTGTGAACAGACATGTTGTACTTAATCTTTTTCCCATTTATCTTCACATTTTACCAATTAAAATACATTTTTGTGCGCTGAGAGGCTGGTCCTACTTTGGATTGAGGCCGCCGAGGTAATCCGAAAATGATGTTTAGGTACTTTAAGTGATCTGTTTGAATGTGTTTATAGGACGTGGTAGACTTCTGCCGGGAAGCGCTGAAGGAGGGGTGCGAGCCCAGCGAGGTGTGCGAGAAGCTGATGCAGCTGTGCCTGGCTCCTGACTGCGGCATGGGCGGCCTCGGCTGCGACAACATGACGGTGCTGCTCGTCTGCCTCACCAAAGACATCACCTTCCAGCAGCTGCAGGTCTGTAACACTGGACACTTTGTTCCCGCACGAACCATAACCATACTTATATAGGGAGAAGAATAGTTTGTGAATAATGTATTCTTGCAGGCCAAGCTGCAGCAGAAGGAAGCGAGCAAAGACGGGGAGACCACCGAGGCCAAGGAGGATCACGCGGAGGAGGGCCTAGCATAACAGGCCAGCAAGTGAGTGCTTCCTTCTGCACCTCAGGTAGCATCTCCGGTAGAGATAGCCCGCCCACAACTAATGCCTAATACTGTTTCAGTTGCGGCAGACACCATGCAGAGAGATGCCACTGCTTACGGAAGTGTGCGCTGTGTTGAGACGAGTCGAGGTTGAGAGAGTTGAAGTTGAAGGACAAAGTGTCTCCTGTAAATATGTGTTAGGTCTACGCCGGAATGCTAGTTTACGTAGACATCCCACTCTGATGTATATTTTGGAACATACCGATTAAATTCCTATTTTGTAAGAAAATCTACTAAACTAAATGTGCGGATAGTTTTAAAAGCAAAAGGACAATACACATTTTAATAAAACGATATTCACAGCGCTAATGTTAGGTGTCTTGTTGTAAATATGGTGGGAGTTTCACATGCTGACGTTGTTTGTGGAAGCTGAATAAACTGTACCTGTAACATTACATATAATGGTCTGTCTGGCCTCTGTGCCATCCCCTACCCAATCCCGTCCTAACCTCACTTCCTTACATAAATACACTGAATCGGATTAACCCTTTCTCTGACATTTTGATTCAACAGCGGGCTGTATGAGTAAAAGCTATAGTCATTTCAAAATTAACAAATTGTTTTTTCTGAAAGTTTGCAAGGAAAAGAACCAAATTATTATTTTAAGAAAGAAAACAGTATTTTTTTGTAAATGACAGTATTTTCGATGGCGTGAGCTTAGTTGCTTACGTTCTTATGTGTTTTGTGTCTCAAGTTGACGCTTGGCAAAAAAGGTTGTATTTTTAATGAACGTTGTAATTAGGGTAAACGTAACTTACGTTATAATCTACGTTTAACCTTAAGCATTTCGGCACGTGGCACATTTAAATGATTTTACATTATTATTCTGTTTACCGTATTCACATTTAAAAAATTTTGATTTTTTAAAAATGAGAGTTATTGTCGCTCGTAATTTGTATAAAAACACTTTATATCACCTTTCTCTAATAATAATAATTTGATAGCTACTTGAGAAATGTGGCTTCTTCTCTTCTGCTTTGCAGGAAAGGAATAGACATGACAAATTTAATATTAAAGTACCACAGTTTTAGTTTATCTGGCTTAGAATCATTTAACCCACCGTAAAATGCTAAAAAAACCTAACTTTACTTTTAGCAACTAAAAGCTTTCAGCCTTGTGGGTTTTTAATTTTTAAACGAAAATGAATTAAAAATTCTTAACGAAGTATGAAGCATACTCCCATTTTCCAGGCTGTATATTTTGTAACAGAGAATATATCATAAAAAACAGAATTTTGGGCTGAAAGTGAGGATACCTTACTGCATTTTCAAGTTGATTTCAGACGAACACTGTTCGAGAAAGGGTTAAACAGTTGGTCCTCCTCCGAGGGACTAATATCTCTTGACTATATTCCTCTCCCGGGCCTTTGTGACTTCCCTCCCGGCTTCATTTATCCTTCAACCTTTAGCTATGCCACTTATTTCAAATAAGGTGTTTTTAATAATTCGTGGAATTGCACTTTTTATGTTAATTTTAATTCGATATTGAGCTCTTTGATTTTACCACAACTTTTTTGTTATTTGTTCACTGTAAATACTACATTGTATATGTAACACTTACGAGACGCTACTGCGCACCTTTATAAGAAACAATACATAATAACTTTGGTTCCCTCATGGCTAGTATTTTTGGAAAAGTAATAGAGAATCAATGGTGTGTTGTGACTGTTTGTTCGTTTTCACCCGGTTATTGAGTGAAGCGGTATCGGTGCATACGAGTAAGATAATAGTGCAAGTGGAGTGAAGTGGAATGAAGTAATGCCGCCTGCGTAAACACTTGATTGGTTAGAGAAGTCCGTATTTCTAGATAAACAAAGCAATAACTACATAATGTATATAGAAGGGAGGCGCTTACTAGTGTTGTGTGTATGTGTGTATGTCTGTATATATTATTATATGTGTGTGGTCCAGCCAGCCAGTGTGTGCAGTAAAACCTCTGTTGACCGAGACAGGTATATACATTCACTGTTACGGCCTCTATAGCGTTTATTTCTCTCTGCAAACCGAATGTGGACCCTTGTTAAGTTTGTTGTAGGTACCTTCAGTATTGTTTAGTAGAATAAAATGATCATAATTAAAAGTTACTGGCTGAAGTGGTACACTCGGCTATTTGTAAAACGTGAACAATTTAACATTTCATTTTTAAAATTTATTTTTTTTAATATGTCGTTTAGTTTAGATCTTTATATGTATTACTGTCTCTTTGAAATCAAAATAAGTTTCTGTCAAATAAACTAAAAAAAAAAAAAAATTCAAATTGCTTGACAAATTTTTTTATTTAAGGCGATGCCATACGTAGTAATGCAAAATCATGTGTTTTTGGTTTGTAAATTTGGTCACCTAGAAATGTTTCAGATGCTTTAATTAAATACTGCGAGTAGAATACATCTTGGCCTTTGAAATAATTGAGTATTTTTTAGATAAGTCTTTTTATAAGCCCAGAAAAAAATAATGTATAAGGCCCATGAAAACTGCTTTAAAGTTCAAAATCTCCTACTTACGAACCCATTTTCGGTTATTATTTTATTGTATAATGTGGCATATTAAGTTATTTATAAAATGATCAAAAAAAAATTAAATATTTATCCACAAAATAAAATAAAAGGCACTTTTTGGCCATGTTTTTTTCATGCATAAATCAAAACAGGCGGATGATGTTAAGCGGGAATTTAAACCTTATTGCCATCTACGTAAGGGTTATTATTGATAGCGGCTCAATTTAAAATATTACACAACGTAGTGCATCGCCTTAAATTGTATAACATAGTTTGTTTTAAGGAGGCTATTGGAGTTAACTGAGGTATTACTGTATGCGATTGTGTGAGTGGGGAAGCTATTCCATGTCCGCGTGGCCTGTACGTGTGCGTGTGCAGGTCGTCTGGTAGGCGACGCGTGCAGATAATTAATTCCAAAGAAACCATTTTATCGTTTGGCCGTCAAGGGCGTCTTTCTGATTCAATTATTTTTGTTCATTTTAATTACTCTCGTGACATTTCTATTAATTAATTCAATTATTAGTTTTTATTATTCAAAATGTGTATACTTTTAATTTTTAATGAACTCGGTGAGAATTTTAAACAAATAATTATTTTGAATACTTTCCTAATTAAAGGAATATACGTCAAAACAATACTCTTCAAATGTACCTATGTATTTTAAACTGTAGTTCTTTCACAAAATTATATATAATTTTTTAAGAAAAATACAAAACTTATGTAGGAACATATGGCGTTATTTATTTCTCCTTGTGTATTTAACCTTTTTATTACATATATCAGCAGGGCTGGTTCTGTGCAGGCGCAATTGGAGCAGTCTGTTCCTTGTGCCGACTTGCCAAGGCGCTGATAATAACCTAAAACATCGCCCTTGAAGCTTTTACTAGCGCCAAGCACTGTTTGGTCTAGGGCTGGCCCTGCATACCAAGTTCAAAACCGTAGAATTCAAATGGAATGGCGTTATTAGATTTCAGGCAAGTGTAAGAAAGACAGAACGCATGCTAAATGGACTAGAACCAAAAGGTACTAAGTCAGTGGTGACATTAGTTACCATTCTAATCTGCATGGAAGTCATTTCTAGTGTCTTCTTTATTCTATTTTCAAAACCAACACATTTCAGGTTAAAAATCCAGACATTTCAGGTTCAAAATCCAAGCATTTCAGGTTCAAAACCTAGACATTTCAGGTTCAAACCAAATCATTGCAGGTTAAAAACCCAGACATTTCAGGTTCAAACCAAGGCATTGCAGGTTAAGAACCCAGACATTTCAGGTTCAAACCAAGGCATTGCGGGCTAAAAACCCAGACATTTCAGATTCAAACCAAGGCATTGCAGGTTAAAAACCCAGACATTTCAGGTTCAAACCAAGGCATTGCAGGTTAAAAACCGAGACATTTCAGGTTGAAATTCAAGGCATTGCAGGTTCAAAACCGAGGTATTGCAAGTTTAAAACCTATACATTTCAGGTTCAAAACCAAGGCATTGCAGGTTCCAACCCCTACAAGCTTCATAGTATAGTCTACAATAAATTACAGCTAATTACGGAAGCACAAAGAATTTTTAGTACTAAATATTTAGTTATCCATCGGTAGTATGGAAATATTTATCAATATTGATATTTCTGTGAGTTCTCGAGTTCCTCTTTCCTTTCGTACTCAGTATGGAACTCTACCAATCTTCGTTGTAAGCAGGCATCACTTATACACCATACAAAAGGTAGGTTTTACTCCCTTGATAATATCTAAATGAATAAAATAACATTGTATTTTATTTCTGATGTGTACCCGGCATTGCTCTGGGTTATGAATTGTTTGAGAAAAGTTTTGAGGTTATGAATTCTAGTACCTGAAAACTGGGTGTATTTTTAAGGAGGAAATAGTATATTATTTAGAATTGAAATGTTACCTTAAGTTTTTATTTCACTTGATCGTGTTACGTCTTGCCCGACTTCCACCATTCTCAAGTGTATATGTACTATATTGTTACTATTAAAAAAACTACATTATATGTATCAACTTTTATTCAACTACATATCTCATTCCAGTGCAGAGATAGTCTACCTTTTTCTACTCTTCACTACCAAACTTTTTCTACAATATGCCGCATTATTACTATTAAATAAACTACATTATATTCAATGTTATTCGTCTCTGTATCTCATTCCAGTACAGAGATAGTGCGTTAAGTCTACCCCGGGCTTCCTCGACTTCTTTTACCATTTAAACCCCTCTCTAAACACACCTGACACTAATAAGAACAATCTTTGAAATTTTCAGTGAAATCGGTTCAGTAGTTTTTAAGTCTATAGGGGACAAACAAAGAAACATTAATTTAGATATATATATATATATATATATATATATATATATATATATATATATATATATATATATATATATATATTGACCTCTTCCCGTAGTATGTTGATCCAGTAAGAAGTTGTTAGACTAAGTTGATCCACCTTTAACACCATATAACTTGGCTATTGTGGAATACATCTGAATGATTTGGCAACAGTGGTACTATAATTATCAATGTTGCCAGTTTGCCAGAAAAACCATTTGATATACTGTTAATAAAATTTTCAAAATTTGTATGGAAATCGGATGCATAATTTATGTTGATCTACCCAAATTGGCATACTTATGTTGATCTCATATATATTGATCTATTCCCGTAGTATGTTGATCCAGGTAAGAAGTTATTAGACAAAGTTGATCTGTGTCCCTATATATGATTTTACTAAATGAACCAATCAAGGGGCAATCGGTGGACTGTTCATCACAAGGTTTTATGTGATTCCGTAATCTTTTGTGATATTGAACTCAAAGCATTAGTCTCTAGAGTCGAATATCGCATGAAATGACTGTGAGATGGTACCGTTTCAAATCAAAATGACGTGTGTTGCTTGAATTGTTTATAAGAAATGTATGCGTATTTAGATTGAAACGAAAATTTCGCAAAAACAAATCCATAAAAAAATCATAACTTAGCAGGGGTACACGGGTTCATAGGGTGAGGTTTGTCTAGGTCCTGGCGGCGGATGCGTTTGCCCATCTACTGCGTGGCGGGCCGGATTGAAAGAAACTGGTTGAGGGATACCTTTCGACCATAAAAATCCAAAATGGCGGCAAAAGGAATAATGTTATGTAGGAAATTTTGAACCTCTATCTTTTACCATCTCTCCTGATTACGCTTCGTGACTTAGTAGGGGAGGCCGGGTTCTTGGTTATAATGGGTAATCAATGGATGATTGGACGCGGTTGGAGCTAACTAAAAACTGTCCAAAGAAGCGAAGCTAGCAGTCCACAATGGAGTGCTGGTACCTACCCTAATATATGGAAATGAGGCATGGAATTGGCAGAAGAAGGCTGAAAGTAGACAGAATACTGTAGAAATGAGATCCCTGAGGCATATGTGCGGTAAAATCGTGTATGACGAAATGTGCGTATGCTGTGTCTATTCTACAGGTATTTTATAAGAGCCTGTTAAAAGGAGCTAGCAGCATTGATCCCCGGTGCACTGTGCACGTGCTTGATACTCGACGGACACGAGCGGAACACAGGTTCACAGTAAAGTTGATGTTATCTATATATGAACGGGTCGTTTCTCCGACTCGTTTTACCGTAAGTCGGCTCGCATGTGGAACGAGCTATCAGCATCTGTTTTTCCTCCTCCATATAATTCGCGCCTCTTTAAGACCAGCATTAATAAATTCATTCCTACAGCCCCTACCTTAACCCGCCTCATAACGCTGCCCAACCGGTTGGCGACATAGTTTCTCTGTATTTAGAGTGTAAAGACAGGGGCGCTCTAGTGAGAGGTGTCACATAAAAAAATCATACCGCCGAATTTGAATATGGAGACTTACAAAACGAAAAACGAGTTGGAAAAACGACCCGTTCTCATAAAGACAACATCAACTTTATTGTGAACGTGCGTTCTGCTCGTGTCCGTCGAGTATCAAGCACGTGCACGGTGCACCGGGGAACAATGCTGCTAGCTCCTTTTAACAGGCTCTAATAAAATACCTGTAGAATAGATTTCGTCATACATGATTTTACCGTACATATGCCTCAGGGATCTCATTTCTACAGTATTCAGTCTACTTTCAGCCTTCTTCTACCAGTTCCATGCCTCACTTCCATATATTAGGGTAGGTACCAGCACTCCATTGCGGAGTTTCGCTTCTTTGGACAGTTTTTTGTTATCTCCAATCGCGTTCAATCATCCATTGATTAGGGGCCGTTCAAGTATTATGTAAGCACTATAGGGGGGCAGGGGGGTCTTTGCTTTGCTTATTTTTGATGACATGGGGGGTGGGGGGTCGAGATAGTAATTACGTCATCACTGCTCAGCAATAGTTTTTTTTTTTACACATTGGCAACCCACAAATAATTAACACGTTTAAATACTCGCTTAAAAAACAGAATACATTAACAGAAAAATGCATATAGGCAGTGTTGCCAACGAAGGATTTTTGTCTGTGCGGAATGTTTTTTCAGCGAAGTTCTGTAACAACCCCCCCCCCCATGGATTTGTAATATTTTGTGGGGAGTACTTATTTTGAATCATTTTTGTGGGGAATTATGTTTTACAGAAATTAATTCTCTAACAACCCCCCCCCCCCCATGGATTTCGAATAATAAAAGGGGGAATCAAGCTCACGTACAATTTGTTAGGAATATGTGGGCAGAATTTATTTTTTTATTTTATAGAAATTCGGCTACATTAGGCTAAACGGCGACATTAGGCCAAGACCCGTTGGCAACACTGCATATAGGGATAGGTCGATTCAGGCGGTTGCTGATGGTTTCACCTCTTCCTCGCACTCCATAAATGCTGGCGTCCCACAGGGATCGGTTCTGTCTCCGACTTTGTTTTTGTTGCACATAAATGACCTTTTGACATGTGCCCCCAAAGGGCACACAAACTCCAACGGCTCGGAGGGCTTTGAAGCAGAGAATGGACGGTTATCTCGAGAGTATTTCCTCCTGGGGTAAAAATAATCTCGTCGAATTTAATGTTTCAAAGACCCAGTCCTGTCTGATTACGTCTAAAAGGGATCCAAATGATAATCTAGTCTCCTTCAACGGAAGCAATCTTCCGAACAGGCCTTCCATTGATATGCTTGGTATAACTATAAGTTACCAGCTCAGGTACGGGGGCTCCATCGAAGCCAGAGTAAAGTTGGCCTCTCAGAAGCTGGGCGTACTGTACAGGGCCCGCAGATACTTTAATAATACACAACTGCTGACCCTGTACAAATCGCAAGTGCGCCCTACTGTCGAATTTGGCAGCCATCTCTGGTCCCTAAATACCTGAAAAAAACCCTTGACTCTGTGCAAAAACGGGCGGTCCGTTTGATAGATTCCCCAATCTTAACAAACGGACTGAAATCTTTAGAGCACAGGCGTCAGGTAGGTATGCTGTCCTTGTTCTATCGGTATTACAATGGAAGATGCTCTGAGGAACTAGCGTCATTGATCCCTTTGGCACCGGTGCGTAGTCGGGATACACGCCAAACGCGCGCCCAACATTTGTACACGGTTGACATTTGTCACATGAGAACGGGTCGCTTCTACGATTCGTTCTTAAGTTCAACAGCTCGGCTGTGGAACGAACTGCCGGCCTCTGTGTTTCCTCCCTCCTACAACATGGGACTCTTCAAGACCCATGTTCACTCCTTCCTCTCCACAAAAAGACCCTCCACAAAGCATCCCCAAAGATGACATAGGCCCTGAGGGAAATTATTTTCTTCAGGGCCTCCTGTGTGGAGTTAATATAAAAAATATATATATATAGTATATAGGTACCAATTTTTACGTAAGCATGGGAGGGGGGGGGGGTAAGAGCTTTGCTTACTTTTGGTGACAAGGGGGAAGAGGGGGTAAATAATTGTAATAAATCTGCTTACGTAATACTTGAACGGCCCCTTACCCATTTTAAATAATTACCCATTATAATCAAGAACCCGGCCACCCCTACTAAGTCACGAAGCGTAATCAGGAGAGGTGGTAAGAAGTTCAAAATATACCATATAACATTATTCCTTTTGCCGCCATTTTACATTTTTATTGCCAAAAGGTATCCCTCAACCAGTCTCTTTCGATCCGGCCCGCCACGTAGTAGCTGAGCAAACGCAACAGTGTACCCCTGCTAAGTTATGATTTTTTTATGGATTTGATTTTTGCGAATGTTTCGAATAGCTCTAAAGATGATTCTTTTAAAATCATCTCATATTTAAAACAATATGACCGGAAGTCAGCATATTGTTTGAATAAAATAAAGCATAAACTAAAAAAACAGCTACAAGGTGGTTACAAATGGAATTATATTTAATCAATTTGTTCGATTATATTTTATGTGAAGTTGTTTTCACAGTGGCCCAATGAATATTATATGGGGCCAATTGAACCAATTTGACTTCAAGCATTTTCTACGTCTTGCGATAAAAACTTAGGCTTACGATAAAAATACTCAACGGCAGAAAACTAGTTGTCTACCAAATTCTTATTTTTTTAATCTCATATAAATTAAGCTATATACTCATAAACCGATCGAGTGAAAAGCTGCAATGATCCCGACCCCGGGGTCATTGCAGCTTTTACGGAATGACGAGGAAAATAATATTTTTTAATTAGTTGAAAAAATTACTTTTCAAAATTTCAATTATGTTTAACGTAATACACTATCTGGCCTCGAGTAAATCAGTTTTATCACGAACCGTAACTATTTAATGTAATAAAATAACAAAACAAATTAATGTTACTATGATAGTTTGCTTTAATCTCAATAAAAAAATAAGGAGAAAAAGTTTTTTTTTTATGATTGAGATAAAACTTTCCCCCAAATAACATGTATATATATTGATTAAAATTAAAATAGCAACTTCACATTAGGAAAGAGAGGACAACGAACAAATAAGTACATTGATTAAGTGTTACGGACGGACATGCACTTGAGCTTATAAAACTTGGGAGCTGTACTCACAGAAACTGGAGTTTAGTTGTAATACGGGGTCAATTGTACCGGTATAATCATCCCCCAAAAACATTAACATAGAAACCATATAAACTACTAAATGCGGTTTAAAGCTAACGAATCCACCTAGATTTAATCAATAATCCTGTATTTTTAGATTCCATAAGTACCCACTCTATTGTGTACCTAGAGGTAAAACTAAGATATTGCACAGTATTGGCAAAATATGGCAGAAATGGCTCCAGTGGATAAGTAATAAAACGTATTTTATAAGCACTTTTTAAAAAAAATTGTCTAAAGAAACAGATAAATTTTTAAAACAATTATGAATAAAGTACATTCTGGAATCGTTAATAAGTCGTTTTGAAGTATTTCGTCGTGTTTAGTAATCAATAGTATCGCGGTGGCAAAACGCAGAATTCCATAGCCGTTGATTATCAAAGACAATACAAATAAAATTATTATTATTATATGGGTTAAATGTATTATAATCAGGGTGTTGTCACATCCCGGCAGTCCGCAGGTGCATAGTCTTAACAACGAAGTTTTGGTCTGATCACATTTTCAATACAGTATTATTTTTTTAACGAAATTAGTTTTCATACAGAGAATATACAAATAAACCTTTTTGTGTATAAAAACATAGCTGCTTTTAAGTTAAGATGTAGTGTGATATGATTTGTATTTTTTTATTTAACACTAATGTATAATTTTGGATCAAGGTAGAAATATAAACCCACTTATTTCGCCAGAAATGTTTATTGCAGAAGAGACATAAAAATGATAAATCAACCTATTTATTAACTTTTAACAGGGAAGAATCTATGGCGACATCTATGAAAAACTATCCTAACATAAACATCAGCTCAAGTATCTACATATAGCGACATCTATGCAAAGCTACACTAAACTCTATTTTTTAACATAAACTCCCCCCGAAAAAAGGATTGGAGGTCATTTTTTCTGAAACAAACCCCAAAACATAAGAATAAAAATTAAGCAGCTAAATATCTACATATATGCCAAAATTAATTTGGAAGAAAGAAAAATAGTAATTATTAACTATAATTGTTAATACTAAAAATTGATTAACAATGAATATTTGAAATAATAGGTAACCTATTTCTAAGCATAAGTTTAAACATAAGACTACTCTAAAAAACGAAATGACAATTTCAAACTAACTAAAATTATACAAATTAATTATGAGATTAAAATTATTACTTTCGTTCAAATCAAATTCATGCAATTCACTAAGCTATTCTATACTATAATTTAACAACTAAGATAATTCCAATAACCTTGTTCTAACAGAAATCATAACAATAATCAAACATAAGACAAATAATATAGACAACACAACATGGAGCGCTGGTTTCCTGGTCATCCTTCTTAAGGGTTTGTGTTTTTCTATAGTTCATTACCACATTTATAATTAGTTTCTTCAGATGTATTTGTGTAGTTTGAAATTACATATAGCCAGCAGGCTATCTCGGTTTATAAGCGTTCATTTTTTTCTTGGTATATACGGATCTACAATCCTTTTTTTATTTTGTACATTTTTTATCAAACTCGCAAGTTTTATTGTTATCCACTTTTTTATGCATTGTTTTTACCTTTTATTTATTATTATTTCTTCCTTTTCTTCTTTTAATTTATTATTATTATTTTCTATTTATGATAATACACAAAAATTTTATAATGTTCTTATCACGAAACTTTTTATATTGTTTTGCACAAAACCTTTTTTTTTATTTTGCGCTTACTCAGCGTCTGGTCCGTTGGGTGGGGGTGTCGACATTTTCAGCTCCTCGTTGTCATCTATTGGCAACAGACAGATCTTGGAAATGGCCCTCTGGATGATGCCTTTCGACGTGATGATGGTCGCCACGCGAACTCTTCCATCAGCGCCAGGATGAACGGCGCTCACACGTCCCAGTCTCCAGTAGCAAGAAGGGACGTTGTCCTCCTTTATTACGACCATGTCGCCAGACCGCATCTGCCTTTGATTCCTATTGGTCCATTTGCTTCTGGTTTGAAGTTCTGCTAAGTACTCCTTCCGCCACCTCGACCAAAAAAATTGTACAATCTGGATTAGTTTTTGGTAATTGTTTAATCGATTGAATGTGATATGTTCCAAATTTTGTTCTGGAATCGCCGCCAAACTAGTTCCTATTAGAAAGTGACCAGGAGTCAAGGGATTAAGGTCATAAGGATCATTTGATAAGGGAGACAGTGGCCTGGAGTTTAAGCAAGATTCAATTTGACACAACACCGTATTAATCTCTTCATAAGTTAATGAAGCGATACTGGTTATTCTTTTTAAGTGATGCTTAACTGACTTTATCCCAGCCTCCCAGAGCCCCCCAAAGTTCGGCGCACGAGCTGGTATAAATTGCCATTGTATTCCTAATGTGGATAAATAATTATCAATTTTATCATTAGACATATTTAAAAAATTATAAATTTCTCTTAGTTCATTATTAGCCGCTTTAAAATTGGTTGCATTGTCCGAGAACATTTTGCTTGGTCTACCACGACGCGAGATAAACCTTTTCAAAGAGTTTAAAAAACTCTCTGCGCTCAAGGACAGCACAGCTTCTAAGTGCACGGCTTTAGTGACCATGCATACGAACAAGCAAATATATGATTTAACGCTATGTGATTTTCTGTGAATACCCGACTTTATTAATATTGGTCCACAGTAGTCCACTCCTGTTATCTGAAATGGCCTACATTCAGTTATTCTTTCAGCTGGTAGGTCGGCCATCAACTGCTGTTCGGATTTGGGATTACATCTATAACAAATTATACATTTTTTTATTATCTTTTTTACAACATTCCTTCCCTTAATCGGCCAAAATTTCATTCTAATCAACGCCAATAATGACTGCGTTCCCGAGTGTAAGTTCAAGTAATGATAGTGTTTTACAATTAGCTCTGTTAATTTATGATGCGAAGGTAACAAAATTGGGTGCTGCTGGCCTTCGGTTACCATTTTACCTTTGGAGAGCCTTCCCCCCACACGAATTAGATCCCTTTCAATAAAAGGATCTAATGACTTTAGTGCACTATTCCTAGGTATATTACCTCCATTATTTAAAGCTCGAATTTCGTCTCTGAAACAGTATGATTGCGCCCGAGATATTAATTTGTTTACTGAATTTTCCAACTCACTAACTGTCAATTTACTATAGCGGCGCTGCGAAGGGTTTCTACAATTAAAAATAAATCTATTAATGTATGCTGTTACTCTCTGTAATTTGGAAAAATTGGAATATCTATCAAAAATGTCCCAGTCCTGTTTCACAGCAGACAACAGCGCCGAGCTTGTTTTGATCTCTGGTGGATCAATACAAAATGAGTTGGAATTTGGCCAGCACGCTGAATCCAACGTCAGCCAATCTGGACCATGCCACCAAATGCTGGAAATTAATAACTGTGAAACGCAGATTCCTCTGGAAAGCACGTCTGCTGCATTGTCTTCCGACCGTACATGGTTCCATTGCTCCGGCTGACTGGTTTCCTGGATTTCCGCCACTCTATTAGCAACGAAAGTGTTCCATCTTACTGGCTGATCCCTGATCCAGCACAGTACTATTTGGGAATCACACCAGTATGTAGTAGGTATATCCGGAGTACATAGAGCATCTTTAATGTAATTCACTAGTCTTGTCAGTAATACGGCTCCACATAATTCTAACTTGGGTAGAGAAACACTTTTCAAAGGCGCTACCCGTGATTTGGACATTATCAAATTGGAGTACTTCTTACCCAATTTGTCAGTAGACACCATATAAACACAGGACGAATATGCCTTTTCTGAGGCGTCACAAAATCCATGCAGCTGTAAATTTACATGATCTTGACATATTATCTTTCTACCTATTCTTAAATAATTTAATTGAGGCAGTTCATTCACATATGCTTCCCATGTCTTCAACATATCATATGGAATAGGCTCATCCCATTGAACCTTTGCCTGCCACAATTTTTGCATCAATAATTTAGCAATAACAGTAACAGGACCTATTAATCCTAACGGGTCAAATATGGACGCAATGCATGACAGCATTTGTCGTTTACTATTAATTGGATTTTTTAATAACTTCACTGTGTATAAGAAATTATCCTGCTGATTGTTCCAAGACAGGCCTAATATTTTGTTGTCATTTGAATCTGTACTAATAATCATATCTGACATGCTTTTTTCCTTCGAACATAATGAGGGCAAATTCGACCGCCATTTCCTTAAGTTCATTCCCGCGGATGCCATGATAGATATTAGTTGTTCTTTAATTATTAAACAGTTTTCTTCAGTTTCATCTCCAGTAATTAAATCATCCACATAAAAATTATTCTTTATAATCTGACTGACCTTGTGGTTTGATGATATATTTTCATTTCCCAGCTGCTGGAGGCATCTAGTTGCCAAAAATGATGACGGCCCCAGACCGTAGGTAACGGTGTTAAGTCGATAATGCTGAATTTCCTCCTCCGGGAAATTTTTCCATACTATTCGCTGTAGATCTCTGTCTTCGGGTCGCACCAATATTTGCCTGTACATTTTCTCAATGTCGGCTGTTATCGCGTACTGGTGTTTTCTGAAACATATCAATTGTGCGGCTAAATCTTTCTGTAAAACAGGTCCTATCATGAGAGCATCGTTTAACGATATACCATTGGATGATTTTGCTGAACCGTCAAATACCACTCGAGTCTTAGTGGTAGTGCTTGATTCTTTCAATACTGCATGATGTGGCAAATAAAAATAACAATCTTCATTAGAAGGTGCTTCGCACCGGGTCATGTGACCCAAGTCTATATATTCCTGCATGAATTCTTTATATTTTTTCATCAGGTCAGGATTTGAAGAAAATTTCCTTTGCAAATTGCAAAGTCTTTTTTCCGCCATAGGCAGCGTTTCTCCCAACTTTTTAACACAGGGGCGCTGTGGTAAGCTTACCATGAAACGACCATTGTCATTCCTTTTATAAGTGTCCTTGAAAATCTCCTCGCACGCTCGCTCCTCATGGCTCCGGTGCTTCACCGGTTGGAATTCTTCTAATTTCCAGAAGTTTTCAATCTGTTTATGGATTATATTTAATGATAGTTGACAAGATTTTACTGGCCTTATTATTTTTGTTGTGACGATGGGTCCTGACACCAGCCATCCGAATTCAGTGCTCTGTAATATGGGTCCTGAGTCTCCATTTCGAAGTTGATCTTGCTTCATAATTTCCCAAAAGGTTTCCGCTCCTAGTAGCATATCTATGGAGCTTGTTTCATAGAAGGCAGGATCCGCTAACTGAAGACCATCAGGTATGTTGGCATCCTTTCTCTGAAAAGAAATTTGCGGCAGATGACTTGTTACCTCTTTCAAAACGAGACATTCTATGTCTCTTTCATACGGTGAATAGTTCGAGAAAATTCTTAAATTTATGCTATTTTTAATATTCAATATTTTGTTTTGGATTCCGGTAATCGGTATGTTTGCCCTTTTGGGTTTTAATTGCAACCTTGTTGCAAATTCTTCTGTTATAAAATTGGACTGAGAACCACTATCCAATAAAACTCTAGCCTTAATCAAATTTCCGTTATTATTCAACACTTTAATAACGGCGGTAGATAACAAAACAAAACTATTAGATATTTTCGTAGAGTGATTTGTAACTAAAGGTTCATTATTTGATGTTGATGGTGAATCCCTATCCTGAGACTTCGAATTATCTGTTTCCTTTTTTAAATGCAACAAAGTATTGTGCGAGTTATTTTCACATATACGACAATTGTATTTACTTTTACATTCTTTTAGCTTATGACCCAAGCACAAACATTTCAAACACGCATTTACTTGACGTATCTTTATAATTCTATCCTTAGTATTTAATATTAAAAATTTTTTACAATTATAAACCTTATGATCGCCCTTGCAAATAATACATTTTGTCATTTGAGGCGTTAAAGAAATCATAGCTTCTTTTCGGTATTTGAAAGGAAAAGTTTTATTTTGATTAAATTTTCCTTCAGTAATCCCAGCAAATTCTAAAATCTGAACTCGATCTGATAAATATTTTATAAACTCTTTATATGTGGGTAGATTCTCTTTTGTAGCAAATACTTCCCAATGATGTCGAGTTTCACTATCTAGTTTTCGCGACAATAAATATATTAACATGATATCCCAATTTTCCGTGGGTATATTTAACTTATTTAACGATTTTAAATGTAATTCGGATTCATCGATAAGATTCCTTAATGCTACGGAATTTTCAAATTTTATTTCAGGCAATTTGAATAATGCTTCAACGTGCTTATGTATAATAATTTTTATATTTTGATAGCGAGAAGTTAACATCTCCCATGCAGTATGATAGTTCTCCTGGTTATTTGGAAGTGAGGTTAATAATTTAGCTGCGTCACCTTCGAGGCATGATCGCAGATAATACAATTTTTGAATAACTTCTAAAGATGGATTATTTTCAACTAAAGCAACAAAAGTATCCCGAAAATTCAACCATTTTTCGTAACTCCCATTAAATTTTGGCAACTCAAGTATAGGCAAACGTATGTTATGTGATGTTGTATTCTGAACTTTATTTAACAATTTATCTTTAGCCTTAGCAACAATATTATAATATAAATTTTCAAATGCTTGCCTTTCTGTTTTGGTTAATTCTTCCGGCGAAATTGCTTCTATGTTATCTTGTAATGAGTCGAAGGTGTCTAAAATTGGTTCAAGTTTCTTCAATCTGACTTCAATTTCAGATTGCGACAAATTATCACCGTTTATATATTCATTGAACCTAGTTAATTTCGCCTTGCAAATTCCACGCTGGTTAATCAAAGTTTTGAGATCCATTTTTAAATATCAAGAAAGGAGGTATTCACAGAACGTATTGTCAAATGATAATCACTTGTAATCAATCACTACACGTGCACTGTCCTTGATCACAGAACTTTACTAATTAACCGATAAACAATGAATTTTATCTGAATTTTATAAATGCAACAGCTCGATGGCTGTCAAAAAGAAAACAATTTGACACTATTGTTATTCTCTCCACAATCTCCACCGCGCATGCGTCAGCTTGCTTCGCGGCTGGGTTGGTGTTTTTACCGACTCGCGGTAACTTTCGAAATTTAAACTAACGGATTTTCAAATATAACCGCTCGTAATAAATCTTTTAAGAAATTTAAAATACTTGCTTTGTATTCTAACTTCTTTTTATATTGTTGTAACAATTATTATTGCTTACTACAATTTCGATGATGGGTATGAAATCAATTCAAACAACACTTGGTAACAATCAGCCCGATTCAATTTTAAAACAAACAAAGAAATACGGCTGTGTAATAAATCATGCTCTCCTGCCTGGGAAAATAAGGTAGGTATATGGGATATGGTCACTTGCCCGTTTTTCTGAAGATCCCCTCTGATGTTGGATGTTGAAGATGTTTGCTGGTTCTTTTATCATCCGCGATTCAATCGATAATACGGATCCGGCTCGAAGGACCAATGTATAATTTTGGATCAAGGTAGAAATATAAACCCACTTATTTCGCCAGAAATGTTTATTGCAGAAGAGACATAAAAATGATAAATCAACCTATTTATTAACTTTTAACAGGGAAGAATCTATGGCGACATCTATGAAAAACTATCCTAACATAAACATCAGCTCAAGTATCTACATATAGCGACATCTATGCAAAGCTACACTAAACTCTATTTTTTAACAACTAATATGAAACATGAAGGAATTATCAAAATTTAAATAAAATATATTGAAGTGTTTTATCTTATCTTTTAGTTGGTATTACTATAAACTGCACGTGTTAGTTCTACTTCTGCCATTTGTGTGCTAAAAATACTTTATTCAACTTCTAGTATAGCTGTGGCTTTTTGTAGGAAATATGATATCTGAATATAATATTGTCAATATTTAACTTTTCATTTTTTACAAATAAAAACTTGTGTGAATACCGCACCAGAGTCATACAGTCCTAACCGCTCCCGTCTGGAGCCAGTGAGACTATGGCATCCTCAAAGGAGACCTCGAAGGAGATGACGAGGAGGAAGGTGGTAGAGTACCTGGCTATTCAGATATGGTCACCAAACACTAATTGTAAAATAGTGCAAATTAATTTTAATAAAATTTATTTGAACCCGCGACCTTCGGATTGCTAGTCGAGAGCCACCTCAAGTAGTTTGATATGTTTGGTGACTTAGCAGGAGTGCCCGGGTTTATAGGGTGAGGTTTGTTCGGTTCTTGGCGGCGGATGCGCTTGCCTACCAAATGGGCCGGATCGATTATTCCTCTTTAACGCATCGCCTTGCAACGCAATAGGAGAGTTGGATTCTTATGGTTATCACTCGAACACACTGACCCCCAGATTACTACCCACCCATCATACCTATTTCCTTCCCATAACTCACTGTCCTTCCTTTCTTTCAAAATACCCCCAACACAGCATTCACAAAGATGACATAGGCCCTGAGAGTTACGATTTTCCTAAGGGCCTCCTGTGTGGAGACGATGTAAAAAAATACAAAAAATAAACAACTATCTCGCTAAATCCTTGGCGGTGACTAATGGTAGGGGTATTGGTTATCTAATAAATGGTTCCCGGGGCGGCGGTACACATAATTGTAATAATTCTCGAGGGCTCTGATGTACAGACATTATGGCTCCTGTTGATTGACGAACATATACGAAAACATCGTTGGTTAGAATCGGTGCTTGAAATGACTTTAGCCATGTTTAATAAAAAACAAATTGGAATAAATTTTTCAGCAATTTTAATTTAAAATTTGAAAAATTAAATTCTCACCAATCTAATCGCCGCAATTTTAATAGGCACAAATTATGGATATTACGCTTTGTTTCAACTTAATCATTATGTGATGTTCTACCCTTCAGGGTATACAGCCGTGGTCTTCTTGCCACAGACTTCCAACACTCCTTGGATGGAAGATATAATAAAATAGGTTACTTGTTATTAACTGGTTTATTAATATCGCGTGTACAATACAACCGCGTTGGTCAACCTTCCTGGGAACTAGCTAGATTCGATCTGCCAGAGGGATTCCAAATGAATCCTCACCTAAAGCTGAGACGCCCTCTGTCGTCGGAGGCTAAAACTACGAGCACTGCCATCTGTGTCTAAAAGCCCGAAGCTTTATACACAACATCTTCCCCTTGCTAACTAGAAACCTATCTACGATATTTCATTGTTACAGTATTATTTTTAAAATCACGAATCTATACAATCGCAAACAGATGTCACTAAAATCAATATTATTAAAATCAAGAACTAAATATTTGAAAATATATCATTACACACAAAATTAAATAATCCATTAAGCACTGACTCTACTCCAAAAAGATGTTGACTCTATAAGTAGCTGATTCTTTCCCTGGAGGTCATTTCAAAGACGTCTGGGACGAAGTCGTCCTGCCCATGGTGCTGGTTCATTTTGTGGTGGGCTTCTGTTTCTCCCTGGAGAGCTGAAATCAAGAGAACACCGGTTAAAATCTCTCAAAAGGAGTGACGTGTCAACCTCATCTGCCCAGCATTTCGTCATATCAGACGCGAAAGGTTCACTCTCTGCCTCTTCCTCTCTATGCTCTTGACATCCTCTCAGTTGATCAATATGCCTTTTCCACGACATCTGTGTCCCCACAATTTTAATAATATACAGTTTTTTTCCCAGTCTTTTTTCAACAATTCCTTTTGCCCAAGAACATTTATTCACTTGTCTGAAGTCTCTCGCTAAACACTTCTGACCTATCTGAAAACTTCTACAAACAACCCCCCCGAAATTCCTAAACTGATTTCCTTGACCTTTAATAATATTCGCATTCGCTAAATTCTCTGTCGAGGTTGCTACGTTTCCTTCAAAACTTTTAGGTAAAAGGCTACTAAAGGTTGATTTTAATCTCCTACCAAACATTAGCACTGAGGGTTCAATTCCAGTTGTGGAATGTGGAATATTTCTATAATCACTTAAAAATTCATATAATCTATCTCTGTAATTTGACTTAAATACGTTATTAACAAGAATTTTCTTTAAAAAATTCTTCACTGTTTTTACCGAGTTTTCTGCCTGCCCATTGCTTTGGGGATGACGCACTGGCGTTGTTAAAAACTCAATATTATTATACTCTAAGAAATCTTTGAACTCCTGACTAGTAAAAACGGTTCCATTATCAGTTACAATACAGTCCGGGTACCCAAAATTTGAAAAAATTCTCTTCAACTCATTAATCGTATGACTTGAGTCTGCTTTCGGTATTTCCACACAATCTACCCATTTTGAGAAAGCGTCGCAAATAACTAAAAACATTTTCCCCGAAATTGGCCCACAATAATCCAGATGCAGCCTCTTCCATGCTGATCCTGAATTAGGCCAGACTGATAAATGACTCTTAGGTGGTAACGGCCTAACTGCTGCACAATCTTTGCAACTTTGAACGATTTTCTCTAAGTCCTTGTTCATTGACGGCCACCAAAAATAACCTTTGGCTAATCCCTTCATTTTTACAATGCCCAAATGCGATCTGTGTAACAAATCTAAAACTTTACTCTGAAGCGAACTTGGAATTATAATTCTATGTTGCCAAAACAAACAATCATTTTCAATAGATAATTCATTCCTTTTCATCCAGAATTTCCATAAAAAACTATCGCGATTTACCCACTTGGGCCAACCTCTACGAAGATGCCCTAAAATTCCTTGAATTTCTGGGTCTGAGCCTGTCGCTGCGACTATTCGCTTTACATCTAAGTGTTCACACTTTTCTATATAGCCTATGAAATCGGAACCTAGATCGTCTACCGATTTTTCCTCTGAGTTTTCCAACGGCAAACGCGATAAATAATCCGCATGATTATTAGCTGAAGCGATTTCTAACCCAAAAATATCCATGAAATCTCTACCTACAATTAGATCTGAACCTCCCGCAACAATTATAAATGTAACATTATTGTTTTTATTTTTGAACTTCACGTCAAAAATAACTTTGCCAATAACTTTCAAAGGATTCCCTGCGTACCCAGTAATGATACGGTTATCCGCCAATAATTTTAATGAACCAAAATGACGCTTAAAGATTTCTTCCTGCATTACACTTAACGAAGATCCCGAATCGACCATCGCTCTAAAATGCTTGTCGTTAATTATAATGTCTGCTGTGAACGGTTTTATTGAAGCTATCACATGATTATTACAACAAAAATCCTCAACAATTGGATTTACTCTATTTGAAAAGTTATTATTCACACAATATTTTTGCAGATGACCTACTTCATTGCATTTGTAGCATCTCGCATTGCGACATTTGCATGAATTAGTACAATGGCCCGTTTTCTTGCAAATTCGGCACTGGGTTTTCGCACCCGATGGTACTGTATACGTCGATTTGTTTACAGATGAACTCGCGGCAAACTTTTGTTTATTGCCCTTAGAAAAATGCCTATTGCTAGAATTCTTACTGATGATGTTAACCTCTGATTTAACTGAATTATTTGGAACGTCTAAAACTGACATACTATTAGCTATTTCCTCTAGTTCGCTAAGTGACAATTTCAGCCCTTCCAAGTAAATCTTGTCTTTAATGCGACTCGGTAATAATCCAATGGCAAACATATCTACTAAATTTTTCTCCAACCTAGCTTCAAATTCACAATACGTTGACAAAGACCGTAATCTAACCCCAAAATCTTTAATGGATTCGCCCGCCTCTTGTCTTGCTGAAAAAAATACTTCGCGTTCTTTGAATACTGAACGCTTTTTACTGCAATGTTTTTCAAGAAGTGCCCATAATTTTTCAAATGATACGTCCGTAACTCTAAGTGGAAAACACAAATTTATCAACAAAGAGAGTGTATCCGGCTCCAAAAGATTTAACAGAAACGCCCTTTTTTTATCCGCGTTAATCTCATCATTTATAACGAAAAACTGTTCTAGACGAAGCTTAAACACAAACCAATCTCCCTCGAGATGATTAAAACTCGGAATTCTTCCCGATTCCATATCTACACGAAGCACAGACCACAATAAAAACACAAGAAAAAAAACAAAACCCGGAACAATAACCTCCAACAAAAAAAACAACTACTTAACTCAGGAACTCTTCTTTCCGCCGCCAATCTTCCAGAAATTCCTTCAAAAGTTGTTATTATCCACCGCTCGCCTTGGCAATAGATAAATGCTGCAAACACCGCACGTCCTGGCAATGTTGTATTGTTCCAAATTAGCTCCACCGCTCGCCTTGGCAATGGATTATTTTCCTTTGTTAAAATGGTCCTCTGGTAATTGCCTCTTAATTCCTAGAACAGAAAACGTCGATCCTAGGCCTCCACGGCCCTGGATAATTTTGTCTCCCTTCTCCACGAAGGAAAACACTATTGAAAGTCACCCCGTGACTTAGCCCTCACGTTCCCGGTTGACAAAATTTTGCTGCCGTGTGACAACAAAAAAAAATTCTCCAGTTATCCTACGACTGCGCCAGCTGTGATGGCTCCAGTTATCCTTTCGGCTGCGCCAGCTGTGATGTTCTACCCTTCAGGGTATACAGCCGTGGTCTTCTTGCCACAGACTTCCAACACTCCTTGGATGGAAGATATAATAAAATAGGTTACTTGTTATTAACTGGTTTATTAATATCGCGTGTACAATACAACCGCGTTGGTCAACCTTCCTGGGAACTAGCTAGATTCGATCTGCCAGAGGGATTCCAAATGAATCCTCACCTAAAGCTGAGACGCCCTCTGTCGTCGGAGGCTAAAACTACGAGCACTGCCATCTGTGTCTAAAAGCCCGAAGCTTTATACACAACACATTACAAGAAACTTACGTCGGGAGAGATGGTAAAAGATACATTAAAATAAAATTTGATTCAATCAATGTTCAAAATTTCTCTTTTAAAATGACTCAATGAACCTCACCCCATGAGCCCGGGCACCCCTGCTTTTAATCACGAAACGTAGTAAATGATGCATTAAAGTTACATTTTTGTTTAATCAAGTTCAAAAGATTTTTTAAGCATGGATTTGACGTTTGCGAAAGTTCCATTTCAATATAAATACGCGTGAGGCAGTCTATCCTCTTTAAGTAAAAAGTCATTTTCATAGAATATAGATGTTCTAACAGAATCCAAAAAGTACCACAACGCGCGCGAAATCGGCGGTTACAAGTTACAACGATGCAAGCCTAAATGATGCATAAATATATATATATATATATATTTATCCCCTCTCGTACTATGTTGATCTCGCGCGACGGTACGCCAGGTATATGTTGATCCGTTTGCATTTGTTGATCCACCCCGGATATGTTGATCCATTACCCAAGTTGGCATACATATGTAAATCCTCATAGATCAACTTGTGTCATCGAGATTTAGCTGTAAGCCACGCCCATTTTTCGGTCGCATATACATTTTACACGATTTATTTTGTTGATCTATATATTTCTGACAAACTTGACAGCGTGCATGCGTTGTAACTTAACCGCCAATTTCGCGCGCGTTGTCGTACTTTTTAGATCCTGTTAGTACATCCATATTCTATGAAAATGACTTTATACTAACAGAGGATAGACTGCCTCACGAGTATTTATATTGAAATGGAACTTTCGCAAACGTCAAATCCATGCTAAAAAAATCTTTTGAACTTGATTAAACAAAAATTGTAAATTTAATAGATCATTTACCACGTTTCGTGACTTAGCAGGGGTGCCCGGGTTCATGGGGTGAGGTTTGTCTGGGTCATTTTATAAGAGAAATTTTGAACTTTGATTGAATGAAATTTTATTTTAATGTATCTTTTACCATCTCTCCCGACGTAAGTTTCTTGTAATAATTAAGTTGAAACAAAGCGTAATATCCATAATATGTGCCTATTAAAATTGCGGCGATTAGATTGGTGAGAATTAAATTTTAAAAATTTTAAATTATGATTGCTAAAAAATCTATTCTAATTTGTTTATTACTAAACATGGCTAAAGTCATTTCAAGCTACGATTCCAACCAACGATGTTTTAGTATATGTTCGTCAATCAACAGGAGCCATAATGTCTGTACATCAGAGCTCTCGAGAACTATTACAATTATGTGTACCGCCGCCCCGGGAACCATTTATTAGATAACCAACACCCCTACCATAGGTCACCGCCAACTTTTAGCGAGATTGTTGTTTATTTCTTATATTTTTTACAACATATCCACTCAGGAGGCCCTGAGGAAAATCGTAACCCTCAGGGCCTATGTCATCTTTGTGAATGCTGTGTTGGGGGAATTTTGAAGGAAAGGAAGGAGAGTGGGTTCTGGGAAGTAAATAGGTATGATGGGTGGGTAGTAATCTGGGATTCAGTGTGATTGAGTGATATACATAAGAATCCAACTCTCCTACTGCGTTGCAAGGCGATGCGTTGAAAGAGGACTAATCGATCCGGCCCACCACGCAGTTATTAGGCAGGCGCATCCGCCGCCAAGCCCCTCACATACCTCACCCCATAAACTCGGGCACACCTGATAAGTCTCCAAACATATCAAACAACTTGGGGAGACCTATGGCAGAAGTGTAGGTTATCCAATAAATGGTTCCCGGGGCGGCGGTGCACATACCCTCCTCCCAAATTGTAATAAACGTCTACTTTCAAATGTAAAACATAATTTAAAACGTTCCTAAATGACGGCCTCCGTTATCGAGGGGTAAGGCTATCGACTAGCAATCCGAAGGTCGCGGGCTCAAATAAATTTTACTAAAATTAATTTGTACTATTTTACAATTAGTGTTTGGCAACCAGATCTGAAGAGCCAAGTACTCTCCCAACTTCCTCATCTCCTTCGAGGTTCACAATATCTTCAGTCTCACAACAACCCCAATTGAGGATGCCATAGTCTCACTAGCTCCAGACGGGAGCAGTTGGGACTCTGGTGTGGTATTCAAAACTACAAATCTACAGCTAATTTCGAGAAGTTGAATAAAGTGTTTTTAGCACGGCAAAATGGCAAAATTTCAATATTATTGTAACAATAGCAATATTATTATTGTAGACTAATATTAGACATTAATACATCAATGAATAACATTCATTTTACATGACCACCCAATGAGAAGCTGATTTTTTTCACAGTTTGTGTAGAACCGAACACGTGCATGTTATACTAATACCAGCTAGAGGAGAGCGTAAAACACTTCAATATTTTTTTATTTAAATATTGATAATTCCTCGATGCTTCATAATAATGTTTCATAAAAAAATACAAATCAAATCACACCACATCCAGACAAAGAAGCCGATATGTTTTTATACACAAAAAAGGTTTATTTGGATATTCTCTGTATTAAAACTAATTTCGTTAAAAAATAATACTTTATTGTGAATTTGATCAGACCTAACTTCGTTGTTAAGATAATGCAGCTGCGTGTCGTCCGGCCGGGATATATCCCTGCCGGCATTCTTTTGTTATAACAACACCCTGATTAGAATACATTTAATTGTTTTGTCTTTGATTTTATAAATATTTTTAATAAATTAAAAACGGCTATGGAATTCCACGTTCTGCCACCGCGTTTCCGGATACTATTGATTACTTAACACGGCTAAATATTTCAAAACGACTTATTAACGATTCCAGAATGTACTTTATTTATTACTGTTTTAAAAATGTATCTGTTTATTTAGACAATTTTTTTTTTATAAACTGCCTATAAACTACGTTTTATTACTTATCCACTGGAGTGGCCGAGTTGACATCGCGTTTGGGTCCCACCCAGGCGCGGCGTAGTGTGTTCAATTCCTGGGCTGGCTAAGTCCTCCATCACAACACAAGCAACATTTTCAGCTGACTGTGGTGGTAGTAGGAGATTTTCAAATATTGCCAGGTTATTCGAAACCCGGGAATGTATGTCTTTCTTTTAAAAAAGTAGTTTATATTGTTTCCGTTTTAATGTTTTCGGGGGATAATTATACCAGTACAACTCAATTACTGTCAAACTTGTTGTGAAATCAGATATGAGCGCATCAGCAGAATGCTGCCTGCTCATTACATAATAATAATAATAATAATTGACCCCGTACTACAAATAAACCCAAGTTTTTTAAAAGTTTTTGTGAGTACAGCTCCCAAGTCTTGCTCAAGTGCATGTCCGTCCGTAACACTTAGTCAATGTACTTATTTGTTCGTTGTCCTCTTTCCTAATGTGAAGTTTATATTTTGATTTTAATTAATATATTTACACGTTGTTTGGGGTAAAGTTTTATCTCATTCATAAAAAAAAACTTTTTCTTCTTCTGTTTTTATCGAGATTAAAGCAAACTATGATATTAACATATATTTGTTTTTCTTTTTTTATTACATCAAGTAGTTACGGTTCGTGATTAAACAGATTTTCTTGAGGATATAAAGTGTATTACGTTAAAAATAATTGAAATTTTGAAGAGTAAGTTTAAACTAATTATAAAAACTGCTTTTCGTCATCGAAGTTATTGAAATTGGACAACTATGTGCCTAAATTCTACATTTCAATCAACATTCCGTTAATGCTGCAATGACCCCGGGGTCGGGGTCATTGCAGCATTTCACTCAATTGGTTTATGAGTATATAGCTTAATTTATATGAGATTGAAAAAAAATCATATACGAATTTGGTGGGCAGTTAAATTGTCTGACGTTGATTATAAGTATTTTTATCGTAAACTTTATATGCAAGACGTAGAAAATGTTAAAGTCAAATTGGTTCAATTGGCTTTGGTCTCCTCTACCGATGAAGCAAGTGATTTCATTGTATAATATTCATTGGGCCTTGCATTCTTCACATAAAATATAATCGAAAAAATTGATTAAATATAATTGCATTTGTAACCACCTTGTGGTGTTTTTTTAGTTTTTGCATTATTATATTTCACTGAAAGATGCCGACTTCCGGTCATATTGTTTAAATAATATTAAATGAGAGATAATTCTTTTAAATAAGAAGATTTAATTTTATTTAGAGAACTTTAAAATATAACGATTTCCGGTAAGATGTGACAATAATTTAAACAGAATATTAATATTTAAAAAATAATGTTTATTCGATTTGAATGATTTATGCCAATCATTGGGACTTTCTTTTCAAGAGTTATGTGATTATAAAGTTTACGATTTTTTTTAAATCCTAAAAAAAATTGATAATCGATAAAAATTGGGTGAATTCATTGGTTATAACTTATAATATAGATCATTTTGTATGTCTCCATATTCAAATTCGGAGGTATGACTTTTTTATGTGACACATCTCACTAGAGCGCCCCTGTCTTTACACGTTAAATACAGAGAAACTATGTCGCCACCCAGTTGGGCAGCATTATGGGGCGGGTTAAGGTAGGGTCTGTAGGAATGAATTTATTAATGCTGGTCTTAAAGAGGCGCAAATTATATGGAGGAGGAAAAACAGATGCTGACAGCTCGTTCCACATGCGAGCCGACTTACGGTAAAACGAGTCGGAGAAACGACCCGTTCATATATAGATAACATCAACTTTACTGTGAACCTGTGTTCCGCTCGTGTCCGTCGGGTATCAAGCACGTGCACGGTGCACCGGGGATCAATGCTGCTTCTCCTTTTAACAGGCTCTAATAAAATACCTGTAGAATAGATACAGCATACGCACATTTCGTCATACATGATTTTACCGCACATATTCCTCAGGGATCTCATTTCTACAGTATTCTGTCTACTTTCAGCCTTCTTCTGCCAATTCCATGCCTCATTTCCATATATTAGGGTAGGT
Organism: Hesperophylax magnus; assembly: GCA_026573805.1. Taxonomy (NCBI): domain Eukaryota; kingdom Metazoa; phylum Arthropoda; class Insecta; order Trichoptera; family Limnephilidae; genus Hesperophylax; species Hesperophylax magnus. The sequence continues at coordinate 1,941,213 of JAIUSX010000016.1, forward strand.
ACCAGCACTCCATTGTGGACTGCTAGCTTCGCTTCTTTGGACAGTTTTTAGTTAGCTCCAACCGCGTCCAATCATCCATTAATTACCCATTATAACCAAGAACCCGGCCTCCCCTACTAAGTCACGAAGCGTAATCAGGAGAGATGGTAAAAGATACAGGTTCAGGTCTTTCCTACATAACATTATTCCTTTTGCCGCCATATTGGATTTTTATGGTCGAAAGGTATCCCTCAACCAGTTTATTTCGATCCGGCCCGCCACGCAGTAGATGGGAAAACGCATCCGCCGCCAGGACCTAGACAAACCTCACCATATGAACCCGTGTACCCCTGCTAAGTTATGATTTTTTTATGGATTTGTTTTTGCGAAATTTTCGTTTCGATCTAAATACGCATACATTTCTTATAAACAATTCAAGCAACACACGTCATTTTGATTTGAAACGGTACCATTTCACAGTCATTTCATGCGATATTCGACTCTAGAGACTAATACTTTGAGTTCAATATCACAAAAGATTACGGAATCACATAAAACCTTGTGATGAACAGTCCACCGATTGCCCCTTGATTGGTTCATTTAGTAAAACCATATAATAGGGACACAGATCAACTTTGTCTAATAACTTCTTACCTGGATCAACATACTACGGGAATAGATCAATATATATGAGATCAACATAAGTATGCCAATTTGGGTAGATCAACATAAATTATGCATCCGATTTCCATACAAATTTTGAAAATTTTATTAACAGTATATCAAATGGTTTTTCTGGCAAACTGGCAACATTGATAATTATTGTACCACTGTTGTCAATTCATTCAGATGTATTCCATAATAGCCAAGTTATATGGTGTTAAAGGTGGATCAACTTAGTCTAACAACTTCTTACTGGATCAACATAATACGGGAAGAGGACAATATATATATATATATATATATAGTGTATATTTAAAAAACAATCGCAGATGTCATATTATTATAATTCCAGTCAAAATTAAATTCAGTCTGAATGTACAGAAAATTTAAAATCACCAGTCATCACATTTTATATTATAATATTACATATTATACTAGAAATCACATCATAATATTATTTGGAATAAGGCAATGATTATGTATATAATTCAGAAAAGCTTTATAAAATATTTTACTGCATGTATAGGGCCATCATAGTATAGCAATGATTGATAAAAATAATAGGAGTGACTATAATAGGAATGATTAAATAATATTCTTGAAAACTGGCTTTACAAAAAAAAAGAAGAGGCCGTGGAAGTAGAAACTTATACACCGTAAAAGAGTTGTCTGAACGGAACTTCTCAAATAGACTTCCATACAAATGCCGTTATGTCTTTGACTTTTTTGAAGAAATTTTTGATTGAATGAATTCATTTATTTATCTAGCCTTAACTATCGTTCCTACCCGAAGCGTAATCGAAAGTTTGCAAACCTTCAAAAAGTAGATTTTGTGATATAAAAATAAGTTATCTCCAGACATGGCAAAATTCACTGGTCTCCTCACTCCCCTGATCTTATACGACTTCTCTTTGTGGGGTATCCCAAGTCCCTAGTATATGTTGACAAGCCAGACTGCCTTGCAGATCTCAAAACGAAAATCCAGCGGGAAATCGTTCGGATTCCAGATTAGGAGGAGGAGATTAGGGTCCCTAGCAAAAGCACAATGATAAAAATTTTATATGCAATAACGGTTATCAACCTTTTTGAACACAACCGCAGATCGCCGACGAACAAACAACAATTCATGTTGTATAAGGCCCTTCGTAGACAGAGATACTTACAAGCTACGTAAATGTGGCACAGCCACAAGTAGCCTACTGATATGCTACTCTTTAAAGCTTGTTTCTTTATACTGTGAACTTGATTATTTTTTCTAGTGCAGCCGTGGAGTTAATGCAAATTCAAGTGACTAGTGACGAAGACAATAATATTGTTCTTCTTTATATTTACAAGCATAAAAAACTATCTAAAAGAAGATTTTGGGTTCACGAAATAAATGTTAATTGTAAGGCATTCATCGCCGCCAAGGAACTACATGAAAATGATGTCAAATTGACTTTTCTTTCCAATCTCAATACACGCCTACTCTGCTAAATCCTTTCACATAAAATAAATAAAAACATGGATATACATGGACGGCATTTCTGTCAAACCAATAGTAATGTCATGCAAATGCAACTAATGTGGAGTGCTACCAGCACTGTTAGTAGCGTGCAACTGACGTCAAACCCGTAGTTGACGCTTAGCATCATGTACGAACACTCGCAAAATAATATGGCGGGTACTAACGCGCGACGCTTATGCTACGCGCACAAAACAAAAACACTCTCATAAAAGTCGCTTGTAAGTATCTCCATTTACGAATGGCCGAAATCTGCTTAATTAAGTCGACGTGAAATCTTGGAAACATTGACAAATAACCGATATTACCGATAAAACCTTTATCAATATACTTGTGCTAGGGGCCTAGAAATATGATAAAGCATAATAACATATCACGTATCCAATTCTGGCGGAAATGTTGAATCAATTTCGTGAAATATTGTTTTGACTTTTGGGATCGTCAGGACAAATGATGTGTTGGATACTCCGAGGCAATTTGAAATGTTCGTTCAAGCAAGACGAGGAAGATTTTTGACTTTTTGCTATTGGATGTGAGAATCTTAACCCCAAGAGCCCTAGAGCAATTTTGGGAGATATTTCTCCCGGACATCAAACACCTGTAGTCTTTTTGAGAGATATTTCTCCCAGGGTTTAAAACACCCATAGTCTTTTCGGGAGATATTTCTGCCAAGCGTCAAAACAACGGTAGAGTCTTTTTGGGAGATATTTCTCCCAGACTGATTATTACGGTAAAATATATGATTTAAACACGATTTGTGTTATGAAGAGAGAATATCACGTTTTTAATTTGCATATTAAAGTTTACCATAGACGCTCATGCATAATTTTAAATAATTCTAAGAAACGGTAGAAAGATAGGACAGTTTTGGACCCTATAGGTGGTGTTCTCGGCTGTTGTAAAGATCTAAACATTTTTCCAAGAAAATTTTAGTTTTTCAGATTTCTCATCCACTTACACAACCATAAATTTTGACTTTCGATTTTAAAAATGTATTTGTAATACTGCGTATATATTTGCGAACCGAAATGCGAGCTGAGCGTCGAATTAAAGGTGCGAAACACCGCTTGCTGTTGCTTCGTTCTTTTCCCATAATGCGAGGCTTGGCTCGCGTTTCGGTTCGTAAATGTATGTGAGTCTTTCAATCTTTCACAAATGGTATTTTGAAATACGTTAAAAACATTGAATTTATCTGGGATTGAATGTAATGCAATGTGAGAAATATGTTGCAAAATATCAGAGGCTCTAGGGATTAAACGATATCCCACTTTGGTGGTAGGTTGGTTGGTTGTAAGGTTCTAGAGCCAGCCTGTCTTGGGCTGCCTCTTGATGGTCTTGACGTCGTCTATCCTGATCTGGGGGCGCAGCGGGGCGGGTGAGGGCGGCGGTGAGGGCAGCAGCTGCTCCGTGCTGGACGAGGGGCCCAGGCGCCCACCTGCGATGGCCGCGTCGTCCGGAGGTGACGAGGGCGCCGATACTACCACCTGAAATGCATTCCGGTGGGTTACACACTCACAGTTATTCAAAAAAATCTTTTTTACAAAATAAAGGGAAGAGTTATACACGGTGTCCGGAAACTCGTAGTACAAGCGGGAAACTGGTGAATCTACATCACATTTGGAGTCGATTTTGTAGTATAATTTTTTTTGATTTGAGCTTTCGTTTTCGAGTAAATCGAGTCAGAAGTTGATTTTTTTTTTGATCAAATTCTTATGAATTATTACTGAAGATCAAAGTACCCAACTAATTAAAACTATTTAAAAGTAAAACAAATAAAGAAACCCGGATTTTAATCATTATTTTGAAATCACCCTTCATTTTTTTCCTTCTTTAACCCTTTTGCTGCCCGAATGTAAACACAAGATAGATACTCTCACGCCAAGGGTTTTTAGAATTTTTTATATTGCGTCATTATTTATTATCCTCAGCACTTAGAGATTGTAAATTATTACCAAAACAAAAAAAACTTGTTTACGTTACACTCTTGAAAAGTCTAAGCAAGATATCTTTATGAATTGATGCATTATTTGACGAATAAAAACTATCTATGAAACATCAACAAACTTCGACCCGCCGCCATTATCAAATCAGTAATCTCACCAACACATACAGACACACTATAGTAATATCAGTACTCACGTCTCTGAAGTGGGACCACTGCGACGGCTCACCATTTCACACGATTCACTTGTGATAATATTATTCTTTTAAACTTCATTATTTATTCAACTTTTATTTACAGTTTCTTATCGTATTATTTATGTTAATAGTTTTTATTCGAATGGTAGACTTTAAAACAGGAATGAATACACAATGCCACATTACAATGGGAACACATATATCGAGCCATTTTTCTGCGGCTTTGTTTAAGTTTTGTATTCGCACAAACATGGCAGGCTCTGTATGGCTTGGATTGTTTTGATGTTGCCGGTATTGGCTCAGGCATATGGTTTACAACCTCTTTTAAAAGCAGACGTAATGGTGTGTCATGATGAGACGAATGAGGGGTTGAGTCGAGTTGAGTTTTTTTGTGGTGTTTTGCGATTAATTGTCTTATCACACATAACTGATAATCGGGGAAGCTCATACCTGATTTTTTTATGCTGTTGTGTACAATAAAAAATTTAACAGATATAAATCAATAATATGGAAAAAAAGCTTTTTATACCACTTAATGGACTTTCGCAAGCAACTTACTCCAGTTAACATCATGTCTGCCTTATCCACTAAACCCATATGCTTATTGTAATCCTGAATGCAATTGGGTTTGCATATTGTTTGTCCCGTTCTTAAATTTGTTTTTTCCGTTGGGGAAATAGTGTTGTCGTGTAAAGAGCTCAGCATGTATATTTCCCTCTTATCATGCCATTTTAGAGCCATCAATGGCCCGCAGCTCTTTGATACCATTTCCCCCTTCTTCAGTTTGTCAAATTTTGGCATGTATTTCCTATTTTTTCGCACCGTTCCGCAAGCATTGGTTTTATTTTCATGCAGGTATTTAAATAGTGTAGGACTGGTATACCAGTTATCAACATAAAGTTTGTGTCCCTTATCTAGGTAATCTCTAAGTAGAGTTGTCACAACAGCTCCCGAGGCGCCTATACATTGATTATCAGTGACGTCGGTTCCATCACCACAATAAACAATGAAATCTAAAACATAACCCGTCAGTATATCACACAAAACAAACATTTTTATCCCAAACCGGTGGCGTTTGGAAGGAATAAATTGTTTATATTTTAATCGTCCTTTAAAAACAACCATGCTCTCGTCGATGCAAAGATTTTCAAAGGGAGTAAAAGTTTCTTTAAATATCTTACGAGTCGGATTAACGAGTAATCTTATTTTGTGCAATTTGTCGCCAGGAATTTGTGTATCGTGGTCAGAAATATGTAACATGCTCAATAATATTTGATACCTATTTCTGGGCATCGTTTTACCAAAAATGGCACTCGTAAGAAGAGGATCTGTCGACCAATGCTCTTCTATTGAATGATGTTTATTTCGTGTCATCAGCATTGATATGGCAAAAAATACATACATCTCACTAATTGAAGTATCAACCCATTTACGAAGCATTGATTGTTCAGACACAACTTTTTTCTGTATTGTTGCTGCGTAATATTTATTAGTTTGAGATACAATATCAGACATAATATTGGTATTTAAAAAATGCTCAAGAAAATTCACTTCCTCGGAATTTTCCGACAAAAGAGGAGAAGAGTTTACGCCAGAAGGGAAATCATCGAAGTCGTGAATAATCGGAACAAAATGATCCGATGTCCAAGTGTTCATGTCAAAACCAGTCTGACTTGATGTGCTGGGTTCGTCCAAGAGTTGATCATTAGATTCAACAATATTTTCAGCGTGTACTCCTTAATTTATACTGCTTACTTCACTGGCGGAATCACACTCACTGTCACTAAATTCACAGTCAGAGTCAAGATCGAGACAATATTCTCTTATTTGGTCATCAGACAAGTCACGTCGAGCCATGATGGAGGGTTACACAAAATAAATATTAGGAAAAACGACAAATCAACACAATAATTAGTTTCCAAACACAGATAATTAAAATGAAAAAGTTTTACCTTACAATAAAACTTATATTATGTACTTAGCTTTATTTAAAACCTATAAAGTGAGATAAACATTACCATTTTGCAGCCAAATCGACGTTTCTTACCAATTTCGTGTGTAATTCTTAGTTTAAATCTCCCGCCAATGTCACCTGCTAGTTCCAAATGCATCCTTGAGGCGGCGCCAGTAGTGGGACGCCACTAGTGACGCTATAATTTCAAGCTTCATTAGATCTCATCAGGCAGCCCTTGCCTAGGTTTTAAATAAAGCTAAGTACATAATATAAGTTTTATTGTAAGGTAAAACTTTTTCATTATGTAGCATAGGCTTTATTTAAAACCTATAAAGTGAGATATTGTTTGTTATCGCCTGGTGACATTATGCTAATGTGAATCAAATATAATATTTAAATTTATTTGCTAAAAAGAAAATAGGGGCAAGATTTCCAGAAATCAGCTAACCAGTTACAGAGGTTGAAAAAGGTCAGCAACAGATGGGTCGGTGTTGACTCGGCCAGCCGATTCTGCAATTTCCCTTCTATAGAACTTGGCAAAGGTATTGGGACTTCTCCAGTTACCACGCGACAGTATATCGTCCAGCTTATATTTCTGCAGCCAGTTCAGAGATGCCACTGCTGAACGGATGCTGCCAGGTGGATCCTCTACACCAGCATCCCTGAGGACTGCCCTAATCCAACCTGCAATTACTGCCCTGGAGGCCGCTTTCACTGTCCCACAAGTTGTAATAAATAGGCTAGGTAGTATCGCCTGCGCTCTCCGTTCCTTAGACAGTTCTATGACCTTCTCCGTCCAATAGACAGGGTCTATGTTCCTAGACTCCGAGCGAGCCAGTCTCCACCCTGATTGTTGCCAGTCTGCCGAATCTGTCTTGCCACCAAACACTGGCCAAATGGAGATGCCTTCACTGTCCACTGACAATCTTTCAGCTGTGCAATGGAGCAATGTGAGATCGTGGACTCGGCGCCCTGATGCCAAAAGCAGGATGGTGGCTGCTCTCCTTGATGCTTCAAAGAGAGTAATATGTTGAGGCAAATTCTTCTCCAGCCATGATGATACAACCCTCGGGTCCCAAATGGGGGGTTTTGAAGGCCTTAGTCTAGCTAAAGATATCCCTTTTAATATCTTCTTCACTATCGGATTGGAGCTCAGCTCTCTATTGTCTTCGGGAGAGCCTAAGGTACACACCACTGACTTGTGAACTAAAATGGTACTCAGCGATAGCTTTTCTCTGATGTGTAGATCGGCTAGGAACCTGGCTAAGTCTTCAGCTTTGGGACGCGTGGCATCAAGCTGATTCTCTGACGCCCAGCGCTGCCACCTCCGCCATGCCGGAGCATAAGTGCGAAGGGTAGAACTTCTCCACCCGGATCTAAGAAGTTCCTTCTGCTGACTTGACCATCTTGTTAGGTTTTTGTCCCACCCCCACAAAGCCAAATCTCCAGAGTGAAGGACTCTACTTGAGGAGGGGGTTTGTTGGTCCTGGTGTCTATCAGTGCTTCTCCTAGATTGTGAATCGTAAGAGGTGGACCCAAGGCCCGACACTTCAGATCCGCTCTCCAAAATGCCCTTTCCCAACGAGGAGCCACTACCAAGTATAATCCCCTTGCTCTGTTCAGGTGGCAAAGAACCCTCGGCATGAGGCACGGGGGAGGGAAGATCCAAGCCAGCTGATGGTCCCAGTCCCTGCTCCAAGCATTGTGGTAGTCTGCCTCGTCGTCCTGAAAATCAAGAGAAACATACCTTTGAACCACATGCGCTGTCCTAGAGCCAAATAGGTCTATTTCGGGTCGTCCCCATTTCCTGAATGCTACCTCTGTGAACGAGGGTAGCAAGTGCCATTCGGGTATAGCACGATGACGAGATAGACAGTCCGCTACTTCATTGAAACGACCGGGTAAGTATTGTGCTGTCATGGAGACACAGTGTTTATCCAAAACATCTAGCACTAGTCGAGTACAGCTCAGGAGTTGAGTTGATCTGGTACCACCCTCCTTGCGGAGATAAGATACGACAGACCTGTTATCCGACTGGATCAGAAGACCCGAGCCAGATAGCTCAAGCACGTGAGGAGACAAGGCAGCCAACACGGCGAGCATCTCCTTTACATTGGAGTGAAGATTCAGCTGGTCATCAGCCCACACACCGCTGAGAAGCTTTTCGTCCAGCTGGGCACCCCAACCCTGATCAGAGGCATCGGTTGTTAGGTAATGCTCAAACAGCGGCAGATGTATAGGTGACGTCAGGGTGAGCGATCGAACCCACCATCTCAATTCCCGAGCGGTAGCTGCCGGAATTGGTGATGACTCCCAAGGGTGGTAGTGTCTGAGTCCTAAGCACCCTTTCTGTATGTGCCGGCTGTTGAGCCTGCCTCTTGGAACTGCAAAACTAGCAAAGTTTAAAGAGCCCAAGAGGCTGCGCCCCTTATCTAGTGACCACCTACCTGTCTGAATAAAACCCTTTAACAAATAAGATAGGGCTGAAACCTTGTTCTGAGGGAGAGACTTTTCATTAGTTAGAGTATTCCAGCTGATACCAAGAAATTGAACTTGTTGTGATGGTTCTAATATTGACTTATCAAATTGTATATGCCATCCCAAGCCTTGCAAAAACTCCACCATTTCAATAGCCTGCTGTTTTAAAGTAGGCAGGCATTGGTTTACTAATAAAAAATCATCCAGATACACTAGAATTCTCATCCCTCTCTTCCGCAGTTCCTGCGCTACCCAGTTAGTGAAGGTTGCGAATGCCTTAGGTGCGGTGGCCAAGCCAAAGGGGAGGGATGTCATCTGCAAGAGTTCATTCCTATAGATAAGTCTAAGGAAACATCTATGCTGCTCACTCACAGGTACATGAAAGTAAGCATGTGTGAGGTCCACTTTAACCATCCAGTCATTCGGTTGTAGAAAAGTAGGAACTCGATAAACGTTTACCAGACGAAATTTACTGACAGTCAGAAAATTGTTTAAATACTTTAAGTTAAAGACCGGCCTCTTTGAGCCATCTGATTTGGGGACCAGAAACATGTTAGAAATAAATGAGGGAGTGGCAGGTGCCGACTCTAAAACCTTAAGGGCTTTGAGTTTTTCTATTTGTTCTGTCATTGCCACAGAAGTCTTAGTGGTGAAAGGGGAGTTAAATAAATCAATATTATTATTTAGTGGAGGTTTTGATGAAAATGGAATTCGGTAGCCATCTAACATCTTAAGGATGATAGTAGGGGCGCCAAGGTTCCTCCACTTACCTGCGAATGAGCGCAACTGACCCCCTTGAAAAGAGGGCCCACTGTTAAAACCTCTTACGGTCTGGCTTCCCTGCTCTTTCCTTGGGCCGGAACCTACCTCGGGGAGGGAAAGCTTTAGCGGCTCTACGGGCTGGTTCCGGACCTCGACTCTCAGGGTGCTCCCTTCTCGCGATGGTTCTTCCCTGCTGTACTCTAGGACGAAAGGGCTGCGAGCTCTGCACAGTCACAGGTTTAACGGGTGGAGCTGGTCGCGACGTGCTAGGCTGAGGAGCGAGGCACTTCTTCACTCCCCCCAACTTATCCAGCTGGGCCGACAGGAGGTTCGGGTCAAAGAGATATTCCGATGTGGGCGGAATCTTCCGTAAGGCATCTCGGACGTATCCGTCACTGATGCCTCGCAATGCCCCCTCTCGTCGATACTCAATGTGGCTAGCCCGTTTTCCGCAGACCATCTGCATGATGTCTTTGGACACCTTCTGGGACTCAGACCCCGCCGCGAAGAGAGACTGCACCTTCTCGAAGAGAGTGGAAGTGCTCAGCTTCGTGCCCGGTTCCGCACTCCAGTTGACCAGCTCCTGCAAGGAGGCCTTCAGGAGATCAGCCTGCAGGGAAAGAGCATTGGTCAGGGAGCCGCAGAAGGAGTCCGTTGACGTACTGGCCGATTCCTCCTGAGCTAGGCGCTTCAATTCAGGGTTCAATGCCAACATTGAGAAGAGAGGGGTTGCGGCATACGACTTCTGGATCTCGAGGTAGCGGACATTGTTCCAGTTGGCCGTCCCCAGATGCTGAAGGAGCTCCACTTTTTTCACCCTCCCTGGGTCGGCCGATGGTATCTTCGGCTGCTTTAGGTCAGTTGTCCACTCCCCGAGATCCAAGTCACGAGACGGCTTATTCGGATGGACGAGTCCCATTCCCAAATCTCCTGCCAATTCCTCCCGAAGCGACGCAGGGGTGTCCAGGGAGATGCTGTCCTCGTCATCGTCATCCGAGGCGCCACGGACGGGAGCCTCCGAACGCTTTTCCAGCAGCAGACGCAACATTTCCTGCATCTGGGACATCTGCTGCGTTAATACGTCAATTCGCGGGTCGGCGGGAGCTAATTCACAAACCCTCTGCCTCTTGGCTTTGCCTTCGCCGTAGACCCTCGGACGCTTCCCCCGCGTGTCCGTGTGAATCACCTTCATGACTTCCGCCCTCGAAAATTCGGCTTCCCCGCTCTCGGAACGTTCGGAATCCGACATAATCACGAAAATACAAAAAACACTAAACAAAAACACACGAAACTCTATAAATCGCAATTTTACGGAGTTCGAACAGTCACACTGTTAATAACCTCGAAAAAAATATGTAAATTTTGCGCAAATACTGAAAAACAGGTTATTTTACGGTATTTGATGTTTGTAAACAAACCAAACGTGTTTGACCTTCGCAAAATAAATGCTAATGAAGCTTGAAATTATAGCGTCACTAGTGGCGTCCCACTACTGGCGCCGCCTCAAGGATGCATTTGGAACTAGCAGGTGACATTGGCGGGAGATTTAAACTAAGAATTACACACGAAATTGGTAAGAAACGTCGATTTGGCTGCAAAATGGTAATGTTTATCTCACTTTATAGGTTTTAAATAAAGCCTATGCTACATAATAAAATTTATATTATTATTTTTTCACTCGAAAGGCGGATATAACAACTTATTTCATTTAAAATAACAAAACATGTTGATTAACACAAAACTTATTTGCACTAAAAATATTACTAGTTAATAAAAACAATTTGTTAAAATAATAACGTTAGAACCATGATTCGTTGCAGATTCTAAGTATTCGCGAACCGTCGAGATAAGGAGGAACCACGTGAAACACTAACACAGCTACGCGCGCGCGGGGAATTCAAACACTGACAGGGGAAATATTGTAGTCTCCAGTTTGACGAGGTCTTTTATTATATAAACAAAATCATTTGTCACATCTGTTCAGAGATGTCGCTAGATAAAAGTTCAAATTATTTTTTAAGCCCGAGTTTTGCACCATCTATACAGAAAGTTCCGAGATATCGCAAGTTGAAATTAAAATCATGTATGATTGCGCGTGGCAGCGAGGGCTCGGAATCTTGAATCAAACATAGATGCGCACGGCAGCCTCCGGGTTAAAATGGATTACATCTATTTACTGTCAATATCTCCTGTATAATACATATTCTCTTATTGTACTGCATCATGTATCACTTCTATGTAAAAGCCTTTTTAGGCGTATATATATATAAATAAATAAATAAATAAATTTAATCCGGTGTAATCATAAAATATTCATGCTCTGCAGGGTTATAACATCTGTTCTTCTAAAATTAATACCTATCTCTGAAATATTCGCAAAATATAGCTTTCTCTATCATGTCGGGTTTCATTAACGTATGAAGGAAAGAGACGCACGATAAGTAGATGTTCTATTCTGTTAAATTGTAAGTAGGTCACATAGTTCATTTATGGGTTACATTAGTTTTCGCTTACGGGACACCGCAGGTGGCCGTGTTTTTTGTGTTTGTTTACACTGTTTACATTGCATTTTTTTGAAGTTTTCTCGTTAATTTAAAGATAAAAGCGAATTGTGGTCGAAATTTGTGTATTTTATTATGCGTTATTATTGTTTTGATAGTGATACTTTAAGATTGTTGGAAAGTTGTTGTGAGTGTTTGAAAACAGTTGTACGTTTTTAATGTTTTGATTTTGAGACTTATCATGAAGCCTTCAACGAGGTAAAAATTAACTCCGACATGATTAAAATAGTGCGATAATCAATCATCAGATGGACCCAACTGTGCTTGGAAGTTAACGGTGAACATTTAAAATAATTTATGTGATGTGTTTGTGTGTTTGAATTGGAGATCGGAATATCGCTACATATTGTGAGTAAAAATGCTAATAATAATTTCAATCCATGGCGTCGCGTCGGCGTCTCAGATCAAATAAGGAAAAAATTTTAACCCTGAAATAGCCGAAAAATATTTGTTTTTTTTTTTTTTTTTTTTTGATGAAAATGCTCAAATCAAAAAACTTTATGTTTATTTGGGTTCCCCATATGGTGTAGATTCTCCAGTTTCCCGCTTGTACTACTAGTTTCCGGACACCGTGTATATATTCTGTATTCACTGTCAATATTAAAAAAGAGGGTATTTCTAAGGAAAGGAAGAAGAGGAAGTTCTGGGAAAGAAAAATGTATGAGAGGTGGGTAGGAATCTAGGGATCAGTGTGTCCAGGAGCGGCACATACTGCGGTTCAAGGCGATGGCTCGATTTTTCATCCACCGCATTTAGGAAGTACTATGCTCTCCCACAGATGAGTTCATAAATAAATTGGTGTGGTTCGCTCGCCGTACAGAAGATTATGATGACGTTCTATGAGTGTTAGACTCTGTCACAAAAAATCCAAACCCTAGCCAAAGACATGGTACCTGCATATATTCAGTACCCCATTGCAAACCTAGAGCTATAGTTAGAGGCGCTACTGCAAACTAATATCTCGTCGAAACTTGTTCCACTATTAGGACGCGATAAGCAGACCGGATTCGGTAGTTTTAGAGAGTTGGAGGTCAGTTGATACAATCCAATTAAAATTTGACTTAGGTGTTAGCATTTTTGACTCCAGTGGAGAGGAAGGTTCAACCAGTCAAACCAAAAAAAAAGAAGTTTTTAAAGACATTTTAAAAGTTAACAGCAGTTAAAAGCCAGTCCGTACAGAGGAAGGTTCAATCTTCAGTAAAAAAAATGTATAATTTTAAAACATCTTTTAATAAAAATAGATGTATCAGTAATAGGAAAAAAAACTCTTTTTACAGGTTGACTTTTTATTACATTTAACGGTTTTATTATTTTTTATAATTTCATTTTTTATCATTTATCCTCGAAAATAAAATGCAAATCTTAATTTTATATAAAATTCTTAAATCATATAAAAGTGATCATATCATCACAATACCAATGCAAAGGCTTTGGCTTTTGTGGGATTTTTGTTATATACAGGTTTTCCAATAAGAGGTGTTATTTTGAATAGCCCGCTATTTCGATAGATGTTACTTTTGAAGCTGTCATTTTTTGACATTTGACAAGAAAACTACGCCATTAATAAAAAAATTAATAAAATTCACTTGAGTGAATCAAATGCAAATCATCTTGAGTGATGAGGCCCATTTCCACCTTGGTGGCTTCGTCAACAAGCAAAATTGTCGCATCTTGAGGTGTTTTTGCACAAAAACGGCGCTATACAAGTCATCCAAGTATTATTATTATTATTATCTGGGGCTCGGAAAACCCAAGAGTTATTGCTGAAAACCTCTTTATCCACAACGTGTGACTGTTTGGTGCGGTTTATGGTCCGGTGGAGTCATTGGACCTTACTTTTTCGAAAATGAGGCTGGAGCAACAGTTACGGTGAATGGATTGCGCTATCGAGAGATGGTTAATGATTTTTTTATGGCCGGAATTGGATGGTATTGATCTGGACAACGTTTACTTTCAACAAGACGGCGCTACGTGCCACACAAGCAACGAAACCATTGATCTTTTACGATTGAATATCAAAATAACACCTCTTATTGGAAAATCCTGTATTACCTTGTATTTTAATTTTTATTAGAACTGTTCCATATATTGAACATGTTTCAAAGGTTTTAAATAAAAAAATTAAAGTTAAAAGCTAAACCGTTAATTAATGAGTTGTTTGGTTTACCTGCAATGCCGCAGCTGGGGAAGAGGGACGCGATGACAGGGGAGGTGGTGGGGGGGATGCCACCCTCTCCACCACACTGGGGGTGGCCGGTGCAGGGGTCACCTCTACTGTTGGCACCACCTACATAAAACACACACCTTACATGTTACCCTCTGAATACACTTTGTGAAGTTCACAGTTGTTTGTGAATTTCACGCCGTTTTCCGCAGGGGTAGGCAGAGAGGACGGACCGCCAAGCAACTCGGTTTAAGGGTAAATGCAGGAAACTCCATTAATAGAGGACTGAAAAATTAATAGTTGGCGCTAACAAAAAATTGTCCAAAGAAGCGAAGCTAGCAGTCCACAGGCATGGAACTGGCAGAAGAAGGATGAAAGTAGAATAAATACTGTAGAAATGAGATCAATCATCTATGATCGTGTGAGAAATGTGGAGATCCGCTAAGGATGCTGATTTAGACGTGCTTATGTAAGCGTAAAGAATATGATTAAAAAAGGGACGCTTAGACGGTTTGGCCATGTAGAACGAATGAACAAAGAGAGGAGTCATGAACAAATTGACGTCATGGACACAAGAACAGGATGATTTCCAATGAAAAACAGAAATAATAATGTCGATGAGCGTTAATATAACAAATACATGATGTCTCGGTGCATGACCATGAAATTTTATGACATTGAAATATTTTTGTGAATACCACATACCTGCTCGATAATTTTTTTCTGCTCAGATTGGGAGAGCGATTAGGAACAAGGAATACAAATATTTCATTATTTATCCATACATTTTTCTGCTTATTTCTCGTCACGGTCAATTTAATTTCCCTAAAACATATCTATTTCCTAGCAAAAAATTGTATCACCGGGGTAATTTTTTTGAACATTTTGTTGTGCAACCAATTTTAGGGGTAATTTTTTTACATATTGTTGTTCAACCAATGTTAGAGGTAAATTTTGAAACATATTGTTGTACAATCAATGTTTGAGGTAAATTTTTAAAAGTTTTACTATCAATGTTAGTAGTAATTTTTCAAAGGTTTTATATTGTGCACCCAATGAAGGATACTTTTATTGTACTGTGTAAAAGGTTTTTTTTTAATGTTTCAGTGTGCAACCAATGTTTTGTTGTGGTGTTAAAGAGATAAAATTAGGTTGGTAGTATTGACCTAATTATTTAATCTCTTTACCTCTTTCTTTGGATTGGGTGGTGGCGGAGGGAGCGCTCCCTCCGTGGGCTTAATCTCGGGGGCAACAGGCCTGGGGACTCCGGGGGGAGACTGAGTCCTGCTGGGGGACTGGGCCCCGCCTAGAGGGGACTGGGCCCCGCTGGGGGGAGACTGGGGGGCCGCAGCCTTCCTCTTGATGACGCGAGGCGGAGAGTCTCCGGCCTGGCGAGGCACAGCGCCTAAAGGCATTGGCTCATCTGAAATGTATTTTGATTAATATGAATTTGAAACTTGTGATACTACTGTTCTTCCTTTTTATCAGTAACAAAAAAGTAATAGATAATGCTTGTGGAGTCAAGAACTGTCAACCAACCTAAATAATATTTTAACATACGGAAACACTGTTTTGGGGATAGCAACCCGAAAACAGAGCTTCGTTACCGACCAACATTCCTGTTTCTCCGGTCTACCCTGGCAGTCGACATTTCTTGGTTCTTACTAAATCCTTCTGATATTAATTTCGTGTTATAGTGTAACGTATTTTTATTAAACTTAAATTATCAAACTACATCTTTTTACTTTATCACAATCTACACTATACACATTAAATGGCCAGCTATAAAGGTAAGCATACAGAGCCATAGCTATATAACGATGACTATTAACTGGAGGCAACTAATCTCAAACGCTACCCAAACAGTTTTAATGTTGAAAAGAAGAAAAACTCATATTTTCGACAGAAAAAATAAGATTCGATTGTTTAATGCCATAACTACATATTATTATTAACAATCTTATATATTTATGTTGTTGGAAGTTTTGTTAGCTTAGATTTTGTGATACAGAAAATCTGTATTTTTCTTTATTGTTCTCTCATTCGAAAATTCTGAAAGGTTTAGTGTGAAACTTAGCTATTTTAAAGTGAAATTCTGAAAAGCAGACAAAATTATTTTAATAAATAGATTATAAAGCAAATGTAATGGTAAAAAAAAAAATTAAATATACAGGGTGTATCGGCACGTACCCGACAAACTTTAACCAGCTATTACTTAGCACATTTGGAGTAAAAAATGTTATGGGCACTTTGCTGTCCGGTAACATTTTTTTTTTATAAAAAATTTATTATTCATATTTTCACCACATGTCACCAATGTTTTATCCTTTGTCAAAGTTTGAAAACCCGTCTGGCAATATTTTGTTCGAGTTTCGTTGAATAATGTACGTACGTACCTACGTTGGCGCGCTTTTACAATCACAACGAAATGGCACGGCACCATTCGTCTCATCTTTAACTATTATTATTTAGTGTGTACGAAAGAGCGAGGACACTTTTTGACACACTTGCTAATAACAGCTGTTGAACACGAGAAACAATGCAAATGACAGTGACGGAGTGTGGACTTTTTATTTATTTTTTGTTTTTAATGGAAAAAAAATGTTACCGGACAGCAAAGCGCCAATAACATTTTTTACTCCAAATGTGCTGAGGAATAGCTGGTTAAAGTTTGTCGGGTACTTGCCGATACACCCTGTATAAATGTAAGGAAAAATAATAAAATCATATCTCCAATACTAGAAAATAAGTAGTATTGTTTGACCCGTCTTACCTTGCTTGGCATCCGTGGAGCCCATTGAACCCACGGAGAGGGCACCCAGAGACTTCTTGTCCTCTGCCGAGTCCAGCGAGGAGGAGGGGCTCACCACCCCCCCGGAGGCTGCAGGACCCTTACCCTGTAAATATCATTTCTATAATGTAGATTATTCTCGCAAGCATAATATGTTTGCAGGACTGTTGCATTTTTGTAAACGTATAGAAGTTTATAACACCTGCAAAACTATGTTTTCTAAGTAGTAGTGTCTGCAATGCAAATGAATAAAAAAATTAATTGCATTTTTTTATTATTTCAAGAAATAGACTATACTGCCATCTCATGGCCTCTGTCTAAAGTTATTTCTTAACTTTGAAGTAATAATATTCTGCCACCATTTTTAATTTTTACTTTGTTGTTATCAATAACATTAATTTGTTTGTAATGTCATTGGTTGTTATAGGCCCTTGTGAGTGGTTTATTTATGAGTCCCTCTATGATCCTACTTGCAGAATCTAACATGTTGAAACGCAAAAAGAATTATTATTATTCTGACGGCCCGACAATAGAATAATAATAATTCTTTTAAATAAATTTAAAATAAATCAAATTTATTAATGTTATAATAATTATTAAGTTCTGCAAGTATTTCTGTTATTTTTACAGTTTTTAATGTGACAGCTGTTTCGGCTTTTGAGGCCATTATCAAACTGTGGATATGTTCACACGGCGACGACTTATTTATATGATTTTATTTATCCCCACCCATTTAAATTTCTATAATGTTAAAAAATGATTCATTAAGAATTGGAATAACCAAAATATTTGGGAATCCAATGTAAAAATAACAGAAATACTTGCAGAACTTAATAATTATTATAACATTATTAAATTTGATTTATTTAAAAAAATTAAATGGAGTTCTACGAATTAAACACCAAAACAATAAATAATAATAATTCAGTCGGAGGTTTTGCCTACAAACAAACCAACCTGACATGTCGGGTTCTGCAAGTCGAATCGTATGTAGGTCTATTATTCCGAAAGCGATTTTTTTGACAGTTGATTTAAGCTGGGTTCACACCTGATCTATTTTATGATCTAATTTACGATCTATTTCATAGAATGTATGAAATAGATCAGTGAAAACAGGCTTTTCTATGGAATAGAATATCAAAGTTGAATTGACTTCAACTTTCGTTCTATAAATTGACCATAGAGACTCCTAGAATAGAACTGGTGAGAAGAGCATTAGCTGAAAGTGTCTTTTCTGAAACCAAGTTTACTCAGCAAATAATGGTAAGAATCAAGTATTTTTTATGAATACCATGTTCTATTAAGCATTTACAGAATTATAACAATAAACTGATGTGATTATTTTTGAACTCACAAATGCCAAACGCTTGATTACCTTGGGGCTAGTAACAGCTGATCCCGGTTTAGCCGCAGCCTTTGGACTGGTAGCCGGTGTAGGCCCTGGGGGACTGGTCACCGGGCTGCTCCTGGGGGTGACGGCCGGTGGGTAGTGCGCTGGGTGCAGCGGGCTGGCGCCAGGGGTGCCGTTCGGGGGGCTGACGGCGGTGGGGCTCAGCACTCGCGCAGGGGTTACCGCGAGACTGGGCGCCTTGGAGACCGGCCTGGAGGGCATGGGGCTCTTTGCTGCGCCCACGGAGAGGGTTGATTTCCCTGCAAATTTTTCAGTTTTTCTTCATTACTTTCCTATATTTACCAATAGTATTGTGTAGCTCCGGTACACACCCAGCCCTTATATGCTGCCATTTTTAAAAACAATATATTTTATAATGTTTCTACCCCCAAACAGCTGCACCTATCTCCCGAGGCGGCAGTTTCCTGTCAATAGCTCTGTCGTTTAGTTTCTTTCCATTTTAAGAATATATGCCTGGCTCATTTGGTGTTAAGTACTATAAACCTCATAAACGAAAGCATAAGGATATGTTTAAAATAATGTTTCTCTGAATATAACTAGCTATTATGGGGAAACTACATATGGTAGATTATGTAGAATTTTTCTATATATATAAACACATTATCATTGGCTTGATAAGATTCTACCGTATTGTTTATCTTCTTCATCTACTTCTGGAGCTCTCTCCTATCATTTATCATCAGGACATCGGGGTGAAGATGGTACAACTCAGCGGAACTGCACTCGTTCCAATCACATAACCATAAATAAACCATTCTCCACATAGCTTTCAATGTCATGAGATGGAAGGGTCACCACAAAATCCAGGGAATTTTTGAACCTTTAATTTACATGATATGAAAATACTACTGGTATTGCCATTAAACTTAAATAATGGTTGTTAAAAATAATATTATTGTGATTTTTAACTCTGGCAACACAAAAGAATTATGTAGATTCCTACTACCTATTTAATTATTTGCCTGAAATACCCATTTAAATTGAAAGAATAAATGCCGCCGACGGGAATTGAACATGCAGCCGGTTTGAATTGCCGGTCAGCTGCTCTAACCATTAAGCTACGTCGGCTTATTACAACAACCAGCCAAATACACATCTAAAATGTAGGTGAGGTTGTTTTTTTGACAACACCGACAAATAATGATGTCATTATTATTATTATTATTATTATTCATTATTCCCATTATCTAAAAAAAAAAAATTTATTTTTTTATTGGAGACTTGTCAGGTTTAATATTATTTAATATTGTTTTTTTTTTCTATAATTGCAAGATATTGTCTGATTCTTTCAGTTATTGTGTCATTCGATACGATTCAGACCATTTATTTTGCAATAAAAATATATAAATTTGTTTTAGACCACTTTAATTTTAATTATACTCTACCGGTTTTGGAAGCACCCTTCCTTCGTCAGAAGAATATTAAAACTGTTTCAGTGGTCTAAAACAAATTTATATATTTTTTTTGTACATTCTGACGAGCCACAAAGTAAATGCTTATTACAAATACATTTATTTTGCCTTCGTTATTTCATATGTCCCACACCCCCTTCCAGACAAATTTGGATGTGCTAAGGTGGTATCCCTAAATCTAAGAAAATCTTGTGAAATTTGATTCGGAATCCAGGGAAAAAATATTTTTGGGCATACCATCACTCACTCAGCCACTTCTTCCACTGGAAGGACCGGACCTCTGAACCACCGGATTAGTGAGAACACACAGTGAAGGGGTTGACCTGGAAATAAGTAGTTAAGAGTAATTACCTCCTAGCCAGGGTGGAACTGTGGTTTTGGGCTGTGCGGCGGGCTCCGATGTGCCCGGTCCCGCCTCCTGCTCCATCTCGCGGATGAGCTGCATCAGATTGGAGGCGGTGGTTTCGGGCATCAGCACGGGGGATATGCAGCGAGACCCTCCCGGCAGCGGGGAGCGGAGTACCAGCCGTCTCGCCTCCTCCATGGCGCGCTGTAAGTTCTGCTGATTCTTGAAGCTCTCGCGGCTGCGGCAGCGCCCTATCTGGGACCTGCAACCAAACAGGATATCAATTATTTTCTGGGTTTTGTTTAGTTGAACATTTACATCGACACTTCCCAAAATCAAAATGATGAAATTATTCCGGGAGAAATTAAAGCTCATCGAAACGCCCGCGCCGTTCGCATACGGTAAACCTTTTTTAAGAAAAAAAATTCCCTTACAACCCATGTCATCTTTGAGGATGCTATGTGGAGGGTCTTTTTAAGTAAAGGAAAAAGAGGAAATTCTAGCAAGAAGAAAAGGAAGAATGTATGAGGGGTAGCTAGGAATCTGGGGGTCAGGGTATCCTGGAGAGACGTATGAATCCATTCCTGTCACAGATAAAAGACCGATGATCATGCAAGCAAGAAACGAAAGAAGGATTGAATGACCTCCACCAAATTTCCAATTCTATTGTAACCCTTTGGACGCAATGAAATAGGAAACTAATAGGGTAACTTTAGTCGGTTTACGCATCGAAAGGGAAGGGCAAAACGAGCCTTTCTTTCAGCATTTCTAAAGTTTGAGAAAATACAAAAAAAACTGATAATGCGAATTATGGACGAATGCATACACTCACGAGATGCAAACACCCTGCATGATCTGTCTCCACTTGCTGGAGAAGGATTTGCTAAGTATTATAGACAATGTATACACTCACAAGATGCAAACACCCTGCATGACCTGACTACTTGCTGGAGGAGGTGGACGTGCTAAGTATTATAGACGATGTATACACTCACGAGATGCAAACACCCTGCATGATCTGTCTCCACTTGCTGGAGGAGGATTTGCTAAGTATTATAGAAGAATGTATACACTCACAAGATGCAAACTCCCTGCAGGATCTGTCTCCACTTGCTGGAGGAGGATGTGCTAAGTATTATAGAAGAATGTATACACTCACGAGATGCAAACTCCCTGCATGATCTGTCCCCACTTGCTGGAGGATGATGTGCTGGCGGCCATCCTGGCAACGCGCCTAAAGCGGTCCAGCGAGTTTTCTCCCTCGGGGGGCGGAACAGCCTCTATTATCTCTGCCCCCTCCTCCTCCACGTTTATCGGCGCCACCTGGAAGTCCTTCATCAGGCGACGTTCCCACACCTTCATCTTCTTGCCGAGGATTGCTGGAAGGCAACAGAACATATTACATATTAATACATATGGTCAGCTTATTTCCATTAGTCCCTCTAGGAAGTATAATATATATTGTATTCCTACTAGAACTGCTTCTAACCCAAATATTTACTAACGACGTGCCTGAGAGACAACAGAACATAATATTATTTGTGATTTAGTTAACTCAATTATGGAGTTTCTCAAGGGTTCCTCCTAAGACCATTACTATTTCAGATATATATATTAATAACACAATGATTTGTCAATCTTCTTGCCAATGATAAATGCGAGACGACAGAATACATAATGCGTCCTTATAATTAACTCAAATCTCTAAACAATGGAGTCCCTCAAGGATCAATACTGAGACCACCATTGTTTCATATTTATTTATTCATTCATTTATTTATTTATTCATTTTTTGGGAAATCAACAGTTTACATTTTTACAGATTGTACATAAGTAAAATAGCCAAAATAAAACCAATTACGGATTTCCTCCTTGTGACTTTACGTAAGACAGCATTAGAAGAAATAATTAAATTTATGAGAAATGTGAAGTTATAATTATATAAAATAAAAGAATTGTATAAAATAATAGAACAAAATAATACAACAAAAATAAAGGGGAAAAAAAAAAAAACTAAAATTTATATAAAATAAAAGATTATCGATACATTGGTAACCATAAGAATACAAACAATATTGTGCATATAAATCATATCATAACCATAACCATAAGAAGACAATGTTGTGCATATAAATCATACCATAACAGGATTATAAATATATAAATACTAGAAACATAAACATCAGAAACATCAATTCAAGAAACATCAGTGAAATACTCTTTTAAGGTCATTTTATATTTAGTAAATTCGCAATTGAAGATGTCGATATTGAATAATATGTTATTGTAATTATTACATATTCTGTTCAGGCAAGAATTTTGTCTACAGTTCGTTTTGCTTTGATTGATTTTAAACAGGATAGAAGACAGTGTTAAACGTGCAGGCACATTAAATTTAATATTATTTAGCAACTCTGGGCATTGAATATTATTATTAATTAATTTATATAGGAATAGAGCATCTGCATGATGCCTTCGTACACTTAATGAATCAATTATATAAAATATGTATTAACAACGTTCATCAACCAGGCCTATATTCATTTGTATTCTGACGATACTGCAATGTTCTACTGACGAAAAATGTGAATATAAAGGGTGGGACAGCATAACCAAAAATTATGGTGAAATATATAAATCTTCAAAACTACTGGACAGTATGAATCATGGACCGTAAAATAAATGTCGCCGGGAGATTATACAGAATTTCGTCCCTAATGATCAGAAACGTGGTACAGATAAGGGAGAAATTATTCAGACAAAATCATTTGTCAACAGAATCTGTTAAAGTTAAGAAACATTAGAATCAAAATGAAAAGATTGAAGTGAATCCATTTTCCATTTATATGCCAGCTTTTAGAACAAGGGGGTAATTTTAATTTGTATAATGAAAGGTCTTTGAAGACCAATAGCAATGACATTTAATTTAATATATTTTTGAAATTATTAACCTTTGTCCTGTCTGTCGGTGAAAGACACATCCATGCCGTTCTTTTCGAAGACCTCGAGCATTTCGTATCTCATGGTGGAGATGTCGCCCTTGACCTCGTTGATGTCATCCTCGGTGACCGGTTCCTCGTCCGTGCGGCGGTGCATGGCCGATACGTAGCGCCACACCAGCGCACGCATCACGGCCGTGTAGCGCACCCCCATGTCACGCTCTTCCTTGTCGCGTATCTGCCAAAACAAATTATTTAACGGATTTTGTGCGATTCTACGGTTCGTCGTTCGACTATATGTGTGTTTATTAGGTAGGTGTCGCTCTGGGAACGATGTTAAACCTCTTGCCCCTTGAAACCAGTATCTTAATCTCTGAAAAAGTACCAGTTGAGCTGAATTCTCCTTCTATTTTGGTCCTAGGCTACCGCCTAAGACCAAAAAAGAATACCTTCTAGAAAGAAAATCAGACAGAATGTACGCGGTGTGTAAATGATAAGTTATAAAATAAAACACAAACACTTTGTATTTAACCACAAATTTATTATTTCATATATCGACCGGTTTCACTTTGACCAAGCTTCTTCAGGATATAATAATAACTAAATGCTAAGACAGAGTTATGGCTTATATATAAGAGTGACAGAGGGAGAAAGAACAAAATTTTTCTTTCTCCCTCTGTCACTCTTATATATAAGCCATAACTCTGTCTTAGCATTTAGTTATTATTATATCCTGAAGAAGCTTGGTCAAAGTGAAACCGGTCGATATATGAAATAATAAATTCGTGGTTAAATACAAAATGTTTGTGTTTTATTTTATAATATAATGTCTAACCACAAAGTAATTGCTTCCTATGAAAAAAAAAAAAAAAATAAATAAATGATAAGTGTTTAGATGTCTGTGTCCTGCTCCAACAGTATTTAAATGCCAAGTGATAATTGGAACGCGAGTTTTATTGATTTCTGGAGCATCTCTTTCCGGTGCATAGTGAAGACTAAAAAAATTGAAGAATGAACATGTACCTACCAACATAGGAACATTAAGTTTTCATTTCATACAGGAAACCGTGTTTTTCATATAGGGGCATGCAGGGACACGTGTTTTTCAGATTTTGACACGTCTTTGTAGTCAACAGTTGTCAACAGTCAACCAGTTGTGGTGTGAATTAAAGATTGGAAATAAATTTATTGTGTACCTTAGAGTTCTTTCTAGCCAGTTTGTCCTTGTCGCGAATTCCAAGCATCTTAAAGAGGAGTTTCGGCGTTGGGAATATGTTGAATGGGGGAGGAAGCGTGGCCCCTTGCTCAAAGTACGACATCCACAGCCTCGTGCGGGCAAACTTCCACTCGGTGTCTGAATGTTCCTTAACAATACATTATAATCAATTAGGCAAAACAAAACAATGATAAAAATAGGAAAGAAAAAATAACTAAAATGTGGTAAAAAAAAAGTTCATACTGTGAAGTGTAAGATACAGTTATCGCTACACAAAATAATATAGTAGATAAACGAGTGAAAGTATTGGTTCATGCTTACGTCAATTTCAGCATAAGAATTAGACATCATGGCGATGAGCAGATTGAGTAGAACGATGACGTTGATGACGCTGTAAGAGCCGAACATGAGCAGGCCCCAAAAGCGCGTGTAGGATTTGATGCCTGCCAGCTCGAAGTTCTCAAGTCCCACCATGCCGAAAGAGGCCCAGAAAAGTGACTGAGAGGCCTCAAATACACTGTTCAAGAAAACATTAATTAATAATAAATTAAATCTGATTTCCAACTATGACCCATATTCTATAATATGATTATAAGAATATGATTTTAATAATTATAGTTTCAGAGAAAGTTTGATGACTTACTTCCCAAAACTCCTCCACTTCATACAAGAATCCCCGGCATTGTCCCAGTCCGGAAGACCACCGGGCAGAACATAGCATTTGCGTTTTTCAAGTTCCGCGAAGTACCATAGCAACTGATTCAGTCCTAAGATAGACACATCAAACATCATTAACCTTTTATCTGTGGTGTGTATTTACTACACATTGCTTCTAATAACTTTAATAACTCTATAAATACAATAAATTCTGGGTTCAGATTTTAGGTATTCCTCCGTTATACATTTATGCACTGAATTAAAAAATAATATTTTACACAGTTTTCAAATTCAATTAAAAATCAGAGATTTTTGTTTAAAATCGGGAACAAATACACCAATACAATCAACCGTGTGATACTAATACTCGAAGAGTGTGCGAGGAAATGACACGCTATTGATGTGACACTTTAATTCGCTATGCGGGAACATGAGACATCCACACGTCTGCAGTTGTATTTTGATTTAGACCATCGATACCTACGACCGCACAGCTGTGTTTGTGCCAGCCGCCAGCCGCTAGCCAGTCGCCCGCGAACCGTCGTTAGATGTGCACCCCTCGCACGTTTCTTTAGCATCTGCCAATGGTTTTTTCATGTTTTCAGCAATTAAATTACAATTATTATCACGTTTGATATAAAATATAATAAACATAATCGATTAGCTATGAATATTCATATTTTTCTGATATTAAATCGCTTATTTTGAGATGTGTATTGACTACACAGCACCGGAACGCTGGATTTTTTTAGTACAGTAAGGGAAAGGTTAAGTGGGTATAATTTATTACAAATTAATCAAAATATTAGAGTGAAAAAATATGTCATTTTTCGTTTTTCAATTGGTGGTATAACTGGCTTCACAAGCTTTCTTTAAATTAGTTTTCTGTTACTAGTTTAGGCAGTGGCCATTTTTATGTTTTCAAACTCAACCATTTTTTTTTGCTGATTTTTTAAATGTATGTTTTGAAGGTATTTTTTCAATCTTTAATTTTGATGTAATTTTTTAAATTGAATAAAATGTTATACTTTTACAAAACGAAACACGCCCTCTCAGACCTAATGTTCTTTTAAATGAAATTAGCAATAACTTCTAAAGCATTGAAAAAAAAACAACAAATTTTTTTCTAATAACTCTACCAATTGTTATCAACCATCAAATATGTTCTTCTACTGCCAGTTTCAATTCAGGTCTGAAAGGGTATACATTTGGGTTGGATTGATGAAGAGACAGTGCCTACATCTGGTGGTGCTGGTCTACACCGGAGAAAAGAGAGAAAATTGGTGATATGACAGATATTTTCTACTTATACTTTTTTAAGTTTCCATGGACGGTCTCGAGTCAGGCAACTACATGCTCAATGTGAATGGAAACTTACTGTGGGAGTTAGTAGGACTATTAACAGGATTCTCGGAAAACAACATGCAGTTGTGAAAATTAAGTGAAACACATAATTATATATAAATGACAAAGTCTCGCCTTTGTGGGAATAAGGCCGAGATAACTACGTTGCAGAGCAAAAAGAAATCGCCTAACACCCATATCAACATAGGTGAACACCATTAAAAGGACTGGGGTACTGCCGAAGGAATACCATGAAACAAGGAAGATGAGTGCTTACGGGACTTATGGATACCATCTTCATATCATAACGAAAGTATGTAAAGTATCCAAAAAAGTATGTTACTATTTATTTATTATTTAATAAACCAAAACCAAAATTTCCTCCTAAAACATCAACATTTGTAAGTAGGTAGGTACTTAATTATAAATCATGTATTTTACAAATTACAAATAAGCAGTTTTTAACAATTTGTATAATTTATACAAGCTATCTCAATGACAGTTCCTTTTTTCAAACTTTCATCAGGCAGGTAGGTACCATGATGTGAATAATTAAGTCCAAATAAATATGACAATTTCACATTTGAAAAAAGAATCTTTACTGAACCATAGTCAAAGTTAGCCACCTAGTCAAAGTTAGCCATCTGGTCAAAGTAAGGCTTGCATGTGTAATAAGATGGATGCAGCAGATTTTTGAAAATGGAAACGGAACGCACAAACAAATTTACAGAAAGACAGAAACGGTCGAGTTAAAACAGGACTTTGCTACACCCAGTCAAATTTTTGGGACCTCTACTAACAGCAACTTATTATTTCATTGGTTGAAGAGATGGTTCAAATAATATTCTTGTATGTGCTATTCTCTCATTGAGGCCAATGGGTGGGGAGGGGAAGGTTGAAACCCCTAAACTCCCCCTTTGTTTCAGCACTTACCACATGCAAAAGCGAAGAGGACTAAGCTATAGATGAAGAAGAACTTGACGATATCAATGACCATCCTTCCCAGAGATATTTGCAACGGTCCCAAGTGGGGGTTGATTGAAAACAGATGAACCAGCTTCAGTGCACTGAAATATCATCCGATTTTTAAATTTAAATATCATGAAACATTAAAAGGAAAATATAAGGCAAAACAGTAGGAACAAGGCAGATCGCTGTTTACTACAACTGAAAAACAGCCATTCAACACAGGGTTGGATAGTTTATTAAAAAGCTTTTTGGGAACTTCACTTACCACTACTCATTATTTATATCACATTTATAAAAGAGAGAGATTTTTCAGGAATGTAATCTGTGAGTATTTATTTCTTTTTTTCCTACGCCATACTGATTAAGGGGGTTAGAGAGTTACTCAAAAATGTCACTTAATGACTTCTGACAGTAAACCGACGAAATGCGTAATTAAATCATGAAATGTCGGTGTCATTAATCGTTATAATGTACCGCGTCCAGCAAGAGTTTGATGTATATTGCTCGATGGCCCACCTGAATATGTTGGCCGCTGCAAATAGCCCCTCCGCGATGAGCTGCGGGTCAAAGGCATCCCAGTCTTCACGTGGGATTAGCGCCGTGTTAGGGTCCAACGCGATCTCGCCGCTCTGCTGCAGGTAGGCGGCCACGCGTAACACTGCAACACCCACGTACAGCGAGTTGCGCGTGAAGTCAATGAAGTTCCACATATTGCGCAGATACGACTGGATGCCTTCGAGATAAATTTCCTGCGTCTCCTCCCAAATGAATCCTAAACAATTAAGTACGTATATTTATTTTTCTTTTCGTTCAATCGCTGAAGATTGTTCCGATAATAGCGAACTTCCTACAGGAGAGGACACCGGAAAATGTTATTGCCGCACAATGTGGTTTAGCCGCATTAAATTGTCGGTGGCTTCAGGTCGAATTGAGTAGCCCTTCCATCGAAGTTTCCCAAGGATCTCTCTTGGGTCCATTACTATTTAATATTTAAATTATATTACATTAATGATTAATACTTCCTTAACTTCAGTGCAATACTTTATATCCTGTCAGAAACACTAATGACTGTTACAAAGGAAAGGAAGACCTTAGACCTTATATGTTAATAGTAAATTGTATTTCTTAACATTGTTAAAAAATTCTTCCACTTTAATTTTACTCTTAACTATTGATGATTGATTGATGATGTGTACCTACGTTGTTTTTACCCACCTATAACGTAAACGGTGACGAACAGTTCGAGGTAGGTGGGACCATTGCCGCGTTGTCGGTTCAGATAATCTTCGAGAGCCTGTTTCATGTGCTCCGTCCCAAACAAATGAATCACCTGAACATCCGCCCGGAGTGACACCAATATCAGGATCACTGAAACATACGAAATTAATGTTTTATACCTAATCACTCATCTAGCATTAAAAAAAATACAAAAAGTCTCTCATTTTGCATAAATGCCTCCAAAAATGCAAATGTTCACATCCCAGTACCTAGACTTAGATTTGAGTTAGTTTGCCATTATTATTGATGTTTTAAACTCAACCCTTTCTCTTATTGTGATGCAGTGAGATGTTTTGTTCTGTTTCACTGAATAATTGAAATACGCTAAATATGCATTATCTATTGACTTTTGATGGTTCCAATTTCATAATTATAAATGCGATGTCTGGATACAACTGTATGTAAATGAAAGCTATATGCTGTATATAAATAAATCAAATTGGTACAAATACGCCTTATCGAATAAGCGATGGAGCAAAGGACACATACATCTAAAAAAAGTAATGGACTTACACAAAAAGAACAAGTAAGACGAGGCGTGAATCAAAAACTTCATGAAAGGTTTCCTCATCAGTTTTCCAGTGGAGCAGTTTGGCATGATCATGTAGAGCGAGCAGTAGAAAGGAAACAGGAGCGCAACGCTAACGATGATGGTCATCTTCTCGGCAGCAGTCTTGCGGCGGAAACCCGGCACGCCCTCGTACCAGATGGCAGCCAGGAGTTGTTGGATGTTGGGATGGGCCACAAACTAAAATAGAATAACAGAATTTTTCCTGTATTACGATCAGATATGGCGATTGTTTTCGGTTCATAAAGGTTACCTTTAACACATATTATGAAATAATTACCAATTGCTTCAATCTCATTGACTTTCGGACTTAGTATATAAAATCTTCTATATCGACTGTGGTTTGGTAAAATCCTTCAAGCCACAATATGAAAACTTTACAGGAGACGATAAAACAAATATTTAAATGCTAATTTTGAATACTAATTAAAACTCTTGAATCTTTATAAAAAGAAGAGTATTTCGTCCCGGTGTGGTTTTATTTTTTTTAACAAATCTACCTACAGTATTATTCCGAGACTAGCTGTACCCCGCCACGCGTTGCTGTGACTCAATCTGTCTGTGCAGATAGAGAAACAATAGCGCGTGTTGCTTTTACGACCAACAGATGGCGCTGTATAAAAAATCATGTGTTTTCCTGTCACAGGTGACATCCGCCCTTTTTACGCGCCACTGAGGTGATTTTCTCACGAAAACGGCTCTATAAAAATAATCCAATCATTGTTATTATTATTATAATCAATATAATATAAAAACACATGCGTATTCAAATGCAACGTTGTATCAAAATTTCAAAGCAATCGATGAAGAACTTTTGGAAATTTAAGATTTTGAAGAAACAAAAAAAAAGGTAAAGACACATGAAAGTAACAACGGCTAAGTCATGTGTTGTTTGGAAATTTTTATTTTCCTGGAAAAATCATCCGGGGAAATTGGAAAATCGGAAAAAAATGACTAGAAATTGTTGGAGAAATTTGGAAAGTTTTTTTTAACATTTTTGATAATAACAGAGGGCGCCACTTCAACAATCAAAAGTGTACTGGCATTCAGATATATACTAAATACTATATATATAGATACTATCAGAATATATAGAGATTTTTATAGGGATTTTTCAGTAGCTTGCTAACTAAGTATAATTTTCAATAATTTGTAATTTGGCATTTTGTTTAAGATGACCAACTTGTGGCGGACATTTCATTTCCTTAGAAATATGGCAATGTTTTTTTGGCTTTTGATTTAATTGCTCACCTTCTTCTGTTTGTAATTGATGGCCAACTCGAGGCGGGCCAGCTTCATCTGTTCGCCCTCCTCGTAGGGCGGGTCGTCGGGGTCATGGTTGAGGATGATGGCCAGCTCCTGCGAGCTCCGAGACTGGTCCAGAAGGTCCACTGAGAACTGCTGACACTGCTGACGAAGGATGAGGTAGTCACTCTTGCATTCCTAAAAAATACATACTTATTTATTTATTATTCTTAAGTTATATCAATCACATCACGGAGTGCTCTAATGAGTCTAATGCAGACATTCACGATTATTACAAAACACATAATTACGTATTATAGCCATTGCGTCCATATACGTAATACAGGGTATTTTAACGGTTTTTTTTATCTCGAAAAAAATTAAGAAAAACTTACGAAAATGAAGATGTTTTTATGTTGACGAATACATTTTTTACAACGATTTAAAATGTACCATTTTCGTTTACCACCAAAATGACATGTTCGTTTTTATTCGAGAATGGTATGGCGGCGTTGACGTCATGTCAAGAAACGTTGGTGACAGCCGTGTTACCAGCCAGTGGCGTTTTCTACATCGTAATGATGTTGTCCTCAGTTGGAACCGTTTCGGAATGTGCTTTTTTAGTGTGAACTAATCTAGCTTACTTCGTTTCGTAAAATGATTGATGAAAGTTTCCCCAATAAAATGACCACAATCCAATTCGGATGAAACCGTGTGAAAAATTTGAAACTTCGCCCCCTAAAGAGACAATAAACGATTGGTTGCAATGCCCATTTGACCGAAAACGAGAGAGTTAAGACGTCAATCAAAATCATGGCGGGGTGATGTTCACCTAAATAGTTCGATTAGGTGTCTTGTACAACAAATTGTAATCGCCGAAAAGGCTGTCGCGTAACAAGCAATGCTATAAGACTATATTATGAACCTGTTCGGCGAATGCCAGTGTGCGTAGCTCCCAGGAGAGCTGAAAGGCCGTGAGCAGCGGGTCGGGTGAGGAGAGTGCGATCAGCGACGGGCTGGCCAGCGCGCGGTATTCGTTCAGCCGTGACAGCGAATGGTGCAGGGAGTCCTCTCCTGACTGCCGGATGCATTCATCACAGCCGCATCTGTACATTTTATATAATTCAAGTTGCATTTGCAACAACAGCATGAATAAATTGTTACAAAAGGATATGACAAGCACAGATTCAGTCTAAAACCGGCTTACTTATATATCTTTAGATGTTGCTGCTTCTCCTCCAACTCAAGCTACAGCTATGTCAGATCTAGTTCCAATAATTACAAAACCAACGGTAACCACAAGATCAGATACGAAAGTAAACTTTCCGGATAGACTTCAAATGTAACCAGGAAACGGGGACAAGCACACAACATGGAATTCCAAGCAATAGGAATGGTCAAAGTACCACTGCGAAGGGGTTCTATGAAGCAATCATCAATAATTGCAACAACAACGTACATAATCTGTTGCAAACAAGATTCGACAAGAGCAGTTTCAAACCAAATCGCCCCAACTAAAATCATCTCTTGTAATCCTACCACTTTGTAGGTAACCACTTGTATTACCTTCATAATCTTTCAGTTTTTCAAAGCTTAGGGCGTTCGTTTAAAGCTGCAAAAATCGATACATTTTACAAGTTCCCCAAAAAAGCTGAAAGGCCAGAAGAACAATGCTTGTCAGCACTAATACTGACTTGATATCGTGGGGCATCGGCAACGTGGCTCCTCGGTCCAGCAGAATCTTGATGATCTCGTAGTTGTTTCTGTGCGCCGCCAGGGTGAGCGGAGTGATGTCCGGAGTGAACTGGGCGATGTTTGGATCAACCTTTTGCCAACTCTGAAACACAATTAAGTACTTTTATTTATGTAGAAATCTTTTGAAATTAAGGCGATGAACATTTCAAAAATTTGACAACTCAAATCACAGGCCTCATAAATGTTTGGTCAGAATTTGGGCATCTTATTTCAGTCGCAGTATTTTTTAAAATAGTTTATATTTTTTCAGACAGTAAAAAATTGCATTCTAAATGGAAAAAATGCAAAGGTGGAACATGTTCTCGATATAGGCAGCGTGGATTTCCTCACCGACCATGGCAGGAGGCCCTTATTACCATTACTATTCAATACTAGTACTAATGGTTAGGGCCGGCTTGGTGATAACCGGCGCCTGGCGCGAGTAAAATTTTGATGCCCTTTGTCAAAACCAGTAGACTGCCTAGGTAGGTGATCACTGTAATCAATAATATTCGGATGATTTGTATTTTTGTGTAGCGCCGTTTTTGTGAAAAATAATCTCAAGGGTGTGTGTTAGGATTGTTAGATTTTTAATTTAATTTTTTTTTTTTTAAAAGAAAGACAAATATTCCCGGGTTACAAATAACCTGACAATATTTGAAATTCTCCTACTACCACCACAGTAAGCTGAAAATGTTGCTTGTGTTGTGATGGAGGACTTAGCCAGCCGAGGAATTGAACACACTACGCCTGAGTGGGACCCAAGCGCGATGTCAACTCGGCCACCGACCGGTAGATGTTAGGCATTATCAACGCCTTGAAAATTCAGGGCTCGGAGCGGACTGCTCTAAATGCGCCCTCGTATGGCCGGACCTGCAACGGTAACCGGACAACTTAATACAGTCAAGTCATGAAAAGTAATGAAAAAAACTAGGACAAATAGGTTACGTTAGGTAACGTTCATAGGCTAGTTTTTTCAATCGCTTTTAAGGACTTTATATCATTTTTCAAAGGTGCGCTGAATTGTCATTTAGATGAGTTATTTGGTCACCGTTGAGTTGTCATGGAACCAGTACTAACATAGGGTTCCCCCTCTTTGTGGATGAGTTCCTCGTGCTCCAGCAACAGCTCCACGGCTTCCACGAACTCAGAGTGGATGGCCTGTAGCAGAGCGTCTTTGGTCTCCACGTCCATCACCACCAAGAGCTCGACCATCTCCAGGTTCTCTCCCTCGATGGCTAGTGTCAGCGCACCGCGGCCCAACGAGTCAAGGCAGTTCACGTCGATGGTCTTCTTGCGATGAGCACGCTGCAGCATCCTACAACATTAAATAGCACAGTATAAACTAAAACTTTAAATTCACAATGATGAATCTTTTGGTTCATTTTGTGATGAGTGATGAGTGACAAATGAATTTTATGTTCAAGGTGACTAATAAGGACGGGTTGTTTCACGGAATTTGAACAATTCATCAAATTTCAAAGTTAATTTTCAAGTTCTATAAAGGTTCTTTTTAAGTTATGTTATTCTATCATTTTTGGCCAGTTGTTTCCCAAAACTGAAATAAAACAGAACTTCAACAGAACATGAAAAAATATATTTGAAAATTGATGAATTGTTCAAATTCTGTAAGTAATGTAACATTGTCATCAAATGACCTTTCAGCGCCATTATGTTTTTTTAACATTTGAAAGGTACCCGTTAAACGACGATTCTAGGTGCTGTTCAGCTTTATATCAAATTGTAATATGCTGACAAGCTTAACAAGGTGATAGTTGTCCTCATAATGCCAAATAAAAAAATGCGCTAAATGACCATTTGACGACTTTGACACATGTGAATTTTTGCGAAACAACTGGACGTTGATAGCTCTGTTATTGCACGGTGATAACATCTGCATAATAGAAATCTTAATTCGTCCGATGTAACTAAGTTTCTGTCAAGCACGACTCATCCGAATGTTCATTTTTTCACACCCACATATTTAAATATACATAAGGTTACCTTCGGACACCTGCGATGTCACACCTCTCCACGGCCATGAGGTATTTCTTCTCCTCCAGCGTGAGGGACTTCGGAAGGCTGGGCAGTTCCATGGGCTTCTTGACGCCATCTCGCCCCTAGAGGTGAACACAAACGACCTGGTGTCATTTTTCTTTTACGATTTTCTTTGTTAGAAATATATAAGATCGAACTTCTTCTGGTGAAGCTTTTGAAAATTCGGATTATGGTGACCTTATAAAAGAAAAGATTTTCGTAGATGTCAAGACGTTAAAGTGAAAGAGTTCTCCTCATGCATTCCAATCAAGAATTCCTCAAGGATCCTATCTTGGACTGCTGTTACATTGTTTGTTGCTTCAAAAAATTTCATTTGCTTGTTTTTGAAGGTAGCACACAAAAGTTTTTAAAAATACGTAAATACTGAAACTAACCGATTTTTATAGCGTAAATGTAATGCGTTCTGTTATAAATAAAGTAAAGTGCGCGAAAATCTTCAGTTATAATGTTGCCGTATGGTATATTTATGAGTTTTTATAAAGATGTTATATTTTGGGTGATCTCTGCGTGAAGGAGGGTTTTAACCAAAATGCCTTCTGGTAACACACCCATTTCGTTCGCATTCTTCATCTTCATTCGGTGGATTCGGTGAGGTGTTGCGTCTCAACAAGCAAGGTTTTTGATTTGAATCATCGGCTTTATTAGAATTATGTAGACTAGCAGTTAAAAACCCGCTACGCGGGTTTTTGCTGCTAGGCCCTGCAGGCGGCACTTGGATGGGCTGCGCCCAGTTTAAGTGATACTAACAACAGTTACATTTAATAGATAGATATTAGGTCATTCACAGAGAGAGGGTGAGTATATATTGTTAAAACGATATATATTTTTTTTTTGGTTTTAGGCATTTCACCCTGATAAGAGTGCTTTGTGTAAAACGATATATTGTTATATAGTCGAGCTGACGTCAACTGTGTACGACTATTGAGTCTGGAAAACTCCAGATTCGACGTAATGTGGGTGCGCGTCAATCTTGCCAGTACGGCAAGATTCTACGCATGTCTATACCGCTCCCCGAACCATAGCGAATCAGACACTTCCGAGCTCTTCAAACATTTAAGAGATACTATTGATGATCTCTTGCCCCGCTACCCTTCTGCCGAGTTTATTGTTCTGGGGGACTTCAATGTTCATAACGAACCATGGTTGAAGTTCTCTGGCCCAACGGACTCGGCTGGCCGACAGGCGGAATCCTTTGCCATTTGCTACGGATTAGAGCAACTGGTTCAGGAGCCTACAAGGGTTCCTGATGTCCAGACTCACCGTTCCAATCTGTTAGACCAATTCTTAACTACTGTGCCACACGGATATAAGATTGACATCACAGCGCCTCTGGGATCATCTGACCACTGCCTAGTGACGACATCAATCCCCGTTAGCCTCAGACCAACCAATGAGAGGCTGAGGAGAAAAGTGTGGCACTATAGGTCAGCAGATTGGTTTGGTATGCGGGCCCATTTCAACGCTTTTCCGTGGTCAGCTGTTTGTTTTCGGACTTCGGACCCTTCAAGATGTGCCCAGGAGATTGGTGAAGTCATCAAATCGGGCTCACTAGCAAACACCGCCACCGAAAAGGCTAACTTATTAGGGAAAATGTTTGCGGAAAACTCGACCCTCGATGACGGAGGTGCTGTTCCGCCGTCGGTTCCTCACTGCGGCTTCTATATGAAAAAGCTGAGGATCCGGCATCGGGATGTACTCCACGTTATACGGGGGCTCGATGTTAACAAAGCTAGTGGACCTGATGGAATACCTGCCCTGGTATTGCAGAGGTGTGCTGCGGAAATAGTTCCAGTTTTGACAAAGCTCTTCAAAATGTCCCTGAAGTGTGGCACTGTGCCCTCTGGTTGGAAAAAAGCGGTCATTCACCCTATTCCCAAGAAAGGTGACCGCTCCAACCCGGCCAACTACCGCCCCATAGCGATCACATCAGTTCTGTCCAAAGTGATGGAACGTGTGATCAACGACAAACTGCTCACATACCTCGAGAAGAACAAAATTATCAACGACCGTCAATACGGATTCCGGCGGAACCGCTCGTGCGGTGATCTTCTCGCGTATGTGTCGCATGTTTGGGGGCGGTGCCTGGAACGTCACGGTGAGACCCAAACGGTCGCACTAGACATATCCAAGGCCTTTGACCGGGTCTGGCACCGAGGACTTGTCAACAAATTGCCTTCTTACGGACTTCCCGCATCCCTGTGTACGTGGATTGCTGACTTTTTAAGGGATAGGTCGATTCAGGCAGTTGCTGACGGTTTCACCTCATCCTCACACTCTATAAATGCTGGCGTCCCACAGGGATCGGTTCTGTCTCCGACTTTGTTTTTGTTGCACATCAATGACCTTTTGACATGTGCACCGATTCATTGTTACGCGGATGACAGTACAGTTCATGATAGCTTTTTGTTTAACAAGCCCCCAAAGGGTACACAAACTCAAACGGCTCGGAGGGCTTTGAAGCAGAGAATGGACGGTTATCTCGAGAGTATTTCCTCCTGGGGTAAAAGTAATCTCGTCGAATTTAATGTTTCAAAGACCCAATCCTGTCTGATTACGTCTAAAAGGGATCTAAATGATAATCTAGTCTCCTTCAACGGAAGCAATCTTCCGAACAGGCCTTCCATTGATATGCTTGGTGTAACTATAAGTGACCAGCTCAGGTATGGGGGCTCCATCGAAGCCAGAGCTGGCATCGAAGCTGGCCTTTCAGAAGCTGGGCGTACTGTACAGGGCCCGCAGATACTTTAATAATACACAACTGCTGACCCTATACAAATCGCAAGTGCGCCCTACTGTCGAATTTGGCAGCCATCTCTGGTCCGGAGCCCCTAAATACCTGAAAAAAACCCTTGACTCTGTGCAAAAACGGGCGGTCCGTTTGATAGATTCCCCAATCTTAACAAACGGACTGCAATCTTTAGAGCACAGGCGTCAGGTAGGTATGCTGTCCTTGTTCTATCGGTATTACAATGGTGCTCTGAGAAAATGCTCTGAGGAACTAGCGTCATTGATCCCTTCGGCACCGGTGCGTAGTCGGGATACACGCCAAACGCGTGCCCAACATTTGTACACGGTTGACACTTGTCACATGAGAACGGGTCGCTTCTACGATTCATTCTTAAGTTCAACAGCTCGGCTGTGGAACGAACTGCCGGCCTCTGTGTTTCCTCCCTCCTACAACATGAGACTCTTCAAGACCCATGTTCACTCCTTTCTCTCCACAAAAAGACCCTCCACACAGCATCCCCAAAGATGACATAGGCCCTGAGGGAAATTATTTTCTTCAGGGCCTCCTGTGTGGAGTTAATATAATAAAATAAAAAAAAAACACGGAACAGGAAGGAGTTAATGAATAATAACATGCTCAATTTACGCATAATAAGAATGACAGTTGTTTGAATAAATTAAATTTTACGTATTTGTGATGGATTATTTCAAATGAAACACTATTATTGACTACATGTCTACAACTGATATTAACTGTTATGGTACCTAATAAAATTTGCTCATAGGAGACTTGCAGTGCTTAATAATAAAGATGGCGAAAATCAAAAAAAAAATCAGGAGTTTATAAACTCAATTGGGATGATTGTAATTTCTTTTACAAAGGTAGAACCAATAGAAACTTTGAAGTCAGAACTAAAATCCGGTTAAGTCCAATCCGGCTAAGTCCAATCCGGTTTATTCCCAAAATCACTTAAACATGCCTCTATCATCCCTATTTTCAAATCAGGTGACAGATCTTCCCTAAATAGTTACAGGCCTATACAGTAGAACCTCGTTAATTCGAAATCCACGGGACATCAAAAATCAAATTTCGAATTAACGAATTCCCACGTAATTCGAAATTTTATGAAAAAAAAAAATGACAAAAATCGATTTTCTCGGCCGCCTCTTCAAATCCGGGTGGTATTTTAGTTGTAAATTCGTATTAATACCAATTATTTCTTTATTTTCGCGGCCGATTACCGTAGCGGCGGGCCCTTTAAATTCAGATATTCGCAATAAATTCGTAAAAATGCTATATATTTACGCGTAAATCGAGATTTCACTGCCGATTTCGGTCGCGGCCTACCCTTTAAATTGAGATATTCGTAAAAATACCATATATTTCCGCGTAAATCGAGATTTCGCGGTAATTTTCGGTCGCGGCCGGCCCTTTATTTCAAATATCTGAATTTAAATTCGTAAAAATACGATATATTTCCGCGTTAAACGAGAATTCGCGGCCGTATTCCGTCGCGCCCGGCTCTTTAAATGCAGATATTCGAAATAAATTCGCAAAAATACGATATATTTCCGAGTAAATCGAGAATGCGCGGCCGATTTCCGTCGCGGCCGACCCTTTAAATTAAGATATTTGATATAAATTCGTAAAAATATGAAATATTTCCGCGTAAATCGAATTTTATCGGCAGTTTTTCGTCGCGGCCGGCCTTTTAAGTTCAGATATTTGAAGTAAATTCGTAAAAATATGTCATATTTCGGCGTCAATCGAAATTTTTCGGCCGATTTCCGTCGCGCCGTATTTTTTAACTCGGATATTCGAAGTAAAGTTAGTAAAAATACGATATGTTTCCGCGTAAATTGAAATTTCGCGTTCGATTTCCGTCGCGGCGGGCCCTTTAAAATTCAGATATTCGAAATAAATTCGTAAAAATACGATATATTTACGCGTAAATCGAGATTTCGCGGCCGATTTCCGTCGCAGCGGGCCATTTAAATTCAAATATTCGAAATAAATTCATAAATATACGGTACATTTACGCGTAAATCGAAATTTCGCGGCCGAGTTTCGTCGCGGCCGACCCTTTAAATACAGATATTTGGTGTAAACTCGTAAAACTACGACATATATCCGCGTAAAACGTATTTTCTCGGCCCTTCAAACTCGGATATTCGAAATAAATTTGAAAAAATACAACATTCCAGTGTAAATCGATTCAGATTTACAAAATAATAATACTAATTAGGACGATGTATAACCACGTAAAAATACATTTTTCGGCGTTTTACCGCCACGGTTGACTTTGAGATTCAGATTTACGAAATATTATGATTTATTTTCGCAAAAATCAAATTTTTTCGAATTACACGAACAAATTTTCGTGCGCGGACAAAAATAAAATTCGAATTACGAATTAACGAATTTCGAATTAAAAAAATTTTTGTATGAAAAAATTTTTCTGCGGAAATTTTTTTGGCGAAAATTTCGAATTACGCGATTTTTCGAATTATCGGGGTTCGAATTAACGGGGTTCTACTGTATCGCTATTGAGCACAATATCCAAAATCATTGAAAAGGTAGTAAAAATAAGACTCTTCAAATTCCTCGAGGACAATAAAATCCTTTCCAAAAACCAATACGGTTTTCGCAAAGACTGTATACTGCTGATGCAATTGCAACCTTTACCAAAATTATATCAGATAACCTCGATAAAGGCAATAAACCTCTTGCTCTCTTTCTAGATTTGTCTAAAGCCTTCGACACTATTTCCCACCACATTCTTCTAAAAAAACTACAACAGATTGGGATAGAAGGTACTGCCCTGAAATGGTTTAAAAACTACCTCACGCAGAGATCACAAACAACCGTCATCCACTCCGATCAAAAATACAGGAGTAAATGTTTACCCATCTCCTACGGCGTACCCCAAAGAAGTGTTCTAGGCCCGCTCTTATTTCTCATATATATGAACTCCTTGTTGAATTTGGATATTGAAGGTAATATAATATCTTTCGCTGATGACACGGTTATCATTTTTACGAGTAAAATGTAGAGAACAACAATTGAGAAGGCGAATTCTGGACTGAACAAAATTAAAAAATGGCTGGACTCCAACCTCCTCACCCTAAATATTAAAAAAACACAATATATACATTTTTCAATCCGAAAATTAACTCTCTCAGAAAACCTTCCTAAACTAATTATTCACACTTGCCCACAAAATCTAGACACTCCCCCACTATCTCTCACTACAAGCTGTTCATGCCCAATTATTAAACCGTCAACTGAAATAAAATACCTAGGTGTCATTATAGATAACCATTTACGCTGGGACGCCCAAATCAACTCCATAACAAAAAGACTCCGTAAGTTATGCTATATTTTTTATTCTCTTCGATCAATCCTTGACATAAAAACACTCAAAAGTGTTTATTTTGCTTTATTCCAATCTATAGCTACGTACGGCATTATAGGATGGGGAGGTTGTGCTGCATCCATTCTCTACCCTCTAGTGACTGTTCAAAAACTTTTGTTAAGGATCATCTTCAAATGTTCCCGTTCTTACCCATCAGAGCCACTCTTCAAGAAACTAGCAGTCCTGGACATTCGCCAACTATATATTAAGATAGTTCTCATCCATATCTGGAAAAATGGTTTGATAAATTCCACTTAAAAAAATATACATACACGCTACTCAACGCATGGAAAATGCACAATCCCCATAGCAAAAACCACTTTCTCACAAAGACAATACACATACATCGCACCAAAAATATACAATGCACTAAATAACGACATCAAAAGATCCAGTACACGTACTCACTTTGCAACCGGTGTCCAAAAATGGATATCCGGAAAGGGTCGAAATTTCTTTAAAGAATTTCTTTAAAGAACGTAGGTTATACCACCAATAAAAGTTTTTGTTTGTAAAGAACTATATATAATTACTATAATATTAATAGCCGAAAGTTTAAAAACTTTTTACATAAATTACTTAAAACTGTTTGGCACCACTGTACGGCATACAAGTTCAATGTACCTACTGTGCCACCTTAGCTACCAGCTGACTAAACCACCGTAACAATAATAATTGACTCCAGTGTTCAGTGTAATTCGCCGGACTTGAAACATGAATTCTAACTTTGATTTATTTGTACAAAATTGCTGCAAAATAATGTACCTACCAATTTAATCAAGCTCATATAGATTTCCATAATAAAAATAATCCTTTCTCGTTTGCCTACTCTATAGTACTATGTTTGATTTTATATATTTTATAACTACATATATACTTTTTATATTATTTTTTATGTATCTATTTTACTTTAGGGAAATCAACAGTTTACAATGTGGTTCATTAATACATATGTAATTTACCTAACTGAGAAACCAATTACAGATTTCCTCAATATACTATTGTATTATGTATCTAAAAATAACACTTTACTTACAACAACTAAAAAATATTGTGCTATTATATACATTATGCTATTATATTATATAAATATTATGCTATTATATTTTTATATTCTACTGTATTCTTCCATACTTCCTTATATTACTATGGTCATTTACATTATTTTATGTTCTTAAATATTCTTTAATAATATGTTATTTTATTTTATACTATTTTATATTCCCTCACATTCTTTATGTAAATGTATAGAAAATCGACCACCATAACACGGGCATGTGCCTAGCATGGTGGTCGAAAAATTCCTCAATGCATGTAACTAATAATTTCATTGAATAAAGTAACTTAAAAAAAAAAAAAAAACATCTCAGTGCTCTAAATGGAAATAGTGATTCTGAGTTTGCAAATCATCTTTTGAATCACACTTTCGATAAAAATTCAGGGCTTAAAATACTTCACTCAGGATTAAAGCATGCAAATAAATAATTTTGAAATTT
Source organism: Hesperophylax magnus (assembly GCA_026573805.1). NCBI lineage: Eukaryota > Metazoa > Arthropoda > Insecta > Trichoptera > Limnephilidae > Hesperophylax > Hesperophylax magnus. The sequence continues at coordinate 1,983,024 of JAIUSX010000016.1, forward strand.
TAGAAATTAGAAAACATGTCAATATAAAATCAGATACTTCCAGAAGAAATCTTCTTATTAAACGCTTGATGGTCAAGTAATTTTGCATATTTAAATACTCGCGCCAGTCATTTGGTTCGTTCTTACACCGCCAGAGGTGCGCTCTGTCGGCCATCTATTTCCACGGTGCGTATCGGCCATATTGAAAAACGCGTGCTTTTTTCGTCAAACGTCAAACGTAATCACGTAATTGTGGATAATTTTCACTGTAATGTAATTAATCCAATGGATTATGAACTTTCTAAAACATATTTTCTTTGATATTATCCAAAAATTGTATGAGCAGAAACGATATTTTTGAAGAAATATCGTATTACATGTGGCGATTCTATTTCAGTATGAAATAGTGTCTTAATTTTTAATGTCTTATTTTTTTTATCCGGTCGCCTGCAAACCGAAATGAACCTTACGGTTGCTTAAAATTGAGGGGCAGAGTGGTATTTTTTGCCTGCAGACCCCCTATGCAGAATTTATCCGAATCTCACAATTTAAATTTGACCAATCAGAGGGCCTACATCGTCCAGACGCTAGGATAATAATACTATCAGAAGATACGCCATCTCTGCTATAGGATATTATATGAAATATGTTTGAACAATATTTCAATGGTGAACTCACCGCTTCAACGTCTTTCTTGTCATTCGCCATTGTCTCCTCCTTCTGCTAACTCTAGGAAGGCACCATTTGGCGGTACCCGACTATCCTGGAATAAAACATTCATAAAATCATTCAAAATTATGAAAACGTTGTTAGAAGTCGGCTTATGGAATGCATCCCAACGAACATCATATCTTTGGGATATCAAGTGATGTTCTTGCTAATCACCTCAGCAGATGGAGCGTAGACTAATCATTTCAGTTCCCCTTCAATTGCCACAGGATGAAAGTCATCCTGATCAATACGGCCTACTTAATTACAATGTAATGCGCAACCTTTCTATCAGTGGGTTCAATTTATCTATTATTAACATACCACAGTAAGGCATAAGTACCCTTTATTGCTTCATAATGACTTCAGAGATCTAACCCTAACTCGCGAATGTGAAACCACATTTCTAAACAGTGACCGCACCTGAAAAGCAAGAACCAAAACATTTCCGCAGCAAATCTCTCTGCAAGTCTCTGGATAAAAATTGTCCTGTACGCTTCTCAGCCAGTATTTTCATTCTTTCGATTTTTTGTGTTTTATTTACCAAAAAGTATTACATTGGTTGGCATCCCTGCTATTCATTTACATTTCAAATGGAACGAGACCGGGCTATCAAGTTTTCCTATGAAAATCACATCAGTGGCACGATGATTGGTTATGTATTTTTTTAATACCTATATGTCCTACCCGAAGTACTAATATTCCATAGTGCAAATAAAGTACCTACAGATTTCATATCGCAGGGCCTAGCGTAAACAGTTTCAGATTGTTTACTTAACAAGTTTCAAAGTATTATTAATGCGTATATGCAGTTTACAGTTTATGAAGCCACTGGTGCATTAAAAAGATTAAGAAAACATTCGATTAAACGCTTAGGAAACATGTCGGACATTCCGAGGAGTAATCCCGCAATTCCACCGAACAAGCGAGGGGCTTCTTTACATTACTCGTATGCGTACCTAACTCCCTCTGTAAGCTGCAGCTCGCACTAATACGTACTAATATCTGTTGACAGTCTGCCTGCACAATACACAGTGCATGGCTAGCGCAGGTATTTAGCCGCGGACTAGGGCACTCGTGCACGCTGCACTGGTTGGTCAAGGCTAGACGATTATGCAATACATACTGACATTATTACATCGCCAATTGGGACCACTCAATGAGAGCATGCTAAACGCATTATTGATGATCTTATTCTACTTACAAAAACAGGACGTTCCTAGACCTACCAAAGATATCTAAGACTGGACAGAAGATATTTTTTGAGATTCAAATCGTTCTACCTACTGCAAATTACCTTACCAACTACATCTGCTGAAGAAAGATACCTCATTAATAGACTATTGGGTATTTGGCGTAGTGCGAAATGCAAAAGTAGGGGTAAAATAGGTAATGATTGCCCTCTCAACCCTTCAGTACTTTAATTTTTGTTCAGTTTGCAATTTTTCCTGTGTATTTCATAACATATTAAAAAAATGTGTATATGCTGGGTTTTCCAATAAGAGGTGTTATTTTGAATAGCCCGCTATTTCAGTAGATGTTACTTTTGAAGCTGTCATTTTTTGACAATTATTTGACATGTAAAAACTACGCCATTAATAAAAATGGAACGATACACGCTTCAACAACGCATTGAAATTATAAAAAATTACTTGAGTGAATCAAATGCAAATCATCTCGAGTGATGAGGCTCATTTCCACCTCGGTTGCTTCATCAACAAGCAAAATTGTCGCATCTGGGACTCGGAAAACCCAAGAGTTATTGTTGAAAAGCCTCTCTATCATCAACGTGTGACTGTTTGGTGCGGTTTATGGTCCGGCGGAGTCATTGGACCTTACTTTTTCGAAAATAAGGCTGGAGCAACAGTTACGGTGAATGGATTGCGCTATCGAGATATGGTTAATGTTTTTTTATGGCTGGAATTAGATGGTATTGATTTGGACAACGTTTACTTTCAACAAGACGGGGCTACGTGCCACACAAGCAACGAAACCATTGATCTTTTACGATTGATTATCAAAATAACACCTCTTATTGGAAAACCCTGTATATGTATATTATGCCTTTGGGGCCGTTCAAGTATTATGTAAGCACTATAGGGGGGCAGGGGGGTCTTTGCTTTGCTTATTTTTGATGACATGGGGGTGGGGGGATCGAGATAGTGATTACGTCAGCACTGCTCAGCAATAGTTTTTTTTTTTTTACACATTGGCAACCCACACATTGTCTATGTTCATACATATTCGGGGATTCCCACAAATAATTAATACGTTTAGATACTCGCTTAAAAAACAGAAAAATGCATATAGGCAGTGTTGCCAACGAAGGATTTCCCGCATGGATTTCAAAATAAAATCGTGTTGTGGGGAATCAAATAATATTTTTGTCTGTGCGTTTTATAGAAATTCGGCTACAATGCTACTAAATGTTTGAAAAACGGCGACATTAGGCCAAGACCCGTTGGCAACACTGCATATAGGTACCAATTTTTACGTAAGCATAGGAGGGGGGGGTAAGAGCTTTGCTTACTTTTGTTGACAAGGGGGAAGAGGGGGTAAAAAATTGTAATAAATCTGCTTACGTAATACTTGAACGGCCCCTTTTGGTCAAAGTGAAATTTTATTAACTAATTACTTAAAAATATTTTCGCTTCGTCTTCATCTTCTACATTCATTCATGAATTGTACAATTTAAAAAAAAATCTGATTTTATTTTATTTGGCAATTTCATAATATTGTGTAAACAAAAACCTAGTTAACAACCACTCTGTAAATTGCCATTTCAATACAGGCGTTACACACCTAGTGAGATGGGCAATACGTCATTATTGTAATTGAATGTAATATTCAAATAATTAGATAAATTAAAAATTAAATTAAATTTCAAATGCGCTAAATACATGCATTTTTTTTTAATTTTCCGTAAAAAAATACTTTTAGAAACGAGATAAAATTATCTTTCCGGTGTACGCATTTAAAATAAACATTAGTGTTTATAAATAATAAAATTTTAATATCAAACGTGAAAAAATGTCAAAAACGCTAACCACATTTTAAATTTTTTTTTTACTCCACTCGTAGAAAAATTGAGAGAACTTGATATTTCGAAAACAAATTCGTTTTGTTTGGGGAATTTGTAAGAAAACTGTACATTCACTTTTATCTGGTTCATATAATAAAAAAATAATTTTTAAAGTTAAACCGATTGCTTCGATAGCGGCGCGAAATAGGAATTATTCACTTTAGCTAATTTTAGGATTTTATAAATGAACTAGCTGTACCTCGCCACGCGTTTCTGTGGCTCAGTCTGTCTGTGCAGACAGATAAACAATAGCGCATATTGCTTTAGGACCAACAGATTATTTCAAGTATATAAAAACACACGGGTATTCGTATGCAACGTTGTGTCAAAATTACAAAGCAATCGGTGAAGAATTTTCGGAGATTTAAGATTTTGAACAAACGGACACTTTTTTATACAGATAGATAGATTTCAGTATAAATATTTGAGGCAAACTAGAAAGAATTATTATCTCTTTCCAACGTCAAAAAATTCAGTATTTCCGAATGATAGTAAAAAGATAGAAATACTTTTCTAAAATATGGACGCCCGGTCATATATGACCTTAAAACGCTGGAAGGGTTAAGAATATTTTGACGTTGAATTAGTATTTTTGTTTTATCACACTGCAAAGAACTGAGAACGTGGCAGCTGTTGTTCTAAACATACCAAAAGCCACCTAGCCAGGACGATACCTACCATATCTGCAAAGATCTACTTTTTCTATTCATCAGGTTTTAAACCCTAGTCCTCTGAGCTAAGATTATATACTTTTATTGCCAGGTCTTTAATATCTTTTTCCATTAAATTGAAAATTTTTGGGGCCAGATTATGAAAATGTCTTTGTCCGTAGGTGGTATTTATCTTCGGGGTCATGTGTTGATGTCTGTTTCTTGTTTCGTAATTGTGTTGTATAGTATGATGGTTAAGTTTGTCTTTTTGGTAATATAGAGTTATAATTTTTATGTATAGTTGCTGTATGTTCAGTACGGTGAAGTCCTTAAATAACTGTATTGTCGAGAATCTGTAAGGTTTTTTTGTGATAACTTTAATTAAGGCTTTTTGCGCTTTGACAAGAGGGTCCATATTAGTTTTAGCAGCACCACCCCAACCAATCATACCGTGAGTGATAATTGATTGGGCTAGTGCGTAATATATTGTTTTTAGAGTCTTCGTTTGCATTATGTTTCGTATGTTCTTAAAGAAATATATCAGTTTTCTAACTTTGCCCGCTGTTTTATTTATTTGTTCTGTCCATCTGAAATAGTTGTCAATGTAAATGCCTAAGTATTTAATTACCTGAGTTCGTGTTAATGGGTTGCATAGGCAGTTGTTTTTAGATGTGCAGTCATGAATGGTTAAGTTTTCATCGAGTCTTGGTTGTCGTCTGGGATCTATGCTAAATGTCATGTACTTTGTTTTATCTATATTTAGTGTCAGCAGATTATTGTCCAACCAATATTTAATCTTGTTTATTCCTTCAGTTGCATTTTTATATACACTTGTCCAAGAATCCGAAGTAAAAACAAGAACAGTGTCATCCGCAAAGCATATAATATCTCCACTTATGTCAAGCTGACATAAGGAATTAATATATAGTAAGAACAGGATGGGTACTAATGTACTTCCTTGGGGAACTCCGTAAGTTATGTATCTATTTGGGCTTGTTATATTGTCTACTTTTAGTGAGTGGCTGCGGTCAGTTATATATGATTTGAACCAGTTATAAGCTGAATTTTTAATACCTATGTTTTCCAGTTTTTTAAGGAGGATTTTGTGGGACACTGTATCAAAAGCTTTGCTCAGATCCAGAAATACCGCAATGCAACTTTTTTTTTGGTCAACATTTTTTAGAATGGTCTCTGTTACTTTTAATGCTCCCATATTCTTTTGAAAACCATACTGGTTTTCTGATAAGATTTTATGTTTGTCTAAGTAGTCTACAAGTTGGATTTTTACTAGATTTTCGAGTACTTTAGTGAGCACATTTAAAAGTGAGATAGGCCTGTAGTTTGTGGGATTATTTTTGTCTCCAGATTTAAAAATAGGCACTATGTTTGCACTTTTAAAATGGCTGGGGAATATACCGCTAGTGATACTGAGATTACAGATGTATGTGAAGGGAAGAACAATTTGATATTTTATTTCTTTTATAAGTTTCGTGTCAAGTTTGTCGAGTCCAGTCGCACAATCGTTTCTCAGTTTGTTTATATGATGTATTATGTCTTTGGTTTGTAATGTTTTAATTCTAAATGTATTGATATCTGGGGCACTCGTGTTGTATTTGTCAGCAAGTGTATGTTCATCAGTGTTCATTTTATTCAATAGTTTTCGGGCTAATGTTTGACCAATGTCTGCAAAGTAATTATTTAATGTGTTAGCAATATCAGTCTGGTTATTTATTATTGTATCATTAATTTTTATTTGTTTGATTTGTTCTGCTGGTTTCCTATTTGTGTTGTTAATTTCCTTTACAGCGTTCCATAATACCTTCGGGTCTTCTTTGTTTTCTTCAATTTTTCGTCTATATTCTTCTTTGGTTCGTTTTACTATCGATCGGCAGATATTCCTGTATTTTTGTAGTAATTTTGGAGCCTTATGTTATTCGGCGAGGTTGATGCCTGTTTATGTAGTTTATCGCGCTTATGTAAACATTTCACCAGGTTGTCGTTGATCCAAGGTTTAATTTTTTTTATTTTTGTGGACCAGCGTTCGGAAGGTTGTGTATTTTATCACATTCACATTTATTTGTTCGGTTTAAATCTTCATTGCTACATTAACATCTGTTTCATTTAAAATATTTGCCCAGGTTATGGAATCAAGAGATGATCTGATAGAGTCATAATCTGTGTATTTCAGTTGCCTTTTTTTTGTTGATTGTCGTTTTGTCGTTATTTTTCTTGGAAAAGGCTATGCTAGGCTGTAACTACTTACATATCTTAAAATTTCATAGGAAATTTTGATTTTGATTTATTAAATCAGAGAAACATACTTTTTTGGATGCTAGGTCTACCCGTTCAAAGTACCAGAAATATTTACCTACATACCTAATAGGTACCGTCCTACAACAAATTAATGCATTTCAATGCTCCACGTAGAGACTAAAGAAGTACAAATTTCGATAAGTTCCCTTGACCTCGTTTTAGGTACCTACTTACTGACGATTGGCTTTAAATCTGAAGTTCAAAGAAAAATTGCAATAATTGAAGAAAAATATGTTCAACAATATTATTGTCGAATCTGTAATTTTACACTGTTACACGCTGTTTCCCAAATACACGGGAAAATATTAAATACTAAAAGAGAACCTACATGGAATGACATTTCAATACTCGAAGGTATTGCAAAATTACAAACATTACAGTTTCAATTTCTGTAGGAAATGTGGGAAATCTAAAAGGAGTGCTCACAAGTGGACGATGAAAATGGTTGGAGCGTTTGATTTTTTTTAAACAACGTATTTTTCCAAAGTAAATATATTAATTTAATATAATTGTGAACTCCTACAACTTATAAACATACATACACCCACAGTAACAACACGAAAAAATACAATATTCTACAGCAGCACACATAAGCGTAACTACATTGCCCACTCTCCGATACAACGACTTCACACCATGGGAAATCATTACTTGGGTGATGTTGACATATTCAATACCAACTTGGCAAGTTTTGTGGATCATTTAAAACATTTATTTCAACAATACTCCTAAACACATCATGTAAACCTACAAATAGCTGTAATTTTCTGTTTTTGTTTCTTGTGTTTGTATGACTTGTTGCATAGCTTTTATCAAATGTAATTTTATTCTTATTTTTATGTTTCAAAGTATCTGTCAAATTAAAATTATACTACCAACCATGTAAAAGCCCTCTAGGCGTTAAATAAATAAATAAATAATGTCTGTCTCCTACCAGATTCCTTTGACCTATGAGATCCTTTGAAATAGATGCGAACACAAATAACACACACCTTCTTTTAATACATTGAGTAGAATATATGTATAATGAGTATTTTTTCCACTTATAACATTACAGCTACTCACAATAAAAATATACAGTCTTAGTAATAATGTATTTCAATAGAGATGGTATCAAACGTACCTGAAAGAGGCGAGTGCGAGAAATCCACCCTTTCGGGGGGTATTTATGTGTGGTCTTATTTAATTAGCGATCCCCCTATCTGGGAAGGGTGGAGGATGAAACCAGTGCAACAAGTAACGTGGAAACACTGGTTCCTAAGGCCCAAGGCCATAATTTAAAATATGGTAAATTAAAAAAAACATTGGTTAACCACAGGAGTCCCAAAATCGACCTTGGTTTCTTGGTTTTATTTAATAATAAGTTGATTGATTAATTTTTCAATGAGTTTGTTCTTTTTTTAATGAATTCAAAATTTATTTAACGAATTGATTTACTCATTAATTAATTGTTAAATAACTAATACTTAATTAATTATAAACGAATTGTCTATTAATTAATTGTTAATTACTAGTGATTCGAATATCCCCTTCCGAAATTGATGAAGTATTTCAATAATTAAATTAATTATGTAGTTAATATTGTAGAATTTATTGATATTGAAGAATTAATTGATTAATTAATATTGAAAAATTGATTGTTTGATTAATATTGAAGAATTAATTGATTAATTAATATTGAAAAATTGATTTGATTAATATTGAAGAATTAATTGATAAATTATTAAATTAATATTGAAGAATTAATTGATTAATTAATATTGAAGAATTAATTGTTTGATTAATATTGAAGAATTAATTGATTAATTATTAAATTTAGAAATAAATACTTTGTTCATCTTAAAGAATGAATTGATTAATTATTAAATTAATCTTAAATAATGAATTGATTAATTGATGAACCACTTATTATTTCAATTAATTAATTGTTAATTAATTAATAGAAATACTTCTTAATTTATTTACTTATCGTAGCAATCAATAGATTGTTAATTACTAAAATAATACATAAATAATTTATTTACTGTGAAAAACAGTGTATCCAATTACATTTAAAATTAATAATAGCATTACATTAATTACATCAGTTGAGACGCTGCCCAATTTATTACAATCTTGAAGTCACTGAAGTTTAACCGAAAAACGTCCACCTCAGAAGAAAGCTGGTTTAAAAGTGTAATAATTCTCTCTGAAGGTATGATCATTGGAAGATTTATCCTGCCCTTTAGAAAAATAAAAAGCCTTGCCTAGTTTTCGTAAAGTTATCGGGGACATAAAAAAGTAACTAATACGTACCAGAAAATCAGGATTGCAAATGCCGTTTATATCAAGTGTGGCGGAATCATTCCATCCATGAAAACACGTCCCTAATGCTAGATTTACACCATTCTTTTTTCATACCGATCCTCATATCGGGACCAATTTGAAAAATCTTCTCTTTACACCAGAGGTTCCCAAACGTTTTTGCCCCGTAGACCACTTGCCAATTTTTTTCCGTAGACCCCCTGCCTGCCGAATAATCATTTATTTTTTTCGTAAAAAGATTCCCTTCCCTTGCCTGTCCAACAACCGGGTGGCTGAATAGTTCCTCTGTCTTTACACTGTGCAGACAGGGGCGCCCTTGTGAGGTATTACACAAAATGAAAATGAAGCAGGATAAGCAACGGGAATTTTTTTCTGTAGCTGGCCCTACAGAACTGCCCCTTAAGTTCTTTGTCAGTGCTTATTCCGGTCAGTTCTTCTTGTCACATGATATCCGATTCTTCAACGTTCAATTTCCAAAGTCAAAATGTCCTTAAACTTAGTTTTGAAGTCTCTGTGAAGTGCATTTAAATGTTGAACGTCATTATCACCCTGGACGTTTTTCAAAAACAAGTTGGGGTACTAGGAAAATTCGCGGCTTCCAATGTGCAATGTTTTGCTTGAAAATATTAATTCTGACGTGAAAAGGAACGTAGACTCTATTTATATACCTCATTTAACAACAATTACAAAATATAAAAATACAAATATGAAATAAGTAATTTCTCAGTCTATTATATTTGTGTTAGGTCTATTGTGTCATTAACGGAACTCCTAAATGTCGACTTGAGGTAAATGGGGGTCCGCTCGTATGTACCCCCAAATTTTTTTCTCGCTGACATAGACCCCAGCAAGCCAATATCAACCCCTGGGGGTCCATACAGACCACTTTGGGAACCTCTGCTTTACACGATGTTTTTGTTTACCAGTTCTTCAATTGAACTTTTATCATAATGATTTTATAGGTAACCATGCCTTGGTGAAATTGCCTACCTGAACACCGTATCTTGATCGGTACTGATTCGTGTAATATATTTTTTTTATTTTAATTTTAATTTTAAATACATAAACGGCTATACTACCTTTTATAAATAAACATATAATAGAGTACAAAAGTAAGAAAAATAATATCATTACATAATAGTAGTTTTAAACTTTAAAAAAACATACAATTATTTTGTGTATCACAACCAAAAATAACAAAAAAAGAACAATGAGAAATATCATAATTTCATTTCAAAATATCCATATTGCGTATATAAAGTTACATTATGGAAAAATAATTTTTGAGTCCATGTTTATATTGCGCTAATTTTAAGAAATAAATGTCGCCGATGTTAGCATGTTCATTTCCCAAAATGTGTAATCGACTGATTGGTGAGTAATAATGTGATAATGTATGTGTGTTATTATAGTAGAACGGTAGAGTCAGTCTATTGTTAGCGCGACCAGGGCAATGAAATCGTATTAGTTCTATTAAATATGAAGTGAAACCACCAAAACACGGCAGAGCAAAGGCCAAAACAATAGCTGTCACAACCTTGTCAAATATACAAACATGATGAAAAATAAGTATGGTGTAAAGAGGGCTTAAGAGGCAGCGTGTGCGGTTTTATGCATACAAACGCCCTTATTTCTTCTCTCGATTTTGACACCAGCGCAAATACTTTTTTAATACAATATAGATAACAATCACTGGCATGTCTTTTGCTTTTTTGATTAGTTACTTCCTATAGGTTACAGGGTAACAGCGATAGTGACAGCAACAGTTAAGTAAAATACCTATTATTCAAATTTATCGGCGCCCGCGTTTCTTTTTAAAAATAGTCTAAACTGGAAGATGAATGTGTCAAATAAAAAAAAATCCTTTGAATGGATCAGCCCTCTGCAGCCTACAGCCATTCTCGCAAATAATTAGTCTTCCTTGGCTAAGCTTAATAGCTTCGCCGTAATGGGTGAAAGCCAAAATAAAGAATAATAATACGATATTTATTTGTAAACTAGTCATTTTGATTAATTAATTGGAGAAAAATAATATAACGTTATTATTTATAGCACTAATTTCGCTCAATAAAGCTAAAACATACCCTGAAATTAGAGTTAGCATCATTATGCAAATCCTGGGCCATTCTAATTAATTTGAATGAGCAGAAAATGAGCCTTAATTTTATACAAATAAAGACTTTAAAATAAGGATACACCATAATTTAAAAACTGTCCAACAAAAAAGTGTTTTGCATACGTTGATATTTGAATACTAACTCAATGTTCATATACATTATAATATTTTCAATAACTCCTAACCATATTTTTAAAATGTGCAAAATATAAATATAAGACAGAGCAAATAATAACGAGTAAAGTGGAGTAAGATAAGAGTTTTTAACGAAAAACTGTTAGCATACTATTCTCAGCTGTAGTTAAATTGACTTTAGAGTTTGGATTTTGAACATCAGTTTGCGCCGGTATAAATTTTGTAATTTAGTAATGGTGACACTATTTAAGAAAAATCTAACTAACTAACTATTTTAGGCTTCTACCAGAGTGCAACTTGAGGAACGTCAATATCTCTCTTAGAGAGCTGATAATTTATGAGAGCAACTGATCTACCGGCCCTTTGTCATGTAATACGCAAACGTCAAAAATCAAAATAATCATTCGAAATGTCAACAACAAACTGTCAAAATTATGCACATAATAGACAATACACAATATTATGAAAAGTACCCCAATATATTCCATAGACAATTTAGTGAGTATTCTTTGGAAAAAAAGGTTCGTTCTTGTCCGATCTTGCTACGGCGCTTCTGGCAGTACCGAATCGGCGCAACAAATTGCGCAAAGCGTTTGCACTGGTAGGCGGCGAAATATGTCCGAAATATCCTGTGGGATTGGCGTAATACGAGCGCTATCTTGTCTCTCTCTGAATAATAACATCTCCATAATCTGGAGATAAGTCTGTGTGACATTGGTTTTCAGTATCTTTATTGCGTTCGCGTTGTAAATTGTAAATCTTGCGAGAAAAGTGACAGGCGAGACCACGCGAGATGCCTGCCGCTGTTGTAGTTTCCTGAGGATTCGACGAATCGAGATAATTTATTATTATTGCTCTATGTGACACTGGCTGACTGGTGCGATGAGTAGAGAATTGTGTTTTGTTTCCTGTTGCCGATGATGCCGACCTGAATTGTCTAGAGTGAGTAATCTCGCATCCTTTCGGAGAGGAAGTGTCCTAACCTTCCTGACTAGAGATATATCCAGAATTTGACACTTCGGGAGTGAAGTAGTTGTAGCACTTGACTGATTCCAACATCAGATGGGCGTGAAGTTTGTTGCGCGTGTTTCTTCGTGGATGATATGCCTGTGCAGTAAAGTGATGTCATGTTGTGAAGTGTTTGTGCAAGTGTAAGGAAGTGCTCGCGCTAGTTCAGTGACTATGGATGAGGTATTACTGAACGATCTTCTGGAATGTTCCGTGTGCCTCGACAGGCTGGACACCTCTTCGCGGGTCCTGCCCTGTCAGCACACTTTCTGCATCAAGTGTCTCAAGGTTTGTCCTCCCAATATTCTGTTAAATATTCCCATCTGTTTGTGATGCATCTTCTCCAAATCAAACAATCAAGAGTTAGGTAAACATACCTTTAGAATCATTCTTTGAACATTGTCAAGATAACTAGATACTGGGATTCAAAAAAATGTTCCTTCGTTCATTAGTTCCTATTTCGGCTGCCTGCGTAAATAAGTTAGTAGATCTAAATATGTCATCTTTTGACAATATCGGCAAGATCCATTTAAAGTATACGATTCTCTTGATCATGACACGTCTAACATGCAACACATTTTTTCATGTATTATCCTTCCTATCGACTGGTTGGTAACTCACTGGACAAATGCGTCGGGTTCCTGGTGTCGTGGGTTCAATTTCTCTGCTAGCTAATTTCTCCACCATTGCATAAACAAAATACAACAATTTCCGCTTATAATGATTGTAGTAGGAGTTTTTCAAATATTGTCAGGTTATTCGTACCCTGGAATTTTGTGTTTTTAAAATTATAAAAAATATCTTAATTGTTGTTTTTCTGACATTAATTTATTATTTCCTGATACTTTTGGTGTTTAGTTCTATGGAATCTTCCTAAATACCAAATAATATCTGTAGCTGCTTCTAGATTAGATAATTATTTGTAAATGGTTGATAAACTTCTATTTTTGCGTATGTTTCTGAGTAATTATAGGTAGGTATGTAGGCTTGGTCCAATACTTAATCATGCATGAATCATAGTAATATCATAATAAAAGGTCCAATAGTGACTTTATATTGGAGCGAACCATCGGTATAGATATATTCACCGTCCAAATCTTAGGATTTATTTTGATTCTGGATATTATTATTTTTTTTTAATGAACGGCAAACATTCCCGGGTTTCAAATAACCTGACAATATTTTTATTCTCCCTACTACTTTCATTAAAAGCGATAAGTTTTGATTGTGCAATGGATAAAGGATTAAGCTTGCAGACGACGCCTGGATGCGAACCAGAGGCTTAGGACCAATTTGTCACAAAACGGTTGATTCGCATATACTATCCCACACGATATATATATGTTATACCTTCTTCAGTAAATTTTTACTTAACCGCTGCACTTTTGAAAGGCACAGATTGTAGAAAGTACGTTTTGTTTCAACTTAATTATTACAAGACACAACTATTTACGTCGGTAGACATGCACCAAATAGGTTATTAGTTTCGTAGTTACTTATGCCCGTTTTACATGACACCTTTTTTCATCCAGTTTGTCTAATCGGGATGTGTTCTATTCTGGTAGTTGGTACTGTGAGAGACGTGTGGTGGTTAATGGAAATTTTGAACTTTGATTGAATAAAGATGGAAATTTAATGCATCTTTTGCAATGTCCCCTGACTTAAATAATTGTTTTTTTTTGTGGTATTTAAGGTGAAACGAAATGTAATTTCCATAGTATGAGCCTGTGAAAAGTGCAGCGGTTAAATAAATATTTACTCTGCCTATTTTAAATATATTTTTCTGGAAATTGTATACATGTAGAGCGAATGGACGGAGGAAGGAGTGCCAGGGGAATATGTGACGTGCAAGTGAACGATAGAAGAAGTCAGGGACTCCTGGGAAGACATGATGGCACCGATGAAGCAAATGATAGTCAGTTCATGTCAAGAGTCATTATTAAATGTGCATGTATGAATGTTAATGGAGTGTGTATCAAGAGTCAAGGATGTATGTGACAGTTCATCCTCTCTGCCTACCCTAACGATGACCACAAAAGGTATTGCTAGGCTTGCTTTAAATGTATCTTTCTTTCATAAAGGAAATTCAAAATAATGTTGTTTACATTGATTTATCACATCTTATATATTCCAGATAATCATATTAAAATTTTAAAATAAACAGAATTTGTGCACAATTTTTTTTCAATTAAAACAAAGATAACTATTTGTAACTAGCTGTCCCCGCCACGCGTACTGTGGCTCAGTCTGTCTGTGTGGATAGAAAACAATAGCACTTGTTGCTTTTACATCTAACAGATAACGCTGTTTAAAAAAAATAAAGCTTTTTGTCCAAGTGTTTGCGCTGTTTTTTTTTTTTAAAAAAAGCACGTTTTTACCTTCATAAGTGATATCTGTATAATATGGGTACATAAAAACACAGGCATATTCGAATGCAATGTTGTGACAAACATTCATTAATATTTTTATTTATATAGATTCATAATAATAATATTGTATGCTAATTCTGAATACCTAATATCAATTTAAAAAAATGGAACCCTATTTTTTATCTGAATACAATGAAACAGAATATTATGTAGAATACAGATTTAAAAAAAAATGGAACCCATTCTTTTTTATCTGAAATAAAATGGAATACAGATAGCAAATATAATTTTATTAAAAATGAACTCATTTCATCATCACAACCCTAAAACTTCACCCCAAACCATTCATAAGTCCCCGAGCAACGCTGGGTATATGTCCGCTAGTTTATTATAAAACTAATTGAAGTGTACCTTTATTTATTACACGCCGTAGTGGGCTTTTCTTTAAAAAAAAATACAAGCATTTTGTATCAGAGAAAACACTTAAAAATTAATACAATAAAGAAGAATGTAAACATAATGGCAAAAATGAATCCTCATGCATATAATTGAGTTTAAAAGATTCAACAAAACAAAATAGTAGAAGCGGAGAAGTTATATGGGTACATAGGTCTATTTGTGTCTAGAAGAATAAAAGTGATAGAATATACAACATTTATACTGATTAGTTTTCAAATGAAATATATCACCCAGATCAGAATATTTGTTTCCGAGATTGTGAAGTCTCGGAATCGGAGAATTTTGGTAAGCTAGTGTCCTGGTGTTATTGAAATATTATTATTATTGTTATTGTATTGTCACGATAACGAATTTACTAAAAGTTTATCAGGAAAACGGCCTGTAATCCCGTTTTTAGTTCATTTTGAATTGGGATGCTCCCAAATGTTCCAGACTGTTCCCGAACATTCCACAATATTCAAAATGTTCCGGGATGTTGTGAAATGCTCTCGAATACTCTCAAATGTTTTCGACCGTTCTAGAAATTTCTATAGGGTGAAACTTCCAGCATATCTTCAAAAGTATGCCCTTTAGATATAAACGGGAACCTTCTTCATGGATGGGGGATAGAGGGCTACCACACCATACTCCATGATCTGCCGGGACTCGTTTCTGAGTTTTAGCAGCATGCACATTGTACACTTACTTTTATAATATATATTGATTATTTAATTTTGTTTTCTATAATGAATAAATGCATTATTATTTTTTTGGTAAACTAATGTTTAAGACAAGATTTTTTATGCATTTTATGCATTAAAGGGTAACAATTATTTTACAAGCAATAATTATTCGCCTGAAACACTCATCCACATTGAAAAATCTCCTGATAAAAGGTACATGACGCCAACGGGACTTGAACCCGTGTCCTTTCGATTTCCTAAGTGCTATGTGTATGCTATTTTGTGCTATGCATAAAAAATCTTGTCTTAAACATTAGTTTACCAAAAAAATAATAATTAATATTTGACAAGTTCAAGTATCTTCACCAAAAAATGTAGACAATTTGTCTCGACGCCATCTAGTGAGAGAGTTAGCACTTACAATGCCTTTCTCATATAAAATAAAGTTGGTTGTTTCAGGTGAAAAAAATGTAACAAGCAGTAATTATTGAATGAAACACTAGTATATATTGAATTATTTCGCGGATAAGAGATAAGCAGCCATAGCTCAGTGGTCAGAGCTGTCGACCGGAAATCGAAAGGACACGGGTTCAAGTCCCGTTGGCGTCATGTACCTTTTATCAGGAGATTTTTCAATGTGGATGAGTGTTTCAGGCTAATAATTATTGCTTATAGAATAAATGCATCTTTGAATTAAAATTCGTAACAAAATCTCTTATTAACAATTTTATTTATCCCTTTGCAAATATGCCATTCATTGTTGATTGTGCAACGTCTTCAATTATCTGAGTTATCTGTTTTCCAACCAATCTTGAATTACCCTTTCTGTTCTTTTTGTTATGATGCCCTCGAAACACATAATGTTTCCCACGAATAATAAGAGACAATATACTCTTTGCTGCATGAAGTGTGCTGTATATGCAGTGTATATTATATTAATTGTATAATTTAATGTGTGTTTGGATTGCCACCTCCATTTTAGGTTTGTTGTCTGCCACCTGCATTGTGTTAGGTTGTGTGCTGTTACGTCCGGTTGATTTTTAATGAACAACTGTCTGTTGGAAGCGAGTTAACATAACATTGATAAATGGGAGCTTTCTTCGAATAAAGTTGAATAGGTAGTTTGGGCATATAGAGTGAATGAACGAGGAAAGGAGTGAAGGAGAATATATATATATTTTTACATTAACATGTCGCTGGTGGGCGGGCGCATCCTGAACACACCTCACCCGATGAACCAAAATCATTCAAATGTAGCGAATCACTTGGGGTAACCTATGGCAGAGGGTGTTGGTTATCCAATAAATGATTAACCTCTCAGACAAAGACATTTATTTACTATGTGTTCCTTTGAGAACTGTCAAAATGTGATAATTTTTGTGTTATTTACGAGTTATGCTAAAAGCTTCATAACTCACGTTTTGGGAAACGTAGCCTCATTCTAAAAAATGTTTTGGAAAGATTATGAAATCCACTATCGCATTGTGTTGTTATACGTAAATATTTGCGGTTCTAAATATACATTTTATGAAAACGTCAAAAATATGTAAGAATCGCTTACCATTATTTCAAAGCCGTGAAAAATGTACTTTTTTCTGAGTATCATAAAGAAATAACACTTTATATATTGAAGAAATATAATTAAAAACTATTAGTCACCTCAAAATATTAACCGTCCAAACCATAATATTTTTAATAAATTATTTAGAAATGCAATAAATTATGAACGAACAAGATGACAGATTCAATCGGCTTAGATAATGCACTTCTACGTTCCATAGATATTCTTGAATACAGACGCGTAGCGTTATTCATTATCGATACTCTGTTTTTTAAATCATGGCAATCCGTATACTAGTGATGGAAATAAATCGATTTTTGTAAGACGTTCTAATATCTTGACCGCTATTATCATATTTACGTCTTTTGACGTTCTAATGTTCTGAATGGTTAACCCGCCTCTCAGATTAAATATGACGCAAATGTGAATGGTAAAAGAAGTCGGGGAAGCCGAGATGACACTATCAAGTGAATCAGATACCGGAGTCGGGCCATGTCAATAGTCAGAACAACAGACGAGTACCATAATGCAATCTTCAATAATTATAACTGATTGTTGAGATCGCAATGAATGAGATCCGCAAAGAGTGCAAGGCTGATGTTTGCGTAGTGAGTAAGATTAAGAAAGGGACGCTTAGATGGTGTGGGCAAGTATATCGAATGAGCGAAGAAATTAGTTTAAGGAGAATATATGACGCGAATGGTAGCAGAAGTCGGGGACACCGAGGAAGACATTGCACGATCAGATACTTGAGTCGAGCCATGTCAAGAGTCAGAACAATAGAGGAGTATGTATGAGACTGTCAGTTATCTTGGTGTACTTAATGAAAGTCTCGTTTTACTCAGTTGGAGCGTTTATTTAAGAATGTACAATAGCAATTACTTCACAATAATAACGCATTTATTTTATGGGATAAATACGAGTAGGCACGATATTATTTAGCGTGGAATGCAGGCTATATCTAGGTCAAGGTTACAAGCGCGCGAGGTAGTTGACTGAAGACTGACTACTCGCTGCGTCGGACCAATTTTTATATAGCTAGGCCGGCGGTCATAGTAGCTGTGTGAGATCGCTGTTAAACTACGGGCACTAGCTGGAACTAGATTCTTCTAGTTGTTTCTGCAGCGTTGGATTATGCCTAGACCCTTTGTCTAGACACTTCTGGCGAGTGCGCGTAATGCACTTCGCCAAACCAGCAATATTATTGTCGTGGGTAGTTCGCTTCGGACGTCGCAAGTAGGTACTCGTATACGGCGGCGGCCAGTAGTAACACTACGTAACCAAACGTGTTTTGCGAAAAAACGTCTCGAAGTTTCAAAGTCCGTTTATTTTAATATGGGCGTTCTTTCTGGAACATACCAGTAGTATCGATGGTTAGTTAGTTAAAAAGATTACATCAGAACTGTTTCTGTCTTTGAAGTATAAAATTATGCATAGAAATTAAAAAATATTATGTATTCAAATTTAATTGGTATTGAATATTGCGCGATTGATTCTAGCAGATATTCAAAATAAAATTAACGCAATATGAGTCATACTTATGTATTTAAAGGAATTATATTATTCCTGTCATAAAAGTATTTGTTCTTCTTTTCAATTTTCTTCTTCAATTCCTTTCTCCTATTCAAAAGCAATATTATATGTGAATTTCAAAAATCTGTTCATTGTTTCATCTCATTGAGACATAACATAACAATTTCACTTGACCCCTCCAGCGTTTGAGGGTCATATATGACCGGTTGGGCGTCCCTTATATGGTTGAAAAATTTTTTTTTTTTGATATCAAAATGCATACCCACTATTTCTTTTTGAACTACCCAGACTTACTTAAATACAAAATTTTATCTTCCTACGTCAACATTAACCCGTGCCGACAGAGCTCTGAAGATTTTGAAAATTGCTGTTTTTAACCCTTTCCGTTATGTATTGAAATCAATTGAAATAATGATAATAATAATAAACTTTTATTACACACAGGGAGTACACAGAAGGAATAAATCATGAACAGTACAAAGTAAGCAGTTTAAATATTTATATTTAAAAGAATATTTATTAAAAGAAGATAAAATTACAGATCAGGCAGGATATTTTCCTTTGAGGGTCTCTTTTTTACAATCTGGATACAGATTTCTATGCTCTTGCACACAGCGTAGCAAAAATTGCTTTTGTTCTTCATTTGCAGTGATCAAACCATGGAAATCTTGCATAAGTTTTACAGCTCTTTCAGCTGTATCATTAACTGCCCTTAAAGAAAAAACTTTTCGTTTTGCCTCTATATAGGCAACATCTTCGTCCCACGTAGAAACGGGTCTCTGGAGGAAGTTCTCATCAATTTTTAATCGAGAAAATAAATTTGTGCTTTTGACAGACACAAAATCACTTAATAATTTTCCTGCAATAATAAATAAGTTTTATTATCAGTTTAGTGAAAACAGTATAAAAATAAAACTATGTATTCCTACTTACCATACAAAAAATCAGACATATCTTCTTTCGATGGAATGTATCTCTTCCCAGAATCATACAAACTCTCTCTTTGTAAGTTCACTACAATGTTTCCCTTGGTTTGTGTATTAACTTCATCATCAAAGAGTGACAAAACGGCAATTTCTTCTGACAAGTACCAAAGATGTTGACTAAACTTGCTCAGGGCTGCTTTGGAGATCAATTTGTCAACAGTTTCATATTCCTTAAGCCTCTTTAAAAAGCACAAATCTTGATTTGGTGCCTTTACCGCCAGACTACATCCAAGCCATGGTTTCACATATATAACCGCAATGAATAAACAAACGTCTTGAAGTGCTCGTTTGTCCTTGGCGCTAATTTTGAACTGGGATTGCAACAAACATATCTTTAAAGAGTAAATAGCTCTAGCTAGCCATCCACCTTGCTTGATGCATCGCTCCAGGAGGTCTGATATTAATTTTTTTCTCATTATCTCCTCCTAAGAAAATAATAGATAGTTCAATCAGCTCACGATAATCGTCACGTACAATGGTTTTTTGCAGTTCTTGATTATAAAATGTCAACAGTTCTTCTATTGTTGTATTACAAAAATGTTGTGTGACGATATCGGTGTATGTTTCAATAGCAGCAGGATTAATAGTTTTCCAGTTGTCTCTAAACTTTTTGAAAATTGGAATATCAGGGCTACTAGTAACTTGTTGGATTTTTGTTTCAAACACACATTTTAAAACCAGTTCGTAAACGTGATGGCGGCAAGCAAAGAGTAGTAATTCCCTGTCTAGTCTTTGTTCCAAAAGTACACAGGCTCCTTTCAATCGCCCTGTATTAGACGCAGTTGTGTCACAACACATTATTTGAACTTTGTCATCGATGTTCCAGTCATGAAGTGCGTTTAACACAGCTTTAGCTTGATCCTGGCCGGAAGAGCTCTCCAGTTTGGGTACAGCCAGCAGTTGTTCCTTTTCTCCAAATTAAATTAGAATTGGCATGCGTTCTTCTTTAGAACTTCTCACGTTCAGTCCAGGTAATAATTTCCCATCCCAGTGAACGGTCACCATTTCAGGCATATTATCCTGAAAATCTGATTTTATAGATTCCGCTCTATCTTTTCTACTCTGTGTGCGAATGCGTTGAATGGACGATTTGTTTATCGGAAAATCATCACAGCTAAGGTCTAGCGCTTCTACTACAGCATGAAGAATATAGACAGAATCCCTTATGCTTAATTGACATCTATCTAAAGCTGCAACTAACTTAGGCGTGATAAAGTTTTTCCCTCCTCTTTTTGTAGTAGTTTCAGAAACCGTTTGAGAGGTGGTTGGCAAGGGTTCCTCGAGGCTTTCTTCAGAGCTGATTCTGGTATGTTGATCGGTATGTCCTTGTGTTTGTATAAAATCTTGTGTAGTAAGAGATGACGATAAACTCGCGAAACACATTTGCTCATGTCTTTTCTTCTCTTTTAATTTTCTCTCTCTTGTCCTTTCTTCTTTTTCGGCTAACTTTTTGTCTACACCCGCTAAGCATCCTGGACGGCCTGGTTCTCTTTGTTTTTGTAAAAATATTTTGTCTTCTTCTATTTTCATCCGTTCCAAAGCATCAACGTGTGCTATATCGAATATATTGTTTAAATTGTTTTGAAAGTCCTCCTCACGGCGCTTGTAAACAAGTGTTTTTTTTTTGGAATTTTTTTGCAACTCCCTCCAAGCATGGTGAAGATCCAGTTTTTTTACACAGTTAGGTATGGCTCTGGTAGGGATTCTAGCTTTTTCCCAAAATATAATACACTCTCGAATGACGAGATTCGCGCTTTCACTAACAGTCAATTTAACTTCGCGAATGTTAAAAAAAAGTACTGCAAGAACTTGCCGGTTAGACGGTAACTTTGTGCCTGTTATTTGATAATTTACGTCACCAACTAAGAAAATACTTTTTTTATTGCTTGTTAATTCCACTGCCATCTTTTAAATGTAAAACAATACGTGATAATCACGAGAATAACTGAACACAAATGACAGATACCGCGAGTGCGCGCCGCTACTTCCGCGCAACTTGTATGAACATGATTCGGTGCAAGAAGGCAAGGGTTATCGTGCTCCGAATAAGGTAAAAAAAAAAATCCGAGTGTTTTAGAAGCAAAGGAACAAAACTAAGACCTATGCATTAGAAAATAAAAACTTTGAAATATAAGGGACACCCTAATGACCGGGCGTAAATATTTTATAAAAGTTTTTTTATCTTTTTTTTTTTCTATTATGCGGTAATGCTTAATTTTTTTGACATTAGAAAGAAAAAAAAAAAAAAAATTCGTTCCAGTTGGCCTCAAATATTTATACTGGAATCCATTAATAAAATCCAAAAATGAATAATTCATATTTCGCATATATATTTCATATCGTAAAAATCTGTAAAAATTAATTCTTATTTTTTATTATATGAAAGAGATAAAACTGAAGGTACAGTATTCTTAAAAATTCCCCAAACAAAACAAATGTGTTTTCGAAATATCGAGTTCTCTCAATTTTTCTATAATTGGAGTAAAAATTAAAGTAAATATGTTAGTATTTGACAACATTTTTCATTTCATTTTGAAATAGTAATGTTTATTTTAAATGCATACCGGAAAGATAATTTTATCTAGTTTCATATAACGCATTTGAAATATACAGAAATCATTGCAAGCTGTACAAAAGTGATAAAGTACTGAAGGGTTAATAATGTCTTTACTAACAATATTGTTTAATTTTTTTTTTGCTGTCTCACGGTCCGGTAACGAATCTACACTATCCGAGTGCTGTAAGACCCTGTGCAGAAAAGTAACGTTCGCTACGGTTTGCAGCGCAGCCATTGTGGGAATTTTTGCGTGGTGTCTTCAGTTTATATTGATTCCTTACTGTTTCCTTACCCTCACCGATGCAATGAAAGACGGGCAAATTTGAAACATGGGGTAGAATTACCCAGCAATCTGTTGTCCAATAATAATTTGTAGCATTATTTTATATTCACCAAGAGGTTTGTTTTTAAATCTATTTAGTTTTACACAAACCTCTGGACTCTTCGATACTTTTTTTTTTTTACCTACTAACGTTTAACAGACATGTCGGTTGAATATTTTTTATCCCTAATTAATTACATGTTCGAAACGGGATTTATTCCGGAAGTCTGGAAAGTTCAAAAAATCCTTCCGATTTTAAAATCTGGCAAAAATCCATCTGAAATCTCATCCTATCGTCCTATTGCTCTTTCGTCATGTTTAATGAAAGTAGCAGAACACTTGATAAAGAACAGATTGGAATGGTTTGTTGAAAATCACAGAATTATCTCTCCTAATCAATATGGCTTCCGGAAAAAGAAATCAACCATAGATAATTTAAGTGTGTTAACAACAGACATCCGTATATCTCAGTCCCTTAATTCTTGCACTCTGGCCACATTTCTTGATCTTTCGTCAGCTTACGACGATGTATTAATTAACATTTTGAAAGAAAAATTAATTAAAATAAAAATTCCCTTAAAACTAGTTCAATTTATTATTAATTTACTAACAGACAGATCCATTATTATCCACTTTTCCTCAAAAACTATAAATCGCAAACTATGGAAGGGGTTACCTCAGGGGTCCGTAATCAGTCCATTATTATTTAATATATATATAAGTGATTTAGACAGTGTAATTCCTTCATCTATCAAGCGACTTTATTTTGCTGATGATTTCCTTATATATTTATCACAGAAAAATCTATTGCGCGCTGCGAAGGAATTGAATTTGGCTTTACATAATATTAAAGTTTGGTTGTTGACAAATGGGATGAATTTAGCTACCTCTAAAACCAAAGTAGTGGCTTTTACGCGCAAAAGAAAAATACCCCCCTTTTCTGTCTGCTTTGATAATGTCCCTCTTCAAATCGTTAAGCAAATTAAATTTCTTGGACTACTTTTGGATCATAAACTTTCCTGGCTCCCGCATATTCAGAACATTTCGGCTAAGTGTGAAAAGGGGCTAAATATTATGCGAGCTGTTTCCAGAGTGTGGTGGGGATCTCATCCTACTACTCTTAAATTAATGTATGGTGCTCTAGTGCGAAGCCATTTGGATTATGGAACATTTCTTTTTGATCCTCTTCCTAAATATTTAGACAAAAAACTTGAAAGAATTCAGTCCAAAGCGCTCAGAATAATTATTGGAGCGATGAAATCTTCTCCAATTAATTCTCTCCAGGTAGAATGTGTTGATCCCCCCTTAATTTTAAGGAGACAATTCCTAGCTGATAAATATATTTTTAAATCTTTTTCTATATCGCGTCACCCTTTAGAACAAAGCCTTGATTATTTGTTCAATTACTTAAATAACGAAAAAAGATCGACAGATAAAAATCGACTTCCTCTCCTTCTAAAAAGTTTTCTTTCATTCAAATCTCTGTCTTCTTCCCTCCAAAATCTACAAAAAGATCCTATCCTTCCTATTTTCAACATCCCATTTGATTCTATCAATTATATCCCCAACGTTATAACTTCAGACTTCCGAACTGATATTTTAACCTCATCTAATCAAAATGTTGAGGAAAAATTTAAAAACATTACATCTTCTAAGTTTCCAGAATTTTCTCTCATTTACACAGATGGTTCTAAGTCTGATAACAAAGATTGTGGAGCTGCGGTACACATTCCCGAATTCGATTTAGATTTGTCTTATAAATTGCCTAAAGAAATTTCCATATTTACTGCAGAATGCTTCGCAATTGAACAAGCTTTGAGCCAAATCCAGCTTTTCAATATTCGACGAGCCTTACTGTGCACTGACTCACTAAGCGCAGTGTTGAAAATTTCCTCAAATATCCATAAACCAGAAGACTATATTATTTATAATATCAGAAACACCCTTAAATCTTTAAATGAATTAAATTTCGAGACAATATTGGTTTGGGTCCCTGGCCATTTAGGAATTGAGGGTAATGAGAAAGCCGACTCTCTAGCTAAACTTGGAACAATTTCTGGCTCTAATCCTTTAGATTTTAGAATTCCTATCTCTGACGTCATCCCAATTCTTAAATCCAACATGATCCGCTCCTGGGAAGAAAATTGGACTAATACGAAAACCCGAACTGGTGCTTTTTATGCTGGAATACAAAATCATATTCCAAGTAAACCTTGGTTCCACGGCAAGAAAAAATCCAAAAGATTTATATCCTGTATCTCAAGAATGAGAATTGGTCATTGCTCCATTGCATCCCATTTGTTTAAAATCCGGGTCCTAGATAGTCCACTCTGCCAGTGCGGCATGGAAAATGAGACTCTTGATCACGTTTTCTTTAATTGTAAAAATCATTCATCCTTCAAAGGCATTTATCGTTTACTTATAAAAATCACCCACCAATCTCCCCTTAGTATTCCTTATTTACTTTCTCTCAACAATTCTCGCATTTTCTCAGTTCTATACAAGTTCATAGACTTGAATGACTTCAATATTTGAGATTTCCTATTCCCGTATAGATTTCCCATAAAATTATAACCATCTCCCTTAACTTTAACGGCACATAGCACTCTCTTTAGGGTGAATTGCCTAATACAAAAAAAAAAAAACGTTTAACAGTTTATAAACTTTGCTCTTTGTGATTATTGTGACTATCAATAAAAATAAATATCCGAATCAAAAACTCAGGTACTAAATCGATATAGTTTTTTCGATCTACAAAGTGTAATTATTTATCTGATCTAAAAGCGCTGATAAAACATGAATAAATAAATAAATGGCAAACTTGTTGAATTCCACTGCATTTAAAAAACAACACTTGATTTCAACTTATCTATCTAATGTTTACAAGTATTTAAGTCAGGGTTTTAAGTCGCACTTGCACAAAATAGGTTTTTAGGGTTTAGTTTGGGTTATTTTAATAATTTGTGCATATTTCGTTGATTGTTAAAAAAAATTGAACTTTAATCCACCTTTTACCATCTCCTACCACATAAATAGTTATTTAGTGTAGTAAGTTGAAACCAAGTGCTATTTATATATTTTTTTTGCGTATTAAGCTGCAGCAAATTGTGACAAGTTTATCAAATAAATATTCAATAAATCCTTGTTACCATTCTGTGAATAAAAATAATAGTGAAGTGAGAAATAGTGTCGTCACCACAGAGATCTCTCATTGGCCAACAAATCTCCACCCATACTGTTATTGGCTGAGTGCTTGAAATTAAACCGGTCACATTGGCTATTATTATATCTTAATAAGCAAGTCACTTTCCAACTTAAACTATAAAATGAAAACTAATTCGAGGACAAACGTAGTACTACTGATAATCCTGTAAATTTAAATGAAATTCTTAACCAGTTCGCAAAAACCTTTGATGACAGATTTTAGGAGACGGAAAAAATCTAGACGCAAGTTTGAAGGATTTTACCGATCAATAAGAACCTATCATAAAGTCAGTGGAATTTTTATCTTCACAAATTGAAACGTTAACCCTTAGAAGCCGGGTAATATTTTGTAAATATCTCAAAGCCAAATATAATATTGAAAATTATATATGAAATAATTGACAGACATCTACAATATGCACATTGCAGTGCACCTGAAGGAAGTCATGATTTTACTGAACTGCTATTGTAGTTGGTCGGATCCCGAGGGTTAAAAAACAAAATGTTAGCTTTGAGGACTTGAGTATTAAAATTAATCAACGAGAATAATTTGACTATGTAATTTTGAAATTTACGGAGTTCCAACTGCAAGAGGTGAAAACCTTCATGATATGTCGAATATATCGCAGAAGGTTGGGTTTCAACTGCCTAAAGGGGACATAGATTTTATTTAAAGAGTGCGGTCATGGCCAATGGCAAATCCCTAAGTTGCATCCACGTCCAATATTATTGTACATCTTCTTCGGCGAGATTGCAAGAAAGTTTTGTTGGCAGTTGCTCGTCACCACCAGACCTTGACTTCGGCAGACATCAGCCTTCCAGGAGTAGCAAGCCGCACATTCCTCAACGACCACCTCACGCCTTCTAACAAGCTTCTTACGAAGAAAGCCAGGGATCTTAAAGCTGAAAAATAAATAAATAATACAATACCTGTGGACGAAAAACTGTGATATATTTATGAGAAAAAGTTACGGCTCTTCTGTTATTCGACTTTCCTATGAGGCAGATATAACCAAAATAGTATGACTCTTTGCAAATACTCTAATAATTTCACTTACACTATTTGAACAAAAACTTTTTTCTTTTCATTTCTGATCGCTTTTAACATTTTTGAGTAACATACAGAATTATAAACTATGCTTTAATCTTTATATAAAAGCATAGTTTTAAATTTTGTATGTTACTCAAAAACTATGCTTTAATCTTTATATTAAAGCATAGTTTTAAATTCTGTATGTTACTCAAAAACTATGCTTTAAGCTTTAATTAATAATTTTTTTGTTTTCCGACTTTATGTCCGGGTTAAATCTTCCCCACAGGAAAAACTAAACCCTTCCAAACACTTTTCCACAAATGATCATCTAGTCAATCCACATTATGCAAGTGCATTATATAAGCATAATAAATACAAAACAATACAAGAACAACACGTCAACTCACCAGAATTCAAATGGGAAAATAATTCACCGACTCCAGATATTTTCATACCAAAGGGTTCGGTAGAATTTCTAATTGGACCTATAAATCCTACTGATCCCTCAATATAAATATTTAAAAAATCTTTTGTAAAAATAAATTAATCTTTTTATTTAAATAATAACTCTTTTTATTGTTATTATTATTATTATGAAAATTGTATTTATATATTTTATTTATGTACTAGGTGTACCCCGCCACGCGTTGCTGTGGCTCAGTCTGTGTGTACTAATACAGCACCCTTGAGAAGATTTTGCACAAAAAAAGCGCTAAACAAATCATCCAAATACAGGGTTTTCCAATAAGAGGTGTTATTTTGAATAGCCAGCTATTTCGGTAGATGTTACTTTTGAAGCTGTCATTTTTTGACATTTGACAAGTAGAAACTACGCCATTAATAAAAATGGAATGATACACGCTTCAACAATGCATTGAAATTGTTAAAATTCACTTGAGTGAATCAAATGCAAATCATCTTGAGTGATGAGGCCCATTTCCAACTCGGTGGCTTCGTCAACAAGCAAAATTGTCGCATCTGGGGCTCGGAAAACCCAAGAGTTATTGTTGAAAAGCCTCTCTATCCTCAACGTGTGACTGTTTGGTGCGGTTTATGGTCCGGCGGAGTCATTGGATCTTACTTTTTCGAAAATGAGGCTGGAACAAACAGTTACGGTGAATGGATTGCGCTATCGAGAGATGATTAATGATTTTTTATGGCCGGAATTGGATGGTATTGATCTGGACAACGTTTACTTTCAACAAGACGGCGCTACGTGCCACACAAGCAACGAAACCATTGATCTTTTACAATTGAATATCAAAATAACACCTCTTATTGGAAAACCCTGTAGCTACCATTATGTAATGTACTCCACATTGCCAGAATAATAGAGGGAAATATGTACGCAATAATGAGTCAGCGAATTTTTCAATTAATTTATCAAAATAACACCTCTTATTGGAAAATCCTGTATTATTATTATAGAGAAACAATAGCACGTGTTGCTTTTATGGCCAAATTACACCTGGCGAGTCACACGCTTTGGTAATCCGTTGAGTAACTTATTGGAGAGCAGAGGTTATCACATTTAGAGTTGACAGTGGACGAGTCAGTTCGTTGAGATTAGTTTAATGTGCTGTTGTCAAGGTTTCGCCAAGTATGAAAAATAAGTTTTATAACAACAAACAGCAAAAAATCCTAAAATTCTAAATCTTGATTTTTTTTCTGACTGACTCAGCCGAGCACTCGCTAGGTGTTTTCAAAAAAATTATTGACCTTTTTTACCTTTCACAGGTGACATATATATAATATAGGTATATAAAAACACAATGCAACGTTGTGTCAAAATTTCAAAGCATTCACTGAAGAACTTTTGGATATTTAAGATTTTGAACAAACGAACATTTATATTTTTATTTAATTTATTTGTTAAGACATACACAGTACAATAAGATACAGTTAGATATTTTTAGTTATTACATAGTTGTAGAACCTATTACGTATGTCCATAAAATATCTTTACGTAATTTCGCTTGAGATTGTTATAAAAGGAAGGAAGTGTGTGGATAGATAATAATAAATGAATTGAAAACAAGAATTATAATAAGCTCACGAATTGTAATTGACTGTTAATACATAGAAGTTTTGAAAAATGATGTGAAAATATTTTTGAAATATGTCATGCTAAGAAATTTAATAAGTTAGTTTTGTATGTTAGAAAGGAATCATGAAAGATGTCTAAATGTAGTAATTTTTCGTAATGGGTGTATGTTGTGATTGCTCGAGTAATTACTGAGTTGTTTGCTGCATTGGTATTGTTATTATTACAATATGGCTTCATTAACTATACATATATTATCCTCAAAATCCTTTAATAGGACATATCTGTAAACTCACTATACCTTACGGGATGATGAAATTTTAAACTGTAACTTGAAATCATCAGCTCACTAAATTGATAACTTAAAATATTTTTATTTTGTAAAAAATTATATTATTATTATTATCCGTAGTTTATCATTAGTATAATCATGCAAAACTATATTTCTTTATAATATTATGTATTTCTTTATAATGTTTATTTATTTAATATTTTTTTGGCATTTATAATATAATGTGTAGGTACAAATATCAAATCATCATTTAACTAAGGGTAACTTTATTGGTCTAGGTCTAGAACATACAAATGTTTATTATGTTTACTTTAATGTACAACTGTTTGTTTCCAAAATAAATAAATACTATTATTATGTATTTCCAGGAGATTCTGCAATCCCACAAAGAACTACGATGTCCCGAGTGTCGGGTCCTGGTGGAGATACGTCTGGAGGAGCTGCCACCCAACGTTCTGCTCATGCGCATCCTCGAGGGAATGCGCTCCTCTCGCACCCAGCAGGCTCACCTCCTCACCCCCACGCAAACCCCCGCGCTCACGCCCACCCCTGCTGCCACGCCACAACATCACCCTAATCCACAACATCATCCTAATCCACAACATCATCCTAATCCACAACATCATCCTAATCCACAACATCATCCTAATCCACAACATCATCCTAATCCACAACATCAACCCAATCCCACGCAACAACATCAATCTATCCTCAACCCACAGCATCAACTCAACCCCAATCCACAGCATCAAGTCAACCCTTCCCTCACCCCGCAACATCAGCCCACGCCACAACATCAGCCCGGCAGTGCCAATCCCACGCCGCAACATCAGCCCAGTGCTAATCCTACGCCACAACATCAGCCCAGTACCAATCCCACACCACAACATCAGCCGCAGTGCCGAGCGCCACACGCTCGTGCTGTTTACGACTATCTCTCAAAGGAGCCGGGGTAAGTGCTTTCCTGGTTTAGTTATTTCACGTTTCAAAAGGGACTAAAGTGTTCCCTCTGGGTCAATGCTATCTGTGAGAATACTTTGAGAGAACTTTGAAGGAACAATTAAAAGCCTTTTAACAAACCTATTTCTTTGGGGTTACTCCAAATAATGTCTTTTAATGTTACTTCTATTTCGTTAACAATAAATATTTAAAGCATTTTCATAGAAAGCAATCGCTTTGTAGTTTTAAGTTATATACTCGAAACATGTAAAATTAAATAAAAATTGTTAGTTGTTAATTTAGGCAACAAAATTAAAGTAAAATTTGTTGTGTTATACAAAGTGATAGCACTTCGTACGTTAAAACCAAACCAATCCAATCAAACATACAATATGACATCAATCAAATAACTTAATTCCATATCAGTTCTGGCTTTGCCAAAATACCTCGTCTCGGTAATAAATTTTCTCTTACTTTAAATTGACCTGACTGAATGCTTCAGAAATGCAGCCCTTGAGGCATTTAATGTATTGTTACTTTTGTGGAGATCCGGAAAGAATGCAAGGCTAATGTAAGTGAATTGAATAAAATTAAGAAATGGACGCTTAGATGGTTTGTACATTATGACTCGAAAGTAAAAGTCGGGAAAGCCCGAGGGAGACATGGCACGATCAAGTGAACCAAATACTTGAGTCGGGTCATGTCAAGAGTCAGAATAACAGAATTGTATGTATGAATCGATGTTTAAATGTGAATGAAGCAAGAGGTGTGTGTCAAGGAAGAGTTGTATGGCGAAACTACAAATTTGTTAGTTAGTTGCTATACATAAACAAAATCACATTAATAGTTGGAATAATAAATGAAAATAATATAATGTGATTGGCTTTCCAGGGATTTAAGTTTCAAGAAGGGAGACGCCATCCTGCTGAAGAAACGCATCGACACCCACTGGTACTATGGGGAGTGCGGGGGCAAACAAGGAGCTTTTCCCATGACCTACGCTAAGGTAACTTAAAAAACTTTCTCATGACCTATGCTAAAGTAACCTAACCACAGATATAGGAATTAATAGACGAGAAGATAATGGCGAGGGGTAAAATCAACTGTTGAAGAACGAAGGCGGTAAGGCTGACTGTGATTCGTCAATAAATCAATCTGACAGTAAATAGGCATCTCGCATTATAATATCACCATTTAGTTCTTAAAAGTAAAATCTGCTTTTGAATGAATAGACATTTTTACATGGGAGCGCAAATTACTCGCCACGTTATGAACAAATTTGCGAAGTCCAAATTCGGCAAAAAAATTCGGTTTCATTTTCAGAGTCGAATATTTCGTTTAAGTATTTAGTTAAGACACTTTTATAAATGTTCATAATTTACTTCCCAGCAACCAACCAGCTTTGTGTTTCGCGTCCAGACGTTTCTCGATGTGATAGTATATGTTTCTAAAACTGATACATATTATACGATGTGAATATGCTTAAAATAAAGTAAAATAATGCTTATATATGGAATGTAATACAATTGGGTTTATTCTCTTTTTCACATCTATTTTTACAAGTTTTCATAGTACAAGTCAACATTTTGCCGTGTTATTTCGCAAAATGAACCGATGATGCCTCGACCATAGTTCGCACAAGAATGATGACGTCACGTTTTCAAATTTCACTTGAGGCCATACGCGAGCACAGCCGGCTCCAATGGAACCGGTATGGGGAGTGGGGATAATACGCTTTTAATCACTTAGGGCAGGTCTACTAATATTCATATGTCTATGAACCTAACAAACTTTTCTATGACCTATGCTAAGGTAACCCAACAAACATTCTCATGACCTATTTTAAGGTAACCCAACAATATTTTCTTTGACCTATGCTAAGGTAACCCAACAAACTTTCCCGTGACCTATGCTAAGGTAACCCAACAAACTTTCCCGTGACCTATGCTAAGGTAACCCAACAAACTTTTCCGTGACCTATGCTAAGGTAACTCAATAAACTATCCCGTGACCAATGCTTAGCACAACTAACAAACTTTCCCTTCTCCTGTGCTAAGATAATCTAATAAACTTGTTTCCCACAACCACTATGCTAAGGTAATATTACATTTCGATTACCTGTGCTTGGCTGACACTGGAAAAGCAGAATATGACCCAAGATAGCTTGCGTGTGCATCTGTGCAATGAATTAGTCAATGACTATGATGTGCTTGCTTATCAATCTAACCCGTTGGTTGTATCTTGTCAGGTGGTGGTGCCGCTCCCCGTGTCGGGCAGCCCGCAGTGCAAGGCCCTGTACGACTTCCACATGGCCCCCCCTGACGAGGAGGGCTGCCTGGCATTCCAGAAGGGTGCCATGATCGGGGTCATCCGCCGGGTGGACGAGAACTGGGCCGAGGGGCGGCTGCACGAGCGCATCGGGATCTTCCCGATCGCCTTTGTGGACATGAACGCACCGGCACGGGCACTCATGAAGCTCTCCAGCAAGTAAGATTGTTTACCGACTTATTCTGGAATGCTCCACCTATACTCCCTGCCAGTTAAAATTTTTTTTTATCAATGTTTTAATGTTATTTTTTTATATTGTTTTCGAGACAATACTTAACTTCCCTTTTTAATGGTCTTTAAATTTTTGGCATCTCCCATCGGTGCGTTTAGGTACTATTTCTTACGGTAAGTGTCTCAAACTGATTTCATAAGCTGTAAAAAGGCTGTAAGTTTGTGCGGACACGATTAGACCGGTCAAAAACTCATGCCTCTTACGACTTCTGCAACTTGCTATAAATTACAGTAAGTAACTTACAATGTCATTTACATTGGTAATTTTTCCATAAGTCACTTACCATAAGCGACTTAGAGAAAAAAAAAAACTTACATGTGTTGCCAGTCATACTGTGTTAAATTGCAAACACTGTTAATTGAAGGTAGATGAAACTTTAAAGTCGTAAATCTCAGAATCAATATTTTGTTAGTTAATGACTTCTGGCAGTAAGCCAACGAATAGTGGCTAAAGCCATTTCAACATTTTAATTCTGAATGGTGGTCTTACACCAGGGCGATACTGAGAGTATCTTCCACTCTGGAACATGCCGCAAGTATCTATACTATATTATTTTGAATTGAATGGATTGTGAAATAACATTAATTCATCAAAAAGAATTTTCTTGCGCGTGCCGGGATTTGAACCCACAACCTTCCGATTTCTAGTCGAGATCCTCACCCCTCAATAACGGAGGCCGTCAAATCTGGAAGGATGTAGAAATTATCCCAGCCGCTGCAATTTATTTGTACGGCACCTTAAATTATTAGTCATCGTATTCTGTAAACGTAAATGATCATTCACGCAAAAATCAAGACAAATGTTTGCGCTGAACGCGTGTAGCAAACTGAGGACCGCGCATGTGAACGCTCTTTGCGGGCTGGCCCCAAGATACTTACTGATGTGTGCACGAAAACTGACAATAATCTGGCTGGCCGACCAACGTATGCAACCGCCAAGTTGTACACGGTATCTAAAATTTCTTTGGCCCAATTGTTTTATGTTAATGCTGCATTTTGTTGCCCTTTCAGTTTACGCAGCGGTCCTATCCTGCCGTCTGTAGAGTCTTCACTTCACGGTGTGCAGAGAACTGATCAGGTAACCTTCGCACATCTTCTTTATATCGCACATCTACTGCAATACTATCGTAAGGCCGAATAGTGCTTATTTTTGCACTATCAAATGTGTTCAATTTGTTCATCTTACTGTATACAGTGTCCGGAAGCTCGTAATATAAGCGGGAATTTTGTAGTTGATTTTGTGACAATACATTTCTTCAGTCGATACTGAAGCTGCAATTATTTAAGCCAAATTTGGAAAATGCTTTCGTTAGGGGGTAATATCAACTGTTTAATGTCTTTAAAGTGCGTTGAAGCATAGGCCTTGACAAAAAAAGTTTTTTTGGGTTCTCTACGTCATGTAGATTCACCAGATTCCTGCTTGTGCTACGAGTGTCCAGACACCGTGTATAAAAACAGACTTACAAGTATATGTGAGCTTAAAACAAGGGTAGTTTTCTATTTTGTCTGCTTACCGCTCCAATGAAATCCAATAAACAATGTTTCAGATCCACAACGTATACCGCCAGCAGCAGACGACCCAGACTGCCCCCGATCTAATCCAGCTGGTCACATCCAACTACCCGTCAGACTCCAGCTCCTCGACCACCACTCCGGGCGGCAGCTCCTCGGCCCCGGACACCTCCTCAGAGAGCTCCAGTCCCGCGTCTCCACCACCCTCCGACACCACCACACACCGCAACATGCACAACACGTACCAAAGCAGCCGCCAGCTGGCGCAGCTGGGTGCTGACGTGTCCCCCCGCCACTCCAAGGACGGGCTGGCCCGGGGGCATACCACCCACCATAGGAATGATACCAAGAGGCACAGTTTGACCACCACACCCCAACAGACCCCTCAGGCCACTGCACAGAACAGGTACATTCAAAATTGCATTAAGATATATTAATTTTCGCCACAATAATGCCATTTACATGCATCTGAGTTGTAGTCTGAGAGATGTCAGTTTATCTGATTGTTAGGAATTTCCATCATGTTTTGGTGTACCACAGGGATCTGGGTTACGTCCTCTTCTGTTTAATTTATACGCCAGTGAACATTTATTACTATGTATGTTACATTTAGTATCACAATGAAATAAATATTTGAAACAATGATCTCGAAATTTATCAATGTTTTATAATAATTCAGATTGTTCTTCTAAACCCCTTCGTTTGATGATATATTACAGTATTATAATCGTTATTCCAGACATTCTGCGGAGATACTGACAGCCGTGGAGCCCGAGGTGCAGGACTTGCTGCGGTTGGGTGAGGGGGAGGGGGGGCAGGGGGCCCGCCGGGGGGGGCTCCAGACCCCCCTGGACAGACACAGGAGGGCGGGCAGTGCGGAGGGCCAACTGCCCGCAGCCTATGTGGCTCTCTACCCCTATAAACCCCAGAAGGCCGATGAACTGGAATTAAAGAAAGGCGGTTAGTAAAAGCTATATATTCAAGTGATTTCCATAGTTGGTTATATTACCCCCCCCCTGGGGCCGCTCCAGACATCCACGGGGCGGTGGTGGCCTTGGGGGCAACAGGAAGTATTAAAGGACTGAGGGCAATAAGAAGGTATTGAAAATGTTTTTTACCAGAATATTTTGAAACTTTAGATGTAGTCAGGTACTTTCTTTTGATGTAGGTAAATAATTCCCTATTTTAGATTTCAGGGATATCAGGTGTCTACCATCGCGAGAACGAGATTCGAGATGCCTGGTCTACAAAATTTATACATCCGTACGGCATTCATCACGGGACATGGGTGTTAACCATAGACAACCAAATTAATAGAAATTTGCGCGCCATTGTAAATAGGACTAGTATTTCATAAGCAGATTTTATTTTAGAGAACCAAATGCCTATATTACAATGCGAGTTGCCTGTACACTGTCAGATTCGTTTAATGGCAAATCACTGTAAGTGAGATGGTCACGCTGCCTCTATTTGGTTTGTTTCCCTTTCCCTGATTGGCTCGTCTATTGTATTGTTTGTCTACTAGGTCTATGGTACTGACGATCGAATCTTTGGAGGATTGGTCACATCGGGGTCACCAATTTTGGAGGATTGGTTATGATCGACCCAGGATTAACAATAATATGTTGTGAGGAGAGTGAGCTATATTATAATAATAATAATATTTGGATGATTTTTATATCGCCGTTTTTGTGCAAAATCACCTCAAGGGCACTGTACAAGTATATAATACATTTCTACTATGTTATTACTAACTATATATATATATATTTTTTTTTTTTATATTAACTCCACACAGGAGGCCCTGAAGAAAATCATTTCCCTCAGGGCCTATGTCATCTTTGGGGATGCTGTGTGGAGGGTCTTTTTGTGGAGAGGAAGGAGTGAACATGGGTCTTGAAGAGTCCCATGTTGTAGGAGGGAGGAAACACAGAGGCCGGCAGTTCGTTCCACAGCCGAGCTGTTGAACTTAAGAACGAATCGTAGAAGCGACCCGTTCTCATGTGACAAGTGTCAACCGTGTACAAATGTTGGGCACGCGTTTGGCGTGTATCCCGACTACGCACCGGTGCCGAAGGGATCAATGACGCTAGTTCCTCAGAGCATCTTCCATTGTAATACCGTTAGAACAAGGACAGCATACCTACCTGACGCCTGTGCTCTAAAGATTGCAGTCCGTTTGTTAAGATTGGGGAATCTATCAAACGGACCGCCCGTTTTTGCACAGAGTCAAGGGTTTTTTTCAGGTATTTAGGGGCTCCGGACCAGAGATGGCTGCCAAATTCGACAGTAGGGCGCACTTGCGATTTGTATAGGGTCAGCAGTTGTGTACTATTAAAGTATCTGCGGGCCCTGTACAGTACGCCCAGCTTCTGAGAGGCCAGCTTTACTCTGGCTTCGATGGAGCCCCTATACCTGAGCTGGTCACTTATAGTTACACCAAGCATATCAATGGAAGGCCTGTTCGGAAGATTGCTTCCGTTGAAGGAAGATTAAATATATGGAGATAATATACAGTACATACTTACCTGGTTGGTCACTTGAGATTAACACTTAATTAACATTAACTAATTGTTTATTAGCGAAATTTAGATACAGGATTTAGGACATAATTGGATATAACTGGACTTTCTCTCAGGAATGGTATATTTAATTTAAGGGTATGATAGCTTAGTGCCAAAAGTACCCATTGGATACAAAAAAATTGTATCCGTTGAGAACCGTAGTATCCAATTGGTAATCTGAAAACAATACTTTCTGTTTGTGGGATTCTTACCCTCGGCGCAATACAGAGGTTTAGGTGACTGTAGCTCGGCATTTCAGAAGTTAACACACTGTATATAAAAAGAAGAGTGTCTGCGGGTTACTGTTTTTGCAGTAATTTAATTGTCAAAGAACTACAACCTACAAAACAAATTCTAAGCACCCTTGGTGGTGGTGTTTTTACTAAAAGACTTTTTATGAAATTGTCCGATTGTTATAAACATCTATGCAGAAATGGGTCCTTATGATGACAAAGTAGCGCATTATATTCTACAATAATACCTTATAATAATTGCAGGTGTCTACATGGTCTTGGAACGCTGCCAAGATGGCTGGTACAAGGGATGTTCCAACCGCACCAACAAGTGTGGCGTGTTCCCGGGCAACTACGTGGCCGTGGCGGCTCGGCCCCCCGCACCGCCCGGGCCTGGGGCCGTCCCGCCACCCGCCAGCCCCAACGGGCCGGGCCCTGGTGTGGCGGGTCCCTCTCAGAGGGCCCTCAATGGCCCTGCGCCCCCCGACCTGCCCCCCAGAGCCGCCAGTCCCATCGCCAGTGAGTAATCACTTATCAGACAATATTATTATTATTTAATGAGCGGACAGCATTCTGCTGACGAGCTCATATCTGATTTCATTATAAGATTAACAGTAATTGAGTTGTTTTAAATTTTAATACAAGTTAATCCTTTCTTATCTCCAGATAAGAATCCAGTTTAAATTGGTTTATATTAGTACATAGTATTGTTGGCATGTTGTGGAAGTTTCTGTCTTGCATCTACTACTCTATTTGCAAGGAACTGTTTCCTTGGATTGCATACAAAAGGTGTTTTGTTAATTTTTTTCGAGTGTCCACTGCGATTTGCATGTAAGTATAAAACGGCCACAGGGACAATATGACTATTTTGTCGTTGACAATATCAATGGTTAATGCAGAATCCTTAAGCAGTTGAGTCGCTCTGTTGATTGGCAGTTCTTTGGCATTCTGATAGGCAGAAGTCCTCGTTTTCGGAGCATTAAAAAGTGCATGGGATCTCCCACAAGTGTATTTGTTAGGCACATAATATAAACTAACCTCTTTCAAAGTAGGTGGACAGTTCCAGAGATAAACTTCAAAAAATGTTTATTCTATGATGAACTTTTGCATGCAAACTGAAAGCGTGTTGTTCTCTCTTTCTAACACTGTTTAAATCATATATCTCACTGTAATACAAAATAAGATGGCATGAATTTTATGAGTCCGTATCAGGCTGGGAGAAATATCTCCCGAAAAGAATATATGTCAAACACGTGTGGAAGAAATATGTCTCAAATTGCTCAAGAGGTTACGATTGATTTTGTTATCTAGTATTATTGTTATATTTCAGATACATCTCCCTTGTTCCCCTGGTCTTCCACTCCCAAGGCAGTTTCTGCAGCCAAATCTTCCGAGAAGGTAACATTACTATATGTGACTACACTAAAACTACTTTCCTACCCATTCAGTGTGGGAGTTCCAAGTGCCTCTGCTTGCACCTTCTTTGTACCCTGAATAGTTAGTAGCGTCACATTATCATCATAGACATCAGCCCATAGGTGCCCAACAATATTAGTGCGCTTACTCAACAATATTTATTTTGATTATTAACACCCCTTTTGGGGGCTTTTTCATTGGAATAGTAAAATTTTATAGTTTTTTTTTTCTTTTGATACATAACTGAACTGCGCCAGCAACAATCTTTTCTATTTACATATTTAGTGATAAATTGAAAAATTCGCTGACTCATTATTGCGTACATATTTCCCTCTATTATTCTGGCAATGTGGAGTACATTACATAATGGTAGGTACAGGGTTTTCCAATAAGAGGTGTTATTTTGATATTCAATCGTAAAAGATCAATGGTTTCGTTGCTTGTGTGGCACGTAGCGCCGTTTTGTTGAAAGTAAACGTTGTCCAGATCAATACCATCCAATTCCGGCCATAAAAAATCGTTAATCATCTCTCGATAGCGCAATCCATTCACCGTAACTGTTGCTCCAGCCTCATTTTCGAAAAAGTAAGGTCCAATGACTCCGCCGGACCATAAACCGCACCAAACAGTCACACGTTGAGGATAGAGAGGCTTTTCAACAATAACTCTTGGGTTTTCCTAGCCCCAGATGCGACAATTTTGCTTGTTGACGAAGCCACCGAGGTGGAAATGGGCCTCATCACTCAAGATGATTTGAATTTGATTGACTCAAGTGAATTTTAATAATTTCAATGCGTTGTTGAAGGGTGTATCGTTCCATTTTTATTAATGGCGTAGTTTCTACTTGTCAAATGTCAAAAAATGACAGCATCAAAAGTAACATCTACCGAAATAGTGCTCTATTCAAAATAACACCTCTTATTGGAAAACCCTGTAGTTCCAGAATTTCTTCACTGAAATAAATCATGACTTCTATTATTACGTAGTGCAATCTGGAAGCTTATCGATTTAAGCAATTCTGAACTATTAAATACATCATTTAGATTTTTGTATACAAACAGCAAGTCAGTGAAAATCCTTCTTTCTGACAATGTAAGCTTATTCAGATCAACAGTGTTTTGTAGTTCAAAAAATTGCTGGAATACCCATTTTAAAACTTCGAAATTGTAAGAATTTATTTTGTATTCTTTCGATAGTTTGTAATTCCAGATGGGAAAATTGTACTCAAGTCGACTTCTAACAAATTCTTTCGATAAATTTTTTTTTTTGTTTTTGTATTGCGTCCCCAGGTGAAGGACAAAAGCAAAAGCGACAAGATGCCCTCCAGCATGAGCCTGATGAAGCGTCTGGCTGCCATGAAGCGCAGCAAGAGCCCCCCTAGTGCCCCTGTCTGCCAGGACAACCCCGTCTTCAGCGACAGCCCGCCCCCGCACCCCGTACACGTCAGGTAACATACACTAAACTACTAGAACGGATGGGGACAAGATGCGCTCCAACATGCTCGGGCCTCGTGTAAAGAGAGGTAACGTTACCACTACGGTTGCAGATGTCTTGCTGTTTGTGCATTTTGATTTCGTATGGGTGGATATTATGCAAGTACTATATTTTTATTGGGAGAAGGGCATGTGTTTTTCTATGCATTTTGTATGTTTTTCTAACTATGAAAGTATACTTAATTAAATACTATTTGATTTGAGTGTAATGTCGCTTTGTGGTGAAATGAGTCGTCATCAACTGTTACACAATTTATTGATGTTGTTTCCAAAATCATCTCGACATTTAGTAATGAAAATTATTTTAGGTGCATGTGTTCAATTAAATCCTTAAGGCGAAGCTTAATGCCAAATCACTTTTTTGATTAATCTTTATAACGAATTAGTGTACGTTATGAATACCAAAAAATATGTTTCAGATAAATTGAAAGTTTTCCTATCGTTTCACTTGAGTAGAATAAAAATAAATTACTCAATAAAAAATGTAAATGCAAACTACTAAAAAAAAATTTTTTTCAATAGAAATGTATGAACGCATAAAGGAAACAACTTTAAAAAAATACAGTATTATAGCTAAGATTATCTGTGACAGTTTCACTTGATTAACTTTTTTGCTTTCTTATAAATTTTTTTGCAAAATAAATTAAAACCTGTTTTTTTGCTTGAAATCGAACGTTTCTAGACTCCGTTTGTCAAGCGATTTTAATGCCTATTACCTACGATATAAGGTATACCAAGAATATACACATTTTTGGCTTGTAGCTTCCTCTTAATTTATTTTATTACTAGCTGTAGTCCCCGGTTTTGACCGGGCTTTACACAATTTCCAAATTTTAATATAGACAGTTATTTTCCTCTTTATCTGTGCTGGAATATAACTGTATATATATATATATTTATTTTTTTTCATGTGAATATTGCACAAGAGTCCCAACTGCTCCCAACTGTCTGAAGTCAGTGAGACTATGGAATCCCCAATTGGGGTATGTTGTGAGGCTGAGGGTAATGGGGAGGGGGAGAAGATGGATTTCAATTCAGAATGGTGGTCTTACATCAGAGCGATACTGAGTATCTTCCACTCTGGAATGTGCCGCAAGCATACTATACATAAAATTATTAAATGAATAAATTGGGAAATACCACAAATTGCTAAAATAAAATCTTGTGCACGCCGGGATTTAAACCCGCGACCTTCGGCTTGCTAATACCATAAAACGTATAATATTTGATTTTAGTACAGAAATTCTGGGACTAACTACCATTTATATTCCTCTCCCAGAATTCGTATGGAGGGAAATAATTACACCGATTTTAAATGAATAAATCATGAAATTAACACAAATTCATCAAATTAAATTTATTGGCACATACCGGGATTTGAACCCGCGACCTTTCTAGTCTAGAGCCTTACCCCTCGACCATTCATCGTCTATAAAAACAAAAGTTGATTTTTTTATTTTTTATGTATTCAATAATATTGTTATTGGGTTTATAAAAACAGTTTATTTTTAAACAAGTTCTGCTGTGTAATTATTATTACGTGTGACAGCTGTTTCGCCCTCTGAAGGCATTATCAAATTAAATGGAGTTCTACAAATTAAACTTAATAACAATAAACAAAAGTTGATGCTTACCGCTAATTTTATAGTTAAAAAATGTTTTATAAAATTATTATATATATGTATTTATTTATTTATTGGCTCGCCAACAGAATACATCACATAATTTTGACAGTAATTTACATTTATACATGGTTATAATGATGTTTCTAATTATAGGTGAGCACAACATTCATCTTAATATTATTTGTGTAATAGTAATTGGTTAGTTACAGTAATAATAAATTTAATTACAAGAATGTATATAAAAACAAGGAGGATCGAAATCAATTATTAGGAAGAAACTTACATACTTATTAATATATTATATATATAATATGTATACTCATACATGCATACATTTAAATACACATATAAATACACATACATACATACATATACACATACATAGATGCGTACATACAAATTTAAATACAAACACACTCATAAGTGTGTTCACTATAATATATTTACTTGAAATATTTTAATAGTAAGGTACCGTTTTTATTAATCATAAATATAAATAATTTACATCCGTCTGATAAAAAAGATATTGTAGTTACAAATTCGTTGGAATCAATTAAAGTGTGAGCCATGAGCAAACCCCCGTTATTAGTCATGTGGCGCCTTAACAGCTCCAGGAAAATAAGGCGATGAATTTGTGTAATATTTTGTTCCTGATGAAATAAAATAAATACAGCTATTATAAATAATTTTGTTTGTTAACAGAAAGCGTGTGTTCTAACCGCATCAGCTAACCGTGCTTGTGCTTGGTGTTTGTGTGTTGTGTTGTATGTTCAGTCTGTGTGTGTTTGGCAGGTCCGGCTCGTGCCCGTCACAGCTGCTGCAGGAGGTGGGCAGTGGGGGCGGGGGGGGCACTGTGGGGCCAGCACGGGGGCTGCGCCAGAACCCCGGCGGGCGCCACACGCTGGGGGCCGGGCCCCGTGCTCGCCCTCGACCCAGCATTGCGGCCCTGGCGCAGATTGACAGGTAGGCTCTTCAATATTATCAAATCCAAAATCAATCACGTTTTATAGTACTTAGTTACACTGTATATGTATCT
This sequence comes from Hesperophylax magnus, assembly GCA_026573805.1. Taxonomy (NCBI): domain Eukaryota; kingdom Metazoa; phylum Arthropoda; class Insecta; order Trichoptera; family Limnephilidae; genus Hesperophylax; species Hesperophylax magnus. The sequence goes on from JAIUSX010000016.1 coordinate 2,025,718, forward strand.
TCAAATTTATTCAAATTAAATAGCAAACTAGTAAATTTTTTTTTTTATTATTAAAATATGGCTTCTGGTTAGGGAATCGGGATCGTGACAGCTCAAACATTAACAGATATCCTTATATATGAGTTTATCAATTCTTATTTCGTCAGTTTACTGCCGGAAGTCATTAAGTGACACAATGTTAATTTTGAGAAAATTGACTTTAAAGTTTTAGCTACCTCAGTTATATCCCAGATGAAATAATTACAGTAAAATTTTTTAAATGCACTTTTACTCATCTATTACGACTGCTTTTATGTGCGTTTTTTGTGGGAATTATTCATATATGTTATATCTCTGCTTTACTTGCAGATTTAGTGTTGGGAACTCTTGTGAAAAGTAAAAGGTTCTTTACAATAATTGCGTTTATTTACGTTACAATAAATAAGTCTGGATTTAGCTACACTGTTCATTACCCGAGGGTTGGTAATTCTCTGTTTCTAGAAGCTTGTTGTCCGGCAACAATATCCCACAGGCAATTGCTACACTCTAGCGACATCTGTCGGACTCTGGAGTAAGCTTTATGACTGGTGCCATCTATCGCTTGAAACCCCAACTTATTACCAAACATCACAATATACTAAGCTGACGTGTACCCCGCGTTGCTCGACTTTTCTCTACTTAAACAGACAGACGCAGATAGACTTTGTTTTATACTATTTAGAGATACCAATCGGTATAGCTATTGTCACGATTACGAATTTACTAAAAGTTTATCACGAAACAGCCTGTAAACGTTCCAGACTACTCCTGAACATTCCGGAATGTTCAGGGATGTTCTGGAATGTTCTGGAATGTTGTGGAATGTTCTGGACTGTTCTAGAAATTTCTAGAGGGCGAAACTTCCAGCCCTTATATCTTCAAAAGCACGCCCTTCAGGTACAAACAGGAACCTTCTTCATGGATGGGGGATAGATCTACCACAACATATAACTCACTTTGGCATCGTTTCTGAGTTTTAGCGGCATGCACATTGTACAATTTTATTATACATATTGATTAATAGAAAAGTGAAATAAAAACTGCACTATTTTTTCTTGCAAGTGGAACTGATTTGTAGAGATTAATATATTACTATTAACTAAAAAAATTATTTAACCATCGGTAATCAAATGCAATATAATTTCATAAAACACTAGGGTTAACTTTATTTTTTCTAATATTATCTGAAAGAAAGTATTTTTTTGATTTCATTTAAATATTTTAAATTTGTTTTTTCCAAGTTAACTGTAGCTCGTATTGCAGATCCAACGAGGTAGTGTGGACGCCGCGCCCGCCCCAACAACACCGCAAGTCTCAGTCCCTGGACGCCACCACCAACCAGCAGCTGCTGTCCAGTCAGCCGGCGCAGCTTCAGGCGCGCAGCAAGGACCCGCTAGTCAGCTCCGGCCACCAGCTGCGGAGCAAGGACTCGGTGCTGACGAGAGAGCGCTTCCGCTGCATCGTGGCCTACCCGCCTAACTCGGAGTACGAGTTGGAGCTGAAGGTGGACGACACCGTGCTGGTGCACCGCAAGTGGGGGGACGGCTGGTACAAAGGAACCCTCGAGAGGACGGGAAGGACCGGCTTGTTCCCTGCTTCCTTTGTTGAGCCGGCCCCCCCCTAGCTTCATTAACATACGCCCCTCAGATGGCCGTGGCTGCATTTGTGAAAATACTAGGGGACTATTGACATATCCACGGCTATATTTGTGAGAAATTACTGTGCTATGTCCATTGTGAGAATCTACTTCATTGATATAATAAAATAGGTACTAGGCAGTTGTCCGTTGTTCGGTTTGAGATAAACTACTTTGATGTTCAAATACTAAAAAACTATTGAGATCTCCACAGCTGGATTTGTTGTAAACTACTTCATTGATTCTCAAATACTAGGGAACTGTGCTACATACATTGTTGGATATTGTATTATGTGAGAATTTACTTCAAAGGTGTTCAAATACTAGAGAACTGTACTGAGTTATCTGTTACATTTGAGAGAAACTACTTCATTCATGTTCAAATACTAGGGAACTGTGCTATATCCATTGTTGGATATATTATGTCATACTCTACTTCAAAGGTGTTCAAATACTAGGGAACTGTACTGAGTTGTCCGTTGTTGCATTTGACAGAAACTACTTCATTCATGTTCAAATACTAGGGAACTGTGCTATATCCATTTTTGGATATATTATTTCATAATCTACTTCAAAGGTGTTCAAATACTAGGAAACTGTACTGAGTTATTGTGACTAAAGTTATAGCGTACTGTTTTTTTTTATAAAGGAAATACAACTCCATAGAAAACAATGCAACAAAATATATTAAATAAATGTGATCTCGGATATGAAATAATATTGGTAACTTTAACAAAAGTTGCTTTTACATATTCGTAAATTAAATAGGTGTTTCTGTCGTATTTTCAAAATGAAAATATCTCTACAGACACCCTCCAGTACAATGCATCAAAAAAATTCACCACACTGATGAATATAATATGAAAGTTTAGTGTGTACAATGCAATCTTGGCTTTCTTAAAACCTGTTTGCAGGATGACATGATAGGTTTATTCAAAGAAACCAAGTTCTCGCTCATAATGCTCGGAATTAACATATTAATTAGCTCTCTCCAACTCTATTGCAAGCAGAGTGTAATTAATTCATTTTGTTTTCAAGGGCCTTTCCATCAAGGGGGCCAGACTGTATCTTCCGCATTACCTAACGCGGCGACAAATGAGTTGCATGTAACTTGCATACGTATGAACTCCTGGTAAGGGTGGGATGTTGCTACTCATATAGCGCCGATTTTACCTGCATTAGCTAACGCAGAAGATACGGACCATCCTCCAGGTACTAATCATTATCCGGTTTCTGAGAAAGCTATATAGTTCTTTGTAGAACTGCAGAATCAATGTTTGCAAAATCATAAATTGGACAGTGTTAGCAAGCTTTGCTCTATGTGTGTCGGTGAAAAACAGAAGACTGTTAATTAAATTAAAATAATTGATACAAGTGAATATACTGGTAAAAATCCCTTTGGAATTGTCAGGATTGCTCATCATGATCATCACAAAAGAATGTCAAATTGTGTCCCAAAAAAATGTAAATCCATCTTCATCACAGCCTTGGAAAAAAGTACACCCAGGAAATATAATGCACAATATAATGAGTTTTATTGGTGCAATCTATACCCACTCTATGGTATAATTAAAGATTGTGTGGCCAGGTTCCCCTTCCTCCGTCACTTGGTTTTCATTCAATCGAACATAAAATTAGCAATATGGAAATAGTAATTTTATTTGTGGTTCTTCCATATTCACTTGAGCGATTTTCGGCATATTACGGCAAGTTTGCAAAAACGTTTTGAGCGATCGCTTGTCGTACTGTGTCAAATTTAAAGAACCTAAAAAGATGGGATTAACGGCGAAATCTAGCCGGATTCATTGGCTTTAAACCGCAGTAAGCAGTTTCATACGTTTCCATATTAATATTTTGAGGAATGATACGAATTAAATAATATGGTAAATGTATATATACAACCAATCGCTCAAGTGGATATTTCAGTGAAACCCTCTTATAAGGTTTTCCAATCCCTTGGTTTAATTTCAGTCTGTGGGACTGAAAAAAACCATACTTCTTGTACATGAAAACTTCTGATTTGGGAACCTTATGCAGGTTTCACTTTATATCTGCATTTTTCAGAAAAAAACTTACTTCTTTCACAATGATTTCTACTGTGGAAATGTAATATGTACATATGTAACATTAACAGGTACATTTAAAGGCAATATTTTGAACTGTGTGCAATCCTATGACATGCGACGTATTATTTATTATTTTGACTAAAACATTATACTCAAGTCTGACACGAGTCAAACGCATAGAATAGAGTTGTTTATTTTATTTACATAGTTATCATAAGTGATATTTTAAATTTAGGTAATATTATAAATGAAATATTTAGTCATAGTTTAGGTGAATTGTATATTGTATTATAATATGTAACAAGTTGTGAACTTGATATGTTTGTTAGGAAATGCCAATACATATATGTATAAATAAAATATTAGTCACTTCAGCTCAACATAAGAGACTCTTAAGTTCAAATTTGACTAAATAAATTGATATGTTTATGGACGAAATTTTTTAGATTATCTGGAGATTCATGAAGCATTTCTGTGCTATCCTTATTCTCAGAATCTATAGAACTAATTAAAATTAAAATGAACTAAATCTTCACAGAAATAAAGGTTCTGTTGATAAATGGGTCAGCCGTTAACCTTTTTTTCTGCTACAAATCTAAGAATGAACAAAAAAAAACATTATTATGTATATTTGGCTAATTTATATAGCGCCGTTTTCGTGAGAAATCACCTCAAGGGCGCTATGTATAGAAAAAAAAGAAAGTCTTCATACAAATTTGGACTTTTTATAAATTTATGAATAATTTTTAACTACAAGCCCCTGCTGCCACTAATTAAAAGTACAACTTCTTTGATGAACCTACCTAGATATAAATTAATTAATTTTTGGGTTGGGTTTTTGGGCCTTGTCGCGCTTGCTCCTTTAGCCAACGTTTTGGACAGCGTTACTGTGTCCATCATCAGGATAGATGTACACGATAATTCTTTGTGAAAATCTCAAATCATATTGGTTTATTTCTGTTTGGGTATTGAGATTTGTCTCAAGTTTGATAAACATAAAAAAATTAGCATTTTGGCTTTCGTTATTATCAACGCGTACATATGTATATACTACTATACGTTCGTTCACGTTGGAAGTTCCAATGACTGAGGTTGTACTGTGTACTTCGTTCTCTAACTCCCCATGACTAGTATTTAACTTATTGTGCCACTGAGTTACATAATAATTTGTAAACTACGATCTCTTTTGTTAGAAAACTATATCCTGCAATGTTTTCTATCTTTACTATTATAATTTTATACATCACAAATTAAACTATGTATTATAATAATATTACCTATCTATAATTGAGCCTTTGTGCGGAAAAACAGCGTTATGTGAAAAAGTGAATTCTTAGATATGGGCTGTTAAAGATTTCGTTCGACTGTAGTGAGTGCATACCCATTGAAAGTCAAATAAATTTATATGTAATAAGGTATTTCAATTAATAGAGAATACGTTTTATGTATTTTAATCAATTCGTTCATATGTATCACCATAATAATGACATAATATACCAAGAAACGATCGCAAAAACCCGTTAGTTTCAATTGAGTTATGGCCTACTTGCCTTGAGAGTACGCTACCGGTCTTCGCTACAGGCCTTGTACTGTCATCTGTAATTCAGATCTTAACCCATTGGCCTCAAACGACGCCGTCCCGGCGTGTGTACGGCGATGTGTCTTAAAATCAAACGACGCCGTCCTGGCGGGTCTGATGTCTGTCGGCTTAAAAACGAAAAAGGGATACATTATTGACATCTGTGTTTAAAATTTTAAATGCCAATCGCTCTGTAGATAATTAAACATACATTTCGTAGTAATTGGCAGGACTTCGTTGGTACAGTTTTTTCCTGATATTTACGATTGAAATTTTGTTATATTTCAGCGTCATTGAATTTTTTCAAAATGGCGTGTGGTTCGGGAATTGACAAGCTTGTTCGTAAAACGCGTGGTGGGCGGCTAACATCAGCTCAAATTGAAAAAATATATATTATGGTAATAAGTATGATTAATGTAAAACTTTTCTTAATCCAATTATAAAAAAAATTAAAAAAAAATTGGTTTTTATAAAAAAAATATTTTTATATCCTCGTTTAATCATAAGATTATAATTTTTTTAAAAACTGCATTTATTTTTTACATACCTTGATTCAATGCACAAGTAAATTTAAAAATTGTTTCGTTTGCATGTTTAGTTTAAAAGTTATGTAAGATTTAGTACACCACTGCAGATTTAAAACTTTGGTACAAAATTAATTCGGATGTGAAGGACAATTTTTTAGCTAAACAATTCGGAGGCCAATGGGTTAATGATTTTGATGTGAACTTAGTTAGATATATGTCCCGTAATTTGAATGCATCTTGGATATCAGGAGTGGAAGATACTCTCAGTATCGCCCTGATCTTAGACCACAATTCTCACAACATAATTGGGGATGCTATAGTCTCACTGGCTCCAGACTGTTGGGAACAGTCGAGACACAAAAAAAAGCTGTTTTTCTGCATAAGTGGGTTCACACATTGCGATTAAACGCAGCAGTTTTGGAATAACTGAAAATGTATCAACACAAAATTGAATTGAGTAAAAATACCAGCCGCAGTGCGTGTTTGTACGCGGTTTGGCATTTTCAGCTATTCCAAAACCACTGCGTTTAAACTCAGTGCGTGCTGAGCCTTAGGGCTCCAATTCTGAAGGCCATTTCCATACTATGTACTAAGTATAATATAAAAAACAGATTATTGATATATGATTTATCATTTGTTTATTTTTAACGCAAGTGTTACGACTCATTATGTACAACCTTTTCAAATTCTGGTTTCATCTAGAAAATACTTACATTTTATTTTACGATTAATAAAATAAATTAGATAAAATCGCTTTATGTATATTTATCATACATATGTTTCTGACGATCGTTTTAAAAGATTTTTGAATCCACATACAATTTTTTGATCCTCTTTATTTACAACTTTTTTTACAAAACATATTCTTAGTATTAACTTGTCTTGATTATGATCCGTATGTTTAGCAAATGTCTGTATAAAATAATATGTGTATAGGTGTAGCTAGCTAAATATTTATTCTATTCGACATCAGTTGTAGGTAAATAATGTAGACTTGAGTGTAAATACTAATATAGTAGGAAAAATGTAATAAGAAATCAGTTGATATTGTATTCTTCTCAATTGGCCATGTTAGATTAACTTACACCATAATTATTAGTCATTTTTTGTAATGCCCAGTGAAAGTGTTTCTCCTATACATGTTGCTTGAATCCCCCCATTGTTTTCTTCTCGGAGAGAGATATCCCTATCGAATTATTCCGATAAATTTCAATCAATTATACAGGGTTTTCCAATAAGAGGTGTTATTTTGATATTCAATCGTAAAAGATCAATGGTTTCGTTGCTTGTGTGGCACGTAGCGCCGTCTTGTTGAAAGAAAACGTTGTCCAAATCAATACCATCCAATTCCAGCCATAAAAAATCATTAATCATCTCTCGATAGCGCAATCCATTCACCGTAACTGTTACTCCAGCCTCATTTTCGAAAAAGTAAGGTCCAATGACTCCGCCGGACCATAAACCGCACCAAACAGTCACACGTTGAGGATAGAGAGGCTTTTCAACAATAACTCTTGGGTTTTCCGAGCCCCAGATGCGACAATTTTGCTTCTTGACGAAGCCACTGAGGTGGAAATGGGCCTCATCACTCAAGATGATTTGCATTAGCGCAATCCATTCACCGTAACTGTTACTCCAGCCTCATTTTCGAAAAAGTAAGGTCCAATGACTCCGCCGGACCATAAACCGCACCAAACAGTCACACGTTGAGGATAGAGAGGCTTTTCAACAATAACTCTTGGGTTTTCCGAGCCACAGATGCGACAATTTTGCTTCTTGACGAAGCCACTGAGGTGGAAATGGGCCTCATCACTCAAGATGATTTGCATTTGATTCACTCAAGTGAATTTTAATAATTTCAATGCGTTGTTGAAGCGTGTATCGTTCCATTTTTATTAATGGCGTAGTTTCTACTTGTCAAATGTCAAAAAATGACAGCTTCCAAAGTAACATCTACCGAAATAGCGGGCTATTCAAAATAACACCTCTTATTGGAAAACCCTGTATTATGTTGTCAGTTTGGTATCGCTCAAATTAAACAAATAGAAGCGATTGGTTGATTTAATTTAATATAAAATTTGTTGATGTTGACCTTGATTATTTATTTCAAAGCTGTCAGAAGCTGCATACATCAAATAAAAAGTATTTTCTAAAGCAATATTTAGCGCAAGTGATTCTGAACTAATTCTTCATACAGTTCCTTTGTACATGAGGGTTAAAATCACTTTAAAAAATTCATTGATTTTTATGTGGGGGACACCGGTGTCCCATCCATGTTCGACAGGTTAACTCTTTAGGTGCGTTTATTATTTTGTTCCTAATTTAATGAGAAGTGTCAATAATCTATGGAAAAAAAAAGTTATTCCAAAAATGTAAAAATACATAATCATGTTTATTATTTTTATGAAATTTTATTATTAAAGTAATCCTGCGAAAAATCGCGGGCTAGTCTAAATTCTTGAAAAATCAGTTCCAATTTTGAAAATTCAAATAAAATTACTTTTTTATTAAAAATATTATCTAAGTAGGTAGGTAATTCATCGGTTGTCTGAATTTTTCACACAATCAGTTCCAATTTTGACAATGACACTTAAATTCAAAGCAGATTTTAGTTCATTGAACCAGATTTCATGCAGGACAAATTCACATCACAGACAGCCGAAATTGGTATGTTTGATATTTTGGACAAACACATCATACAAGATAAATAAGTGACCAAGTTTGCAAGATTTTTTCTATGGACAGGCCTATATATCGGCACGCCCGTACTCAAGGGGTGTAAAATGTCATGCAGATGTATGGACATACCGCACCTAAAGGGTTAATTAAAGTAATGTTAACTTAATTGGGTTGGATTTCATGTTATGTAGAAGTATGTTGGTTTTTATTGTAATTTTCCTATTGTGATAATTAAACGGTCAGATGAACTAAGTTAGTTGTGTAATGTTTGAATCAAATGGGGTGGCGGGACTTGACTGCCTGGAACAAGTATAAGCATCACCTATAGTTATAACCTCTCATCACCACTTATTATTTATATACGTCATTTGATAAAATTTTATGTAACACGAACATTGACAACGACTGTGTTGCCACAATGTTCTTTCAATAAAATTGTTCAATAATATTGAACAGCTGACATAATCATCACACAGTACATCATTCATTGCATCAAAAATTATATGCATAGTACTTTTTGTTGCATGAAACAAAATTATAAATTTTTCAAATTTCACACCATGAACATTTAAATTGATAGATCAGGTAATGGGGAACAAACCAAGTTGCGTGGGAGGTGGCGTGACCGTCTTCCTTTCTGTGATTTGTCAATAAATGAATCTGACAGTATACAGGCAACTCACATTGTAATATCACTATTCAATCCTCGAAAATAAAATCTTCTTACGAATTACTAGTCTTTTTACGATGGCACTCAAATTGCTGGCTGCGTACAAAAACTTTACTACAAATCCCAAATCGGGTAAACAAAAGTTTGGAATTGTTTACAACAATTGTTTATTGAATATTTTGTTACACTATTTAGTTAACCTAATCACCTCACTCATTTTTAGCGTTTCTACGCCAGGCGGTTTGTTTAAAAAGCAACTTTCAGATCCTGCACAGAAAAGTCTCACAGTGGATTGCGCTGAAAATTTGCCTTACTTTAGTAAACGTTACATTTCTGCGCATGGTCTGATTATTTCAATGTGAGCTTTTCGGCGGTCACCGTACGACCAATGTTTATTCAAAGTATTCTCGACCCTCCTGATGCCAAAAATATGGTCACATAGTTTGCCTTCAGCTCGTCAAAATGATACCCAGTTTTTTTTGGCGACATATTATAACTTACATAATCATCGTCTACATAAATATTTATAAATTTTCATGTACCTATACTATCCTATAAATACAGGGTTTTCCAATAATAGGTGTTATTTTGATATTCAATCGTAAAAGATCAATGGTTTTGTTGCTTGTGTGACACGTAGCGCCGTCTTCTTGAATGTAAACGTAGTCCAGATCAATACCATTCAATTCCGACCATAAAAAATCATTAATCATCTCTCGATAGCGCAATCCATTCACCGTAACTGTTGCTCCAGCCTCATTTTCGAAAAAGTAAGGTCCAATGACTCCGCCGGACCATAAACCGCACCAAACAGTCACACGTTGAGGATAGTGAGGCTTTTCAACAATAACTCTTGGGTTTTTCGAGCCCCAGATGCGACAATTTTGCTTGTTGACGAAGCCACTGAGGTGGGAATGGGCCTCATCACTCAAGATGATTTGCATTTGATTCACTCAAGTGAATTTTAATAATTTCAATGCGTTGTTGAAGCGTGTATCGTTCCATTTTTATTAATGACGTAGTTTCTACTTGTCAAATGTCAAAAAATGACAGCTTCAAAAGTAACATCTACCGAAATAGCGGGCTATTCAAAATAACACCTCTTATTGGAAAACCCTGTATATAATTTTTTTCATAATATTATTTTATCAATGTCCTTCCATAACGTTGAGGTGATGTTCTTCCAATGAAAACAGTTTTCAACATACAAACAACTGACATAATCATCATGTACATAGTTAAAACTTTTCACCATTATTTATTATCAAGGTTAAATGCAACGTATGTTATAATCTACGCACTCATACGTGGTGTTAATTTAATTATTTTATTAAAACACAGGTTTTGCAAGTTTACTTTAAAACATTAAGGACAGATTGTTTCGGAGAATTTGAACAATTCTTCAAATTTTAAGTTTAATTATCAAAGTTCTGTTATTTTTTTAGTTCTGTCAAGGGACTAGCCTGTAACGATATTATAACAGAAGTTGAATAGAACCCGAAAATGAACGTTGAAATTTGATGAATCGTTCAAATTCTCCGAAACAACCCGTCCTCAGACAAATTATTTGTTTGCGCCCATGCATATGTAGTATAAAAATCCAATTTTTTCAAGACAGGCATACAAATGCAATATTGGATTGAATCCCCGGTAAAATATTGTATTTGTATGCCTCTCTTGAAAGAATTGAGTTTTTATACCGGCAAAACTATTTATTCATGTGCGTATCTACGTAATAATTATATTAATGCCATCTATGAATGTGTAGATTATAACAAACGTTACGTTTACTCGTAATTTACATCTTCTTATCAACTTGAATGTAATATAAACATAGAATTTTGATTATGTCTCCTTTGTAATGATTTTTCGACACCAAATGTTGTTCTACCAATAAAAAATTATTCAGTATATTATACAATAATTAATATTTTCCAGGAAATAAATGCATTTTACTTAGTACATATTTTTGTATTAAAAGAACGGTTTTCGCAAGTGTTACTGGCATTTTAGTTTTGTTGCAACCACAACGACCCTTTTAAGGTTCGCATTCACTACTAGCCACTCGCGCTATGAATCACTAGACTCTCTATTGTAAAGTCAGTTATGGACAGACGTTGAGTCGCAGCATTCCTATCAAACAGATGTTTATAATATAATTTATTTAAATAAATAATTAACTTACCAAGCTTCCTGTTTCATTAGGTTTCGCTGTTGGTATCAAATTATTTCAGTCTTTCAAAAAATTCCCACATTCAAATATAACTCACCTGCACTTTGTCCACTTCTATTTTTTTTCCTTAATTCGTTATTTAATTGCATCCTCAAATTATGTACTTATTATATTGTTGCAGTAGTTTCAAAGACTGTCAAATTTCAAATTATTGAAGACTGTCTTTGTAGACAGAATTCAATAATTTCCAGAACTATGGAAGCCCTTCTGCATGTTCAATTATTTTTTTAATACGGACGCGATTATGATCTAGCAAGTCTAGCTACCGCAGGAGATATTCCGACTGCACTCTGACACCCGTGTCAGAGTCGGAATGCAGCGAATAATGTGATACTGACATTGATTTCTCGGCACTCTATCGTTAGAGCGGACAGCGGTATACACACTCAGACACCCGGTGTATACACTGTGTCAAGTGTCCAGTCGTAGTGTATGCGAACCATTAGTAAGAGTTAATATCACTAACAAAGCTATTCTAGAGTAAGAAAAGTGTCCCAGAGACTTATTTTGCAGGGAAAATATTAGGAAGGATTTGGAACAATTGGGCTGTGAAATACGAACTAACAATAGTAGACAATTTCAACGAAAACATTTTATCTTCATTATCATAATAATGGTAATACACTATGTATTTATGTATATGTATAATGTCTAAATTCATTCACCAATATTCACAAATTTTTTGCACAAAGCATATTTTTTTTGTGCATTTCAATTGCAACAATGCTTTGAGATTGTAGTGCGACTCCTACATGTCTTGCCATAGTTTCATGACCAATCATTATGGGTCCAATTCCTTGTTACAACAACTGCTCTTCCTATTTGTGTTCAAGCAACAATCTCACTCAATTTACTGAGTACACAATAATCCCTCTGAGTTTTGGTCTGATTAAATCCCCGTACTTTGAAGATTGAAGACAAAATATATATAAAGAACACAATTTTAAACTTTTTTCCACTTGTTTTTATTTGACCGTGACCGGTTTCAGCCTGTTAGGGCCATCTTCAGACTGGTACCTAACTGGTAAGATGGCCCTAACAGGCTGAAACCGGTCACGGTCAAATAAAAACAAGTGGAAAAAAGTTTAAAATTGTGTTCTTTATATATATTTATAATGGAATTCCACCACGAAATAACAGTTTCAAATATTAAAATATTAGATTGAAGACACTCAATATATAATCTTTTTTCTTGTTGCAAAGGTCATATGTATATTTTATACAAATTGAACCAAGTAAAACAACAATAGTGTTACCTGGTAGTGTTTAAAATTCATTATTCGTCGTATTCAATCATCTTCTCCGACCGAGCCCTTATCACATCCAACACGGTTGTCTCCTGAAATGAAATTTCATGTTGTTTATAAATGTATCACATTAATTTATTAGAGCACGCAGAAGACAGAACTTTAGAAAAACAGACTTTTGGAAAATACCGAAGATGTAAGCTGTCGATACATATTTGTGGCTCACCGAAAAACTTGTAAACACACCATTCGATGACATGATATCACAATGATGTCGAGATATCGGAAATCTAATTTTTCTATCGTTATTAACTCTTTATATATATGTTTTATAATTTTCATGAAAATATAACAAATTCTTGGTAATTTAATAGCTCTAAATCCATTTTGGTCAGTTTTGATGCAGAGGTTTGACCATTTTGACTAGTATTTTTTAGGTAAGGACACCCACCCACGTATGCAATGTAATCAACGCATTAAGATATCTGGACAACTATGCTTACATTTTATATGAAAAAAGATGCTTCAGAAACACACGCAATGCTTGTCACACGCAACGCTGATCGGAGTGAGACGTGTGAATCAAAAATGGCGTTTGTAGAAGGCCTTCCAACGAGTTGATTTAATGGTTAAGTTTGTTTGTTTTGGTGTCTGGCATCAATTGACATTTGTTGCTCGTTTTGTTGTTAAAGTGAGACAAATAATAGATCTAGTAAGTGATTTATAACATAAAATGCATTGAATATAATGATACTGCGATTCAAATTTGTGTAGGTCAAGTGTGCACATTGGCCTGCGAACGTAGTAATGCACACGTAGCGTGCGTTGGCTCTGTGTGTCCTTACATTTATCTTCCTTCTATTCTGGTGAAGGTGCCCGAACCTGTGGGGTGGTACTTTGTGGGGCTTCTGCCTTTTCAAAACACTCAAATTATGTCGGAATTGTTTTCTACCTAATTTAGTGCCCTTTAAACAAGTGTTCGTACAATTTTTCCGTCTTTTCGAATCATTACTGTGTGAATATTCACACATCATCACGCCAACACCAATTAAACAGTATCATATCGTTTTGAAGAACTAATGCTAGTAATGATAAATTATAATGAATAATATTCTCACTGTGAATAAAGTTAGTTTAACCCACAATCATCAGAACCAATAATTCTCTACCATCCCTCTTTATTAGGTACTAATAATTCACTTTGTACTTTTATGTAAATAGTTAAATGTGAATACGTAATTGCTATCAATATCTGATGTTTGATAAACTAGATTACCCTTGTCGAGATTTTAATATTAACAAGTATTTTTGCAAAATGCATCTATGTGGAACAATAATCATTATGTATTTGTGTACCTATGTATGTGTCTGTAGGTAGGTCTACTCAGGGGATATTTCACCATACTCTCGATAGCTTACCCATAGGATAACGCGTAATAATAAATAAACAATTAAATACTCACAATAGAAACTCTGGCTAACTTATCCAATATAATATAGCGATTATTCATAGGTTCCAGTACCAAATATTAAACTCCAACTTTATAAATATATCCAATACATTGCCCCGTAGATAAGCTAACGAGATAATGGTGAAATATCCCCTCATTCTATTTATTTTATTCTAAGGGATTACCGTTTAATCCGTACGCCATTTCTAATAAATTCTACTAGCAATTTATTTTTTAATTTTTTTTTTTTGTATTAGTGAATATACAACTCCTGTATCAGGGTAATTTATTTTGAATAAATATTTTATTTATGTATTTTTTTGTAAACGTAGAATTTAGGAATTTTGTATCGATTGTGTAAAGTGCGGTTTGTTTATTGGAATAGTTTGAAATGAATTAAATTTGTGTTCAAAATGTTTGTATAAAAAAATATCGACCAAATGAAGTCAGTTTGGTCAGGTACATACTCCGATGTTATTTTGAATAATGAAATTATATAAAAGTGCATGCGCCCGCGTGGATGTTTATTACATTATTAAATTATATCCAATTCGATCATCACCTTCTTATTTCACTCCCACCCCTCACCCTGCGACGATCTCTGCAGTAAAGTGGTAAAAACCTTGGCTCAGCAATTGTCAGTAAAAACTGTGTATTAATCTTTTAGGCCGCTGCTACAGAATTTTTAAGAAAATATAGGCTTGATTTAAGGAAAGAATGCTGGATGGCTACACCTTTCGACGCATTTGCTTCAATTAGTACCTGCTCTCAGTATTGCCCCGGTGAGAGAGAGAGAGAAGACAATTCAGCACCTAAATGGCTCTGAAGCCATTTGTACACTGAGATACTTACAAGAGACTCGAGTTATGTACGCGTACGTTTGTAAGTAGCATTCGCATCTACAACTCGTTTGATAGAAATGACGTCTGAATATAATTTTAATGTTAAATTTGTTCTGGATGTATAAAATATCATGTTACCGGAATTTGTTTTAAATGATTAACGGAGAAGATGTGGATTTTGGTTGGAAAGAAAATTTAATTTGACATCATTCTCATGTAGTTTCTTGGCGGCGACGATTGCTCTACAATTAACATTTAGTTGTATGGTTGAATCCAATATCTTCTTTTAGATCATTTTTTATGGATGTAAAGAAATATAAAGAACAATATTATTGACTTTGTTACTAGAGTCACTTGACATCGTATTAATTGCACAGCTGCACTTGAAAATATAATTGTTTTATCTGCCTGTACTCAAGCAGACTTCGGGTGTTGGGAACTCTTTAAAACAGTAAAAGGTTCTTTATATAAATGTGTTTATTTACGTTACAATAACCTGTCTGGCTAGCTAGAACTGCTCTCTGATAATATAATCTCGCAAGTACCTGTTACACCCTAGCGACATCTGACGAACTCTGGCGTAAGCTTTAAGAATACCGCCATATATCGATTAAGTACTCAACCTTATTACCATACATCACAATAATCAAGTTCAGCATTATTCGGGTAGCGCCGTGTACGGAACCAGCTTTAACGAGTAGCGTATCGGTAAGCTACTTGTGGTTGGGGGGCCCAAAGGTGTCCGGAAAAACCAAGAAAACCTAGAAAGAAAATAGGATTTTATATCTGTTTTCTTTAACCATTCTGTTTTAGCTTTATTTAATAACCAGATCTGAATAGATAGGTTTTTTCAGCTTCTTGAAATTCCCCAAGAGGCTGCCATTGTGTCATTTGTTCCAGACAGTGTGACTTAATTTTACTATTATTTGGGTACTCAAGACAGGCAGGAGACCCAAAACAATGTTTGCATCACCACTTTATGTAGTAGAGAGAGATCGTATGTGACATCATCATTTTTAATATCTTTTGTTTTCATACACAACACGTGAGAAGAAAGAGGACAATCGTCGATGACATACGTACAACCTCTCTCTGTGACTACTGTATTACGTCTTTATCACCTAGAACATGCTCTGGACTCTGGATTATTGCTAGGATAAACCAGTTTTTTCTGAATTTCTGTAATTCTGTCTTTGTGTTTACATTGTCTCAAAGATCAATTATTATTTCAAATCCACCGAAATTAATAAAAAAACCTTGGCCTTTTCCAGCTATCAAAAAATTAATGACACTGGGCTAGTCAACCAATCAAGGGATTAATGGCCATTAATTTGAGCGCCGATTAGATTAACCCATATTTGAGAAATTGATTAGCAATCGCCGTTATTTCTTAAAAAGATATAATTTTTTATTGTTGTGTAGAAAAACCTAACCCGTGAGTCACCAAATGTGGCAAACCACTTGGGGCGACCTATTGCGGAGTGTTGGTTATCCAATAAACTGGGGCGAATTGAAATTGCATTATTAATGATTTATTAGGGGACAATCATCGATGTATAATAACATGGTCGATGGGGACCATATTGGGGACACTGTGACACGTTGTACGGAACCGAAATGAAATACAGAGAAATGTTTGGTGTGGTGTAACAAGCTGGCAACACACAAATAATTATGGACGAATAATTATTTTACAAGCAATAATTATTCGCCTGAAACACTCATCCACATTGAAAAATCTCCTGATAAAAGATACATGACGCCAACGGGACTCGAACCCGTGTCCCTTCGATTTCCGGTCGACAGCTCTGACCACTGAGCTATGGCGGCTTATCTCTTATCCGCGAAATAATTCAATATATACTAGTGTTTCATTCAACAATTACTGCTTGTTACATTTTTTCAATTGTTACCCTTTGTGCTATGCATAAAAAATCTTGTCTTAAACATTAGTTTACCAAAAAAATAATAATTAATATTTGACAAGTTCAAGTATTTCACCTAAAAATGTAGACAATTTGTCTCGACGCCATCTAGTGAGAGAGTTAGCACTTACAATGCCTTTCTCATATAAAATAAAGTTGGTTGTTTTTAGGTGAAATATAATATTTAGGTGAAATATAAAATAATCAAAGGTTAAGGGCCCGCTTTCCGCGTAAAGAATTTAGATTTGGGCAACACTCAATATTTAGTGTTAAAAGAATCCGACAGAGGTGTCTGAATTCGTATTAGGAATAATTTTGGGGGTTATTTAATATTTTAAATAACGAAATTAAATTACCGACATCTATTGCAATTTTAGAAAAACAGACCCATTTTTAGTTAGCACCGAGCAAATCACACTGGCGTGAACTTCGCCCGCTCCAAAAAGTCGCTTCCCGTTTACACAGTATGTTTTTAACAGAAATTGTTTGTCTCTGTTTTTTGTACGTTAATGGAACCGAGCTGAAAGGGAGAGCTTTATTTTGCGAGTATGTCAACGATTTGTACAAATATTAGTGCGGTCTCTAGTTATTATTACTCTACGAACGAAGTCGAAATGAAGATGGTTCTCAAAATATGGGTTTTATTACGGATTTAATTAATTAATTTTTTTTTTTAATTTTACAAAAAACATTTACGAAAGTTATTTGAATAGGTATACAAATTACTTTACTTTACTAAAATACTATTATCACTTTTATAAAAGTAATTTATAACTTTTATAAAATCAATAAATATATTTTTACATCAATAAGGTTTTTCTTATATGGTTATCTTTATAGGGTGTCCGGGGGTAAAGTGCTCAAACTTCAGGAGGTTATTCTAAATGCTAGAAGAAGTAAAAATGAAATGGAAATTATTCGAATTTCCAAATTTTTTCCACAAAAATTTATTTTCCGTAGAAGAAATTGTTTTTTTTTCTATACAAAAAATTAAACTTTTTTACTCGAAAACTATCTTAAAACGTTGGAATTCCAAAAAAAGTTTTTTTTCTTTTTTACTTGTACTATCAATTAGAATCACCTCCCGAAGTTTGTGCACTTTACCCCCGACATCTTGTATAATATGCGCAATATAATATTTATACACGTGTAATATCTACTTTTGTACATTTATATAAATTATATACACGTTTACATTTTTATGCTCATCAAATTTATTATATTATAAAGATAGATAGAAAGATCCTTAGTGCTTCCTGAGGACTTACAAATCAGAAGACTTTTTTGTAATTATTTATTTATTCATTTAAACAATTCAATAATTATAAAGAGTAATAAAACATGTAAGCAACATAAAATTACATTCTAAAATGTGAAAGGGGCTCTATTTATTTACATTTTTATGAAATTACTACTTTTAATAGTTTAAGCTTTCAGTGAACTTTCAATTTTATTTTTAACTTCTCTAAATATTATTTGTTTAAATTGTCAAATATAATTTAATCACAAGCACAAGATTCACTCAAAATGAAAGATTGGTGGTTCTGAAATGTTCCCATAAATACGGTGAAAGAACCCTAAACTATGAACTTATTGCCCTAAACATGCTTCGAGCGAAATGCGGATCTGGAAACCTTATCGTCAATCTGAGCAAAACATACCATGAACGTCAATATAGCAACAGCCTTTGTTCTGCTGCAGTTTCATTAAATGCCGAGAGATCCGTTTACAGTCTCCAAAAAGCAATACTGGGGCACAACCCTAGAAGCCAAGCTAAATGATTGGAATACAGAAAGATAAAAACACACCATTGTCAAAAACATCTTGGCCGTAAATGATTAAATAAAATTAGATTTATTCAGGAAGGCAAGCATTACGGTGATCGATGTTAAAAATCTAACATAGCCCTAGAATAACTCCAGCATCTTTAAGAAACCTTTCTCTTAAAGCTCAGAAAAAAACTTTCCATGACAGTTAGATATACCACTCTACAACAAGGCCGCGTACGGTAAAACTGTAAAAAAAAATAAAGTAATAAATAACAAAATAAATATTTCACAACACAATAATTTCATCGAAAATCTTAAATCCGTTTCACCTTTCTACATTTTCTATATTCTCCTTAAGAGTATAATCCTTAGATAATGCCTTTTCAAATTATTCG
The DNA here is from genome assembly GCA_026573805.1 of Hesperophylax magnus. Lineage (NCBI taxonomy): Eukaryota > Metazoa > Arthropoda > Insecta > Trichoptera > Limnephilidae > Hesperophylax > Hesperophylax magnus. The sequence continues at coordinate 2,044,755 of JAIUSX010000016.1, forward strand.
TGGAAGCTAGAAAAAAAATAAAATCATTGATTATAACTGCACTTCAAGTGACCTTTTAAATAACAGTAAAGGGCTCAAATGATTTTATTGTTACGTCCGTGCCTTTGCATCTTTACAAGACTTGGGCAAAACATTCTGTAGCAGAGTATAGATTTCACATCTGAAACATAATTAAAGAGTTTATTGAAAATAGAACACCAAGGTACAATTAGTCAAAAAACGTACAATAAAGTTAATTCTGGGAAGAAACTGTACAGTTGACATTCAGGACAGGTTCACTCCCTCCTCCTCAAAAAAGACCCTCTATACAGCATTCTCAAAGATGACACAGGCTCTGAGAGAAATTATTTTCTTCAGGGCCTCCTTCCGACATAAAAAATAACATCACTGAACTAAATTATATTATTGTAGAAAGCAATCACTTTGTGGTTTGACATATTTAATAAAATAAAATACTTTTTTGTTTTAAAACCACGATATTTATTAATTTAAGAACCGACCGGTTTCGCTTTACTTAAGCATCATCAGGGTACAAATTAATACTAAACAAGAAGTACATAATGTGTGCATATATATAACAAAATATAGAGGGAGACAACATGATACAAATATATTATAGAGGGAGACAACATGATACAAATATAAGCAACACAAAGACGGTCATAAAATACATTAACATAAGTGTACAAGTAATGGAAAACCGCTAGATAATTATGTAGACTAATGGGTTATACGAATAAATCGGGAAAAACAAAACATCAATAAAACCTCAATAATAACGGTTTTTCCGAATTTGCAAATCATTTGATCGATAAAGATCATACATTCTGTCATAGCACCGGTGCTAACATCTTACATAAAAACGGGCATGGTAACAGACTAAACAATTTAGAGGCACTAGAAATTAAAAAAGCTGTAAAAACCAAAAGTCAGATACTTAATAATCAATTAGACATATCAAGTAGTCCAATATTAAGTCTGTTTCCAATAAACCCATAAAAATTCCCAGTTCTCCTTACCTCCTTACCACCTTGCCAGTTGATGTTTTGTTTCTCCCGATTTATTCGTATAACCCATTAGTCTACATAATTATCTAGCGGTTTTTCCATTACTTGTGCACTTATGTTAATGTATTTTATGACCGTCTTTGTGTTGCTTATATTTGTATCATGTTGTCTCCCTCTATATTTTGTTATATATATGCACACATTATGTACTTTTTGTTTAGTATTAATTTGTACCCTGATGATGCTTAAGTAAAGCGAAACCGGTCGGTTCTTAAATTAATAAATATCGTGGTTTTAAAACAAAAAAGTATTTTATTTTATTTAATTATATTCCCCACAGTTTCAGAACTTTCGATAGCTTTTTTCGCTGGCCCGTTCATTATTTTTCTGGATTCCACGTTCGAGTATTGTTATTTGAAACAGGTGGCCCATATTATTATTACATATTATATTATATTTCGGACATCGTTGCATTGTGAATCATTAGAGCAGATCTTAGAGTAATATTACTCTAAGGAGCAGATGTAAAGTGACGTGTGTATTTGTGTACGTAGAAAGTTAATTCGCAAATAAATCACGATCGTATAGGAACAAGAAAAGAGACAAGACAACAAGAAAATTAAATTAATAAAAATTTACCCCGTAATTTCTAATGCATTGGAATTAGTTTTATTTCCCAAAGTACCTATTCTGAAAAAAAAATAATAACTTTTTACTACACAATACATAAATAAAAATATGAATTATTAATTTTTATAGTAAATTATCGTTTATAATAAATATAAGCTTATAAATCAAAAATTGTATTTTTTTCTTCTCACCTATTAGATAGGATATAATTTTATGAGATAACATTTTTTCTTTGAAATACGGGATATCTTTCGTGTATTTCCCATCTTTGAAAAAACAATATTTATTAACTCATAAACTTTACACGCGTAAAAATTATCTTTATAAATTCAAATATTTGCACGTAATCGCACGTCTGTAGATCATAGAACGATGAACGACACGTCTGCCCCCAAAGCCCTCGAGTTGGCGAATGAACTTCTCAAAGAAAGATAGTTTAATCTGCAAGTCGGAGCGAGCGCGCTATAATAAATATGATTTAAAAGCAATAGGCGTAAGCGACAGTTGTGAAAATGTTTAATAAATCACGGCGTATTTCAAAAATAGCAAAAATTACTTATGGGGTCTATTGAGTAGCATTAAAAGAAGCATTGTGATTTTTTTCATACATATAACTTGTAAAATAACAGAAATAAAAGTGTTAATAATATTTTTCGGAGCATACTTTGCGATTTATTTCTATCGAGGGAATTTCAAATAATTACCGTTTCGGCTTTTGGAACAAATAGATACTATCTTAAAGAATAACATATATTTTTTTAAGAGCTTAAAAACTTCAAACTTTTAAGGAAAATATCTCGGAAATTGGATGAAATTCGAATAGTGGGCCCTTAAATGACACAATCGAAAAATGCGAACACCCTTTCAACAGAGTTGAGCGACGAAAGTTGAAAGCCCGTCTACTTTTGTTGTTCAAGTATGAGTCATCATTCGATTTTCCGCCGAATCGAAACGTGTGAATATAAGTTTCAAGTCGCTTGCGATTTTTAGTTCCCTGCTATCGAAAGTAGCCGTTAGACGTTCCTAGTGAGTGGTTTATTTATGCGTACCTAGTACCTACCATCATGGCATCTACTTCAATTAAAAAATGTATTAAATGATTGGATGATATGATGTTTAGATTTATTGATCTATACCAAAGCCATCCCTGACTTTGGGATCAGAAGCAAGAAGTTTACAAAAATAGGAATTAAAAGGTTATTTTTGAAATGTTACTGAAACTTGGTAATTATTATTATTAAATAGCACGGCTCTTAATGTTTATTTTTTTTACCTTCATAACAAATTTTAGGGCAACTATTGCAACGAACATTTCTTTTATAAACAATGAATGATTTCCTATTTTTTGAAACTCTGTACAAATAAGCCAGACTTGAAAAAGAATCCTCTGTAGCTAGGTATCTCAGCGTAATTTGTAATTTAATTTTTGCCAGGACAGCCGCGGGCATAACTGTGTCCTGTTTTTATCTTAAATTTTAGATAACAGTTTATAAAATTGTTCTTCCGAAATTCGCAAATGATTGCGACAGCCTTCGGTAACTTTTAACGCCATCTTTCTCAAAATGGTGTTAGAAGCACCCAATCCGTTTCTCCTGGCCCACATATTTGATATTCTCAAGTTTGTTCCGTAAAAGGTCCGAAATTATAAGGACGCACGCAGCCATAACTTCATTTGACGCCATCTTGATTAACAACATAAATATACCACTCTCTAGATCGATATCTTCGGGCTTTTTGTATGTAACGGAATTATACAGTACTTAACCACAGATATACAAGCAGCATACAAGCAGTACCTACCGTGCGGAGCAGAGCAGTAGACAAGGTAGAGGAAACTCAAGGCCATTTAAAAAAGATGCGACCATAGACAACATAATTGCTCTCAGCTTACTCTATTCATTCACTAGCCCAAAAAAACTATTATAAAAATAAAAATGTCCTTGAAGCAGAAAAATGTCGAAATGTTTTCCAAGGACAAGGTTCATCTGACTAAGAAAATAAACTTTTACAGTGCATTTCCTTAAGATGAAACTTGTTAATCTGAGAAGAAGAAACCCAAAATGACAAGAAATTTGCAAAAACACTGAAGAAAATTTCCAAAACATGATTGTCCGACAGTACGACGAAGAATTCCGACATTTTTCAGCCTCATGAACTCATGGTTACATATGTTTAAATCTTTAATTTCACCAAAACAATAATATAATACAGGATAACACTAATCAAAAACATGAATAAGTTTATCGATATAATAAATAACATTTATACGTTGTGGAGGAAGACATATGCCAAGTATGAAGCATTGTTCAAAAAACCGAACGAATAACCTAAAAATTGTCAATTCACTTTAAACTTGAACTTACTTAGGTAGGTTGAATATATGTTTGTAACTCGCTAACACTACACTGGCTTATATTGTATTTTTATCACGAACAACTTTAACACGCAATATTTTCGACGGAAATGATAGTATTTCGGCAGCAAATGACAACCCGCGTGTATAAATAAACCACTCATTTTGTTTGAATGATTTAAAACTGTCAAACGGCAAAATTCCGTCATCTCTTTCTGTTACACGAGTCATTATAGTAGAGAGCGAGAGATCAAACCAATCCTTCTTTTCTCACCAATGAGATCTGAGCTTTTAGCCATATTATTCGTTTTCTATAAGAATTTTGAGGTGGGCGTGGCGGTTTCAAATGAGTTTCAAGGCCAAAGCTTAGTTAAATGCCCCTGATTAACAATATCAATTGGAGTTACACTGAAACGTCTGAATAAAATCTTGTTCAATTTTTGTCGTTCAACTAAAATCGCTCTGTTTGAACGGACGCCTTATACTTTCGATTAGCCAATACGCAACTTCCTTACACTTTCATTTAAATTTACTTTAGCAAAAAATCGTTAGATGTTGTCTACAATAGTGTTGATTACCTCACAAGATGCACCACAGAAAAAAAATATTGCCCCACCACAGTAGTGATGGTATGATCGAAACACGAAATATTTTAATCGAAACATCAAAAGAATCGAATTAATCGCTCGGAGTTTAGCGGGAGCAGTGGCTGTGGACAGAGGCAACTGTTTATATTTTATAAGGGAACTATACCTATCTGAATTTATGAAAGAGACAACTTAACCTGGTAATGACCTGGTATAAATGAGAAAGCATGGTAGTGAGTATGCTATTGAAAGAGTTTGCTTGTTGTGTTTCCTTGACCTATGCTTATGTCTTTATTAAGGCTTTATCAAAACTTTGATAAAGCTGTCACGCGTAGTAATAATAATCACACACATGAACTTGTTCGTAAATAAATTGTTTTTTTGTAAATTTAATAATAATATTATTGAATATATAAAAGAAAAATCAAAAATTAAAAAGGAGTTCTACAAATGAATCATGATAACAATAATTTAAAATGAAATTACTGTTGATCTTAATATCCCAAAACGAACAATTGCCATTTTTTTGCCACAAATTGGTCCAACAGTCGTAAGTCATTAATCATTATTTATGTATATAAAAACACACGCGTATTCGAAAGCAACGTTGTGTCAAAATTTCAAAGCAATCGGCGAAGAACTTTCGGAGATTTAAGATTTTGAACAAACGAACATTTACATTTTTATTTATACAGAAGATAAATCAACAAAATTTATCACCCAAAGAACAGTGACGTAGTTCGTTGAGTGTTGAGTTTGATAGACTCGAAGAAACGTGATGTTACCTAATAAAACCATTGCTTTCCAAAGTAGGTACACTATTTCATCTGATAATTAGTTAGTATTACGTTATATTTTCACAACCGATCATCTAAAAATAGTTCCTAATATTTATAGTTCCTCCATTACTTGTTACTTGAAGTATTAATAGAAATTTTCACGTCGACGAGATACAATTAGTATTTAGCATTAAACTCTAGAAATGAGATCCCTGAGGTGTATGTATGGTAAAACCATGCTGATCGTGTGAGAAATGTGGAGATCCGCAAAGAATGCAAGGCTACTTTAAGCGTAATGAGTAAGATTAATAAGGAAGCTTAGATGGTTTGCGATGCTAAATGTTAGAAATTTCTGATTTAAATTTTAGTAATGAAGAATTGAAAATGTCAACGGAGCTGAATTTATTTACAAGCCTTTGAACTGGGGAATTAATAAAATAGTTGGTTTTATATGAATGAACAAAGAACAACCCAGGAATCTCGTATTACGATTTGGTACTCGGAACGTTATTGGCTTAGTTAAGTCAGGTGCATCCATTAAGCCATTAACTAATTTTTACATGTAAGGAAGTTGGTTTATTATAATCATTGAGTGAGCGTTTTTTTTTATCTAAAAGATGTTTTGTAAATTGTAACTGTATTTTATTATTATTTTTAAACGATCGCACGTGTTTTTTGTATCTGGTGTAAGGACCGGCCATTTTGTCCGAAAAACCTTTACATTAATCACAGTGGAGTTTAGGTACCTTAGTTTTTGAGTTCTTCCTAAATTATTGTTAGTGCGAAATATCTATGTTTTGAGTAGTTTTTCAATTTTATTAGATGTAGGCCGGAAGAATTCCAAACATCCTAATTTATTATAAGTTTTGTTATGAACCGCTTGGTAAATTGAGTTAAGGTTATTTTTATGTTTTTTCATGATTAATTATATTTTCTATGTCTCTATCATTGAAGCAGTTATTTTTAGCAGTAGTTATTGTATTTCTTTCCTTCTCGTATGCTTTATTGTCGAGCGGGATGTTAGTAAGCCTATGTATCATTGAGTGGTAAGCAGACAATTTATCTGACTATGGGTGTAAAGATTTATAATTAATAGTCGTGTCTGTTAACGTAGGCTTACGGATAATTTCAAATATATATTTGTTATTTTCTCTACCGATTGTTAAGTCTAAAAAAATAATTTTCTTTCTCTCTTTCAACTGTAAAGCTAATTTTACGATTGATGTAGTTCGATAGTTTGACAAAGCGATCTGATTGTTGGTACCTTTCCAACAGATCAGAATTTCGTCAACATAATGAACATAGTCAATAATGTGTTTGCTAATATAAAATTAGTTTTTCAATGTAGCTCAAGTGGTCCAAGCGGTGAACCCATGGGACGTAAAAGGGATTACTCTGTCTAAACATGATAAAAAAATTGTCCTAATTTTATCTTTCAACAAGAAAGCTATTTTTATCTAAAAATGATTAGATAAAGGCACAAGATAATGGAAAGGTACACAACAAGGATAGAATAATAACTTCTCTGACGCACTTAGTCCATAAATGAAATGTGTTTTTAAAAAAAATTATCGAATTTACTGAAAATTTGCCAGTTGGAAATCTGGTAAAGGCGGTTTTTTGGCAGCCATGAATTACGACGTTATGCAATTAGCCAGTTTGTTGCTGGTTCCCGTCGTTACGATTTGTTAGCGGTAGCCATTATTGTTAAAGGACAGAGTAAGTATTTATGTATGTTTGAACGGCGCTATTTGCGGTTCAACCAGTTATTTGCGGTGTATCACAGGGAACAGAGTTAGGTCTTGATACAATCGACCCGATAATTCTCACAATATAATATACCTTTACTTAAAAAAAAACTGAATTCGCGTCACTGCAATTTTATACTGTCTCCTTCTTCCAGATATAAAAAAGCATGAATACTTAAATAACAAATTAATTATTATATAATCATTAAGCTTTTAATGTCGTGGAAAGACAGGAGATGAACTGATAATGTTATGTGCCTATTATCTTCCAGTCCAATGGATAACTGCTTTTCTCCTTCTTCCTGTGCGCTCTTCGGGAAAACTAGGTGATCGAACATTTTGGTGGAAAAATATACTGTTTAAAGAATTCTGATTTGCAAAGGTACAAGAAGAGACGAGACAGTACATTGAATGTTCATGCATTGTAGAGACGCTAACTGCCTAGTTCCACTCTGCCTAAAAGTACACTGAAGAAATCCACCGCGTGAACTTTGGACCCTGCTAATCATTGAACATGCAGCACACGGCATAAAACCGCCAGTGTTTATCCCCTAATTTGCAAGGCGCATGATTTGCCTGATTTTCGCCACCCGCTAATACCCGAGCAAACACAGCCGCATTTCACAAATGGCCACCTCCGTAATAATCTGACTTGGAACCAGATTGCCATCCAACCGAAACGAGTTTTGATTAACAATGTGATGCAGGAGCAAACACTAGACGAGATGTGGTGATAATTGGCGAGTCAGGTGTCGCGTGTTCAGCGCGTGGAAGCCGAGTGGACCGCAGACCCCACACACCTGAAGATACCTGTACAGCACATTCATGATACCTGTGAAGATACCTCTACGGTACAACAAGTCAACAATTATTATAGTTATGGTATAATACACTGAAGAGAATAACAGATACATGCGTATTGTGGGTGTTTCTGTGTCTGCATTTTCTCCTTGTCTTAATCGAGCCAAGGACTCCAAAGGGGTCTAGCACGATCAAGTTGATTACTTCATAGTATATATTTTATATCGAAATTCAGGCGTCCCTGCACTGGACTAAGTTGGCCAAGCCAACTTCCAACCTCTAGAGTTGATGTCTCCAACTTTGCCTTGGTTAATACACTAGACGTCTTCCCTCTGGAATTACTACAATCATTTCATGCGAACGTTATGAAATAATTGTTAGCTCAAGTTATTGGCTAGCATTTCAAACACTTTTAAATATCGAAAATCTTTCTTCGAGAGATAGTTAACTCCACTTTCCTGTTACAGAGTAGTATTTCCATTTGAATGACGCTAACGTCGTTGAAATTCGGTCCAACCATTTATTTGCGGCGTACCAAAGGGAACGGAGTTAGGTCTTGATGCTATCAACCAGATTATTCTCAAAATATCAGACCTTTTAAAATCTGATTGTGAAGCCCGGTCTTACATAAGTAAATTAGCGACATCAGTTTAAGCAGCATCAAATCACATAAAACGACTAAAGATAACTCAGAAATGCAACATAAAGGTCCCCATAAGGATGTCAACAACTGAAATTTTTAAAGAGTTCTAAGTATACAAAAAAATTACGCTAAAAATATTCTGGTTCATCTCCTCAACAAAGACAATGAAGTAAACACCTCACATAATCACAAAACCAGAGCAAAGCTAAGAGACAAACTAAATATACCTAAGTGTACCATTGAACAAAGAAGCTATGAATTTTTAACTGTAAAGTTACATATCAAACAAATGAAACAAAAATAACTACATTAAGTACATAAAATTTTTTGGCTAAAAAATTTACAGGAAAATAAACTGACTGGTATTTAAAAAAATATTTTTCTCCTAGTGAGAACTGAGATAATAATCTACATCTCTTATAATCTATATCAATTTTTCAGATTATATTCCATTTTTTATCTTCTAAAAATGTTAAAAATTATAATACAGTATTTGAATTTGCTTTCAAATCCGCACTAATCACACTTCATGGTTCACACATCTGTTTAGTGCTATAATAGCACTTTTACATACCTATAGTGATGTTTTCGCCATGTGTACACCTTACATCTTCGCTGTGTCTATATTTAGAGGCAGGTAAACAGAGAGGTTAGTGCCTTCAACGAAATTATCTATTTGGGTCACTGTTGCGTTGTTTGATTACCATAATTCTACATTTGGCGACCTCCATGGCAAGGCGGCGAGTTCCTTGGCTCCGGAACCAAAGACCACGGGTTCGAAACTCGAAGTGAGCAAATAAAGATTCCTTCAGGTTTATATTTGTATTCTGCACTATCATTTGTGGTGGCTGTGGTTAAACAATTATTGATCTTCTACAAAAAGCCTAAAAAATGGAATTATGTATTATCAACAAAAGACCGACAATATGTTTCATTATTCGACTCTTTAACGAGTATAATGTTTTAAACATAAACATATATCAACTACATCTTATGCTAACACAGTTCTTATACAAATACGATGGCAAAAAACTCTCTTACAACGTAATTACACGACCGGGGTCTAGCACAACAAAATCAATAACTTTACAATATCGGACCGTTAGGCGTAACTACCGATGATTTAATGCCGAGCATGGTCGCGCTGTTGATAGCAAAACTGATATTGATAACGCAATAAATCATAAATCGACACATGCTAGCAAACACGAGGTGTCTATGACATTCCGAAAAGTCAAACGTCATACATTTATGTATAAATATTAATAAATTGGTAATTTTGAATTGAAATTCTAACCGGAGTATGCATTGGCAGTCCGCATTTACTAGTTGGCACTAAAAAGTGAGTTAATAATTAATTAATGAGGTCTTTATTCACAAATTGGTATTAGAAAAAAAAATCGTTTCTGCAAGCCCGAACCAATTAATATTTTTTAAATTTATTTAGTTCATTCCTACGTTTAAATGTAGACTTTAGATTAAAAAGTTGAATGGGAAATAAAAGTAGGAATGTCGAAAATTTTATTTATCATTTTCACTTCTACCATCATGTAGAATCACTTCCCAAAGTAAATTATATTAAAACAAAAAAAATATAATGTTTTATATGTTTTGTATTTTAAATGAATAAATTGTGAAAATACTTTTTCGAAATAAAAAAAAAGTTAGTGCACTTTACCCTTGGACCCCGGACACTGTATAATAAGAAGATAGATACCTCCTATGTGCAATTTATTTCAAATATATATATTCTGCATTCTTCCTATGTGATTCTTAGGATGTATGAATATTTGGTCGATGACCTGTGTATTATTGTTGTAACACCTTTTAAGTCTAAATTTGGATCATTTAATTTTTCCTTGTTGACAAATATTTATAGTTTGAACCTTCTTACAGTCCGCAAAATGTAACTATGTAAATATTTACATGTATCAAATAAGGTAAAATATGGCTATATATATGGCCATAATGGCTATTAAAATGCGTTTAGGAGTTTTACAATGTTTGTAAACACCTTTTAATAGGCCGAAAGAATCTATGAATGTACGATCACGATTCTGCCAAAGTATAACATCACAACAGCCATTCTATAAATAATTCAACACTCCTCACACACCAACACTGAACCAGTCTTTAATTCCGACATAACAATCACAAAATCAAATAAACTTATCGTCATCTACTTACACGACTAAATTTGGAATTAACTCCTTACAATACATTGCACAGAAGCAATATAACGCATTACCTTGAATCTCAAACTTCCGGCAACGAACAAAAAAACATTGGCAAAAGCTGTTAAAAGCTATTTCCTCAGCAGTTTTATTAATGACTGACATATTCTTTCTTTGGAACTCCAAAATAACTTCTGCGTTTATTTATTTTAATGTATTTATGTTGTTTTGTCTTTTATGTAATGTTGTCCGAAATGAGTTTTGTAAACTCACTGGGAATAATAAATTATAAATTTGTTATCATTTTGTAATGTATGTATTATCTTGTAATAAATAAATAAAATGTAATTACACCAATGTTAGTGTAAATTTAAATTGGATTAATCCAAATAATTCGGTTCAATATTTTGTTATCTGAACTTACTTCTTACGTACCTACATTAAAAAATTACTCTTGTCAATGCGTCCTTGAGGAGATATTTAAAAAAAATAGCACCATTAAAATAAGACAGCTTTAGTGTTGTTGGTTTCATTTAAAAATTAGGTTATTAGTGATTTTTGACAATTTTAACAAAATAATTTCCCTGCATGTCATCCTTGATGTTGTGTGTTCTTAAGGAAATAAAGGAGATGAAGTCCTGGGAAGGCAAAACGTTTGACGTGTGGGTATGAATCTGGGGGTCAGTGTGTCCAGGAGTAACTAACCCATGAATCCATTTCTCTCACTGCGGTGCAAGTGCAATAGATCGATAGAGTCCTGTTGGAGAGGTCAAAGAGTCTCCCTCAACCAGTATCTCCTGATCCGGCCTGCCAAGCAGTAAGAGGGAAAACATCGTATTTAATAAGTCACCAAACGTAATAATGAACCACTTGGGGTGACATATGGTAGAGATGTTGTTTATCCAAAATATTTGTCCCACAATCTAATCTAATAATAATATCATTTGAATAATTTTTAAAGCACCTATTTTGTTAAAAATCACCTCAAGGGCCCTGTACAATTTTTTCCAAGGCTCTATATTATTTTTTAAATATATATTTTTATATATATATATATATATATATATATATATATATATATATATATATATATATATATATATATATATATATATATATATATAAATTACATACAATACAAAACAAAATGAACCTTTGTCTGTCCAACTGGGAATGATTCCCGTTTCCGGACAGCCAAATTGTGTATTTAGTACATAATATTCTTACAATGGTATGGCGATGCTGTCAAAACAAATTTTGAGAACATCGTTGTTTGCATTCGAAGTGACAAGATGGTTTCTTTATCCTTGAAAGAATCGCAAAGATGTAATTTATTACCAGGGTCAATTTGGATAACATTAGTAATTGCATTCAGAACAGATGAATGGTTTCTTTCGGGACATCACAAGTCTGAGATTCTTTCCAGGGCATTTTGGAGAACATTTACAATTGTATAGTTGGAATTTCCACATTTATAAATCAGTATAAGACATATGAATCCTATAGTACTATATTTTGAGAATTTCTTAGGTGATAGAAATTACACATTACTAGACCAGAATATAAGCCGTATGACATATTAATTTCCAATTTAAAAATTTTGAATCTTTATTTATTAAATGGCTAGTCATTTTTATACAGTAATCGAAATAAAACCGCGCAAAAGATTCGTAAATTTAAATTAAAATAATAACAACAATGAAGATCAAGTTATTAGGAACAAAAATAACCATTTTTAAACTTGAAATAAAAAGTGACTTTAGATCCTGTTATTTCTCAATATTCTTATAGCAAAACATGATCACAACCAATTGAAATCGAAATTGTGTTACGATAATGGCAAATATCCAGGTATGTCAATATTATTTTAAAGATAGCACAAAATGCTATCATACATAAAGTTTTTCATGAATAAAGGCACTCTTTGTATTCACTTATCGAGTATGATGTACGAAGTTTGCCATAGTTACTGTTACAATAATAACCTAGGATGTCCAAAACCATATTTTCCGAAATTACAATTCCTCGAATTCGCTATCAGACCTGCGTCATACAAATCACAGGCGCACAGTACACATAGGGTGACGTCACGCTCGTCCAATAATGGTGATATCTCTGTGATATTGTTAAGTCTACTTAAACAGGAGCGAGGTGTTTGGGTATACAGAGTAAGCCATCGCTAGATGGCGTGTTCACAGTAAAGTACATAAGTATTAAGCGATTGAACCAAATAACTACCTGTATTTTTTTCCTTTCGGTGATACTAAGTAAAAACATACTAAGTAAGTACATCACGACAGGGGAAAAATGAAACAGAAAACATACAAAGGAATTTAACTATAGATTCTTTAAATCTATTCAAGAAAATGTTAAAAAATTCCATACTACAGGGTTTTCCAATAAGAGGTGTTATTTTGATATTCAATCGTAAAAGATCAATGGTTTCGTTGCTTGTGTGGCACGCATCGCCGTCTTGTTGAAATTAAACGTTGTCCAGATCAATACCATCCAATTCTGGCCATAAAAAATCATTAATCATCTCTCAAATCCATTCACCGTAACTGTTGCTCCAGCCTCATTTTCGAAAAAGTAAGATGCAATGACTCCGCCGGACCATAAGCCGCACCAAACAGTCACACGTTGAAGATAGAGAGGCTTTCCAACTATAATTCTTGGGTTTGATTTTGGATTTTTTTTGGAGTTGTGATTTTGGATTACCTTAGAAACCCCATATTTGATATAATCCATATTTGATATAATATATATGTATTATGTACTTTACTTATTTGATTAAATATAATTGTAAAGCTGCTCATCTAGACACAGGAATTCCCTAGTGGGATGAACAGCTCAGGAATAAAATCCACTCCACTCGTATAATTCTCGTGATAGAATAGTCACAGTTGTATTATTTAGAATTGGCGACGAGAGTGTCATTTATATACATGATAGTTATTGACAGTTAAGGTACAATATATGTGACCTATAGTTTCAAAGTGTGACATCTCCATTTTTACAGTTTTGAGATAATCATGAAAACATATTTAACTATTAATATTGACGATGTTTAACCATTTTTCAACGTATTTCCAATAAACATAGTGAAATATTTAATTTTATGAAGTAAGTTCTTTTGTATAATGCTTATTTTCATTTTTATTTAACTTTTTAGTTTGGATGTGTCACATTTTGAAAATAATGTATGGATTTGTCATACTTTGAAACTCATGATACTGGATATGTCATACTCTGCAGCCAACTTATGTAGGTCCGCCATTTTTTTGAAGCCATGGGTGTACGTAACAAACTAGCAAAATTATACATATTTTTGTTAAAATAAGTACTTTATTTTCATGAGGTAAACAAAAAATATTCATTATATTTAAAAAAAAAGTACAAACACCATTCTCGAAAGAGTGTCAGTACAATCACAAGTTTATTATCTTAATTTTCAATAAACAATTTAAAAATAAAAAAATTCCAATGAAAGCAATGACAGTTTTAAAAATACACTATTATTCAAATGATAAACAAGAAATTAAAAAAGACTCGTAAATTGGTAATTGGTGCTTGTACAAAGGATACGTATTTAATTACAAATCATATTATAAGGTCATTAATTTCCACGATAGGTTCACAATCTTCTTCGCTAACTTCCACATTTTCAATATTCTTGGATTCTCTCTGATTTTCTTCATACCTTTCGATAACATTTTTATAATATTGTAAGCAACCAAGAGCTCTCCAGTTGTTGCCATAATGTTTTTTTAAAAGATAATCAACATCCTTAATTTTAGCCATTTTTACATTTGTTCCACAATTTAACTCTTTGGGGTTAATTTGTACTGCAGATAAATTTGTTTTGAAAATTTTCTTTGAAGAACACAAATCTACTCTATAGTGAGCTTCTCCAGCAACTGTTATGACGCCTGATGGTTTTTTGGTTAAAATAAATCTTTTCGAAGGAGCAAATTTAAAATGCCATTTGCCTGGAGGTTTCAAAACCTCCTGAACGGCAGACTTCCAGTCAAAGACTTTCACGTCGGTTCCAAGATTATATACTTTTCCATGTTCCTTAAATATATCGTAATACTCTTCAGGATTGACAATTATTTCTTTCTTCTTTATTTTTTTCTCTATTCCAGCAAAAACTCTGTCAGATGGTAAAAAGGAATGGCCTGGGACGGGAAAAATTATTTCAATTCTTTTTACAACATCACCTCTGTTTTCCAACCACTTCATGCACATTCCTATGAGAACAGAGTTTTTATTTTGTCCTCCGCATCCATCTGCCATCAGTCGAATAGTGTTGATTCCATCAAAATTAATTTTAGAAAGAAGATGGAATAATGAACTTGCGATTTCATTTGATCCTTTTGCGTACTGATCTTCTGTCCAAGCATATATGTGCACGTTAGTGAGTTTAGAATGGGAAGTACCAATAACTGCTGTAAAATTATATGTATATAATTGGCGTGAATAGTAAGCTGCTTGATCGGCAACTTTCGGCAGTGGTTGGTTCTTTTGGCAATCAAAAGAAATTGTTGCCATGCCCTCTTTTTCTTCTTCCAACATTGTAAAGAATGCCTTTGCCCGAATTTTATGCACACGTTTTTCTATTATTAAATTATTTTTCATTGATGCATCTACTTCATACTTAATTTTTTCACCAAGTTCCAAGCATTTAGAGCACTGATCTGTCCGTGGAGTTCCAAAACCAATATTGAACTCAGAATTAAATATTTTTCGGAAATACGAAGCCTTTACGATGCAATCCGATAATGCTTGAGCATTAAACATTTGACTTAATTTGCTGATATTAAGTTCGCAAGATAAATATTGCCGTGATTTTGTTTTGCTACGACAGTAATGAATTTCAAGAGGAATAAGTTTTTTAATAAATTCTATTACAGCAGTTTTGCGGTCGGCAAATTTTATGTGATTTCTATCACCTCCCCGTTTCTCAATGGGAGGAGTGCCAGAGTTAAAGTATCTTTTAGTGACGCCAATCACACGCATTTTGTTGATATGTAAAATATCCAAAAATGTGTTTCTGCATACGGGTACCGTAGTCATAGTAGTTGTTTTACGTACATTATAGGTTATTGAAAGAGACTTCTTTTTCCTTTTGTTGCCATCTGTTTCGCTGTTTCCTCTTCTCCTAATTACCGATTTCGGTAAACAATATTTTAACAAGTAATTGTCCTGATAAATTTTGTTAGACAACAAATAAAATTTCTTGTGAAATTGTTGTATGTCTACCATTGTCAATGAAATGCCTTTGAATTGTGTTGGCATTTTGGCGCAAACGGCAATGTTGATGCAGAATATCTTGAACAAAAAGAAAGAGGATATTTTAATTTTACATGAAAAATAAATTTATATTTAATAATTATTTATACCCATACATATTTACTAGAGAGGTATCTAAAATACCTACATTTCACTTATTAATCTGAGTTGCCAATGAAATAGTTGATTAAAGTGAAATTGATGTTTCTAGAGACAGGTATAAAATACATAAAAAAATTCGTGTGTGAAAAATAAAATTAACTCTCGCACGCCCTTTGCAAAACTGCATGAACCATGTGTGTGATCTTGACAGTTTTTTTTATTATTTTTTTTTATTAGTGTCTATTTAATAAGATGTGATGAGATTTACATTATATAAAAATCTATTATATTTCATTCATATAGTTTCTTCTTAGTCCTCCTCACTAGGTAGTCCTGTGCTGAGGCGGACTGGTAGATTTTTTGATTTTCTGTTATTTAGTTTCTATGATGTTTTTAGTACATTTTCTAGTATGTCTGCATCAATTTCTTTCACCCATGTTTTGATTTTTTCCTTAAGCTTATTTATCTTTTCTATCTTTTTCAAACTTGGAGGAAGGATATTGTAAAGTTTGGTTGCCAGATATATGTGGTTTCTTTGGCCAAAACTTGTCTTGAATTTTGGAACATCTCGTATATCCCTTTTTGAGGCTCTTGTATCATGTATCCGAGTTTCATTAGGAGATTTTCTGTTTTTAAAATGATGTATTAAAATATTCTTGGCATATATTTGTTTTAAATTTAGAATATCAAAACACTTGAAAATATCTTTTGAGGAGGTTCTGATGGGTAATTTTAGTATGGTTTTTATAATGCTCTTTTGAGCAATATCTAAGTGGTTCATATTATTAGCTGTAGCAGATCCCCATACTAGAATTCCGTACTCAAGACGGGAATGAACTAAAGCATAAAATACTTTTTTGATGTCTTTCCTAGGTAGTATGTTTCTTAGGTTTTTGAAGAAATATACAAGTCTCGTAAGCTTTTTAGGGAGTTCATTTATGTGTATGTCCCATCTAAGGTTTTCGTCTATTTCCACTCCTAGATATTTAATACTTTTTGCCTTTGTTATAATAGGGCAAGAGCAATGTGACTTATTGTTTTGACACTCGTGCAATTTTAGAGTGTATTCTTTACCCGGTTGACCTCTTGAGTTTATTGAAAAGGCTAGATAATTAGTTTTAATTATATTGAGCGTAAGAGAGTTCATCCGAAGCCAATTTTGAAGTGCAGTTAGTCCATGTTCAGCCTCTTTATAAGTGTCCATCCAGTCCTTTTCGTGGAATAACATAACAGTATCATCGGCAAAACTAATTATATTTCCATTGATGGGAAGTTTGGTAATTTCATTTATATAGATGAGAAATAAGATTGGTCCCAAGACACTTCCTTGAGGGACGCCGTAGTTTATTGGAAGAGGATTGCTTTTTTGTTGGCCTATTTGTACTTGTTGTGTTCGTCCTGTCAAGTACGTCATCAGTAAATTTAGTGGAGTGCCAGATATGCCAATTTTCTTAAGTTTTGTGAGAAGAATTTTATGATCTATTGTGTCAAAGGCTTTTTTTAGGTCTATAAAAACAGCCAGACATTTTTTTCCACCGTCTAAATTTTTTATGGCTATTCTTGTTAAATCTTCAATTGCGTCCACGGTACTCAAACTTTCCCGAAATCCATATTGTGTTGGGGAAATTTTTTTATTAATTTCCAGAAAGTGGACGATTTGGCTTTTCAAAATTTTTTCCAGGATTTTTGAGAAAGTGCTTAGGATACTTATAGGGCGATAATTATTTATGTCATTTTTGCTTCCATTTTTATAAATTGGTAAAACTGTAGCATTTTTTAGACAAGAAGGAAATATCCCCTTTGATATAGAGAGGTTTATAAGGTATGTCAGGGGGAGGATCAACTCCTCTTGGAGATGTTTTATAGTTTTGATTGAGATAGGATCATTTCCTGAAGAAGAGTTGTTATCTAGTGAAGCAATCACTTTTCTTAGTTCGTTTCTAGTTATTTGGTTTAGATTTAGTGTGCTATCTTGGATTGAGACTTCACTATTTTCTATTTCCTTTTCATTAGTAATTGGTTTTGTGATTTTATTTGCCAATTTCGAGCCTATGTTAGTGAAAAAAGTATTAATATATTCCATAATTTTGTCAGGATGCTCTGCAAAGGAAGTTGGAATCATGTCAATGTTTAATTCTCCAATCATTTTCTTGTTGTAGGAGGGTTCAGAGTTAGTGATTTCTTTTATAATCTTCCATATTTTTCTGGAGTCATTGTTACATTCTTCTATTTTCCTTTTATAGTAGTTTTCTTTGGCGTTGCGAATAACATTTTTACTTATATTTCTGTATCTTTTATAGAATCTTAATTTAAATATATCGTAAGGGTCTTTTTTAACTTTTAAATGTATTTCATCTCTTTTCTTTATACAGTTGATAATGTTTTGTGTAATCCAAGGTTTGATGTGCTTATTTTTATGGGATATCTTTTTTTCTATTAATGTGGTATTCGATTGTATTGTATGTTGTATAATTTCGTTAAAATAGCTCCAAGCAGAATTTGTATCATCTGTTTCATAAAGGTTTGTCCATTCAGTATTTTGTAATTTTTTTTTTACTTCCTCCCAATTGGTTTCCGATATTTGGAGTGTAATTTTATGATTTGGGATTTTTCCTTTTTTATTTTTGTTAATGGAGAGAATTGTTGAGTAATGGTCTGTAATCGTGGATGTATATATAATGGCTTGAGTTTGTTTATTGGTCTTACTGAAGATATGATCGATGCAAGTTTGGCATTCATTTGATACTCGAGTTGGTTCATTTATGAGGCTTTTGAATCCATGGTAAGCAAGCGTCTGCATATAGTCAAATTTTTTTGGATGTCCATTTTGAAGAATATCAATGTTGATATCACCAATAACGAAAACGTTTTTAATGTTTTTGAGTTGATTTAGTTCTTGAGATAGAGAACGAAGGAAAGGTTCTATGTTTTTGGTTGAGGGCGATCGATAAATTGCTAGTATGGCTGTATCGTTCCCAATTGATAATTTTAGGCAGTTTGCATTATTTATACTGATCTCTTCAACATTAACTTCTATATCTTCATTAATGTATACAACTACACCATCACTTTTTCCCTTATTCATTAACGTTGAGTGAGGGATGTAACTGTCAATTTGTAAAGCAGAGTATTTTTCGGTTATCCAGCATTCGGTAAGTATAATTATGTCCCAGGTTAAATTTAAACTTTTAATTAATATTTGTAGCTCGTCAAAGTTTTTGTTTATGCTTCTAATATTTTGATGCAGTATGTTAAAATTTTTGTTCATTGTTGATAGGTTAGGTAAGTTTGCTCTTTTTGCACTAGGTTCCGTGGTTAATGTAGTGTTAGCCATTTTTTATTTTTGTAATAGTTGTTATTATGAGCCATTTTATTTATATGATGTTTTTCAAATCGTCTATATGTTTAACGTAAATTATTTTTTCGTTTGCATTTCTTCTTGCCATTATTTTTCCCTCTTTGTGCCAGACGTATGAATAGTTTTTTTCTTTTGAGATTTGTTTGGTTTTCCAAAGAAGTTCCTTATGGTAAGAGCTCAGTTCTTCAGCTATGTATATTGTTTCAGTCGAAATATCTTTGATCGCAGCATAATTGATGTTTTTTCTATTTGCGATAAGCTTGTCTCTAGTCAATTTATCTGAAAGTTGCACTAGTATTTTAGGTGGTGCATTGATTCGCCTATCAGGTATCCTTTTTACCTCTATAATTTCGCCGTATTTTAGGTCCACTCCTGCCGCCGCTGCCACTTTTCTAACCACTTCAATTTGCTGTTCCCCATTCTTTTGTGGAATGCCTGCTATTTCAATATAATTAGAGCGGGTTTTGTACTCCATATCTGAAATTTTTATTTCTAATTGTTTAATTATAGTATTTTTCTCCTGGTGCTCTTTTTTCAGGTTTATAAATTCATTTTCAATTTTTTTGTTTTGTAGGATTGTTGTCTCTAGTTTTTTAATCAAATCATCGTATTGACTACTCATAAACTCCATGCTTTTTTGTGTGTCCTGTTGTTGCTTTTCAATTTTTGAAATAATTTCTTTTTTTATAGCATCTAGTTTTTTTTCGAAAATCAGTGTAATTTTTTCTATGCTGAATTTTTCTTCAGGTTCAATGTTAGCACCCTTTCCTCTAGTGTTAGCCATTATTTACTGTTAAATGTAACAACCTGCCCCGGTTTTAGATATTGAAGTAGAGGTACAATACCGATGATGACAGTTAGAAGTTTTGTTTTTATCTATGGTTAACTATGGAGTGACAGTTTTATAAGATTTATTCTCAATTTTTTTTGTAATCACTTTAGTTATTCGGGATTACGGATATTAAATCGATTTTTTGTAATCTCACTCACAGTTTCGAACACCTTTCCACACAAATCACTCACTTTCGGTATAGATATTATAAATAATACCAGGATAACTTATTTGCACTTGTATACCTTGTGTACCAATATAGTTGAGAGCAAAACTTACCTTTTTTCACTTCCCTGGATCTTTTCCACTTTTCTGGCTGTTTTTTCTATTCCTTGCTTTCTCTGGAACAACACGTTCCATTGTTTTTATCTTAAAACTTTTTAAAACTTACTAAAATACCGAAAAACTGTCAACCGACACTCACAGCTTGACACACAAGTCAGAAATGGCAGTTAAATCCCTCAATCACGTGACAAGATGGCGACTCCCTATTGGTTGAAGTGGATCTGTCATTATTTGAAACTAATAAGCGAGGGATATGTCATTTTTTGATAATAACCTCAATTTTTAACTCAAATTATGTAGAAATTTGAAAGGATATGTCAGATTCTGTGGCAAAAGCTATAATCAACAATAAAATGGCTACAAAACTGCATCTGTAACGGACGTACTGCTCCGATATCAGCCGACGTCACCCCATATTAAAATCTGCCATTTGCCTTAACTTTGCCTGTCCTTAAACTGAATAAACTGTCCTCTATGTATGTGAAATTGTTATGTATAATGAAAGAAATGTATAAAATGTATGTCTGAACCTCTATGTAAACAATAAATGAAACGTCGGAGCTTGGCTAGGGGACACGGGCAGAGAAGTATACTATGAGAGCTGGCAAAATCATATTCATATTTAATTCGGGCACGATTGTTAGAACCGTGCCAAAACGTAGTGGGAAGCCTTGCCGTGCGCCATGCGCCGGCATAGCGTCACAAATGACCACGGCCCGAAATTACCGGCCGAGGGGCGGTAGCCAACCCGGCGGCGGGCCGCGGGCACGTAACAAACACGGGCCTCGATTCCAGGAATCAAAGAGAAAGCGGGCCCGTGTGAACGTCGCTCGGTCAGCGAAGGCCGCCGGGGTCCTATAAAACGGGCAACAGCCCCTTGGAACGTCAGTTAGCCAGCAACCTCCACCAGCTCAACACCTCTCTCTCTGCTCTGCCCTCTACCTCGCTCCGACTTCTGCTTCTACTCGCCTTCTTTCACTCTGACCCCCGCCTCACCCTGGACCACGGACTTGCCTACCCCTTCGGACCAGACTCGGAATCAGCTCAAGAACAAGAAAACAGCATTCGGACCAGCTCTACAGCGGCTTCAGAGACGGCCCCGTTCTACCCCTCCACGCCACTGAAGGACGACGCCTTCCGCCTCCACAGATTGGGATCACCGGCCCCTTACAGTCTTATGTGTCACGATTACGTCTGATACATAAGTGGTCCTTCGCCGCCGGATCTTTCTGTGGAAGATGTCACCTTCACTGCGCTCTGGGATGAACAGCGCTGACGGGGATTCATCGCAGGGAAGCGATGATCCCACACCAACCGGGGCGGCCACAGCCGCGCCCCCCGGACTCCGGCCAACCGCCCCCCTGGCCCCCTCTGATCCCCGAGCGGACCTACTGCCTGGTCCCTCCGGCGCATCACCACCACAGACGCCCCCTGCCGCGGCCGACGTCTCGTCAAGAAGCGAGGCTTCTAGCGAGGACACGCTCCGGCAGGTGCAGCTCGAGCTAAGAGCTGAGAGGCGGCGCGCCCAGAAGCTGCAGGACGACCACGCCCGACAGATGGCAGAACTGATCGCCACGCTGAAGGGCCTCACGCGGACCGCTTCACCTGCAGCCTGGCAACCGGACGGAGCCTATCCCGGAAGCCAGCCACCTAGCGGCCCCGGGCAAAGCTGGGGCTACGCACCCGAGGCGCACACCACCGGCTTACGGGTGGGCCTTCCACAGACTGCGGCGCCCCCGAGCGGCCCCAGTCACAGCCTTGCCTACACAGTGGGGGGAGAGCCCACTGTTTTGCAAGCTACAGAACCACGGGTGGAATACCTACCGACGCCGACGCCGGCGCCCCCGGGCGTACCTACTCAGAGCTACGCAGCGGAGGCGCAAACCACTGTCCCACGGGTGGGTCTTCCACAGACTGCGGCGCCCTCGAGCGGCCCCAGTCACAGCCTTGCCAACACAGTGGGGAGAGAGCCCACTGTTTTGCAAGCTACAGAACCACGGGTGGAATACCTACCGACGCCGGCGCCCCCGGGCGCACCTAGTCAGGGGCACGCAGCGGAGGCGCAAACCACTGGCCCGTGGATGGGCCTGCCACAGACTGCGGCGCCCTCTAGCGGCCCCAGTCACAGCCTTGCCTACACAGTGGGGGGAGAGCCCACTGTTCCGCAAGCTACAGCACCACGGGTGGGTCTTCCACAGACTGCGGCGCCCCCGAGCGGCCCAAGTCACAGCCTTGCCTACACAGTGGGGGGAGAGCCCACTGTTTTGCAAGCTACAGAACCACGGGTGGAATACCTACCGACGCCGACGCCGGCGCCCCCGGGCGTGCCTAGTCAGGGGTACGCAGCGGAGGCGCAAACCACCGGCCCACGGGTGGGCCTGCTACAGACTGCAGCGCCCTCTAGCAGCCCCAGTCACAGCCTTGCCTACACAGTGGGGGGAGAGCCCACTGTTCCGCAAGCTACAGAACCACGAGCGGACTACCAACCGACGGCGGCGCCATCTAGCGGCCTCGAGCGAAACCTGGGCCACGCAGCGGAGACGCACACCACTGCGCCGCGGCTGGATTACCAACCGACGCCGGCGCCCCCGGCCGTACCTAGTCAGGGGTACGCAGCGGAGGCGCAAACCACTGGCCCACGGATGGGCCTGCCACAGACTGCGGCGCCCTCTAGCGGCCCCAGTCACAGCCTTGCCTACACAGTGGGGGGAGAGCCCACTGTGCCACCAACTACAGCCCAGCCTAGCGATGTTTTCGGGAGCTTGCGCCGCGCCGAGAGGGCTCACACCGGGACGGAGAGAAACCATGCTGCGGATCCACTCACGGACGGCGCTTCCCCAGGCGCCGCGACGCGGCGAGGTGGACCAGAGCCGCAGTACGGCTATCCCGGTGTGAACCGCGGGCCCGCCCAGTTCCCAGCATTTGCCCCGAGGGCAGACTCGCCATCGCAGCCCCACATGGACGGATACGGGGCCTTCAACCGCGCAGACGAGGCAGCGAGGCAGACGCGGGACTGGGTGAACCAGGGGAGTGTCCCTCTCGCCCAGGTGACGACCATGTTTGCCGACGCCCTCCGGCAGTCCCAGGCCGGCGGGACGCCCCACTCCCACCCCGAAGATGTGCGGATGGCGTCGCTCATCGCCTGGCAGTCCAGCGCAGAGGACCTGCCGCCTTACGCTGGCGATGCCATAGAGTGGCAGGCCTGGAAGGCACAATTCCTGCAGTCGACGGCCACCTGCGGGATGACGGCGGCCGAGAATCTGATGCGGCTGCAGCGTGCCCTGAAGGGAAAGGCACGAGAAACCGTCAGCCCTCTCCTCCTGGACCCGGTGCAGATGCCGAAAAAGCCTGCCGCGTTCCTGAAGCGGCTGACCAACGCGGTGCCGCGGTCGGGCCTCACCGAAAATAGCCGAGCAGTGCGGCCGAGCAGCTCGGTCGAACATCAGCGGGCCGCCCGCCAGCCCACAGCCCTCGGCTGGATCACGCATGGGGGCACCACCCGGCGCGACGCCGACGCCGGGACAACACTGAGGATGGCTTGTCCGGACGCCGCCCCACCGTCCTCGCCCTGGACCATGCCGCCGGGGACCATGCCGCCGGGGACCATGCCGCCGGGGACCATGCCGCCGGGGACCATACCGCCGGGGACCATACCGCCGGGGACCATACCGCCGGGGACCATGCCACCGGCAACAATGCCACCGGCAACAATGCCACCGGGGACCATGTCGCAGCACGCCGCTTGCGAAGAGTGTAGCCGAGCTCCACGGGGGGAGTGTAACGGACGTACTGCTCCGATATCAGCCGACGTCACCCCATATTAAAATCTGCCATTTGCCTTAACTTTGCCTGTCCTTAAACTGAATAAACTGTCCTCTATGTATGTGAAATTGTTATGTATAATGAAAGAAATGTATAAAATGTATGTCTGAACCTCTATGTAAACAATAAATGAAACGTCGGAGCTTGGCTAGGGGACACGGGCAGAGAAGTATACTATGAGAGCTGGCAAAATCATATTCATATTTAATTCGGGCACGATTGTTAGAACCGTGCCAAAACGTAGTGGGAAGCCTTGCCGTGCGCCATGCGCCGGCATAGCGTCACAAATGACCACGGCCCGAAATTACCGGCCGAGGGGCGGTAGCCAACCCGGCGGCGGGCCGCGGGCACGTAACAAACACGGGCCTCGATTCCAGGAATCAAAGAGAAAGCGGGCCCGTGTGAACGTCGCTCGGTCAGCGAAGGCCGCCGGGGTCCTATAAAACGGGCAACAGCCCCTTGGAACGTCAGTTAGCCAGCAACCTCCACCAGCTCAACACCTCTCTCTCTGCTCTGCCCTCTACCTCGCTCCGACTTCTGCTTCTACTCGCCTTCTTTCACTCTGACCCCCGCCTCACCCTGGACCACGGACTTGCCTACCCCTTCGGACCAGACTCGGAATCAGCTCAAGAACAAGAAAACAGCATTCGGACCAGCTCTACAGCGGCTTCAGAGACGGCCCCGTTCTACCCCTCCACGCCACTGAAGGACGACGCCTTCCGCCTCCACAGATTGGGATCACCGGCCCCTTACAGTCTTATGTGTCACGATTACGTCTGATACAGCATCATTATCTCATTTTAGCCAAAAATGGAGATGTCACACTTTGATACTATAGGTCACATATAAAGAAAATAATATATCAAAAGATCCGAAGTTAATACGACAAAATAATACACATTAGTACAAAGTTAGTACTGAAAGAAATGAAGAAGAAACACAGATCAAAAAATTGTCTTACTGTGAGCTTGTTAAGCCACGCACTGCTAACATGTTAAATTAGTACAGTTTTATACTTCAATAGAGGCATATTAAAAACATCAGCTAACATAGCATAAGAATTACCAATGGTGTGTAATCTATTTACACCAGAATTTTAGCTTGAAAACGTAATATAATTGACCCAATAATACATTCCAAGAAACCTTGATCTACTACATGAAAGTGAATCAACAATATTCCGGCTATCCAGCTACTAATTTTTAATTTATGTTTATTTTTGTTCAGTCACATTTCAATGAATGTAATAAAAAAAATGATAATTTGTTGATTCTGAAGGAATTCTAAGTCTGAAATTAATACAATTGAAAATTTGCTCGATGTAAATCTTTACCATACTGCTGGCTGTCTCGAAGCAATCTGCTTCATCACGTAACACATTTTAACCCAATGTATGTGTTTTAGAGAAAATTCGTGAATCACATACGCGATAGTCGCGTACATCAAATTAAGGCGATGCACTACGTAGTAATGCAAAATCATGTGTTTTTGGTTTGACAATTTGGTCGCCTAGAAATGTTTCAGATGCTCTAATTAAATAGTGCGAGTAGAATACAGCCTTTGAAATATTCGAGAATTTTTTAGATAAATCTTTTTACAAGCCCAGAAAAAAATAATGTATAAGGCCTATAAAAACTTCTTTAAAGTTCAAAATCTCCTACTTACAAACCCATTTTCGGTTATGATTTTATTGTATAATGTGGAAAACTAAGTTATTTATAAAATGATCAGAATTAAAACTAAATATTTATGCCTGAACATCCACAAAATAAAATAAAAGGCACTTTTTGGCCATGTTTTTTTCTTGCATAAATCAAAACAGGCGGATGGTGTTAAGCGGGTATTTAAACCTTATCGCCACCTACGTAAGGGGTGTTATTGATAGCGGCTCTATTTAAAATATTACACGACGTAGTGCATCGCCTTAAGAAGTTGTAATCCTTTCACCGAATCATATTTTACTAAATATAATAGCACTTGATTGTAATTCCACCTTTCTTTAAAGCTGACAACACCAATACTCACCTGGACTTTTTCGAAGCGAGCAATTTTTATTCGCAGATGAGCTTAAAAGTGATTGGAAAGAAATCCACCGTGTATCCTCATTCTAAAATTTATAACCAGTCACAGATAGGTAACCAGTATATACTATAAAATAAATCTTGTAAAATTTGCCAAGGTTTCCACAGAACCTGAATTATTCAAAAGACTACCCCTTCTCATGTATTTGAAAAAAATACTTCAGTATTTTCAAAGAAATAACAAGGTGTAGATAACCTTATAAATATGTCGTGGAAGTCTTTTTTTTAGTAAAATCCTTTCTAACACTTTTCGTTGACAGCCAATAACTGGAAACGACTTATTTTTCCACGTTTTCCGCATTTTTATGGAATAATATGAACCCTTTCGCGCCCTTGAACGTTGAGAAAGGTATTCGCTTTTATTCCGGGGTCAATACCCTAGAAAGTTTCCCCTTTAGCACAATACCTACAGCCTACAGCAGGAAGTCTCTCAATTTCATTCACCTTTTCTTTCCACAACAGTTTGATAGCATCCAAAGGGGGAAATGATTGAACGAAGCCTTCTACACACATTAAATACAACCTTTTTACGACGCAGGCTACGTTAACTGCGGAATAAGACCATAAATTCATCTGACAGCGCGTAAAGTAAATAAATATATTACGTATTAGTGAGAAAAGGTAGTAAAAGACAATTGATAAAATCATCGATTAGATATTTGACGAATGCCGTAAGCTTAAATCTTCATTCTTATAACACCTATTGATGTAAATAAGATTCCTGAAATTACATAATTATTCGAAATCAATCTTAGAATCTTGCACATCCAGCAAGCAATAAAGTATACACTTTATTATTGAAGAAAGCAAACGCTTTGTGGCTTGAAATGATTTCTTTTTTTTTTAGTTTGTGTCGGTTGCACTCAAGCTCATTCAGGATAATGAAAATATACACTAAATTAAACACAGAGGACAATTACAAGGTAAATGAGAAAAAGGAAAAGAGATTATTATAAGCAATTATGAGTCGCCTGAAATATCCATACAAATTGAAAATATCTCCAGAGTAAAAATTAATGCCGCCGACGTAAATTGAACCTTCTGATGTCCGGTCAGGTACTCTGGACCACTGAGCTACATAGGCTTATTCCCAACTCGCCAAATAAGTTCTAGTACTTCAATCAAAAATTACTGCTTACTACATATTTTTTTCACCTGTAAACAATCAAGTTTATTTTTGTATGATATCCTTTGTGCTATGCATAATAAATATTGTCTTTTAAACATGGCCGAGTTGACATCGCGTTTGGGTCCCACCCAGGCGTAGTGTGTTCAATTCCTCGGCTGGCTAAGTCCTCCATCACAACACAAGCAACATTTTCAGCTTACTGTGGAGGTAGTACGATATTTTCAAATATTGTCAGGTTATTCGTAACCCGGAAATGTTTGTCTTTCTTTAAAAAAAAAATGCTTATCATTAAAAATAATAAAGAAAAAGAGAAAGCATGTGCGAGAGAGAGAGAGCATTACTGACGGGCTGGTGGAGGGGTAGGTAGAGGGGAAGGGTGGGGGTTAGATAGGGACAAAGGGTTCTTGTTTACCTTGTAATTATCCTCTGTATTTAATAAAGTTTATATTTCCATTATCCTGAAGAAGGTTGAGTGCAACCGAAACCGGTCGATCTATGTAATTCAAATAAAGTGGTTTAAAACAAAGTTTAAGAAAAAAATCATTTAGCTACATTATTGTTCACTGAATGCTTTATTTTATAAGTTTATAGCACAGTGGTAGGATGGTAGCAATTAACTCTAAATTACAGGAATCTAAATCAAAACAAATTAGGTATTTATTTCCAGCAAAAACATATCGCGCAATAATCGATATTCTGGGAAGATTATTAGTTTTGTTCGTCATCACTCGAGACGATTATGTTATTCCTGTGAAATCCTATTTGCATGTTGTCTATAATCGATCTATGCTAAGATATAAAAAGGCACGATTATCAACTTCAAAGAACCTAAACTCGAATCGAAGAACTACTGATAATCAGCCAAGAATAACACAAGCAAAACGATGTGGGCGCCTTTTGAGATTAAAATGTTTGGCCAATCTGGCCTTAAATTTCCAATACAGAACTGTGTGTCATCATTATTATGAAATCTAAATGCACGGAGAAATGAAGTATTGCTGATTTATTAAAATCCTGTTAAAAACGGGATAGTTGGCCGTTTCCTAACAAACTTTTAGTACATTCATAATATATCGGAACACGTGTTGATGCACCCGCGTTTCTCCCGATAGTACACAATGACGAAATGCGAAAAAACACGTGTCCCGACATCGCCATAACACATTCGTGTTTTACTGATAGTTAATTAGGAAACATATTAATTCATTCGTTAAAGGCCTGCAGTCCTATTTTTAGTCGGAATACGAATAATTTAATGAGATTCTTAATAAAATAGCAATATTTTTTATCAGTTTTCTTAAGTACAAGAGAGACAAAACGCGTGCTAAATTGACTAGAAGTTAGAACCAAAAGGTATTAAGTCAGTGACGACATTGATTCCATTTAAATTTACATGGAAGTCATTTCTAGTGTGTATTATTTAGAAGTTATATAAAATTCGACAGAAATAGGCCCGCTCAGCATGTTTTTTTATTCCACGTTTTCCTCCAATTTCTAACTAATTTCAATTATTATCATAGTACGTAAGTACCCACTACACGTGGCTTATATCCAATAGAGTAGTATTATTTCTTAGTTTAATCATGACGAGGAGTTTTCGTATTTCTTACAGCATAGAGTTACGCCTCCCCATTTTCGTGGTATCGTACCAAACAATCCACTCGAGCGATTTTTGGCAAATTATGCCAAGTTTGCAAAGAAGTTTTGAGCGATCGCTTGTCATAAAGTGCCAACATTATAGAACCTAAACATATGCGATCAAATCTAGGTGGATAATTGGCTTTAAACAGCAGTTTATATGTTTCCATATATTTCCATATTTCCATATATTTCCATATTTAAATATATTTCCATATTTCCACATATTTCAATATTTCCACATACTTCCATATTTCCATATATTTCAATATATTTCCATGTTTCCATATATTTTGATATTTCCACATATTTCCATATATTTAAATATATTTACAAATATTTTCATATTTCTATATATTTCCAAATATGTCAATATTTCCACATATTTCCATATATTTCAATATATTTCCATAAATTTCCACATATTTCCATATTTCCATATTAAAATTTTGAGGAATATTGTAAATATATATGGCACCAATCGCTCGAGTGTTTACAAATTATTAATTTTTTATTTATCTATCATTGTACTTTTTGCCTTTTGATATTGGTTTGAAGCCATGCAAATCGAAAAAAACCTTTATCAACCTTATTAATAGCTTTTTGGGATTTGAGATAGTTGTGTATATCAACATTTTGTTTTAGTACTGTACTTTTTTTCAGTATGAAGTGAAATAGTGTTTAAAAATCTAATAAAAAGTACTAAATTAAACTAAAATTGAATAATAAATCAAACAAAATATTGTGTGTTAGGTCATTTTATTGACTAAGCGTAGAAAAGTCCACATTTAACTCCACCGTTTGGCATTTCTTCCGTCTGTAAATTTGTTTGTGTGTTCCTTTTCCGGTTCAAGATGGTTGCCGTGTTGGATACTATCTTTTTATTTAAGAGTTCGCATAAGCGTGGATCCTAGTACGAGCTGTCAAATCGGAATAATCAATATTTTATTACCTACCTGCCTGAAGAAAATTAGAAAAGAAAAAATAACAAAGAAAAAATTAGAAAAAAATACAAATTGTATAATTCCGTATTTAAAATTTTATTTTTTTAAAAATTAAATGGATATGTATTTAAGAACGTACTTACAAATTTGGTTTTGATTTATTAAATAAGATAAAATTAGAAACATGTTTTTTTTTAACGCTAAGTCTACTTGTTTTCACATTTCACAGAACTACTAATTGTATATAAAATATTATTACAAATGCAAAACACTCTTTCCAACTTTGTTTCCTTCATGTTATGAAAACCAAATACTTTACAGTTGAACGAAAGACAGTAAAATAATGCAGTGTAAATAAACATATTTCGTCTTTATTATTTTTCCTTTACAGAGTAAAAAAAATATCAATAAATAACAATGTCGAAAATATATTCACCAATGCATGTTTATATTTTGTTCAAACATAGAAAATCATTATAGAAGGTTCAAGAACGTGTTACTCAGGTCACAAATAATATTATTTATTCATCGGATAATATCACGCCAAAAATCTAAACACAAATGCACTATATATTAGTCATGTTATAACATATTTATCTGAAATGCGCGGTTTAAAGAAATCAACGCTAAATATGGATAAATCTTTTGCTTTCTTCGTGTTCGACACAGTTAAAGCAAATCATATTTTTCAGTAAATAAATGATTCATCATATAAATAAGTACCGACTGATAGCCACAACGATACTATGAAAAATAAATAAAACAGAAAACGCAGAAAAAAAAATGGGTGTGTCAAGCCTACGCAAGACAGAAGTGAAACTTCTAGTATTCTTCTCTCTCTCTCTTTTCATTTCATTCTCTCTTTTTTTCTGTCTATTGACATATTTATAAGTAGCATGTGATAAAAAAAATTAAAAGTTATAAAAAAAGAAAAAAAAAATTAGTTAAAGCGGGGATCGAACCTCGGTTCTTCACGACCACAGTCGTGCGCTCTGCCTGTAGACAGCGAAGATGAGTTAGGAGAGTGAGTTAAACTAGGTATATAATATTAGCTAGGCTCCTATAGCGAAATGATCCCGTTTTTTCGTCACGGTCATGAGTCGGTTTTACTCCGGTCCTCGAAATTGCATGACGCGCGTAAAGAAGTTTCACTTCAAAAAATTCCTGCAAAGTTATGGATGTAATTACGATCTTTTTCAAGCGCGTATGTAATGATTATTTTTATCAACGTCGCATACACCTTGCTAATGTTTTCAGTATTATTAGGGCTTTTTTATACTAATTTTCATATATTTATTGGCAGGTAGAGTAGAAATTAATATTGTTTAGCGTTTGCCAACGACCATACCATGTTGAACACACCGGTTCTCGTCCGATCACCGAAGTTAAGCAACATTGGGCGCGGTCAGTACTTGGATGGGTGACCGCTTGGGAACACCGCGTGCCGTTGGCCTATTTTTTATTTTAATTTCATGTTTTTTTTATTTTTTTATCATTACTATAATTAATAATATCATAAAATTCTTTAACTTTTCAAGTATGCTACAGGCCTAAAATATTACTTAGTGGATTGATATTATGGTCAACCATTGAAAAAAAAAATTCCTACAAACTTATTAATGTAATTACGATCTTTTTCAAGCGCGTATGTAATGATTATTTTTATCAACCTCGCACACACCTTGCTAATTTTTTCAATATTATTAGGGCTTTTTTATACTAATTTTCATATATTTATTGGCAGGTAGAATAGAAATTAATATTGTTTAACTTTTGCCAACGACCATACCATTTTGAACACACCGGTTCTCGTCCGATCACCGAAGTTAAGCAACATTGGGCGCGGTCAGTACTTGGATGGGTGACCGCTTGGGAACACCGCGTGCCGTTGGCCCATTTTTTATTTTAATTTTATGTTTTTTTTCATTTTTTTATCGTTAACATCATAAAAAATTTTATATCATTCTTTAACTTTTCAATTATGCTACAGGCCTAAAATATTACTTAGTGGATTGATATTATGGTCAACCATTAAAAAAAAAAAATTCCTTAAAAACAAAAAAATAATATTCCATGGCCGAGAATCGAACTCGGATCAACTGCTTCGAAAGCAACTATGCTGACCATTACACCACCAACGCCAGTTGTCGAGATGAGCTAAGAAGCATTTATATTTTACTTCAAAACTTTTACTACATCAAATGAACTTTAATCGGTCCCGCATTTTCGTTTCGGTCATGAGTTGGTTTTACTCCTCGAAATTGCATGACGCGCGTAAAGAAGTTTCACTTCAAAAATGTAAAGTGGATACATTTATGAAAAAATCACATATAGCTAGCGGTGACCGGATTCAATGATAATTCATCACATCTTTAAAAAGTTATATAGTCATCGAAAGTGATGAAAAAAAAACTTTATTAACTGGGTTAAGTAGGTTAGGTTAGGTTAGGTTTACATTATTTTTTTCACCGTTTCTAATGACTTTATATCACTTTTCAAAGGTGTGTAGAATTGTCACTGTGTTAAGTTATCATGGAACCCATTTCTTTTTAAATACATTCATTCTTCAGACTTTCAGGCATTTCATCATACATCTTTAGTTCTTTGTACATTAGGCAGTTCTGTGATTTTGATTTCTTCATATGTGGCAATCTAATTCTATTTACATTTCTGGTTTCGTAATTATGAACATCTCTATTAAAAACAATTTCATCCTTAAAATATTTTGGCATTTAGTTGTTCATGACTTTATGCACAAAAATTAACACTACAAATAACAGTCTCTTTTTCATTGGAATCCAATTTAGCTGCTCTTTCATTTGATTAATGCTTGCGTATTCGTAAATAACAAAATAAAATTTATAATTAATTAAGAAGATAGTTTCATTATTTTGGTATTTTCACATTGAACTTCTCTTTAATAGCTTTTAGTAGGTGTTTATCGTTTTCGATTGATCTGATATTTTCGGGTACGTTGTTGAAGTATTTTTTCCCTGATGTTAATCAAAAAAGGTGTTACATTTTTGTGTTGGATATATATGTTTTTTTATATATATAATAATAATAATATTTGGATGATTGTATAGCGCCGTTTCTGTGCAAAATCATCTCAAGGGCGCTGTACAAATATATAATACATTTCTACAATGATCTATGTTATTCACTACATATGGAGATAATATACAGCATAATATTTACCTGGTAGGTCACTTTTATTTTTTTTTTATTTTTTATTTATTCTTATATAAATTAGTTTTACAAAGGTAAAGTACATTGTCCTCCACGCTAGGAGTTCACCTGTGTTGTGGAGGACTTTTTCAATTGTAAAGTTATATACATAATAGTAAACAAAACAGTGGCGATTAGTTACACAGAGAAACGATAGAAATTAAAATATAATATCGATTTTTACATAGTTTTAACAAAAACAAATGCGAAATATAAAAAAATTAAATATTAAAAGGATTGTAGCCAGTTCCATATGTGTTTTTGAAGTGAAACTTCTTTACGCGCGTCATGCAATTTCGAGGAGTAAAACCAACTCATGACCGAAACGAAAATGCGGGACCGATTAAGACCGATTGTAGACATGACAAAATCAACTATTTTCGACACACACGAACTCTGTTGTTCATTTCCAAAACAATATTTTTTCTAACTAGAATTTGTTTTAAAAACGTTTGCCTGAAAACAGTAAGATGGCGGTAATGTAAATCTTCGTTATAAAAGTTATGAATTTCAGTTACCAGATGGCACTATTTTTTTTTGTATTATTTATTTAATTAGTTTATACTACGTTAGAATATAAACGAATATATACAAGGTAACATTTAATTTAATTGTATGTATTTTAATATTTTTACAGAAAGCCTGACATTTCATTTTATATTATTATTATTTCTTCATATATCTTTAGTCCTGATTTTCCATATTATGACATGTATGATGATGTATGTGCCAATTTCTTAATTATGTATATCTCTATTAAAAACATTTTGGCATTTGGTTTTACATAGTATTTTTATAGTGAATAGCTCACAAGAGTCCCAACTGCTCCGGTCTGGAGCCAGTGAGACTATGGCATCCCCAATTGGGGTATGTTGTTTGGCTGAAGGTAAGTGGGTAAGGGAAGGAGATGGGGAAGAGGAAGGTGGGGAAGTACCTGGCCATTTAGATCTAGTCACTAAACACGGCTAAAGCCATTTAGAGAAACGTTTCAATTCTGAATGGTGGTCTTACACCAAGGCGATACTGGGAGTATCTTCCACTCTGGAACGTGCCGCATATATAGTATTTATTATTTCAATTAATCAATTGTGAAATAACACAAATCAATCAAATAAAATTTATTTGCGTACACAGGGTTCGAACCCGCGACCTTCGGAATGGGAGTCCAAAGCCTTACCACCCGGACTACGCCGGCCGGCATTGTAAAAAATATACCTACATCTGGTCAAAAAACAGAGAACCTGTGTTCGTTCTCCCTCGGTCAACAAAACCGTTATAAATAACATTATTGTTTTCTAAGGCCCACAGAAATAAAAAAAACATTGCGGCTCCGACCGAATGTTTCAGTTTGTAGTATGTAGACCTCAGAACAGGTATAAAACTTATTGAGGACTATGGAAATGGAACAAAAATAAATACAAATAAACTTTTTCAAAGTAATATATTTTAAAAAAAGAATCGGAATGTGGCCTGAAACGGCTTTAGCCGTATTAGGTGACCGAATCTGTATAGCCAGGTATTTTACCATATTCCTCTTCCTAGCATCCCATATTTGTATTGACATAAAAAAAGATAGTGCTATGTATTTGTCTTTGAGAAAGGAATGAAGGAACCGCAAACAACGCATAACGCTGCTTGCGGTTGCTTCGTTCCTTTCGTTTCAATGTGTTTATAAATTACACTACTACAGCTACACTACTCGCGAAGTTGATCGAAGTTGACCGAATACGATAGTGTGGGCACGAACTTCGCTTCGCTTCGGGCAACTTCGCTTCGCTTCGCCCGACTTCCGATTGTTGTCGGTAAATGCGCCCGAGTCAAAGGACTCAAAGCGTCACGGCATAAATAAACCAATCACTGACTGGTTGGACTGAGTTACTCGCGAAGTTGCACGAGTGTGTGGGCACGCACTTCGAACTTCGGCTAACTTCGTCGAGGACTTCGTCGAAGCGAGTAGTGTAGCGGCCGCTTTATTAGTCTACTATAATAATATTGCTATTGTTACAATAATATTGCAATTTTGCCATTTTGCCGTGCTAAAAACACTTTATTCAACTTCTCGAAATTAGATGTATATTTGTAGGAAATATAATTGGCATCTGATTATAATATTTACAATATTGTTTTCATTTTTAAAAAAATTTTTGAATACCACACCAGAGTCCCAACTGCTCCCGTCTGGAGCCAGTGAGACTATGGCATCCCCAATTGGGGTTGTTGTGAGACTGAAGGTATTGTGGACCTCGAAGGAGATGACGGGTGTATGATGATGTATATATATATATTTATATTTTATTTTTATTTTTTTAGAACATTTAAACATTAAATTATATGTTAAAATATATAATGTTACATTACATATTATAATATATAATACTTTATCTTGTCTTCAAATCTTGAACCACTATTATTTATTTTTATTTTATAATATTTTCATAAAATGAGAATTTGTACCCGCTAATCCGATGTCAGCGAGAGATTAGTTCAACAATATTTTATGTATTCAACTATACTGCTACAACTAAGTAAAATGCATAAAAAGTGCCAAAATGCCGTCGTGTGTAATGACTAATGAGAAATGGTTTGCTTTAACAATTTAATAATAAGGTAATATTTGTATATCGCAGTTTTGTGTTATTTCATTTCAAGTGCGCTTAAAACTATGACAAAATTAAAAATAATCCTACAGTGCTCCTTACAAAATATTGATAAAATAATGTTTAATAAAGAATATGCAGTATACGAGTATACAAGGTAATGAAAAGATAACAAAAATTAACAATAATAGTGCTCTTATAGCATAGAACAATATTAGTAGAAAGTAACGGTGCTATTATAGCACAAATAAGAATGTCGAAAAATCCTGGGATAAATTTAATACAATGTTATGGATAACATAGGGAAACGAGACAAAATTCATAAACAAATTAAAAATACACCGTACGACATGGAACCAGTGCCGTATCCATAATAATATCCATAGATGTATAGTTCAAGTACTTTATCTTACAATTATAGGCATACCTTCGTAATGTTGTATAAAAAACAAATTAAATATGAATATAATTACGTTGTGGAAGAAAAAAATTTTTTTTGAAGTTAAAAAAGGATGAAGGGGCCCCGAGACGTGCATTGCCTAGAGGCTCCGACATGCTTAATCCGGCCCTGCATGGAACAACTTAATTACTATAAAAGATATAGAAACATCTTCACTATTAGAATAGCTAAAGAATTGTACTATAAAGAAAAACTTGAAAAAAAATAACCCAAAGTAAATATGGAAAATATTAAAAGAAGTTACATACACACAAAAATACAAACAGAAAAATACTATTGAACATCTAAATATTAAATTAATAAATTAGATACCAATACAAGTACAGAAACTGTAGCAAATCATGTGAATAACTTGTTCGCAAGTATAGGAGAAGTTTTAGCGAACCGTAAAAATACAAAATACAAACACACTAACACAAACAAATAGATCAAACATCAATACACAACCGACGCAACACAGATTTATAAGCCAATTATACTGTAAAACACTACTAAACTACATTTTTGGCTTTTAAAACTTTGGCTTGTAGAGCATTGACAACATGGTCAGGTTCTCTAATTTTCATATCGCGTTGAATTCGGCTATCCGCTAACTCTGGCAAAAGTGATTCGTTGAAAAACTTTGTCAGGCGTGGTAACACTTTCAGCTCAAATTCATTGTCAGGATATATTCTTATTACTTCTACTCCACTTTCAGAATAAATTATAATGTCACAGAAGTCCTTTCTTGTAATGAATAATTGTCCTTGAACTTGAAATGAATAATTATGTGACTTCTTCAACACAAGTATTCCATTCTGCACGGCAACGAAGATATTATCTTCCAGAGCTGCGTCAAAAATAGTTTTGTTTCCGATTGAGGGCAGACATTTTACTTCTACTATACCATTTTCTCCAACCAATCCATCTGGACTTGCCCCCAAGTATGGCCATTCCTTTCTCACAAAAATACCACATGGCGACACTTTTACCTTGTATCTTTCCTCGTACAAGTCAATCGCAGTCTTTTCTTTGATTCTGCTATAGATTATGGCTTTGGTCATGAGGTCTCTCCTCAGAAGCAAATTCTTGACAGTATTGTGTCGGGGTGTAGAATTTCTTAATTTATATATAACGCCAAACTTCGAAGCTGTGAGCCGTTTATGCCTCGCCTCCATCCAGAGAGGATTGTCTGCTTGACCGATTGTCAATATTTGCAGTTTGGTGGTATCTGCTTCAGAGGAAATTTGATTTAATTGAGCGTTGACTCACACGTGCACCATAATTACGTGGCACTAGTAATTACGCTTGCTCGCTTCAAAATACTCTAACCACAACATATGGCAGTCAGGTTATTTGTGTTTGGTCTTTTCATTCATGTTTTTTGAGAATAATTTACAAAAACAATAATAAATCGATATAGGACCGCTGACCTTCTGTCTCTTGAAACGAACATGCACATAAGTATTATATTTGCGGCATTTTTCAGAGCATTAGATACTGTCAGTATCGCCCTGATGAAAGACCAAAAATCATTATTTAAATTTAGACCGTAGAACGGGTATTATTTATTGAATAAGTGAATCTACCTGGCTATTCAGATTTGGTCACCAAACACGGCTAAAGCCATTTCAAGCAACGTTTCAATTCTGAATGGTGGTCTTACACCAGGCGATACTGAGAGTATCTTTCACTATGGAACGTACCGCGAATATACCATACGTATATTAATTCATTAATTGTGAATAACACAAATTAACAAAATTAAATTTACTTGCCCACTTCGGGATTCGATCCCGCAAACTTCGAGTCGAGAGTTTTACAGTATAATGTACAGAATAGCATAACTCATGCTAACAAAACTTAATAATACAATCGGTTTGAAAAATAAACAATAACCAAGACTCCGACCATGATAGCGCCATCTGTTGGGATATTTAAAAGAAGCTTTTAGTTCGATGTTCTACCGTATTGAAATTTTCAAATAGGCGGCACCAGACGGCCTATTTTAAAAGTATTTTAAAAATCTATGTGTTCTTTCTTAAATTTTAGTATAAAAAATATTAAATTAACTTTAAAAAATGGAAAAATATAATACCAATAATTTATCGTTTAGTTTTGTTAAATAAACGTATCCAAAGTTTTATAATCTGCATTTTAAAAACAAGAACAATTAGTGTTTATGAAAAAATTAAACTACGAACCTATTTTATTTATTTTTTAGTTTTTTTTTTCGTACGTTTAAAGAAAACCCCTTCAGGTATTTTTTGCAGATATTCAGCCTTTAATAGTATTTTTTAAAACGCACGTATTACGGTCTGAAAAAGGTCATATTTTCGATTTGATTTTGATAATTACTAAGCCTATGTTAATTTAAAAAATGTATAAAAAAATTTTTACTTGTTGAAAACACTATCATTATCGATTTGCTTAATAATATTATCATTATTTTAAATTAATAAAAAACTACACTCGGCCTTAAAGTTCATTTGATGTAGTAAAAGTTTTGAAGTAAAATATAAATGCTTCTTAGCTCATCTCGACAACTGGCGTTGGTGGTGTAATGGTCAGCATAGTTGCTTTCGAAGCAGTTGATCCGAGTTCGATTCTCGGCCATGGAATATTATTTTTTTGTTTTTAAGGAATTTTTTTTTTTTAATGGTTGACCATAATATCAATCCACTAAGTAATATTTTAGGCCTGTAGCATAATTGAAAAGTTAAAGAATGATATAAAATTTTTTATGATGTTAACGATAAAAAAATGAAAAAAAACATAAAATTAAAATAAAAAATGGGCCAACGGCACGCGGTGTTCCCAAGCGGTCACCCATCCAAGTACTGACCGCGCCCAATGTTGCTTAACTTCGGTGATCGGACGAGAACCGGTGTGTTCAAAATGGTATGGTCGTTGGCAAAAGTTAAACAATATTAATTTCTATTCTACCTGCCAATAAATATATGAAAATTAGTATAAAAAAGCCCTAATAATATTGAAAAAATTAGCAAGGTGTGTGCGAGGTTGATAAAAATAATCATTACATACGCGCTTGAAAAAGATCGTAATTACATTAATAAGTTTGTAGGAATTTTTTTTTTCAATGGTTGACCATAATATCAATCCACTAAGTAATATTTTAGGCCTGTAGCATACTTGAAAAGTTAAAGAATTTTATGATATTATTAATTATAGTAATGATAAAAAAATAAAAAAAACATGAAATTAAAATAAAAAATAGGCCAACGGCACGCGGTGTTCCCAAGCGGTCACCCATCCAAGTACTGACCGCGCCCAATGTTGCTTAACTTCGGTGATCGGACGAGAACCGGTGTGTTCAACATGGTATGGTCGTTGGCAAACGCTAAACAATATTAATTTCTACTCTACCTGCCAATAAATATATGAAAATTAGTATAAAAAAGCCCTAATAATACTGAAAACATTAGCAAGGTGTATGCGACGTTGATAAAAATAATCATTACATACGCGCTTGAAAAAGATCGTAATTACATCCATAACTTTGCAGGAATTTTTTGAAGTGAAACTTCTTTACGCGCGTCATGCAATTTCGAGGACCGGAGTAAAACCGACTCATGACCGTGACGAAAAAACGGGATCATTTCGCTATAGGAGCCTAGCTAATATTATATACCTAGTTTAACTCACTCTCCTAACTCATCTTCGCTGTCTACAGGCAGAGCGCACGACTGTGGTCGTGAAGAACCGAGGTTCGATCCCCGCTTTAACTAATTTTTTTTTTCTTTTTTTATAACTTTTAATTTTTTTTATCACATGCTACTTATAAATATGTCAATAGACAGAAAAAAAGAGAGAATGAAATGAAAAGAGAGAGAGAGAAGAATACTAGAAGTTTCACTTCTGTCTTGCGTAGGCTTGACACACCCATTTTTTTTGTATTCTGTAAGATTAGATGTTTTATATTGTGTTGGAAGTGAATTGTAAAGTTTTATAGCCTGGAATCTGTAGTGTTTTTGTCCAAAGGATGTGTTGGTTTTTGGTATTAGTAGTTGGTGTGCATGTCTTGTTCTGGTATTGAGAGAAGTTTGTGAAGTTTTAAATGTGTTTAGGTTCTTGTAAAGGAAAGTAAGTATTTGTTTAGAATATAATTTTTGAATCTTCAACACTGGGAATTTTTTAAATATGGTTGAAGTGGGTGTTAGTATTGGTACTTTAAGTATTACTTTTATTAAGGTTTTCTGAGCTTTGTACAGTGTGTCTATGTATTTTTTACTGGCATAGCCCCAGGCAATGATGCCGTATTCAATTATAGATTGTGCTATTGCGAGGTATATATTCTTAATATCAAATATGTTTAGTATATTTCTCACGTTTTTGAAAAAGTAAATCAACTTGTTTATCTTTACTTTAACCGACTCAATATGTCTGTCCCATTTTAAATGACGGTCGAAGTATATACCAAGATATTTGATATTTTCGGTTTGTGTGATTGGAGGACAATTGCATGGGGTGCTCGCTGAGTGACAGGAATGTATTTTAAGGTAGATGTTTTTGGAGGGTTGGCCTCTCGAGTTTATGCTAAAGGTTATGAATTTAGTCTTATCTATATTTAAAGTTAATAAGTTAGAGTCAAGCCATTTTTTGTAATATTTAGGCCAACTTCAGCTTTTGTGATTAGTGTGTTCCAGTCAGTGGCCTTAAAAAGTAACACAGTGTCATCAGCAAAGCTTATAATTTCCCCGTTTATTTGGAGCTGACATAGATCGTTAATATAAATAAGGAATAGGATTGGGCCAAGTACGCTGCCTTGTGGTACTCCGTAGGATATTTGTTCCTTGTCACTACATGTGTTTTCTATTGAGGTATATTGGGTGCGATTTTCCATGTAGCTTTCAATTAATTTGAGTTCTGTTCCCGTGATTCCGAAATATTTAAGTTTATTGAACAGGTTTTGGTGGTGAATTGTGTCAAACGCTTTTGCCAGGTCTAGGAATATTCCAAGGCATTTTTTACCCTGATCTATATTTGTTTTGAGGAAGTCTGTTACTGAGGCTAAGGCATGTGAGGTACTCATATTTTCCCTGAATCCAAATTGATTTGGTGATGGTATATTGTTTTTGTTAAGAAAAATTAAAAGGTGGTTTTTGATATG
Organism: Hesperophylax magnus; assembly: GCA_026573805.1. NCBI lineage: Eukaryota > Metazoa > Arthropoda > Insecta > Trichoptera > Limnephilidae > Hesperophylax > Hesperophylax magnus. The sequence continues at coordinate 2,086,355 of JAIUSX010000016.1, forward strand.
TTTCTCGAGAATTTTTGAAAGCGTGTTTAGAATTGTAATTGGTCTGTAATTATTAATTCCTTCCTTGTTTCCTTTTTTGTGGATTGGAATTACTTTGCCCGTTTTCAAAATAGTTGCGAACACTCCTTCTTTAATGGACCGATTTATAAGTATGGTAAGTGGGATAAGAAGTGCTGACTTTATTATTTTTAGTGTCATCGGTGATATTTTGTCGCTACCCTGAGAGTTTGTATTTTTTAGTTCGTTTATGAGTTTTAGTGTTTGTATTTGGGTAATGTATGGAATTTTAAAGGAAGAAACACTAGTGTGTGTATAGTGGGTTGAGAATTCTGGGATATCGTCATTTGTAGTGATTCTGTTTGCTAATACCTTGCCGACGTTAGCGAAATAGTTATTCACAAAATTACATACTTTTAGTGGTTGTTCTGATGTCTTAATAATCTCGTTATCTATTTTGATCTCGGTTATGGAATCGCTTTTCTTTGAAGATGTGTGGGATATTTCTTTTAGAATTTGCCAAATTTTTTTGGGGTCCTTGTTGCATTTATCTAATTTATTTTTATAATATATTTCTTTCGATATACGTGCAAGTCGTGTGCATAAGTTTCGATATCGTTTATAGAAATTTATGAGATAGATATCATATGGGTTAGATTTGCATTGTTTGTGGAGTTTGTCTCTTTTACTGAAACTTGTTATGAGTCCTTTTGATATCCACGGTTTTAGAAGTTTATGTTTAGTTGGAGAACTTTTTTCGGACGTGATGGTATTTTTTTTAAATTCGTCTTGAATACATTCTATAAAAAGTGACCATGCTTCATTAATTTTATTATTTTCTACGAGTTCTTCCCATTTTTTATTAAGTAGTATGTCATTTAGTTTTAAAATATCAGTTATATTGTGGGTTTTTGTGGTTTTGGAGTGTATTTCTTGTGAATTGTTTGTAGTGTTTATTTTCAGGATAAGTGTATAGTGGTCTGTAATTGTCGAGTGATGGATTGTGGATTTGTATGTTCTTTTTGTTTTTAACATAATGTGGTCAATACAAGTTTGGGTGGGTAATAGGTTATTTTGTTTAAAGTTGACTCTTGTGGGTTCATTTATGGTGCTAAAGAGTCCATGGAACAACAAAAGGTTTAAGTAATCGTCACTTTGTGGATGTTTTTTATTTTCTAAAATGTTTATATTCATATCTCCTATTAAGCAGATATTTTTTTGTTTTTTCATTTTGATAAGTTGACTGTCTAGGGACCTCAGAAAGGGAAATATGTTTTTTATAGAAGGTGATCGATACATAGCTAAAATACATATGTCATTATTTATGATTATTTCAAAGCCGTTTGCGTCTGTGATATCTAGCTCCGTTATAGTTGAATGTAGATGTTTTTTGCAGTAAATTACAATACCGTCATTTTGATTTTTAATATTTTTTGAGTGAGTGACCGTATAATTAGGTAATTGTATTGGTGTGAAGATTTTATCTAGCCAACATTCTGTGAGGATTATCACGTCAAATTCTGTCTCCAATTGTTGAAGTACGACAGTGAAATTGTCAAAATTTTTTGAGATACTGCGTATGTTTTGGTGTAATATTTTTAATTGTTTAGCCATGGTAAGATTAAAATTATCGGATGGGTGTGTAAGATTTTGGGATAGTAATTCAGATCATCTTTATTATATCGTCGGAGTGTTTAATATAAATTATTTTATCTTTTTCCGCTTTCCGCGCCATAACCTTTCCATCTTTGGTCCATACAAATGCATATCCCTTTGTGATGGCTTGTTGTTTTGTTTTCCATAGTAGTTCCTTTAGATATGGTGACAGGATTTCACTGATGTAGATTTTTGAGTTTAGCCCTGGGGATGTTTTGTATTTGACTTCTCTTTTCTTAGAGAGCAGAAGCTCACGTAATTTAGGATTATTGAATCTAATTTTGATTTTCGGATGGTCCCTTTGTTTTGTTGACGTTGACGCTGCAGACGGTCCCCTTGGCTGAGCCTTGGCAGTAGTTGGATGTAGTCTGACTGCCTGTAGAATGTCTTCCGGAAGGATCAGAATGTCCGCTGTTTCGGCTATTGACCTCACTATTTCAAATATAGATTCATCCGCTTTAAGAGGTACTCCGGATATTTCTAACGAGTCTGCCAGCATTCTATGGTCGCTTTCGGCAGCCCGTAATTCCAGATTCTTTAGTAGAATACTTTTTTCGTTTAATGTTTTTTTTTAAGTTTCGATATTTGTTTATACTTGAGATCAACACTTAATTAACATTAACTAATTGTTTATTATCAAAATTTAGAAACAGGATTTAGGACATAATTAGAAAATTGGGTATAATTGGACTTTCTCTCAGGACTGGTATATTTAATTTAAGGGAATGACAGCTTAAAAAGGTAAGTTTTTAGTTTTGACTAAATCATATATAAAGGGTTTCCAATAAGAGGTGTTATTTTGAATATTAATTAAGGAATTAATGATTTTTTTATGGCCAAAATTGGATGGTATTGATTTGGACAACCTTTACTTTCAACAAGACGGCGCTACGTGCCACACAAGCAACGAAACCATTGATCTTTTACGGGAAAAGTTTCGGGATCGTGATATCTCTCGAAGAGGTGATCACAATTGGCTACCGAGATCTTGTGATTTAACACCTTGCGACTTCTTCCTTTGGAGCCATGTGAAAGAGAAAGCCTACGCCAACAGCCCAGCGTCGATTCAAGACCTCAAAGATAGAATTCGTGAGGCTATCGAGGACATAAGGCAGCCACTTTGCGATTTGGTTATGGAAAATTTTATGAAAAGGATATGGTCCTGTAGGCGTGGTCGTGGTGGTCATTTGACTGGTGTTATTTTTCGCTATTAACGGCATACCTTCCTCTTTATAATGAAATAAATATTCGATCATTTATATTAAAAAATGGCATTTTTCTTTGAATATCAAAATAACACCTCTTATTGAAAAACCCTGTATATATATGACGACAAATGCTTGTTCTGAATATATAAGTTTTGTCATAAATTATTATATGAAGAATTTATAAAACGCCAGTTAAAGACGAATATAAAACAAATCATAAAAATAAATGAATTATGATTAATTTAGAATCTAGAGTCTTTGGTATTGCTTTCAAATATTTTGTGGTGATATTAATAAGATCATTTCGTCAAATATTGAATGCTTGTTTATTTTGAGGTGTCATTTTTTATAAGTAAGCTTTTGATAAGTTTCGATATACATATCTAATTTATCGACTGTTCCAGAAAACAAGGAGCTATATGTTTTACAAACGATAAGAAGTTCATGTTATTATTTATGGGTTTGATATTTATGTACAATCGGAGAATGTTTGACCTGTCAGAGATATAAATACTGGAGATAGCTGGTTTGTTTATGGAATAACATGAGACAATATAATGATGAATGAAGTACGTATTTGAAGTTATAGTAGGTTCGATGGAAGATATAAAAAAATACGAATGGAAATTTTATATTTTATTATAATGCAGGTTATTTTTAGAAGGTCATCGGATTGAACCCAGATATGTAGAGATAACACTTGCATATTCCACGATTACACAAAGTCAACCAGTATTAATAATTATATGTTTAAAAATTGGTTATAAACTACTTAATTTAGATAGATAATTTTGTTTGGATACAATAGATTTCGCTTAACAAATATATTTATATATACAGGATGTATCGGCAAGTACCCGACAAACTTTAACCAGCTATTCCTCAGCACATTTGGAGTAAAAAATGTTATGGGCGCTTTGCTGTCCGGTAACATTTTTTTTCCATTAAAAACAAAAAATAAATAAAAAATCCACACTCCGTCACTGTCATTTGCATTGTTTCTCGTGTTCAACAGCTGTTATTAGCAAGTGTGTCAAAAACTGTCCTCGCTCTTTCGTACACACTAAATAATAATAGTTAAAAATGAGACGAATGGTGCCGTGCCATTTCGTTGTGATTGTAAAAGCGCGCCAACGTAGGTACGTACGTACATTATTCAACGAAACTCGAACAAAATATTGCCAGACGGGTTTTCAAACTTTGACAAAGGATAAAACATTGGTGACATGTGGTGAAAATATGAATAATAAATTTTTTATTAAAAAAAATGTGACCGGACAGCAAAGTGCCCATAACATTTTTTACTCCAAATGTGCTAAGGAATAGCTGGTTAAAGTTTGTCGGGTATGTGCCGATACAGCCTGTATAATATTTTCAACTTTTTAGGCGGGTATGGGTATGGCCGTGGATTGGACAACCAACGCCTCTTTCATATGCCACCCCAAGAAGCTCGCTACTTTTGTTGATTTAGCAGGAGTGACCGGGTTCATGGGGTGAGGTTTGTCTAGATCTGACCCTTTGACCTCTCCAGCAGGACTCTCGTCAGTCCGTCACTCCTGGACACACTGACCCCCAGATTCCTACCCGCCCCTCATACCTGTTTTATCTTTACCAGAATTCTCATTTTCCCCCCACAGCATCCTCAAAGATGAAATAGACAATAAGAGAAATTATTTTCCTCAGGGCCTCCTGTGTGGAGTTCATTAAAAAAACGAAAATTATCAAATACACGGATGAAATTTTGTGCGTTTGTTGATATCTGAATCAGCCAAAAATTTGCACACCTATTCTGACTGGAATTGATAGCTCAACACAACTATATATTTACCGCTAGCGACATTATTTCCACCGTGAGCTATGAAGCTCTGAAACATTCATTTGACAGAATGTTTATGTAAGCGCCATGTTGTTTGTTACATTAAAAAAATTTTAAACACTGGCTAAACTGTTTACAGCACAGTTTTGTGAGTGATATTTTTATAGCAAGTAAGTACCTACCAAGAATTGTGGCGGAATTGTTAACATTAAATGAAACCTTATGAAATATTTTAAAGCATTTTCGGTTTTCTTATTACATGCAAATATTTTCTTAAAAACGTAAATGTCTAAATAGTATAAAACTAAGTCGCTGTCAGAGTCTATCTGTTTGTGCGCTTAGTTCTTCTAAACAACGCAACGGATTTTGATAGGGTTTTCACTATCATTTGGTTTTTGGTTTGAAAATTTGGTCGCCTAGAAATGTTTCAGATGCTTTAGTTAAATACTGCAAGTAGAATACATCTTGGCCTTTAAAATGATCGAGCATTTTTTAGATAAGTCTTTTTATAAGCCCAGAAAAAAATTATGTTCAAGGCCTATGAAAACTGCTTTAAAGTTAAAAATCTCCTACTTACGAACCCATTTTCGGTTATGATTTTATTGTATAATGTGGCAAATTAAGTTATTTATAAAATGATCGAAAAAAAAATTAAATATTACACAAAATAAAATAAAAGGCACTTTTTGGCAATGTTTTTTTCTTGCATAAATCAAAACAGGCGGATGGTGTTAAGCGGGAATTTAAACCTTATCGCCATCTACGTAAGGAGTGTTATTGATAACTGCTCAATTTAAAATATTACACGACGTAGTGCATCGCCTTAAGGAAAACCCCCAGCAACGCCGGGTACACGTCAGCTATTAAATTTATAATTCAAATAATCGTGGATATAATTTCTGCGTTCTGCTTTATAACAGCGTAGATACAAACTTACTATCACAACTAAACGTTGTTTGGTACAAATTTCTATATCTACGTTATACATTTTTATGTAAACCACATAATAAACTACCAACTAGCCTACCTACCTACAAGTCGACTGTCAAACGCTCTACATAAAAATCTAAAAAACATCACCAAAATCACTGTAATAAAACCAAAAAAGTGTCAAACTCTACTCACAGTGTCATCACTGCGTTTCGCGCTGCTTATATAAATGTGATAAACAAATTAAGTATAAAAAAATCGAAATAGTCAAGTGATAAAATAGTGAAACTAAAACTGCAATCGTGTATAAAACAGTGAAACCTAACGGTCTAAAAATTACTCTGTGGCTACCCATATTGATAAGTGAAAAGTTAACACCTATTTAAGTTTTAAGATTGTATCTAAGTGAAATTTAGGATCATCTTATCAGTGTCCATAATTACTTTGACATTAAACAAAATTCAAAACAATATACCTATCTCGCTATTGGTCAAAAGTGAGATCGCTTCGTGCTAAAATTTTGCGGAAAACTATTTTTTAGGCGTTGAGGATTATTAACCACAATGTTTAACTGTGAAGGTTGCCTCAACCCAATAAATAAAGATGAGTATATGTTCACGTGTACCAAGTGCAAAATAACATTTCATAATAATTGCCTCAATATCTCTGATTCCAAATACAAAAAAATGGCAGAAAAAAATAAAACTTCTTGGAAATGCCCGAAATGCCTAATCAGACCAGGATCACCGTCTACATCCTCGGCTGCAAATACCGATGATGATGACATGCTCTTTATTCGTCTGACCAAACATTTTGACCAAAAGGTCACTGAACTTTAAAAAATGTTCGAAGACGAAATTAAGGAACTGAAGAGAAGCAACGAATTTATAAGTAATCAATATGAAGATCTGTTATCAAATTTTAAAGTACTACAAGACCTACAAAAAGATACACAATCCTTACGTGAAATAAATATAAAGAATGACGTAAGAATTTCAAGCCTGGAAACCAGACTAGCCACTATGGAACAAAATAATCTCTGCGACTGTGTGGAAATGGCGGGTGTTGAATTGCGGCCGGGAGAACAACCAGCTGAAGCCGTTCTTCGGGTAGCCAATTCCCTTGGTATGCCATTGTTGCAGCAGGATCTGCGCCTTGTGACCAGGACCCAGGACCGCAGAACTAACGCCCCCGATAAACTGCAAGTAAATTTCTACAACCAGAAAACGAGAGATATGGTCTTATCTTTCAAAAATACAGCCAAAATACTTAACCCAAAATCACCTATTTATATTAGTGAAGTGCTTACGCCTTACTATAAGGAATTGCTGTGGAAAGCAAAACAAAAGGCTAAAGAAACAAAATTCGAATTTGTGTGGTTTAAAGCCAATAAATTACTCGTTCGTAAGGGTCCGGGGGAAAAAATCATTCAAGTCAAACATGAAAGTGACATTAAAAAAATGGTATTGTAGATTTTTAATTCTAGAGAAAACCCTTACTGTAATGGATATTATTAAAAATGGAATGTATTACCAATTATAGGACGTCAAATCCTAAATTCTGTAAAAATGTACTACAAACACACTCATCCTCTCTTCAAATCTCACAGCAAAATATTAGATCAATTTCCAAGAATTTTGACGAATTCTTGCTACAACTTGATAATATTGGAACCTCTTTTCATATAATTATTCTTACTGAATGCTGGATACCAAAAAATTATGCTCCTAAAATTTTGAAAGGGTATGATCACTACAGCACTTCAATACATACTAAACAAAATGATGGAGTTGTTGTCTATACCAGAACTGACCTGATTGGTTTATCTGTCAAGGAAATCCAAGTCAGCGGTGCAAACTGTTTGCAAATAACTCTCAAAAATGACACATGTATCTTAGCAATATACCGTTCTCCATCCTCTTATAATATTTCACCATTCCTAAAATCAATTAATAACTGTTTAACTGAATTATGTAATATTAAAAATTGTATTATTGCTGGTGACCTCAACATAAATATTCTGCCGACAAACGAACATTCTCAGTGCCAAGAATACTTAAATACGCTCACTTACCATGGATTCCAAAGCACCATAAACACTGCCACACGTGCTACATTAGACTCCATTTCATGCATCGACCACATCATGGTCAAATCCAACTGCCCAGTAATATCTATTGTATATGAATCTACACTTACCGACCACTACACCACTATTCTTTCCATACAAACATGCAACAGAAAAGACGAACATAAAAACACAACAAATAAGAAAAAAATCATTCAAATCAATTATGATTGTGTTCGTCAATCTCTGATGAGTAAATCATGGTCAGAATTACTTAACATTATAAATCCAGAAGACGCCTGGACGTACTTTATCAATTACTTACAGACAACCATTAACGAACATACAAACATAATTATAAAACATATACCAAATAATATTTTACCAATTAAGCCATGGATAAACCACACTATTATTAAATCTATCCGTAAACGTAACAAACTCCACAAAAACGTTATTAACAATCCTTATGATATACAACTTCGAAACTTTTATAAAAGATATAGAAACATTTGTACCCAAATAATAAGAAAGGCTAAAGAGATATATTACAAACAGAAAATAGAAAACTGTAATAATGATCCTAAAAAACTTTGGAAAACACTTAAAGAAGCCACCCACTCTCAACCTAATCCTACGAATGACTTAAAACAACTAAAAGTAAATGATAAAATATTTAGTTTTTCTAGTAATCCCGATATTACTGTTAATCATGCAAATAAATACTTCTCAGAAATAGGTGAACAACTCGCAAAAAATATCGATGTAAACCATACCAACTCCAGTTCACTAAGCTGTAATACAAATTTGCCCAACAACTTGCATTTTAGTCTAAAACAAATTTCAAATGAAGATACTAGATTGATCATAAACTCATTAAAAAACTCGTCTTCAACTGGCTTGGACGATATATCAAATATTGCCTTAAAAAAACTTGTATCAGAAATAACCACTCCCTTAACAAATCTTATTAACCTAAGCATCCTAAAAGGCCGATTCCCCGACAACCTAAAACACGGAATCATAATCCCAATACATAAAGGAGGCTCTAGAGCGGACATAACGAACTATCGTCCAATTACATTACTAAATTCACTATCTAAAGTCTTTGAAAAAACTATTAATAATCAACTAATTGAATACCTTGAACAAAATAACATACTATCACACAACCAGTTTGGATTCAGGAAAAATAAAGGCACCTCCGAAGCCCTGGCAACAGTTACCGATTTTCTAAATGAAAACTTAGACAAGGGATCAAAATGCATATCAATATTCTTAGACCTGTGCAAAGCATTCGATACTATCTCTCACTCTAAACTTTTACAAAAACTATCTAATATTGGTATAAATGGTGATGAACTTACTATTATTAGCGATTACCTGTCAAACCGAAAGCAAAGTGTGAAAATCAACAACTGCAATAGCAATCAATTACCAATTAGCTACGGCGTGCCTCAAGGAAGTGTTTTAGGTCCTACCCTGTTCTTAATATACATAAATGAATTATGTAATCTTCAAATAGATGCCAAAATTGTAAGTTTCGCTGATGATACGATTCTCCTCTTCAAATCAAGAAATTGGAATGATGTATACATAAAAGCTAACAGGGGCATAACTGTGGTTAAAAGATGGTTAAACAATAATACACTAACAATGAATGTGACCAAAACTAAATACATTGAATTTAGTATTAATCCGTCCTTAAGAAACCCAGAAAATCAAATTAAAATTTGTGCTTGCAACCTGACAAATCCGATAATATGTGATTGCCCTTATTTAGAACAGGTCACTAAAATTAAATACTTAGGTATTATTTTTGAAAGCAATTTAAAGTGGAAAGAACATATAACCTCTACAGCAAACAAACTTAGAAAATTTATTTATTTTTTTAGACAAACTCGCAACTTTCTCAACCTAAGCCAGCTCAAAACAATCTACTATGCACTTTGTCAATCTTTAATAGAGTATGGTATCATAGCATGGGGAGGAGCAAACGCTGCCGCCATTGATCCAATATCTAAAGCTCAGAAACTTATAATAAAGATTATCCTCAAACTACCAATCACAAGCAGTTCGGATGAAATCTTTAGGAAAATCTGTGTTATGGACATTAGGCAACTTTATGCCAAAAACATACTAACATACCTCTTCAAACACAAAACTACTTTTGACAATATCCAAACTGCTCGTGATACTAGAACAAAAGGACATAATTTCTTACAAATCCCTTTCGCTAAAACAACTTTTGGCCAGAGAAATTTTAGATATTTTGCAACAAGGCTATATAATGCTCTCCCACTAGCCATTAGACTAAACGAATTTTTTCTGAAATATAAAACAGACATCAAATCTTGGATCATCAGCCAAGACAGATCCATGATAAATTTTTTTATAAAAATCCCTACATAAGTATGTACTCCAACTAGATGCTGATTAACAAATGTATCATTTATTATTATTATTTATTATTTTCTATCTTTTTCACAATGTCATTTAATGTAGTGAAATATTTAATGTATCAAAAAATGTGTAAACATTTTTAATGTATCAAATACGTCTGTCTCGACACAGGTTTATCCTAGTGAGACAGACATCGAAAAAAAAACCTGTAAAAGAAACTTTATATTGATAATAATAAAAAAAAAATAAAAAAAATACACAGAAATATTAAATTGAGATATTACGGCAATATTATTCTTTTTATTGAATAACAGGAAAACAGACTACTATGCTAACTAGTTTAACTTAGAACTTGGATTCGTTACGACAGCAAATATTAACACCAAATTTAAAATAACCTTTTTTTATCATCTGGTAATCTCAGTATCAAAGATTGGTACCTTCTTCAAATTGCAAATTGTTGCCTTTCTTAAACACCAAACAAATCTCCATCTTTCATACAAATTGTTGCCTTCCTTAAACACCAAACAAATCTCCGTCTTTCATACAAATTGTTGTCTTCCTTAAACACCAAACAAATCTCCGTCTTTCACACAAACTTTGGAATGGTAGATTCTCTCAGTATGGCCACCATGTAGAAGCGAAAGTCTCGTTGAAATGGTATTAGTCGTGTTTAGTGACCAAATCTGAACAGAGCCCCTAAATCTTCCTCTCACCATCTCCTTCCGTAAAACATTCAGTCTTACGTACAACATTTCCCAAATAGAAATGCAATATATTCCTTGGCTTCGGCAGTTAGGACTTATATGCGGAGTTCACATTTAAAAAAATGATATTATCATCAAATACTTGATTTTACCTGTCACAGGTGACATCTATATAATACAAATTTAAAATATCTCCCGAGTAAAAATAAATGCCGCCAACGGAAATTGAACCCGTGCCTTCTGATTAACAGGTGCTCTGAAACCGGTCAGGTGCTCTGAAACCTTTGAGCTATGTCGACTTATATTCAATATTCAATTTTCCACCTGTAAACAACCAACTTTATTTTTGTTGGAAAGGCTTTGTTAGTGCTGAGTTTCTCACAAGATGGCGTAGATATGACATATTATATCTTCATTTATTGGTGAAATATTTTAAATAGTATTTGATTATATTTAATTATATTATATTGAAATAGTATTTCGGGCGACTAATTGTAGCTTATAATTATTTGTTATCCTTTATGCTATGCATAAAACCTTATCTTATAAACATTAGTTTATCATTAAAAAATAATATCTCTATATAAAAATAAAATTCTAACGTAAAAAAAGATAGAATGTAAAGAAACATTAAATAAATAAAATATAATAATAATAATATCCTTCACAAGCGATACTCAAAATACGGTGCGATTTGTTTAAAAAAATCAAGAGATAATTTTTTTTGTCACGTTTTGAATTCTGATATTGAAAGGGTTAAATAATAAAAAAGTGATTCTATTCGGGACTTTAAAAATATAGTGGGTATAAACGAAGTATGTTTTCCATTGAATTTATAATGTCAAACCACAAAGTGATATTGCTTCTTTGAAACTAATAATGCATTATTTTCTTTTGGTTATTTTGAACAACAAAAACCACATTACACTATACAATTATACGTCGCAATAATGAACCTTGCTGGTGGTTGATAATATTATTGAGAAATATCACGAAGAATTGCGTTGGCAAAACTTGAATTCTTTCTGCGATCCAGTCGTACCTAGAATTCTCAAAGAAAATCCTTGAAAACATTAATTAAAATACTTTCTTAATTTTTTTAAGCTACTTAAATGACCCTTGGCACACGCCCATCTCAAAAAAATGATTACTGTTGAAAGTGCATTCGTTCTTAGAATACGTAGACAATAACCACTTTATTATATTTTCACCTGTCACCTAAATGTAATCCCAGGAAATGTGTTTTTGAGAAGGAACTCACCAAGGATTGAAGAAAATTAAATGATTTCATAGGATAATTCTATGATTCAAGGAAAGATCTGGAGGTGTATCAACAAACCGGACTGATATTGTGGGCTGCGTAGTAAGCGTAAAAAATATGGTTTTTAAAGGGAATATGTAAATACGAATTTTAGAGAGAGCACGTTAATATAGAAAAAGAAGGCGATTCCATACGCAGTAATGCAAAATCATGTGTTTTTGGTTTGAAAATTTGGTCAAAAAAAAGTGAGATATGTTATAAATCGGTAGAAATTTTTTAATGCGGGGGCTTAAGGATGCTGAGAATGGTAAATACAATCAGTATCTCCCCGATGAAGTACCATTATTCAGAATTGAAACGTTGATTGAAATGGCATTAGCTGTTTTTAGTGATCAGTTCTCTTTGGGAGGCGGGTATGGGTACCGCCGCTCCGGGAGCCATTTATTGGATAACCAACGCCCCTGCCATAGGTCACCCAAATAGTTCGCTACTTTTGGTGACTTAGCAAGGGTGCCTGGGTTCATGGAGTGAGATTTATCAGGGTTTTAGCGATGGATGCATCTGCCAACCAACTGTGTGGTACACGGAGAAAAATGAGTATTGATTATTTATTAACATGTTAAGGCGATGCACTACGTCGTGTAATATTTTAAATTGAGCCGCTATCAATAACAACCCTTACATAGATGGCGATAAGGTTTAAATTCCCGCTTATCACCATCCGCCTGTTTTGATTTATGCAAGAAAAAAACATGGTCAAAAAGTGCCTTTTATTTTATTTTGTGGATGTTCAGGAATAAATATTTAATTTTTTTCGATCATTCTATAAATAACTTAATTTGCCACATTATATAATAAAATAATAACCGAAAATGGGTTCGTAAGTAGGAGATTTTGAACTTTAAAGCATTTTTCATAGGCCTTATACATTATTTTTTTCTGGGCTTATAAAAAGACTTATCAAAAAAATAGTCGATTATGTCAAAGGCCAAGATGTATTCTACTCGCAGAATTTAATTAAAGCATCTCAAACATTTCTAGGCGACCAAATTTTCAAACCAAAAACACATGATTTTGCATTACTACGTATGGTATCGCCTTAAACCTTTGGTACTTTCCTAAAATATCGGAATACGTGTTTATTGACCTGCATTTGTCCTTGTAATATACAATGACGAAATGCAAAATATTAGAATTTTTAGGAATGCGTGTTCTGACATCGCGATTAACCCATATCTTCCTAGTGATCGGTTATTTGATCGGTTGATACATTATTTTTTTATGTGAAATTGTGAACACATTCGTTGTTAATTTTTTTATATTGGTACACCTGAAACTATTAGTTGTCAAGCAGTATTTTTGACGTTTCACAATTCACGCGTTTATTACTCCAATTTAAACTGTTTGTAAGACAATTTTTCTTAAAAAATATGTATTGTCGTAAAAAGTAAGTAGTTTTGGTATATTATAAAAAATTGGGAGGAATGCAGATCACGCCAAACTCTGGGAATTGAATAAAAATGCACTTTCTAGATGAGAAAAGTGTGTAGAAATTCATTAAAAAAAGAATTAAGGCGCGGAAGAATAAATTGAGGGAGATTCAGCCGATCAAAGTTTAATAAATTACACTTCGCGATCTGATATTATCACCATATTCGGACAGTCCGCCGCCATATTTTGTCCTGAAAATCAAATTAAAAACTTTTAATACTTTTGAAATTTCAGTAGTGCCATCCAAAAAATAAAAAGTGATGCCATATAATAATATCAATGCATGGAAAATTCTGAAAATTAAATATCATTTGCCAGATTGGTAGTTTATTATTTAAAATCTTGAAAATACTTAATTTATGTATATATATAACCTAACCTAACTGCGATTTTCTATACCAAAAAAATGACCCTTTAATAACGTCCACTCGCGTCCCCTTTAGAGTTTTATCCCAGTTTTCAAGTAGTTTGTGGGCTACGCTAGGTTTGTATAGACGGTTTGTGATTTAATACTAATACCTTTTTTCCATGTTATTTCCTGTTACACAAAATTGCCCCTTTAATAACGCCTGCTCGCGTCCCCTTTAGAGTTATATCCCAGTTTTCAAGTAGTTTGTGGGCTACGCTAGGTTTGTATAGACTGGTTTGTGATTTAATTCTAATACCTTTTTCCCATGTTCTTCTGCCTACTCTAACCCAAACTAAAAACCTAACCTATTTTGTAAAAAAATATTATTATTATATGGCAACACTTTTCTTTTTTTGGTTGGCACTACTGAAGTTTCAAAAGTAAATAGTTGTTAATTTGATTTTCTTAAGTCATAATTGATAAATAAAACATTGTTTCTATGTATCGCGTACGAAGTTTCAAAACACTATAACTCAGTTAATAGTACCGACCCCCACCTAATTCTTTCAGATTCGGATTCCCCAGCCCTAAATTAGTCTAAATCAAGTTCAATTTCGGTTATACTCCCATAAACCGAATTTTACCCTCAGATCGCGAAGTGCAATTTATTAAACTTTGATCGGCTGTATCTCCCTCAATTTATTCTTCCGCGCCTTAATTCTTTTTTTAATGAATTTCTACACACTTTTCTCATCTAGAAAGTGCATTTTTATTCAATTCTCAGAGTTTGGCGTGATCTGCATTTCACCCTATAATTTTATTTACGTTTGTGGTTTTATACTTATAATAATGTTTGTCACAATTTTGTAACATATTGAAATTATTATAAAATTGATTGTGGGTAGAAAAATTGGTATTTTATAAAGTGATCGATTTTTCGATCAGTAGGATGATATACCTACCAGTGTGTTGTTATGCATTCATATGAAGGTTTTATTTAGATATTTTTGTTGTTTTTGTTACAGTTTGTCAGTAGGTAAATGAAATTATTTCATATCTGGAAGATGACACGAATATTTTATCGGCTGATATTTATATTACTGCACCAGATAATTATGATAAAGGTGACGAAGATAGTGGTGACGAGGAATCTACCCATATAAATAATTTGTCGAGGCAACAACTATTAGTAGAAGCTGAACTTAGGGCCACTGTTGCTACAGAAACTTGTATTGATGTGGAAGACAGTTTCTTGGACGATCACACTCTCCAACCTACGCCTAGTACATCATCAGCAAAACCACCTCTGCAGAAAAAAAAACGTGTTCCAGTATCTAGACGTTGGAGGGCTATAGATATTCCAGATAAGCCTGAACAAGTGACCACAATACCCAGTTTCCTTGAAGATGTTGAAACACCAATACAATTTTTCGAGTTGTTTTTTGATGAAGAGGTATTTGAGCTGTTGCGTTCAGAATCTGAAAAAAATGCCATTCAGAAAGGGAAACACAATTTTAGAGTTACTGTGACTGAGATAAAACATTTTATCGGAATATTATTATTGTCAGGATATAACAGTGTGGCGAGGTACCGAATGTATTGGGAACAACAAGTTGATTGCTATTTTCAAGTAGTAGGATCTCTTATGCCTCGAAACAGATTTGAAGATTTGCTTCGTTACTTCCATGTCGCTGATAATAATAGTCTACGCAATGTGGTGTACAACCTGTAGGAAAGGTCAAGCGTTTTTGTGACAAACAAAAAAAGGATGTTGATCAACCCAGGTGTTTTATAAATTATAATAAATATATGGGCGGCGTAGATCGCCTAGATCAAAATGTGGGGTGCTACCGAATTTCCACTAGGCTGAAGAGATGGTATTGGCAACTACTTATGTTCCCTCTCAATGCGTGTGTGAACAATGCCTTTCAATTCTATAAAATATCCCCAGCATCGAAAAAGGGCAACAGTTGTCATGATCTATTATCATTTACCAGGTATATAGTTACGACATATTTTCTAATGAAAGAAGCCTCCAACACCTCCGTTGGTAAACTTTTGGTGCCTAGGTCATCACTGGATGTTATAAAACGGGTTCCAGACTCTATAAGGCTAGATGGAAAGGCCCATCACATTGTCAACCAAATTAAATCTACCCGATGTGGATTATGTCATAAAAATACATTTATGAAATGTTCAACGTGCAATGTCGCTCTACATCAGAAATGTTCTGTCGTTTTCCATTCAAAATAAATTTCATAGATATACACAATGTCTTAATTAGTTCCAAACAGTTTTAAAATATATAATTTTTATAAAAAATAATAAAGTATGGTATATACACAGTTTTTTTATTTCACAATACGTAACATTCTTATGAATACAACCCACGTAGGTATATTCCTACTGATCGATTTATCGATCGGTTTCAAAACTCAGCAAATAAATGATTTTTTTTTTTTAGATTGATTTTTTATGACATACATTATAAGGTGCTAAGACCAAATTTTCATCAAAATCGGACAAGTCTAGATATGCTTCGTATAATAAACATCTTATAAGGTGATTATAAGGTGCTAAGACCAAATTTTCATCAAAATCGGACAAGTCTAGATATGCTTCGTATAATAAACATCTTATAAGGTGATTATAAGGTGCTAAGACCAAATTTTCATCAAAATCGGACAAGTCTAGATATGCTTGGTATAATAAACATCCGTGTTTTACTGAAAGTTTGTTGAGAAACATATTAATTCATTAGTCAAAGGCCTGCAATCATGTTTTTAATCGGATTAAGAATAATTTGAAGAGATTCTTAATATTTAATTATTGAAGACAATATTAGAGATTTCTAAACGGGGCTCCCCCGGCAAGGCAAGGGTCCTGTGTTCGAGTCCTAGATGTGACCGTATCCTTTTCTGATTTTTCTGTTTCAGATTTTCGTTTAGAAATCGCTAATATTGTCTTCAATAGTTAAAATTTGAGGTTATACTCAATAAAGTTATTCCAAAAAATAAAATAAAAAGATTCTTAATAAATTAGCAATATTATATTTCAATAGGTTTTCTCCGTGAAGGCCAGATCGGGAAAGACTTGTTGATGGAGATCTTTAAGGTGTATTGGCTGGTGGTCCAACCTCTCTGTCTACCCTTGCGGGAAATGGCGTGATGGTTAGGTAGTTACAAGTAGGAAATGAAAGACGTGACAAGTGGAGAGCAGAGACAGTAATGCCTATCGCAATTGCCCCGGTCTCACGTGGCTTTACAGGGGGTGATGAGACTGACGACTACAAGTGGGGACGGACGGATTTAATATAATCGCTTTTTATACCTCACTTCACTAGAGACTAGATACACTATAGTATAGAACAGACCACAGACTAGACTCTCCTCAATTGATAGATTGGTGAGAGGTGAACAACTCTCCACGCGGTAATAATATATGACCTCGCTAAATAATACTGTACAATGTATGAGATGAAGATATATCTGACTGGTTGGAACTCAAAAATACTATCAAAGATGCAGACCCAAAATGGTGGTGAGGAAAACGAAAGACAACACACTTTCCACTCCGAGAAGAATGAGTACGGCTTACGGTTAAAGATGTGACTGCATGATCATATACCAATACAATCATAGTCATTCAGAATATATCTGAATACGTATTCGCGCAGGTGCCTTTGTCCGAATAAATTCAATAATAAATTTAATGAATATGCGAAAATATTATTATTTTGAAGAACACGTGTTCCGACTTCCTCATAACATATTCGTGCTTTACTGAGTTTGTTATGAAATTTTTCAAATAATTTTTAACAGGAAAACGAATAATTTGATCAGAGTTTTTATAATTAACATTATTTCGTCTCAGTAAGTTCACTCCTTGCAGTTTTAATTTTACTTTTGATGATAATATATCATGTGATTACCCACTGTAGAAGGTGAAATGCTGTTAAATGAAGCACAACTGGGAAGATGTGTGGAGTAACGTTCCTATTCCAAAGTGTGGTTATTTTATTTGGACGGTTTTGAGATTCTGGAAGGAGGTGCAAGCAAGCATAGTTACTGTTGTATCAAAATGATTGAAAAATGAACGCTGGGCTTCACACTCAGCAAACCGTTCTGCCACACGAAGGTGAAGAATTCTGACACAAGTCGTTGTAAGAAATATGGAAGTATGATAAAATAGCTGCATTAAACAAAATAAATTAGTTGAGGCGATGCTCTACGTAGCAATGCAAAATCATGTGTTTTTGGTTTGAAAATTTGGTCGCCTAGAAATGTTTCAGATGCCTTAATTAAATACTACGAGTAGAATACATATTGGCCTTTGAAATAATCGAGTATTTTTCAGATGTCTTTTTATATGCCCATAAAAAAATAATGTATAAGGCCTATGAAAACTGCTTTAAAGTTCAAAATCTCCTACTTACGAACCCATTTTCGGTTATGATTTTATTGTATAATGTTGAAAATTAAGTTATTTATAAAAAAATGATCGAAAAAAAATAAAATATTTATGCCTGAACATCCACAAAATAAAATAAAAGGCCCTTTTTGGCCATGTTTTTTTCTTGCATAAATCAAAACAGGCGGATGGTGTTAAGCGGGAATTTAAACCTTATCGCCATCTACGTAAGGAGCGTTATTGATAACGGCTCGATTTAAAATATTACACGACGTAGTGCATCGCCTTAAAATCATTATTATTATGTTGTAAATTGTGGCCTAATTATTGTTTGTTTTTAATTTATATTATACAAATATATCAATATGATCTATTAATACTAGTTCCGACGCTAAAACTTATCTATCGTAACCTATTACTTAACTACGCAGGAAGTTTGCTGTTTAAATCCGCGATAAAAGTAAACATTTCAATCGAAATTCATTAATTAATCGACCTTATAGTGCAAAATAAATTCCCTCCGACTCCGCGCACAACTAAACAAGTGGTATTAATCTGCGTTGATTATATCTTTATTTACTTCTGGAATAATAATTAACGTTGCTGCGGTACGAATCCTATTTAATAAGTAAACAGATTTCGAAACTCATCAAAATACGTCCATAAATAACGTTGTTTACATATTTACAGTCGTTCTTATTCAGTATTTTGTCAACGTGTTGTTCACCAGAATATTCTTTAGTTTAGGTAACGAATAACACATGACCCTTGTCCAGAAGCGTGTAAAATAATGTTAGTCTTTTCGATGTTTTTTTTTTTTGCGTCAGCAAAACCTCAAGGTTCTCTTGTGGGACCTCTCTTGTATGCCAAACCATTTGGCGGTTCCAAAATATACCCAGAACTTTCTCGATATATTATTATCTAAATGCCAATGTTTTCCGAGAAAATATTCACTCCCACGCGGTTCCATTATACAGGACAATAGTTTGTCTGGAAAAGAGAAAAAAAAGTGTATACCTGTGGACCTTTGGAGAAGAGTCAACGAACGACCTAGGAAGTGAGTTGACCTAGAGAAGTTCCGCCGGCGTTCAGTCGGACAGTTTGCCAAAACTTGGCAGATTTATGAGGAATATTATTATTATTTTTTAATTTTATTTTCAAACTCTCATTTCTCATTCATATAACGCGAGTATTTTCATCTCACACCGCAAATAAATCTGTCACCTGCTGCTCTGTATCCAAAAAAATAATTAAAAATATGAACCACATTATTTATTGGAGAGAGAAATAAGTGATTTGAATATTAAATTTCCGCACCGGGAACCATTTATTGGATAACCAACCCCTCTGTCACAGGTCACCCTAAGTGGTTTGCTACGTATGATGACTTAGTAGAGGTGCCCGGGTTCATGGGGTGAGGTTTGTCTAGGTCTTGGCGGGGGATGCGTTTGCCCACCTTCTGCATGGCGGGCAGGATCGGAAGAGACTGGTTTAAGGAGACCCTTTGACTTCACCAGTCGGAATCTCTCGACCCGTTGCTTTGCACAGCAGTGGGTGTGATGGAATCTTACATCTGTCACTTCTGGAGACATTGACCCCCAAATACCTACCCACCTCTAATACTTTTCCATTCACAGAATTTCCACTTCTTCATTTCAGTAAAAATACCCTCAAAACAGCATTCCCAAAGATAACATCGGCCGTGAGAGATTTTGTTTCCTCATAAAATGTTAATGTAATCTGCAGATACTAACATGCTCGTGAATTATGAGTACAGTGGTTCTCTTAACTAACCGAAACTTATCTTTATTTAACTTAACGAAATTTATCCTAATCTAAGATTTTATTTACTAAAATAGTTTTGTAAGGATCTTAAAAATATTTTTTTTGGCTATCTTTTTAGGACCTTTATCATTTTGATATTGGTAAATGCAAAATTTATGGGTAAAACCTAAAATTTACCTATTTTCAGGATTTTTCAGTAACATGGTTACTTATGAACATCAAATATGTTAACAAATATTAGATAGACATTTTCTTATATTATGTCCTCATCTCCCACAACACATTGGTTAAGTTTGTGGATCTGTATTGCATTGACCGTTTGTTATGACGTTATTAATTATGAGTTATGACTGTTATTACATTAAATCCCTGCTGAAAGATTACGTATAATAGTAGGTACTTTGAAAGACTTGACTGAAATTAATCAGCAAACGGATGAGTAGATTTGTGATTCATGATGCAAAGATAAGAAATAATTGAGTTCTGCTAAATCGTCCATAGGAATAAACACGGCTTGCAAACAAATCGACAAGATCCCGTCTTATTCATAATAGATAATACGGGAGAATAAGAACGGGTTAGTAGAAAACCTTACTCATAATCACGCGAATGCGTATTGCGTATACCGGCCGTAATAGAAGCTGAAAAATTAAGTCGGAGATCGCGAAATTTTTTAACAACATGGTGGATTCGACAAATTTAAAAAAGCAGTAATATCCATTTGCAGCACTATCAGAGGAATATTTAAAATCGAAATATCGATTATAATATCGGAACGCATAATCGAATTGGCCGAATTTCAAAGCAATCAAAAATAGACCGGGTCAATGACATCGCAAATATCATCTGAAGAAACGTGAAGTTAGAAACTAAACGCGAAATGCGAAAATGACAGTGTTTTTGAGGATTGGAACAAAGTGGTGCCAGTCAAAAAAATCTAATTAAGAGTATAGATTTGGTTATTAGAATTAATAATAATTATTAAAAAATATTATTAAGAGTATAGATTTGGTTATTAGAATTTTTGAACTTGGTTTTCACTGCATTGTGTTTTTAGGAAAATGATTTTATGCAGACAAAGCGGTCAACGCGCGTACTAAAACAGATGTTCTCATTCTGGTACTGCTAAATCTATAACGCTTTTAATGTCCTTGTAATTAATAATTATTATGTAGGGTTATGGACAAATGATAGTAAATGAATCCCTGGGGAATACCCTCAAGGCCTATGCAATCTATGGGGATGCTGTGCGGGGGTTTTTTTAAGGAAAGAAAGGAGAATAAGTTCTGGTAAGGAAAAACGTATGAGGAGTGGGTGAATGTGTCCAGGAGTGACGGACGTATGAATCCACCCTTCCCACTGCGGTGAAAGACGATGAGTCGAGAAAGTCCGGCTGGAGAGGTCAAAAAGTCTCCCTCAACCAGTGTCTCCCGATTCAGCCCTCGACAAACCTAGACAAACCTCACCCCACGAACCCGGGTATTGTATATTGGTTATCCAATACATGGTACCCATTTCCGCATCAGAAATTTTAGTAGCTCTGCAATGCTTTTAATGTCCTTGTTAGTATTATGGAAGGTTATGAAAGAATAAAAATTAAATGATACTGTTCAAACAAAAACATTGTTTCAGACATGTGTGTACATTGTTTCCGAGCCAGATCAACTACCTAAAAGACGTGGCAACTACGCATCAAGTTTTCTGTTTGTAGCAGGTACTATTTTAGTTTATCCCGCAAATAGAAACCCTTTCAAAAAGCACGCAAATATACCAATATACCAAATAAACAAGCAATAAACCTAAACCATCACAGGTAAGTATTTTAAATATATACAACAAATTACCGCAATAAACCAAAACGATCACAGGTTAAGTATTTTAAATATGTAAAACAAATTACCGCAATAAACCAAAACTATCACAGGTTAAGTAATTTATTATGTTGAAAAAGTGTGCATACAAAATTCCCTTGACAGAACAAAAATTGTCAGATAACTTATTAATACCAAAAGCAAACAAAACAATATTCCAAAAAGGACCATACTACATGGCCATTAAAGTATATAACAACCTTCCACATAACATTAAACAAATACAAGATACACAAAAATTCAAATCGTTACTAAACACTTTCCTTGTTAATAAATGTCACTACACGTTGAGTGAATACCTCACGTAAATGAAAAGCCTATTTTTATTGGAATACATATTTGTATTTTTTTTATTTTTTCATTGGTATATTGTTATTTTATCTGTATAAACATTGTAATTATTATAATAAAACAAATAATATTGTAATTAAATAAATGTGGTTAGCTGGAAGAAATGGGGTCTACCCATAAGCTACACCTTTTGTAATTTTTATTTTACAATAAATAATTTTTGATTTGATTTGATTTGTAAAGTATAGCTCAAGAATTACAAAAAACATATCTGTTCCTGTTATTTAATATACTATAGGTATGAAGAATTTTAAAGTGTTTCTTTAAATGCTACTTAACTCAGATGTCAAGAGATTTTTCACAACTTAGGCCTATTCATTATAATTCAAGTACACGATGTTCGACAAATTTACACAAAAAAACATTTTCACACATCTTTTTAAAAACAACACAAGTAAATCAATAGACAAAACAAGCGGTTTAAATCAACTCTTATAAATACAATATTTGGAAAAATAAATTTCAAATACATTGTGACTAAAATGTACAATAATCTACCTGACAAGCAAGAAAAATCTAAACACATTGACGCTAAACATTGGACCATCAACAAAGGTTATTCAATAATCAATTAGTCAACTCATCAAAATCTTAACTAAAAGTTTTCTAATACCATTACCAATACCAACCTAAATTAATTATTTGAAATATATTTGCTTCTAACTTGCTTTCAAAAATGTAATTTCCTATCGAAATTAACTTTAAGGCGATGCCATGCGTAGTAATGCAAAGTCATGTGTTTTTGGTTTGAAAATTTTGTCGCCTAGAAATGTTTCAGATGCTTTAATTAAATACTGCGAGTAGAATAAATATTGGCCTTTAAAATATTCGAGTATTTTTTTAGATAAGTCTTTTTATAAGCCCAGAAAAAAATAATGTATAAGGCCTATGAAAACTGCTTTAAAGTTCAAAATCTCCTACTTACGAACCCATTTGTATAATGTGGAAAATTAAGTAATTTATAAAATGATCGAAAAAAAAAAAATATTTATGACTGAACATCCACAAAATAAAATAAAAGGCACTTTTTGGCCATGTTTTTTTCTTGCATAAATCGAAACAGGCGGATGGTGTTGAGCGGGAATTTAAACCTTATCGTCATCTACGTAAGGGTTGTTATTGATAGCGGCTCAATTTAAAATATTACACGACGTAGTGCATCGCCTTAAATGTTCATATCGTTAAAGTGAATTATTTGTTAACTAGCCCGTCTCGACACAGTATATTCCTATTAAAACATGTAAGCAAAAATGTGTGTAAACCGTAATTTTGTATATAGATTGGTCTAATAAATTAATCCTTTTTTAATCTCCCTCTATTAATCGAATTTATATATCTTCCTTTCACAACATCTTCATTAATCTTCTTCTTCTTTTTTTAACGCTTATTTTATAAGCGTTCAAAAAGGGATTGAAAGGGAAATATGCAAATACGAATGTAAGAGGGAGCGCGCTAATATTAAAAAACGATAATAATTAAGCGAAAACGGTGAAAATATTTAATAAAACACGACTCGTTTGACATAGAGCAAAAATCTCTCGACAAATGCTTTGGTTGGATTTAAAGATACACTGTGATTTTTTTCATGCCTATATCATATTAAATCACAGAACAAAACGTGTTTTTAATAATTTTCGTAGCTTGCTTTGCGATTTTTTTCTTTCGTCGAATTTAATATAATTAATGTTTCTGCATAACAAATGTATATGTCACGCCAAAATAATAAATCCGGATATTATATATACTATCCAGCCATTATTTATAATGTCTACCCGAATTAGACAAACTGATACTTGACACAGAATTAATTACATTAACTAGCCGTTTTATATAATATCTTCGAAGACTTGGATAAAGTAATAAAACAAGTAAGAATAGGTAAAGATTATAAAATTATATTTCAATTTGCCTTTAATTTATAAGGTTGGGTTATTATAGGTTAGGTTAGGTTGGGTTGGGTTTAGGATGGGTTGGGTTATTATAGGTTAGGTTGGGTTATTATAGGTTAGGTTGGGTTATTATAGGTTAGGTTAAGTTGGGCTTTTAATAGGTTAGGTTAGGTTGGGTTAGGTTAAGATGGGTTGGGTTATTTTAGATTAGGTTAATTTATGTTGGGTTATTATAGGTTAGGTTGGGTTATTATAGGTAAGGTTAGATTAGGTTGGGTTTTATAGGATATGTTAGGTTAGGTTGGGTTATTATAGGTTAGGCAAGGTTAGGTTGGGTTTTTATAGGTTAGATTAGGTTGGATTGGGTTAGGATGGGTTGGGTTATTTTATGCTTGGTTAGGTTAGGTTGGATTATTTTAGGTTAGGTTAGGTTGGGTTATTATAGGTTAGGTTGGGTTAGGTTAGGTTAGGATAGGGGGTAACAAGTCAGTTGGACTGTATTTATTACTTTGGCTAACTTTGACCCGATATTATGAATAATATCCGGATAAAGTGATTAATTTATTACATTGACTAAACAATTTTGTTATTATATATAGGGTTTTCCAATAAGAAGTGTTATTTTGAATAGCCCGCTATTTCTATAGATGTTACTTTTGAAGCTGTCATTTTATGACATTTGACAAGTAGAAACTACGCCATTAATAAAAATGGAACGATATACGCTTCAACAACGCATTGAAATTATTAAAATTCACTTGAGTGAATCAAATGCAAATCATCTTGAGTGATGATGCCCATTTCCACCTCAGTGGCTTCGTCAACAAGCAAAATTGTCGCATCTGGAGCTCGGAAAACCCAAAAGTAATTGTTGAAAGCCTCTCTATCCTGAACGTGTGACTGTTTGGTGCGGTTTATGGTCCGGCGGAGGCATTGGACCTTACTTTTTCGAAAATGAGGCTGGAGCAACAGTTACGGTGAATGGATTACGCTATCGAGAGATGATTAATGATTTTTTATGGCCGGAATTGGATGATATTGATCTGGACAACGTTTACTTTCAACAAGACGGCGCTACATACCACACAAGCAACGAAACCATTGATTACCGGAAAAATATCAAAATAACACCTCTTATTGGAAAACCCTGTAACATGACCAGTCATTATGTATAAATATAACTGTTTTTTTGAACTTACGAAAAGAGTTAACGAGAAACTTGTTATAAATCGGTAGAAATCAATTTCTACTAGAAACTGGGTGTACGGGGGCTTAATCACGCTTTAGAACTTGTAACGCATCTTGATGAACCATTATTGGAAAAAAAATCTCGCAAAAACCGATTCACGCAAAGCTATCAAAAAACTCGTTGAATGATTTATAGTTAAAAACGATTAACACTGAATGATTACAGATTACGCGGTAGTTTACGATAAAAGTATCAGTAAATGAAAAACTTTTTGATTTCGTAGAGAAAATGCTTCATTTTTACGTGTTTGGCAATTGCCTTCTTCCACATACAAATTAAGTACAGATTATCTAGAAGGATGACTAGAAAAAATATCTGGTATTTAATAGTATGGTTTCTTTTTATAACACATTAACGCATTTTTTGTACATATTGGGCCTATTCGGGAAATCACTGACTTAATTTTTCTTTTGCAAAATTTTATGAAATCAGTTCTACTTAATATGTTGGCATATTAATATTTCTCCGTACTCTTGAAAGTTGGTATCGTGCCAACAAATTAATCAGACCCGTAAATTAACGCCGCGTCAAAACATTAATTAAGTCCAAATATTTCTCATAGCAACGACTACTAGCAACAAGTCGCCGAGGGATTTATTTAATCGTCGGGCACAAGTCATATACATGTGCCATTTCGCCTTTGTTAAAAAACACGCTAGAGCGTGTTACGCGTATTTGCGTATTACACAGATTTTGAGGGCGTTTAACAAAAGACTTGGTGCACAAACAAATACGAAACTTTATACAGAGTTAATCTTTACCCAGTCTGAATATGGCCGTGATAGCGTTAAATCGTTAAAAATTAAAACATGGATAAAAACTGTTTATTAAAACATGGAATATTGTGATAATAGGTAAAATGATAATTCAATGACACTTTGCCGTGTTGCCAACAATACGATCACGAACAATGACGTTATAATACATCTAGACTCGTTATTGTCCAACAAAGGAAAATTATGAATTTATTTTAGATTAGCTCCACAGCCGAGCTGTTGAACTCAAGTCGTAGAAACGACCCGTTCTCATGATAAATGTTGAACGCACGTTTGGCGTGTTTCTCGACTATGCACTGGTGCCGAAGAGATCAATG
The DNA here is from genome assembly GCA_026573805.1 of Hesperophylax magnus. NCBI lineage: Eukaryota > Metazoa > Arthropoda > Insecta > Trichoptera > Limnephilidae > Hesperophylax > Hesperophylax magnus. Next base: position 2,112,889 of record JAIUSX010000016.1, read on the forward strand.
ATGCTAGTCTCTCGGAGCATCTACCATTGTAATACCGGTAGAACGAGGACAGTATACTTAGTTGACGCTTGTGCTCAAAAGAGTGCAATCCATTTTTCAAGATAAGGGAATCGATCAAACGGACCTCCCTTTTCTGCACAAGTCAAGGGTTTTTTTTGTGACTCCAGACCAGAGGTGGCTGCTAAATTCAAACATTAGACAAAAGCCAATAAGTAGATTGTTCATTCAAAGACTTTACAAAGGCCTTCGATACTGTTAATCACGACGTCTTGCTCAATAAACTGACTGTAATACGATTCTCCATAAGACTGCTTTTTTATAGCTATTTCGCAGACAGGAAGCAGTTTGTGTCTCACGGACTATTCCAATATATACATTTTTGTTCGATCGGGGGTACCCCAAGGCAGTAATTTAGGCCCACTTCTCTTTTCCATATATATTAACGACATTTCAGAAGTAATTCTGCACTCTAGGTTCCTTCTCTTTGCTGATGACCTAACACTTTTCTTAGAAATATTAAATTTAGAATACTGCAATCAACTCCAGTCAGATATTGATAGAATTGTTGACTGGAGTAAAATGATTCAGATTGAGTTAACTGTTTGTAAATGTTTAATTTTGTCATACATAGGGTGAGTCATACCTGGTATTATCGGTATACAATGAACGCCCAAAGTTTAAAACGTGTCTCGACCATGAAGGATCTTGGAATCATGTTTCATAGAAGGCTGACATTTCATGCACATATTAAGATGGTATGTAGTACTTTACCGAGAATGTTGGACTTTGTTCCACGTACTGCTAGGGATGTTAGAGATACCCGGGTTCTCATTGTTTTATTTAATTCCTTAGTAAGGAGTAGACTTGAAAGTGGGTGGGTAATTTGTAGTTCACACCAGGTAAATTATTCTCTCATGTTGGAGAGAGTTCAGAAGAAATTTTTGAGATTTCTCTACATGATGGAGTATGGCTACTAACCGTGGCTCTATCATACCGACTTTCTTTTAGGTATGCTTGGATTTAGCCACCGGCGGGTCAGGAGGGACGTGCGAATTGCTCCACATTTTTTTTAGACTGATTCATGGATGGTTTGAAAACTTGATCATGATGAAGAGCATTCATTTCCATGTTCCCGATGGTTATTTCCGTCACCGATAACATAGACTGTTCTCCCGGCATGCAGGACTAACTTGCCAATGGTCATGCCGGTGGGGAGAGCAATCTTGACGTTGAACAGAATAAATTCGGATGCTTACATATTTAGCATCTTCTATATTTATGTGAGAAGATACCCATTTTGTAGGAGTCGTAGAAACAATCCATTTTCATGTGACAAATTTCGTGATCAATGTTCCAGTTCCGGGAGAACAAGGACAGCATTCTCTCCTGACGCATGTGCCCAGAGATTGCGATCCGTTTGCTATACCATTGATTGTTTTCAAATGCATGTAGGTCGGCATATCTACCATCTCTTCAGCATGAGTAATTCACTCTCTGCCTCAATGTATGGCCCAACACACATAAAAATGTTTTTAATATGAACCCATGAGTTGTTTTGTCAAGTTCACCCGTCTTTCTCTCCTAGCAACAACTGGTAGCTAATACATTTATTGTCAACGAGCTTGTAATGAAAATAAACATTAATATGAACAACAATACATGACTTTATTAATTTATTCAAGTGACTGCTGATTAAGATGGCTAACAAGTAAAGTAGAATGCGCGCGCATGTGATCAATGAGAATAATGAAGTTGTTTTGCAAGGAACACGTGGGACAAACAGTTGACCTGATAGACGAGGGTCAAGTTTAATTAGAAACAGTTTAGAAAATACATCATAGAAGTAGGAATATTAAAGAAACCTACATAAAAGTAACTATTTATTTGCGAAAAACAGTGACTATAATAACGTTTCACGACATTTACAATCAATAATATAACCACAAGTGCAATATCCAAATACATAAATTTATTGTATCAGTTGTGATGCAGCAGCGTGTTAAAAAATACTATCTACATTATTTTATTAAAATTTATTAAAATCCTGTTAAAAACGGGATTGCAGGCCGTTTTATAATAAACTTTTAGCCATGCGAGCGATTGGTGTCACTGGTGAGTTATGCATTAGAATTGTTGGTTTCTATTCCATTTGATCGATTGGTGTATATGTATACATTTACCATATTATTTAATTAATACCATTCCTCAAAATATTAATATGGAAACATATTTAAAGCCAATAAATCCACCTAGATTTCACCGTCTATCCCATGTGTTAAGGTTTTGTAAATTTGGCCCATTATGACAAGCGATTGCTGATAACGTTTTTGCAAACTTGGCATGATATGTCAATATGTAGGTATAACAGACATTACAGAGTATTCATGAAAACGAACCAAGGAAAGGGTGATTAATTTTTGGGATACTCTGCCGTATTGCACTTCCTTTTCTTTAGCCAACTTCTAGGACAGTGTTACTTACTAAAAATGTACTTTAGTAGTGTTTTTGTTTGTATATGCGTATGTCTAGTAAGTCAAACACGTTGAATATTTCACGGTCACTGTCAGTCATTCTATGTTTTTTGAGAATTATCTTTATGATAGTTTTTTGTGTAGGTATTATGACCGATAGTTGAGTTTGTTGCTCTTCCCCAAGATACTCAAAGTGCGTAATATATTGTTTTTATTTGTTTTAGTTTCAGGACGGGTTGTTTCATCACATTTCAAAGTTCATTTCCAAGTTTTGCGAAAGATTTTTTCAAATTCTGTTTTTATTTCAGTTCTGTCAAGCAACTAGCATATAATGATATAATAACAGAACTTGAATAGGACTTTTACAGAAACCAAAAATTAACGTTGAAATTTGATGAATTGATCAAATTCTCCGAAAAAACCTGTCTTAAATATGTTTCTTATGTTCTGAAAAATTTGTATTGTTTGTGAGTTTATTTGTGATCTGTTTGATATTTTGTGTTCATCTGGGGTTCTGATGGTCTATTATGATTCCTAGATATTCTATTTGGTCAGTTTTTCTAGTAGTCTGAGTACGGAAATCGCAGATGTTGGTGTCTAATAGGTCTATGCAATAATGTGTTCTCATGGTGTTTGTCTTATTTTGTAGCTGTTCTCACATATATAACTTTTCAAAGGCGTATTGCATTGCCACTGTCCCGAGATGCAATGGAACCCTCTTGTTATCAAGACAAGCTGATGTTTTAGCAATTATTTGCTGTGAGAACGTCTTACAAAAAATTAGTAAACTAATTTTTAAATTATAATAGATAATAATCGTAGAAATAAATCGTAAAAAGTCATCGCAATATCATCAGTTTATGAGATGACGTAAAAACACAATGTCAGCTACCTTGTCTAAAACTGAAATATTACGTAAAAATGCTGATTACAAAAACAAAGAGATTAAAAACGAGATAAATATTAAACAATGAACCAAAATAAGTGATATTTTTATCGAAATTTCATCAGCGTCAGGTGGTTTTGTGATCACATGTGAGCCTGCTGATGTGTGTCACTTCTTGTGAACAAATTCATTAAAAATACTAAAATAATTTTGTTATCTGGTAGCTTGTGTATTCTAACGGTGCGAAAAGCTAAAGTCAACACTTTTTATCAGAAAATGAAGGTGCTTGTTCTATTTTAGTTCTGGTTTGTTGTTTTTGTTCTATTTATAAATGTCAATGATCGTATTATTAGATTTTACTTGTGTGATAAATATATTAATATCTGCAGTGCTTATGAAAAAAAATTGGAGCATTCAATCAGCACGTGAAAATCATGCGAATGTTAATAAATTAATTTAATTTGATATGGAGACAATAAAATAGTTAGAAAAAGTGGCTAATTATCAAAGATAAAGGATAAAACCATCTAAATATTCAACTGAAAAATATTTTACAATATTCAATGTACCTAAAATAGACAAAATGTGTGAAAAATATTCAGAACTACAAGTTTTTAAGAAAATCAGTTAAATAACGTTAATATTTCAAGAAGATATCATTATTTTTTAATGATAAACAACAAGACAAGGTTTTTTATGCATAGCACAAAGGATAATAGATTATTAATAATTAGTCGCCTGAAATATCCATACAAATTGAAAATATCTCCAGATTAATAATAAATGCGCCGATTAAGAAGATATCAGAATAACATTAAAATCAGAAAATTGAACACTAGGCGTATTCAAAATATCTATCTCTTTCTTGGAATAACTTATTTTAACAACCATCCTTTAAATCTAAAAATTATTGAAAATATTGAATTTAAGGACGATTTATTTCACAGAATTTTAACAATTCATCAAATTTCAAAGTTGATTTTCCAGTTCTGAGAAGGTTCTATTCAAATTCTATTATTATATCATTACTGACCAGTTGTTGCAAAAAACTGAAATAATAACAGAATATTAATGGAACCTCTACAGAACTTGAAAATCAACTTTGAAATATGATGAATTGTATAATTTTTTTGAAACAACCTATTCTAAGAGTCCATATCAGTAATCATTAAAATAAAGTTTTTACTATCGGTACATCTCTTGTTTTTCTTGTTTATTTTCTTGTTATTTATTTACAATATTTTATTATTACTTACTTACATGAATTTTTTATTGTGAGCCAGAATTCCCTAACCAAACACAAGAACCATAATTCTTCATGGTTAGGAGAGGCAATCATTATTTTCCTGTATAAAACTGGGTAACGTGTAAAAATAAGTATATTTATTGCAAAAAATACAAAATTTGAATAATAAAAAAAATATAAATTTGTTTTAGACCACTTTAATTTTAATTGCACTCTACCGGTTTCGGAAGCACCCTTCCTTCGTCAAGAGACCAAAACCAACCTATGATACAAAATATTGACAGATGTATACAATTAATTTATCGTTTAGTCCCATTCTAGATATATTTCCAGTAAACCGCTCTGTTATAGCCGGAATTCCCGCAATTATCCGTCCCCCTTTGTTAACCTCCCTAACTCAAACAACTAAATTATATTTTTTGTGTATATATCTGTTAATATTTTGTATCATAGGTTAGTTTTAATATTCTCCTGACGAAGGAAGGGTGCTTCCGAAACCGGTAGAGTGCAATTAAAATTAAAGTGGTCTAAAACAAATTTATATCTTTTATTGTAAATTATGACGAGCCACAAAGTAAATGCTTATTACAAATATACAAAATTTGAATGCTGAAAAAAATCTAGATATTATTTATACAAAGAAGAAAGTCTGTGTCTCTACTTTCTATTTTCTTTTATTTGTAAAACCAACAGTTATAATATATTTTTGTTGTTTGTTTTTGGGGTGTTATGCCGTGTTGCGCTAACTCCTTCTTTAGCCGACGTTTCGGACAGCGTTGCAGTGTCCATCATCAGGGCAGATCCGGTAGATCCGAAGATCACATCTTCGGATCTACCGGATCTGCCCTGATGATGGACACTGCAACGCTGTCCGAAACGTCGGCTAAAGAAGGAGTTAGCGCAACACGGCATAACACCCCAAAAACAAACAACAAAAATGCTTTTGGCCGTGAGAATCTAAAAACTTACCAGTTATAATATATGTTATAATGAATAGAAAAATACTCAACCAACCTAAAGTTTTCATTAGGTATTAGGATTGATGAAAATTTGCACACTTTACTCTTAATACACTGATTATTATAATGTTTGTTTGTCTTTATGAAAAAAACAAGAGGAGGATCACTATCAACTATTCGACAATCTGTGATTTTATTAAATTGAGTAGGCATCTAGGTACCTAGGTTGAGAGCGGATGAAGTAATTTTAGTACAAAAAATATTATAAATTATTTTATTCGTTGCCATCGCGTTGACTAAATAATCATTGTTCTAGCAATTAATGGAATTTACTATTTAGTATTGAAATAACAACGACAAGGAATATTATTCATTTTATTTATTTATTTTATTTAAATAAACACAACAAAATCAAAAAAAAAATACAAAATCAAAAAGAAAATAGAAGACATAATAAAACACAACCTCTCAAACAAAAACAATGTCAAAACGAAATAAAGTGGAGACTAGACACTCCACCATGCAAGATGGAAAAATATAATCCTAGGAAAATTACAAAACTTTGGTAAGATAAACAGAGCTATGTAGTTTCTATAGTTAAATTATATTATATTTGACATTCTAATTTATGAAATAAATTGGGTAATGACTTGTTTATATTTGGTGAATGATGTGTTAAATATATCAACGACATCTTTATAGTCATTATCCAAATTTTGTATACGGTGAACGGGGGTATAGAATTGAGATTCTGTGTTGGAGTTATCACAATATAACGGTAGATAATGCATCGATGTTGGTTTGCGAGGTATATGTAAAGAAATAAAGTATAATAGTTCAGGGCTGTCAATTATTGAATTTATGATTTTATATAAACATTTTAGGTCATTAACTATTAATTTTAATAAATTGAGTTGACATAGTAGATAATCATAGCTGACGCATTCTTTTGTAATACCCATTCTAAAATTAATAAATCTTAAGAATTTTTTATGATAACGAACTATTGGTGAAAAGCAATAATTTAATTAATTGTCATAATATCCTCTTCAAAGTCTGTCACGAGTACGGAAAATGCATAGAAAAAAATTTCAGTAACAATTAAAGCTGTGTTCTTTGTATTCACTGAACAAATAATTCCTAGAGGTGCGATCAATACACATTGTCATAAAACTAATTTTAGGTTAAAGGTAACGTTCGTTATAATCTACGCGTTCATGTTTATTTTTGTCTACCGGTCTCGAAACAACTTTTCTTTTTCGGGTTTAAATTTTAATGTTATTATTATATTAAGTTTACATATATGTATTTTTTTAAATGATTTAATTGTAAGCTGCACATCTTGATACGAATGCCCTAGGGAGATGTGAAGAGTATGTTTTTTAAGTTAAAAACTGTTTTTTGAATAAACAAATAAATAGATGGCGCTAATTTAACTGTATTATGCACAGACATAGGAATTAATAGACGAGAAGATAATGGCGAGGGGTAAAATCAACTGTTGAAGAACGAAGGGAGTGAAGCTGACTGTGATTCGTCAATAAATCAATCTGACAGTAAATAGGCATCTCGCATTATAATATCACCATTTACTTCTTAAAAGTAAAATCTGCTTTTGAATGAATAGACATTTTTACATGGGAGCGCAAATTACTCGCCACGTTATGAACAAATTTGCGAAGTCCAAATTCGGCAAAAAAATTCGGTTTCATTTTCAGAGTCGAATATTTCGTTTAAGTATTTAGTTAAGACACTTTTATAAATGTTCATAATTTACTTCCCAGCAACCAACCAGCTTTGTGTTTCGCGTCCAGACGTTTCTCGATGTGATAGTAACAACTGATTCATATTATACGATGTGAATATGCTTAAAATAAAGTAAAATAATGCTTATATATGGAATGTAATACGACAATTGGGTTTATTCTCTTTTTCACATCTATTTTTACAAGTTTTCATAGCACAAGTCAACATTCTGCCGTGTTATTTCGTAAAATGAACCGATGATGCCTCGACCATAGTTCGCACAAGAATGATGACGTCACGTTTTCAAATTTCACTTGAGGCCATACGCGAGCACAGCCGGCTCCAATGGAACCGGTATGGGGAGTGGGGATAATACGCTTTTAATCACTTAGGGCAGGTCTACTAATATTCATATGTCTATGGTTTTATGCAAATTCACTTTCTGCAAGTTATGCTTTAAAATATTCTTTTATTAATTCTTTTATTTCAAGTAAGGCATACAAATACAAAAATGGATTGAATCAACGATAAAAAATGGTATTTTTATGAATTTTTATAATCACAAAAATAATTCGTCTTAATATTTTAAAACGTATCCTGCAAAAATAATATTTTCATAAAATAATTAAATTAGCGCCGTCTATGACCGTCGAACGTTTCGTTTTAACCTTAAAAACCGATTTACTTAGACCCTTCGGCTTATAGGCTCCATGGTGTTTAGAATGGTAGATCGATAAAACCCTATAATGAAGAAATTCATCATCTATGGACAGTTATCGATATTTACGAGCACGATCAGAATATGATTCCGACAGCTGGTGGTAGACAAAAGTAGGTAGTTGTCAATATGCATAACATTTTGGTTAATGCCGTTTGTTGTGCACAGTAACTGGCTTATTAATGAATGGAGGTGATCTAACAAAGCTCTTAGAATTGAAAGAAATCTTATACACGATCCATAGACTTAATTAAATTATATAAGATGCAATCAATTGATTCCGTTCCAGCTTGGAGAAACAAAGTTGTTAGTTATAACCAAAGATCTCATTAACTAATTAACTACATTTTTAGTGTCAAAAGAACATTTGGGCTGTGATGTACATTAAAGTTAACATTTAGGTTAAGTTTAGGAATGTCAATTCATAGACAGACGCGCCAATGTTGCCATCGTATAACGATTTCCTATTATTTTTCGTGTCAATATCGGTTCGGATATCGACGGCGCAACCGTGCTTGAGATATTTATAAAAAAATGTTAAGTTTTCTGTTCGATCGTGCTCTGTCTCCGGACAGATGGGACTCTTGTGCTATATTAAAAAAAAATATTCTAACTCTACCCAGGAGTCACTAAGGGAAAAAATAGTCACGACACATATCATCTTTGGGGATGCTGTGTGGAGAGATTTTCTTAATGAAAGGAAGGTATGAACCCGGATCATCAAGAGATCCGTGTTTAAGAAGGGAGGAAACACAGAGATAGGAAAATATTTGAAGAATTATTTGGTTTATAAATAACAGTTGACAGCTGTATCGCCTTCTGAATACATTTTAAATTGAATAATGCATTCGTAAGACGAAACAGCTATCATGCGTAGTGATAATTACAAAGAATAACTGTTTTTTTAATAAATTAAATGATTGATGATATTATTGAATACGTAATAGAAAAAAATGATATCTTAGAAAATGTTTTTAAATTCGTGCAACACATTTCTAATCTCTTCAATATATCAGTATATACATATACACTAATATATATTTAGGTGCTATTATGGGCCCATTATCGTCCATTGTCCATTTCGATGTTTATTTACTGTAGGCTACAATATCAACACCAAAGTAACTACAACAGAGCTAGATTACCCAGTGCAAGTACAACACTGTTTTGACCTAATATTCTATTGCTTGTGCCACGGGGATTACAGGTGATGGACAGGACCTAATTACTATTCAATTAATGGAAATATATATACAAGTAAGTGGGTACAGCATGCAATAGTACTAAAGAGCGTTTTACAACAAGCTCTTTTCACACCGATCCCCACATGGAAAAGTCTGTGCTAACTCATAGATTAAATATATCTCCAAATGTTATAGCCCAAGGGCCAGACTGACTCCTCCACAAAGTCCCAAGGACCAAAACCTAGCTATATTGTAGAGAAATCGTACATTTTGAAATTCTCCTCTGGATATGAAATATTATAGGGAAATCATATCTGTGAAATTCTCTAGCCACCCTCTAGGATGGAGAAAGATACAATCTAGCACATATTTATATTTTGACGACACACCGATTTCAACTTAATTGATAGGCGGGTTTGGGTACCGTCGCCCCGGGAACCATTTATTGGATAACCTCTGACATAGGTAACCAAAAGTGGTTGGCCATATTTGGTGATTTAGCAGGGGTGCCCGGGTTTATCGGGTGAGGTGTGTTCGGGATGCGCCCGCCCACCAGCTGCGTGGCGTCCCAGATCGGGAGAGGCTGGTTTGGGGAGAACTCCAACTGGTCTATCTTAACCCATCGCCTTTCGCCGTAGCGAAGGGGATATGTTCATATGTCAGTCACTCTGATAGCTAGATTCCTACTTTTATCATTACTTTTTCATTCTCAAAACTTCCTCTTCTTCCTTCCCTTAAAAAGACCCTCCACACAGCATCCCCAAAGATGACTTAAATGCCCTGAGGGAAATTATTTTCTTCGGGGCCTCTTGTGTGAAAAAATATTTTTTAAATTTTGTAGTCTTTTTATCCACATCTCTATTCTCTAAATAGTGTAAAACAAAGTCGGTATCCGCGTCTGTCTGTCTGTGCGCTTAGTTCTTCTAAACCATGCAACGGAGTTTGATAGGGTTTCACTATCATTTTTTAAAAAAATTCAGGAAGGTTTAAATATATATATAGAAAGTAGAAAAAAGTGTCCAAGCGACGCCGGATACAAAGTTAGTTTGAAATATTTATACATAATAAAGTTACGTAAAACAATGACTGACGAAATGAAAATTGTATCAAAATAGGAGACGTCCCTTTTTTATCTCGAATTCTTGTGAAAAGACGCCTCATTTGGAAACTGGACGATAAAAAAAGGTTCGTGTAAAGCTCCCTTTATACACGTTTGGGCAAAGTAGGAACCAAAAGAAAATGCGCAATACGGAGAAGTAAAATATTCATTGTATATTATGTAGGCAGGTAAGTACTTCGTTCATTTATTAGGTATATCGGATGCCCTTCCATCTACTTAATGATTTATACGTCAATTTCAAGAGGCGCACAAATGATATCACTTTATAGTATCGCGTGTTGACCTTTCGTAATGCCTTTATTATTCAAGTTCTGGAATGTTTTAAGTGGTAGATAACGAATTAAGTAGATAATTTTTATTATTATTGTAAAGAAACAAAATAATTATTTAAAAAAATAAATATAAAAATTGTTTGACTGAGGATTGAACTTTCCTCCCCATTTTTTTGATGTTAGAGAGAGAAATAATAATTCTTTCCAGTTTTCCTCAAATATTTACACTGGAATCCATTAATAAAATCCTAAAAATTGCCTAAATGAATAATTCATATTTCACGCCGCTGTCGTAATAATCGGCTTAACTTTAAAAATTATTTTTTATTATATGAACGAGACAAAAGTAAAGGTACAGTTTTCTTACAAATTTCCCAAACAAAACGAAAGTCTTTTTGAAATATCGAGTTATCTCAATTTTTCTATGATTGGTGTAAAAAATGAAGTAAAAATGTGGTTAGCGTTTTTCACAATTTTCAATTTGATATTAAAATTATATTATTTAGAAATAGTAATGTTTATTTTGAATGCATAAATCTGAAAGAAAATTTTATCTAGTTTCTAAAATAGTATTTGTTTTTACGAAAAATTAAAAAAAAAGATGTATATAGCGCATTTGATAAACACAGAAAACATTGCAAACTGAACAAAAGTAATGAAAGTTTTGCCTAAATTTTCGAGCGAAAAAAATATTGAGCACGCAACCTGCTGTAATGTTTAATCTCATACCGTTGTTTGGCACACCAAATATTTGAAGTTTTTTTCACGTATTTTTACTTCTGATCAGATATTAGTTCAAGTATATTGGGCAAGTGCTCTGTATCCAGTCTACAGTTTGCCCGAGGACACGCATGGTTATTGGCTAAACGCCTCAGCAGCAAGTAAAGTTGACGGCCGTTTGTGCTCCACTTGAGGCGAAGGCTATTTAGATAACAAGTGCCCCATTTCAGTCACAGTAACCCCTTTTCATTTGAAATCTGATCATTTAATTTTGATTTTAAATTCAGCCATTTAGTCTGGGGTGAGAAGAAAATTTTCAATGCCAAATGAAAACGTTCGTTCGTTTTTCATTTTAACTAAGAAAATTACTCAGTCACGTACTTTTATTTTTTTTATTTAGTTTATTTAGGAAAGATACAGTTTTACAAAAAAAATAATTGAACATAAAATATAGAACATGATTTAAACCAGTTAAGTTCCATTTATAATATTTATAAAAGCTAGAAATTAATTAAAAGTAATAAAGTACATAGTGTGTGTGAAAAATGATTAAAAGAGAATACTAAACAATACAGAAGTAATATTTTTAACTTAGGTACATAGTAAGGTTAATTTGATTTTAAACGATTTAAGGGTACAGTGGAAAATGTCAATATCGCTTAAGGCATTATAAGATTTGCAGGTACGCCCGAGCAAGGAGTTTTGTGCATATTTCGATTTGAAATGTTGTATATAAAATAAGGTATTTGATCTGGTATTGCGTTCAGGACAATGAAATGCAATCTTTTCTAACAGGGCTGGGGAGTCAATAAGGCAGTTCACAATTTTGTACAGAAACAGTACGTCAAAATTTTTTTTTCGTTTGTAAAGAGTAATAGGATTACATTGATGATTTTCAAAACGATACGACAGGTGTTTCAGGAATTTTGTTTGAATATTTTCAATTCGGTTAATATAAGTTTGGTATTGTGGATTCCAAATGACAGATGCAAATTCGAGATAAGATCTTACGTATGCCATATAAAGTAGTTCAAGTGTAAAAGGTTTATTGAATGGTTTTGTGATTCGTAGAATGAAGCCCATTTAGTACTTGTGAAGCTTAACTGTTATCAGAACCTCTCTTTCTGTTTTACAGGTTTCGTTTATGAGAGAGAGGGAGAGATCCCGACGGTGCTATCATCGATGGCATCGACGCCTTTATTAAATGAACTAGTTGACCAAAAGTGGAACATACTTCTTTTATCCCTGGAACACATGAGGCGTGAAATATAAAACCCCCAACTGGTTTGACATAAACATAACCTTCATCAGAGTAGCAAGTACGTAGGTATATTAACAACTGTCAACAATCTAACAGCCATTTGACGGCCTACGTGGTTGAGTGGTTATGTTCCTCGGCTATGGATCCGTAAGTCGCAGGTTCAAATCCAGGCCTGCGCACTTCTGTTAATTTGTGTTTTTACAACTTATTCATTTGCGGCACGTTCCATAGTGACCTTAGTGAAAGACCACCATTCAGAAATGAAATGTTGCTTGAAATAGCATTAGCCGTATTTGGTGACTAGATCTGAATAACCAGGCACTTCCCCACCTTTCTCTTCCCATCTCCTTCCCATCCATATAACCTTCAGCCGCACAACATACCTCAATAGGAGATGCCTTAGTCTCACTTGCTCCAGACGGTTGGGACCTGTGGGAGCATCGGAAGGTTAAAAACACGCTTTAAATTTATCGGTTCTTATACAAAGACCCGGGAAACAGACATATCTATATAGTAGCGACGTCCCCTATTCCACGGACTGTACATCCTTATGTATAAGTGAACCAAGGTCAAAGTTCATAATCAGTCTAAAATTTTGTAACCAACCACTGAGCAGTGGCGTGCAATGACTTCTTACGATTTTTCCAGATCAAAGAGTAAACGGCTGTCATTAGAATGGATCTAGGACAACTGTACTCATCGCCGCAGGACAATTGCCTTCAATTGGTCAATCTGACAATTGAAAGTTGAAAATTGCGATGTGGAAAATTTTCCCCCTTTAAAAGAAGTAAGAATATTTAACAATTAAGGAAGGAAGTCAATTGTCATTAAGTATATTATCTGCTACGTTCATATAAAATCTGTAATCCATGTAATTTTTTATAAGTGTAAAATCATGGATAGTCTGAATTCTCGACTAATCAGCAATTCAAATATTTTTCGGTTAAAAATTCTGTATTTTACGAGTAGGTAGGTACTTTATCGATTGTCAGAATTCTTCAAACAAAACGTTACAATTTAAAAAAAACGGTGACACTTAAATTCAAAGCAAAAGTTCTGGGGTTCATTGAGCCCGAGATACAGATAGACGCAGTCACGATCGAACTTAGTAATTTTGTTAACGAAGAAAAACCACTGCAAATTAAAAAAATATATGTTTTGTTTAAAATGTGATTTGTAACAACTAGGCATAATTATAATATATTGTAATGAAGCAATAAAAGTTTATAAAAATAACTAAATGTACCTAATCTTATTTCTGTACCCTGGTATTTTGTTCCTGTAGGCAGGTTCAAGTTTGGACGTTAGCACAAATAATTACTCCACGACATTTCTGTGCTCCCGGTATTGTGTTCCTGTAGGCAGGTTCACATTTGGTCGTTAACAGAAATATGATATATCTGTGCTTCTGGAATCGCTATTTAACGGGGACCGTTCAAATGTCAAAGTTCAAAAGACAATTTGATTCAATTGTGAAGTTTGACACACCCCGAAAAAAAAATTATCGTAAAAAAACATTGCCACTGATTTATAAATACAAAGGACGTATTTTTTAATCAATTTGAACAATTCATAAAATTTAAAGGTAAAATTCAAGTTCTGTGAACGTTTCATTCAAGTTCTGATATTATTTAATTATGGACTGGTTCATTTACTTGAACGAATAGAACTTTCACCAAATTCTGAGAAACAACCATTAAAAATTTGTTTATCATTTTGTTTCCCTTATTGACCTTAGCAGTCCTTCAATTCAATATATATCATTAAAAAAGTGTAAAATGTACGTGCCGCTAAAACTCAGAAACTATTCCCGGTACGATCAACGGAGTTATGTAGTGTGGTAGCCCTCTATCCCACATCTATGAAGAATGTTCTCGGTTTTAACTGAACGGCGTGCTTTTGAAGATAAGGGCTGGATGTTTCACCCTCTACAAATTTCGAGAACATTCGAGAGTATTCGAGAGCATTCCACAACATTCCAGAACATTTCGGGATATTCTAGAATGTTGTGGAATGTTTGGAAATAGTCTGGAACTTTCAGAAACAGCCCGGAATATCACAGATCATAATGAACCAAAAACGAGATTACAGACCGTTTTCTGAAAAACTCTTAGTAAATTCGTAATCGTGACAATACATTGGTATCTCTAAAGAGTATAAAACAAAGTCACTATCCGCGTCTGTCTGTTTGTGCGCTTAGTTCTTCTAAACAATGGAACGGAGTTTAATAGGGTTTTCACTATCATAGAATTTCTTCTGCAAGGTTTACATACAGGGTTTTCTAATAAGAGGTGTTATTTTGAATAGCCCGCTATTTCGGTAGATGTTACTTTTGAAGCTGTCATTTTTTAACATTTAACAAGTAGAAACTACGCCATTAATAAAAATGGAACGATACACGCTTCAACAACGCATTAAAATTATTAAAATTCACTTGAGTGAATCAAATGCAAATCATCTTGAGTGATGAGGCCCATTTCCCCCTCGGTGGCTTCGTCAACAAGCAAAATTGTCGCATCTGGGGCTTGAAAAACCCAAGAGTTATTGTTGAAAAGCCTCTCTATCCTCAACGTATGACTCTTTGGTGCGGTTTATGGTCCGGCGGAGTCATTGGACCTTACTTTTTCGAAAATGAGGCTGGAGTAACAGTTACGGTGAATGGATTGCGCTATCGAGAGATGATTAATGATTTTTCATGGCCGGAATTGGATGGTATTGATCTGGACAACGTTTACTTTCAACGAAACGGCGCTACGTGCCACACAAGCAATAAAACCATTGATCTTTTACGATTGAATATCAAAATAACACCTCTTATTGGAAAATCCTGTGTATAGTACATAATAAAGAAAGTAGTTGTAAATAATAATCAAAAACAAATACGACTTAGCAACTTACAGAACAGAATTTTTGAAATAATTTTTATTTTACAATTATCCTGGTCCAATTTAACAACAATTAATAACAATTATTTTTTATCCCAAATCAAATTTTCGAGTTGAATTTAATATTTTATTTATTTTTTAATATGGTCGTAAGTAACTGCCCGCCATTGTCTTTTAGATGTAAACTGTCACATTAGTAAGAAAATAAATTAATTTATGAGACACTAATGAACAACTTCCCGTACTTAACTTTATACATACTGGCTAAAAAGTTAAATTCAGTAATTTTCATGAAATACTCAAGGAGCTGTATTAACTGTTTTATCACATTGTTCCACCGGCCTTAACCTACTTTAAATAAGATTATAATGATTCGCTAATAATTCGCTTATAATTCGGACCATGACATTTCGACATTGAATATTTATTATTTTATGTTAAGTTGTGGAAAATTTTGCCACAATGACCATGGCACTCGTTTTATTGATTCAAGATATATAATTAGAAAATTTTATTTACCTGGTTTTTAGTGTAATTGTTTTCCGTTTTTTTTTTCATTTTATTTTTACTAGCTGTATCTCGCCACACGTTGCTGTATCTCAGTCTGTCTGTACCGATAGAGAAAAAAATAGCGCGTGTTGCTTTACGTCTAACAGATTGCGCTGTTTTTAAAAAAAAGCATATTTGTCCAACAGATGGCACTGTTTTTTTTTTAATGTTTTTTCCTGTCATAGGTCACGTATATATAGCAACACAAGCGTATTCTAATGCAATATAGTGTCAAAATTTCAACACAATCGGTGAAGAACTTTCGGAGACTTAAGATTTTAAACAAACGAATATTTCCTTTTTATTTATATAGATAAGTGACAGTCGTTTTGTACGTGCTCTTGGCTTGATCACGTATTACAGTAGACTTATAACTTGACACCTAAAAAATTTCGCGTTTGTGACAACCCGAATTTTGACATTTTCGCGAGTATAACGCGTAATTCGTATTTTCACGTCATTTTTTTGTCTTGTTTGTCTGTAAGCTTGAATACCTATAAACTAGAACGCAGCTAACTAACTTCAAGTCGTAAATGCAGATTTAAATAAAAAAAAAAACAGTTTACAAAATACGTCGCTTTTGCTAAAAAATCCACAAAATGAAATCTATTATTTCACCATACCATAAATAAATAAAAATATAATTCGCTATAAAATAACGCGAAATTTTTAGGTCCTTAAGTTAGGATGTGAAATGTAAAGTAATAAATGTGAAGTATTGATACAATGCACAATAAGTATTAATTTATTTTATTTTATTGAAATAACTTTTCCTTTAAATTTTTGAAGGTTATACCCATAATATAACATTAATAAATCTAAACACAATAAAGTTACAAACTAAGCACAGTAGGTACTTACAATTATTACAAATTAAAAAAAATACACTTCACATATTTAATAACATATTTTTAAATTTTTTCTCTTCATTGTTCGGTATTTCTTTTTATGTATTTAACATTATTTGTTTTGTAGGCTTACTTACTTACAAAATTGACATACCAAAAAAAAATTGACCAAATTGATAATTCACGCAAATAACCATGTAGAACGTGACCTTCGAACGGGGTACCCTAGTAAGGTCACATTCTTTTCAACAGTTGTAAAAAATTATAAAACAAACGATACGAAGACCTGATTATTATTTGAAGTTATAATTAAATCATTTTAATTAACGTCCTTAGGTAGGTAAGTACTTTCCATTCAAATTTTATCACATGTGTGAACAATCAACGAAATGTCTCTCAATTTCTGGGAACTGATGTATAAAAAGTCAACCCGTAAAAAACAAAGTTTTTTTTTAGTATAACACTTTTTTTTTTTTTACGTAGCTGCGCCATTTCTTATGCCGAATAATAACCAATTTCAACGTTTGTTTTTTTCATTTATTTCTATTACTGTTGATTGTATCTTCCTCCCCAAGTACTGGCTCTGAAACTGATGTGAAACATTTAAAATGTCTTTTAACTTACAAAAAAAAAAAAATTTTTTTTTTTTTTTTGACAGAAGATTAAACCTTTCTCCCCGGGGACTAGAGTGAAGGACTTACACCCAAGTGAAATCCTGATTGGATAATACCGACATTTAATTCGCATATTAACTGCTGGAATTTTTTAAATATAATTTCATCAAATTTCTGAAAAATGCGTATTTGCGCGCTTGTGTGTGCATGAGTACCACAAAAAGTTTGCAGAATGCACTGTCATCAATAACAAATCTATCTGCAAAGTCTCAGCTCGATTGGATGTTGAGAAGTGTGTTATTTTCCACTTCCAAAATTACACTTCATTCGTTCATTCAATCGAGAAAACAAAATAAAATTCAAATAGGTGTATTTAAAAATAGATCAATGTCGTAAGACTATGGACAGTCCGGGACGATCACGACTTAAACAAGTGAAAGAAAATCAGATAGGAAGAGTCTATTAATTATCTTTTTTAATAATTACTGATGTTTTGTTGCGTTTACAATGACTTCAAAGTCTCAATTTTGATTGTGTTTTATCTCGGCGGTTTTCCCATGCAATTAACTGGATTATAATTTTTATCAGATGGCCAAATTATTGTTAAATGCGTAGGTACCACCAATATAACATACATCACTCTTAAAAATACACTTATCTGGTCTGTCAACCTTTCCTATAACTAGACTTATCAGGCTATTGAAATATTACAATAGTTTTTTTATCATAATATCATCACAATAAAAACAAACATTGTAAATTATGGCGATGCACTACGTCGTGTAGTATTTTAAATTTAACCGCTATCAATAACAACCGTTACATAGATGGCGATAAGGTTTAAATTTCCGCCACCGCCTGTTTTGATTTATGCAAGAAAAAAGCATGGCCAAAAAGTGCCTTTTATTTTATTTTGTGGATGTTCAGGCATAAATATTTTTTTTTCGATCATTTTATAAATAACTTAATTTGCCACATTATACAATACAATCATAAACGAAAATGGGTTCGTAAGTAGGAGATTTTGAACTTTAAAGCAGTTTTCATATGCCTTATACACTATTTTTTTCTGGGCTTATAAAAAAACTCGATTATTTCAAAGGCCAAGATGTATTCAATTAAAGCATCTGAAACATTTCTAGGCGACCAAATTTTCAAACCAAAAACACATGATTTTGCATTACTACGTATGGCATCGCCTTAATTGTTGTGATAAAAAAAACAATGATTGAAATATAATATAGTTATAAGGTTAATGATTACAATTGATTTCCACTTATTATTTAACCCTTCGATGGGCAATGTACTTTTAACCCTTTGGATGGGGAATGTGGCCTGGCCAGGCCATATAAAAAGTTTATCAAATAAACAAACTAGTTTTAGATAAAGGCAGATGTTCAAATAGTATGTATAAACGTGTCAACATGTTGTATATGTATATATAACTGGATAAACACCCTACATATTTGCATGTAGAGTTCTAACGATGGCAAGTCCATTTTCAATAAGAATTCTGGCTAGTGGAGTGACGTAAAAAAGTTACCGCAATATACTGTTTGGCCTATATATACTGATAATAAGCCATATTCTAAAACTTCCGGTAATTGTTTGGTTTCGGTTGTCTCCTTATTGCACCTTTTTAAAATGTCTGCTCAGAAGATTCTCATTTCTGAGCACAAACTGCCTCCTGTTTTATATTATGTTTTAGTTTTGATATTCTTGTTTTGTCTTGCTGTTATTGTTATTCTAAGTTTTGTCATCACTTTGTAAAAACAGTGTATTTAGTGTTATAATATTAGATCTGTATTGGGTAAGGCACATTGTAGGAATTATTTTAAGAACCACTTATACTGAATTACCATTTTTAAGTTTGTTATAGTTAAGCGCACTTGAAGTGAAATGACACTAAACTGCGATATATAAATGCCATGTTATTATTATTATTATTATTATTCTTTGTCAACTAAATGCAACACCATTCGTGTACCGTCATTAACTTCACGATCAGCACCTGTAAGATTCGCAAGTATCCAAATCGCAGACCCACCGGACTTTGATCCCATATGCGATGGCCTATCCAGGCCATGTGGTACAGACATTTGAGTTTTTGTTCTAAATATTTTTTACTCTACCAACTAAAATTGAACTCATCGGAAATAAAACCATTCGACGCTGATTCCAGCTGTCATCCCATACAACGAAAGTGAATTTTCATTTTACGTAATTAAAAATTAAAATGCTAAAATTAAAAATTTCACAAATGCAGTCAGATTCCTTTTATAGTAATTAAGGTAAATCAGAAGGTTTTATTTAAAAATATTTCGTATTATGCGTGTCCAGCGATTCCGAATATTTACCATATATTGTTACCTTTTATCAACGTAAAAAAAGGATGTGTGAATTTCTAATTAAAAAAAATTTGTTCGCACACACATTCGATATGAAAATGTTTCGTTTTAAAAGCATAGATGAAATGACACAAAGACAATTTTGATGTATAAAAAATGAAGATTAAAATGAATAGACAAAATGAATTTAAATATAAAATGACAGGTAAGAAATGACGTTAAATATTACAAATAGGATGACACAATAATCAAAACGTAGTACCTACCTACCAAACATCTCGTACAAAGAACTATCATGTTTATTAACTATTTTGTAATGTTAATATAAATTAATTCATTATTTCTTTCTGAGTGAACTGTACACATTACATAGTACACACGCGATGATTTCACTATTATTAAGAGAGTAGATACTAATTGTATTTTTCATAGACTACGTAGGAATACCAATAGAATGGAGCGGTGTAGTGGGGAATGATCCGAAAACCTTGCTATTCGGATCTGGTCACTAAAGATAGCTAAAGTTATTTCGAGCAAAGTACTAATTCTGAATGGTGATCGCTCAATAGATCCATGCTGAGATTGTCTGTCACTGTGCGCAATGGGCATGTGAAATTATTAATTGCCATAATTAAGATGCTATTTTAAAAGATAATTGCACATTTCAATATTGCGATCGCCTATCCAAGCGTATAGTTCTGCGAACGGTGCGTGATAGTGTGGCTAATTTGCTATAACTACTGTAACTCTAGACTACACAACACCTACACGTGACGATGTTCCCTTTCAAAAAGTTCCCAGTAAAGATGTCCCAATGTTCCCTTTCAAAATGTTCCCATTAAAGTTGTCCCAATGTTCCCTTTCAAAATTTTCCAAGTTAAAATGTCCCAAAGTTCCCTGTCAAAATGTTTCCGCCAAAGATGTTAAAATATTCCCACTAAAATTTTCCCAATGTGTCCTTTCAAAATGTTCATAGTAAAAATGTCCCAATGTTCCCTTTCAAAATGTTCCTAGCTAAAATGTCCCAAAGTTCCTTGTCAAAATGTTTATGCTAAAGATGTTAAAATGTTCCCTTTTAAAATGTTCCCACTAAAAATGTCCCAATGTGTCCTTTCAAAATATTCCTAGTAAAAATGTCCCAATGTTCACTTTCAAAATGTTCCCTGTTAAAATGTTTCCGGACAAAATTTTCCCAGTAATAATGTGTTTTTAAAAATTATTTTTATTAGATGGAATAATTTAATATTTTTTAAATGATTGATGATGTGAAATACAATAATAAAGGCGGTAATGAATTTTATTTTCCCAAGTATTCATTACGTACAAGACACACTTGATTATATTATACGAGGTACGGTTGTATATAATGAAGTGTGTATTGTGAATTTCGTGTAAATGTTTTATTATTTTACTTTACTAAGTTTTCGTTATATTTCCAGTTACGTTCTTTAATACATCTTTTAATTTTGTATCTGTAATGGTTTTTTTCCGCATCTCTCACTAGTATCATTGACTCAGTTTCGCAGGAAACAGTTGGAATGCTTTTACGGTATTCGCATAAAAAACGTCTTTAAACTGTTTTCAAATATTTTTAAAATGTCGATGTGGATCATTATAAGTCTTTTTAAACAAGTAAGAAAATCCAGATTGATGTGAGGAAAATTATGCATATATTTAGAACGCGAGATAAGCAAAGATAATGCTAATTTTCCATTTTTGCTCCACAAAAACAATGATTAATGAACGTTGTCTATTTTTTGAAGTACATACAAAATAAGTTGTTTTTTTTTAAGTAATCCTATTGAGGATTAAATGCATTAAAATATATAATCTTATCAGATGTACCCAAATCGGAAACTTACTCCTTTATATGTTCATAGAAAATCTGATTTTATTATTATTTTAACGACTGTTTAGGTTAAGGATTGTTGTAAACGGAAGTGTCGCCCTCTGTTATTTTCAAAAAGAACCGTGAAAGTTTCGAACCACGACAGCGGGTTTTTATCTGTTAGTAAATATTAATTTGCTTTAAGGTCGGTACTTCTCCTTCTTCTGGTGCCATCTCGACTATCACTAGAGCAATCTTCATCTTGCAGGCTCCAGCCCGGAGCAACTTTGTGGAACTCTAGGTATACCGTAAAATGGGGTGACTAATTACTAGAACTAATTTTTTTGTAAATATTGCATATGTTCAAACCATCGAAATATATTAAAAAAAACATGGTGCGACTTTGATTTGACATTTTTTGTCAGCTACAATTACAATCATATCTAAATGTGTGAAAATATCTAAAAAAAACAGCTTCATTGCTTTACCAACAATATGTATGAATATAACTAAACACCAATTAATTTGACATTCATTTTCAAAGCGTCATTGAATTCTCGCTTTCCGAATTTTTTTTCCCGTCATTGTATTGTAAAGAAGCGAGTTTTTTCACGATTGTTACGAGAATTATCCAGATATCCTCGATTGTACTTCAAAGCTCACAAAATTATTTTACCATATTTACTAAATATTTGAGCGATCGCTGGCCATAATGTGCCAAATTTATAGAACTTAAACACGTGGGATAAGCAGTGAAATATAGGTGGATTTATTGGCTTTAAACTGCAGATAGCAGTTTCGGCCGAGTTGACATCGCGTTTGGGTCCCACCCAGGCGTAGTGTGTTCAATTCCTCGGCTGGTTAAGTCCTTCATCACAATACAAGCAACATTTTCAGCTTACTGTGGTGGTAGTAGGAGATCTTCAAATATTGTCAGGTTATTCGTAACCCGGGAATGTTTGTCTTTATGTTAAAAAAAAATAATAATGTGATACCATTCTATCGAGTGTTGCCCTACTACGAACTTCATAATTTTAGTAGATAAAGAAAACGAGAAAGAAAGCTTGCTTTTTGATTAGTCGTTTTGATATGTGGCTTGAATTGTTTTAAGCATTGTGAAGAAGCTAGAAACTTATGAAGGGTAGCGTAAACTATGCAGATATCCGCGAGGATCAAAGTCGCCCCTTGATTCAAAGTCGCCCCATATTATGTTTTTTTGTCTTTTTGAAATATTGGCATACAGAGCTCCGGGACAAGAAGGCGCCCATTTCTCTTTAAAATAATGATTTTTGAAAAATTTGTTTATATGGTTGTTTGTGAAAAATTATTTGCATATGGACATGGCTGCAATATGGGGAGGTTAAACGTTACGACGGATTTCTTTAGGTTTTTTATATGTGGTACGTATGTTTTCGGCGCGTTTTCATGGGTGGGAATACCCGCGTGGTTTTTTAATAAGAGGATTTCATAGTCTTTGTAGAGTTGGGTTACCCTTAACCATTTGGGGGCACCCAGGGCTATGCGTATGGCATTAGTCGGAAATGTTTGAAGTTTTTTCAAAAGAGACTGTGAAGCGTGGGCCCAGATGGGGCTTGCATAATTGCATATAGTTGATTTATAAATTAGGAATTTATTTTTAGTTGAGAATTTAGAATTAGTTACTAACTAAATGCACCATACCCAATTCCGCTACGATCATTTTATATGTTTCCATATTCACGCAAATATTATAAATAACTGCTTATAATACGTTTATGGCATCTTGAATTAGCAAACATTACAATAAACTCTAATTTATTGTTTCCAGGAAACTTGCGTTTACTTTGCGTATTTCATTAAAAACTTTCCACAAGCTAAATATACCACTAGATAAAATGTTTCTCTTTAAATAAACTAATCTCTCCACTAACTACGTAGGCTTTTAGATAAGAGGAATGTAAATACTTTCTCTTTTCGTTGCTTCTAGTCTTTATAGAAAAAAAGTTTATTGCCGTAAGAACTACTAAAATGATCTAATTTCATTCTAGTTTGTTGGGTTTATTATTTACCTACTGGTGGACCTCGTAATTCTAGTTTGTTGGGTTTATTATTTACTGGTGGACCTCGTAATTCTAGTTTGTTGGGTTTATTATTTACTGGTGGACCTCGTAATTCTAGTTTGTTGGGTTTATTATTTACTGGTGGACCTCGTAATTCTAGTTTGTTGGGTTTATTATTTACTGGTGGACCTCGTAATTCTAGTTTGTTGGGTTTATTATTTACTGGTGGACCTCGTAATTCTAGTTTGTTGGGTTTATTATTTACTGGTGGACCTCGTAATTCTAGTTTGTTGGGTTTATTATTTACTGGTGGACTTCGTAATTCTAGTTTGTTGGGTTTATTATTTACTGGTGGACCTCGTAATTCTAGTTTGTTGGGTTTATTATTTACTGGTGGACCCCGTAATTCTAGTTTGTTGGGTTTATTATTTACTGGTGGACCTCGTAATTCTAGTTTGTTGGGTTTATTATTTACTGGTGGACCTCGTAATTCTCCGATATTGCTAATGTATTTTCGGACGTCTACGACTTCTTCCACCATTCACTACTGTATACCACAACATTACAGTTGAAAAACTACATTACTAACTAACTAAGTATCACGCCGTTTCCCCGCAGGGGTAGGCAGAGAGGACGGACCGCCAAACAACTCGGTCTTGACACACATTTGCATCGTATATTCTCCTCTCTCTCCTTTCTTAGCTCATTCGCTCTACATTCCCAAACCATCTAAGCGTCCCTTTCTTGATCTTACTTATTACGCTTACATCAGCCTTGCACTCTTTGTGGATCTCCACATCACACATGGTTTCACCACACATACAGCTCAGTGGACTGCTAGCTTCGCTTCTTTGGAAAAAAAATTGTTAGCGCCAACTGCGTTTATTCCTCCATTAATGGAATTACCTGCATACATTTATCGACTTAAATTCGACTAAGTATCTTATTCCAGTGTAGAGACATTCCTTGGGAGTTCTGACTTTTTTTACCGTTAAAACTACTATCTAAACATTCCTGGCACTGATAAGAACAAACTTTGAAATTTCCAGCGAAATTCATCGACTACTTTTAGATTTTTTCACGCACAAACATACGTAAGCTGAATTATTATCTTAATTTATCTGCGTTTTATCCGTGCCTATTCAAAATAATTCTACATATAAACAAATATTTTTTTATGGGTTCATATCACTGCAACCGCAATGTTTCCTGACAATATTATTTTGAATTCCGAATTGTTTTGATGAAAATGTTCGCCTGGAATACTTGCTGGGAATACGATACGTGTGGTTTTCCGTTTTTTCTGTTGTTCGGGATTTCTCAAACCCGTACTAAGTATGTTGTATCACATTTCGGTAATACACACGTAACATCATTATGACAAACAATATTCAAATTTTGAAGAAGAAGATAATATAAAATAAACGAAACATGAATCAGAACAAGACACGAAAGAACAAAGAATTGAACCCAAGATCTCAATTATAAGATCAAACGCCATACAATGGCTTTTATAGTACAGAGTTTTCCAATAAGAGGTGTTATTTTGAATAGCCCGCTATTTCGGTAGATGTTACTTTTGAAGCTGTCATTTTTTAACATTTGACAAGTGAAAACTACGCCATTGATAAAAATGGAACGATACACGCTTCAACAACGCATTGAAATTATTAAAATTCACTTGAGTGAATCAAATAATGCAAATCATCTTGAGTGATGAGGCCCATTTCCACGTGGCTTCGTCAACAAGCAAAATTGTCGCATCTAGGGCTCGGAAACCCAAGAGTTATTGTTGAAAAGCCTCTCTATTTTCAACGTGTGACTGTTTGGTGCGGTTTATGGTCCGGCGGAGTCATTGGACCTTACTTTTTGAAAATGAGGCTGGAGCAACAGTTACGGTGAATGGATTGCGCTATCGAGAGATGATTAATGATTTTTTTGTGGCCGGAATTGGATGGTATTAATTTGGACAACGTTTACTTTCAACAAGACTGCGCTGCGCTGCGTGCCACAAAAGCAACGAAACCCTTGATCTTTTACGATTGAATATCAAAATAACACCTCTTATTGGAAAACACTGTACAGTGATAATCGAATTACAAGCGTACAGTGATAAACGGAATAATAATAGCAATAAATTAAAGAACAATTAATGTGTAAACAAAAACACTATTGCAAGTGATGCAGTTATTAATAGAAGTGCTGTAAGACAATGCATAATTCAAAAGAAATATATACCAGTGTAACAATAGTTGAACTACTCTATACAAGGTGTGTATAAGTCAAAGTATGAAGTGTCTATGATAATAGTCAGTAGTGAGTTATTGTTACCCTCAAAATTAATTGTACTTGGAATAGCTGAGTAGGCATAAGCAACTTGGCATTAACAATTCAGGACTGTCAGCGATTCAATGATACTTATGAATAAGAAATAATATTTTTTAATAAAGTAATACACATGTTAGCTAACACTATAAGATATCTAGGAGCCATGTAGAAGAATATTATCATTCCTGATATTAATTATTGTCTTTAAGGTATGTTATTATAGCCTTCTTATAACTATATTCCGTGCAGTTGAACACATCTACTACTTCTGAGAAAACATTGCCAACTGCATGCAATCTAGGTATAAGCGAGTATCTAAATGACTCAGTCCTGATATTTTTATACTAGTAAATATGACGTTTAATAACTAGGTCGTAATGATCATGTAGTTACGACGCTGTCCCGCTAAGACAAGCAATCCTGTGTTCGATTTCCAGTTGTGACAGTTAGCTTTTTTATTTTCTATGTCGTGTTCTGTTTCATGTTTCGTTTTGATTTATTACAATGATGGGACGTTAAAAAAAGATGTTTATAAAGTACCATAAGTATGCATTTGTTATTAAATATCATACTTTCTAAACATGTACTTGTAACTGTTGCTATGTTGAAACGAAAGGATTTTTCTGACGTTAAAAAGTTACAGGAAGAAAAACGTAATTCTTACGTGTTCGTTTTTAATTTGGGAATATTTAGCAATTTATTGCTTTTGAAAAATTTTGGAATATAGGGTTGCATTAGTATTATATCACTGCAAAACATGTTTACCATTTCTTTAAAATGAAAAATTCCCAAATAATTAGTCGCCTGAAATATCAATACAAATTGAAAATATCTCCAGAGTAATATAAATGCTGCCAACGGGAATTGAACCCGTGCCTTCTGATGTCCGGCCAGGTGCTCTGAAACCACTGCGCTATGTCGGCTTATTTCCAACCCGCCAAATGATTCAATATGTACTCAATCAACAATTACTGCTTATTATATTTTTTCCACCTGTTCACACGGGTTCAATTCCCGTTGGCGGCATTTATTTTTACTCGGGAGATATTTTCAATTTGTATTGATATTTCAGGCGACTAATTATTGCTTATAATTATTTGTTATCCTTTATGCTATGCATGAAACCTTGTCGTATAAAAACATTGGTTTATCATTAAAAATAAGAAAAATTCCCAGCCGAATCCGAAGTTGCAACTTCCAAATTAAAAAAGTACCTCGTTATTATTTGTTTTGCCTATAGAAACATTACATATTGTCAATTGTATATTACCACCGACACACGTGTTCGAACGCAATGTCACTGTGAAATCATCCAGTTAATATCAGAGATTAAATAATATAGATAGGAATAGCAAATAACAATTCCCACGGCCAATGGTATTATGTTGTTTAACTTCTGGGCTATTAAGCTATGTTACACTTCCTCATCTTTATTGAGCCAACGTTTTGGAGAGCCATGCAGTATTCATCGCCGAGGCATTTCAAAGCTCAGTAACCCAAAAGTGAAACAATACGATATCTAATGTTTTTTAATGAAATCATTAAGGTACCTACCAATAAACATTGCAAAAGAGCTCCAACTGCAAATATTCCCCGAATATTCAAAACGTGCTACCCATAACACTAAAAAACATGCTACCCATAAAACAAAAAAACATGCTACCCATAACACAAAAAAAACATGCTACCCATAGCAATAAAAACGTGCTACCCATAACACTAAAAAACATGATACTATAACATAACAATAAAAACATGCTACCCATTATAATAAAAAAATACTACTCATAACAAAAAAAACATGCTACACGTAACCATAAAAACATGCTAATCATAACAATAACAATAAAACACGCTACCCATTACAATAAAATACATGCTACCCATTACATTAAAAAACATACCACCCATTAAAATAAAAACATGTTACTTTGCTGTGATTTGAACCCGTGACCTCCGGCTTTGTAATTGAGAGCCTTTCCCACCGATCACGCAGACCATCGTAATAATATATCGATATCAAAGCGGGAACATTATATCAACCTCAAAGTACAATGAACAAAGCTTCTTAACCAGTTTTTGTTTTATTGTGTAGATTAAAAAATGGCCTCATTTTAGTTGGATATTTTTTTGATTTTTAAAAATTTGCAAATCAACTCAAACTTT
Source organism: Hesperophylax magnus (assembly GCA_026573805.1). Lineage (NCBI taxonomy): Eukaryota > Metazoa > Arthropoda > Insecta > Trichoptera > Limnephilidae > Hesperophylax > Hesperophylax magnus. The sequence continues at coordinate 2,141,077 of JAIUSX010000016.1, forward strand.
CTGTTGGAAAATTCGAGTAGTTTACTGCTTGATAATAGCCACAGTTGTCTGTCAGTTCTGTGCCATTGTCCGATGTATTTTTGGATCTTTGTTTGCTGAAGGAAAACACCCCAATGTTATAAATAGAGTTCGTGTTCTATTCTTGCATCGGATACACGTCGCGAATTTAAATTAAAACAGTCTATAGGCATCAGGTGCTTACTCTACGTATTCAGGTAATTTGGTTAGCTTTATTAAAGAATAAATATAGCTCGGGGAGAGCGGTTAGTACGCGCACCGTGCAAACAAAAACCAAAAAAGTTCCATTAGGAGATGGTATCTACAAAAATAACTTTCGTAAACAAGACGTCTATAAACTTTATAATGAAAAATTAAACAAACAATTTAAGTAGGGAACTACACATCGTCAGCACGGAATAGATGGCGATAGAGAGGGGCAAGAAGAAGGTTATCTTACCTTAAAAGTATCTTTCAATGAATCTTTTTCACACTTTGAAAACTTCCTGATAAAAGTGCTAATTTATTATGAATATCTTAAAATTATTCGCATTCCTGTTAAAAGCGGGATTGTAGGCCATTAAATAATGAATTGATATGTTTCCTGATAAACTTTAAGTAAAAAAACAATGTTTTATCACGATGTCCGAACACGTGTTCATAAAAATACAAACATTTTTAGTATTAAGACAAACGCAGGGGCGTGGATAAGTGTTCCGATATTATTATCAATTGATTACTTATTTATCTACTTTATCAGAAAGCAGCTTGCAGAACCGTTTTAAACATGATTGCCAATAATTTGAAGATATTTTAATAAATCACCATTACTAATTTTTCTCCGTTATATTTCTTTATGTTAATTATCTGAGGTTCCCGGCGCGACTCGGGCTTTACGCGAAGTTTTTCTAAATCGAAAGTCAAGAAATATTTTTCATCTTATTTTGACCGTCAAGTGTTCAAAATTTCATCCAGAAGTATCAAAAACTGAAATTTTTGAAATATAAAGAAATGATCTTCATCTCGATTTGAAGGTCCAGTGTGCTAAAATTCATAAATCTCTGTATAAATTCGCAGATTTGTATGAAAAGCAAAGCCGCCCACAGACAAGCAGAGTTTTCAAAATGTAATGATGTCAGTGACCTTATTTTTTTTTTGAATGAAATAAAGCAAAAATTCGAACAAAAATATTGATTTATTTAAAGAGAAAATCCACTCCACCCGCCTGTAACAGAAACTCTTCTTATATCACTTAGATCGATGGATATAGAATATACAATATAGAATAGAAAGATAAATAGATAGATATGGATTTAACATGTGTTATCTATAAAAAATTAAAAGAAAAGACATTTCGAGTTCAATTCCTAAGCCTCAAACTGGTCAATGTAAGTGATTATCTCAATTTGGGAGGCAAGTATGGTATCACCGCCCCAGGAACCATTTATTGGATAACAAACACTTTTTTTTCAATAGGTCACCCCAAGTGGTTCGCTTCGTTTGGTGGCTTAGAAGGGGTGCCCGGATTCATGGGGTGAGGTCTGTCTAGGACTTGGATACATTTGCCCATCTACTGCGTGGCGGGTCGGATCGGGAGAGACTGGTTGAGGGAGACCTTTTGACCTATCAAGCCGGACTCTCTATGGACCCATCGCCTTGCACCGCAGTGAGAGGGAGATCCCCAGATTCCCACCCACACCTAATACACCTTTACTTCTCTTCCTTTCACTAAAAAGACCCGCCACACAACATCCCCAAAGGTGACATAGGCCCTGAGGGATCTCTTTTCCTCAGGGCCACCTGTGTGGTCCTACTGTAAAGAAAGAACTCTGCTCATGAAAAAATTTAAATATTTTATTTTTGTAATAATTTCTAACAAAAGATAAACTTGCTTCCTTCCAAAAGAATTCTATCAGTTTGTATTCATTAGATTTTGTAACCCCGACCTCTGAATCTCACCAAGGGTCGTAGCACTCGAAATATAAGATTAATACGAGACAGAAAAATAATACAACCAAATCTTATGCGTTTCTGTATCATAGACTTGATATCTGTTGACTCCGGTGGGAAAGTACAAATACAATGGAATTTTTATTAACAACAAACCAAAATAAGCTCTGCCAATTTGGTAATCAGCCTGACTTAACAATGACTGATTAACCGATAGCTTACGTTAATCATTTGGCATAAATATTACGAAAACGTGCTGATTCGTTTGGCTTTAGAACTCTAGAAAAAACAGGTTATCACGTGTTTTACATGTTATATCACACCAATACAACATACCATAAGTTGGTCACCCCAGTCAAGCATGGGAAACGAAAAGATTAATTACAAATCCGAACAAACCCTTCACTTGATCAAACATTAGTCTTTTTTGCTAATAGATCATGACGGAATGCGACATACAGTATATCAGAAAAGAACTTAGTATGTCAAACACGCATTGTAATTCGAATGTATTAGTTATAACAAGAAGGCATTTTCTGCTAGAAGCAATATTATAGGGTCTCGGCATTGATGGCAGGGAAGTTATTCCTATCACGGTGTTCGGAAACACGTAGTACAAGCGAGAAAGTGGTGAAACTATATCACACAGAACACATTTATTTTTTGACTTGATTTAATTTTTTTTTTAAAATAAAACTACTAGAGCCGGATCTACGCTTCATTGCAATTCAAAAAAATTAAACAGCTGTTATTAACCCCCTGGCAACCGATTTTTTATCGTCATCTATAAATTCCAACTTGATATACTTGAAAATGAACCAAGCTCTAATCAAATAGGAAATTATTAAGTAATTTAATAAATAAATAATTATTTAATATATAAATAAATTAGAATAATTAATTCATTATTTATTAGATTTAATAAATAATTCATTGTATAAATAATTAATTTTATTAATAATTAATTTTACAAATAAATAAATAATTAATTTAATAAATAATTAATACATCATTAATTTAATAATTAAAAAAAATATTTTTATATTTAGTAATTATTAGTTTTAATTGTTATTTAATTTAACCATTGATTCATTTAATAAGTCATTAATGTTAGTGTTAATAAATGTAATAATGAATTAATGCAACAATTAATTAATTAATTTTATAATTAATAAAGTTAATCATTTATTGATTTATTAATTAATTATTGTTATATTTAATTAAGTTAACAATTAAATAATTCAATAATTAATTAATTTAAGAGTGAAGATAATGAATTCATGACTTTTCCAATGGCTTATGGAATATAATGTATGTGTATAATGTTCATTACCATGGATCTTTCAAAAGGTTTGTTGAGGGTAACCGCTTTTAACCATGAATATAAATAGACTGTAACTTATAATGAACTTTTTAAAGATTACAGAATTCCGTGTCATAAATTAGGAGACAAAAAAGCAAACAACAAGTTGTTTAAACACGGTACATAATCTACTTAGAAACCTATGGGTTACACCTACTTCTCTGTTAACAAAACTTACTTGAACTAGTAGAGTTATTTATCCAATGCCCAAGATAGTCATTGTTATCCAAGGTAAAATAAATATTACGAAGATCTTAATAGTTTGTAACTAACAAATATTGAAACAATGTCTTCATTATAAAGTGTAAACATTCTGTTTAAGGCGATGTACTACGTCGTGTAATATTTTATATTGAGCCGCTATCAATAACAACCCTTACGTAGATGGCGATAAGGTTTAAATTCCCGCTTAGCACCATCCGCCTGTTTTGATTTATGCAAGAAAAAAACAAGGTCAAAAAGTGCCTTTTATTTTATTTTGTGGATGTTCAGGTATAAATATTTAATTTTTTTTTCGATCATTTTATAAATAACTTAATTTGCCACATTATGCAATAAAATCATAACCGAAAAGGGTTTGGTAAGTAGGAGATTTTGAACTTTAAAGCAGTTTTCATAGGCCTTATACATTATTTTTTTCTGGGCTTATAAAAAGACTTATCTAAAAAATACTCGATGATTTCAAAGGCCAAGATGTATTCTACTCGCAGTATTTAATTAAAGCATCTGAAACATTTCTAGGCGACCAAATTTTCAAACCAAAAACACATGATTTTGCATTACTACGTATGGCATCGCCTTAATTGTTTGAAGCAGCTAGGACCCAGCGTAAGTTGAACTCTCATCAAATTTAAACAGATTTTTTTATTTAAAATTTCTAGGTTATCGCAATTTTTAGTTGGCAACGTCATTTAAATCATGCGCTGCGTAACTTTGAAATATCAATACAGCTGTAAACAAAAATTAATGTCTACGCCATGTTTAAGAGTTTTGTGGGTTTTTTTAATAAGGCGAATATGCGTAAAATACCTGCTGATAATTTAAGATTTTAAATTAAAAAAAAATAATGTCATAGCCGAGAACCGAACTACGATCAACTGCTTGGAAGACAACTATGTAGGTATACTATTACACCACCAACTATTAAAGGAACGGCGGCATAAATTAATTAATATTTTGTTTTTAGATTTAATGAACACATACTTTTTTATTTTCTTTTTATTTGCTATGTAATATTATTTATTTTTTTATTTTTCATAATTTATTGCAAACTTAAAAAAAAAAATTATAAATAATAACCATTTTTTATGTTTTAAAATGTCCCAACTGCTCCCAACCGTCTGGAGCCAGTGAGACTATGGTATTCCAAATTGGGGTATGTTTTGAGGCTGAACGTAGTGGGAAGGGGATGGAGATAGGAAAGAAGAAGGTGGGGATGTAACTGGCTATTCAGATCTGGTCACCAAAAACGTTTAAAGTCATTTCAAGCAACGTTTCAATTCTGAATGGTGGTCTTACACCAGGGCGATACTAAGAGTATCTTCATTCTGGAATGTGCCGCAAATATACTTTAATGAGTAATTTGTGAAATAACACAAATTAATTAAATAAAATTTATTTGCGCACCTCGAGATTTGAGCCCACGACCTCCAGATTTCTAGTCGAGATCCTTAGCCCTCGACCACGGAGACCGCCAATACTATAATCTTCTTAAAATAAAATTTAACTCTTTTTAATTATTATTTTTTTTGGTAAACTAATGTTTAAGACAAGATTTTTTATGCATAGCACAAAGGGTAACAATTATTTTACAAGCAATAATTATTAGCCTGAAACACTCATCCACATTGAAAAATCTCCTGATAAAAGATACATGACGCCAACGGGACTTGAACCCGTGTTGTTAATTGTTGCATTAAAAAAATGAAAATGTGGTTTAGTGTTTCGTACAAATCCTGCCAAAAAAATTATTATTGTTACGAGTATTAATTATGTAACTAATGAAAATAAGAATGACGTATTTCTGAATTATATGAATGTTACCATGTAACTTCTGAAATTATTTAAAAAAAATAATTACCTACAAATTAGTGGGTTTACACAGATAACCAGACAAGTAAATAAGTTTTTTTTTATATCTAAATTTCTCCATCTGTAGTTTCCCAATTTATTATATTTACAAAGCCACCTTAAAATAAAGTGATATATTTAGATAGCACAAGATACATAAACCGTGGCGCCTCTAAATATCCGGCAACTGAAAGCGCTGACTTGCATTAATGTCGAAACATTTTATGAAATTTTCCGTCATCCCATTTATTATACATTTAAGAGTAAACAATGTCATTCTAATAAAAGACAATCTACAATAATGATCTTTATGTAAATAGGAATTCATTAAATGATCACAGAATAATATGTCCCATGAAGACATGGCGTGATCAAGTGAATAAAACATTTAAAGACCTATTGTGTTCTATAATTATTTTCTAAACAAGAATTTCATGACATTTATAATCGTAAAATGCTACGCAGGAAGTCACGGCGTATTCAAGAAAATAAAATATTTTTATTAAATATCTTTTTGAGATATAACTTACTCGTTTTTTTGCAAAATGATGTTTTTATACACTGTACCATCATAACAGATAATGTGTTTATATATTTCATAAAAATATCATAAAATCTACTTATGCAGTTTCCTCAGAAAACCTAATTATATTAAGAAAAATGATTTTTTAACACATCCCTGAGGATGCTGGCGTTGAAGAGGTTAAAAGATGAAATCATAAATATGAATGTAAATTATTTTTTAATGATAAACTAATGTTTATAAGACAAGGTTTTATGCATAAAATAAAGGATAACAAATAATTATAAGCAATAATTAGTCGCCTGAAATATCAATAATATACACATTGAGTACATATTGAATCATTTGGCGGGTTGGAAATAAGCCGACATAGCTCAGTGGTTTCAGAGCACCTGACTGGACATCAGAAGGTGCTGGTTCAATTTCCGTCGCCGGCATTTATTTTTACTCGGGAGATATTTTCAATTTCGTATGTATATTTCTGCCGAGTTATTAATACTTATAATAACAGCTAATGGTATTTAAAAAGACTCAAGTCGTTTTGATTTTGAATGGTGATAATTCAAAAGGGCGATACTGACAGTATCCGCTACTCTAGATCGTGCCACAAATTTATTAAACATTATTTAAATTTAAATATAAAGATTATACTGTCCTGCGGGGTGTCAAATTCGCCACCTCTAGGTCCGTAGACAACAATCTTAAGAGGAAGCTACAAGCCAAAAATGTGTATATTCTTGGTATACTTTATACTGAAGGTCATAGGCATTAAAATCGCTTGAAAAATGGAGTCTAGAAACGTTCGATTTCAAGCAAAAAACTGGTTTTTATTTATTTTTTAAATAATTTTATAAGAAAGCAAAAAAGTTAATCAAGAGAAACTGTCACAAATAATCTTAGCTATAATCATGTATTTTTAAAAAGTTGTTTCCTTTATGCGTTCATACATTTCTAGTGAAAAAATATTTTTTTTAGTAGCTTACATTTATATTTTTTATTGAGTAATTTATTATTTTATTTGTATTCTACTCAAACCGAAAAACCTTCAATTCATCTAAAGCATATCTTTTGGTATTAATAATGTACACCAATTCGTTATAAAGATTAATCAAAATAGTGATTTAGCATTAAGCTTCGCCTTAACGAGGTCGAGAATTTGTGGTTTTAACTTAACTTACACGAAACGTATTATCATTTTCTTGAATAGGTTATTTCAAGGAGTTCTTAAAAGCAATTACAAAATTTAATAAAAATAATTCCCAAACTCGATTAACACCCCTGAAAGAATCACAACGAATTGATTCCTGAAAGAAATCAAAGTTTGCCAAATCTTTTTTTTTATTGAAATAAATAAACCTGAGTACGTAAATCTATTGAAAACCCAATTAAGTTGTCGTTGGAGCTCTGAATGTTGATTTTCTTGAAAGGTGTTGATTTCCGAGAAAATGAACAATCACAACTTCGGTATAGTTAAGTTTTAGTAAATCCACTGATCTGGAGCCAACGTCAGAAATAGCTTTAGTATGAAAATGCCGATGTTCCTTCTTCGGAGAACCCAACATACATTTAATTTTCATTTCTACCGAATGACTTAATTACCGTACTTTTGGCACGGTTTAATGCGATTCATTATTTCAATATAAAGCTATACGTGGAAGTCACACCTAAACATAAAAAATATGCTAATAACTTTATCGGAAAGGTGACAAATAATATAGAAGATTTTAAATTAATTTTTATATTTTCCAATGTTTTCCCAAATGAGTTGATTTAAACTAGTTCCAGGAAGGGACTAAACCTATCATAATGGTTTTCCAATAAGAGGTGTTATTTTGAATAGCCCACTATTTCGGTAGATGTTACTTTTAAAGCTGACATTTTTTGACATTTGACAAGTAAAAACTACGCCATTGATAAAAATGGAACGATACACGCTTCGACAATGCATTGAAATTATTAAAATTCACTTGAGTGAATCAAATGCAAATCACCTTGAGTGATGAGGCCCATTTCCACCTCAGTGGCTTCGTCAACAAGCAAAATTGTCGCATCTGGGGCTCTCAAAACCTAAGAGTTATTGTTGAAAAGCCTCTCTATCCTCAACGCGTGACTGTTTGGTACGGTTTATGGTCCGGCGGAGTCATTGGACCTAACTTTTTCGAAAATGAGGCTGGAGCAACAGTTACGGTGAATGGATTGCGCTATCGAGAGACAATTAATGATTTTTTATGACCGAAATTGGATGGTATTGATCTGGACAACGTTTACTTTCAATAAAACGGCGCTACGTGCCACACAAGCAACGAAACCATTGATCTTTTACGATTGAATATCAAAATTACACCTCCTATTGGAAAACCCTGTATATTGATTGAAATAAGAACATACACATATTCATAAAGGTATAATATTTCCGACACATAATGAAAATAAGTGAGAAGAAGAAATTGTTTTACCTGAGATGGGTTACAAAATAATAATGTGTTTATATATATCTCGTTGGAGAATGTCCTTTGAGTGCGTCTGACATATTAAAATTACTTGCGACTAGTTCAAGCTCACTTGGATTGATTATATTGCAACCGATGTGTCCAAATGAGTTGATTTCTTATTTTGTTTAGTACCTATCTCTATCTAATATCTAAGAAAATTGTTTTTTGTAATTCTTTGTAAAAAAATGTCAGGAATATAATGTGTAATCATTTTATAATAAAAAGTAGCAGGGCTTATAAATTTTGTCTTTCTTAGTCCTGTCGCAAATTCTCCTCTCACGTTCACGTGTAGAGAATTGTTTTATTCCGACGTCATTTACGATTTCCACCGTCGTCATGTTAACTCGGCTCCAGATTACAGATTGACGATAGGAAAGGCAAACACAGAGAAAAGCTATTCGCGTGCGGGCCTGTGTGGCACTGTGTGTGTGTGGAGGCGTGATTGTGTGTGTGCCGCCAAGAGTCACGAGCGCCGGCCTCGCCTATATAAGCCCGCTCTCGGCCAACCCAAGTCATAAGTTTTCTACACTTTGAATAGAGCGCTCGTACCATACAAGCTACCAAACAGTCCTATCTTATTCACAAAGATAAATCTTAAATTAAATTACGCGTGACTTTCTCATCTTGAAAAAAGCTCATCTGCTTCCGCGTAACACGTGAATCTGAAGTTTTGTTTTTGGCCCATCGCCAAATTGTTGATTACAGAGTCGTAATCTCGTTGTTTTTGTTTTGTGAAGAAGTTTGAGTGACCTGCAAGAAGATGCCCATCCAACTCGCTATGCCCTCCGTCTACAGCCAGGAGAGATTCTCCACCATCCCTGAGGAGGACGAAGACGAAGAAAGCGTGTACGTCAGCGCGGAGGAGAAGAGCGGAGATCTTGTCATGATCTGCCCAGACAACAGGAAGCAAAGGATTCAACTGAAGGTATACAGGACCACCCTGGAACACTTCGCAGTTGTGTACCCCCAGAAGAAGATCTGCAAACCTCTGGGTGTCTTGAACCTGAGGAACACCACTTGCCAGAGACTGACGGGAGGAGCTCACTCCGGCATCGTAGTGAAACAAAACGGTTTCGACTGCCCCGCTAGTGTCACATTCCTTTGCGGATCTCCAAGAGACGTGCCTTCTTGGACCTCAGCCCTCTCCGCCCCAGCCTCCTTTATCAGACAAAGCTCCCTGCCCATCGTTGAAGAGGATGAAGAATTTTGAAGATGCGGATCTTCTGTTTCCTAGTTTCGGAAACACCGTGTTCTACTGAACAGCTCCCTGAGGGAGGGAACAAGTTCTGACGTGCGCAGCCTCTGATTGCCGCACAGCCTTCAAGAGGATTACGAGAGAGAAGAAGAAGAAAGAAACTGTTGCTCCTCTAGATATTAATCTTCAATGTGATGTTCCTAGTAGACTAGCGCTAGTTCCATTATCTTGTAAGTTTCCAATTGAAAGCGTTAAATCGTGAATCCACACCAACTTGCTAATTAATCATAACTCCTGACAACCAGTTATTTGCCGTTATGACTTGATCGGCTATACCCGCCGCTCGAAGAGCGCTAGTTATTAAAAAAAAACAACTTTCCGAATGAGGTTATGAGAAAAAGTTTATTGAGTTCAGTGAATAATTGCCCAAAAAACTCAATTCGCAACTAAAATCGGTCATGCCGGTAATATAATTAATTTGAATGATGAGTTTTTTTTTGTTTTGTTTTGTTTGTATTGATTAGTTTCCTACGCAAAAACTTAATACACTCGCGATATTTCAGCAAGGCCAGTGTTCATTTTAATGATGTTCGAATCCGTCAACAAGTCACATGTACTAAAACACTATCAATGTTATCACCAATTATTATTGCTGCCTACAATCTCGATATATTTTATTTAATAAGAGATTAGTAATATAGATAATATTATCCAGTATTCTTTAAGGGAACATTTATAAATCAATGCATTTAATATAATATTAATTTTATTATGTATCTTTGTATCAACCATTGAATTGTTGCCATTGTTAAATAAAAAACAAGTTATTGAATTTATTCCTGTCTTTTCTTTATTATTTTATTACCATTGAATTCATGTTTATCTTACATTACGTGATTGTACTTAACTAAAAAGAAAATAAAAAAACATTTTCTTTGTAGATTTACTCGTAATATGAAGGAGAGAAAGTTCTGGGAATATAAAAGGCATGAGGAGTGGGTAGAATGTGTCCAGGACTGACGGACATAACTCCACCCATCTCACTGCGGTGTAATGTGATGGGTCGAGAGAGTCTGGCTGGAGCGGCCAAAACGTCTTCCTCGACCAGTCTCTCCCGATCCGACCCGCCACGCAGTAGGTGGGCAAACGCATCGGCCGCTAAGACAAAGACAAACATCACCCCGGGAACCCGGGCACCTCTGCTAAGTCACCAAATGTAGCGAACCACTTGGGGTGACCCATGGCAGAGGTGTTAGTTAACCAATAAATGTGATTCTCAAATATTTAATTTTCAATACACTTCAATATCTAATGAGCGTGAGAGGTACGACAAATGGCTTATGATAAGATTGTAGACAAGGTAGTTCATGAAAAACTGTTCATTGTTATTTTGATGGTGCATTGAACATGGAACAAAACACATGATTATGGAATCGAAGCCTTGAGGGAACGTCTGTTATTTTGCGGATTCCGCATGCATGAGTTCGTTCCACTTGTAATAATTCTGTTTCAGATACATAAAGATGAATCACCAATGATATGGCATTTTAACTTGATTATATTTAATAAACATTATGCTATGAACCATCCAATTTAATGTACAGGGAGTTTTAATAGCAGATATTCGTGGGTCAACTCAGATATACTGAGTTCATGTGTGATTGTTAATTGACGCAAATGAATACAAGTGAGATTGGGGCATGATAACACAGCCAACTAACTAACAAAATGATCAATTAAATAACTGAAATTTGAGACAGTGATAGGAGACTGTTTACAGCAAAAAAAGTATTATGTTTTAACATCAAAAAGGTTTCAATAAACTTTCAAGCAACAACGTTTTAACATTGAATGGCTGTTCCTTTTTCAATTTTGAAAGGTTTAAACAAATTTAAAGGCTTCTTTTTTAAATTGAATTCTTTAAACAAGAAGTACAAAAAAAATGTTTTTGTTTTATTTACCTCATTAGGTATTATAACTGTTCTGAGGTATACACATTAATCAATAAGACCGGTCAGTGGCTGAGTTGGCATTGCGTCTGGGTTCAACCCAGGCGAAGTGTGTTCAATTCATCGGCTGGCTAAGTCTTCCATCACGACACAAGCAACTTTTTCCGCTTACTGTGATGGTAGTAGGAGATGGAAATATTTGTGTTTCTTTAAAATAACATAAATTTTCTGCTACCATTCGCATTTGCCTCTTATATTCTACACCACTTTTTTAAAATTTATTTAATTTTATTCTTAAATATATTAGTATACCAAAGGGAAAGTATATTGTCCTCCACGCTAGGAGTTCACCTGTGTTATGGAGGTCTTTTTCAATTGTAAAGTTATATAATAGTAAACAATACAGTGGAGTTAATAGTCAATACACAAAGATACAATAAAAATTAAAATATAAAATTGCTTTTTACATAGTTTTAACAACAAAAAATGTGAAATATGAGAAAATTACCTTGCCAGTGCCATATGTGTTTTTTGTATTCTGTAAGATAGGATGTTTTATATTGTGTTGGAGAGGAATTGTATAGTTTTATAGCCTGGAATCTGTAGTGTTTTTGTCCAAAGGATGTGTTGGTTTTTGATATTAGTAGTTGGTGTGCATGTCTTGTTCTAGTATTGCGAGAAATTTGTGAAGTTTTAAATGTGTTTAGGTTCTTGTAAAGGAAAGTAAGTATTTGTTTTGAATATAATTTTTGGATCTTCAACAATGGGAATTTTTTAAATTTGGTTGAAGTGGGTGTTAGTATTGGTACTTTGGAGGATTGTGATTATCGCCAATTTAAATGGGTCGTTGGCTGAATAATTCTGTGGTTCTCCAATCCGCAGAATCCAAGGTTGCGTGATTACTCTCGGTGTGTAATAATGAGAATTCGGATATTTCCAATTTAGTTTTTATTTTACCAAAACTCACGTTACAATAATTTTATGAACAAACAGATCGCTTACGCTAGAGGAGATTTAGGGCTAACCCGACGGCTAGACCGCTGGAGACAGAATAAAATATTTTCCGCGTGAGGTATCGCGCGCAGGCTTACAGTGATGCCAGCCTCACAAGAATGTGGGTAAAAATAATGTTGTCCTTATTTTCGGGAGATGTAAACTCCCTATAATTTACCCTACAGTACTTTAAGTATTACTTTAAATATTCTTCGCTCATTCGCCATATATGACCAAACCGTCTAAGTGTCCCTTTTTTAATCTTACTCAGCCTCGCACTATTTAAGGATCTCATTCCTTGCGATCAAAACAATCAGTTATAATTATTTATTCCGATAGGAAAGGGCACCAAAACGAGAGGAATTAATGCATATTATTTCCGTTGCGTATTTATGAAAAACATTGCAAGTAGGTACATGTCCTTAGCTAGTCAAACGATGGTTACCCATATTTAGGTCTTATCGCTTGAGGACAAATTTAGGTAGACGACAAATTATTATAAGCGATAATTAGTTGCCTTTAATAATTTGTAATCATTTGTGCTACGCATAAAACCTTGTCTTATAAACATTAGTTTATCATTAAAAAAAATAATTAGGTGGACGATTTTTATTTATTTTTATTTTAAAAAATCCGCCATACCTCAGTTATAAAACCTACAAATTTTAAATAAACGATGACACGTAGGTGAATTCATTGGCTCTAAACTGTAGTATGCAGATTACATGTTTCCATATTAATATTCGGAGGTAGGATTTTTTTAATGAGTTCTGCCAGATCCAAAACCGAATGACCGGAAATCTCCATTGTTCAAGGTATTTATCGTGTACGCACCCCATCACTCGAGTGACTAAATAACATTCGTGATCTCTTGAGATATGCCGTTAAAGACGTAATCAATTGATTAAAATCAATTTCAATTTTGTTAATATTTGACATAATAAAAAAATTCAAATGAAACCGATAATAATTGAAACTGAGAAGTATAAATTACCCAAGTTCTGAATAAAACTAGGCCAGCAATAAATTCTAAAGATCAAAGTGTAAATAGGTGTTTTTTACTACGTGTTACAGTTAGATTATTTTTTCAAGTAACCCAAGGCTTGATACACATTCGCTTCCAAGAAAATTAATTTTAAATAATGCCGCTTACTTTCCAGAAACCTTTTTTTACATTAATATTATTATAAAATAAATGTGTAACGTTACGCTGATAACAAACATAATATTTCCTAGGATACCAAACCACAAGTGTTCTATAAATAATCATTACTTTATTGCAAGATTTTAACTCTGTTTTATGAAACGTTGCTTTTTACTTTTTCGTCATTTATATCTGCCAACTGAGCGATTATTATTTGCCCTTCAGACCAGCGCGAGCGGTAAAATCATTATTTAAAAAATATATTTATTTATTTTATTTAAAGGTCCAAATGGTTTTTACATAAAATGAAGAAGGTAAATCTTTTCTAAAATTACAATGAAAATAAATAGTTATCAAAATACAGGTTACATAGAATATAAATAAGTAACAAAAAAATATATCTATTCCAAATCAATACATGTATAAATTTGTTAACAATAATTTACAAAATTGGTAGCGTATTTTTTGCATTAATCCCACACAAGGTAAAAGGTACGAGGGTTGGGTAGGAATTAAGGGATCAGTATGTCCAGGAGTTACGGACGTATTGATATAACCCTCCCATTGCGGTGCAAGGTGCTCCCCAAACCAGCCTCTCTCGATCTGGCAAGCCACGCAGCTGGTGGGCATGCGCATCCTAAACATACCTCACCCAATTAACCTGGTCACCCCTGCTAAATCACCAAACGTAGTGAACCACTTTGCAGAGGTGTTGGTTATCCAATAAATGGTTACCGAGGCGGCGGAACCTAAACCTGCCTCCCAATTAGAATTTAACCTTTTTGTTTGCAAAGATCAAATTATTATCAAATACAGGGTTTTCCAATAAGAGGTGTTATTTTGAATAGCCCGCTATTTCGTTAGATATTACTATTGAAGCTGTCATTTTGTTTTAACATTTGATAAGTAATAACTACGCCTTTAATAAAAATGGAACGATACACGCTTCAACAAAGCATTGAAATTATCAAAAATCACTTGAGTGAATCAAATGCAAATCATCTTGAGTGATGAGGCCAATTTCCACCTCGGTGGCTTCGTCAACAAGCAAAATTGTCGCATCTGGGGCTCGGAAAACCCAAGAGTTATTGTTAAAAAGCCTATTTATCCTTGAAGTGTGACTGTTTGGTGGGGTTTATGGTCCGGCGGAGTCATTGGACCTTACTTTTTCGAAAATGAGGCTGGAGCAACAATTACGGTAAATGGATTGCGCTATCGAGAGATGATTAATGATTTTTTATGGCCGAAATTGGATGGTATTGATTTGGACAACGTTTACTTTCAACAAGACAGCGCTACGTGCCACAAAAACAACGAAACCATTGATCTTTTACGATTGAATATCAAAATAACACCTCTTATTGGAAAACCCTATATATTCATATTTTTTTAATATTTGGTACCAACACGTTGCTCAGGGTCTGTATCATCTACCCAGCATCCCCAGAGATGATACAGACCCTGAGCAAAATTACTTTCCTGTGTTCGAATCGAATTTAGAGTTTAACAATTTAAAAAAAGTTAGATCGTTAATTTTGGTGTGTTTTCTAAGGTGACCGGATAAATCATCAAAATGATAATTCATCACATCTTTAAAAAGTTATATAAAGTCATGGAAAGTGATGAAACAATAACTTTATTTACTGGGTTAAGTAGGTTAGGTTACATTAAATGTTTGTAATAATAATTTTTGAAGAGCTGTACAGTTTTGGGTCAAGTGAATATATTATTATTTTCTATTTGTATGGATTAAAGTCCGCTAAGCGTTAATTCGCCAAAGACAAGCCGGTGTAGTTTTTTGCGGTTTGTCGGCATTGACAGTGTAATCTTTTATGCTTGTTTTTACATTGTGGTCTTGAAAGCAAATAATTCTAATGTGCATCCAGGATGTAAAATAATACAACGTCTACAAATGAGTAATAAAATAATGAGTATGTTCAAAAATAAATTTTACACATATTGTTAAATTCGTAGCCGGCCATGTTATGTTCCTTGTCAAAACCTTCCCAGTTAAAATGTTCCCTTCCAAAATATCCCCGGTCAAAACGTTCCTGCTGAAAGGTTGCTACTTAATAAATGCACAGTCGGTTAGGTTAGGTCAGTTTAGTTTATAATAGGTTAGGTTAGGTTAGGACAAGCTGAGTCTGCTTGCTAACTGTGCCTATGTAATGAAATTTAACCTTTTTCTTGTTTTTAACATTTGTCATTTAACATTTTGGCAAGAAACATTATTACAGGGAACATTTTGA
Source organism: Hesperophylax magnus (assembly GCA_026573805.1). NCBI lineage: Eukaryota > Metazoa > Arthropoda > Insecta > Trichoptera > Limnephilidae > Hesperophylax > Hesperophylax magnus. The sequence goes on from JAIUSX010000016.1 coordinate 2,157,002, forward strand.
CAGAACATTTTAACTGGGGGACATTTGTTATTAACTAACTAACCATCACGCCTTTTCTCCGCAGGGGTAGGCAGAGAGGACGGACCGCCAAACAAATCGGTCTTGGCACACACTCCTTGCCTAATTCACATTCATGCATCGTCTGCAAGTATCTGTTTCACTTGGTCGTGCCATGTCTTCCTCGGGCGTCCTCATATATTCTCCTTACACTGCTTTCTTCGCTCATTCGCTCTACATGCCCAAACCATCTAAGGGTCCCTTTCTTAATATTACTCATTACGCTTACATCAGCCTTGCACTCTTTGCGGATCTCCACATTCCTCACACGATCATACATGGTTTTACCACACATACGCCTCAGGGATCTCATTTCAACAGAATTCAATCTACTTTCATCCTAGAACACAATAACAATGAACACAATAACAATGTCCTAGAGCACACATGTGTTAAGTGCAGTTTTAAGTGAAAGCAAATACATATTTTATAAAACATTTATCAAGATTACTCAATTTGTAAATGAATATTTCGTAAGAAATTTCATTATTTATTTGATCTAGAATGGGTAAAAAGTAGATATTCACATTAATTTTGTTGTTCCACAAATTATTTTTAACCTGGAGTATTCAGATAAATTAAATTTTTAAATTGCACTTAAGGCGATTCCATACGTAGTAATGCAAAATCATGTGTTTTTGGTTTGAAAATTTGGTTACCTAGAAATGTTTCAGATGCTTTAATTAAATACTACGAGTAGAATACATCTTGGGCCTTTGAAATAATCGAGTATTTTTTGGGTAAGTCTTTTTATAAGCCCAGAAAAAAATAATGTAAAGGCCTATGAAAACTGCTTTAAAGTTCAAAATCTCCTACTTACCAACCTATTTTCGGTTATGATTTTATTGTATAATGTGGAAAATTAAGTTATTTATAAAATGATCGAAAAAAAAATAAATATTTATGTCTGAACATCCACAAAATACAATAAAAGGCACTTTTTGTCTATGTTTTTTTCTTGCATAAATCAAAACAGGAGGAAGGTGTTAAGCGGGAATTTAAACCTTATCGCCATCTACGTAAGGGTTGTTATCGATAGCTGCTCAATTAAAAATATTACACGACGTAGTGGTAGTAAGCCCTCAAAGATGATTTGAAAGGGTGATATGTAAATGCGAATGTTAGAGGGAGCGCGCTACTATTATTAAAAAAGATGATAATAATTAAGCAAAAATGGTGAAAATATTTAATAAAACATTTGAAATAGAGCAAAAATCTCCCGGCAAATGCTTTATTATATTTGTATTTGTTTCTTGCCTATAAAATATTAAATAACAGAATAAAACGTGCTTATAATAATTTTCAGAGCTTTCTGTGCAATTTTTTTTTGTCGACGGAATTTCATATGATTAACGTTTCTTTTTACGCACTCAAACTCTTTTCGAGTTAACGACAAACTTGTTATTAATCGGTAGAAATTGAGTATGCGCGGAAATGTGTTAGTTAGGCCACAAATAATTGCCATACATGTGACGTATTACGTATTATTTTCAGCGACGAAATTGATTGAATTGGTTCCATGAGATAACATTATGATATATTTGTTGCATTTCTCATATATGGACTAAGAACGCGGATATTATCAGCGGATTAAGATATTATGAATCAACCCGATGGACCCAAAATAATCGCAATATGCCCTAATCTCCGTGATCCATTTGTACCTGACCACGCAGTATGGTGCAATGTTGCAGCGGGACAACAACAAACCACACGCGTGACTGTCGTGTGGTTTGTTGTTGCCACGCGTGGTGCACGTGGGAGGAGAAAATTGGCCTATTTGTTAGTGTATAACCGGCCACCCGCCACAGTCCCCAGCGCTACAGCTGGTAAACACAACAAACTACACAAACTAAAAATATTCTTCTAATTATGTTGCCCCATTTTGCTCATAATCTTTCAGGGCTATCAGATTTGCTAATCTTCTATTTGCGATTAAGTTAAGCTTCTGTTAAGCACCATGTTAACCTGAAATCTTAAAAGCTTAATAACAATAAAATCTCGTGCAGGTGAGTATTAGAAAACACAATAATATATAAGGATATTGGTGCGATCAAACTATGGATAAATATTTCATTGGTGTTTTGTTCGCTAAAGGATAGGGTGTTGTAGAATATTTCTTCTTCTTCGTATGGTGGGTGATAATCGGTGGAGGTCAACGCGGGATGCTAAGGTTATTCAGCCAGTCGATAGCATTGGAAGTCACTTGGTTCAGCACAGATGTGCCTCCGAGATACTGATTAAGGGGACATTATTCTACGATTGTTATGATGTTTCAATATGTCTATTAAAGCTGTTCAGTATCCTTGCACTATTTGTTCATTTTATACGCACAACGGTTGTGACTGCACCGGATGCGGTTTAGAGAAGTTCAAGTCTTTATAAGGAGAGATAATCCTGGCAGTTTAATAGTTGGATCTATAACAAAGTGCTTGTTTTTCATGTCTGAAGTCTGCCAATGATTTTGCTATGACTCTTCACTTTAGTGTAGTGCCGTGATAGGAGCAGAGTATTTTAAATTATCAATTTGGGAGGCGGGTATGGGTGCTGCCGCCCCATTTATTGGGTAATCAACACTCCTGCCATTATCGATACGTTTCGCTAGGTTTGGGGACTAATCAGAGGTGACTGGGCTCATGGGGTGAGGTTTGTATAGGTCTTGGTGTGGCAGGTCGGATCGGGAGAGACTGGTTGAGGGAGGCTTTTTCACTTCTCCAGCCGGACTCTCTCTCCATCGCCTTGAACCGCAGTGGGAGGGATGGATTCATACGTCCGTCACTCCTGGACACATTGACCCCCAGATTCCTACCTACCCTTCATACCTTTTCCTTCCCAGAACTTCCTCTCCTTTCCTTAAAAATACCATCCACACGGCATCCCCAAAGATGACAGGCCCAGAGGGATTATTTTCCTCATGGCCTCTCGTGTGGAGTTAATGTAAAAATAAATGTATCGCATTAGTCAAAGGGGTTTCCTGGCTGGCCGGATTATGTTGTAGTGGAATATTGCTATCTATGGCCTTTTTGCATTCCTTGAGGGTTGCTGTCTCTCATCTTATAGTGAACGGTACAATATTCGATAGGACAGGGAGCCATTGTAGTAGGGCGTTAGGAAGTGTTCCATTCAGAGTACGTATAGCAGGAGTGTTTGAATTAGTTGCACTTCGGGCTTCTATGTGCAAACACTTCAAGCCGATATTGTAGAATTGAAAATCATTGTGGTTTGTTAGAATTTAGACTGACGCAGTAACAATTATGACTGTATGAAGTACTCAATTATTGTATGAAATACAAGAAGGTGTTATTTTACGATTTTACAAACACTTTTTTTTGTACGTGTGAAGTAGGTATCCATCGTCATGTAATATGACCCTCAACAATCACTTGATAAAAACTTTTACATAAATGTCATAACTTTTATTTTGTAATTTAATACTTTCATCCACTTGTGACACTTGCGACAATATTTGTTTGTTCTTTGAACCATAATAACAAGTTGAATAAAACGAGCATAACTTTTTGACATGTTTACTTATGCGGTTGCGTTTCGTTAAGAGAGATATTTTGGGATGTAATTATTTTTAATCATACCTACTAGCAGTAACATGCATACATTTTATTGCGTTATTTTGTATTCTATATCCACAAAACCATACACCATTTTCCATTGTTGTGGATGTAGAACAAATTATGCACATAGTACAAACCCAAAAAATAATGCTTTGTTCTTCGTCCACAATTTTCCAAGTGAACGATTCAAGGCTATCAGATGTGTTAAAAATGGTCTATGGAACAAACCGATATTTGGTTAGCGACTTGTGTCTTCTATAGTTGTAAAATTGGCAATATAGTACCTACACACTAGTCTTTTCTGTAACAAGTGTACATATTGCATAATCTTTTCTGTGTCAATTGTACAATTGTTTTCTCAATCGATTAATATCGTTATCCACGCGTCACATTATTATTTGACAGTGGGTATTATTATTACGACTCTTGACATCGACCACGCGTGCACCGTGTGGTTGTGTACCGTGTGGCAGGTATAAGCTATACCTATGTATACGTGTGGCGTGTTGACGTAGTGTGGACGCATCACGCTCGTAAGTGCATGCGGAGAAAGCGAACAATATTGCGTTACCGTTGAGTCCCCGCATACCCGATTTATAACAAGTTTCGCGTAATCTTTATGTTTTTAACTTCCAAAAAATATATGTTATTTTTAAAGATAATATCTATACATTTGTTATGCCGAAACGTCAATATATGAAATTGCCTCGATAGAAAAAAATCGCAAAGTAAGCTCCGAAAATTATTGAAAACACGTTTTGTTATGTTATTTAATATGTTATAGGCATGAAAAAATTCACAGTGTATCTTTAAATGCAACTAAAGCATTTGTCTAGAGATTTTTGCTCTATTTCAAATGAGTCGTATTTTATTAAACATTTTCACCATTTTCGCTGAATTATTATCGTTTTTTAATATTAGAGCGCTCCCGATAACATCTATTTACATATCTCCCTTTCAAATTATCTTTGGACGCTTACGAGTAAATCAAAAAATATTGGTGTATTACTCGATGGGAACGTACTGTTATCTTTATGTTAATGAAAATGCTTCTTTGTCTAATTATAAATTGTTTTTGAACTTGTGATTCTTTCCGTTAAAACAGTGCCAGTGGTTCAATCTTTTCATCCTACAAGAAACTACTTTATTTTGAACATTGTTTGCTTCTTTAATATCATAACTTACAGAAGTACCATTTTCAAAAGTAAGTCTAAAGTTATTTGTTTTAAAAAGAGAATACTAAAATAGTCTGCAATGTAGTTGTGCATGATGGCAGATGGATGAAGTTTGTCTATTTTCTAAAGTACGTCTAAAGTTATTTATTTTAAAAAGAGAATACTAAAATAGTCTGCAATGTAGTTGTGCATGATGGCAGATGGATGAAGTTTGTCTATTTTCTAAAGTACGTCTAAAGTTATTTATTTTAAAAAGAGAATACTAAAATAGTCTGCAATGTAGTTGTGCATGATGGCAGATGGATGAAGTTTGTCTATTTTCTAAAGCACGTCTAAAGTTATTTGTTTTAAAAAGAGAATACTAAAATAGTCTGCAATGTAGTTGTGCATGATGGCAGATGGATGAAGTTTGTCTATTTTCTAAAGAAAGTCTAAAGTTATTTGTTTTAAAAAGAGAATACTAAAATAGTCTGCAATGTAGTTGTGCATGATGGCAGATGGATGAAGTTTGTCTATTTTCTAAAGTACGTCTAAAGTTATTTGTTTTAAAAAGAGAATACTAAAATAGTCTGCAATGTAGTTGTGCATGATGGCAGATGGATGAAGTTTGTCTATTTTCTAAAGAAAGTCTAAAGTTATTTGTTTTAAAAAGAGAATACTAAAATAGTCTGCAATGTAGTTGTGCATGATGGCAGATGGATGAAGTTTGTCTATTTTCTAAAGTACGTCTAAAGTTATTTGTTTTAAAAAGAGAATACTAAAATAGTCTGCAATGTAGTTGTGCATGATGGCAGATGGATGAAGTTTGTCTATTTTCTAAAGTACGTCTAAAGTTATTTGTTTTAAAAAGAGAATACTAAAATAGTCTGCAATGTAGTTGTGCATGATGGCAGATGGATGAAGTTTGTCTATTTTTTGGGAAGTATGTTTACGAGAGATGGAGCATTGTAAGAAGGGTAGATGCAGGAAACTCGTAAACTATTAATAGAGGACTGAACGTGAGGGAGTGTGGCTACTACCCGTGGATCAATCCTACCGACTTTCTTTTGGGTATGCTCGGAATGAACTATCTATAGGTCAGAAGTGATGAACACAGTTCTTCAGACTGATTCGTGGTTGGTTTGAAAACATTCATTGAGAGCATTCATTTCCATGTTCCCGATGGATGTTTCTCCAACCTGCAGGTCAAACATGTCGATGGTCATACCTGTGGGGAGAGTAGTCTTGCTATTGAACAGAATCAATTCGGATATCGACATATTTAGCATCAAGGAAGCTGCCTTCAAAAAGGCAAGCTCTGTTACTAGTATAGATGATATACCCACTGCCTTTATTTATGTATGTACACATGTATTTAAAACACACTAAATGCAACGATTTGGTAAGGTTTTCAACATAATTAATTTTATTAAATTGAAAGAGTCAGAATAACCGAATGAACTGCTTTAGCTTGATTACCATTTTACACGTTATAACAAAAACTATTACGTTAATCAAAATAATCACATAATATCAACATTCTCCTTTCTTTTGTTGTTTAATTTCCTACAGGTTGAATGACTAAGATCACCATTGGCAGGTGAAAGTCTATAAAGGTATAAAGTCTATAAAGGTATATCTAGGTATCTTAAAACGATTTTTTTAAATGTACGTTTTAAGAAAAATGCCACTTCCTGGGATATTAATAAAATGAGATGTTTTGCAACAATGCTGTAATGTTGACAGTTTACTTATTCCCAAGGGAAGGCCTTGCAGCCGACTAATCATTCTTGATAACCCTGCTTTTCAAAAACAACCTCATCAAATTCATTTTATTAATAGCACGGCTTGTGATAGAATAATATAAGATTTGTCAAAACTCATCTAATGTATAAAAAGATGCAGGTACAGCACAAATTTCTAAGATTTATTAATTTCAAACTGAATATTTCAATTCAAAATATTAACTATGTCCTTTTGATAAAACAACTTAACTTAATAAAGCTGTCATTGCATTGACAACCTTGAAATTCTCGCCAAAATAAAATTTTACGTATCGACCAGAAATACGAGGCAAATTGCTACCTTTTTCTGTGACAATTTCAAAACTAACTATGAAGCTCATACACCTATAAATAGACTACATCATTTTGGCAATTTGAGAATATTGTAGACATATTTAATGATTCCGTATTAGTTATAAAACGAAATCTTTTTTATCACTTTACTGAGAAGTATGAATTCAGGACTCCGTTGTGAATACACCTTTTATTTTAATTTTATAATCCACACTATTAATTTTAATTTACCTTAATTTAATCATAAATCATTATTTATTGTTAACTATGTACCTAACACAACTGTATTACTTGCTACCTATCTTAATAAATAAATAAATAAACCGAGATCAAAGAAGTTGATAAAATATAGGCGAGGGTCCTTTGTTCAAGTCCTAGATGCGTCCGTATCTTTTTTTTTGAAATAACATAATGAGTAAAATCTCAAATTGTAATAATTCATTGTTGAAGACAATATTAGCGATTCTTAAACGAAAATTTGAACATTTTCGCCAAAAGAGTAATAATCGCTTAGTTAAATATTCATCTCGTTTTCACCAATGAATTAAAGAAAATTTTCGTTCAAGCATATTAAATTTTAGACTGACTTTCGCTATGTCTACTTTCAAATTTTTAATGTGAATACCTTCCAAAAGTCCCAACTGCTCCCAATCGTCTGGAGCCAGTGAGGATATATATTTATTATACGCCCATAAGGGCTTTTACAAACATTTGATAATATGAACATAACAATTCATTGAAACAGTAATCAATATTAAATTATGCATTTAAAATTATACAGAACCCATACAGAAGAATTGTATTATGCTAAACTTAATTGTTATTATTACTGAGGTATGTTATTATACATTTCTTTTAACTATATTCCATGCAGTTGAAAACATCTACAATTTCTGAGAAAACATTGCCAACTGCATGCAATCTAGGTACAAGCGAACATCTAAATGACTCAGTCCTGATATTTTTATTGCAATCAAAAAGAGATTTGGATCGACTAGTTATTATAGGTATATGGAAAGTAATTAGACTGAATAAATCAGGGCTGTCTATAATACCATTCACAATTTTATAAATAAAAATCAAGTCGGAAACAAGTCTTCTATCTGAGAGTTTTAATAAGTTTAGTTATTTAATCAAGTGATTGTAGTTTATTGTTTCAATTGGAAGACTGAATATTGCATGGAAGCTGAAGGTAGTGAGAAGGGGAAGAGGAAGATGGGGAGGAACCGCTATTTTCAGAGCTGGTCATCAAACATGGCAAAGCCATTTCAATTTCAGAACGGTGCACGAAGAAAACTTACTGACAAAAATATTACTAATTTATTAAGAATCTTTTAAAATTATTCGTAATCCCGTTAAAAACGGGATTGAAGGCCATTAAAAATTCAATTTTAAGGTATCCTGATAAACTTTTAGTAACATACAAATGTTTTGTCACGATGTCGGAACACGTGTTCCTAACAAAATCCTAACATTGTCGCATTTCGTCATTATATATTTTTAACACAAACGCAGGTGCATATTATTAAGAATTTACTAAAAGTTTATCAGGAAGCGGCTTGAAATCCCGTTTTTAACCGAATTGACAATAATTTAAAGACATTTTTAATAAAATCGGTGGCCGGTCGGTGGCCGAGTTGACATCGCGCTTGGGTCTCACTCGGGCGTAGTGTGTTCAATTCCTCGGCTGGCTAAGTCCTCCATCACAACACAAGCAACACTTTCAGCTTACTGTGGTGGTAGTAGGAGATTTTCAAATATTGTCAGGTTATTCTTAACCCGGGAATGTTTGTCTTTCTTTAAAAAAAAAAATAATCAACAATACTCAATTTTTTTCCATATGGTCTTACACCAGGTAATATTAAGGTTATAGAGTATCTTACGCTCTGTAAAATCATAACTATAGGTAGGTACCCATGTACAAAATAAAAATGTTGGCTTCCGCATTGTAGCATGCGAAAAACATGCGTTCCCAATGTGATAAAACCTAATAAAATTGATAATGAAATTTAATAAATAACATTTCATTATAAAATTATTAAGTAAATGTTTTGCTTTGCCAAATTTTTTGATACTGTTGGATTACGCACAACAGTAAATTAAAACATAATAATGTGACACGCTCACGGTTAGAGCGGCCGTAAAAAAATTATCAATATTATTAAATGATAATAATGTTGTTAATAATTACCGACCCATATCTTTGCTCAATACTCTCTCAAAAATAATAGATGGATTGGCTAAGTCAAGATTAGCATCATTCTTTGAAACATACAAAATATTCTTCGACAATCGAATTGATTTCAGAGAGAATAAAGGTATGAGTGATGCTGTAATAAAGGTATTGACCAAAGTTATAAGCGCGCTGGACTATGGCAACAAATCTATAGCGGTATTTTTGGACTTATCAAAGGCCTATGTTTCCCACGAACTGCTCGTTAAAAAATATTATCTTTAGACATTAATAATACAGCAATGGGTTAGTTCAGATCTTACATTAGTGATATAACCCAGCAAGTAGAGATAAATAAAATGATAAGCAATAGTAAATCAATCTCCTTTGGAGTCCCACAAGGCAGTGTGCTTGGGCCAATATTATTACTAATTTATATAAACGATTTGTGCAGTCTAAAAATGTGATACTAGTTTAAGAGTAGTTTTCTGAATAATAGTATTCTAACTTTACACACATAAAAAACCAAATACATCACTTTTAGCATTTCTTATAAGTCAGCCATCTACCTCTCATAACTTGATTATTCCCAATGGTGTCCAAACTGAAACCCCTTAGAAAATGTAGACCACATCAAATACCTAGGAGTAAAAATAGATACATTTTAGAGATGGAATGATCATGTCGAAATGTTGGTCCGGGTTAAATCTAACCCATAGGAAAAACTAAACCCTTCCACACACTTTTCCACAAATAATCATCTAGTCAATCAACACTATGCAAGTGCATTATATAAGCAAAATAAATACAAAACAATACAAGAACAACACGTCAACTCACCATAGATCAAATGGGAAAATAATTCACCGACTCCAGATATTTTCATATCAGAAGGTTCGGCTCGGTAGAACTTCTAACAGGGCCTATAAATCCTACTGATCCCTCAACATAAATATTTAAAAAATCTTTCGTTTTCCTACATGTATTCAAAATGTCCGACCTTTGCATCTTTAAATATAAATTTTTTGATAGATCTAATACGCTTAAATTTTTAATGAGAGAACTAGGTATAATGCCAGTAGCCCAAATAACGAATTGTAATATTTTTATAGTCTGAGAATGCCAAATTCTTTTTATTTCATTTCCTAAATCTATGTATTTTCTTATTTTTTCATTAGCAGATTTTTGAATATTACAGGAATTTGGAATAGCGACATCAATGATATAAGTTATTTTTTTAATTTTGTCATGTAAAACTATATCGGGTCTATTATGACTAATCGTTCGGTCTGTTAGTATAGTTTTATCATAATATATTTGATAAAATTCGTTTTCTAAAAATGAATTGGGTTCGTATCCATAATATGGTACTATATTACGGCAGTCAATCAAGTTATGTTTAATTACCAAACTTTGGTGAATTATTTTTAAAACTTGATTGTGCCTAAATATATACTCGGACGGTGCTAATATAGAACATCCCGATATAATATGTTCTATAGTATTTTATTACTATTACTATTGCTTGTGTACTTTTAAAATTCATGTTAAATTATTTGTGCTAGCCGAGGATTGCCAACATTTTTTCATATTTGTCAATTTTAAAACAATGGCATAATATGTATATTTTTTCATCCTTGTCCTTTTATAATGAAATTCTTTTTTCTTCTTTTCATCTTGATCCTTTTAAATTAATAGTTTATTATTATTTTTTTAATCAAATATCCAATACATTGTCACATGTTTACTACATTATATGGTTGGAATTATTATGTAGGTACCCAATTTGTAGAAACATTGATGTAACAATATTGTTCTCTCAATATATAATCTTTGTGGTATTTTTATTATTTTGTAAAGTATTAACCTCAACACAGGCTTGTCCTAGTGAGGTAAAAAATACTATCGTAAACAATGATACAATGTGAAGAAACCATAAACAATAAACAATATTAAGGCGATGCACTACGTCGTGTAATATTTAAAATCGAGCCGCTATCCATAACAGCCCTTACGTAGATGGCGATAAGGTTTAAATTCCCGCTTAACACCATCCGCCTGTTTTGATTTATGCAAGAAAAAAACATGTCCAAAAAGTGCTTTTATTTTATTTTGTGGATGTTCAGGCATAAATATTTAATTTTTTCCTATTATGTTAAAAATAACTTAATTTGCCACATTATACAATAAAATCATAACCGAAAATAGGTTCGTAAGTAGGAGATTTTGAACTTTAAAGCAGTTTTCAGAGGCCTTATACATTATTTTTTCTGGGCTTATAAAAAGACTAATCTAAAAAATACTCCATTGTTTCAAAGGCCAAGATGTATTCTACTCGCAGTATTTAATTAAAGCATCTGAAACATTTCTAGGCTACCAAATTTTCAAACCAAAAACACATTATTTTGCATTACTACATAGTGCATCGCCCTAACGCATCAGAATAAAATAATAAAACGTGTCACTGTGAATTCTCGAAGATGAATTTACATATACTCGTATGTATACTGTATTCCCAGAAGTGCGTTAGCAGCCCTCGATCCAGTTCTTTCCCACTTCTGACTCACCCACAGCCGCTGTGCGAGGGAAACACTACTAGATACCCGATGACTCTTCAATCTTGTCACCTTGCCAGGGCTTGTCGCCTAAAATAAACGGCTTGTCAGCCACCAGACTTTGCGTCGCAGCGACAAGGGCGAGGGGTCACTGCTGAACTGATGGACTAAAGGGGGTTGGGCTAGCCACATGACACTTGTTGATGTTTGCCTTGTCTTGTCGATAACATTGACACGTGATTATACAACGCAGAGACTAACAAAGTAAACAAATATGAGATATTGTAAAATATTATACGGTGGTTAGTTGTACATACATACATATCGAGTATCGACTAGCTAGTTGGAGGTCGCGGGTTCAAATCCCGGAGTGCGCAAGAAAATTTTATTTGATTTACTTGTGGCATTTTATAAATCACTAATTTAAAAATAATCTACAGTATATTTGCGGCACGTTTCAGAATGGAAGATACTTTTAGTATCGCCTTGGTGTAATACCACCATCCGGAATTGAAACGTTCCTTTAAATGGCTTTGGCCGTATTTGGTGAATAGCCAGGTACTTCCCCACCTTCCTCTTCCTCATTTCTTTCCAATCCCAACTCGTCAGCCTCACAATATACCCCGATTGGGGATGTCGTTTCACTGGGTCCCGACGGTTGGAAGCAATTAGGACTCTTGTGCGGTTTCACATACAAAATGTTTAAGACAATTATATTACAAAATCAACCATCTATGAACATTTATACTTGGTCGGTTTCTTTTGCATCGTCCTTTGTATATTAAATTAATATTAAGACTGTTTATGTTACTTAAAACAAATAAATAAATAAAAAAAAGACAAATCCACAACACAAAAAACGATCTCCTGCAATAACTTCATCGAAATTGAAAATCAAATTTGAAATTATTTATTAATATCATTCGAAATTATAACGGTTTTTTAAGCAGGTAGGTGACACACAGATACGCACACACATCGGCAGCCCAAAAAACTCACCGTCAAGGCACGGCAATGCGTCAACAAGAATAGGCAATACACGATAATCTTGTGAAATTTTTGTCGACAATACGGATATCTTGACGGAAAAACCTTACCGAAAAAAAATTGTCGAAAAAGGTTGGCGGTTTGTCAGAGTCTTCAGAGTTGTTACGTGTTGCAGGGTGAAGATTGCTCTGTTGATAGCTAACCACCGACAGAAAAAAGTCAACGAAGAAATACAATATGTGAAATATGAGTAGGCATCACGTTCTGGTCCCACCCAGGCGTATTGTGTTCAATTCCTCCATCATAACACAAGCAACATTTTCCGCTTACTGTGGTGGTAATAGGAGATTTTCAAATATTGTCAGGTTATTCAGGTGAATGTTTGTCTTTCTTTAAAAATTTTTTTAAAAATATTTGTTGTTCTGTCTGCAAGTGATGTTAAAAGTGTCGATGGTCGCAGAATCGTTAAGCAGTTGAGTCACTCTGTTGATTGTCGCGTTATGATAGGCAGAAGTCCTCCCTTCCAAGGTATAAAAAAGCGGATGGGATCTCCCACGATTGTACTTGTAAGGCACAAATATGTTAATCTCTTTCAATACAAATAGATTAAGTATAGTTCCAGAGATTAGGTCTAAAAAATAGCGATTGAAAAATGAATGATTCTGAAAGTGTCTTCCACTTTCATTGTGTGGCATTCTTTCCAACTACCCACACCTTCCGGAAATGGCGTGATTGCTAATTTGTTACTTAATTCATCAATTTATTATGACATAAGTGCCTTGTAATTTCAATCAAATTGGCAAGTTCGTCATGAACTGTCAACAGGAAATAACCTTCAAATGATTTTTCAGAACAATTTAAAGTGAGAGCAGTGATCGCACTGCATTTAATATAATAGTATTATCATCAGGTGCAATTATTTATACCTGGAAACAATTTTTAATAATTATTCAATGATAAGTGAGGGCAATGTACATTGAAATCAATTAAAAAGAAGGGCACTTAAAAAGCAGTCAATGTCAAAGATACGCATGTAATTTAAAATGTTTTTTTTTTGCTTGAACCAAACCACTCTCGAATAGAATCAGTATTATTTTACATTTTTCAGCAATAAGTGTTCCCTTCTGCCTGAAATTATGAGCTATATTGATCGATCAGTAGCCTAAATGGCATCGCGTTTGGGGTCCCAGGCGTCGCACGCTTAATTCCTCGGCTGGATAAGTCCTCCATCGCAACACAAGCAATATTTTCCGCTTACTGTGGTGGTAGTAGGAGATTTTCAAATGTTTGTCAGGTTATTCGCAACCCGGTAATGTTAGACTTTCTTCTAAATAATGAATAATAGCGTATCATACTATGAATTTGTGTTTATTTATTTTCTTAGTGTCAGGAAACCAATGGTACAATCGGGAAACTGATGAATCTACAGGGTGGAGCAGAAGTAATCACCTTATTGAAAAACGCTATAACTTTTGCAAATGGCGCCAAATATTTATTCGGTTTTGACATTTGTGAAGTAAACAAACGCAGAATACAAATTGATAAGACATAAATCGGTTTTCTCCGCAAAAACGCGGAATAACAGCAGTACCAAAGTTTATCATAAAAAAATACAGCAAACAAAATCGGGTGATTACATTTGCAGCACCCAGTACATCATGTCTGGAGTCGATTTTGTAGTATACCTTTTTTGATTTTAGCTTTCGTTTTAGAGTAAATCGAGTCTGAGGTTAGAATTATTAAAGACAAATTTGAAAAAAAAAAAAAACCATCGTGGTAACTATCAGATATTTAGTATTGTATTTTAAGGTGGACTGATCGTTCACATATGCACATTTTTATAGATTTCAAAAAAAATTTTAAATCTTAAAAAAAATTGACTTATACTTTTACGCTTTGAAAAATGTGTAAGGGATAAAAAGCGTCGAAGCTTAGGCCCGGTTTCAACACTTTCTTAACCATAATGTTTCCGAAAAATAAAGAAAAAAAAATCTTTTTCCTTCCTGTACCATTAGTTTCCGGACATCGTGTATAATGCTTAAATAATGTTCTATATAGTTTTTTTTTGATGTTGGTGACAAATTTCCTGTGTTCAGGAATTATTGTCTATCCACGGAATTTTCATAACGGGAGGTCCCAGATATTTTTTGGTTTGGTGTTTAATTCTATAAAAACCAAAATAAATTAAAATATTTTATTAATTTTAATCCAGTTGCTGCGCTTGTATTGTACTTTCGTTTCGTGCTTCCTTGCCTTCTCTATAACTCATTATTGAGGTAAGTAATATGGTTACAGTGTAGTTAAAGCACAGGATCAAACGTGGTTTCTTAGCACATATTGAGTAAACATTACTTTACGGTAATTTGACTTAAAAATGAGAGCGATATAGCAAAACGGTGTTGATTTCCACGTTTGTTCGTGAATGCTGCTTAAATTTTTGTAATATTTGTTCGAAATACTGTGTTAAAAATAATATTTAATTTAATTTTAACAGATAAAAAGTAATCTAAGAAGTGTTAGGTCTAGGTATTTGTAAGATTATGGCCCGGTATATCAGTTGCTCTTTAAACTAGCTAAGTACGAGATTCCTCGCTCAACTTAAAGCTGGTTAAATCGGCCGCTAAATTATTGGTAAGCCGTTCCTTTTCTGGAACAGCGACTTATGTAAAATTTGATAATTACGTAAATAATTGCATATTTTTATCAGTATCGATATCGATGATTCATCCAGCCATGTCGATGGTATCAATTGATGAGAAGATGATACTTAATAAAGTCTGGTTTTGTGAGAATAGTTTGTTTCTAATGGTTAGTTCGTCATAAGTTTTTGAATAGTGCAATGACTCCAGCAAAACAAAAACAATTTACATTTAGTATCTTCACATATTCCATCATACGTGAAATGACACAAAACTGTGCTATGTAAATGCTATATTATGAAGTGGGGGACTTTATCAAAAATCAACTCTTAAAATAAAAAAGTAGTCGTTGACATTTTTAAAGATCGCGATGACATTAATTTGATTGGCAAAGAAAAAAACAACACGTTCCTCTATTAAAATCCTTCGAAAATTCACTAACCATCACGGCATTTAACCGCCGGGATAGGCAGAGAGGATGGACCAAGAAACAACTCGGTCTTAGCACACACTCCTTGCTTCATTCAAATTTATTCATACATATTCTTCTGTTATTCTGACTCTCAAAACGGCCCAACTCGAGTGTTTGGTTCACTTCCTCACTTTGTTATTTCTTTCTCGGACATCCCAGACTTCTTTCGTGTCATATATATTTCTTACGCCCCTTTCTTCGTGCATTCGTTCGACATACCCAAAACATCTAAACTTCCCTTTCTTAATCTAATTATAAAAAAAGTAATGTTCGTGATATGACTGTGCTTGCAATCTATTCTGGATTATGTGCTAAGCCACGCTAAACTCGACATAACAAACAAACCGAACTTAAAAGCAACTAATAACCGGGCCTATGGTACCCACACTGAAAATATAAACCGCTAGAAGTGTATTGTTTGGGAGGATGTGTATCCGAGTAAGCTCCACTTTTCTTACTATAAAAGTAGGTGTAATTTATCAAACTTAAAAAAAAATCTTTCTCAAACACAAAATATTTTATTTATTCATTTTACTTTAGTAAATTTTACATCAAAGTTTACACATTACTAATTACTTATAACTTCGATGCTCTATTAATTGGTACAGATTTTAAAGTTTCCGGTAATGTGTCATAATACTTGGTGATGATCTGGCTTGTAAGCCACACAGGCCATCAGGGAATAATTAATTCCCTATGAAAAAATGGGTTGATTACAAAATTCACTCTGCAGGAAAAGTAACAAATTATAATCCAGCCACCAAATACATGCAAACAGAAGACTCACCGAAAATATCACTCGCATTGAGTTTTGCAGCGATTCCTTAATCTCCAAATTCGGCAGCGGACGGCAATCAGCACAATAACTCTTGCATTGATGCCATGAAATTATAATCTGTCACCACCAACTCTTAAGAGAGTAGAATTTAGAATAATATTGATTTAGCACATTGTAATTCCAAAAGTACTGCCACATTATTGTGACAAAAATATTTTTAATCCTTTAGTCTTAAATCGACCAAACAGGAATAGTGGTGCCCTCTTTTGTCAAATAATATAATTCGGATGAATCCAGCTGATTAATGCATAGATGACTGTAATTCATTATCACTTTACCTGCAGAGCAAAATCTATGCGAGAATTCCCAGTGAGGTCTATAGTATCACTACTTTAAATTTTAAGTTTAAAATTTTAAGTTAACTAAGTTTTATTTTACTGCTTCTCCTATACTTCATCCATTTGTATGGTAAACTATTTTGCGTATTCGCTCTGTAATTTATTGGTCAATGTCCTTGTTGTATATAATTTGGTTTGATAAGTATTTTGTTTACAGGTTTTTTATTATTTTATGCATAAATATCATCGACGTTCAAGATCAGCCTCTATTCCACGGTTAGCCAATTTAGTTCCATTAAAATTTTAGTTTCGTCTAAGTATTATTCTCATTGCCCTATTTTGGAGAATTTACAACATATTTTATTATTATTGTCGTTATACAAGAAAAATAATCGTTGAATTATGTAGTTAAAATGTGGATCATTAAAGGAATTGTATATAGTCATTGTAATTTTCCTGTGATTTTTTTGAAATCAACTTCTTTGTCCTGACTGGTCTAGAAGTCGAAAGATTTGTGACAGTTTTTTTTCAAATCGGCCTAGATCACAATTCTAGCAATTTTCAGCTCAGTGGGGGTAACCTAAATATACGAAGAAATCAATGTGAAAATGGAAATTTAAATGATTGAGGAAAAATTAGATTAGTTAAACATATTAAATTGTGGTATTTGACCAGCAAAATATTCAAAGTGCCCATTTCTTCCATATTGATTACGATGTTATAAAACCAACAGTTTCATAAGAAATATTCATACATGTATGTTATTTTTATCGCATATTATTTCGTTTGGGTGACCCCAGGAACTCCCAGCCAGTTACGAAAAATGTTCATATTTTACGAATAATAAATGATGATAAATGACAATGCGTTAAATAAGTGTTTTTTTCACTTATCAGTTTGAGGTGGGCGTCGAATAACTACCGCCTATACCTAAAGCCGCAGTGGTGATAGCGGTTCTCTGGAACCAGGAATAGATAACAATGTTCGCATTTCCCAGAAATTAAAATATCCATGTTATTGTATGCTTAGAAAATAATGCAAACATTTATTTTCTGTTCTACTTATAGTTCATACCTATAAGTGATGGCCTCTGTGATCGAGGGGTAAGCCTCAAAATTAGCAATCCGTAGGCACCGGTTCAAATCCCGGCGTGCGCAGGCAAATTTTATTATATTAAATTGTGTTATGTCACAATTTATTAATTTAGAATAATTTACACTCGTAGAATATATTAGAGTGGATGTTCCAGAGTTCTCAGAGATACTCTGAGTATCGCCCTGGTGTAAGACCACCATTCAGTATTGAAACATTGCTTGAAATGGCTTTAGCCGTGTTTGGTTACCAGATCTGAATAGGCCAGGTACTCCCCCACCTTCCTCTTTACCACCCCCTTCCCTTTCCCATTACTGTCAGCCTCACAACATACCCCAATTGGGGCTGGCATAGTCTCAGAAGCAGTTACAAAAACAAACTACATATCACAACAAAATTACTATCAAAATAAAATATAATTTAGTAATCAGGTCGATTCGACTTTTATACAAAATTTAAATTAAAGAATTTGTATTCAGAATTATTCGTATTATTTTTACTGGCATCCGCCGCCAAGACCTAGACAAATCCTCACCCCATGAACCAGGGCATCCCTGCTAAGTCACAAAACGTAGCGAACCACTAGGGGTGATCTATGGCAAAGGTTTTGGTTGATTCCCGGGGCGGCGGCACCCATACTTGCGCCTCCCGAATTAATTAATCAACTATTATAATTTTATTTTAGGTGTTGTTAATGCATTTATAACGGCTTATGGTTTTTTGTGTAATTGATAAGACAAGGAATGGAATATGACATTAAAATATGTTTTGACATTTATTACATGGTAACCGGATAAATCATCAAAATTCATCAAAATCATTCATCACATCTTTCAAAAGTTATATAAAACCGATAGTATAAAACAAATAAAAGTAATGAAACAAAAACTTTATTAACTGGGTTAAGTAGGTTAGGTTAGGTAAATTATTTTTTTCATCGTTTTTAATGACTTTATATCACTTTTTAAAAGTGAGTTGAATAGTCACTGTGTTGAGTTAGCATGGAACCTTATTATATATCTTCCCCCACAACACGCGACTTCAAATTGCTCTAGAATAGCTCTGTCCAGGATTTTTTTAGGTACACGCGGTTCTACGCTCTACGTTCCACGTTCTACGGCTCTACGCAATTGTATTAAGGCCCCGTAGCAAGCGTTCGAAGTTGGTTTAAAAAGGAGATATATAAATAAGAGTGTTAGAGGGGGCGCGAAAATTGTGATTTTTTTTAATAAAACACGACTCGGTTGAAATAGAGCAAAAATCTCTCGACCAATGCTTTATTTTCATTTAAAGATACACTGTGATTTTTTTCTTACATTTAACACATTAAATAACAGAACAAACCATGTTTTTGATAATTTTCGGAGCTTACTTTGCAATTTTTTTCTATAGAGGGAATTTCACATAATTAACATTTCGGTAAAACAAATGTATAGATATTATCTTCAAAAATAACATATATTTTTTTGGAACTTAAAGATTAAAGAGAAATATGTAATAAATTGGTAAAAATTTGGAATGCGGGGGTTTAAAAATCACCAGTTTTAATGTTATGATAAACGTAGAAAAATATCGTTTGAGCTTAGCGTAATTAACTAACTTATAACAGTAGACGTAAAACTTTTATACAGCGATGTATAACTTGATCACCATTTTAGAATGACGTCTTTTATACGGTACAATGTACAATGAAATAACTACAGGAGATAGCGTTGTAAACAGAGTTGTAAAAGACGTCCTGTCCTATTTCAGTGCTCCATAACATTACCACTACACTATAATATGCTTTGCCAATTACCTCTCAAGTCTCCAAGGAGGATGTACGCAGTGATTGTGAGAAGTGTCGGTGAGTATTTTTGTCAGTAATTGAACGACACTTCTATCCCGAGATGATCTTTAACACGACACTTGTAAGAACAACTAGTGATGCGGATAAGCAAAATTGAAATATTCGAGTACAAAATATTGTCACAAACTAAATAAATTAGCTTCTGGTGGCGAAATTGCCCTGGGTATTGATTCTCCAATCCAGGCCGCTCGCAATCGCTGTTGAAAGTACATACGTTGGTCGACTATTATTATATAGTCTTGTCAAACGTCAAAAGTAATTACACCCGAACAACAACGAGTGGGTCGAATCTGTGGAATGATTTCATCGAGAATCGAGGCGCTAGTGTTGGAAAACCTTTGTGCAAAAAGTAGAAAACTTGCAGACATAAAATAATGTTGATTTATTAAGAATCTCTACAAATTATTCGTATTCCGGTTAAAAACGGGACTGGAAGCCTTTAACGAATGAATTGACAAGTTTCCTTCATTCATAAATATTCAAATATTGTAGCATTTCAACAATTTATATTTATCACGACAAGCGCAGCTGCATGAACACGTATTCAGACATATTCTGAATATAGTAATATTTTATTAGGAAACGGCTTGCCATCACGTTTTTAACAGGAGTCAGGAGAATTTGAAACATGGTACCTGGGTATCGATTCTCCAACACGTGCAGTTCGCAATCACCGCCAAAAGTGTTGAAGTAAAAAAATGGTAAAATTTTGCTTAACTTACTTTAAATATTTTTATTTTCTATTTCTTTAAAATATCTTTTTATTAATCAGCAGTAATCTTTATTTTATTTCTAATGGGGTTTCAATTAAAATTTTTGTTTTACCATAACATGTCCTTTTCCTTTATGTTTTATTATTTGTGCTACAAAATATTAAATTCTCATTCTTACATAAATCATGTACGACTACCATAATACAGGCACGAGCCTAGTATGGTCGTTGAGAAAATCACCAATATTGTAATCTTTAGAATAAAAAAAGAGCAAATATTGGACGATGTTCTTATTTTTGAGTCTCGTTGAAGGTACATATTTACATACGCCAAACGTCAAAAGTCATTCCACTCGACCGTGGGTCGAACCACTCGTTGTTCGAGTGGAATGACTTCGACGAGAATCGAGGCCCTGGTGTTTTATGGATTATTGCTGAAAATTTCTCAAAAGTTGTATTTTGTCACTTTTGATAGTGCTCATCACTAGTACTATCCGATTTAATATGATGCTGCGCTTTATGCAAGGTAATCTCAGATAAATGGATCTATTTAAAGAAGCCACGGCTCAATTGGCGGACAAAAAGATGTATGTGAAGGTTAGGTTCCATGGACCAAGATATCAACTTATGTATAGCATGAATTTCAAACGAAGGGTTTGAGCATCTTTTCCTGATTTTTCTGTTTCAGATTTTCGTTTAGGAATCGCTAATATTGTCTTCAATATCGATAAACTTAATTTAATGCACTCCACACTTTTCAGTCTGCACGTGTCAGTTGGAATCAATGAAATCACCATGCAAAATGCAATGGTCACGTCGAATCTATATTAAATTATCACGACTTGCACATTATTGTGTTGTAATGCACAAACGATAATACAGTATATATTTGTGGACGTAAGAAATAGAGTGTGGGAAGAAGAAAGAGAGCGATTCATTTCTACCGTTCTTTACGACACGCCCGCACAAAACCATCCTAATTTCAATCAAACGACGTATTACTCCGACTTGACAGCTTGCAACAGTCGCAACGCTCAACGCTTTGGCGGAATAAAAAGGTACTATCAAATACTGCAACCATCTTGATAGGATTGATCGAACCCACACAAATTTACAGTCGAAATGCAATATTGTCAAGTCAAAACTATACATTAGATTCAACATTTTCTTATTGCCTATTGATCTTTGAAAACCATAAATCGAAACCATATTTTTATCCATTATAGGTATTGCCATTACCATCATGTAAATCTATATATAGTGATTTACCTACCTATGTACACTAAGTTATTGAGTTTTACATAATATTGATGCAATAAATTTTATGGTATTGTTTTCCTTGTCTATTATTGTTTTTCCCGTTGTGTCTTTAATTTATTTTCCCTTTGCCACAACGTCACAGAAAATTGTGAAAATTTCATCGATATATGGAAACATGTATAAATTATATTATAAATATAAATAAAACTGGATGTTATTTAAAAATATAGTTCAAGCCAATGGATATTGAAATATATCCATAAACAATACCAATAACCAGAATTAAAAGGCTACTGGTAATTTCCTTTAAAATTAATGTGAATTGTGGAGGTAATGCCCAACCGCTTGCTTTTGCATATGTCCTTAAGACTCCAATAATACGGTTAACTTGAGGCTTACATTTTAATTAATTCCGACGAATTCATAACAATAAAATACATTTCTTTTAGAGCGATCTCTATGGATGTAAGTTATTTATATTTAAGATGAATAAAGACAGGACCTTACCTTTAAAATATTTTATGTAAAACGGTTTGAAAATTTATAAAACGTTTTTCAATTATAAAATTAGCGGTAAGCACCAAATTTTATTTTTTAGATGAATTAGTAACTTCCCGAGGGATTCCTCTAGAGACACCTGAGATTTTGTAATGCGTTCATCAGATATAATTAAAACAAATAATTTGAAAGTGAAATATTTAGTATAGATTAATTTTATTTAATAATAATATTATTATTAGTGAAAATCTGATGAAACATCACTAGATTCAGTTCTCAAGGATAAGGAATTGTCTTTAACCTAAAAATTATCAACTTTTCCGTTAACTGCAATTCTGTAGGAAAAATTCCTGTTATTCTTAAGAATACGGAATTACCCTTAACCTTATCCTTAAGATTAACGATTGTTCGCTGTCATTCTAGAGAACTAAGGACAATTCTGCTGTCATTCGAGAGAACTAAGGACAATTCTGCTGTCATCTGAGAGAACTAAGGACAATTCTGCTGTCATCCTAGAGAACTAAGGACAATTTTGCGGTCATCTGAGAGAACTGGAATCGCAGTTACCGTAAAAGTAGTTAACAATTTTATGGTTAAGGACAATTCTTTATTCTTAAACAGAACCGAAATCACCTCTCTCGGACTTATCTTATGCGGTATTCACAAAAAACCCCATGACAATCTTGTAACTAATTGATCGATTCTAATCACTTTCATCACCGAATCCAAGTAGGCCTCTATATTTAGCGCGAAATAACCTGTATTTCATGGGATTTACCAATTTAATTTATTGATAGTTGAGTCACGGATGAACAAAAATATCCGAGTAACTGTTACATGTGAACTATATATTTTATTTAAAAGATTCGCAGAATGACGTTATGTTAAAATAATCAATTTCCACTTACGCACGTTCTCGGGGAAGCCCGCTAGTCGCAACGAACCGTGTAGGCAGAAGAGAACTGAATAAAATTAGCATGTTAATGAATTCTCGGAGATAAATTTACATCTATTCCATTTAAAGATGCTGTTAGCATCTTACTACATGAAAAGGGAATTTAAGTACTGAATTATTATGAATTCATCATCGGCAAAGCCAATTATTGGAAACAAAGCATATTTAAAGGATTTTCCTACGAATTTTGTACTTGAAGGAGTGGAAAATATTTGCATCTTGTTCTTAACCCTTCAGTACTTTCATCACGTTTGTTCAGTTTACAATGTTTTCTGTGTATTTCAAATGCGCAATATACATCTTATTTTTTAATTTTCCGTAAAAACAAATACGGTTTTAGAAACAAGATAAAATTATCCTTCCGATGTATGCATTTAAAATATACATTACAATTTCTAAATAATGAAATTTTAATATCAAACGCGAAAAAACTTCAATAAATCAAAAACGCTAATCACCTTTTTACTTAATTTTTTAGTCCAATCATTGAAAACATGAAAGAACTGGATATTTCGAAAACCAGTTCGTTTTGTTTGGGATATTTGTAAGAAAACTGTACCATCACTTTTATCTCGTTAAAGTAATTTTTAAGTTAAACCGATTGTTACGATAGCGGCGCGAAATTTGAATTGTTCGTTTTGTCTATTTTTATGATTTATCTATTTTCCGCATGATAAAAAAATATAAAAATACTGGGTTTTCTAATAAGATGTGTTATTTTGATATTCAATCGTAAAAGATCAATGGTTTCGTTGCTTGTGTGGCACGTAGCGCCGTCTTGTTGAACGTAAACGTTGTCCAAATCAATACCATCCAATTATTTTACAAGCAATAATTGTTCGCCTGAAACACTCATCCACATTGAAAAATCTCCTGATAAAAGATACATGACGCCAACGGGACTCGAACCCGTGTCCCTTCGATTTCCGGTCGACAGCTCTGACCACTGAGCTATGGCGGCTTATCTCTTACCCGCGAAATTATTCAATATATACTAGTGTTTCATTCAACAATTACTGCTTGTTACATTTTTCACCTGAAAACAACCAACTTTATTTTTATATGAGAAAGGCATTGTAAGTGCTAACTCTCTCTTGCTTGTAAAATAATTGTTACCCTTTGTGCTATGCATAAAAATCTTGTCTCAAAACATTAAGTTTACTAAAAAATAATAATCAATACCATCCAATTCCGCCACAAAAAAACATTAATCATCTCTCGATAGCGCAATCCATTCAACGTAACTGTTGCTCCAGCCTCATTTTCGAAAAAGTAAGGTCCAATGACTCCGCCGGACCATAAACCGCACCAAACAGTCACATGTTGAAGATAAAGAGGCTTTTCAACAATAACTCTTGAGTTTTCCGAGCCCCAGATGCGACAATTTTGCTTGCTGACGAAGCCACCGAGGTGGAAATGGGCCTCATCAATCAAGATGATTTGCATTTGATTCACTCAAGTGAATTTTAATAATTTAAATGCATTGTTGAAGCGTGTAACGTTCCATTTTTATTAATGGCTTAGTTTCTACTTGTCAAATATCAAAAAATGACACCTTCAAAAGTAACATCTACCGAAATAGCGGGCTATTCAAAATGACACCTCTTATTGGAAAATCCTGTACTTTTACAAAATATGGACGCCCGGTCATATACGAGCCTCAAACGCTGGAAGGGTTTATTTCAAATGAAATAGTTGTTGAATTTTTCAGAAAAAGCATTTGTATGATTAAATTTTGCAATGCAACTCTTTCAAAATAATTAAATTTTCTAATTTAAATTCACATATTTTCTGAATGACTAGAAAGTGTTGACATGTTTTTTTTTCTGGGAATCCGTGGGCGTTTTCTGTGTAAATTGTTTTAGGCGTGAGTCACGGAATTTCAATATTTACTAGTATTGTAATATGGTAGCAATCAAAGCTGTCATAGGAAATAAAATTTGAATATTTCAAGTTGGGTACCTATGATTTGTTTCCTTGTAATATCTTGTATATATGCCTCTGGTGAAAATGACCTCACTATTAAACCTTTCTTCCGAAATTGACATTTTTCAATCGAATCTCAATCATTTCAAGAGCGAAATAATGGTATTTTTTAGCACCTATCATTATTAATGTACCTTTTATATTATATAATAAATTAATGTTATTATAATTAAGCTATTAAGGCGATGCACTACGTCGTGTAATATTTTAAATTGAGCCGCTATCAATAACAACCCTTACGTAGATGGCGATAAGGTTTAAATTCCCGCTTAACACCATCCGCCTGTTTTGATTTATGCAAGAAAAAAACATGGTCAAAAAGTGCCTTTTATTTTATTTTGAGGATGTTCAGGCATAAATATATTTTTTTTTTCGATAATTTTATAAATAACTTCATTTGCCACATTATACAATAAAATCATAACCTAAAATGGGTTCGTAAGTAGGAGATTTTAAACTTTAAAGCAGTTTTCTTAGGCCTTATACATTATTTTATTCTGGGCTTATAAAAAGACTTATGTGTAAAATACTCGATTATTTCAAAGGCCAAGATGTATTATACTCGCGGTATTTATTTAAAGCATCTGAAACATTTCTAGGCGACCAAATTTTCAAACCAAAAACACATGATTTTGCATTACTACGTATGGCATCGCCTTAACTACAAATTGTGGAATGTAATTGATTATATATGTAAACTGTTTTTCACAATAAACAAATATGGTATGTATATTTCGTAATTACCAGGTGACGTGTGTAGTGCGTAGCTGTGTGTGTGTGTGTGTTTGTATGTATGAGTGTGTGTGTAGATATGTATGCGCATTGAACAGTTTATATTATTGACATGATGTCACATTTTAAATTTGGGCAGTGAGTCCGAAAAATTGTCACGACTCATCTCTAACAAGGGCTTTCGAATTTTGAGATTTCTAACACGTTTATTATGAAATTTCAACAATATTAAGTGGGCATTTCACCTTCCTCTCGATAAGCTGTCAAAAACACTATCCATAGAACAATGCAAATTATTCGATTAATTTATTTATAAATGTCGAGCTTACTATTCGGAACTCTAACTTATGAACAGTGGCTATATGTATCGGATAAGTCAACCAATTTTCAATTTATAAATTTCAAAAATTTTATGGTATTTATTTCCATATATTAATCCAATAAGAGTTAATACAAAATTTAAAAAACGCAATCCATTAAATTTTATTTTTATTTTTCGATTCTATACCTCATCAATTCTTTTTATAGATGTTTGTAAAAATACGTTTTTTTTTGTTGGTTCGACTGAGGATTGAGCCTTCCTAGACAGGGACTAGAGTCAACCGGGATAACAATTGAGCCAAATCCCGGTTGGATAGGACCAAAATATATTACGTCAAAAGAAATGTGAAAATGTCCGCGTGCGTGTGCGTGATTG
The DNA here is from genome assembly GCA_026573805.1 of Hesperophylax magnus. Classification (NCBI taxonomy): domain Eukaryota; kingdom Metazoa; phylum Arthropoda; class Insecta; order Trichoptera; family Limnephilidae; genus Hesperophylax; species Hesperophylax magnus. The sequence continues at coordinate 2,183,583 of JAIUSX010000016.1, forward strand.
CCACCAAAAGTTGATATAATACGTTGTCGTCGACAACGATTCTATCTGGCAAGTTTCAGCTCAATCGGATATCGGGAAGTGGGTTTATTTCCGCTTCTAAGATTTGCATTCATTGCCGAAAACCAAAGTGAGGTTCAAAAAAAGTGTTAATAAATAATATAACGTGAGTCAAACATATCTAAATCACCAAAATTAGTCATGCATTTCAGAAGGGGCCTTCTTACTCTCATCATATTAAAGGGGGGTGACAGATTACGCTTTAAGTTCAAAGCGTTTTATATAACTACATATTGCTCGCCATACAATCCCATACATACCTGTTACACTGTGATGTATGGTAATAAGTTGGGTATTCAAGCGATAGATGTCACCAGTCAGAAAGCTTACTCCAGAGTCCGACAGATGTCGCTAGAGTGTAGCAATTGCCTGTGGGGTATCCTTGTCAGACTTCAAGCTTGCAGAAACAGAGAATTACCAAGCCTCGGGTAATGAACAGTGTAGTAAAATCCAGACTTATATTGATTGTAACGTAAATACACGAAATAATTGTAAAGAACCTTTTACTTAATCAAGAGTTCCCAACACAGAAATCTGCTAGTAAGCAGAGATATAACACACACCTAACAAGATGATGTGCTATAAGTGTGAGCGACGAAATGCGCTGTGATCTGCTAGCCAGCTGAATATTACGAGACCCGCTCTCGTAGGTACGACAGGAGAAGAGGTCAGAATAATTTACGGAGCGCCATAATTACGCGGCTGTCACTTGTCATAGTGACACCTCCCATACAAAGAAATGATATTCCGCGGCAGTTTCCCAATTGATCTGACCCCTTCTCCTGAAGAAGATTATAATGTAGCGTGTCAGCTCAACATATAATACGTACATGCCACGCCCAATTTATGCGTCTAAGGCCTAAATCTCTCTTCAACGTAGCAACAAAAAACAAATTACTAATAATGATGGGATAAAAAATATATTTACAAAGAAGATCAGAGAGTCTATCGTGCAATTTGCATACAAAATTGTCTATTACGGGTCCCGTAATATTATTATTCCTATTAGTATTCAAAAGTGAACTGAAATGTGTTTAATTTTAGCCTTCAATATTTCCGAAACTTTCGTTCATGCCGAATATTTGGATAATGATTTTCGGAAAAAAATATTTTTTATCGTTGTTTGAGGGACATTTAGCGAAATAATCTCACAGGCGCCGAGCTATGGGCTACAGGAACTGTACAGATAATCCCTGGAAGTGTAATCAAAAACTGATCTTTCGACTCTTAGGCCCCAGAGAGGTTAATGAACTTGTTTCTCTGCTCAAGAAATTATTCAGATTTTTGAAAATGTTTGATCAATTTCAAAAGAAGTAAGGAAAGCTTGAGCTTATTTCTGAGTGACAAACACATCCACAACCCATTTCCATCGTTTTATTTGTTCAGTGGTCCCAAGCATAGGACCCAGGAAAGCCATCATTATATACTGCTGCTGTCTAGAATATAAATATGTATGAAAGTTTTGGCAGACGTTTAGCCGTTTACAATTTTTGTCGCCAAGTTATTTTCATATAAGACATACTAGGTAAGCCCTTCCCTTTCTTATATCCCGTTATATGATTATGAAATCCTTCGATTTTTAGATATATGGTAGTGAAACGGCTATCAGTCATGTGGGTAGAATATCGGACGTCAGGGTACTCATAATTTTATTAAATTTCTTATGAAAAAGTAGACTTGAAAATGAGTGGGAAAGTTAAGGTATTTTCTCATGTAGGAGAGAGTTCAGAAGAAACTTATGTTATTTCTATACACGAGGAAGCTTTGCTAGGCTACTATAAGTGGCTCTATCTTACTTTCTTTGGGATATATATATGCTTGGAATGAAACGCCCATGGGTCACAAGGGATTTACACATTGCTACACACTTTTTAAGACTGAATCGTGGATGGCTTGAAAACTTGGTTACCATGGAGAGCATTCATTTTAATGTTCCCGATGGATGTCTCCCTAGCCTGCAGGATTAACTTCCGTATGGTTTTGCCTGTGGGGAGAGCAATCTCGTTGTTAAACAATTTCAATTCGGATATCGACATATTTAGTATCAATGATGCATGTAGTAGAAAAGCTCTTTACTACTAGTAACGTTGATATACACACTATTTATATAGTTTTTTGGGAGGCGTGTTTAGTTACTGCCGCCCCGGGAACAATTTATTGGATAACCAACACCTCTGTCATAGGTAATCTCAAGTGGTTCGTTACGTTTGGTAATTTAGCAGGGGTACCCGGGTTCATCGGGCCAGGTGTGTTCAGGATGCGCCTTCCCACTAGCTGCGTGGCGTGCTAGATCGGGAGAGGTTGGTTTATAGAGACCCTTTGACCTCTCCAACTTGTATCTCGATCTATAGCCTTGCGCCACAGTGGGAGGGATATATTAATATGTCCGTCACTCCTGGACACACTGATACCTAGATTCCTACCTAACCCTCGTATATTTTACTTTCCCAGAACTTCATCTCCTTCCTTTCCTGCAAAAGGATCCTCCACACAGCACCCCAAAAGATGACATAGGTCCTGAGGGAAATTATTTTCCTCAGAGTCTCTTGATTATCCTCAGTGTGGAGCTAATGTGAAAAAATGACGAGTGAGACAGAGCGCTAGCTAAACGAAATAATTTTTTCCATTCAAATTTCGGAGAAAGGCACTTGTTTTCTCCTTTATTCTATAATCACAGGGATCTCAGTTCTTTTGCATTCTGTCTACTTTCTGCGTTCCTCGGCCAGTTCCATGTCCTAGGGTTTGTACTAGAACTCCACCGTGGAATGCTAGCCTTGCTTCCTTTGCCAACATTGTAATACGGTCTATCACATTCAAGCCTCATTTATTGAATTTCCTCTTCGGCGCCATATCAAGTCAACGCCTGAAGCAGTCTGCTCCAATTGCGCCTACACAGGACCGGCCCTGAAACTACGCGTATCATAAATTCCAGATTGATAATGTAGAATATGTTGATTTTTATATACGTACACTTGGTGATAGGCAGCCGTCGGTCGTCAATCCAATGAATTCTGTAAATCGGCATATTATTGGACAATATATTACATACAAATTCAACAATAACTTTGAGTGTACATTTGAAACTTTGCAGCGAAGACGAGCAATAGCCGACTCAATATTTATACACAAAATTTTAAACAATGACATTGACTGTACCGAACTTCTGTCCCTTATTAACTTTAACATACCTTTGAGACGACATAGAGTGCTATTCCACACGTTTAACTATAACACAAATGCAGCATCTAATTATTCTAAATAATATTTGTCTTTACTTTATCATTGATATTTTTTCAGATTCCCTGCCCAAATTCAAACGTGGCATCATGTCAATAATTTAAACTGTTCAATGCGCATACATACAGACACACACACACACAAACACTCACACATACATTACACACACTTATATCCTACTACACACGTCACCTGATAATTAAGGATTAAACATACCACTTAGCAGACATTAAAAGGAAAAATATCATAGGTACCCAATATGAAGTATCTTATTCCTGTATATTGTTTCATCTCTGTATATCATGTACGGTTTGTTTCTATAATATAAAATAAATAAATAATAAAAAATACCTTATTGGTTCGGTATAGCACCTCACGTAGAGCGCTTGTACGGATACTAGCTTACTAACTTCCTCAGATATAAATAACAGATTGCGGTCAAAAGTATCACGACAACACAAACCCAGTTTAAGTATATTCCCTCATGAAATGACATTATGTTGCTAACAGCGGTCTTTAGTGTACTCTATATCAATGGTTAGAAATAATAACTAACCCACTTCGGTCGGATACGGTGGGGTGTTGCCAAGTCGAGCCTGACAACAAGTAGACACTGCAGACTAAGAGTGGGAGGTGACTTTAGGCCAGAGGGGTGAAGATTATGGGGTGTCCGCCACAAAGCCTTTGGGGAGGCGTGGGGAGGCCCGATTGCTTATCAAGTGTCGTCAATTGATTTTATTTTGGGGTAGGTTTGGTGCCGGACAATGTAACGAAACTCCTACATAGTTTGCCTGATTGGATATTTATAGATACATGTTTTGTTATGTCTTTTGCCATGAATGGGTATCTACAAAGTTAAAGCTTTCTAAAAACGAGCGTTGTTCTGAATAATTAAGCTGGCCAAATAAGTAAAGAAAAAGTTAGTAATTATTTAAAAAAATATTGTTGTTTAAATATTTTTATTCATTTATTTATTCATAATCGATTTATTTATAAGGATACATTTATGATTCTAGGCTTTTTTCGGGATTGTTATTTACAAACATTATTATTTCATTTATGTCGCATGACATTATTGTTTAATTATAATATTATATTATGCACTTTAATTAAAATTGTAGTGGCACTAATAAATCTAACACGAAAATAGATTTCTCAATTGAGATGGGTACTAATGTTTTAATATATATATATATATACCTTATTAATTTAAGTGCATAATATAATTAAATAATAATGTTGACATAAATCAAATAATAATGTTATTGTTATTTCGGCTACTGGCATTATACCTAGCTCTCTCATTAACAATTTAGGCGTATTAGATCTATCAAAAAATGCGAAAATCAGTCTTTTTAAATACATGTAGGATTACGAAAGATTTTTTAAAATATTTATGTTGAGTGATCAGTAGGATTTATAGGCCCTGTTAGGAGTTCTACCTAGTCAAACCCTCTGATATGAAAATATCTGGAGTCGGTGAATTATTTTCCCATTTGATCTCTGGTGAGTTGACGTGTTGTTCTGGGAATTGTTTTGTATTTATTTTGCTTATATAATGCACTTGCATAATGTGGATTGACTAGATGACCGTTTGTGGAAAAGTGTGTGGAAGGGTTTAGTTTTTCCTATGGGGAACATTTAACCCGGACATAAAGTCGGAAATTTAAAGCGACATACATAAAATGATAATTTTATGTGACACAAATGACATGATAAAGTTATGCGGCATATATGAAATGTTATGCGACATAAATTAAATAATAATATTACGCGACATAAATGAAATGATAATGTTATGCGGCATATATGAAATGTTATGCGACATAAATTAAATGATAATATTACGCGACATAAATGAAATGATAATGTAATGTGACATATATGAAATGTTATGCGACATAAATTAAATAATAATGTTACACTACATCAATGATATGATAATATTATAATTAAAATATTAAAATAAAATATTAAAAATAAATATTAAATAGTAATATTAATATTTATTAATAGATAAATATTAACATTAAAAATATTCAACAGCTGTGACGTACTAGATATACGCCAATTATACGTTAAAACACTACTAAACTACATTTTAGACAAAAAAAAAATTTCAACATACACAAAATAACACTAACAGACCAGTTAGACAAGCGTACAAAGAAAGCATAAAAACTTCGACAGTAAATTCAAGCTTTGGACAAAGACACTACCAATACCATGCTATAAAAGCATTCAACAGTGTAAAACTTGAAATTAAAATTGAGGAAAATAAAAATAAAATCACACACAAAATTACAAAATGGATTAAATAACAAAAAAGACAATATTACCAAAATTTCATAGCATAAAATAAAATTAATACCTACACGTAACACACAAAACCAATATAAACACACGTCACTCACAAACACACAAGATAATTTTCAATGTATTATTTTTAAATTTTAAATATATTATTATGTATTATGTATTTTTAATTTTAAATGTATTATTTTCTCTTTAAATGTATTATGTAGATTATATTTTCATATTATAAAATGAAGGCCTCAGCACGGGCAAGCCACCCAGTGAGGCCTACATTACTGGAAAACTTAAAATGTAAAAAATATTGTACCAAATAAATAAATAAATAAATTATGCGACATAAATTAAATAATAATGTTACGCTACATAAATGATATGATAATATTTTGCGACATAAATTAAATAATAATGTTACGCTACATAAATGATATGATAATATTATGCGACATAAATTAAATAATAATGTTACGCTACATAAATGATATGATAATATTTTGCGACATAAATTAAATAATAATGTTACGCTACATAAATGAAATGATAATATTATGCGACATAAATTAAATAATAATGTTACGCTACATAAATGATATGATAATATTATGCGACATAAATTAAATAATAATGTTACGCTACATAAATGATATGATAATATTTTGCGACATAAATTAAATAATAATGTTACGCTACATAAATGATATGATAATATTTTGCGACATAAATTAAATAATAATGTTACGCTACATAAATGATATGATAATATTATGCGACATAAATTAAATAATAATGTTACGCTACATAAATGATATGATAATATTATGCGACATAAATTAAATAATAATGTTAAGCTACATAAATGATATGATAATATTATGCGACATAAATTAAATAATAATGTTACGCTACATAAATGATATGATAATATTATGCGACATAAATTAAATAATAATGTTATGCGACGTAAATAAAAAAAACAATGTTAATTAAATAATGCGACATAAATTTTATATTATTTTTGTGACGCATAAATGAAATAATAATGTTTTGCGACACAAATGATATAATAATGTTGTGCGACATAAATTAAATAATAATATTACGCGACATAAATTAACTGATAATGTTATGTGACATATATAAAATGTTATGCGACATAAATTAAATAATAATGTTACGCTACATAAATGATATGATAATATTATGCGACATAAATTAAATAATAATGTTACGCTACATAAATGATATGATAATATTATGCGACATAAATTAAATAATAATGTTACGCTACATAAATGATATGATAATGTTATGCGACATAAATTAAATAATAATGTTACGCTACATAAATGATATGATAATATTATGCGACATAAATTAAATAATAATGTTATGCGACGTAAATAAAAAAAAACAATGTTAATTAAATAATGCGATATAAATGTTATATTAATTTTGTGACCCATAAATGAAATAATAATGTTTTGCGACACAAATGACATAATAATGTTGTGCGACATAAATTAAATAATAATGTTATGATAATGTTTCGTGATCCAAATATTTGGCCATTCGGGCTTTAAATTTCCAATCCAAATTTGTGTCTCAACATGATTACAAAATTCAATTGGGATGTAAATCTACTATGTCAGACGTATGTAAGTGAGACAGAGCGCTAGCTGTTTCTATTCAAATTTGAATGGAGGGCACTTGTTTTCTCATTTATTCTGTGTCCACAGGAATCTCAGTTCAATCGCATTTCATGTCTTAGGGTTTGGTACCAGAACTCCACCGCGGACTGCTAGCCTAGCATCCTTTGCCAACTTTGCAATACGGACTACCGCATTCAAGTCTTCATTTATTGAATTTCCTCTTTGGCGCCAAGTCAAGTCGGCGCCTGGAGCGGACTGCTCCAATTCCGTCTACACAGGACTGGCCCTGTTTTGTAAGGTACACGGTTTTCCAATAAGAGGTGTTATTTTGAATAGCCCGCTATTTCGGTAGATATTACTTTTGAAGCTATCATTTTTTAATATTTGACAAGTAGAAACTACGTTTTTAATAAAAAATGGAACGATATACGCTTCAACAACACATTGAAATTATTAAAATTCACTTGAGTGAATCAAATGCAAATCATCTTAAGTAATGAGGCCCATTTCCACCTCGGTGGCTTCGTCAACAAGCAAAATTGTCGCATCTGGGGCTCAGAAAACCCAAGAGTTATTGTTAAAAAGCCTCTCTATTCTCAACGTGTGACTGTTTGGTGCGGTTTATGGTCCGGCGGAGTCATTGGACCTTACTTTTTCGAAAATGAGGCTGGAGCATCAGTTACGGTGAATAGATTGCGCTATCGAGAGATAATTAATGATTTTTCATGGCCGGAATTGGATGGTATTGATCTGGACAACGTTTACTTTCAACAAGACGGCGCTAAGTGCCACACAAGCAACGAAACCATTGATCTTTTACGATTGAATATAAAAATAACACCTCTTATTGGAAAACCCTGTACTTGGTAAAAACAACCAGATTAATAATGTAGATTATTTAGATTTTAATATACTTGCACTGATAAAGGCCATTCAACTAGTGAGTAGGGAGTATGGTGAAAACACTCATCGAGTATCCTTGACAGGGTTATTTTAGTTGTTTTACGAGATATAATAATATTATGGCAAGAGAGATATGAATACATTAATTCAGAACCACTCTACCGGTATGTTATTGATTTGAAAGTCAATTTGCATCAACATATTCGCATAATAATTTTTCCATCAGCCGATATCGTGACCATGACCTCGTGATACGAACACAAGCCCTGCGAACTTTAATTTGTGTTTTATCGGAGTCATAAAAAAGTAATCATTTTTTTATCGACATCAACGCTTGTAGACCTCCATAAAATGCAAGGATTTATGAAAACGTATTGCAGTCATGGCATATGAGAATATATTTTATATTATACCGCATTATGTTGATGCAACAGAACTTTTTTATGTAATTATATGGCGTTATAATATAGGTGGTTTTTAACAAAAGGGTTTCCATGGTTTATCAAATAATAACTTTTTACAAATTTGCATGCTTACTGCATGTTCAAAGAATGGAGTAAAGTTTGAGAAAAATGGAAATCCAACCAATTCAAAGTTTTTATTTTTTAGTGTAAACTAATGTTTATAAGACAAGGTTTTTTATGGATAGCACAAAGGATAAGAAATTATTACTCGCCTGAAATATCCATACAAATTCTCCCGAGTAAAAATAAATGCCGCCGACGGGAATTGAACCCGCACCTTCTGATGTCCGGTCAGGTGCTCTGGACCACTGAGCTATGCCGGCTATTCAAAGTCTGCCTGTGATCTTCTAGAGTTGACATTTTATGACATTTATGTTTGCTAGATAGCTTTCGTAGTTTTCGGACCCACATTCTTAGTAGGTAAGGCATGTCCAGAAAACTTTGACATATTATGTATAGTGCTGAAGAATTCCGCATTTTGTCGATGAAGTTGATATTTGTTGTTGAGTGAAGTCCTGTTTTAACTCGACCATTTGAAATTTCAGCTATTCGTTAATTTGTTTATTACGTTGCGGATTTGGTTCAAGATGGTGGTCCGGTTGTTTACTACATTTTTATCCCGCCAGAGTTCACATGATCATGATTCCGCCTACAATCAATATTATGGTACCTAACTGCCTGAAGAAAGTTTGTAAAAAGATTTGTAATTGAGGTGATGACGTTTCTTTGGACATATTTTATAATACCTATTTGAATGAAATACAATAAATTTGGGGAAATTTTGGTTATGATTTGTTAAATACAAGAAAATTGAATCACATATATTTTTTTGGGGTGACCGGATAAATCATCAAAATGATAATTCATCACATATTTAAAAAGTTGTATAAAGTCATGGAAAATGATGAAACAAAAACTTTATTAACTAGGTTAAGTAGGTTAGGTTAGGTTAGGTTAGGTTTAAAAAAAAATTCATCGTTTCTAATGACTTTATATCACTTTTTAAAGTTGTGTGGAATCGTCAATGTGTTGATTTATCATGGAACCAATTTTGGACGCGAGATTCCACGCGAGGATCACACAGGTCAGTAAGGATGGATATATTCTCCAACCATCTATGCGTCCCTTTTTCAATTGCAATCGTCACTTTCCGTGTACCCACGCGTAAGACAAGAGAAACTGCTCTCTATAATTTTCCAAAATCTGCTAATAATTATATAGAAAATTCGCCAATTCAGAGGCTAAAGTCTGATTATCTCTGAATCTAAACAGATTAGGTAATAAGTATAGTTCAATCGATGTTTATCGCCACCACTCAGTAACCAAACTAAAAATCAATAAATTAAAATATTTGTAACTGATCGACAAAATTTCTTTTTTCTTCCATGCACACTTTATCTTTATACAAATTTTGCCATGTTTCATAAAACAACCAATCGGGATAATATATATTTGTTGATTACAAATTTACTGTAGTACAACAAACCGTTCTTGTTTGTACTTATACTAATGTTAAACTATGTTCTGTACAATACTCAATCTGGCATTATAAAGGTTTGCTAAATACTAACATAGCTATACAAGTTGTATAGCGCCCTTCGTAGCAGCAGGACGCGTCCTAACGCGTCCTCCAACCACTTTGTGTTTTTTTTAGTATTTTCAAGGGAAATGAGGCAACATCCCTTTGAGATTATTTTTAAAATCAATCAATCGACATTTTAACTTAAATAAAATAAACTCAATAACCAGTTATTAGAACTTTATAGTGTGTGATTTGAGTGCAGTGTTTTAAAAGTGAATATTCGGAAATTTTGCTCAAAAATATAGGACATTCGAAACGAACGTCGATCGGTAAATGCACCCCAGATGTTTTCAACGGAATTCTCGGAAACTCTGAAAGCCTTGGCAAGTTTTTTTGCTAAGCCCAGGGTAATTTATTATCCCGACCGTCGGTTTTTATTGCAGGCAGAATGCACCACTTCACCAGGAACAGGATTACATGGAGATGAATGATGGACTTGCCGAACGTCACAGCAGTGCTGCCAGGGTCTCTTGTCTATGTGAGGTGTCAGCGCTTTATTAGCAGCAGGCACATACCTGGACGCTGTTGGTGGACGCGGTGGACTCTCTCGCTGCAGCAGCTGGTCCAGTTTCTTCACCACCTAGAATTCTTGCTGCAGAATCTCCATCTTCTATCTTCGTGTCACCTATTCCTATACTTCATTTTACTTAAATTAACTTTATTTTTGTAATATTTATATTTTTTGTAATACCTGCATCAACTGTAAAGCGCCCTGAGGTGATATCTCACAAAAGCGGCACTATACAAATTATCCAATCGATAATAATAATAACATGCCCAACAATAAACATTTCATATTTAAATATTGAAGACAATATTAGTGATTTTTTTAAACGAAAATCTGAAACAGAAAAATCAGAAAAGGAAACGGTCACATCTGGGACTCGAACCCAGGACCCTTGTCTTTCCGGGACAATGCTCTACCAACTGCGCTAATGGGACCCTATCCTCCTCGGTCACTTTTAACTGTATCATACTTCGAATAAGAACTACCAACATTGTCTTCATTTTTTTCTCACCGCACATTTTTATTGGCAACTATCTTTATGTATGATCGCAAGATTCAACCCGAACTAAATGCAATCCAGACAGCGTATTTTTAGATAAACCTATCTTATTTTTAATGTGCGACATCTGTTGACTTTTCTGCAAGTCTTGAATGAATATTTTATTTTTCGGAATAACTTTATTGAGTAAAACCTCAAATTGTAATATTTAAATATTGAAGACAATATTAGTGATTTTTTTAAACGAAAATCTGAAACAGAAAAATCAGAAAAGGAAACGGTCACATCTGGGACTCGAACCCAGGAGGGCGATTCTCGTTCTTTTAGCCTTAAGCTAAATGATAGCATTCGTCAACGACTGCTATCGTTTGCGAAAGATAGCTGTCCGTCGCTTGTAACATCTTTTCTTAACTATTAAGCGATTCTCGTTCTTCTGATAGCCTTACAAGATCGATTTTTGAGAGACCTAGTAAAAAATCCTAAAGAAGCGTGGTTAAGAGCATCTACGATATTGTTAAGAGATTATTGAAAACACAAATTGGTGAAATATAATTAAGTGACGCAAGGTTTCTAACTAAAACTTAAAAAAACAAATACTTTGTATTATAATGCATTTTAATAACTGCTTATTTTATTTATGAATGACATAAATAAGCCATTTATCGAAGATTTACGTTTTGTGAAAAGGTACTTACCTCGCTGGATAGTAATGACTTTTTTACAGATTCACCACTTCTAAAGTGACGTTTGCTGTCAAACTAACGCTGCCGAATGGCGCTAACTGTCACCCAAGTTGATTTAAGAATGAAAGGGATTCTTATTTCGTTGTGGTTAACTTCAAAACCCACAATTTCGAGCGCCAGCCAGAAACTTATTATCATTTATGTAGAAATCCTCAATGGTATGTGTAGTTTATTGTAAATTAAATCACTTATCTGGCTTTCGACATGTTACGTACTTTACAAACATCGCAATTACCTGATTCAATTCATTTAATAGCATTATTGTGCCACAAACAAGTCACTAATCATGTTTACAGTCAATACTTACGATAATATTAAGTTTTCTCTTATTAAAACTACGCAAATATTGCTAATTGTCAAAACGTCACAATCAAATGAAGCAAATTCTCCGCGAACGCTAGCGTTCGGCCGCCGAATGACAGGTCTAGGGGTACCCTTCGCGTAAGGCTAAAAATTTTGGCGCGCAATCGAAAATCTAAGGATTCCATCTGTCAACGAGAGAACCGGAATCGCTTCATACGAATAAACCGAGAAAAATCGTTAATTTGAATGTAAGGACGATTTTAGTGTCGTTAAGTAGAACGAGAATCGCCCTCCAGGACCCTTGTCTTTCCGGGACAATGCTCTACCAACTGCGCTAATGGGACCCTATCCTCCTCGGTCACTTTTAACTGTATCATACTTCGAATAAGAACTACCAACATTGTCTTCATTTTTTTCTCACCGCACATTTTTATTGGCAACTATCTTTATGTATGACCGTTTCCTTTTCCGATTTTTCTGTTTCAGATTTTCGTTTAAAAAAATCACTAATATTGTCTTCAATATTTAAATATTACAATTTGAGGTTTTACTCAATAAAGTTATTCCGAAAAATAAAATATTCATTCAAGACTTGCAGAAAAGTCAACAGATGTCGCACATTAAAAATAAGATAGGTTTATCTAAAAAGACGCTGTCTGGATTGCATTTAGTTCGGGTTGAATCTTGCGATCATACATAAAGATAGTTGCCAATAAAAATGTGCGGTGAGAAAAAAATGAAGACAATGTTGGTAGTTCTTATTCGAAGTATGATACAGTTAAAAGTGACCGAGGAGGATAGGGTCCCATTAGCGCAGTTGGTAGAGCATTGTCCCGGAAAGACAAGGGTCCTGGGTTCGAGTCCCAGATGTGACCGTTTCCTTTTCTGATTTTTCTGTTTCAGATTTTCGTTTAAAAAAATCACTAATATTGTCTTCAATATTTAAATATTACAATTTGAGGTTTTACTCAATAAAGTTATTCCGAAAAATAAAATATTCATTCAAGACTTGCAGAAAAGTCAACAGATGTCGCACATTAAAAATAAGATAGGTTTATCTAAAAATACGCTGTCTGGATTGCATTTAGTTCGGGTTGAATCTTGCGATCATACATAAAGATAGTTGCCAATAAAAATGTGCGGTGAGAAAAAAATGAAGACAATGTTGGTAGTTCTTATTCGAAGTATGATACAGTTAAAAGTGACCGAGGAGGATAGGGTCCCATTAGCGCAGTTGGTAGAGCATTGTCCCGGAAAGACAAGGGTCCTGGGTTCGAGTCCCAGATGTGACCGTTTCCTTTTCTGATTTTTCTGTTTCAGATTTTCGTTTAAAAAAATCACTAATATTGTCTTCAATATTTAAATATTACAATTTGAGGTTTTACTCAATAAAGTTATTCCGAAAAATAAAATATTCATTCAAGACTTGCAGAAAAGTCAACAGATGTCGCACATTAAAAATAAGATAGGTTTATCTAAAAAGACGCTGTCTGGATTGCATTTAGTTCGGGTTGAATCTTGCGATCATACATAAAGATAGTTGCCAATAAAAATGTGCGGTGAGGAAAAAAATGAAGACAATGTTGGTAGTTCTTATTCGAAGTATGATACAGTTAAAAAAGTGACCGAGGAGGATAGGGTCCCATTAGCGCAGTTGGTAGAGCATTGTCCCGGAAAGACAAGGGTCCTGGGTTCGAGTCCCAGATGTGACCGTTTCCTTTTCTGATTTTTCTGTTTCAGATTTTCGTTTAAAAAATCACTAATATTGTCTTCAATATTTAAATATTACAATTTGAGGTTTTACTCAATAAAGTTATTCCGAAAAATAAAAAATTTCATATTTATTTTACCAACATCAACAATTTTACTGAATATTGTTTCGCTACAACTTTCATAGTACCTTAAGTATCTATCTTGCACTCTAATTATTATATTTATTTATTGAACAACTATTACTTGAATGTACCACAACTCTAAACGATTACTAGTATTGTACCTGCTTATATTGTCCGCACTCGGCCTATTATGCTATGTAATAAACACTCATTAATTGTACTCCTATCAGCTTACATTGTATACAGGTAAAAACCTTCATGGCGTGTATACATAAATTACGATTTACATCAACATTCTTTGAGAATCTTCACATTTCTCATACGATCATACATAAATAATATAATATAGCCTCAGCAATCTCATCCTACAGAATTCAGTCTAATTTCAGTTTTCCTCTGTCAGTTCCATGCCTTAGGGCCCGTTCCCACTTCCGTTTTCAAATCGGAGGCGGGTCCCGTTTTAAAAACGGATGCCCTAGTGGCTGTAGTGGATGTATGGAGCTGTTCACACTTGTCCGACACGATTTGAAAACGGATCCGACATTTTTTGTCGGATGGCTCGCCTACGCAGCGCGTCCGTTTTCAAATCGTGTCGGAACACGCTCGCTCATAGTGTTGTATGGAGCTGTTCACACTTGTCGTCCAGTCGTTCCGGCAGAGTCCCCGCCAAACCCCGACCCCGCCCCGCCCGCTCCCAGTCGCAAGGAAGCAGGCACGCTGCGTGCTTGTATTTGGTTATTTTGTTAAGTAAATAAATCAAAACTACAATAATGGATAAGGAAATAAATCCCGAAAATTTAATACCACTGGTCGAAGAAAGAGTATGGTAATATTTTATCTTTAACTAAATAAAAACAAAACACTTGGTGTACACAACTTTTGTACATCAAAATTTTAATTTTAATTTTTTTATGTTTACTTTTTTAAAATTTTAAAGCTTTAATGAGATGCACGGAAGAGCGTATTAGTTAAATAAACACATAATAAAAAATATTTGAATGTTTATTGTTTTCTTACTTTAAAATATCGATAGCCTTTCTTCAGGACAAATGCACTTTCTCAATTTTGTATTTTGATATGTTAAGCTCTCTGAAACTCATTCCAGTAGATGGTTAAAGGAAGTGATAGACATTCTCTTAAGCCATTAAGCGCCCTTGAGGTGATTTTTCATGGTGAAAACGGCGCTATATAAATAATCCAATCATTATTATTCTAAAATAATTAAAGAACTTTAGTTCATCACTTCTCAACTCACCAATTAACATTTGGAAAATTCCTACAGAAAATCATTCGGCTATGATTGGGTGTACCCAAAATTTTCTTTTCACTTTTTTCCTTCTTTTTAATAAGTACAACATGACAACAAGAGCTTCATCGTCGTCCATTGCGCACCATTACTGAAGAATGAGCAAATAACATGTTTTTGTTGAATCGACAATTATTTTTTTTCGTAGAGTATGGTCCGTTTTTAAAACGGTAGTGTGAACAGGGCCATTGGCCATCCGTTTTTAAAACGGGACCCGCCTCCGATTTGAAAACGGAAGTGGGAACGGGCCCTTACTGTCAAACATCAGGGTAGGTACCAGCTTCCATCGTGGACAGCCAGTTTCTCTTTGGTCAGCTTCTTTTAGGTCCATGCGTTTTTAATTGTAATTCTAAAAAAATATTCCATCCATCTTAATGTTTAATGAACCGAAGTCATTGATGTATTATATTTAGATGAGACATGAAGCGAAAAACAGGTACCACTGTTTTACCTCCATTTGACCTACAATGCTATAATTAAAACTTCCGATTCCGCTTAGCTTGTTCTAAAACTGAAAGTGAGATATTAATACGCAATAGCGCCTCTAATTGTATAGCTCTAAGTCCGAAATCTTTTTCGCAATAATTTTGAGAAATTATTGTAGAAATGAAACTCTTATTTAAAATATGGGTGCATTTATAATGCACCTACCTGCCTGTAAGTACCTTTAGAAAAATACTATTACAGTAAATTGAAAAATTAATAAAAAAATGCTTTTCTTGTAGATGTTTGAATTAACGTTGGGATTTTTGCATATTTAATCCGACGTGAATGAGGTGACAAATTGTTACACCAGCTTTGAGGCGGGTAGCAGATACCCGATACTTTGATCCCAACTTTTTGATAATATAATTGTGTATTAATATCAATTTTTACTTAGGATAATAATAATAGTATCCCTTCAACAAGATGAGTAAATAAAATACTATGTTTAAGATGGAAAGGTGTTTTTTTATTGAAATAACAAAGTGTTTATATTTTTTTTTTGATAAAGTACAAGTTTTGGTAGTTTAACATTTCTTCGTATAAAATTCTAACAAAACTGCCACTTCTTTGGTTAATCAACATAACTATAGTATTTTGCAATTATAAAAATATTAATATAAAAATAAATCAAAGAATACTATAAATAATTATAAGAATACTATAAAAATTGTAACACCAACTACGAGGTCGGGTGTGGCGTACCCCAGCCACAAACTCAAAACTACACCTCATCCCTCACTCCTCTACCCCAGCTACTGTGACGATGGGATTTGCATTAAATAATCTGCGTTTAAAAACTTCTCGGGTATGACGTACCCGACCTCACTCCGGCCGGGTTAATCGATATAGTTATACACTTAGTAAATATGCGATAATGTGCACTGTAGAAGGATTAACAGATCGTGAGCCAGACCTCAGGTATTATTCAATATTTAATTACTGTTAGCATATATTTGTTCAAATTGTGGAAAATTTTATGGAAACATCCGACGTCCTGCACGGGAATTAAATGTTACGTATGTTTGCTGCGGTCATTTGATTTATGCCGTTTATGTAATTTATTCAACTAATTAATGCAGTGAGGTGTGTTAACAATCACACGTTGCATTGTGCAAACCATATGCACACTTTTACTTCAATATTTGCTTCGCAAAACACATAATTTAATTTATGTATTATTTAACACGTTCTCCATCATTAAACCACACGTAAAACATGAGCATCCAACCCAAGGGCCGCGGTTAACGACAAGCATTCATACACGGAAAAAAATGAGTATTATGTATTTAATTTTTCCACATTATAATTATTTTCAACTATACTGTGAATACATAAAATCAACCTTGCTGAATCCATGTTTTTTTATGCAAAAATCCTGGGTACTTATTATTACTGCTTTCTCCGTTCTTATTGTTTATTGTTTTGTTTAAATTATAGTGTATATCGAACGTAAATCGACCATTTTCGTCAAATGAGGAGGCAATCACCTTTGTGAACAATTATTTGTCAGAGAAAAACGTCGAGAACTATTTGGACGGGTTAGAGAGATGGGAACATCGCTGGGAGAAGTGTGTAGAGTTACAAGGAGACTATGTAGAAAAATAAAGAAAAACTTAAGAAAAAAATTCTTGTTTCTTTGTTAGTTCGGAAACTTTTCAGACCACCCTCGTATTTAGATAATTGATCGAACGTAATTGGATTACCGTATAATGATTTGACATTGTAATTATATTATGAATAATATTCATAATAACTTTCATTTGTGACTTCTGTGAATTTCCTACTCAATTTCTGTTATTATATCACTGTATGTTACTTACTTGACAGAATTAATATGATAACAGAATTTGAATACATCCTTCACAGAAATTGAAAATCAACAAATTTGAAGAATTGTTCAAATTTTTTGAAGCAACCCGTCCTTAATCTTCTTCCTGAACAAATTCAAATCACTAATGAAATATTACATTGGCATTCGGGGATCTAGCGTAGTGAAATAGATAACTTAACAATATCAGTTCGATAGGCGTAACTACCGATGATTTAATACCAATTTCCCAGAAAACGGTCTCGTTGTTAATAAATAAGAAATCGATATACGCTGGCAACACTGAAAGTATTGTATATGAATTGAAATTCCGAAACGTCATAAGAAATGGACATTTTTGAATTGAAACCCTAACATAAATATGCATTGACAGTCCGAATTTACTTTTTTACTCTAAAATGATAGTTAATTATACTTCTTTCAATTCTAAGAGCTTCGTTAGTTCCACTCAGTTGGTGATATGCTAGTAATTTTGCATAACGAACGACATATTATTATTATTATTGATTATTATACTGATTACTACTAAAATTTGTCTAATCGATCGTATATTTCTTATCGATTGTTGACCTTGCTCGCAAATATCGCTAACTGAGCCATAGATGAAGAATTTAGTCAAAATCGTATTGAAAAGGGCTTTATTGATCGACTGAGCTAGAAAACCAGTGAAATCTTATCTATTAGATAATCATGATTCAATTATACAATTCACAATTTTGTTTAAGAATAATTCAACAGTAATTTTTCTACGTTTAGGCTGGCCGCATACATACGTTTTCCGTATTCGATTTCCGAATTCGTTTTCCGTATTCGGACATCCGAATGCACGGAATCAGTAGAAAATACATTAACTGCCGCACACGTTCGTTTTAGTTCCGAACGGAACAAATTCCTTACGCACGTTCCGAATGCGAGCCGGCGCGTTCGGAGAAACCGAATGGAAAAAACCTAATGACGTCATGTGGAACGCAGCTATTGCATACAGTTTGTTTGTGCCGACGCAAACGTACGGAAATTTCCGTTCGTAATTCAGTGTTGCCAACGGATCTTGACCTAATATCGCCGTTTCTCATACATAAGGTAGCGTAAAGTAGCCGAATTTGCTGTTAGGTGGGACATGTTTAAAATTGATGTTTTTACGTGAAAATAAAAATTTCGTGGGGGGGGGGGGGTGGCTAGAGAATTTCAAAAAGATAAAATTTGTCCCCAGAAAATAAAAAAAATTCACGGGGAGGGTGGCTAGAGAATTTCGGGACGCCTTTTTTTTTTCGGCGCCGATTCTCGCTCTGAGTAGCCTAAATGACGATATAACGCCATTGTTGGCAACACTGGTACTGACGTTTATACATTCCGAATGAAGAAAAACGAACGTTTGCGCTAGTCTCACGGAATTCCGAATACGGAAAACGAATTCGGAAATCGAATTCGGAAAACGTATGTATGCGGCCAGCCTTAGAGAGAGAATGTAAAAGAATTTAACTGATGGCTGGATGATTTAGAAAACATCAACCGGTTCAATTTGAAAATGACAGAGGGTGCCACTTCCGCTTACAAAAATCATAAACTGTTTGTAAACTTTAAACATATCGTCTCTCTAATTTGTCAACAAAACATATAATTGGTACCTACCTATATTAAAAAGAAAATTAATAATATTAGATTCAGAATCTGAATGTTTTAAAAAGTAGTTTCACAAATCTTATAAATATAAATATTAGATATAGAATTCGGTAAAAATGAAAATGAAATCACTCCTTACACGTTACGTAGGTTTTCACGGTTGGTAAAGACGTTTTACGTCATACCCTATACCATTGTAAGACGAGAGCCTAGACCAGCCGGGCTATGACGCATGATAATTGTGACGAACCAAATGACCCAGCGCAGCTGCGAGCAAAAAATAAAGCTACTGGAGACTTGTTGCTTGTGACTTGCGACTTGACCTGCAACTTGTGACTTGTGACTTGTCTCGTCTTCAGAGATTGACCTTATTAAAACAGCCGTGATAGTAACCCCCGCGGCGAGTGACGTCACGAGACACGCGACGCCAACACATGACGTTGTCGCTCGGGTCACTTGGCAGGGTGACCACATTTTACACTAAAAAAATATTTATTTAATTTATTGTTTTAAACATTTAATTAATTTTGACGGCCTCCTTGGTCGAGGAGTAAGGTACTCGACTGGGAAGCTGGAGGTCGCGGTTTCATATCCTGGCGTGCGCAAGTAAATTTCATATAAAGAATTATTATTTCACAAATTTGCGCATGTTCCAGAGTGGAAGATACTCTCAGTATCGCCTTGGTGTCAGAATTGAAATGGCTTTGGCTGTGTTGGTGATTAGATCTAAATAGCCAGAAACATCTCACCCAACCTTCCTCTTTCCCAACTCCTTCCTCTTCCCACTACTGAAAGTAGTCTCACAACATTTCCCGATTGGGGATGCCATAGTCTCACTAGCACTATACGATTGGGAGTAGTTGGGACTCTTGTGCAGTTTCACATAAAAAATAATAATCCCAAATAAAATATCAGAAACAATTAATTTTATAGTTTATATAAAACAAACCAATTTTTTTTTTTATTTTGACGAAAATGTATTACATCTCTAAATAGTATGAAATAAGGTCGCCATCCGTGTATGTCTGTTTGTGCGCTTAGTTCTTCTAAACTACCTAACGGATTTTAGGGTTTTCAGGATCATTTAGAGAATTTATTCTGGAAGGTTTTAATATATAATATATGCACATTATAATTATTAAAAGTAGAGAAAAGTCGATGTTTTATAATCAAGACGTAAAAACATATTTTTGGGAATTGCTAACGCTAGCTAGCAAAATAATTTACTATGAAATTGAGTATCTTAAAAAGGCCTACAGAAAATCTCGCAAAGATAAACCCCAGCAACGCCGGGGATTTTTAGTTTTTCAACGGAAGGATTTTAAAAAAGCAATTCCTAAGCATATTTGGAGTAAAAAACGTTTTGCTGTCTGACGATAATTTTTTTGAATCAAAATCAAAAAAATATGTCTCTATCACACGTGATATGCGCTCTCTCTCCTTTGTTACCGTGCTGCTAAAGCGGGACGGAGTAGGAATAACGTGATATCTTACAATATTTTAGTACAAATATGGTCAGGGTACGATTCTCCAATCAAGTCAAAATTAAGGTCGACGTTCTTAATTTTTAAGTCTCGTTGAAGGTAAATACGTTCATAGGCCAAACGTCAAAAGTCATTCGTTGTTCGATTGGAATGACTCAGTCGAGAATCGAGACCCAAGAATCTCTGGTTAAAATCCCTCGGGTACGTGCTGTTAGACCCTGTAAACCCAAAGATTTTATAAGGACAGTAATTTTTTTTCGAAATCTTAAAAAATAACGAATAATGAATGAGCTTTAAATGTACATTAGAAAAATGAATGCAATTGTGTTTCCTGAAGTTTAACGCAGTATTATTCATAAATCGCATACTTCCTCGTATGTACCGTGATGTCACACACTTTTCGGCCGAACGCAAATATCAACAATTTGATGACTTATATCTTACGTACTATTCGATATTTTTCAAAAATTCAAGAACTTTCGTCTTCAGCGTGTTTTAAATAATAAAAATATGATACATTAATAACGTGAAATTTTGTTTAAGCAGATAATATCACAATTCGAAAACAAATTTACGTATAATTATGAATATCAATATAAATATATGTTTCGATACATTTGTATTCTATAAATTATCTAAGATAATTATCTATCAACGTAAAACTAAAAATATCCGCAGATTCGCATCAATATTATCGATATGAGTATAAATTATAATGACAGTTACTTATGAATGACGCAATGTTATTCTACAAACTATCAACACAAGCAATTCTGCATTGTTTATTATGCTATTCAGAATGTAATGTAGAAAAATAACGCTAGGAAAACCCCTCTATTCAATAACAAAACATTTAGCAATAAATAAAAGTTTCCTTAATTGATAGGAAAACCCATGTTAGAATTTATGGAGTAAAATATATATACTTAAACTAAACTCAAACGTTTTTGAATAAATGTTGCATTAACTTTTTAAAACTACTTTATTAAAACTGTTAAATTATTTTGACCGCAGTATATTGAATCAATTATATACCATTAGTGACACCTGTGAAGTTTAGGTTATATTAATTACGAAAGGTTCTCGCCTCTGCTAGTTATTTGTTGTTAAGTCGCGTCGGTAAGAACAATTCCTGTATTGCTGCCTGTTGAATTTGAAGTGTCAATGTATTTGTCAACTGTTTTTCATATAAAAGACTAGGTTTCCAAACCCTCTCTTGCTCCAAAACAACCAAAGGTTTCACATTTTCTAAAGAACCACAGGAACCGGCCTGTATTTACCGTACTTTACCTGTAAAAAAGTGTCTATTAATTGTGAATAAAGTGATTAAGATTATTCTCGAATAATGGAGTTTAATTTATAAGGACCCTACAATTTATAAGAACTGTAAATAACAGATATTAATTTTAAAACCTACTTAAAATCGCACAAAAGTTTCTGGTTTTCACAACGTTTGCATCAAAAAGTTTATATGCATACACAGGAGACCCTGAGGAAAATGAATTCTAAGGAAAGGAATCTGGGGGTCAGTTTGTCCAAGAGGACGTTTGAATCTATCTCTTCCGCGGTGCAAGGCGACGAGTCGAGAGAGTCTTGCTGGAGAGGTAGAAAGATAAGTACTGTATCTTCAAATCCACCACTCAGTGGGTTGGCAGACGCATCTTCACCCCCTGACGGCCGGCATAGTCCAGTGGTAACGCATTGGACTGCTATTCCGAAGGTCGCGGGTTCGAACCCGGCGTGCGCAAATAAATTTTATTTGATTAATTTGTGTTATTTCACAATTAATTAATTAAAATAATATATAGTATATTTGCGGCACGTTCCAGAGTGGAAGATACTACCAGTATCGCCCTGGTGTAAGACCACCATTCAGAATTGAAACGTTGCTCCAAATGGCTTTAGCCGTGTTTAGTGACTAGATCTGAATAGCCAGGTACTTCCCCACCTTCCTCTTTCCCTTCCCCACGTACCTTCAGCCTCACAACATCCCCCAATTGGGGATGCCATAGTCTCACTGGCTCCAGACGGGAGCAGTTGGGACTCTTGTGAGGTATTCACAATAAAAAAAAAAAAAAAAAAAAAAATGAACCCGGGCACCCCTGCTAAATCACCAAACTTAGCAAACCACGTGGCGTGACCTCTGGCAGAGGTGTTGGTTATCCATAGAATGGTACCTGGGGCGGCGGTACTCATACCCGCCCCCCCAAATTGATAGTTATTATAATACCCACCTCTAAGGGAAATCGCTGTAAGTACACAAAATAATTATGAAGTCAAAAAAATTCTTCTTACAGATTAGGAGTGTTGTGTAGCTATATTAAGTAAGTTACAAAACTTACAATATTAACATTTTAAGCAACATTATTATGTTTTACACAATACACATTAATATAATATTGAATTAGAGGACATTCATAAGCAACTTGAGGCTTTCAAGGCTAATTGAAGACGTCAACAGCGAGTTTAAGAACAACAGAACTTATAACTTACTTACACAATCAGCTTCACATTAAAAAAAAACTAACATTGTTATCTGAAACTAACAGATATGAAATGTGGATGTTGGGATCTGAATCAATCAATATTAACCGATACGAGAACTTTAAAACTGATAATAGTGCAGTAAAAATATTAAAATCTAAAATAGAACTTATTGTCACCCCATAACCAAGTGAAATGTGAGATTCTGGTTTCAGATTTAACGTAATATTTTCTAAAATTTTAGAGTGTGTTTGTTTTAATCTTATGACAGTGACATAATAACTAACTAACTTGATCTTTGACTAAAATAATTCACATATTACGTAAATGAATTGGCGAGAATAGTATTATGGCGTCATATTATGTAATGTGATATTTACTAATTAATGTAAACACTACTTGATGTAATGCTAAAAGTAAATTGGCACTACTAATAATCTACCACTTAGATATTATACAGGGTTTTCCAATAAGAGGTGTTATTTTGATATTCAATCGAAAAAGATCAATGGTTTCGTTGCTTGTGTAGCACGTAATGCCGTCTTGTTGAAAGTAAACGTTGTCTAGATTAATACCATCTAATTCCGGCCATAAAAAATCATTAATTATGTCTAGATAGCGCAATCGATTCACCGTAACTGTTGCTTCAGCCTCATTTTCTAAAAAATAAGGTCCAATGACTCCGCCGGACCATAAACCGTACCAAACAGTCACACGTTGAGGATAGAGAGGCTTTTAAACTATAATTCTTGGGTTTTCCGAGCTCCAGATGCGACAATTTTGCTTTTTGATGAAGCCACCGAGGTGGAAATGGGCCTCATCACTCAAGATGATTTGCAATTGATTCACTCAAGTGAATTTTAATAATTTCAATGCGTTGTTGAAGCGTGTATCGTTCCATTTTTATTAATGGCGTAGTTTTTACTTGTCAAATGTTAAATAATGACATCTTTAAAAGTAACATCTACCGAAATAGCGGGCTATTCAAAATAACACCTCTTATTGGAAAACCTTGTAGTTACAGGATGTGTTAAGCTGAAAGAATTTATAAAATATTTGTCTCTGAATTATCAAAAAAGTAATTATTGTTTTTAACAATAGTTAACTTATGTTGACAAGACGAGGTTTTTATGCAAAGCACAAAGGATAACAAATTATTATAAGCAATAATTACTAGCCTGAAACTAATCTTCCGAGAAAAATAAATACATTTTTATTGTTGATGTCTTCTATAGTTTATCTGATATGATAAAAAAGTTCAGTTTCAGTTTTGAAAATTAGAAGTCATTGAACTTGAATAATTTTACGTATAGTAAATATACAGTAAGTGATATTTTAAAAATTAATAAATAAATAAGAACATTTTTATTTTTGATGTCTTCTTTATCGTTTATCTGATATGATAAAAAAGTTCAGTTTCAATTTTGAAAATTAGAAGTCATTGAACTTGAATAATTTTACGCATAGTAAATATAAAGTGATATTTTAAAAATTGTATTGATCATAAAAATAAATAATTATGATTCAGAATTTAAATGTTGCTGGAAATGGCTTCAGTTGTTTTTGGTGACCAGATTTGAATAGCCAGGTTCCAGCTTCCTTTTCCCTATCTCCTTCCCCTCCAATAGTGCTATAGTTTCACTAGCTCCATACGGTTGGAAGCAGTTTCGATTGTTGTGCGGTATTTTCCTGAATAAAAAAAAAAACAAAAAAAGTCTTACTTTATAGAACACAAAAGGTATAATATCTTTTAGAGCTGAATTCAAGGCTTCCTTTAATAAGTATACTAGATAACATGTACCCAGCGTTGCTAGGGGTTATCCTTAGGAGACAGACATATATCATTGACAATTTTTTTGTAGGCCTTTTTAAGATATACAATTCCGTACTACATAATTTTGGTGTATTTCAGCGTTAGCAATTTAAGCGCCCGAAAATATTTTTTTTACGTAATGATTATAAAACATCGACTTTTCTCTACTTTCTCCGTCGTAACCTTCACTGGCTCAAGTGCCCTGAAAGAATCCAGTACAAACTGTGCTGGATGGTGTTTAAATCCATCAATGAAATGGCCCCACCCTACATCTCTGAACTATGCGTCCCGGAAAACACTGGTCTGAGGCAGTCAACTCTTAGATCAGCAACATCATCAGCTGTAGGCAGACTGATGGAACCTAAGCACAAGACAAATACTAAGTTTGGTGATCGCGCTTTCGGAGTATCAGGGCCAAAAGTTTGATCCATATCAAGTCCAATAGAATTAAGATCTAAACTAAAAACTTACCCTTTTAAGCTGTCATACCCTTAAATTAAATATACCATTCCTAAGAGAAAGTCCAGTTATATTCAATTATCCAATTATGTCCTAAATCCTGTATCTAAATTTCGCTAATAAACAATTAGATAATGTTAATTAAGTGTTAATCTCAAGTGACCTACCAGGTAAGTATTGCACTGTATATTATCTCCATAAATAGTTAGTAATAACATAGATCACTGTAGAAATGTATTATAAATTTGTACAACGCCATTGAGGTGATTTTCTATTTTTCCAAATCTTTTGCTTAGTTTAGAAGAACAAAGCGCACAAACAGACAGACGCGGATAGCTACTTTATTTTATACAATTTATAGATTAGAGATTACTGACTAGTATCAAATATTCAAAGGCTAAAAGTAGTACCTAATAATGGTTTCGAAGAAAAGTTCGCTTTAATGTGGATGTATTCAGTTCGAAACGACGCGTTGTCATAATATTTCATATTATTTTCTTGAGATAAAAACGCAAAATCATTTGGGAAGCTTAAAATATTCAAAACGTTCCAAACAAAATGTGTAGCTTGTTTTTTTGGGAACGTGCGTTTTCCTACGTTTCTTCAAAATGTTAAATAGGTCAGACGGCACGAGACATGTATGGTGACGTCATCAATATCTTGTGCTTCATTTAACCTACTTATCATTGAGTCTTCCCAACGTTAACGTTGATTAGACGTTACTGTGAAGTACACAGAATCGAGTATAGTATGGTATTACACGCGTGGATAGCCCGGGAGTTAAATGTACCAGGAAATTCCCGATTGGTCATTTCATGACTTATGGCTAACATACAGGATTTTCCAATAAGAGGTGTTATTTTGAATAGCCCGCTATTTCGGTAGATGTTACGTTTGAAGCTGCCATTTTTTGACATTTGACAAGTAGACTCTAGGCTATTAATAAAAATGGAACGATACACGCTTTAACAACGCATTAAAATTATTAAAATTCACTTGAGTGAATCAAATTCAAATCATCTTGAGTGATGAGGCCCATTTCCACCTCGGTGGCTTCGTCAACAAGCAAAATTGTCGCATCTGGGGCTCGGAAAACTCAAGAGTTATTGTTGAAAAGCCTCTCTATCTTCAACGTGTGACTGTTTGGTACGGATTATGTTCGGGCGGAGTCATTGGACCTTACTTTTTCGAAAATGAGGCTGGAGCAACAGTTACGGTGAATGGATTGCGCTATCGAGAAATGATTAATGATTTTTATGGCCGGAATTAGATGGTATTGATCTGAACAACGTTTACTTTCAACAAGACGGCGTTACGTGCCACACAAGCAACGAAACCATTGATCTTTTACGATTGAATATCAAAATAACACTGATAGAATAAATAAATTGTTAGAAAACCCTGTATGTGACGGTTTCAAATTGGTGACTCTTTTTAAAACACTTTTTCATAGCTAGAAGAATAAAAACACTATCTGCAATTTATCAGGGTATAGAATGAAAATCGGTATAGAATCAAGACAAAAATATTACTGATTTGTTTTACAGTGCTATTTTTTTACATTAGCTCCACACAGGAGTAATTATTTTCCTCAGGTCCTATGTCGGCTTTGGGGATGCTGTGTGGAGGGTTTTTTAAAGTAAAGGAAGGAGAGGAAAATCTGGGAAGAATTAATGTATAAGGGGTGGGAATCTGAGAGTCACTGTATCCAGGAGGACGTTTGACTTCAATCCTCTCACTTCTGTTCAGGACGATGGGTCGGTCCTTCTGGATAGGTAAAAAGATCTCTCTCAACCTGTCTCTTCAAATCCG
Source organism: Hesperophylax magnus (assembly GCA_026573805.1). Lineage (NCBI taxonomy): Eukaryota > Metazoa > Arthropoda > Insecta > Trichoptera > Limnephilidae > Hesperophylax > Hesperophylax magnus. The sequence goes on from JAIUSX010000016.1 coordinate 2,210,968, forward strand.
GCCGGCCAGGACCTAGAAAATACTTACCCCATGAACCCGGGCACCACAGGAGGCGCTGAGGAAAATAATTTAAGGACTATGTCTTTGGGAAGGAAGAAGAAGATTTCTGGGAAGGATGAGGGGTGAGTAGGAATCTAAGGAACAGTGTGTCCAGGAGTGACGGACGAATGGTTTATCCCTCCCGCTGCGACCTGTTGAAGAGGTCAAAGGGTCTCCCCAAACCAGCTTCTCCCGATCTGACACGCCACGCAGCTGGTGGGCAGGCGCATCATGAACACACCTCATCCGATGAACTCGGGCACCCCTGCTAAATTACCAAACGTAGCGAACCACTTGGGGTGACCTATGGAAGAGGTGTTGGGTATTCAATGGATGGTCCTCGAAGCGGCGGTACCCGTATCCGCCTCCCAACTTGAAAAAAAAAAGAATTTGAAATTTTAGTCCCATTTTTTAAGATGCCGGAACTTCTCTGTGTAACGATTTTTATGAAAAAAATTAGTAACCAGAAAGCCACAATGTGCCAAATTTCAAAACCGTTACCTTTATTCTCACTTTAGGTCATTTTTCATTATTTTTTAATTAACGCCCCTTTTCGGGGCTTCTACATATGAATATTAAGAAATATACATTATTTATTGTACATAACTGAATTGCTTCATATTTTTTTAAAGATAAATAGAAGATGTCCACTGACTTGGTGTAATTGTTTCTCTCCATTAGTATTCTGGGCAAAGAGGAATACACATGGTAGTTAGTCCCAGAATTTCTGCATTGAAATAAATCTTGGAATGATAATGACGAAGATGTCTTGTTGGTATTCTCAAACATATCTGTTTTCCAAAGAACATTATGGGGATTACCTAATATATACATATTTAAAAAAAAATACTAACTTAGTAAACACCACTTTAATTGTTTTATACTTAATGCCACATGGGTTTCGCTACAACCGTATTCAGGACTGCATTACTGTATTAAAATTTAAAATCTACAAGTAACATGTGTTATCAATATATTATGCTTACACTTAGGGTTTTGCTCAGCAAAGTCATCAACAATTAAATCAACCTAAAAAGCACAATGCTTAGGTTGTTCCCTTTTGACTAAGACCACTATCTTCACAACCCTCTACCTAATCCTACAATCTCGTCCACTGGAACTCAGCCCAATTTCTTGCGACCCTAAGTGCAAGCTTAATACATTGGTCACGCATGTTACTTGCAGATTGTACATTTTAAATTTTAGCATTATACAACCTAGAAGAATGTACGGTTGTAGAGAAACCCGGTTAGTATTTAGTATAAAAATAAAAGTTATGTTTACTAAGTTATTGTTTTATTTTAAATTATAATGTTACATCGCAAATATCTATTTCATATGAACAAAAAAAATAAAATGTATTTATTTATACACCTAAAAAGGCACAACATTCCAGAATGTTGTTGAATGCTCTCAAATGTTCTGGAATGTTTCTGAAATTTCTAGAGGGCGAAACTTCCAGCCCTTATATCTCAAAAAACACGTCCTTCAGGAAAAAACGGGAACCTTCTTCATGGATGGGGAATAGAGGGTTACCACAACATATATCTCACTTGAGAGTACCGGGACTCGTTTCTGAGTTTTAGCGGCACGCACATTGTACAATTTTAAAATATATATTGAAAATATATATTTGACTGCCAATCTACAAATAATTCAACACTCCTCACACACTAACACTAAACCAGTCTTTAATTCCGACATACTCCAGCACAAAACACGATCACAAAATCAAATACACTTATCGTCATCTACTTACATGACTCAATTTGAAATTAACTCCTTACAATACATTGCACAGAAGCAATCAACGCATTACCTAGTAATCTAAAACTTCCGGCAACGAATAAAAAAACATTGGCAAAAGCTCTTAAAAGCTATTTCCTCAGCAGTTTTATTAATGACTGACACATTCTTTCTTTGGAACTCCAAAATAACTTCTGTGTTTATTTATTTTAATGTATTTATGTTGTCTTGTCTTTATTCTAATGTTGTCTTTCCCGAAAATAGTTTTGTAAACTCACTGCGAATAATACATTATAAATTTGTTAACATTTTGTAATGTATTATCTTGTAATAAATAAAAAAAATAATATCCGCTGCGGTACGATAAAACCTTTTATGCCTCAAAAAGAAAACTTTACAGGAGACGTTCATTTAAAAATTCGTATAACTAATTAAGAATCTTGAACTTTAAATGAAAGTTGTGATTTTTTTTTCGAAACGTGGGTGTACAATATTGCATTTCTATTTATAATTAATTAAGATAAATTTTAGGGTTGAGTGATTTCATCTAAGATTTTATCAAAATAATCTTAAATTAATTGAATGCGTAAATTTAGTTTTTAATTAAAAAATGCTTTAAGACGAGACAACCCCCTAAAATTTAAGCCAGTATCTTAATGACGTAAGTGAAGCAGCCGTGTACAAAGATATGCGACGCGCAGTTCTGGTGAATCGAACAGAGCTGCGGTTGAATTTGCCATAGGAAATCTCTAAAATAAATTGGGAATCTTAACGACATAAGTGATGAAGTCCTGTAAAATCAATATTCGGTTTAATTAGTTGATTTTGCCCTAGCAAGCTCAGAATATCGATCTTTCCGTGAGGTTTATTTGAATTATTTCTGATGAACGTACTATTACTAAAATCCCATTTTTTTCTAGAGGGATCTCTCGGGAAGTTACTAATTCACTGTCTAAAAAAATAAAATCTGGTGCTTACAGCTAATTTTATAGTTGGAAAACGTTTAACAATTTTTTTAAACCGTTTTATATAAAATATTTTAATGGTAAGGTCCTGTTTTTATTAATCTTGAATATAAATAACTCACATCCGTAGAGATCTCTTTAGAAACATTTGAGATTTTAGTAATGCGTTCACCAGAAATAATCAAAATGTGAGCATCGAGCAAACCCCTGTTATTAGAGTCTAATGTCGCCTTAATCAGCAAAAATAACTTTTCTTTAGTGAATCATGAAAAAATAATATTCCCAATAATGTTGCTTTAAGGATTTTACCCAAAAAGTTGATATTATACTCCCATAAGGACTTTAAAATGTATATGATTTACAGCAAGGCTGCCCAACCCCAGGCCCGCGGGCCACAATGTGGCCCGCGAACGAATTATAAGTGGCCCGCGTGAAACATTTTCAAAAAACCCGCCAATCCGCCAATTTGAAAAAGTGTCGCGGGCCCGCGGTAAAACAAACAATGCAGCTTGCGCGCGGTCACCAGTGTTGCCAACGACGGCGATTTATCGCTATTTAGGCTACTCAGAACGAGAATCAGCGACGAAAAAATCTAACCTGTTGAACTTACTTTTGAAACAAAAATACACCGGTTTTCCACATAATATTCTTTGCGTCGAAATGGAATCCTTTTAAAAACTAAAAGTAAAGTCAGAAACAAGTCTTCTATCTCCAAAGATCATCCAAACAGCACCCCCAAAGATGATACAGGCCCTGAGGAAACTAATTTTCCTCAAGGCCTCCTGTATAATATTTAACTTGACTTCGAACTAAAGAAGAATAAAAGATTTTTAACGTTGAAATGTTAAAGTCTCTGCCATTTCGGAGAATAAAGCCTAACATATTTAATCCTTTATTTTTTTAATACTAATAGTATTTAAGGTGATGCCATACGTAGTAATGCAAAATCATGTGTTTTTGGTTTAAAAATTTGGTCGCCTAGAAATGTTTCAGATGCTTTAATTAAATACTGCGAGTAGAATACATCTTGGCCTTTGAAATAATCGAGTGTTTTTTAGATAAGTCTTTTTATAAGCCCAGAAAAAAATAATGTATAAGGCCTATGAAAACTGCTTTAAAGTTCAAAATCTCCTACTTACAAACCCATTTCGGTTATGATTTTATTGTATAATGTGGCAAAATAAGTTACCTATAAAATGATCGAAAAAAAAATTAAATATTTATTCCTGAACATCCACAAAATAAAATAAAAGGCACTTTTTGGCCATGTTTTTTTCTTGCATAAATCAAAACAGACGGATGGTGTTAAGCGGGAATTTAAACCTTATCGCCATCTACTTAAGGGTTGTTATTGATAGCGGCTCAATTTAAAATATTACACGACGTAGTGCATCGCCTTAAAAAAAATACAATTTATCCGCAATTGGGGTATGTTGAGATGCTGAAGGTGGTGGTGAGGAGAATGATTAGGGGAAGAGGAAGGTGGGGAAGTACCTGGCTATTACACACACGGCTAAAGCTATTTCAAGCAATATTTCAATTATGAATAGTGGTTTTACACCAGGGCTATACTGAGAGTACAGTCCGCTCTGGAAGGTGCCACAAATATACAATGCATTATTTTAATTGAATATATTGTGAAATAACACAAATTGATCTAATAAATTTATCTTGTGCACGCTGGGATTCAACCCGTGACCTCCGAATTGCTAGTCTTTCCCTTCGACCACGTGTTAATGGGAAAGTAACATTAGATGTTCAGAGAAATATTGCAACATTCGTATTTTCATCTTGTTCTGTAGTTCCCGGAACAGAATCGGTCACGCAGTTTTTTAGGAGTTGCATAAGTTATATCGCAATCGGTCGCATTTCCACGTATTTCTGATGATTTTTCTGGCAGCTAAAACACAGTTGTGTCACTGTCAGAAGCTGTCAGACTGTTCGCCTCTCGCACGGTGAAAACCACCGACTAACAAAGGGATTTGAATTTTGTCACAACTGTTTAATGTTAATAATTACTAAGCTGTCCAAAAACATCTGTCGTGAGCATAAGAATGGAGACACATTATGCTGTACGCATCGATGCGTTTTATATAACACCATGTCGCTCACCATAAAATCCCATATTAGGCCTGTCACACCTGACAGTTGATGTGTTGTAACGTTACATAGATAGTATAGAACGTCTCCAAAACAAATTTATAAAATATATTACCTACAAATTCAACAATAACTTTGAGTGTACATTTAAAACTTTGTAGCGAAGACGAGCAGTAGCTGACTCAATATTTATACACAGAATTTTAAACAATGACATTGACTGTACCGAACTTCTGTCCCTTATTAACTTTAACATACCTTTGAGACGTACACGACACACAGTGCTATTCAACAAGTTTAATTATAAAACAAAAGCAGCATCTAATTCGCCAAGTAACCGAGCTCTTCATACTCTAAATAATAATTGTATTATTAACTATAGCATTGATATTTTTTCGGATTCACTGCCTAAATTCAAATGTGGCATCGTGTCAATAATTTAAACTGTTCAATGTGCATACATACAGACACATACACACACAAACACTCACACATAAATTACACTCAAGGGGAAGGAGTTGAGCAGAGAAAGGTAAGGAGTACCTGGTCACTAAACAAAGCTAAAGCCATTTAAAACTACCTTTCATTCTTGAAAGGTGGTATTACACCAGGGCGATACTGAGAGTATCTTCCATTCTGGATGTGCCAATGTGTCCTTAAAAAAACATTCCTTGGTTACGAATAATAAAAATATTTTTAAAATCCTTCTACTACCATCATTGTAAGCCTAAAATGTTTCTTGTGCAATGATGGAGGCAAAGGATTTAACCCGCGATGCCGGGGTTGGAACCAAATGCTTTATTTAAAAAAAAATGCTAAAAAATACTACGGTAAATCAGAAGAAAAAATTTATTCGAGAGAATTTATGAGAGGCCGCTCACGATGATGATGATATTTATGTAAAAACAGGTTAAAGAAATATCTGTCTGAAATGTTGGCCCAAGAAAGAAGAGGAATCACATAAACAAGGAAACATAATATTCCGATAGCACGTATCTATACCACCGTCATAAGCCTAAATACATCTGGGAATTTGCAAAAGTACATTCTAGTATACTTTTTATAATAATAGGTGAAAGGTCTCGTATATCAGAATGTGACCTTTTATAATTGCCAGCTGTTTTTTTCTTATGACGGCAGTATACCTAAGTAATGTGTCGGTAAAGTTGGTTATTGCATTTTGGTAGTGTGCAGCAAGCAATGCGCGCGCACGCCATAGTCCGAATGGTTCCGAGTAGATCCCGAACTTAGCCGATTGTAGGTAGACGACTCCATTGGGGAATCGCTCTCGCTAGAATAACTTAAAAGTAAAGGACGTCAACTCAGCAATAACCTTTTTTCTTATTCTTTTCGTAAATAAACAACCTTTTAATATAAATCATTCAAGTCTCCTACAGTTGAAATACACATGGAATCTGAATACTAGTCGAAATTAAAAGACATTATAACCTCCCGTGTCAAATATTTTATACAGATGTACAGCTGATGTACACAAGTTGTAAACTGAACTGAATTGGTCCGCGTTCCTAGAATTATTAGTACGTAATTATTGCCTCTGTCTTGTCATGTCTCATCCCGGCTTTCAGGCTCGCGGAAGCCGCTCATTTCTTAGCCAGATTGGTGACACACTTGGCCGACTCTGTAGCAGCTAACTACTAACTAGAGTTTGCTATCCGGATTACAAGAAATCCGGATTTTTTGATTTTATACAATCGAAATTCATAGAAAAATTAAGTTTTTTTTTAAGTCAGAACTATACTAATATAATTTTTTTATTAAAAAAATATTTGTAACGTGAAAAATCCGGATAGCAAAAAAAAATTGAATTTGCGGATTTTTTGTAATCATAATTCCAAAAAATCCTTATTATTTAATGTGAAGTTCAAATTTCTGGATTTTAATTTTTTTTATGAAATAAGTTATTTGCAATACCTTGTCATAATTCATAATAATATGTAAAATAATAACGTCTAAAAGGTTAATATCCTAGTTAACAGGTATTCGATAGATAAATTATAGACGTTTCTAAGATATGGTAGTGAAGGTAGTAATAATAAGGTTGCATAAATGAAGGAGAATACAATAATAAAATAGAAAAAGAATTCGGCATTCTAAATATAAAAATATTACCCACCATTTGTTATTTCGGCTACTGGCATTATACCAAGCTCTCTCATTTAAAATTTAGGCGTATTAGATCTGTAAAAGAATTTATATATTAAAATGAAAATAAATCAGTCATTTTAAATACATGTAGGATTACGAAAGATTTTTTAAATATTTATATTCAGGGATCAATAGAATTTATAGGTTCAATTAATAGTTCTACCGAACCCTCTGATATGAAATTATCTGGAGTCGTTGAATTATTTTCCCATTTGATCTCTGGTGTTATTTTGTATTTATTATGCTTATTATCAGTATTCAATCCACATAATGCACTTGCATAATGTGGATTGACTAGATGATCATTTGTGGAAAAGTGTGTGGAAGGGTTTAGTTTTTCCTGTGGGGAAGATTTAACCCGGACATAAAGTCGTAAAATTGTAAATGTAAGAAATGCATTGTTACTAAATACATACCTATACAGGCACGTACCTGAAGAATTTTAGCCAGCGATTCCTAAGCATTTTGCTGTCCGATATTATTATTTTTAAAAATTAAAGTCGAAAAAATATATTTCGATCACACGTTGCCGCTGATAACTTGATATGTGTTTTTTATCGTCTGTTATATTGCTTCTGGAACGAGACGAAGTGCATATCACATGACCCGCTAGGCGGTACCCAACTACCTGGTGGAGGTATGATGGAAAACATAGTCTTCATTTCATAAAAAAAAAAAATTATCAGCCAGCAAAATAAAATCTACATTTTTGACTTAGTACATAGTATCAGAAATCGCTGATTAAAATCTTTTGGGTCGTAGTGTTACACCCAGAATATTATCTATATCCGTGAATAGGACAATGCGCCCTAGTTAGAATTGCCTGATAAACATTAATTTATTCTTAATAAATTCCAATAGGGCACCCTCTTAACATGTTTTAAAATTCTAATATTTTTTAGTTTTGAAACAGATTTTGGATAATACCTATAATTTTTCCCATCATATACTATCATACCTACTATCCATTTCCTTCCCTAAAAACAGCGTTACCCACATTGAAAAGAATAATATGGATTAGTTGCACTGTAAATTGTCGCAAGTACAACATTCGTTTTCGTGTCGTGTGGCAAGAAGGTGTAATCATCGTGTCCTCGTCGTATATTCACAATATGCTTTGTGCTCTGTTTCCAAATATCAATTTCATATCAAAGATTATCTCGTTTTAGAGGAAATTTCACCCTGTGAACATTGCAAGTTCGTCGAGAGCCCTACTGCCGGGATTCATGGGAATTCAAGGTAGGCTGTTTCCATCATTCCACATTTCCAGTGATATTCAAACCCAATTGAATGTGCTTTAAATTGTCGTATTTCTTGTGGATTTGATTTACAGTTCACACGTTACACATATGTATGTTTCGGTTATTAAAATTTGAATTTTTAAATAATATAAATTGACTTATCTTATTCTTAACTGGATTTTAATAATCAAATTTGAAAATCCGGATTTTCCGAAACGGTTCCGGATTTGCGATATCTACAACTACCATTCCATTCTCATTCTATTAATCTATAGAATTCATCATGACGGGTACAAAGAGAATTTAACTAAATTACTGCCAACTTTATTACGTTTATTACCCACTCACAGAGCACTGACCCGAAAGAAAGACATTCATATTTTGATTGTACGATTCAATTTGTTGTTTTCCGCATTGAACTTATATAAAAGCTTCCCGATTGTTTAAGACAACTTCTTATAAAGATTTACCGAACGGAATAAAAAGTCACCATTTTTTATTAGGATTGCCAAATTATTATTAAGATTTATTTATTGTTATTTTTAATTAAAAAAATTTAATTTCTTTTATATTACAAACTTATAAGTCAAGTGATATTAAGAAAAATAGATTTATAAGTTTTTGAGGTACATACATTTTCGTACATACGCACGAACAAATTTATTAACTAATTTCGATTTCATACTTTTTGGTGAATGAAAAAGTTACACTTTTTTTTGTAAAATCTATTTTAATTTCACTTTTTTTTTCGGTATTGAATGAAAGCAAATCTGAAATTAACCCACTTTCCGACATCCGATTGGGCTGAAACTCGACAGATAGGCTCGTTATCACATACACACACAATTCGCCTGGCGACAGATACGCATTTCTCTGAAATCGGAAGACATTACAGCAATTAAATGCAACAACGAATGTCGGTCCTACGAGATCGGAATTTGGTAAGGTCGGTAGCGCAGTTCACTTCAGTCCGTGGAGAGAAAGGTACAATCCTCAGCCAAACCTTTTTCTTAAATATCATAGAGTAATTTATTATTACGGGTTGATTTTATATATTTTTTTTAATGCGAGCACCTATCGCACAAGAGTTCAAACTGCAGCCAATTCTGAATGGTGTTTTTCACCTGGGCGATAATGTAAGTATCACTACTATCAGTACCACTCTGGAACGTGACGTAATTATTTTACATATATGTGAAACACTTTATATTAATTGCATGTGAGGTAAGTAAAATCGATAAAATTTACTAGACCCTGCAGGGATTCGAACCCACGATCTCTGAATTTGGAGCTGAGGAAGTTACCCCTCGACCACGGAGGCTGTCATTCCGTTTTGTACATATGATAAACATTTACACAAGCGTCTTGTGGGCGTGTTTCGTGATCCAAATATAAGCCTAATTTAGGCCTGTATTTCAATACAAAACTGCCTTTCAACATGATACCGAAATTCAAATGGGATAGCTGTATACAATTTCAGGAAAGTGTAAGAGAGAGACAGACCGAGTGCTAACTGGTCAAAAGGTACCAAGTCAGTGGTACATTTCTTTACATTCAAATTTGTTTAGAAGGCACTTCTAGATTTGCTCTTTATTCTATGGTTTTGTATGGTCTACAAAAAACTCTCGAACTAATTAGCACACTTATCTCCTCAAGCCTACAAGTCATTTCCATCACGAGCTGTAGAGCAATGCTAAAAAGGTCCAGGTATTCTATATTGTTGGTAGGTACCTATCATATTTTTAATAAATAAAAAGAACATGAACAAGTGTCTTTAAACACTGTCAAAGCCGGGTACCTAATAACTGTTGGTTATTTATTGATTTCGCATCATCCTAAAATTACTTGTTACTGAATTTTAATTTATGGAATATACTCAACTAAACCAAACTCAACCAAAGTTTTAAATTGTTTCAAAATATCACTAGCGTTCCGGGGAACACCGATTGAGAAGCCCTATTCTGCACTCCTGGTCTCAGCACCATTGTAAATTCTACGTACTCGCGGCGAAGTGAACGCGATTTTAAACGTTCGAAGATGCTTTGAAAGGGTGATTTGTAAATAGCTATGTTAGAGGGAGAGCGCTAATATTACAAAAATGATAATAATTAAGTGAAAATATTTAATAAACCAAGACTCGTTTGAAATAAAAATAATATTTGGCTAATTTATATAGCGCCGTTTTCGTGAGAAACCACCTCAAGGGCGCTGTACAAATATATTTCTTAAATAGTTAATACTAGAACTACTGACTTAAACTTATGACTTATCTCTAAGACTTATATCTAGTGACTTACGACTAAGGCCTATAACTACTATCTTAATGACATATATACGAGTATTTACATATTTGGCAACTTACAACTAAAATTAACATTAACAATCTAATCTTACTAACGCCAGAAGAAGAAAGAAATCTCTCGAAAAATGCTTTAGTTGCATTTAAAGAAACACTGTGATTTTTCATTCCTATAACATAACAAAATAACAGAACAAATCGTGTTTTTAATAATTTTCGGAGCTTACTTGGCGATTTTTTTTCTATCGAGGGAATTTCATATAATTAAGGTTTCGGCATAACAAATCTTAAAAAATAACACATATTTTTTTAGAACTTGAAAACATAAAGAGTTAAAGAGAAACTTGTTATTATTCGGTAGAAATTGGCTATGCGGGGAGCCCATAAAATGCTGGAATTAGGAATTTCAGACAGTTATTTTTTCTGTGGATGAACAAATGGGACATACCTGGAGAAAATACTACATTAACCCGTGTGTCGGCCCGCTTAAGGAACTTATATAATTTGTAAGATTCAACAAAGTGCTAGTATAGATTATGCTTAATTCTGTAAATGGAGTCAGTAAATATGTCAGTAATATTACCCCCAAACTTGTTGCCCAGATCATGCATCCTGTTGGTTATTTAGATAGTTGGTTGAGTGTTTATTGCAGAAGAATGTTACATTTTGTTTTGTGTTCCTAGTCGGCACATGGAATTTAATAGTGGTGACGATGGCAGGGCTGTCAATTAAGTTGTTAATGACTCTGTGTAACACAACCAGGTCTGACATAATTCTCCTATCAGACAACGTCATTAGATGCAATTGATTCATCAAACTGACATAATTAATGTATTTAATTATAATTTTGAGTTTAAAATTTGTGCTGAACTCGTTCTGTATTGTTAGAGTAAACTTTATACAAAGGAGGCCATACGTATTCATACGACTCCCAGTAAACCGTACCACGGCATGATTTAAGTGTTACTCTTCTTTATGTGAACGGAATCTGAGAGTCTGATAAATTGAGCCATCGTTCAATTGAGTCGACTCCAAGAGCCGTACAAAAATGTTGTGCTGGTACTGTGCCTGCCACTCTCAATAAAATGAGTAATGGCCCATCGCGTAATTACACTGCCGTGGTAAGTAATTACACAGTAATTTACTGGAAGTCATTCTCAAGAATCAGGGGTCAGAGTTTCGCAGATTTGTTCAACATTTTAGCATATTTATACATGGCCTAAGTTACTGATTTTTTTGTCATAACACTTCGTGATTTCGTGAATTTGAAAAGGTTAATAACTCCTCATGTATAGTGTAGTGTAGTAGATAACACTGAATCGGTACGGTGCAATGTACAATGTACAATGCACATTCCGAGCACGCAATTTGGCCAAACGCCAGCAAACCAAGCTGCTGGCATTACCACCGTAAGGAGAAAGTTAATATTCTTTATGTCTTGTTTTAACGGCTGCAGCAGTCACTCGATCTCAATACAAACGGCGCTTTGTGTATCAAATGACTCAGATATCATCCCAACATCTCATATTATTCATTTATTCGCCACTTGGGAACTTTAGATCGTTCGTTCTCCTTTTGCCGCTTGTCACTTGTAATTTAATATACTATGTTAGTCACAGTAACAATGTCATTTTATAGCGCAAGGGTCGTTGACCAGTTTATGAATATTTAGTTTTGTTCAAGTCCTAGAGGTCCTGGCTCCTGACAACAGGTTGTCTCATGTACGTAGGAAATTTCAACAGGTTTAACGAGTTTCGTATTCCAGACACTGGTCGTCCTTTTAAAAAGTCTTAGTCGTCAGTTTCATGAACTAATGATTTTCTTTTTCCGGTGCAATTCGTAACAGAGGTTGGCTATCATCAACGCAATCTTCACCTTGCAGGCTCTAGGCCTAGTTGCATGTTAAAAAAATGTACTTTGCTTATGTAAAAATAATGGGATAAAATAAATAAATTTTAAAAATATGTATAAACGGTGATCGGATACTCGTGGAACCCAAAAATGAGCAATTTGAAACTTTTTTTTTTGTTTTCTTTTTTTTCTGTATCTGAAGGGTTAAAAAAACTTTTTGGCCGGCTCTACATGCTTCGACACATTTTAAAATACATAAACAGCTAATATTAACCCCTTAGCGATCAGGTTTTTTCAATTTCACTTAAAAAGTTCCATCTTCAGACTCGATTTACTCTAAAACGAAAGCTCAAATCAATAAAAGTTGTATCACAATTGGCTCTCAATCACTAGATTTTCGCTTATACTACGAGTTTCCGGACACCGGTGTATACTATATTATATAAGTGGAGGTTTTATGGCAACTCAGGACACTGGAAATCAAAAAACACACTTTTGAAAATGATATAAAGTCAATAAAATTGTCGAAAAAAGACCCATATACTTAAGGTGGAGCTTAATGCTATATCACTATTTTGATAAATCCTTATAACGAATTGGTGTACATTATGAATACCAAAAAATATGCTTAATAAATTGAAGGTTTTCCTACAGTTTCGCTTGAGTAGAATACAAATTAAAAATAAATTACTCAATAAAAATATTAATGTAAACTACTAAAAAAAGTATTTTTTCAATAGAAATGTATGAACGCGTAAAGGAAACAACGTTTAAAAAATACAGTATTATAGCTAAAATTATCTGTGACAGTTTCACTTGCTAAACTTTTTTGCTTTTTTATAAAATTATTTACAAAATAAATAAAAACCAGTTTTGGGACTCCGTTTGTTAAGCGATTTTAATGCCTTTTACCTACAATATAAGGTATACCAAGAATATACACATTTTTGGCTTGTAGCTTCCACTTTACCCATAAGTAATCTATTTAGCATAGTTTTTTCACTTTTCAAGGGCGTATGTAAGAGGGGGGAGGTTCAAACCCCCACCATAGCACTAATTATTGCGTAGCAAGAAAAGAGAATAGTACTGGTAAATTAAATTCCTGGAAAATCAACAATATTTACTATTTAAATTTTCAAAAAAATATTTCCATTCAATTTATAATTTATAACAAATTACGTGGAGAAACCACACTTCTCAAATTATCAGATAGATGAGTTTAACTGATATGATATTTTTATTCAAAATAATTAAATCTTTAATTGACAGTCCTGAATTATTGTACCTGCCAGACAAACTCGAAGCAAAGAGACTTTTAAATGTAACAATAACCTCAATACTAATTACTCTATTTATTCACCAATTACAAGAATTATCAATGCGCAAACAAACGCTGTGAACTTATTGATATATTTGGTGTTAATAATTTTGTGGTTTTCAAAAGATAACTAATTTCAGACCTATTTGATCGTTATTAACTTTTATTATATGTTGTATTTTTTTAAATATTGTGTCTATACCTTCCTATGAGTACACAACATACTCCTATTTAGTTTTCTTTGTTTTTCATACACTTTTAATGACTGTATGCATGTACGAACATACTTGATTTATTTACCATTTCAGGTGCTATTGTAAAAAATTGACATTAATTACATTATTGGTATATTTCCATTACTTATTTTTTTCTATAGATATAACTGATATTATTTTTCTTTTTTTTAATTTTTCTCTATTATAATATTAGTACATACCTTACGAGTAAATTATTTTCTTGTTTTCAGTTTGACAGGTCTCAATTTTCAAAAGTGTGTTGATTTGCCCGGCTAAGATTTTTGGTTGCAGCATTTCTGGTGTCCTTCCAACGCTAACGTTTTTTAACGTCTGCACTTACAGAGAAAAAAACTTTGATCATTCTTACATTAATTTTATTTTATGTGAATACCGTACAAACAGCATCCAACCATCTGGAGCCAGTGAGACGATGGCATTCCCAATTCAATTTCAAACTCATAGAGTCCCATTATTCATTCTGTTGACGTTATCGTTTTCACCCAATGATAAGATTCCCATCTCCTCCCAATCGTCTGGAGCCAGTGAGACTATGGCATCTCTGGTTGGGGTATGTTGTGAGACTGAAAGGATCGTGTAAAGAAGATGATGAAGAAGAAGGTGGGGAGGGGGGTACCTGACTATTCAGATCTGGTCACAAAACACGTCTGAAGACATTTCAAGCAAAGTTTCAATTCTGAATAGTGGTCTTAGACATTAGGGTGATACTGAGAGGATCTTCCACTCTGGAACGTGCCGCAAATATAATACATGAATGCATTGTGAATTAACGCAAATTCATAAAATTAAATTTTCTTGTGTACGTTGGGATTTGAACCCGCGATCTTCGGATTGCTCGCCGTGAGCCTTGCCCCTTGACCACGAAGGCCGTCAAAAACAAAATCGTTTTATATTATTTTTGTTTTTCTTACAAACAGGTCTCCAACTCGTCTTGGAAGGAGTTTATAAATAATTGGTTCTTTTAGATTAATCATGGATTTATTATTACTCCGCGTAATATAATGGTGACTTGATAGTCGACCTAACTAGAATCTGGCTAAATGGAATCTGAAACAGTAAGTTTCTCTGAGAGCCTTCCTACTGGCCCTGGCGACTACTGGCCACTGGCTCCATCTTGCGGATTTCCTCGCAAGTTCTATGCACTGCCATCTGTGCGTGCATCTATGAAGCTCTTACTTCCCAACAATTATTAAGCATTTCTAACTTTAAAAAATAATAAACTTCACTTCTCCAAAAAAGGATATCTAGTTCGACCATTTTGCACCACATACTAAGTAGTTACTTTCACGTATAATTGGTAATTTAATAAGTCTCGGTCCTTTCTGATTTCAAGTTCTGAAAATAAGAAGTGAAAACTTCCTCGACAAAGTTTTAATAGTTCCTGTGCGAAGTGAAGTCCACAAAAAATGCGGATAAATTTATCCCTTCCCTGGAGTAGGTAATGAACATTTCTGACAACGGTTGTAAGTACCTAATAAAGAAAATAAAAGGTGTTCTCCGTATTGGGCACGCCTGCCGACGAATAATCTCTTTGTGGAATTCACATTAAACACTACACACTAACAGTACTAATCTGTACTTATTGACCCTTTTACACGATTTTTTTTACATCCAGTTTCTGTACAGGCTGTCTTTTTATATGGTTTCGTGATGAAATCAAAGACGTGTTCTATGTTTGTACCCATGTTCGTACAGTTTAAGATGGCGGACATTTTTTGGCATCTGTCATTGTTTTACGTAACAATGGAGCAGGTTTCTTTTGGTTTATATTTAAAATATTGTTAAAAAATTCAATGACATGTGTTTATTGTGAATGTGTATTATCTTTCGGTTCGATTATGTGAATTGCGAATGTATTATTGACGATTTGTTATAAATGACAGATTATAATCAAGGTGTTGCCGTTTTTTACGATTTATCACTGTCCCAAAATATTATTTCTGCTCTAATTAAATGAGCGCATCGAAGTCCTGTTTTATCTCGATAATTTGGGATTTCATCTGTCTGTAATTTTTTTGTTGTTTTTACTATTTTTGGATACTTATACACACTTACAATGGTCTGAACACATTAATTTCATCACTAATAAACTAAAACGAGTCTTGCACCTAATAAAATCCATTAAAAACATTTTTCCACTAACAATACTCAGATCAATATATTTTGCACTGTGTCAATCCATTGCCACTTATGGAATATTAGCTTGGGGAAGTGCTACAAACACAACAATTGACCCAATTCAAAAAGTTCAAAAGGCAATAATAAAACTCATACTACAAGTACCATTCTACACAGACTCAAACAAAATTTTCAAAACACTAGACGTCATGTCAATAAGACAACTTTACGCCAAAACTGCTCTCCTACACCTCATCCAAAATAATCTTCATATTACAAATCAAGCAAAAGCCATAATAAAAATCAGGTCCTCAACAAATAAAACACTGAACATTCCGATAACACACACCACACACGGACAAAGACACTTTCAATACTACGCAACCAAACTTTTTAACAGTATGCCCATTACTTTGAAACAATTAATGACTACAAATACATCTACAAACTTTCTCAAAAAACATATCGTAGCCTGGATAAAAAATCAAGATATTCACTTTATTCAAAAGATTATAATTCCAAACCAAACATAACCAAAATATAATAAGTAAAATTAAATATTATACACGTTCTTCAAGAATTATCCAAAAATACATACACGCACATATAAATGTGTGTTTTCATGTTTCAATATATGCCTGTGAAAAAAAGAAAATTAACTTTCTACTACAACACATAAATACCTGTCACACCTAATCACAAACACGTTAACACCTTAGCACAGGTTCTCCTAGTGAGGTGTTCACGTAACATACAATATCACCCACACACAGTTTTACCTATATCAACCTATGTTCTTTATTTTTTATACCATTTTTCTGTACTTTATTCTCTGTACTACAATATAAACCACTGTAATCATTTGTAAAATGTGTATTCAAGAATAGACATAAATAAATACTACCTTTTAATCCCATCAGAGTTCGCACGTTTGTTGATCCTATTATGAGTTGTCTGATTGTAATAATAAGTATTATTATTTTTATTTTTATGTGAATACTATAAAAGAGTACCAACTGCTCCCAACCGCATCGAGCCAGTGATACTATGGCATCACCGATTGGGGTATGTTATGAGGCTGAATATAGAGGTGGGAAAGGATATGGGGAAGGGGAAAGAGATGAGGAGGAGAAAGGTGAATTTTGAAATAACAAAAATTCATCAAAAAAAATTTACTTGCGCACGCCGGGATTTGAACCGGTGACCTTCATGTTGCTGATCGAGTTCTCAACCCCTCGACTAAGAGGCTCTCATGTTACCTATCGGCTTGAAGAAAAATTGTTACTGAAATGGTGACGACAAATTGTATAGTTTCTTATTTGAAATAAAATAATGTTACAATAATATTTATGGTTTAAAATTAAGTAGGTGGGTATTTAAATACCTACTTACAATTCTTATGAAATTTTTTTGTTTTGATGTATTAAATAAGGGAATGTGAGTACCTACACCAATCGTAAATATAAAAAATAATGATCGCGTAAAGCAAACATTTTTCATAAGGGTCCCGATAAAGTTTGGATACGGGGATCGGTATGAAAAAAAGCATCGTGTAAAACGCCCATTAATTACTTACTATAAGCTATTCGCTTTTTGCAATGTTCCCGAATTAGAGTTAGCGATGGTTCCGAGAGAGCAACGGACGAATAGACCTAATTGAAATGGGTGGAAAGGTCTATTAGTACATGCGAAATTTATACAAATGCGTGAAGTGCTTGATGAGATAAACAAACTTAGCGAATTATTATGTATACTAAAAACACGAACTGGTATAAAATTCTTTAACGAAATCCCATTCTCATCAAAACTCACAACAATATTATAAGATTTAAATCAGCAATAGAAAATATATTTGACAGCAAATACAGACTGAAAACAAAACCACTCAACTGCACTAAAAAACAACACATTTTTTTATAATTTCCTATGAAAAAATACTACATAATATATTTAAAATTACTTCATAGTATCAATACTGCTAAATTTTAATAATATGTAAATGAAATCCTCAGCACGGAGATCTTATTAATATAATATCGTTTTCTTTATTTGTTACATTATTACTAACTTCCTCCACGCAATATCCCCAAAGACGACATAGAGTAGTTAATGTGTTATTAATTATTCAAAGAAACGAAGCTAGCAGTCCACAATGGAGTGCTGTTACCTACCATGATGTATGTCAGAGAGGCATGAAACTGGTAGAGGAAGGCTGAAAATAGACTGAATGCCGTAATGAGATCCCCGAGGCAAATGTGTGGTAACACCATGTACGATCGTGTTAAAAATGTAGATCCGCTAATAATACAAAGCTGGCGTAAGCGTATTGAATCGGACGCTTAGATGGTTTGGACATTTAGAGCAAATAAACGAAGAAAGAAGTCCAAGGAGAACGTATGATGCAACGGTATGTGAATGGTAGAAGTGAACCAGATACTTGAGTCCGGCCAAGTCGAGAGTCAGAATACTAGAAGAGTATGTATGAATATGAATGAAGCAAGAAGTGTGTGCCAAGACCGAGTTGTTTGGCGGTTAGTCCTGTCTGCTTACACCTAACGGCGTAATCGTTAGTTAGTTATTACTAAGTGAAATACCACATTAAATGTTCTCTACTAAGTTAGACGATAACTTCTTACTAAGTATAGTTAAATATCTTTAAAATAGGTAGAATCAAATATGTTGGATCACTACCCATTAGGGTGTATCGATTTTTAACTTTTTTTTTGTTTTCAAATTCCAAGTTGAAAAAAAGTTGCTACTAGATACCACAACTTACCACAAAAAATTTTGGATTTTTAAAAAAATGTTTAGGTCTCCCGCACAAGGCCTAAAGTTTTAATTTTTTTCAAAAAATATCAAATTTTTTTAAAATTTAAAAAAATAAAATCGTAACTTTTGTGTTTATTCCAAGTTAAAAAACAGTAATATTAGGGCATTAAAATAAGTAAGGAACGATTTTTTTAAATAAAAAATGGATTTTAGGTCTCCCGCACAAGCCCTAAAGTTTGTTAATTTTGATGAAATTTTGTAATTTTGTGTACATATATGAACCATGTTTTTTTTAAGTTTAAGCCACCGGAATTAATTGTACTTTTCTTATAGAAGGCATAAAATGAGACAATATATATATACATAATTCATATATACATATATTAAAAATATATACCACATATATACTATATAATATATAATATGTTTTTTACCTGAAAAAAGATAGTTGGACGGTGTAAATTGTATGAGAAAGGTGTTGAAAGAAAGTAATGTTATTTGCTATTACTGTTGTTTATTACAAAAGTATAAAAGGTTTTAATATGTCATAAAATGTAGTATAATAACTAAGTATAAAATGTTGCTGATTACTTTCCATAAAGAAGAGTTGGCCAAACGAAACCCCAGCAACATCTCGCACGCCAGGTGGCTTACTCTGGCAAATCGAGTCCTTCGTTTGTATGTTGCCACCGATGATCCGACCCCTCAGCTAACAAAGCTTGCAGAGTTCATAATGAAGGTCTACATACCATCATGGTTCTCAATTAAGTGCAATCCCCAAATCCCGCAAGCTTCCATTCATTTTTTTTAAATGTTTCTTTTCAGCAATTACTTGGAAGATGAGCTAAGAAAAGTCGTCCATGCAACGTTACAGAGAAATGCTTTCATGGCTCACCCAGAGCATGTTTGATAGCTATGCTGTTCGATGAACGAAAACATATCAGAGCCTTGGCTTATAAGAGAATCCAGAAAGCTTGCGCAACCAAAAGGAAAGGGGTAAGGGTATTTAAACCCCCTCAGATCAATTTTGATGCCGAAGACTATATAGATATGATTGACTGGCAATCCACTTCAGTAACCGAACCCCCTCTTGTTACTGATATGAGCCTAGAAGAGTTGGAGTCAATTGCGGAAACTGGCAAAAGTAGAAGGGTTGAATTTAGAATTCCTTCTCACACTCAAGCGGTGGAACGAATTGTCAACGAAGTCACAGAAGCTTCGAAGCGAGTATGTGGGCTGATCGAAAGAGATGGTTTTATCCGTGCCAGACTGGAAGACCGTAAAGATCTAAATACGTTCGAGACCAAGAGCCAGTACAAAACCTCTGCAAAGGATTAGAATTTAAGTAAGTTTTTTTCGACATTTTTGTATTTATAATGTTTCTAAATAACGTCTTACATATTAAATTGAAATTTCATTTGGGAACTGTAATAACATTTATAAAATTTTCACTAGGCCTATGTAAATACTATACATAACTTTGATTTAAGGTTTTGAAGCCAAGATGAAAGGACGAATACTTAAACAAGTAAGTAATTTTGCAGTAGAAAAAGAAAACTCCCACTCATGTCGTATGGAAAGTAATCAGCAACATTTTGTACTTAGTTATTATACCTACTACATTTTATGATATGTTATAATTTTTTTATATTATTGTAATAAACAACAGTAATAGCAAATAACATTAGTTTCTTTCAACACCTTTCTCATACAATTTACACCGTCCAACTATCTTTTTTCAGGTAAAAAACATATTATATATATATAGTATATATGTGGTATATATTTTTAATATATGTATATATGAATTATGTATATATATATACTGTCTCATTTTATGCCTTCTGTTAGAAAAGTACAATTAAATCTGGTGGCTTAAACTTAAAAAAAAACATGGTTCATATATGTACACAAAATTACAAAATTTCATCAAAATTAACAAACTTTAGGGCTTGTGCGGGAGACCTAAAATCCATTTTTTATAAAAAAAAATCGTTTCTTACTTATTTTAATGCCCTAATATTACTGTTTTTTAACTTGGAATAAACACAAAAGTTACGATTTTATTTTTTTAAATTTTAAAAAAATTTGATATTTTTTGAAAAAAATTAAAACTTTAGGCCTTGTGCGGGAGACCTAAACATTTTTTTAAAAATCCAAAATTTTTTGTGGTAAGTTGTGGTACCAAGTAGCAACTTTTTTTCAACTTGGAATTTGAAAACAAAAAAAAAGTTAAAAATCGATACACCCTACTACCCATCACTGCATCACTATGCAGCCAATAGTTATAATCTTTTTTATATACATCCATACAGACAAATCATTTTAAAGGGCGCACGTTTGATGTGTTTGTGAACCCCGATGGTGGTTCAAATTGGTTCGCTACACAAGAATATCTCTAAAATGATTTTATCATACCCGAAGAAATATTTTGAAATGACAACAAGGAAAACAATAATTTTTTAAAACACCACAACAGGAAAATTCTGAAAATACATCTGAAGAATACGCGTACTTTCCTCAAAGGAATAAAATTAATTAATAATTATTTTGTGTCGTGTCATCAAAACAAAGTAAATATTTACTGTTTCCATCGATTATTGTTCAATCCCGTTCAAAGAGATTTAATGAATACTTGCTGAGTTTTCATTGTAAAATAGGAGGTAATAGGGTAAAGTAGGTTATGATTGCCCGCTTAAGGACATTTTGACTTTGAATGAGTACAGATTTCGTCCCATCCAACATATTACAAAACAACAAATAGTTACTAAATATTTAATTAATAAACTATCAAATACTTCCATCGATATTGGACTATGACTGAATGACAATTTTTTTAAACGAACAAAAAATTAAGCTAAATGTACAGTGATTGCCCACTTGTTCGTATTGATTGATAATGATTTCCCACTTTGACGCAATAAAAAAAAATTATAAAACAACCTGAAGATGGTACGCATTTATTGATTTTATGTTCTTATCAACCATAATAGGTAGAATAATAATATTTGAAATATTATATTAAAAAATTAATAATGAAAAATCACCACAATTTCTCAATTTATGGCATAGGTGCCATTTACATGCTTGAAAGTTATTGACAGTCATATTACAATATGGAAAGGTAAACTTGTAAGAATAGATAAGTTAACAAGAGAAAATAATACACATCAGTACAAAGTATTAAAAGAAATAATGAAGAAACAAAAACCTGTTATTGAATGATCTCATTAATATATGCACTGATAACATGTTTGATGAGTATACATTTATATTTTGATAGAAGCATATTGAAAACATCAGCTAACATAATATACGAGTTACCAGTGATGTGTAGCCGTAGTATACTTGTTACAATAATACGTAGTAGAAAACCTTTATCTCATGATCAAATATATAATATATGTCTACAGTGCTATAGATAGCTTAATACTAATTATAGACTAGATACAATATTGTCAACTCATGGCTTACATATTGCATCTAGAGGTTCGTCGATCACTAATACAACACTATATGTACAATGCATTTGACCAATGAACCTGATACTGCGTTAGATTGTACATATATTATTATTTATTTAAATTCTGTACATGCAGATAATATACAGGACCATACTTATCTAGGAGGTCAATTGAGATTAATACTGTTTATTAAGATAACATAATAAATACCTGCAATATTAAAACAACTTCGAGATGCTTCACAAAATCTGATTTTACTTTTCAACAATGTGGCTGTTTCTGCCCGTATGTCAATTTTTCGTTTCACATTGAATTAATAGAGTCATGTGTTAATATTCGGTGAAATATTGAGAAAAGGACAATTAAAGCGAGAGTGGGTAATCACTAGTTGCGGGCAATCACCAGTAGCGGGCAATCATAGTCTGGTTTTCCCTACTAGCTAAGTTTAGTTTGGACTCTCAACGGAATGTATAGTCAGCAGTCGGCACGTGTAACGGGAATAGGGAACAAACAGTGAACAATTAATATCTAGAAGTGTGATTGATCCCAGACAGGTTAATGAAATTGATTACCCGTTCAAGAAATAAATTCAGAGAGAGGTAAGATGAAATTTAGCTTACTTCGGGCACGCAGATACCTGCACAATAGCGATGAGTCATTCATGAACGAGCCGCAAAATTGAGTTGGCCCTTTTTGATGAGCCGTACTCGTACGACTGTTATTACAATTGACAGTCCGACATCTGAACATGAACTAATGAACTACCTAGCATTTTATTTTTCTCGTGGTGCGAGGCGGCTACCGGTAGCAAGAGTTGTAAGATTATTCATACGCTTGCGCTGGGAGCCGTTTCGGGCAAGCGCAGTATTCTCACTGCTCATACGCTCTGAGCTCACGGCTCCTTTCAATTGAGCCGTCGTTCAATTGAGTATACTCTTCGAGCCGTACGAAAATGTTGGACTGGTATCGTGGCTCCCGCTCTTAATAAAATGAGTCATAACATAACCCATCGCTATTGCAAAACTCACTTCTATTGGTTTACTTCAGTGGTGTAAGTGAGAGGACAGCGCGTGCAGGATATTACTAGCAGTAAAAGTTGTGAAGATAGAGGTTCCTGGGAAAGCTTTTCATGGGGAATATAATCCTACTTTTTACCACATGTTACCATGACAGGAGCGAAGGCATTACAGCGTGCATGTTAGATTCTTTTCCAAGTGTTTTGTGGTTTCAGGTACAAATGTTAGTCAGTTTATTTATACTGCAAATGAATTATACTGCTAAAGGCTCGAGACCGGTTTTACTACACCAACGTTGAACGGGCGTGTAAGAATCTAATTAGTAAGACGGTATAGTAATAAATTAGTTTCAATCTTTCAAATGATCTTCTAACTCGAATTTTTTTTCTAGTGATTAATGGATCATTTCTCCGTCGGAAATAACATATGAAATTATATTTATGCAATTAGCTATTACACTTGTACTTTGCCCATGAATCGAGAACTTTTTCAAATTCATAGTTCATATTAGCGTTTTTTTTTTTTAATTTTAAAAGATTAATATTATGTTTCAAGACAAGATTTTTTATGCAAAGCATAAACGATAACAAATTATTTGAAGCATTAATTATTAGCCTGAAACACCAAAATTGAAAAAATCTTCATGGAAAACATAAATGCCGCCGACGAGAATTGAACCTGCAGCTTCCTGATGCCGGTCATCTGCACTAGCCACTACTGCTTTTTACTATATCTTTTTGAGTTTTGACTCTTTTTCAAAACTGGCACTGACTCTATATAGGTACCGAATCGACAAAAAACGGAGAATCGCGCTGAAAAGTAAAGGTAACTACGGTTCGCAGGGCAGCCATTCTGGAATTTTTCTGCGCAGGGTCTCCGGTTTTAGTCGATTTGATACTGATACCGAGTCAGTGACACGATGGGCTCAGTTCACTCGGATCAGATAATTTTAGTCTCTGAGATATGATCCCGTTTATGGACACGTGTCGAATCCGGAAAGTTCCGGCCGCTTCGAAATCATACTAGCAGAAATTGTCATCCTTATTCTTTAGTCTAAGATTGCGGCGCCATGTATATCTTTAGCCAAATAACCAAAGTTCGAAATTACTTCTACGGAAACTGTCGCTCATTTGGGCGCGATTGCCTGCCCACACTCGGCATGGATTTCAAGACGTTTTCATGTCAAAATCCAAGAACAAACCCAGTAAATAAACCATATTTGCTTTTAGATGTTGATAATGACTCAATCCTTTTGAATTGTTCCATAATAACGCCACTGTCCTCAATTACCGCACTACCCCGGCCCACGCAAGCGATTACAACAGCCAGTAGGCAAAGGTCTTTAGAGCTCAAATTACCCGGCGCGTAAAGAGCATTGCCCAAGAACAAGGCACTTGATTGGCAAGGCGGGTGGAGCGGGAGGAGCAATGACTGCATTAAGGCGACGTGGGTGTTTGACCTCTATAAACTAGGGGATGGTTATTTGGACATAGATTTTGAAAGTTTTCTTAAATAATCGCAATTCGTGTCACATGAGAGAAATAAAACTAAATCAAAGCGTTGCTGTGGCATTACTTGTTGACAAACTACTGATGTAGTTTTAAAATACACTAGACAAAGCTAAACATTAAGCGGGCCACAGACAGCTGCGCACGTCTACGTTTCACACGTGACTTTAGCTTCGTCCACTATGAGCTGCCACACATATGTGGCACACGCGTAGGGTGCTGTGGATTCGCCGGTTGAGCGAAGCTTTCGGGGTAATGGCAGCCATGTATTTTCCCGCGCTCATGCCTTTCCCTTTCTTCAAACCGTTTCAACAGCTTGAATAAAGTTACACTGTTTATTTTTTTAATTGTGGCGTAGCTCAGCTAGCAATGTGAGGCCACACCGCTGTCATTCGTAGCCGAACACCTTTGTGCGCAGCTGTCTATGGCCCGCATATATATATTTACATTGTGATGCACGTAAACAACATTACACCATACATTTGTTATATCTATTTCTAAAATCAAAATAGTATAAAACAAAGTTGCTATCCTGATATTATATTCACAGAAATTAGAGAAAAGTCAATGTTTTGTAATCAAGTCGTAAATAAAATATTTTCAGGCGCTTACGTTGCTAACGCTGGCTAGATCTCATGAAATACATCAAAATAAAGTACTGCGGAATTGTATATCTTAAAAAGGCCTACAGAAAAGTCCGCCCTGCTGTATGCCTATCTCATAAGGATAACCCCAGCAACGCTGGCTACGCGTCAGCTAGTTATACATAAAGACGCTATCCGCGTCTGGTTTATGCGGTTAGTTTTTCTAAACTACGCAACGGATTTTGATAAGGTTTTCAGTATCAACTAGAGAATTTCTTCTATTACTCTTCGCAATCAATCTTTAATTCTATTTTATATATCATATAAAAATAGTATTAAAGATTGATTGTTTTTATTATTACGTCATAATTTTATTTATTATTATTATTCTGAATCATCCTATCAATATTATCAAACTAATTTATGATAACTAACATCATATTAATCATTAAATTCATCGTCTTTCTCCTTGATTATTCCTAACTAATTCGTACAATATCAAAATATCCATCAACGATTTGGCACCCGACTTGACAAAGCTAATAGTAACAAATCGTAACATGAGATTTCCAGAGTTGTTCTTTGTTTATTCTTTAAAAACTAACTATTTCACTTATTCTCCAGCTTGGCTTGACATTCAATTAAGTTCCGTTGATATTTTAATTTATTCCTTACTATTAAATATTAAAATAATCTTTAACTTTCTTTTTACTTTTACCCCATACCTAATTTTTTTTCTTTCATGTTGATTTTTGTCATTAACTGAAGGCAATTGTAGGCTGGTTTGGGTACCGCAGCCCTGGGAACCATTTATTGAATAACCAACACCTATGGAATAGGTCACCCCAAGTAGTTCGCTACTTTCGGTGTCTTTGCAGGGGTGCCCGGGTTCATGGAGTGCGGTTTGTCTAGTTCTTGGCGGCGGATGCGTTTGCCCACCTGCTACGTGGCGGGCCGGTTCGGGAGATACTGGTTGAGGCAGACATTTTGAACTCTCCAGCCCGACTCTCTTGACTCAATGCCTTGCGCTACAGTGGGAGGGATGGATTCATATGTCCGTCCCTCTTGGACACATTGACCCTCAAATTCCTAACTACACATTTTTCCTTCCAAGAACTTCCTTTCCCTAAAAAGACCCTAACCACAGCATCCCCAGAGATGACATAGGCCCTGAGGAATTTGTTTTTCCTCAGGGCCTCCTGTGTGGAGCTAATGTAAAAATATAAGCTTATTCTCTAATTTTTTCTTTAATTTTTTGTTGTTAATAATCTTTTGTTTTTATATTCTAATGTTTGATTTATTACGAAAACATTGAATTGTATATCCCATTCTTGTAATGTTTAAATATTGACATAAAATCAATAGTTACATGTTACAATTTAAGGTTTTGATCAATAATTGAATAAAAAAATAAATTCATTGACTTGCAGAAAAGTCAACAGATTGCGCACATTAAAATTATTTTTTTTATATATTTATAGAAGACACTATCTAAATTGCATTTAGTTCGAGATGAATCTTGGGATCAAATATAATGATAGCAGCCAATAAAAATGTGCATTAAGAAAAATGAAGATAACGTTTTTAGTTCTAATTCATAATATTATTCAATTAAATAATTTGTATTTTTCCTGTTTAAATTATTTTATTGACTTCAAGAATTAAATATTATTATTATTTTCAATTTACCAATTTAATTTATTAAGACTTATTTTGTGTAAATACATAAATAAATATCGGTTCTCTTAGTAATATATGATTCATAAAATTAACATTACAATCTTATCAAATCGTTCTAACAACTTACAAACGAATTCACACTTATAATGAATTTTACACACAAAGGATAACAAATAATTATAAGCAATAATTAGTCGCCTGAAATATCCATACAAATTAAAAATATCTCCAGAGTAAAAATAAATGCCTCCGACGGGAATTGAACCCGCACCTTCTGATGTCCTGTCAGGTACTCTGGACCACTGAGCTACGTAGGCTTATTTCCAACACGTCAAATAATTCAATTTATACTAGTACTTCAATCAACAATTACTGCTTATTATATTTTTTCACCTGTAAACAACCAAATTTATTTTGTAGGAAAGGCTTTGTGAGTGCTAAATTTCTCACTAGATGGCGTCGAGACATATTATATCTACATTTGTTGGTGAAATATTTTGACTTTTTAATGATAAACTAATGTTTATAAGACAAGGTTTTTTGTGCAAAGCACAAATTATTATAAGCAATAATTAGTCGCCTGAAATATCCATACAAATTGAAAATATCTTCCGAGTAAAAATAAATGCCGCCGACGGGAATTGAACCCGCACCTTCTGATGTCCTGATTTAAAAAAAATTTCTGTAAAAAATTTATCTTCTTCGTAACATGAGGTAGCTGTCGTTTTCAGCGGATCCTCTGAACTATGTGAATTACGTTATTGGAGTCTTTGAAAACTTTAAGGAGACCGACATAAAAATAATTTTCTTCGAAGTTAGCATCTTGATTTTCAAAAGATTCATATCTTATCCAGAAGTTTTCCCGAGATGTCTGAGTCAAAGAAAAACGTTGCTGAGAAATGATTCATATTTTTTTTTGTTAATAATTTGATCAATAGAATAGTCACTTTTATAAGTCAACAAAATTTTAGCTAGATGACACATTTTACTTTTGACACGTGGACTCGCCATGCAAATTAATTCTTAGAATCAATTAATGTTCCATGATTCAGAAGTAATTGAGCTATAGCGGAAACGTCTTCATTCATGTATTTTTATATCTATCTATCTAGCTAACTAACTAACTAACCACTACGCCGTTTCCCCGCAGGGGTAGGTAGAGAGGAAGGACCGCCAAACAACTCGGTCTTGGCACACACTTCTTGCCTCATTCACATTCATACATACTCTTCTATTAATCTGTCTCTTGACATGGCCTGACTCGAGTATCTGATTCACTTGATCGTGCCATGTCTTCCTCGGGCGTCCCCGACTTCTGCTACCATTCGCATTTGCATCATATATCCTCCTTACACTCCTATCTTCGCTCATTCGCTCTACATGCCCAAACCATCTAATCGTCCCTTTCTTAATCTTACTCATTACG
This sequence comes from Hesperophylax magnus, assembly GCA_026573805.1. Classification (NCBI taxonomy): domain Eukaryota; kingdom Metazoa; phylum Arthropoda; class Insecta; order Trichoptera; family Limnephilidae; genus Hesperophylax; species Hesperophylax magnus. The sequence continues at coordinate 2,239,512 of JAIUSX010000016.1, forward strand.
CTTACATCAGCCTTGCACTCTTTGCGGATCTCCATATTCCTCACACGATCAAACATGGTTTTACTACACATACGGCTCAGGGATCTTATTTCAACAGAATTCATCCTTTCTTTGCCAGTTCTAAGCCTCACTTCCATACATCAGGGTAGGTACCAGCACTCCATTGTGGACTGCTAACTTCGCTTCTTTGGACCATTTTTTGCTGGCGCCAATTGCGTTCAGTCCTCCATTAATGGAGTTACGTGCATTTACCCTTCTTTCAATATCTCTGTCAGCCTTCCCATCTCTCGTACATATACAAACTCATCCAAGTATCCCTCATTTACAACTATATTGCACACTGTTTTCGTACTCTCTCTTTCAAACACCATTACTTTAGACTTACTTACATTCATCATTAATTCATTCTTCATGCATACTTCGTTCATCCTAGACACGAGAGACTGCTATCTATCCATCTATATAAATAAAAATGTAAATGTTCGTTTGTTCAAAATCTTAACTCTCCGAAAGTTCTTCACCGATTGCTTTGAAATGTTGACACAACGTTGCATTCGAATTCACGTGTGTTTTTATACAACTATATTTTTCAAAAGAAGCAAACACATTGTGACTTGTCATTTTAAATAAGTTAAATGAAAATACTTGGTTTTAAGTCACTTTATTGATAAATTTTATTGTCTGCCGGTTTCGGTACCTCCGTACCATCATCAGGACAGTTATAAAAATTATCCTTAATTTTTGCATGTAACATTTTTGTTTATAAAATTTGCACAATTTTTATAACTGTATGAAGGTACCGAAACCGGTAGACAAAAAAATGTATTAATAAAGTTTACTTAAGGCGATGCACTACGTCGAGTAATATTTTGAATCGAGCAGCTATCAATAACACAACTTACGTAGATGGCGATAAGGCTTAAATTCCCGCTTAACACCATCCACATGTTTTGATTTATGCAAGAAAAAAACATGGCCAAAAATTGTTTTTTATTGTATAATGTGAATGTTCAAGCACAAATATTTAAATGTTTTGCGATCATTTTATAAATAACTTAATTTGCCACATTATACAATAAAACCATAACCGAAAATGGGTTCGTAAGTAGGAGGTTTTGAACTTTAAAGCAGTTTTCATAGGCCTATATCTTATTTTTTTCTAGGCTTATAAAAAGACTTATCTAAAAAATACTATATCTTTTCAAAGGCCAAGATGTATTCTACTCGCAGTATTTAATTAAAGCATCTGAAACATTTCTAGGCGACCAAATTTTCCAACCAAAAACAAATGATTTTAAATTACTACGTAGTGCATCGCCTTTAAATCAAGTATTTTCATTTCATTTATTAGATTACATAGATGTCACGTGTGACAGGTAAAAACAGGTTAAAAAAATGCCATCAATTGGATAAAAATGCTTTTTTTTTAAAACGCCGGCATCTTTTGGACGTAAAACTAACACGCGCTACTGTTTTTCTATCTGCACAGATACAGTGAGCCACAGCGACACGTGGCGGGGTGCAGCTAGTAAAAAAAGAAATAATATTGCTAATTCATAACATAAAACATTGCCCATAAGTTAGAATATCATTTGGTCACCTCAAAAGCATGATATGAGAGGCTTTTTCTTGTTTTCGAATATCTCTGGGCTTTTGAGTATTTGTGTTATGAAAATATTAGTGTTAGGGGAGACCCAGGCAAAGCGAATGGACCAGGTAAAGCGGATGAATGCAATATTTCCGAAAATTACCACTACAATGCGCTAATACTCTCACAATCGGTGTACCGCATCACTACCGACGCCATGACAGTGAATATTTGTCGTTTGGCAAGAACGCACGCTCCTTTTGGTAAAAAATCGTTTTTTTAGAATTTTCATACGATAAACGAAGGTAAGGTATTTGTGATTATTATTATTTGGTTATATTTAATGTGAAGATTAGTTTATTTCATCCAATGTTTATTTGTTTCCTATCTAAAAAACTAAATTTAATTAAGAAATACAGAAACCACATTGTATTTTTTAACAAAACTTTATTTGATACTGCCTTGGGCAAAGCGAATAGGGCAAAGCGGATGGACCATTCGCTTTGCCCGAGCGAATGAACTTTTTGGTTGATTATGTTCAATTGCGTATTAAATATCCCATAAAAACATACAAAAAGACAAAATGAAGCCAACATTCGAAAAAAAAAGAAACAATAAAGAAAAAAAAACTTGGCCCATCTACCAGCGGACTAAAAGTTTGAAAAAATTGATTTGCCTTAATTGTGACTAAAATTATGTTGAACCACCAACAGAGGATTGGATTCAATGCAGCCAGTGTAAAAGTTGGGCTCACGAATCATGCACCTCATATAGTGGATATGGTTCTTACTTCTACTACGATTGTGATTCCTAATTCTCTTTGCCCGGAGCCCAAGTTCACTTTGCCCGGGTACTCGGGCAAAGTGAACAATACGAAGAGTTATTTAAATGTACATTATTGTTATAATTCTAATTAATATTACCTTTTCATTTATTTTACTTTTGTAGACAAACATTTTTTTAGCATTACACTTTATAAAGTTTTTATGTTATGCAAACATTGTGTGTTTTATTTAATATCTCCCTTAACACATCCGCTTTGCCTGGGTCTCCCCACGTTTTTTGTACATGTAAATTAGATTTTAATTTTAGTAATACGATTCTTGAAGAGATCCAATTCATACACTATTTGTTTTACATAAGATTACATCGGAGAAACGACTGTTTATCATGCTGCCGACAACGGGAAGTGCATTTTCATTCGCCGATTTTCTTACCGGATCAATGTTGCTAATTCGTCCAAGCACGCTACATATAATACTTGTTAAACAGACTCAGCGGGTTCGGAAATCTGAGATGGCATAAAATCTGCGAACGAAGATTTCTTAAGCATACGAAATTTCTCCCTTTGGAAGCAAGTTCACGAGTCTGAGAGATCAAAGATTCAACTCACGTTGTTTCGCTTCAAAAACACATCTTGCATTTGCACAAATGCTACTTTATCTTTAGAGTTAGTTACAGATCCTGGTGAGTAGTTCTGAACTCAATCTAGACATTAATAGGGTTGGTGAATAAGTCAGATGACTCTAGAGATGATAATATGTAACTTCCAAGAACAAAGTTATGAGTTCCCAGTATACCATATTTAAGGCACTTAGTACTTACCTAAATAAGTTTCTCTGTGATTTATGAAGATGGGATTGAGTCAATTAAATGTTCAAAGAGAGTTAAAACTTGGTATGAAGGACTTATGTAACTATTTATGATGTGACGAGAAAACTTCGTTTCGATGATTTTTAAGGCGAACATGTGAGTGCTTAATAATAATTATTATTTCTATAAAATGAAACGCTAATGACACTTCATTACGATGAAGGAAATTAATCTTACCAAAGAACTCGAATAAAAATCCACACGAAAGGTTAATTAATAATAATTGGCCATTAGATAAAATATCATATATCGGTTTTTCGCCTTACCAGAGAAATTTTTAATTTTATTTATGCTTTGAACTTCAAGGATTACGTTGAAGTATGGACTATAATGTATTAGCTTCTGAAAAGAAAAAAAATGTTACGAATAATTGCTTGAAAATATAAAATTTAACCGATTTAAGACTTGATTGTAAACAAAACAAGTTTGTGTAGATTACAACTAATTATTTTATGTAGACACCGTAAATTGAGGAATCGAGAGGAGTTGTTTTAGACAAAAGTCGGTGATTTAAAAGAATACAAGTTTTTTTCATGTAAATTTTATTTAATGTCACACACCATGAGGCGTATAAACACAAGATTACCCATCTGATACTGCAGGGAAAACTATTGGAAGATGTGGCATAGCGAAACGTGGCGTAGGAATATGTGACACAGGAAGACGCGACACAGTAAGACTTTGCACATAAAATACGTGACACATGAAGACGTAGCGCAGGAAGATTTGGCACAGGAATACGTGGCACCGAAAAATGTGGCACACGAAGATATGGTACAGGAAAACGTGATAAAGAAAGACATGGCACAGAAACACTTAGCACAGGAATATGTGGCACAGAATACGTTGGTCAGGAATACGTGATACATAAAGACGATGCCTAGGAAAACGTGGTACAGAAGATGCTGCACCTTATGACATGGAAACTTACTTGACTGGTACGAGAGCAGTTTCACTGAGTCAGGATCAATGCATGCAATATTGGGCTGATTATAGTCAACCTGTGATAGGAAAGAACAATAAGTATGTCGTGATTTGACTTCATTTAATTCGTTTTACTACCTTCATTTTAAGCGGAAAATGTTGGTTATGAAATGATAGAAGACTTAGCTAGTCAAGGGTTGAACTCACTACGCCTGGTTGGGAACCCGAAGATTTGTACCAGTTGGCAACTAACTGAACAATATATACCAAGGAAAACGATTATTTGGTATTATATATCACAATGAAGTCTTCAACGTTTAAAATAGGCACTTAGGCTAGTTGGCCCCATTGCGTCAAATTACAACAAGGATTAAGTTAACGTTTTTACATCCAAGCTTTTATAATAAATCAACGAAATATCGCAAAAGCTCACAAGACAAAAGCTACACGTTTTGACAAAGAGCAAGTTTAATTAAGTGCTCAATAAAGCGTGTAACATTTCTTTTGCTAACATTCCAAGCGATTTCGCTAACTTCGGATTATTTATTCTCGGATCATTGCCAACTCTGCACGTGTGGAGACCATTATTCCACTGTAATAGACAATGTTACTCAGTGCTTTAAAACTGTGACAGACCACGCTGTAAGCGCGCTGCATTCTCGTGGCTTGGCCTATTTCAGAATATCGTTCCCCATACATTCCCATCGAGATTGTATGGCGAGCGATATGCTTAAATAGGCCAAGCCATGATGCGCATAGCCTAATCGCCCTAATCAGTCAGTCCCATCATTTTCGTGGTTATGATTTTTAACCCTTCGAATGCCAGCGAATCCATTTGAAATGCACGGAGAAAACATACTGATATGAAATGTGGCCTATTAACGAATAAATTCACAAATTTCAAAACAAACTATCAGTATGGCACGAATATGTTATGAGGAAGTCGGAACACGTGTTCTGAAAAATAGTACCTAATATTTTCGCATCTCGTCTATTATATTTATTCGGACAAGGCCACCTGCGTGAACACGTGTTCAAATCTATTATTTTATTGGGAAATGGTCGTGCAGTGACATTTTTAACAGTATCTTCATTAAAAAAAACAGTACTCATTTTTCACATTTTTTTAAAATAAATTATATTTGCTTGGTCACGTAAAATCTGATAGTATTATTACGCCAGCGTCTGGACGATCTAGGCCCTCTGATTGGTCGAATTAAAATTGTCTGTTTCGGGTAAATTCAGCTAACTTGAAAATTAAGACACGATTTCATACTAAAATAGGATCGCCTCATAATAATACGAGATTTCTTCAAAAGCATCGTTTCTGCTCATATAATTTTTGGATAATATCAAAAAAATATGTTTTAGAAAGTTCATAATCCATTGGATTAATTACATTACAATGAAAATTATCCACAGTTACGTGATTATGTTTGACGTTTATAAAAAATCACGCGTTCCTTATTCAATATGGCGGATACGCACGGCTATAGATGGCCGACAGAGCGCGCCTCTGGCGGTTTAAAAACGAACCAAATGAATGGCGCGAATATTTAAATATGCAGCTCACAATATTTGACTACTTACGATTAACAAGCAATATTTCTTCTGGAAGCTTATCACTTTGTATTGGCATTTTTCATTATTATTTATATTTTTTTTGCTTATTAATTATATCTGATTTTATATTGACATGTTTTCTAATTTGTAAAATTTCAAAATTATTTATTTGCGATGGTTTATATCCTGAGTGAAGTATTTTAAGACCTGAATTTTTATCGAAAGTGTGATCATTATTCAAATGATGATTTGCAAACTCAAATTTACTATTTCCATTTAGAGCCCTGCGATATTCTTTAGTTCTGACTTTAAAGTTTCTATTGGTTCTACCTTTGTAAAAGAAATTACAATCATCCCAATTGAGTTTTTAAACTCCTGATTTTTTTGTTTGAATTTTGCTATCTTTATTATTAAGAATATATTTCTTCATTGTTATTAGTGTAAAACGCCAGTTGAATAGTACCAGAATTGTTTTAATATTTAATTTTAGAAGTATCGTTATCCACAAACAGAATTCTACGTCATTGTTTATTTCTATCTTTAGAAAGACCGTTTGAAGAGAATATGTTTAATTTGTTTTATTTAGTATTTCAACTATCAATTTATTAGAATAACCGTTATTAAATGCTATTTGTCTTATGAATATATTGTTTTATGGTTATATTCTATTTGTTTTTTTCAGGTCTTAAAATACTTCACTATAAATAATTTTGAAATTTTAGAAATGAGGAAACATGTTAATATAAAAGCAGATATAATTAACAAGAATTTTTTTATAAACACTCTTTTAAATATTTTCCCACTTAACTGGTCTTTCCCGTCTAACGATATTGTAATTCCTAATTATTATAAACCCAGCCTACTCTTACCCCTCCCCCCTCCTTCCACTTCTTCTTTCTCAATTGCAATCTATATTTAATTTTTGACTTCGGTGTAAACACAATAAAATGTAAGCATTATATTTATTTATTTATTGGACAATTTGCATAGCGCCGCTTTTGTGAGATATCACCTCAGGGGCGCTATATTGTAATAATCTACCTTTATATATAGATTTTTACTCTCCTGATGAAGGTGTATATATAATCTAACTTTAAACTTTATTAGATACAGTAACAGTTGTAGGTAAAGAATTACCGAAAATGATTACCCTCCTTTTATTCATAAACACAGGTACAATTAACCAATATGTAATAATCTATTATTTAAGTCAACTTTGTTATAACTATCTTTAATTGTGACAAACTAAACGATATTGATTAAACTTATAGACATTGACGGTTGTAACACATATTTAAGCACTGCAAGTCTCCTATGAGCTAATTATATTAGGTACGATAACAGTTAATATCAGTTGTAGACATGTAGTCAATAATAGTGTTTCATTTGAAATAATCCATCACAAATACGTAAAATTTCATTTATTCAAACAACTGTCATTCTTATTATGCGTAAATTTAGCACGTTATTATTAATTAACTCCTTCCTGTTCCGTGTTTTAACAATATATATATATACTCACCATCTCTCTGTGAATGTCCTAATATCTATCTAAATGTAACTGTTGTTAATATCACTTAAAATGGGCGAAGCCCATAGACATATGAATATTAGTAGACCTGCCCTAAGTGATTAAAAGCGTATTATCCCCACTCCCCTTACCGGTTCCATTGGAGCCGGCTGTGCTCGCGTATGGCCTCAAGTGAAATTTGAAAACGTGACGTCATCATTCTTGTGCGAACTATGGTCGAGGCATCATCGGTTCATTTTACGAAATAACACGGCAAAATGTTGACTTTTGCTATGAAAACTTGTAAAAATAGATGTGAAAAAGAGAATAAACCCAATTGTCGTATTACATTCCATATATAAGCATTATTTTAAGCATATTCACATCGTATAATATGGATCAGTTTTAGAAACATATACTATCACATCGAGAAACGTCTGGACGCGAAACACAAAGCTGGTTGGTTGCTGGGAAGTAAATTATGAACATTTATAAAAGTGTCTTAACTAAATACTTAAACGAAATATTCGACTCTGAAAATAGAACCGATTTTTTTTGCCGAATTTGGACTTCGCAAATTTGTTCATAACGTGGCGAGTAATTTGCGCTCCCATGTAAAAATGTCTATTCATTCAAAAGCAGATTTTACTTTTAAGAAGTAAATGGTGATATTATAATGCGAGATGCCTATTTACTGTCAGATTGATTTATTGACGAATCACAGTCAGCCTTACCCCCTTCGTTCTTCAACAGTTGATTTTACCCCTCGCCATTATCTTCTCGTATATTAATTCCTATGTCTGTGGCGAAGCCCAACCAAGAGCCGCCCGCAGGGCCTAGCAGTTAAAAACCCGCGGAGCTAGTTAATATTATTCTAGATTATCGTTTCCTCAACTACAAGAATTATTTTTATCTGTGGAAAAGTTCGTTCGTATTTTTATCTGTCAAAAAGTCATAATTTTTTATATATTTTTACATTTCATAGTACTGTTATTTATATACAGTAAAGCCTCGAATGACTTTTTATTGTGAAGAAAACTTATTTAGCTGGAAAACATAATCAAATTTTTTGTATTTCTTCAATATATTATATATTTTAACATTTTAGAGAGAAAAAAAACATTTCTCTGAATATATGTTGCTTTCCTGGAGAAATTACATAAGATAGATACGATTACATAAACATATTATCTGGAAAGATTCTACAATTTAAAAAAAAAATTGCTAAAAACAAGTAAGTTATAACGAAAATAGTGTCAGCCTACAAAAGCGGGTCGACATACGGGTTAATGTAGTATTTTCTCCAGGTATGTCCCATTTGTTCATCCACAGATAAAAGAACTGTCTGAAATACCTAATCCTTTATTTCGCTTCAAGAGCCTTCGCGTACCCAATTTCTACCGATTTAAAACAAGTTTCTAGTTAACTATATAAGTTTTTAAGTTTCAAAAAAATATATTTTATTTTTGAAGATAATATCTATACATTTGTTATTCTAAAATGTTGATTATATGAAATTCCCTCGATGGAAAAAATTGCAAAATAAGTTCCGAAAATTATTAAAAACATGTTTTGTTCTGTTATTTAATATGTTATAGGCATGAAAAAATTCACGGTGTATCTTAAAATGCAACTAAAGCATTTGTTAAGACGTTTTTGCTCTATTTCAAACGTGTCATGTTTTATTAAATATTTTTACAGCAGTCGAGTCATTCCAATCGTTTTGAATATTAGCTCTTAAATTAGGATAATATTATAAAATATGACATTATTGATGTTGTAGCTGAAAACGATTTCTTTTTTTCTTTAAAAAATCGATTTTTTGTATGAAGATTTTCAGGAAATTTCAGTTTGACCGTGCGTCGCACGGATTTCCTGAAAATCTTCATACAAAAATTTAAATTTTCAAAAATAATAAAAAACCGTTTTCAGCTACAACAACATCAATAATGCCATTTTTTGTAATATTAGCACTCTAGTACACCCAAAAGTCACAATCCGCCTTTGCCTGAAATGTATAAGAATTTAAATTTTGTTAAACAACACTTGAGTGCAGTATGGGACCAATAACATGTGCTCCATTTCCTTGTAAATTTGTGTTCACAAATTTTATTTAATCCCATGAAAAAATTATTAAATTATTCCACAAAATTGTTCCTGCGAGACAATCACTCGTGACCTCTCTTGACACCAACATGTGCGATACCAGTGGGTGAGTTGGTGACAAATATGTCAAAGGATTGTTTTAAATAATTTAATCCATCCTTTCCTTAGTCTATTGTGTACATCGTTTGCCGACCAAAATAGTCTTAAAAATAGATTTATATGATAATATTGTTCTTATCAGCTATTACTAGTGTGGTTAACTGGTCCAGCGTTTTAAGGTCATATATGACCGGGCGTACATATTTTATAAAAGTCTTATTATTGTAGAAAGCAATCACTTTGTGGTTTGACATATTTAATAAAATAAAATAAAATACTTTTTGTTTTAAAACCACGAGTTTCGCTTTATTCAAGCATCTTCAGGGTACAAATTATTATGAATAATTTGTAATAAGTATTTTATTTTATTTTATTATAAAAGTCTTTTTTATCTTTTTTCTGTCATGCGGAAATCAATTTTTTGAGGTTAGAAAGAGAAATAATAATTCTTTCCAGTTTTCCTCAAATATTTATACTAGAAACCATTAATAAAACATAATTCCTAAAAATAGCCATAATGGATAATTCATATTTCACGCCGCTATCGTAACAATCGGCTTAACTTTAAAAATTATTTCTTATTATATGAACGAGATAAATGTGAAGGTACAGTTGTCTTACAAAATCCCAAAACAAAACTAATGTGTTTAAGATATATCGAGTTTTATCAATTGTTTTAGGATTGGTTTATCCTAGATATATCATCACCCAATTCCATCAAATAAAATTTCTTTTAAATTTTTTACAGTCTTCTTTTAACATAATCTAGAGCTGTATAATTCGTATGCAGTTTCGGATGCAACAATTTTATTAAAAAAAACGTCAGTTATTACTGTTGTATTGTATTAAAAAACATGGCAATAGCCACTCGGGCGATTGGTTCAATATATACTTATTTTTCTCCGTATGAGAGCAATATACATGTATCTAAAGATGAAAAAACTGGATGATTAGTATGGCTGATTTATTAAAATCCTGTTAAATACGTAATGGCAAGCCATTTCCTAATAAAATATTAGTCTATTCAGAATATATCGGAACACGTCTTCAAAGTAAGCCAAAACGAACGAATGTGTTCTAAAAAACGAAATTATATGCACCGAAAATACCATCTTGCCTCCATGATAAATTAATAAATTATAATAATGTTTGGATGATTTATATAGCGCCTATTCGTTGTATCTTTTCGTTTTGTAAATACTCACGTCCAACTGATATATTATTTTGTGGTTATTGAATTTTAGTTTTTGGTCAAAAATGTACTTTGGTAGAAATTAACTTTTTTTTTTATATATTCAATAATATTGTTATTGGGTTTATAAAAACAGTTTATTTTTAAACAAGTTCTGCTGTGTAGTTATTATTACGCGTGACAGCTGTTTCGCCCTCTGAAGGCATTATCAAACTGTGGGTAGCCCACTTACAGACGATACATTTATATTATTTGTAGATAGGTATTTTAATTTCAATTACTGATATCTTAATTGATTTCTGAGTAAAATGTTATAAATTATTAATGGTTATTACCTCAGTAAAGTTTCCCCAATTACTGTAATGTTTAAATTTGACTGAATGTCTTTATTTATTTATTTATTTATTTTATTTTATTTAAACGCCCATAGGGCTTTTACATACAATGCTATTATGTTTTTTAAATACAATAACAATAAAGAGTTTACATGTTATGTTAGTTATTCCCAAACGATGACTCATAGGGTTATTTTAATAGCATAATTAAGCTGTCCTAACATAACAGCTGTCACGCGTAATAATAATTACACAGCAGAACTTGTTTAAAAATAAACTGTTTTTATAAACCCAATAACAATATTATTGAATATATAAAAAATAAAAAATTAAAATGGAGTTCTACAAATTAAACTTAATAACAAAAAATAGAAATTAACTTATTATTTTTTTGGTAAACTAACGTTTAAGACAAGATTTTTTATGCATAGCACAAAGGGTAACAATTATTTTACAAGCAATAATTATTCGCCTGAAACACTCATCCACATTGAAAAAATCTCCTGATAAAAGATACATGACGCCAACGGGACAAGTTCAAGTATTTCACCTAAAAATGTAGACAATTTGTCTCGACGCCATCTAGTGAGAGAGTTAGCACTTACAATGCCTTTCTCATATAAAATAAAGTTGGTTGTTTTCAGGTGATAAAATGTAACAAGCAGTAATTGTTGAATGAAACACTAGTATATATTGAATTATTTCGCGGATAAGAGATAAGCTGCCATAGCTCAGTGGTCAGAGCTGTCGACCGGAAATCGAAGGGACACGGGTTCGAGTCCCGTTGGCGTCATGTATCTTTTATCAGGAGATTTTTCAATGTGGATGAGTGTTTCAGGCGAATAATTATTGCTTGTAAAATAATTGTAGAAATTAACTTATTATTATTATTAACTGAGTATAGGTAGGTACTATATACATGACATCGTGGTAGGAATCAAGCATAATCTTATTTCAAGACGAAACACAAATTAATAGTTGAAATTAATATTTGTCTCAGCTAATTATAATACAATTAAATTACTACGCAATAGTATGTTGTGGCACGCCTCAGGTATTAGCTGACGTGTACCTGGCGTTGCTGTAAGTTATCCTTAAGCTGCTTTTACACCAAAGTCTTCCACTAAGTTTACCACAAGTTGCGGCAATTTGTTGCTTTTTCTACAAAATACAGCAACTTTTTCTGTCTTCCACTTGTGGAGAGACAAATCTTCCACTAAAGTTTGGTTTCCTGCAGAGTGTCGGTAAAGATCAAAGAAAGTAGACAACTAAATGTGGAAGAATTGTTGCTGCGCGCTTTGCGCTAGCAACTTGTAGGAAACTAGTGGAGAACTGTTCCCCCTCCATGCAAACTTACAAATTTCAATAACAAACAGTGAAATGGTTGATTTTGAGATTTTAAACAAATAACCGAGACTTGTGTACGAATCACAAGTTTTCCAAAAAAACGTAATGTAACTGCTAACTTTTCTTGGACAGGTACTGCTTTCCTGTAGTTTGTGTCACGTTTCTTGATTTTATATCCGATCATTGAAATCAAATACTCAAAGTCACTACTGGTCATTCTCAGAAAGTTTTTGACACTCCCGTCGTACCTCAGCTCACCACTCAACGGATCGACGTAATCTTTTTTGAGATAATGCCTAATTATTGACACTACTGCCTTTCTCGCCAATTCTTTGGCAAAAAGTTTTCCATTTGTTGTTCTAAATTTGAGAAGAGAAACTTTTAGTTTTGTCGGAAATGCGGATTTAAGAGATAGACATATTAAATAATAAAAAATTTCTGTAGACAATTTTAAGATATACAATTCTTTGGTAAATTATTTTAAGGTATATCATAAGGTTTAGCCAGCGTTAGAGATGTAAGCGCCCGAAAATATATTTTTTACGACTCACAAAACATTGACATTTCTATACTTTCTATAAATATAATAATCATGTATTATATATATAAACCTTCCGGAAGAACTTCTCTAAATGATAGTGAAAATTCTATCAAAATCCGTTGCGTAGTTTAAAAAAACTAAACACACAAACAGACTGACGCGGATAGCGACTTAATTTTATACTATTTATTACATAATATATTAGAAGTTTGTAAATATAAGGCGTTGTGTGCAGTGCAACACATCTATAAACAAATTTGGTAATAACAATCAACAACTTAAGCGAGTACATGTTTAAAATACATAGTTTATTATTTCCTGGCAAAATGTACATAAATTATTAATAAATGTTTGTGTTATTGATAAATAAACTTACAATCGACATTATCAAGGTGTGTAAAAGACTCTAATAATACGTGTATAGCATTGATGTATTATACTAGATTAGCCCTGTCTAGTTAAATTCATTTTTAAAATAACGCCACGTAGCGTACGTCACAAATATGGGGATGAACTTAACAACCCAACTCTGTTTAAACTCCTTGTACAAGCGTTCAAACTCGTAAGCGAAACCACGGAGAATTTGTTGTCAGAGGTGTTGTAATATGGACATAATTCAAATTTAAATATTTGGAACTCGATTATTTTTGTGATTGAAAAAATGAACTTGCCCAGCATAGCTGAGAAGCAAAATAGACCAACAAAAGGTAAAACGCAATGCACAGTGCCCATTTCGCATTGCGACATAATGCGTGGGCCTTTTCATAAATGTGCATGTGAACCAAACCAAAATTGTGTTGGGGTTATTTTTAAATGAATATGATGTATAGTTATCTAAATATTGTTCTAATAACATATTTTCATTTTTATGTGAATAACGTACGAGAGTCACCAAATTTATATTCAGATGTGGTCACAAAACACAGTTAAAGCCATTTAAAGCAATGTTTCGATTTTGAATTGTGGCATATTAGGAGAGGGCTAGTACCAATAAAAGTTACCAATTTAGTAGCAATTAAAAGTTGAACTTATTTCTTTATCGAAGTACCGACAAAAACCTTGTTGATATTGTTATGGTGAAATGTGCTGAAAAGGTGTTTGTTTTGCTATATATTTTGACGATGCTATTTTTCACAACGATCTCCGTATGGAAAATATATCGAGAACCATGTTTGCATCAGGCGATCATTATTTTAATACTTACGTTTTTATAAAGATTTATTTATTTATTTATTTATTTATATATACGCCTAAAAAGGCTTTTACATAGAAGTGATACATGATGCAGTGTACATAGGAGAATATCTGTAATATACAGGAGATACTGACAGTAAATAGATGCATCCCATTGTAAAGTAGGTACAAAATACACAATTGTAAATTTGTGATTACAAGTATAATGAGAAAATATTAAGAAATAATTTTAAAAAAAAACTAATAAAAAAAAACTAAATATGAAGCAATATTAGTAAAACGTAAGAGTAACATAAAGTAAAAAGGAAATTACAACAACAGTACATACAGATACAGACTACAGATTGCCATTACAGAAGAAAATATATTTTAAGGCTCTACTAAATCGTCGAAAAATTACAACACCTTGAACATAACCCATAGATAAAAATGAAAACATCTGTCATTATTTGCCTTAGCCGTTGCCGTCAACAAATCGCAACAATTAACTAAAATTCCTAGCAACGAACAGTAAAAGTAGGGGTAAGGTTTTCAACTAGCAAAACGGAGGTCGCGGGTTAAAATACCGGCAATAAATAATTAATAATTAAATAAATAAAATAAATTTTATTTTTATAATAGATTTTATTTCACTATTTATTCATTAAAAATAATATTTATTGTTTAGTTATCGAAGACAGTATTAGCGATTCCTAAATGAATATTTGAAACAGAAAAAGTTACATCTAGGACTCGAACCCAGGAGGGCGATTCTCGTTCTTTTAGCCTTAAGCTAAATGATAGCATTAGTCAACGACTGCTATCGTTTGCGAAAGATAGCAGTCCGTCGCTTGTAACATCTTTTCTTAACTATTGAGCGATTCTCGTTCTTCTGATAGCCTTACAAGTTCGATTTTGGAGAGACCTAGTAAAAAATCCTAAAGAAGCGTGGTTAAGAGCATCTACGAAATTGTTAAGAGATTATTGAAAACACAAATTGGTGAAATATAATTAAGTGACGCAAGGTTTCTAACTAAAACTTAAAAAAACAAATACTTTGTATTATAATGCATTTTAATAACTGCTTATTTTATTTATGAATGACATAAATAAGCCATTTATCGAAGATTTACGTTTTGTGAAAAGGTACTTACCTCGCTGGATAGTAATGACTTTGTTACAGATTCACCACTTCTAAAGTGACGTTTGCTGTCAAACTAGCGGGCGAACGGCGCTCTCACCCAAGTTGATTTATGTTGTTACCGTTTTCGTGTTCGTTTGCTAATTAACTTGACAAAATTGTTTAAAATGAGGTAAGCAAAAGCTATATGTTGTAAGTAAAAGCATGATATCATTTAGATGCTTTTCATCCCAGACTAAAACGGAATTAACAACGTATTATGTCTGTGTACAATTGCATTTTTAGGGTACCTTTCGAATATCATAATATTTTTTACTAAAACGAAGTAAAAAGTGAGAAAGCTATTTTATTATTATCTTTCGTGTAAATCATTGTGTTTGAAACCTAGGGTAAAATTCGGTTTATGGGAGTCACTCGAATAACCGAAATTGAACTTGATTTAGACTAATTTAGGGCTGGGGAATCCGAATATGTAAGAATTAGGTGGGGGTCGGCACTATTAACTGAGTTATAGGGTCTTGAAATTTTGTACGCGATACATAGAAAAAAAGGTTTTATTTATCAATTATGACATAAGAAAATCAAATTAACAACTATTTTAATACTTTTGAAATTTCAGTAGTGCCAACCAAAAAAAGAAAAGTGTTGCCATATAATAATAATATTTTTTTACAAAATAGGTTAGGTTTTTAGTTTGGGTTAGAGTAGGCAGAAGAACATGGGAAAAGGGTATTAGAATTAAATCACAAACCAGTCTATACAAACCTAGCGTAGCCCACAAATTACTTGAAAACTGGGATATAACTCTAAAGGGGACGCGAGCAGGCGTTATTAAAGGGGCATTTTTTGTAACAGGAAATACCATGGAAAAAAGGTATTAGAATTAAATCACAAACCAGTCTATACAAACCTAGCGTAGCCTACAAACTATTTGAAAACTGGAATGTAACTCTAAAGGGGACGCGAGCAGGCGTTATTAAAGGGGCGTTTTTTTGTAACAGGAAATACCATGGAAAAAAGGTATTAGAATTAAATCACAAACCAGTCTATACAAACCTAGCGTAGCCCACAAACTATTTGAAAACTGGGATGTAACTCTAAAGGGGACGCGAGCAGGCGTTATTAAAGGGGCAATTTTTTGTAACAGGAAATAACATGGAAAAAAGGTATTAGAATCAAATCACAAACCAGTCTATACAATTTTTTTTTTTTTTTTTTTTTTTTTTTTATTTATTTTTTTTTATTATATTTTTTTAAATATAGAAAAATATGCATGTCTCGAATTTCTCGGCCCAATATCTGAAAAAATTGCAAAAGAAATTAAAAAATGTGGTTTAAATATAGCTTTTCGAACAAACAATAATTTAGGAACAAGCCTTAAAAACTCCAAAAGTAAAATCCCTATACTCAATAACAGTGGCATATATGAATTAAAATGTGACCATCCCGATTGTAACGCCACTTACATCGGACAAACGGGGAGGGCATTCTCAACTAGATTCAAAGAACATATACGATGTTATAATAATAAAAACACATCCTCAAAATTCGCAGAACATCTCTTGGTGAATAATCATACCCCACTTAACAACAAGGGTCCTAAACCATTGCACATAGAAAAAAAGGGCATTAGATTAAATTTACTTGAACAATTAGAAATCAATAAACGAACGAATGACCCAAACTTAACACTAATTAATAAAGTACGGAAAATAATTTACTCACCACTTCTCAGTATTTTCACAAAACCCAAGCAGTATAATGCACCCAAATAATTCATAGCAATAAAGTCATTAGTAAATAATTAAGAACTCATTACCATTTACTGAGGGGTAAACATAGATTGGTTTAACCAACAATAGATCATATGTCATCGGTGTAATCAAAATTTACATTTGAAATAGTATAAATACGTCGTCTCAATGTGGACTAACCACAGTTTGAAAATGGCCTTGTAAGCCGAAACAGCTGTCACAATAATAAAAAACTAAAAACACTTGCAGAACTTAATAATAATATTATCAAATTTAATCTAAATTAAATTTATAAAAAATAAAATAAAAAAAAAATACAATCTATACAAACCTAGCGTAGCCCACAAACTACTTGAAAACTGGCATAAAACTCTAAAGGGGACGCGAGTGGGCGTTATTAAAGGGTCATTTTTTTGTTATAGAAAATCACAGTTAGGTTAAGTTATATATATATATAAATTTAATATTTACAAGATTTTAAATAATAAACTACAAATCTGGCAAATGATATTTAATTTTCTGAATTTTCCATGCATTGATATTATTATTATATGGCAACACTTTTTATTTTTTGGTTGGCACTTCTGAAATGTGAGACTATTAAAAAGTAATTAATTTGATTTTCTTATGTCATAATTGATAAATAAAACATGGTTTGTATGTATCGCGTACGAAATTTCAAAACCCTATAACTCAGTTAATAGTGCCGACCCCCACCTAATTCTTACAGATTCGGATTCCCCAGCCCTAAATTAGTCTAAATCAATCTTTGTTCAATTTCGGTTATTCGAGTGACTCCCATAAACCGAATTTTTTCCGAAACCTAAGAATAGTGTGTAATAGTTACATGTCATCAATTGTCGAAAAATTCAATTTCAGTGTGCTGCAATTGAGTGGCACGGTCAAGACAATTCGATAAATGCTGCTGGCGGATCCATGACAGCCGAGCCAATCTTTTAAAATGGAGACGACATTTAAAACCTAGGAGATTAATTAAATAATGCTGGTCCACACGACTGTAATCCAATGGCGAAAAGTAAGTTTATTTATCCACTTTGAATAGTGCCTGTTTGACAATGTGTTTATGTTCTGCAATGAAATATTCGTTTCAGGTGTGGACCACATTCAAATCTAACATGAGGACCAAGGTTGCCAAAATGCTGAGAGACCACCTGCAAACTGGTAACACCTTTAGAGTTAGAAGAAAAAATAGTCGGTGTCATTGGCAGAGTGTCAATTGAAGGACTAGACGTGCCCAAAGTCCTTCCCAATGACGATGTACGTACTTTATTTATGTTGTATGGTGCTATATCATGTTTAACAAGTACACGACTGATATTGTGTGTCGAAATGCATAGCGGTTAAACACAAGATACCTTTGGCAGAGAGGATATGCCGAGTCAAAATACCTGATATGTGTATACACAAATTTATTTGTTAGTTTATATAATATGTTTTACTAAATAATCAAATTTCATAAGATACAATTTGATATGTTTATTTATTTCATAGAGATCTCTTCTTGCACGTGGATGTCGCTGATGAGCCTCATGTACTTGTAGAGATGCTAGCAGTAGAGATGCAGTGGAGTGTTGGGTGAATACCCCGTGACAAGCCCACGGTAGACAGACCTCCCCCTCCTCAAGCCAACCCCAACCAAGCCAGCCAAGGAGAAGACCTCGATTCGTAGCAGGTTATTCTTTATACAAATAAAGTAGCTTCACATTCATTTAATCTAGGAATACAAGGCAAAATATAACATTCTTCTGTAATACATACTCGACCAACTATCAGACACACTCACTGACCAATAGGATGCATGATCTGGGCAACAAGTATGGGGGTGTTATTGATTTATTTATTGACTCCATATATAGAATTAAGCATAATCTACATCAACACTTTGTTGAATCCTACAAATTGGAGTAGCTTTGGTAAATTAGTTTTAATGATTTGTTTTATATCTAATGTTGTTGTAATTTCTTTTTTACTTTATGTTATTTTTTTTTCCATTACATTACATCTATTTACTGTCAATATCTCCTGTATAATACATATTCTCTTATTGTACTGCATCATGTATCACTTCTATGTAAAAGCCTTTTTAGGCGTATATATATATAAATAAATAAATAAATAAATAAATAAATCTAAGTTCGCAGGAAAACCAACATGATCCTATACATCAAGTAAATAAAACAATAAATAGTTTTATTTATTTATATGCATTTAAATTATATTTTATAATGTTCGTAAGTCAATTAAAAATTATAAGGGATATCAATTTAATAGTTATTAAATTTTTCAGACCGAAACGAGAGCAGAGCTGATGGATCAGCAGAACGGCGCTATGTTGGTGAAGAAAACTGGTTCATCAATTCTGCTTACCCTGCGTGGATTATGCTACACGACGTATGAATTTATAATTCGGGTCGCTCGTGCAGACTCATACACATATTCTTTTTGTTTTTAAATTGAATATTATATATCAATATCTTTGAACTAAATATAATGTTTCCCGTTCTATGTTGAGAGAAGACAATATTATTTGTTGTATACTTATTTTTGTTGAAAAATTATTTATAATTATGTGTTGTCAATAAAACGTTTATTATGTACTACATGTCATGAATTATTTATACCTATGAGCTATGAGTTTTCCTATTTGATGATTGCAGTACATATATTCCTGTACTGCAGTACCAACGATAGCTATACGAGTGCAGTCAATTGCTACTATATAACCAGGGAAAGGATCACCGGACTGCTCAAATATTTGTCTGGCATATTTCTCTGCAGCAGTCGAAGGAAATTTAAACCACGTCTGGAGTAGTGTGTCGTTGATAGCCGATGAAACATTTAATATGCATCGGCTAACCGACGACTGACAGACAGCCAAGCCCCACTCGTGTCTTATACCTCTGGTACGAGCCCACCGCATAAAATCTTACTGCAGTAAGTACCTGTAAAAAATTCAGCTATTAATAGTGTATCTTATTTTGACATGGATTACATAGTTAATTGAATGTATCTCTCACCTGTGACTGGACAGACAGTCCATGCTTTCTTCTCGGTTGTAAGATAGGGGATAACGAGTTCATTAGATATTCTGAATAAATTCAGGAACTCCGTTTGCCCCATTTCCATGAGATTTTGGGCGTCTCTTAAGATACGGAAAGGGATTCTTATTTCGTTGTGGTTAACTTCAAAACCCACAATTTCGAGCGCCAGCCATCCTGCAGCCATTTTATCTGAAACTTATTATTATTTATGTATAAATCCTCAATGGTATGTGTAGTTTATTGTAAATTAAATCACCTTTATCTGGCTTTCGACATGTTACGTACTTTACAAACATCGCAATTACCTTATTCAATTCATTTAATAGCATTATTGTGCCACAAACAAGTCACTAATCATGTTTACAGTCAATACTTACGATAATATTAAGTTTTCTCTTGTTAAAACTACGCAAATATTGCTAATTGTCAAAACGTCACACTTAAATGAAGCAAATTCTCCGCGAATGCTAGCGTTCGGCCGCCGAAAGACAGGTCGAGGGGTACCCTTCGCGTAAGGCTATAGGTTTTGGCGCGCAATCGAAAATCTAAGGATTCCATCTGTCATCGAGAGAACCGGAATCGCTTCATACGAATAATCCGATAAAAATCGTTAATTTGAATGTAAGGACGATTTTAGTGTCGTTAAGTAGAACGAGAATCGCCCTCCTGGACCCTTGCCTTACCGGGGCACCGCTCTACCAACTGAGCTAATGGGAGCATATCTCCTTCGGTCATATTTAACTGTGTCATACTTCGAATGAGAACTACCAACATTGTCTTCATTTTTCTCAGCGCACATTTTTATTGGCAGCTATCTTTATGTATGATCGCAAGATTCAATGCTTATCTTATTTTTATTTTTAATGTACGACATGTATTGACTTTTCTGCAAGTCTAGGATGAAGACATCTTAGACATGATCAATAATTTGTAAGAACAAATATTTCAATAATTTCGGTTTAGGAAATGTCAATAAAAAATAAGTTGGAAGAGATGCGAGACATCTTTTACTAGAGTGTGAAATTACTAAGTTATTTTTATGATTAATTGTGTATTTCAACGCGTTGGAGCTTATGAAATAAATCCAATAAATGTTTTAAAATATCTCTTCAAATTGTCCACATTTTGGCCAGCATAAGCTCGCGGGCATTTGCAAATTGGATATGGCCAAATAAGGTCCAGTGGTTACTGATAATCTGTTAAGAAATTTGTCAATTCATTCGTTATGGGTCTCCAGTCCTGTTTTTAACAGGAAAACGAATAATTTGACCAGAGTTTTAATAAATTAACAATATTTCATATCAGTATCTTTTCTCTGTGTAGATGTATTTTCCGTCTAGTGCCATCTATCCCGGAGCTTCTAGTAGTAGCTTCTAGTATATTATAATAAATATTTACCGATTGCATGTTTATTTCCAGTGGTCGTTTTCCAATTGCTGCATCTCAGACATCAGACGCCCTCCGCCCGGATTTCCTAGTCAGCCCCCGCGGACGGATTGCGGAAACTCCACTGAACTTTTAGACATTAAGCTAGGAACTTTGTGAACATAAATTTATTAATAAATGGTTTTAAAAAG
Organism: Hesperophylax magnus; assembly: GCA_026573805.1. NCBI lineage: Eukaryota > Metazoa > Arthropoda > Insecta > Trichoptera > Limnephilidae > Hesperophylax > Hesperophylax magnus. The sequence continues at coordinate 2,261,077 of JAIUSX010000016.1, forward strand.
ACAAATACTCAATACTTTGAAATGTAACATGCATTTTCCCAAATTTATTCACAGGTTGAAACCATTTTGTTTTGTAATTGACTGAGTATGAGCATGTCCTGTTTTAACTCAACCCATCTGTCAGTAATTTTTTTTAACGTTATGTTTCTAGTTCAAGATGGTGGCCATGTAGAACACGGTTGGAAGCAGTTGGTACTCTTGTGCGGTATTCACATAAAAAAAGGATGCTACCTTTTTATTCCGGTAGAGTTAGCATGATCATTGATCGTACTACGAACTGTCAAATCGAAATAATCATCATTGCGGGACCTACCTGCACGAAGAAAGTTTGAAAATGAATTCTATAAATTACAAGATGTTAACAATTCTTCAAATTTCAAAGTTAATTTTCTAGTTCTGTGAAAGATTTTTTCAAGTTCTGCTATTATTTCACTTCTGTCAAGCAACTAGCCTATAATCATATAATAACAGAACTTGAATAGGACTTTTACAAAACCCGAAAATGAACGTTGAAATTTTATAAATTGTTCAAATTCTGTTGTGTTCAAACATATTTTTATGACGTGAGGTTTACTGTTCATAGAACTACAAGTTTGAATAACTAAAACAATGACATAGAAAACGATGCAGAAAACACATTTTCAGATTTTTTCTAACCGAAATTATTATTTCTCCTGTATCATTTTCTTCCGCCTCAGAACAGACTTCAACTAGGGATGACATAGTTCCAATAGTTCTGAGAAATGTTCCGTCTTGAGATTTCATACAAATGTTTAGAGCCATCGTAAATTATTCAATAAATTTTACCACATAATTTATTACAACTCCATTCTATTCTAGTTAACTATCTATTCTAGTTATTTATCTTCATCATAAACCACTTTAACACGATATAAAACTTAATAATTTGATTTCCTGACATACATACTAGAAATAATATCGTCGGGATGTTGGTAACCCCTGGGTTATAAATCTAAAAGCAGCCTATATTGAGTTGCTTCTAAGAAATGGAAAACTATTTCTGAATCCATATTTGAGTCAGAATAGATCAGAGATACAAATTTGCCCCACCGCGTAACATTATTTAACTATTTTGCGTGTTGGTTGCATTTCGCAACGCATTCCAAATATACCGATCTGAGCTTTATCTTTGGAGATGATGAATTAAAACTTTGTCTGTCACAAATACGTTAGGGTTAAGCCTGAGAAATTATTAAAATAAAAAAAAACTATTCGATATATCAAGGCATTGTCATTTTACATGGTGTCCATAAATTAGTGATACAAATGGGAACTGGTGAATTTACATCACATATGAAATCGATTTTGTGATGAAAAATTTTTGATTTGAGCTTTCGTTTTTGAGTAAACGATTCTGGAGTTCTGAATTTTATAATGCCTTTTAAAATGCGTTGAACCGTAGACCGGACTCCAAAAGTTTTTTTTCATACATGCTCAGAAAGATTTTTTTTTGGGTTTCTATGTTATATTTTACCAACAATTTTTTTTACAAGATCTAAATCGGCAAGTTGGGAAAAATGCCTTACATATTGACAATTAAAACTTTAAGAACGGGTTGTTTCGGATAATTTGAACAATTCTTCGAGTTGATTTTCAAGGCATGTGAAAGATTTTTTCAAGTTCTGTTATTATTTCAGTTATATCAAGCAACTAGCCTATAATGATATAATAACATAACACGAATAGGACTTTCACAGAACCCAAAAATGAACGTTGAAATTTGATGAATTTTTCAATTCTGTAAAACAACCCATCCTAATACTTTCATTTTGATATTTTCTCTTCTTAACACAAAAGCTCTACTTGTTTTCAATTTCACGAGTTTATCGAAGTATTTATTACTCACGAATGCATAATATACAGGGTTTTCCAATAAGAGGTGTTATTTTGATATTCAATCGTAAAAGATCAATGGTTTCGTTGCTTGTGTGGCACGTAGCGCCGTCTTGTTGAAAGTAACCGTATTCAGATCAATACCATCCAATTCCGGCCATAAAAAATCATTAATCATCTCTCGATACCGCAATCCATTCACCGTAACTGTTGATCCAGCCTCATTTTCGAAAAAGTAAGGTACAATGACTCCGCCGGACCATAAACCGCACCAAAAAGTCACACGTTGAGGATAGAGAGGCTTTTCAACAATAACTCTTGGGTTTTCCGAGCCCCAGATGCGACAATTTTGCTTGTTGACGAAGCCACCGAGGTGGAAATGGGCCTCATCACTAAAAATGATTTGCATTTGATTCACTCAAGTGAATTTTAATAATTTCAATGCGTTGTTGAAGCGTGTATCGTTTAATTTTTATTAATGACGTAGTTTCTACTTGTCAAATGTTAAAAAATGACAGCTTCAAAAGTAACATCTACTGAAATAACGGGCTATTCAAAATAACACGTCTTATTGGAAAACCCTGTATTTAGGTTATACCATAAATTAAAGATAATACATTTATAATTACTAGAACTTATCTCATTCAATATACTTTCTCGTAGACTAAGAAATAAAGAACTGCTCTTCCTCAATCAACACTCGACTAATTATGCATAAAATTCACCATTGTGCAGAATATGTAGAATGGTCAACTTACGTCAAGACCTTGATTTTTTTGGTATATGTCAGAATATTTTTTGTCGCTCACTATGCAATTAAGGATATTTTGTATCACTTTAGTTTTAGCAAGGTCCTGACTTGACTTGACATTTCTATTTTCTTATGTTTTCCCTGTTTGTTTCTGCTTTTATATACCATCCTTTAATCTTGCATTATATATTGACCCAAATCTCGTGTCGCTTTGTAACATATTGGACATAAGTCCGTTAATTAAAAAATAAATGAACTGTTAGAATAGAAGAAATAGTGAGAAAAAAACCACTTGTCAGTAATAATATCAAGCACATTGCTATGAACGGAACTCTATTTTTCTGTTCAAAATGGCTTAATTTTCCTGATTCTAACCTCGTTTTAATTTAACCATCTTGTCTCAAGGGTCCACAAACAGTAGTTGAGGCTGTTACAAATTTTACACATCTCACTGTGGCTTGTGTGTCACAAGAAAAAAATGTCATTGGTATTATGACATTGTCGATTGCGCGATGATCGGTAATGCCTTGTAAAATATTCTCGTTATTTAAAAGTTCATCGAGCGGTGTTAGATCGATAACATTTTTTTTAACAGCAACATCGAAAACAGGCCCTTTAAACGTACAAATAACGAGCTTTCAATATCTTTTTCTGTGCCAACTCTCTTACATGATATTTTCGGTTGTCGGCTATCGTGGCAAACAATTTGTTTTTCTGAGGCCTCAAAAACCATGATGCTGGAGTGCTGGAAAAATAATATCCTTTAAATCTGTGGTAAAATACCATGAGAGCAAGAACTACTGTTTCCAGCACAAAAAATGCATATTGTTTTCCCTTTAATGTTGAATCACACATGTGCGTAAATTACTAATGGTTAATACAAATAATGTCGTTAAAGTAAATATATAATGTGATGATTCTTGCGAAGAAATGTAATCAGGTTGGCTTTAGTGAGCCACCTTGAATGAACCATTTCACCAGGATATTTTTTTGACAAGTTTTTTTTCGTAGTCAATAGCTTCAAAGAATTTCAGTAAATACAGCTGACCTCTACTTAAATCCTGCTCATTGTCACCCTTGGTAATGTACCTTAAATGGCTTTAAATTTCACGAAAGAAAGTAGTTCACACATAAGTAAAGATTTCTGATAATACCAGTGAAATTTTGCAATCCAGTCGTGGTTTCATCGATGCAATGAGCTCTATATATCTGATAGACAAATCAATGTAAAAGACATCTGAGGAGATTCAAGGTACCGCACCATACCTCATGTGAACCCTGTGTTGACTGCAGTTCAATTCGATGACAAAGTTTTTAATTAAAATATTATAAGTAGTTCGAATACATTTTTGAAACATACTGTATGTGTGCCCAAATATATTTTAAGTGCCCTATTTAAAATGATTTGCCTTCGTGCATTAATATACAAATAACGTCGGGTTAGAATTCCAAATCCTTCCTTATTATAGTTCTCTATTAATATATACTACTAAAGGCAAACAGTACAAAAAAGTGAGAGACACAAATAGAGACGCAAGTCATACATAATATAATCAGCGCAACATATTTGTTAGAAATAGTAGAACATTTTTTCTGTGTTGATGTAAGTTTTCGACGAAAATGTCTACTTCAGCACACTCCATGTTATTAAATAGTCGACACATTTGGGTCAGAGGGCTAAAATAGGTGATATTATTTTTTTAATGTATTCAGATGAAACATGCTGTATATAAACAGTAATTCGTCTGTCTTTCTTTTAAAATAAAAATATTATATCCTTTGTGCCCACCCATGCATCCCATGTAGATTTTTATTTTTTATTTTTTTTGTTTTCCAGTAAGATTATTTTTCGTTAGGTTTTGATGAACCTTAACAGAAAATTGACACATCCTTCCGAGCATGAATCAGTAATATAACTACTGTGCTATAGATGCCGATCTTAAATTGATGTCATTTAATATGTTATAACTAAATAATATTTGTCTCTAAATAATATTTGTCTAAACTCTAACATTGACATTTTTTCAGATTCACTGCCCAAATTCAAACGTGACATCATGTAAATAATTTAAAATGTTCAATGCGCATACATACAGATACACACACACACATACACACAAACACTCACTTATACAATACACACATACCTATATATTACACACGTCACCTGGTAATTTAGGAATAAACATACCACTTACCATACATTACAAGGAAACATATCATAGGTACCCAACATGAAGTATCTTATTCCTGTATATTGTTTTATCTCTGTAAATCATGTACTGTTTGTTTCTATAATATAAAATAAAATAAAAATAATAACGTGCCTTGCGGTATGTTTATTCATCGATATTCATAGGATAATTCCATTATTAATATTCACAATATGTTTTGACAGAGTCAACATGAAGTAGTTGAGATATGCGAATATGTCTCCACTGTAAACCAATATTACAGCAGCTATTATAACAATTATAATACTTTTGACAGTAAATAGAATAATATTGAAGCATAACCTTTGCTATCTTTTATCACTAAATGAATCTTTAACTAATAAAAAAATCAGTACTTGACAAAGATATTAGATTCATTTATTTTCCACGACGATCATACATAAGTGAGAACAATCCAGTTATAAAAACTCAGTTAATACACAAATAGTTACAAAAATTTACCCAAACATAAGGTAATCTAATTTTCATACATCTAAATAAAGATTAATATATAAAAAAAATAAAAATACAAAAGCATAATATTATATGAAAGACAAATAGTACAAAAAAATAAGAGACAAATAGAGACGCAAGTAATACATAATGTAATCAGCGCAACATATTTGTTAGCAATAGTAGAACATTTTTTCGGAACACATGTAAATTATCAACTAAAATGTCAGACAAAACATAATAAATCCTTATTCCCTAACTTAGCGGTATAGTATGCACATAATTAATTAGTGTGATCTTTTTACTAATAATTTCTCAAAATTTTCATCTTCTTATAATTCTCTAACTTCTCCATCCTGTCCTTACAACCCAAACTAGCTATACATCATTTTTCTTCTTTATATTATAGTAATGTATAGAATCTATGTCCGCAAACTGTAAGATTCACCCGCCATGACACAGGGTCATCCCTAGCATGGAGGGTGAAATATCACATAAAACCACATGCACTCTCTAAATCATGTATCAATAAAATAAATATAGTCGACACATTTGGGTCATAGAGCTAAAATAGGCGATATTATTTTTAATTTATTTTAATGATTTAAAATTAATTATTTTTATTTCAGGTGAAACTTGCTATGGCATCTTAAACAATGGGAATTGGGAACATTTATTTCAATATTGCTCAGTTAGATTCAATTAGAAAAACAATAACTATATTATATATTATGTATTATATGTATATTGGTCAATAAAGAAAAAAAAAAGAAAAAAAATAATGCTACCTACAAAAAAAAAAAAAATAATTTATCCGATGGAAAGTTACACTGCAATAATATTTTTTAAGACATTTTTTTAAGGTTTAAAATTTGTTTTCGAAAACTCTAAAGAATCGAAATTAATTCAGTTTTTTTTTTTAATTTTACCCCGACCAAGCTTGGAACAAACGAAACAGGTTGAGGAGTACATTTAAATAAATTAGTGGTTTAAAAAATGTGTCATATTTCATTTCATTGTACAATAATTGTGAAAAACCTACTGACTTATGTTGAATGTGAGAAAAACAAAGTACTTAGTACTTAGCTTTTTTAATTAACACAAGAGGAAAACCATTGAAATAATATAATAAAATCTAATTACATAAATGCCAAAGCAATTTTTTTAAATGTTCGTGCCTCCTTATCACACATATAGAGAGTATAAAATGTTTTGGCATCGAAACAAAGGAACATTTTAGGTGGTACGCTCACATAAATGTTTTAAATAATATATCATTACAAATATTTTATTTCAAAATGATATTAATAAACTTTACTATGCCCTGCGTTACTCCTGTCTAGAATATGATATACTAGGATAGATATCTGTGACCTAAATCACATGAAGCAACTATCTAAAGCCCAAAAGGAGAGTTATCAAGAGTATTACAGACCACCCTAAAATCTCCCATGAGGACGCCAGCAAAATAATATTTTCAAGTCTTTTGCACTTTTTGCATTCGGAAACATTCAGAATATCGGTAATCTTTTAAGAAAGCTGGACACGTTTAATATGAAAATATATTATTTAAATAACACTTAATTACTATAAAATACTGGTGTTTACGTCGAGGGAGATACATACAAGAAAATACTGCATAAAGTTCCATTTTTTATAAAGTAATTTCTCATCACATACGGGGGCGTTTAGGTACTTTTTACTTAGAGGCAGCACACGACCTCGTGATAATTTAGTAATAAAACTACGAAATATAAAACACTACAATTGATGTACTTTTTTCTTGCCACAATGAATTTTCTTGCATTGTAACCTTTTTACACTATAATTGTTATTAATTAAAAATATAAATATATATTAAAATCGTATTAGTTCTTAAAAAGTGTACAAAGATTCCTCATTTTAATTTTAATTTTTGTTTATTTGATTATTTAGTACAGGAAATACATATTGTACATTTGTAAAGTGTTTTGACTGTCTTACTAGGAAGAATTCCCGTTTTAGGGCAGTCAATGAAATAATGATGAAAGTCAATACAACAAGCATTCTGGTACGTTGGCTTTTCTCTGAACTTACTTGTCAAAAAGAAACCTAGAATTGTTTTTAACGATCTTTTATTACAAATAATTTATTCCGTTCTACTTTTCACAATTTCCTTAAAATCCCATGACCCGAACATAACTTCAATGTCCTTAGAAAGCCTTCAGGACTAAGGACGGCGAATTTTGGAATAATGCTAAAGCCTTTGATGCTGCAGGTTTCTGACACTTCTCCGAAAAACTAACACGAAATTTCCTTTATACACGTTTTAAATAAGCTTTACTTCCAAAGAAAACCTACAGACAAAGCTTTTTAAAGAAAGGAAGTCCTTATAACTTGGAAGAACAAAAAGTAATCCCAAAGAATCGTGTTTACTTATTATTTTTATCATAATGTCATCACCGCGTTTTTGGCCTTTGTTTGTAGTACCCATTCAATGCTAGTTTTTTTAGGCTTCCCATACGATAATGTTTATGATAACTAAGTAATCATCACGCCGATTCCCCGAAGTGGTAGGCAGAGAAGTTGGACCGCCAAACAACTCCATTTTGGCAGACTCCCCTTGCTTCATACATCGTCTCATACGCCCTTCTGTTATTCTCAACTCAAATATTTTATTTTATTTTTATTTATTTACTTTCAATCGTATTGACATAATTCTATTTCATTATGTTTTCCTAAGTGAGATTTCCCGTGCAAGGGTTTGGTTCACTTGATCGTGCCATGTCTTCCTCAGGTGTACCCGACGTATTCTATCATTCAAATTAGCATCATTAGGATCTCATTTATACAGCTAGGTCAGTGCGATTGGCTCAAAAAGGAGGTCGCTATCGTAATTATTCCGGTAGTCCGATTTTTTATGTTTTATAGTCGGGTCCCCTGATGTAAAATCCAAGTTTTCGACCTTGGCGCACCTGTTCTAACGCCACCATTTTAAAAATACTAGCCGAAATTGTGACAAAATCTAGTTATTCCTAAAAATATCGTTTCTAATACAATTTAGGTTAAAATAGAGTCTTTTAGCGTATTTTCTACAACTTTTGCATGATATTTTTTTAAGGTACTGAAATAAAAATTCACATAAAATGTGCAACTAGGTTTGGTTTATCATGAATATCTCGTTTCTAGTAGAATTTTGAGAAAAAAATAGAATTACTTATTTTGTATAGTATAAAATTTCCAAAAAGATGTGTGCTTTTAATGTGTTTTTGTAGGTTTTCTGATATAAACAAAACATTGTGATTATTACTAATATCTTGTTGATGAAATAAAAGGATGTAGTTTGTGTTGGGCGTGGCAGTGTGACCAAATAAAGCTCAATTTATTCTTTCTTCTGGTAAAATCGACCAAACAAAATATAGAGCGAATGAATGAAGAAAGGAGTGTGAGGTGAATATATGACGCGAATGTGAATGGTGGAAGAAGTCAGGGACGCCCGAAGAAGACAAGGCACGATGAAGTGAATCAAATATGAGTTTTTGCCAAGACCGATTTGTTTGACGGTCGGTTCTCTTTGCCTACCCCTGCGAGGAAACGTCGTGATGGTTAGTTGAATAGTTATTTCTTGAACAGGAAATCAATTTCATTGGTGACATCTGTTGTCTATTAAAATCGTATAGATCATACTTCTAGGGATTATTTCTTCAGTGTGATATCTGCAGTATAGGCTTTGCTACACGTACACTTCGGAGCGGCGGTACCACGCGCCACTCCAGGCCGCCGCGCTTAAAAGTAAAGTTCGAAAGTAAGGTAACGGTTTACAGCGCAGTCCATTGTGAGACTTTTCTACGCGGCGGCCTGGAGTGGCGCGTGGTACCGCCGCTCCGAAGCGTACGTGTGGCAGAGCCTATTGATTTCATTCGGTTCTTTCTGCAGGCTTTAGTTTGCTAATTAATTTGATTTATTGGAATCCGCGCATGTATATGGCTTCCCAGCTTAAAACGGGAAAATAACTGTTTCTATAAATATATTGATAATGGATACAACGAAGGCCTTGGTATGATTACCGCGTTTAAAAATCCGCGTTTTTTATAAAAAAAAAAATTTCACAAGGCGTATTGTTTTTTGTTTGTAGTTATCTAAAATATACCATTTTTCCACAATATTGAATACATTATTTTATTTTTATTTTATTAATTAACAGCAATAATGTTGCCAATATTGCAAAATATTTTAAAAATAAAACGTATAAAGAAATAATAACATCTGCGTTTATTTATTTTAATGTATTTTATTTATTTGTCTTGTCCTTTCTAATGTTGTCTTTCCCGAAATGAGTTTTATAAACTCACTGGAAATAATACATTATTACTTTGTTATCATTTTGTAATGTATTATCTTGTAATAAAAAATAAAAAAAATATAAAAAAATATATACCTTTTGTTTTGTTTGTTTTATTTTTATCATAACACCATAATAAAGGAGAAATATGTTTTAAAATTTAAAAAAATGAAAAATCCGGTGGCGGACCTCCCGTTTTTCTGGGGGTCCCCTGAATTACCCCCTCAGATCCCAGGTCCCCCTCTGGGGACTGCACTATAGGTTCAACCTCATCCTAAATTCGGCCCTGAGTCTAATGTTAGATCAAAGTAAAGATGTGTATAAAACAGACGTAATCATGACACCATGATCATAATCCTCATAGGCCCGGTATATCGGTTGATTTAAGGCTAGGTTTTGTTGGAATATCGAGCTTAGCGCGGCTTGGAACATAATCCGTATTTAGGTCGGAAGCGTAGATATTAATAATATTACACGTGTTTTCTTTTAGAGTTTTAATAGAGGAATTTTCTTAATTTTTCTATGTAAAACCAAACTACTATCTATGTGAGTGGTATATCTGTGCTCTCTACTATCATCGGAAGATCGAGAGCATTTAAAATGTGAAATGTATTAGACGGGATTAATTTGCGAGTTGATTTTTTGGTAAATTCCCCAGTTCAATAAGCACGGTGCTGATTAAATTTTAAATAGTATTTCTTTGCTAGAGTCAATGCACTGACTATTCATGAAAATATGACGAAAACAACGTAGAAAACACTGTCAGAACGTTTAAAATCCCTCTTATAATACCTTACTAGACTATTTGTCTATTTGATAAAATCAGGCAATTTACGTATATTTCCGTGAGATGGAAGAACGTATTTAATCACGTAAATGTCGTATTTGACATATTATGTTACTGCTGGCGCCACGACGTCTAAAATATGAACTATTCTGCGTCTTACCAAGGCTTAAGCGGCCGATTTAGCCTGCTTTAATTTGAGCGAGGAATGTGGCACACAGCGAGGATACGGACCGACTGATATACCGGGCCATAGTAACTGTTTTAATGATATTACGATACTTTCAGGGTCTATTGAAAAAAATAACCCACGTAAATAGTGGCGAACGTGATTCGTTTCTTTGCAAGTCCTTCACAAAAAATGTAATTAACCCACTGGACTGTTTTATATCCCTTGATTCAATGGGTCACGGATGAAGTAATATGCTATTATGTTATGATAAAGGCCGATGTGATATTCAATACCTTCGTTGGTATCAGTGTTCTGTTTCAGTAATCCGATCCTGGACTAGCCTCCCTTAAGATGGATAGTTTTATAACTTTATAAGAGGTAGTGTTGATCGCGTAACACTAGTGACTAATTAGTTTAGTTACCACGACTACGTTACGGATATTATTTGATTTTGTATTATACTTTTTTGATATCATTTCAAATAATAAAAGCAAAAAATGGTCATAAATTAACTGTAAAATGGCGAGGCATGCTAAAAACACAGGAATAAATACTGCGTGTAGAATCAAAACCTCCTAAATCACAAGGCCGTGAAAATGAATCAAATCAGCCTTCTAACTTGTATGGGAATTTTTTTTTTTTTTTAAATTAACTAAATTTTTTTTTAAATCCCATGCAAGTTAGGAGGCTGCTTTGAATGAGTGTCCCGGCCTTGTGATCTAGTAGATTTTGGTAGAACACATCTTAAGCCTGAAATAATGTAGCCTTTTGTTGATGAGTTTTTTATAAGCACAAAAAAAATAAAGTATCTGGCCTGTAAAAGATGTTTTAAAATTCAAAATCTTCTACTTACGACCTCTTTTCGGTTATGGTTTTATTGTATAATCGCAAATTAAGTTCTTTGATTCTTTGTTCTATGATAAATATTTGTGCATGAACTTCCGCAAAATAAAATAAAACACCCCTTTTGGCGCTGTTTTTTTCTTGCAAAAATCAAAACAGGCGGCTAGAGGGATTTTAAACCTTACCGCCATCTACGCAAGTAGTGTTATTGTTAGCGGCCCGATTCCAAATGTTACACGACGTGGTGCATCGCCTTAAATAGTATTCGATATTAGTACAGTTCAGAATGGATGGAAAGATGCCTCGTGTATTATTTAAATGATTAGTTTGTCTAAAATGTTAGTGCAACTCTAGCTGTATTGTAGGTAGAAACACCCCGAGACCTGTTGCCTGTCAGCAGTGGACTAACGAAGGGATAATTGGCAATTATTAGTAAAGCGTGCTACAGATTGCTACACTGTTACAGTTCAGAGCCGGCGCAAAGTATCTAGAAGCCTGGGGCACCCATTCGAAAACATGCTTCCACACAAAGACAACAAAAAGTTTGAAATATTTTCGGGGATGGGTAATTTTCCGTAAATTTTTATGTATTTATTTGATATCCACGGTTTAAATATACCATACACAATACTTACATGTCACAAAATATAAGCATAGTCAAACACGAGTAATAATATAAACAAAAATCACAATTAACTGTTGCATTTGATCATAAAATAACGACAGATAGTATAAAATTAATACAAGCTCTAGAAAGAGGTACATAATAAATATTATAAATAAGTATGAGTAGACCTAGGTTTAATTGATTAATGATTTAAAATATATGATAGTATAGCCTTTTTGTACCTAGCTTCTGTGCAGTTAAACAGATCCGCTACATTTGCCTAACTGTTTCTAATTTCATATAATCTAGCTACCCCCGAGTGTTTGAAATGCTCAGTCCTGGAATTTAAAGTCCTCATTTAAACAGGATTTTAAAACGAGTAGCTCTTGTAGGTAAATTTAGTTTCCTTTTGCTGTTACAACTTTTAAAAAAAATTGTTACCTTCTTGTCACGGCCTTCATAGTTTCCACTGCAGTTATTTTGTTTCTTTTCTTGGAAAGAAGGCACTGCAATAATGTTTTTTTAAATATATCGCTAATTGCACACTTCAGTAGGCAAATTTTTTGCTCTGATGATTGTAATGATCTGCCCTTTTCAAACTTTTCCTTCTCTTCTTTCTACGATAAAGTCCCATAGGTTACTTTTCCATAAGGCTTTGGTTATGTATATATCCGGGGTAGGAATTTCCTCCCTGCCTTTTACAAGCCTTTTCTCCCCTCTTTATTATACACCCCTTCAACTGTGTGCATCATAATTTGTCTACGTGTTTTACGGCCTTGAACGTAATTATTTCACGTGACGGTTCCGTATAAAAAGGCTTCACCGAACGTTGTGTTGGTTTTTTGTTTCTCGGTTTAGAAACCTAGTTATCTATGTATGTGTGGTATCCCTCGGTTCTTTTGAGATAGAGTGAGTTGAATCGATTACCGCTGTGTTTTAAAGCTATTTCATAAACCTTATCTTCTAAGTCGCCTGCTCCCCAACTAACTACGTGATTCTATCTATAGTAGGGTAATGTGAGTATAACAAGGTGTTAGATTTTATATGTGTGATAAACATACGATAAATTTATGGTGTTAGTTGTCGGCGCCATCCATGTACATATTTTGGGAGGGGAAGGAGAGGAAAGGAAATGAATTTGTTCAAACTAAGATTGGCTCCTCTTCTTTACCAAACAAAACCGATGGATGATAATTTGAGCAAGGCGATCGATATCTGCGTGTCTGGATATCACAACCGGCCGGGTCTCCCCTTGTTCCAAATCGGCAACCTTCACGTCAGAATAAAGAAAACCAGGTCTCCTCACCAATTTCAGAATTGCCCCAACCTCATGCACCTCCAGGAAAATCTACTTTACTGAGTGTAGAAGGGGAAAACCATGACATCCCTTGTCACGAATCTAGTCGCGAAAATGTGACACGTAAGGTCCTAAGTTACGTGCCACCTCTAGAAAACGTTGTAACTTCCTCGTCGTCGGGAATTAACATCCCTTTCTAGGTCAATAACATATATAACACACGACGATCTTGTCGACATTTAGCCCGCTTTTATCGATAGGTTGTGTGCCTACCCATTCAGCCAATTATCATGTGAGATATATGCAAGGTTTACTCGAAATGCCAAATTTAGGATGAGGACTGTCTGTATTTTAATATTTGGTTCCAGTAGTTATTTCATGAGGTTACTAGCATCCTCGTGTATTAGGTATGGGTAACTTCTACTGAATACCTATCCTCTCAGGTAGGTATAAACGGATAATTGGTTTGATTTTTGCATTTAATTTAAAGAGGCTGCCTACCTCTCGAAAGGTACCTGTTGAGAAAAGTTGTTCGGTTGGTAGTTTTATTTCGGAGATTACCATCTCCCTCTTTTGACTCTAGATTTGTCTTTGTGCACCCCAATTTGTAAAATAGAAAGTCAAACAATAGATGAAAAGTATTAAATTTCGTTCTGTCTGGTTGCATCCGATCGCTTTCTATTCGGGCGGTCATACGCTAGCAAAACTTCTCCTTCGACTGACTGTACACTGCCGTAGCCTAAACGCCTCTATCCCTCATAGTGTTCGCTGTTTCAATTGTACGCCAGTGTTGTGGTAGGTACCCTGTAGATAGGTATTTTTATACTGCGAATTTATATTGGTTGGCCTAATTTGTAATAAGTATTTAATGTTTCGTCGGCGATTCAATACCTACCGCAGGGACAACATCATGATTTGATTCGTAATGTTTTAAAAGAATAACAGATCGGCAGGTAGGTAAATTCTCGATATGACCCTCGGTCCAAGGCGTTCCCCTAAAACAAAAGTTATCGGCCTACATATGAAAAGGTCGTTGGCTCGTCTCTCGCTCACAGCTGATTGACAGTTCGCCTAGCACATTCCTTTTAATGATAACATTATTTGGGCGGCAGGTGTCGTAAACTTAGTTCCTGTACCTCGGTTGTATCCGTCTTTTAAAAGGGTCCTAAGGGCCATAAAAAAACTCACCCAGTTAGTCATCTCTCATTCTCAGCGTGAAGCTTACCTGGTCACACTATATAGCTAAATCAGTTTAATTTTCGATCTCCTCCCTATCGGCTTCTTTCCTCATTTTAGCGAAATCCTTGCAATCTGTTCAATTTTGGTCCCCTCCCTACGCCTTTAAAAGGGTAATTAAATAATTCTGTAAATAAAATTGTACCTCCCTAATTTAACTTAATCTCTGTCAGGATTCGAACCCGAGTTTTATGATTTGTTTGGATTCTCTGGTTTACGGTCTCAATGTGGTCAATGTGTTAGAACGCCATCTCGCCAATCGTTAATCCCCCCCCCCCCCTGATCCGATCAAACACTTCCTGCATTTAAATACGTTCACTCTGTTTTAAACGCAATCATTATCATTATTATTTCTATGTTTTTAAGACAAGTAATTTAGTTGGAACCGTATACACGTTTAATTTAACACATTTTATATTATAATCGCGATCGCACAACCCTTAGCGCCCTTGAGGTGATTTTTCACAAAACGGCGATCTACAAATTATCCAATTATTATTATTATTAATTGTATTCTCACTGAGTCCAATCACTTTTTCACTTCACCGGTTCAATAATATTTCACTTTAATTCAATATTCAACAAAGCTTTCCAACACCATCTGAATTCACTAATTAACTGTAATTTCACACTACACTTCTGATTTGTATCGATTTCTCGGAGCTGTCAACGTACACAAGTTCAAAAACCGACTGTCTCATCGATCTCTCCTTTTCTTCCTTCCCGTGGGAACATGTTTACTCATAAAACCTGCCTGTCAATAAATCTTATGTTGTTATTCCAATAAAAAAATTTTTGGGGCACGTTCGTTTCGTTTATTTATTTATGTGAATATTCAAAACATCACATGATGGAGAGATGCGTACCAAAACTAGTTTGGATATAAAAAAGATTTATGCTAGATAACAGCGTTTTAAAAGGTAAAACGCACGTTTTAACAGCGTACCCTAAACGCATCTTGCAATAGAACTACAACCTACGATTATATAGTCAACGGATTTGTTTTCATTCAAAATGTCACCATTATTTTTATTATTATTTTTTTTATTGTTGATACATTATTTTACAATTATTTCATATTTTAATTCAGTAATGTTGGCCTCACTGGGTTGTTTACCCGTGCTGAGGCCCCCATTTTATAATATTAGAGTTTATACATTTAAAAAAAAAAAGAAAAACAACATTAAAATAAAGATAAATTTAAACTGAAAATAAAGATGAAAAATTAAAATATAATCATCACACTAAAAGAAGAATATTAAAAGAGAATGTAAATCGGCATTTATAATGATTTATGTGTTTGTGCGTGTTGTCAACAATATGCAGAATATATAAATACTCATCTATGTATCCAATACGTCTGTCTCGACACAGGTATATCCTAGTGAGACCGATATGTAAAACAACTTTATATTGATAATAAAAATAAAAAAATAAAATTTCGATTCTTTTAAAAGTTTTTTGTGTGTCAGTGAGTGTACAAATCCTTCAATTTTTTGAAGACACACTACACAAATGAAACATACAAAAATGGATTATTATTATTTTGATTTAGAAAAAGACAATTAAAATAACTTTTTGTTAAAATATTAAATTATTAGTAGATACCTACTTAAACGCTCATCTGAATTTTGCACATAATTAGTTTAAATTTTGAAAATAACACTTGAATTCAAAGCGAAATTGAGTTCATAAGTCCAGATTTCACGGGGACAAACATCCACGCACAGAAAACCGAAATTAGTAATGATTATTATTATTTTTCATGAAAACATGATTTTTGTGATAAACGAAAAATGAAAGTCATCGAACTTTTTAAAATAATTTTTCCTGTCATACATGCACATATATAATATAAGAAACACTTCATTCAATTTTTAAAAAGTCATGCAAAAAACACTTTTAGATATCGCGCCCGGTGTAAGGGCTTTGCCTGTTTAACCCTAATACGGTCCTGCCTCAAGTACACGTGCAAGATACAGCACCGCCTACGAGCTTAGCGATCTTGACCTCCCTGCTGAGCGCAACTGAAAGACTGGGCCATGAAACTAATTCATTAGCAATATGCAGATCCTTTATTTATGGACTTCAAATGGCTAACTGCTGTGAGTATTGATTTTTTTACACTATCCCCACACAGGAGGCTCAGAGGAAAATAATATCATCTTTAGTGATGCTGTGAGGAGGAAGAAGTTCTGGTTAAGAAACAGGTATGAGGGGTGGGTAGGAATCTAGGGAACAAGGTGTCCAGGAGTGACGGACGAATGATCTATCCCTCCCGCTGGAGTGCAAGGCGATGGATCGAGATATCAGTATGAGAGGTCAAAGGGTCTCCCCAAACTAGTCTCTCCCGATTCGACATACCACGCAGCTGGTGGGCAGGCGCATCCTGAACACACCTCACCCGATGAACCCGGGCAACCATGCTAACTCACCAAACCTAGCGTACCACTTGGGTTTACCTATGGCAGAGGTGTTGGTTATCCAATAAATGGTTCCTGGGGAGGCACAGTTGTACCCATAACCCGTAACCGCCTTACAAATTATACATATACACTGTATAGTGTATATACAGGGTGTATCGGCACTAACCCGACAAACTTTAACCAGCTATTCCTTAGCACATTTGGAGTAAAAAATGTTATGGGCACTTTGCTGTCCGGTAACATTTTTTTAAATAAAAAAAAAAAAATCAAAAATTTCCACACTACATCACTGTCATTGGCATTGCTTTTCGTGTTCAACAGCTGTTATAAGCAAGTATGTCGAAAAGCGTCTTCGCTCTTTCGCACACACTAAATAATAATAGTTAAAAATGAGACGAATGGTGCCGTGCCATTTCGTTGTGATTGTAAAAGAGCGCCAATATAGGTACACACGTACATTATTCAACTGAATTCGAATAAAATATTGCCAGATGGGTTTTCAAACCTTGACAAAGGATAAAACAGTGGTGACATGTGGTGAAAATATGAATAGTAAATTTTTTATTTAAAAAAAACGTTACCGGACAGCAAAGTGCAAATAAGATTTTTTACTCCAAATATGCTAAGGAATAGCTGGTTAAAGTGCCGATACACCCTCTATAAACCCTCCTGGATCTCAAGGCCGGGACAATGAATCAAATCAGCTTACAAACTTGTATGGGAACCTCCAAAAAATGTATTTATATATATTTTTTTAAAGTAACTAAAATATTTTAAAATGTTTTAATAAATAAGAATAAATTGAATAAAAAAGTTAGGAGGCTGCTTTGAATGAGTGTCCAAGCCTTGTGATTTAGGAGGTTTTGGTTTCACGCTCATACGGCGAACTTCAGTGGGGGTAGCGGGGGTAATTTCTAAAAACTGTAGTTAATTTGTACGAACAGCTCAATAATAATTTATTTTTAAAAAATTGGCAAGTACAATAATTTACTATTGTCGAAAAAATGTGGAGAGTCTTGCATTCTTTTTTTACTTACCTACTAAAGTTACGCGCCTGTAGTATGAAGAATAAAAAAAAAACGCATTAACTCGGATTTGAAAGACATCTGGAGGTCTAGAATGGACGATCGATAATGCCCTCTTTCAATACGATATTGACTAAATTCGTCATCTATGGTCAGTCAGAGATATTTGCGAGCACGGTCAACGATTGATAAGAATTGTTCTGATGGCCGAGAGACAATTTTTACTCATAGTATCTGATATGCTTCGATTAACTGTAAATCAAAATACACATTTTTTTTCAATCATGTCGTCCGTTATGCAAAATTACTGGTTTACTAACGAACGAAGTTGATTTAACGAATCTCTTAGAATTGAAAGAAGTCGTGTACCCGGTGAGTTTAATCCGTTCGAATCAAATAAATTAATAATAATAATAAAATTAGAAAATAAATTTATTTTCATAAAAAGTTGTGAATAAAGACCTGATTAGCTAATTAATTCCGTTTTTTTGAGTCAAAAATTAAATGTGGGCTGCCAATGCATATTTAGGCTAGTAATTCAATTAAAAAATATGTAACTTTTGTTAATTCGTAGACAATACCTCCATTGTTGCCAGCGTATATCCATTTCGTATTTATTGAGTTGTTAAAATCAGTCTGGCTATCAACAGCGCGACCGTGCTCGAGAAATCGGTAGTTACGCCTATCGATCCGGTATTGTTAAGTTATCGATTTCACTCAGACCCCTGGAAGATAATAAGTAAGAATTTTTTGTCAACCGGACGCAAGTACCTTTCAAATTCATTCATCAATTTCACGGATAATAAAACGTTGAAGTTTCGCGGTATGAGCATGAAAGAATTTGTATATTCTGGGTAATATTCTAGTAAAAACCAGGAGTAAAACACACCCGAATACAGTTAGGTTAGATTCGTTTTGCTATTTCAAATAGTTAGGTGGGTAGGTTACGTAGGTACCAATATTAAACTACACACGGATGGAATTACAAATCGGCAAAATTACACACGGAGGGCATTATTACACCTACTTAAATTAAACTTACTCGATGTACGCACATCAGAAAACTAACTTCACCTAACCTCAGTTTTGATTTTTTTCAAATGTGATATTTATTTAGCTCACACCAAATACTGTAAAATTTAAACTTATATAAAACAGTTATTCTTTGGCGAGTAATTTCAGTAGGTTTAATTAAAGTAGGTGAAATTCACGTCTGTGTAATTTTGTACGGACACCATTACAAATTTATAATAAACATCATTGAGTCACAGGCGACCAGTTAATTGTTAGTTGTTGTTACCCGACGTGATTGTTTTAAGAAATACCGATCGTACAGGTGAATGCTAATTAATTCGACAGCTGCTAAATGTTCCGCTGTATGCTTCAGGTAACTTTGGTCTCGGTTCATGACAGGCGTCTAAAAATATTACAGTTTAGAAGATTGTCGCTAACTCGTAGATATAATTACAATTAATTTTAACAATAAAGATGCTGGTAGGTAGAAAACGTAACGTTTCGCTTTTGTGTTTTTCTTTGTTCTATGGCCATACCTTATCTGGATATTATACCCTAAGTCAGTAGAGGAATATTTATTTATTTATTGGACAATTTGTATAGCGCCGCTTTTGTGAGATATCACCTCAGGGGCGCTTTACAGTTGATGCAGGTATTACGAAAATATAAATATTCCAAAAATAAGTGAAATTAAGATCAATAAAATGAAGTACAGGAACAGGTGATACGAAGATAGAAGATGGAGACTCTGCAGCAAGAATCCTAGGTGGTGAGGAAACTGGACCAGCTGCTGCAGCAAAAGAGTGCACCGCGTTCACCAACAGTGCCAGCACGAGGTTAGTCATCCGTCCAGGTATGTGTCTGCTGCTAATAAAACGCTGACACAATATCCTCACATAGATAACAGACCTTGGCAGCACCGCTGTGACGTTCGGCAATTCCATCATTCATCTTCATGTAATCTTGTTCCTGGTGATTGTGTTAGTGGTACATTGTGCCAGCAATAAAAGGCGACCGTCGGGATAATAATTACCCTGGGCTTAACGAAACATTTCTTAGGGCCTTGAGAGTTTCCAAGAATTCCATTAAAAACATCTGGCGTACCTACAGTTACCGATCCTCGTTGCAAGTTCAACTTCATCGAATTTCGAATATTTATTGAATAATATATGAATAACATTGAACGCTTAGGCAGTCGCCCCACGGTACGGTAAAGAATCGACAAAAACCGAGTACGGTATACCGAGAGCCCACCGATCCAAATATTTGTATTGTTGCCTGCAAACAGTGCGAACGGGTTAGAGAGTGAGACGGGTGCAATGCGATGTACTTCCTTATACAGCGAGCCTTACCTGGTTTCAGGAAGCACTCAATATTTGTCATATAACGAATCATTTTTACCAATAATATTTATTTTAGTTAAAAACGATTTAAAAGTATTCTTAAGAATTTATTCTTTGGGTACATTAAGGCCCAGTAGTAAGCGTTCAAGGATGGTATGAAAAGGAAATATATAAATACGAATGTTAGAGGGAGCGCGCTGATATTAAAAAACGATAATAATGGTGAAAATATTTAATAAACCACGACTTGTTTCAAATAGAGCAAAAATATCTCGACAAATGCTTTAGTTGCATTTAAAGATACACTGTGAATTTACTGGTGCCTATAACATATTAAATAACAGAACAAAACGTGTTTTTAATAATTTTCGGAGCTTATTTTGTGATTTTTTTCTATCTAGAGAATTTCATATAGTTAACGATTGGGCATAACAAATGTATAGATATTATCTTCAAAAATAATTTATATTTTTTAGAACTTAAAAACAAAAAAAGATAATGAGCAACTTGATATAAATCGGTAGAAATTGAGTATGCGGGGCTTAATAATTTCACAAAAAATCCACCATCTGCAATTCCGATAATACATAGCTTATCTTCCGTGTGCAGAGAACATGCAACATACCTACATTGCGCAACATTTCCCGCGTCTTTACAGCATTCGGTTTTTGTCGATTCCTTACTGACCCGTAGGACGACTGCCTTAACAGGAAGCTACAATCCAAAAATGTGAATATTCTTCTTATACCTTATATTGTAGTTAATAGGCATTAAAATCGCTTGACAAATGGAGTCTAGAAACTTTCGATTTCAAGCACATAACTGGTTTTTATTTATTTTGTAAATAATTTTATAAGAAAGCAAAAAAGTTAATCTAGTGAAACTGTCACAGATAATTTTAGCTAGTATACTGTATTTTTTAAAAGTCGTTTCCTTTATGCGTTCATACATTTCTATTGAAAAATATTTGTTTTGTAGTTTACTTTTATATTTTTTATTGAGTAATTTATTATTTTATTTGTATTCTACTCAAGCGAAACGTTAGAAAAACCTCCAATTTATCTAAAGCATATTTTTAGGAATTCATAATGTACACCAATTCGTTATAAAGATTAATCAAGATAGTGATTTGACGGCTTCCCCTTAATATAATATTTACTGCATACATATTTTTTGACCGTTAGCCCAAAGTGATAAAATTAACACAGACAGCTGGACATGGCAGCCGTTAAGTCGGAACTTTCCGTACCGGACATTTTGATAAGGGCAAAAATTTCGGTTTACCACTTTTATAAATGTCAGCCCGCATACACTTATCACATTTTGCTGAACTGCAGTATAAATTTCCACAATAATTATATACATATTTATACTTTGAACCTACCGATTGCACTTAAGTACATAGTTTATATTTTATACCAAACCATGACTAGGCAAAACTCGACAATTGCCAGCTATAATTTACCTCTTAGATGAATTAAAAAGAGAAGACAGGTTACTGAGACGACGCTTGGTTTCATTGAACTAGGTCCAGTGGACACACTTGAGATTTACTGCGTTTATTAACATTAGTTCGTTCGTCAGGCAGGCAAGGCTTTTAGCTACCCAAAAACGGTAAAAATCCATTCAAATATATAAAGTGAGATGGCGAACATAGCAACGCACAAATATAAGGACAACCTACTGACTAACTCATGCAACGTTCCGCATTCGCCTTAGTGTAAGCGAGTAAGTGTGTCTTGCCATTTCAGTCTCACCCGTGATGTAGAACATAATAATGGTAGAGAGGTAAGGCTTTCGACTTGCAAGCCGGAGGTCGCTGGTTCAAATCGCAGCGTGCGCAAGTTAATTTTATTTGATTAATTTCAAAATTTACTCATTTAAAATAATATATACGAGTATTATACTTGTGGCATGTTCCAGAGTGGAAAATACTCTCAGTATCTATCACCCTGGTGAAAAACCACGGTTCAGAATTGAAACGTTGCTTGAAATGGTTTTGGCTGTGTGATCAGATCTGAATAGCCAGGTACTTCCTCACCTTCCTCTTCCCCCTCACTATCTTCAGCCTCACAACATACCCCAATTGGGAATGCCATATTCTCACTGGCTCCAGGAGGTTTGGAGCAGTTGGGCAACTTTTAAGCATGCGACGTTGCTCAGTCCTATCGTTTATTTCGTTCATATACACATATATTATTTGAATGTCTGTCTATCTTTGTTAAACATTAGCAACGTTTGAATTAAGAATACTTTGAAAAATAAGACTTTGTTTCTAGACACATTTTGGGTAAATTGAAACAATAATAACGTGTCTATTTGCATTGTAATGTCATTGGTTTACCTTGATTTTATTTTTGTGCATTTGAAAGTGATTGCATTTTACATGCCATTTTTTACACTTTATTTATTGCTCTGACTGTTGTTATTGTACCGACATGAGGTGACGTTTTATAAATAGACAACATGAATATAATTATATTACATTGTATTATGATGCTGGTTTGATGAATAGGTAATAAATAATATATTTGATTGCATTATTGTTGGATTGTTTCGACTAGTAATGGGAACGGCATTTTTAATAGGATGATTTTTTAATGGATCTCTATTTTTATCACCGTTCCTTCATGGGAGATATTTTCAATTTGTTTGAATATTTTAGGCGAGTAATTATTGCTTATAAAATGTGTTATTCTTTGTGCCTTGCATAAATAACCTTGTCTTATGAACATTAGTTTATCAAGAAAAAAGGCGACGCTTAATGCTAAATCACAATTTTGATTAATCTTTATAACGAATTGGTGTACATTATGAATACCAAAAATATGCTTTAAATAAATTGAAGGTTTTCCTATCGTTTCGCTTGAGTAAAATACAAATAAAATAATAAATTACTCAATAAAAAATATAAATGTAAACTACTAAAAAAATATTTTTTCAATAGAAATGTATGAACGCGTAAAGGAAACAACTTTTTGAATACAGTATTATAGCTAACATTATCTGTGAAAGTTTAACTTGATTAACTTTTTTGCTTTCTTATAGAATTATTTACAAAATAAATAAAAACAAGCTTTGTGCTTGAAATCGAACGTTTCTAGACTCCGTTTGTCAAGCGATTTAAATGCCTATTAGGTAATAGGTACTGTAGGTACAATATAAGGTATATCAAGAATATACACATTTTTGGCTTGTAGCTGCCTCTTAAAGGTGGTAAAATATGGCATATGTGATGAACGAAGTAATGATGAATGTATGACGTGGAAGGGAATGGTCAAATACACAACACGATCAATAGAAATAAATGCAAAAAATGTAATTTATTTTTTTTTTAAATTTATTTACAATAATATTATTTTACACCTAAAAAATGCACCCTTTAGGAACACTCGAATTAACAACCTCAAAACCATTAAAAACCCCGGGCAACACCGGGTGAATGTTAGCTACTTGATAATATAGGATATCTATTAAATAAAATTACTTAAAGCAATGCCATACATAGTAATGCAAAATCATGTGTTTTTAGTTTGAAAATTTGGTCGCCTACAAATGTTTCAGATGCTTTAATTAAATACTGCGAGTAGAATACATCTTGGCCTTTAAAATAATCGAGTATTTTTTAGATAAGTCTTTTTATAAGCCCAGAAAAAATAATGTATAAGGCCTATGAAAACTGCTTTTTAAAGTTAAAAATCTCCTACTTACAAACCTATTTTCGGTTATGATTTTATCGTATAATGTGGAAAATTAAGTTATTTATAAAATGTTAAAAACAAAAAAAAAAATATGCCTGATCATCCACAAAATAAAATAAAAGGCACCTTTTGGCCATGTTTTTATCTTGCATAAATCAAAACAGGCGGATGTTGTTAAGCGGGAATTTAAACCTTATCGCCATCTACGTAAGGGTTGTTATTGATGGCGGCTCGATTTAAAATATTACAAGACGTAGTGCTTCGCCTTAATGGTGCTAATAAGATTGTTCTTTTCCTTGTAGCTCATAAAGAAAATTGACCTATTTTTTATTTTACTAGAACGATGACGTAACTTACGACCTCTCTCTGGGACCACTACAACCATAAACATTCAAAGTGATTTGCCCCAACATGAAATCTGGGTATCATTTCGCAGAGTTTTGTATGCAAACCACGTGACAATATTTTAGGCAACCGGAAGGGTTCGAGAATGCTTTGAATGAACTGCGATATCAGTCTACATTGACCGCCGAAGAGCGCACATTGAAATAACCATACCCCGCGCAGAAAAGTAGGGCTAATTTGTAATAACTAAAGCTAGTTTGCAGTGCAGTACATTGTGGAACCTTTCAGTAAATATACATCACCTGAAACTCCCATCGAATTTGGAGTTCCCCAGGGTTCTGTACTGGGTCCCATT
The DNA here is from genome assembly GCA_026573805.1 of Hesperophylax magnus. Lineage (NCBI taxonomy): Eukaryota > Metazoa > Arthropoda > Insecta > Trichoptera > Limnephilidae > Hesperophylax > Hesperophylax magnus. Next base: position 2,285,817 of record JAIUSX010000016.1, read on the forward strand.
CTCTTCATTCTACATATATACTAATCGTCTCGAACGACTCATTCACTCAGCTGGCTTTGAATCACAAGGCTACGCGGATGATCGTTTGATTTTCAAGTTTTGCTCCCCGGATGAAAAAGACGTCCTTAAAAACGAGGTGGTTAGTTTCATTGACACGGTTTCAAGTTTGATGTCTGTTAATAAACTCAAACTTAATCCGACAGAGACGGAATTTATTTGGATAGCTTCTCATGGAAGACAAGCCCTCATCGATTCCAGTCCAATCCGTATTCAGAATACAAATATAATCCCTTCTACGGAAATAAAATGTCTAGGTTTCACTTTAGACAATTGTCTTTCTCTTGAATCGCAAATTTCAAAAACTGTAAGTGCTGGCTTTTTCTATCTAAGGCAGATAAAATCAATTAGGAGATGCCTTCCTTCTGATGGAGCAAAATCGCTCATAAATTCGTTCGTTGTCTCGCGTATGGACTATTGTAATAGTGCATATGCTGGCCTACCTAAAAAACAATTCAACAGAATCCAGTCCGTTTTCAATGCTGCGGCGAGAATGATTTTTGGTGAATCTAAGCATTGTCGTATAACCCGCAAGATTTACCGCAAAATTTCCACTGATTGTGATCATGTTAAGCTTCAAGAAGACCTTTACACACTAAATAGCTGGTGCATTCAAAACGATATGTTTTTAAATATTGAAAAATGTTGCATTATTACTTTTACTCGTAACAGAAAACGAAAGGATTTTGCATATTCCATTAATAATGTACGATTAAATGCAGTCACCACTATAAGAGATCTAGGAATCACTCTTGATTCAAAGTTTATGTTTGATGTACACATAAATGATATTATAAGTAAATCAATGAAAATGATTGGATTCATTCATAGAATATCGAAACCATTTAAATACCCCCAATCCATTATCACATTATACAACTCGTTGGTCAGAAGCAAATTGGAATATGGGAGTGTTATCTGGAACCCACATTATATAAAATATTCTAAAAGTATTGAATCTGTGCAAAAAAAATTCCTAAGACTGTTATCATATAAACTTGGATTAAATGCCTCACTCAAATCTTATGAAGAACTTCTACTAAACTTCAAATTTACGACATTAGAAAAAAGAAGACAATTTGCGGACTTAATATGTTTATATAACATTATTCATGATAAACTTCTTACCACTAATTGTCTGAGCAATATTCATATTAAGGTCCCTAATAGACATAATTTAAGGAGCCAAAATATATTCCATATTGATATATTTAATAACAATATTGCATATTTCAATCCACTATCTAGAATGTGTCGTCTGTACAATACAGTTGAATGCGACCTTATAGATATATTCGCAAACAGTCTCGCATATTTTAAAAAACAAATCAACCATCTTCTAACATGAAGAGATATAATTGCTTTATTATTTTCTTTATTTCTTCCTTATCCTTTCTCTGTACATTTACTATATTTTATATTTCATACTTAATATTCATGTTTTATATTTCTTTTTAATTATTATTATATTTGTATTTTTTTTCTTTCATTACTAGCATCTCCGCCTAATATCGACTAAACCTTGTTTACGCATGCTGTGAACATTTTTAATTGGGGTGTTAATATCTGTGCACATTCCCACCGAAATAATATAAATGTACTTAATGATTGTTAACACTCTGTAAATGTTTCAAACAATAAATAAATAAATAAAATAAATAACTAAAAAAAAAAAAAAAAAAAAAAAAAAAAAAAAAAAAAAAAAAAAAAAAAAAAAAAAAAAAAAACCCCGCTTCTAAGGGATCGTCTTCATTGGCTTCGATGACCTGAAAGAATAGAGTTCAAGATCTACCTTCAAAGCATTGCAGGGAATGGCGCCAGCCTATATATCGGAATTATGTGTCCGACAAAACCTAAGCGATAGACAGCTTACTCTGAGGTCAACAGATCTAGATGTTACCAATCGTTTAATCGAACTTTCTCGGTCAAATCGAGCTGTTTATTATGATCGCTCTTTTCGTGTAGCTGGCCCACTCATTTGGAATAAACTTCCCCCAGCCCTTACCAATATACAAAATTTGGCTGAATTTAAACGGGTTTTAAAAACAAAATTATTCAAAAAATCATATTTTAATATAAAAATCATTTATATTCTCATGAATCTAAGCTTCTTTTCAATATACTATAATAAGCCAGGTTTTTAAGTTTCCGGAAATTGTTTGGTTTCGGTTTCCTCCTTATTGTACTTTTATGTTTAATGTCCACCTATTATATAATATTTTAATGCTTTCCTGTTTTATATAATATTTTAATTTTAAAGTTCTTATTTTTCGTGCACTGTTATTGTCTTTTATTGTTGTCCTCTACTAAAATAGCACTGTTATTGTTAAATTTTATTCTCTGCTTTTGTGTAAACCGTTTATTCTTTATTTCATATTATGTTATTAATTTTTTTTTAAAGGAACACAATAGGAAATTTTATTTTTAAGTTTATTATAGTTAAGCGCACTTGAAGTGAAACAACACAAAACTGCGCTATATAAATACTATGTTATTATTATTATTATTTATTATTCAGAGCAGGATCTGAATGTTCGTTTTTAACCGAACCGCCTGTGGGTAAATTATAACACATTTGCAAATGTGTTATAATTTAAATAAATAGTAAGTAGTGTAATAAAATTTTCAATGTTGGATGCAAGGCCGAACTTTTGCTTACCCGATTTGAGGATTGAAGTTAAGTTTTTTACGCAACCAGCAATTTGCGCGCAATTGTCAAAATGACTAGTAATTCATGTAGTGGTTTAACAATGCAAGTTGCCTGTATACTGTCAGATGCATTTATTGAAAAATCACATAAATGGAGACGGTCACGCCGCCTCCCGCACTCCTCGCAACTTTGTTCCTCTTTCTCTGATTAGCTGGTCTAACATCTTGAACGTCCCTGACTATAACTAATTAACTAACTAACCATCACTCAGTTTCTCCGCAGGAGTAGGCAGAGATGATGGACACTCACACAACTCTGTCTTGGCAAACACTATTTTTATTTTTTTAAATTATTTTTGTTTTTTTTTTAAATTTATTTATTTATACGCCTAAAAATGCTTTTACATTTGCCTCATTCACATTCATACACTTTTATTATTATTGTTATTCTATTTCTAACACTGCCCGACTCAAGTATCTGATTCAATTGATCATCCCTGACTTCTTCTATCATTCACATTGCATCATATTAACTTGTTTTTTTTTAAGAATAACATTTGACAAAGTACCACCACAGTAAGCGGAAAATGTATAGAGGACTTAGCCAGCCGAGGAATTGAACACACTATGCCTGGGTGCGACCTAAACGCGATGTCAACTCAGCCAACGACCGGACGCATATTCTTATTACACTCCTTTCTTCGTTCATCCACTCTACTTGCCCAAAATTTTGCAAATTTTCCTAATACGAAAGTAGAATATATGTAGGGTCATGTGAAAAGATGAATTTGATTTGAGAATGAGGAGATATCGTATAAAGCTTGCAAAAAAACCGTAATACATTACAAATCCGAATTTATTTAAATTAGCAATTCAAAATGATTGCAATGTTTATCTCCACCACTAGTTTCAACTACATAAACAGAATTACAAGGTGTGAACATTGCAACCATTAACCAGCCACACCGGCATAGCGATTCATGTTGCCATGCAAAGATACAAAATAAAAACGGAAAACAACACTTTGTATAAATGCGTTAGCAACATTGTGCTAACTAAACAACAAAACAAGACAAGTATCTTGCTCAACATCAACATCATGTTGTCAGGGACCTTTCAAATCGTAGATCACCCATCTAAATGTGACCTTAGTACTTTTATTAGTCTGGAGGTCTCTGCGGTCATGATCCTCAGAAATAAGAGACCAATTGAAAAGGATCAAGTAAAAAAAAATGTAACCTGCGTACTTGTCACAGATTTATGGTATTTAATGCAGATTGTGTCATCTGATGATCAAACATTCTAATTTCGCTTGTGGGTCTGTTTGTGATTGTAACTGTGATAACAATGTATATTTTAATAGTTTTATTTCTTGCTAAACCAATCTCATAAAACTCATTTTCGGACGGGAGGAACTTACAATACATAATAGGTCCAATTTTACAAAGGTATTTTGATATCACAATTATAAGTTTCACTTATTAAAGCACATGGAAAGGGGATTGAATGGTCAAGCTTACATAGTTGTTTTTCAATTGGACAGTTCGGGAAAGGTTTGGAAAAAAAAATTGAATTATAAAGAGAAGACAATAAAAAAGAATCATGCAAAGATATACATTTAAAAAACTAAACCCATGTTAGGAATTTATAGAAAGGTGCGGATTCAACCACACAGAGGTAAAAAATAATTTATGGATGAATACAATTATAGGATAGAGAAAAGGAGAGGAAAAAAATAACCAAGGCAAAACAAAAAATATAAATAAAATACTTATTTTCATTTCGAAATGTCTTTTAAAGCATTAAATATTTTTTTATTATGTTGGATGTGAATTGTGTACAAAATACTTGTATAGAAGAGAGTTATATAGTGTTTACTCAATATAGTTCACAGATTTTATTTAATATTTTGTAGTGTGTGTTAGAGGAATGCGGATTTTATTGTTTAAATGTGAAAATAAAAAATAGCTTAGTTTATTGTTGCAATTAGAGATAATGAATGATATCCTTACTGGGATCACCTGTGCTCAGAAATCTTAAATATAATTATAGTTATAGTTATTTATTTTTTTCAAACTGTTTTGTAACTGGATAAAATGAACGAAATGATTTATCTAGAATTCAAAAACGATAATGTACCTATTTACAATATAATATTTAACAAACAATTATTTTATTCATCCTTTTCAAAATTAGAATTGATGTGTCGTGAACTCTGACAAGCGATAAAGTACCTATTTACAATATAATATTTTAACAAACAATTATTTAATTTATCTTTTCAAAATTAGAATTTATGTCTCGAGAATTTAGACAAGCGATAAAGTACGTACCTACCTATAATATAATTTTTTTTTTCAGAAATTTATTTTTATTCTTTATTTGAATATTTGAGGGTCTACGATTTTTAGCTAACATTCAATTATCAATCCTACAATAATGCACTGGTAATGATATAAATGCCAATGCTACAAGTATAGCTTATAAGTAAGACCTGATGACACTAGAAATGGAAAATCTCATTATTTTTTTCATAATAGCATTCAGAACCATTCAGAACGGAAAACCATGGACGAACTGTTATCACGATGACGGGACATGTCAATAATTATGTTTTCGCGGTTTGTTTTATTCGTAATTCAAATAATTCTGGATGGAAAACAATTATATCCATAAAACCGCAATCCGTTATACCAGGATTCACGTTTCGTTGGTTTTCGTTTGCTAATCTGCGTGCGTAAAACAATATTATTTTATGGCGAGTAGATTCACTTAGGTTATGTTAGGTCAATAGGAATAACTACAGGGTTTTCCAATAAGAGGTGTTATTTTGAATAGTCCGCTATTTCGGTAGATGTTACTGTTAGAAAATAGAGTTTAGTGTAGCTTTGCATAGATGTCGCTATATGTAGATACTTGAGCTGATGTTTATGTTAGGATAGTTTTTCATAGATGTCGCCATAGATTCTTCCCTGTTAAAAGTTCAATGTATAATTTTGGATCAAGGTAGAAATATAAACCCACTTATTTCGCCAGAAATGTTTATTGCAGAAGAGACATAAAAATGATAAATCAACCTATTTATTAACTTTTAACAGGGAAGAATCTATGGCGACATCTATGAAAAACTATCCTAACATAAACATCAGCTCAAGTATCTACATATAGCGACATCTATGCAAAGCTACACTAAACTCTATTTTCTAACAGTTACTTTTGAAGCTGTCATTTTTTAACATTTGGCAAGTAAAAACTACGCCATTAATAAAAATGGTACGATACACGCTTCAACAACGCATTGAAATTATAAAAAATCGCTTGAGTGAATCAAATGCAAATCATCTTGAGTGATGAGGGCCATTTCCACCTCGGTGGTTTCGTCAACAAGCAAAATTGTCAAATCTGGGGCTCGGAAAACCCAAGAGTTATTGTTGAAAAGCTTTTCTATCCTCAACGTGTGACTGTTTGGTGCGGTTTATGGTCCGGCGGAGTCATTGGACCTTATTTTTTCGAAAATGAGGCTGAAGCAACAGTTACGGTGAATGGATTGCGCTATCGAGAGATAATTAATTATTTTTTATGGCCGAAATTGGATGGTATTGATTTGGACAACGTTTACTTTCAACAAAAAAGCGCTACGTGCCACACAAGCAACGAAACCATAGATCTTTTGATTGAATATAAAAACAACACCTCTTATTGGAAAACCCTGTACTATTATACTTTGCCGACTTCCAAAAACTTTATCGATCATCGCCACTCCAGGACTCTCGAGAAGTTGGCAGACAAAAATAAATGATTTGTTTCAAGACGTATAACACATTGCGCTCATTTAATGTACAAATTAACGGTAAAAAAATTCAAAAATGCATTATATCAACATAAAAGTTAAGTGATATATTATTAAGCTTAGTATGCCAAAACCTAAACTCGTATAAAATAAATGTCAAAAACTGGGTAAAAAAGTATCTGGAAGTGAGAGAATTTTTTCTATGAATTATAATACAAATATGATACCTATATATGATAATATGTTACCATCTAAATTTAAAAAAAAAATTTAACTTCTTTTAAACTGTTTTTTTTTATTCAATACCCAAAAACTCCACTAAAATCATATGAAACTAATTATATGTACTATATATATATATTTTTTTTCTTTATTCATATTCCTTTTTTCATTTAAACCATAGATAATATAACCATCACTGTGTTGAATTCATACCTTATAATATAACAGGCTTCGCCTTTGTGGGATTTTTTTGTTACTGCCTTATATTTTGTGTAATTATATATGTACCTGTATGTATCAAAAAATTGCCAATAAAAAAAAAAATAAAAAAACCCGTTATTTTTTTTATTAAAATACTATAATTATCTATTTATTTTTCGGAATAACTAGACAGCGTCTTTTTAGATAAACCTATCTTATTTTTTTTTGGAATAGGGTCCCATTAGCTCAGTTGGTAGAGCACTGTCCCGGAAAGACAAGGGTCCTGGGTTCGAGTCCCAGATGTGAACGTTTCCTTTTCTGATTTTTCTGTTTCAGATTTTCGTTTAGAAATCACTAATATTGTTTTCAATATTTAAATATTATAATTTGAGGTTTTACTCAATAAAGTTATTCCGAAAAATAAATATTCATGCTAGACTTGCAGAAAAGTCAACAGATGTCGCACATTAAAAATAAAAAAAATAAGATAGGTTTATCTAAAAAGACGCTGTCTGGATTGCATTTAGTTCGGGTTGAATCTTGCGATCATACATAAAGATAGTTGCCAATAAAAATGTGCGGTGAAAAAATGATGACAATGTTATTAGTTCTTATTCGAAGTATGATACAGTTAAAAGTGAGCGAGGGGAATAGGGTCCCATTAGCTCAGTTTGTAGAGCACTATAATTATATTTTATTTGACCGGTCGGTGGCTGTGTTAATATCACGTTTGAGTCCTACCCAGGCGTAGTGTGTTCAATTCCTCGTCTAACTAAGTCCTCCATCACAAAACAAGTAACATTTTCCTCTTAGTGTGGTGGTAGTAGGAGATTTTTAAATATTGTCAGGTTATCCGTAACCAGGGAATGTTTGTCCTTCTTAAAAAAACAGTAAAAAACCAATCTAAGGTGACAGTTTTCATGCAAACTCCTTAAGGCGATGCCATACGTAGTAATTCAAAATCATGTGTTTTTGGTTTGAAAATTTGGTCGCCTAGAAATATTTCAGATGCTTTAATTAAATACTGCGAGTAGAATACATCTTAACCTTTGAAATAATCGAGTATTTTTATAAGAAAAAAATATGTATAGGCCTATGAAAACTACTTTAAAGTTCAAAATCTCCTACTTACAAACCCATTTTCGGTTATGATTTTATTGTATAATGTGGAAAATTAATTTATTTATAAAATGATCGGAAAAAAATCAAATATTTATGCCTGAACATCCACAATATAAAATAAAAGGCACTTTTTGGTCATGTTTTTTTCTTGCATAAATCAAAACAGGCGGATGGTGTCAAGCGGGAATTTAAACCTTATCGCCATCTACGTAAGGGTTGTTATTGATAGCGGCTCGATTTAAAATATTACACGACGTTAATAAAACGAGTGTGTTTTTTGAATTGCGATTTCTCTGAAATTTTGCGACGTTTTGAACAAAAAGCGCTAAGCTTTTTTTTTCAACTTTTTTCATAGTTGAAATTAAAATATTGCACTTTTTAAGTATGAAAGTATATTACAAATACAAAAATGTAATCGGTAATTTTATCTAGTTTCTAAAATGGTATTCGGTTTTACGAATTTTTAAAAATGATAAAATTTAACGTACCACATTTAAAGTACATTGGAAAAATTCCGAAATTCGATGAAAAATTGTTATTATTTCAAGTTTATACAACAGATAAACAATCCTCTGTGACTGGAAAAGTAATGTATATATATTATGTATCTTTCCATGATCTATTTAATGTCAGTTTCAATTAGTATGGTTTTTACATACAAGGTCGTTCATCAATTGAATAAAATTTTCACCGCGTTTTTTTAGTAAGACCGTTAAAATTTACGTTGGATATCAATAGACATGCTGTTTAGCTGCACCATGCCCCGTGTCATAACTATGCTGAACCAATACGTCTGTTCTGCCGCGTAGTATGGATAGTAGATCGTGGTGCAGTCCATCACAGTAGTTGTTTGGTACAAACAATTTAGAGAAGCATTTCAGAAGGTATCTATCAAATTATGCATAATTTTATATGTTTTTACTGCAAGAAACCTTTTTTTTAAGTTTTAGAGAATTTACTGGATACATGATGGGTTCCTGCTTAGTTACAAGCCCGTTTGCAATGAAATCATTCAGGAAATTTAGGGTAAATATAAGGATAAAGTAAATATACATAGTGAGTGTATCAACCTTCGTTGCGGTTAACATTATTATCTATTTGTTAACACATCTATTTCTTAGGCAGGTAACTTGTTCAAATGTTGGTTTTCTTATTAATTTAATGCGTGGAATTATAAACCTTGAAGGATGTTGTATTTAAGTTGTTCGGATGACCTTGAGTGCTCCAGATTTCCTGAACTAATAACCAGTTCAGATTATCAAAAGTTTTTGTATTACGCCATATTAAGATTTTTCACTGCCCGGATCCAATGGAACTACAGCATTCTATTTTATTGATTATTTTTCTTGTCTATTGTCTGGAAGTCTCTTTTTAAATATCTCCGATTCGAGGCGCAATAACACTTCTACTGGCTATTTTTATGCGAATACCGTAAAATGTTATATTAAAATTTCAATGCGGGGTTTAGAAAGGCGACCTCTGGTTTCAGGGCCAAGGAGCTAGTCTTTCTGCCACGAAGCTCGTCGAAGTGAACTCAAGACGAGACCATACCTTAAAATAAAGCCAGAATCTTAACGACATAAGTGAAGTGGCCATGCACAAAAATATGCGACGCGCGGCCCTGGTGTATTGGAAAGACTTGCGGTTGAATTTGCCCTACCAAAGCTCTAAAATAAATTGGGAAAACCAATATTCAGCGCTCAGCCCGGCGTAATGGACGGACCTACTGGACGGTCGGCTTTGTCCTAGCAGGCTCAGAAAGTTGATGTTTCCGTGGGGTTTATTTAATTATTTCTGATAAACGTATAACAAAAGTGCCAAAAGTTTCTAGAGGAATCTCTCGCAAAGTTACTAGTTCATCGTCTAGAAAAAATAATTCTGGTACTCACTGTTTATTTTAGGGTTGAAAAACGTTTTATAAAATATTCAAATCGTTTTACGCAAAAAATTTTAAAACTGAACTCCTGTTTTTATTAATCTTAGAAATAAATAACTTACATACGTAGGGATCCCTCTAGAAACATTTGAGATTTTAGTAATACGTTCATGAGAAATAATTAAAATGTGTGTCTTAAGATTTTTGGACTAATCATTAATCGAGAATAATCTAAAAATATTGGACGAACTTCGTGGTTCGATACTTGGCTACATTCGTTTAATATAATATATATTATTTGTGCTGCACATTCCAGAGTGGTGGATACTTTCAATATCGCCTTGGTGAAACACTTAAACTTCTAAAAAACGTTGCTTGAAATGGCTTTAGCCAAGTTTGTGATCGGATCTGAATAGTCAGGTCTCCCCACTTCCCTATTCCCTATCTTCTTTCCCTTCCCACTACCTTCAGCCTCACAGCATACCCCAATTGGGGATATCATAGTCTCATTGGCTCCAAACGGTTAGGAGTAGATGGGAATCTTCTCATTGAGTGAAAACGACAACTCAATGAGATTTTAACAGACTGAATAAAAGGACAAATTTGTTTATGTGTTCCGTTCGTGACATTACGCGACTTCTACCGTTCATACAACTACCAGTTTAACAATTTTTCAAATTATGTTTGGTTTAAAATATTAATTTTGTTTGATCTCTGGTCAAATTCTTTGAGTCGAATATAAATTCAGTATTTGGTTCTCCAATATTATCAATCGTTTAAAACCATAATATGTCTGCATCTTTATCTATCCCTACTTCAATAACATGATACGAATTTCAGGTTTTGAGTGAATAACAACATAGATAACACTAGGACAGGGTAGTCGACCCAGGTTCCAGGTAGCTGAGATAATTGTGTTATTGAATAACCTGAGATTATTTGGGTTCAACCCATTATACACAATACTTGCAGCTGCATCTTGCATCCTAGTGGATAATGATACAAAAAACAGATGTTTTGGTGATCATTGGAATTAGATAAACTAGATTGGACAGTTTTTGAAGTGAAACTTCTTTACGCGCGTCATGCATTTTCGAGGACCGGAGTAAAACCGACTCATGACCGTCACGAAAAACCGTGATCATTTGGTGGTGGGGGTAAGGGACCCCCACCACCGCTCACCGTTCACTGTCGCTCTCTCACCGTAGTCGCTTACTGATGTGAGGGAGCCACTGACGAACGTTCTCTCTCTCTCTCTCTCTCTCTTCTCTCTTTTCCTCTCTCTCTAGCCAACGACGCCACGCCAGGCATCAGCTGCTTGCTTCGTGTACTGCGCGGTGAGTGTAATACGAGTGGAATACGTAATTGATTGTGGTTTATTCGATTTGGAACAGAGTTTTAGTGTCAAAAATGAGTAGTGACGAGATAGAAGTGAGAGAAAAGAGAGAATGAAATGAAAAGAGAGAGAGAAGAATACTAAAAGTTTCACTTCCGTCGTGCGTAGGCTTGCCACACACTGTATTTTTTGTAACTGGAACCGGAGTATTTATCCTATTACTGGGTCTTCCTTTAGTATCAAAACTTTCTCCAAATGGGAATGCCATAGATCCACTGGAACTCTTTTGCGGTGTTATTAGGTATTAGATACTAGCAGAGCAAAAAAAAAAACTGTGTAAAATCACGGGATATTATAATTGTTGGCTTTGTGAAGCCGAAAACATATTTACGACAGAAACTTTTTTAATTACATTTTTTACATTAATTTCTCTTCAAATTATGTCTGAATTCTTGAAATATCAACTTCATGCAAATTGATAAGCTATCCCTAACATAAAATCCAGGAATCATTTCTACGTGATGGTGTCAAACCACGTGACCATATTTTTGGCACCAGCAGGGTTCGAAAATGCTTTGAATGGACTATGACATCAGTCGTACATTTACAATCGAAGAGCGCACATTGAAATTAATAACTTTTGTTTACTCAATTTGGGATATGCAATAATATGCATATGCAGTCAAGTTTTTTATGCAGCCAGCTATTTACTCTCCATTGTAAAAATGACTAGTTATTCGTAAGCAGATTTCATTTTCGAGGACCGAACGGTGATATTACAATGCGAGTTCCTTGTATACTGTCGCATTCATTTATTAACATATCACCAAAAGTAACGGTAACGCCGCCTCCCGTGCTTCGCAAAAGTTATTTTGTTCCCCTTTTCCTGATTGGCTCGTCAATTACTTTGGATGTCTATGAACACAACCAACTAATTAACTTACCACCACAACGTTTCTCCGCAGGCGACTGCACACACATCCATACTTCTTCTCGGATATACCCTTCTGTTGTTCTGACTATTTATATGACCCGACTCAAGTATACTTGATCGTGGTGTCTTCCTCGATCGTCACCAACTTCTTCTACCTTTCACATATTTGTTGTATATTCCCCTTACACTTCCTTAAGCCTTATAAACATACGCTATAATATATGCGCATAATTTTGGCGTGATGTATACTTATTATATGTTGGACTGACACACTACGCAATAATCTTCCTCAGGAGAGGGTTTCAGCTCAATTGGGGGACTGCCGCGGAATATCATTTCTTTGTATGGGATCTGTCACTTTGACAGATGACAGCCGCGTAATTACGTCGTAAATAAGTTTACTTTCATCCTTACTCTGCTAGGGACATCAGGGTAGGTATAAGCACTCCATTGTATAGTGCTGGCTTGGCTTTTTTGGACAATCTAATGAAAACTCAACCGTAACGGAAAATACTTAACCTAGTAACAAGTTTAAAATTAATTCTTGTATCAATTGATTCCATTAACCAACGTAGTACGTCCTTTACCAATGGTTAAAACCTTACAAAACGCAATACTGGCATAGTGCAAGGTCTTTGTTATCCGCCCATCTGCCTCGTCCGCGCCGCGGTCAGCTGATTCCTCCTACCCCTATCCCCCCTCCCCGCCTTCACCCGCCTCAGCATCCCACCCTTCCACCCATCCAGCCCGCTGCCCGACTGTCTGTGTCTGCGCCGTGCACCGGCGAGCCGGGAGACAAGGGGAGACGAGAAAGGGGAAGGCGAAAGCTATCTGACATGCGCGGCTGCGGGGTAAACTGAATACATTGTACAGTCAAAACATTGCAATATTTTTTAGTAGCTACCTAGTTAGAAGTTTATGAAACAATCTATTATATCAAAAAATTGTTTTGACAAAAACTATGTATAGATTCTCATACTGAGCGTATGAAAGTTCTGTTTTAACTCGACCGTCCTGCATTTCGTCTTTTTGTAAATTTGTTTGTACCTTCCTTCCCCATTTCAATATGGCGGTCGTTGCAAAACGTGAAATCGTCTTGTTTATTTGGACTGTCTGATTAACATTTTTTCAATATTATCGCAAATAACTCAAGGTTCGTAGAAAACCTTATATTCGCTAACTGCTTAGAATGAGAATAAATTGTCATGAGTGACGTTTCTTTGTGCAAATTGTATAATTCCTTATTTGAAATAAAATAAAATGTTACATATAATTTATGGTTGATAATTAAGTAGGTACCTACTTACAAAAATCAATTTCTGAGGAAATTATGTTTATGATTTATTAAATAAGAGATAATTATAAACATACTTTTTAGTACGCGAGGACCCAGATTTTTTTAAACATCTTTTTGGATTTCACCATTGCCATTGTTTTTGTGAATTTATGCAAATCTTGTAAGTGGAAATTAACCAACTTTCTGACATCCGATCGAGCTAAAACTTTGCACATAGATTTTTTGTCAATGACAATATAATCTATCAAATTTTGGTGACAATCACGTACACAAACTCAGATATATACGTATTGCTCTGAAATTGCATCACAATGTATGGCAGTTGACTGATGATAACACCTATAATTATACTTTTAACACAACAAATAAATCGAGCACAATCCCTAAATGGCAGTTAACGATATTGGAGTCTATTTTGATTGTCAGTATTCTGTTTATCATACTAAACAACCAGTGTAAATAGTAAACAGAACGATAATATAGTCATAATATACTCGTATAAATGCGAAGTATCTATAAAAACAAATTATGGGTGTAAATATACATAGATAATTCGTAAATTATCCGTCAAATAAAATGATTAAATTTTTTGAATAATATTTACTCAACTGAATTACAAAATTGTTGGACAAAACAATTTGGTGCTTTTCTGTTGTTGTTTGTTTATTTAAATTATGATAAGAGAGATTAATCTTTCGTTAACAATACAAGATTTCTTATTTTAACAACGGTAGATAGGTATATATAATAGTTCCCTTCAAGCTAATTTGTTTTCTTTTGGGTAGAGCTTTCTCATAGAAATCGTTGTCTCCATTACTCTGTAGAGTATTAGAAAGAGAAAACACCACGCTTATATTTTTTCCCCCGCTGCGCATCTCGCTAGGGAATTCCTGTGTCGAGATGAGCAGATTTATAATTATATTCTATCAAATAAATAAATCACATAACACATACACAGATGGATCACATCGAATATGGGGCTCCTAAGGTGATTCATGACAGAAGCTACCACATGGGCAATCTAAAATCACAAATCTCAGCCAATATGGATTTTTTTTACCATTTTATTGAATCGATTCAACGAACCTGTAGTTTTTATATTTTTATAAGAGCACAACACAAATTTTGACAGAATAGAGTCTTCTCAGAGTACTGAGCGGTTAAGGTTAGGTACTCTGCTGTGCTACAATATCTGTTCTGCCGTGTGCCATCTTTAAAAGTCGCACAGCGGTTGATTCGATCCTTTCAACTAAAGTTGTGTACACAACAATGGTTTGCATTACGTACGTCACATTGACTAACAAACACTGATGAAAAAAATAGAATTGTTCTCAAAACTACAAAAAAATATGAAAATATTATCGTTTGCGTACATCGTATCGCAAATCTAGCTGGGTTATGAAAACAAAATATGTAATAAAGCAAGATAATCTTATTTCCTCGCTGATTACACGTAGTTTGGTACGCATATTATGCTGTTTAATAGAAGAAGTAAACACTCGACAAGCCCCTATCGACATTAACGTTATCGGATCGACTCTTGACGTGGTTGCTTAACAATAATACTACCTACAATCGGCAATCGCGTCATTATACGCATTTATAAAATCATTTTCAAAATACAGTTAAGTAGCTTCGTGGAAAACTAAGTTGTAAACATACCCGTGCTTATAAACAGCCGTGTAACAAACGTTGGTTTTATAAACATCAATTAGCTAGATTGATAATTACGTCTTTGTTATTTTAAGTTCCACGTAGAACTCTACAGGGAATTAATCAAACATAATTACTATTTATTTATACTAGGTTCTATCAGATGTTCTGACTAGCGTGAGAATAAACCAGTTATAAGAATTCAGTTTTTTTACATGAAATTTGAAATATCCACATAAAATAGCTACAAACTTATGAAGACACATTTAAATCCTTATGTGTTTTAGCCACAGACATAGGAATTAATAGACGAGAAGATATGGGCGAGGGGTAAAATCAACTGTTGAAGAACGAAGAGAGTGAAGCTGACTGTGATTCGTCAATAAATCAATCTGACAGTAAATAGGCATCTCGCATTATAATATCACCATTTACTTCTTAAAAGTAAAATCTGCTTTGAATGAATAGACATTTTTACATGGGAGCGCAAATTACTCGCCACGTTATGAACAAATTTGCGAAGTCCAAATTCGGCAAAGTAAGGCAGCTTCTATTTTCAGAGTCGTAGTTAGTTTCAGAGTATTTAGTTAAGACACTTTTATAAATGTTCATAATTTACTTCCCAGCAACCAACCAGCTTTGTGTTTCGCGTCCAGACGTTTCTCGATGTGATAGTAACAACTGATTCATATTATACGATGTGAATATGCTTAAAATAAAGTAAAATAATGCTTATATATGGAATGTAATACGACAATTGGGTTTATTCTCTTTTTTCACATCTATTTTTACCAGTTTTCATAGTACAAGTCAAAATTTTGCCGTGTTATTTAGTAAAATGAACCGATGATGCCTCGACCATAGTTTGCACAAGAATGATGACGTCACGTTTTCAAATTTCATTTGAGGCCATACGCGAGCCCAGCCGGCTCAATGGAACCGGTATGGGGAGTGGGGATAATACGCTTTTAATCACTTAGGGCAGGTCTACTAATATTCATATGTCTATGGTTTTAGCATTATGCCACATAAGCAATAATAATAATAATAATTGGATGACTTGTATAGCGCCGTTTTTGTGCGAGATCACCTCAAGGGCGCTGTAGAAACTTATAATACATCTCTACAGTGATCTATGTTATTACTTAACTATTTATGGAGATAATATACAGTACAATACTTACCTGGTAGGTCACTTGAGATTAACACTTAATTAACATTATATAATTGTTTATTAGCGAAATTTAGATACAGGATTTAGGACATATTTATTAATTATAAATTATAATTACTTGATGAAAAATCTAAATTTATTAAAACTCTCAGATCGAATAATTATATCCGACTTAATATTTATGTTCAAAATTGTAAATGGTAGTATAGACAGTCCTGATTTAATTAACCTCATTGAATTTCATATACCCACGAGAGCTACTCGTTCTAAAATTTTGTTTAAATGCAACAATATCAGGACTGAGTATTCCAAACACTCGCTTGTACTTAGGTTGCATGAAGTTAGTAATAGATACGCAGATGTGGCAGATCTATTTAACTGCACGCAAGGTAGGTACAAGAGGGCTATGCTATCAAATCTTTTCAATCAATATTAATTTAATCTAATTCTACCTTATTTGCACTATAGAAACTTATGTACTTGTATATCTTGTTTACTTACTTACTTACTCTCTTATGTCATTTCACAATCAAATGCCACATATATTTGTAATTCTTTTTTTTTTAAATATTTCTACGATTTTAAGGACGGGTTGTTTCGGAGAATTTGAACAATTCATCAAATATCAACGTTCATTTTCGGGTTCTGTGAAAGACTTATTCAAGTTCTGTTTTTATATCATTGTAGGCTAGTTGCTTGACAAAACTGAAATAAAAATAGAACTTGAAAAAATCTTTCACAGAACTTGAAAATGAACGTTGAAATTTGATGAATTGTTCAGATTCTCCGAAACAACCCGTCCTAACTGTGACATGTTATCATTGTTTATGGTATATTTATACCGTTAATATTAAATAAATAAATAAATAAATAATTGGAAAATTGAATATAACTGGACTTTCTCTTAGGAATGATGTATTTAATTTAAGGGTACGACAGCTTAAAAAGGTAAGTTTTTAGTTAAGACCTGAATTCTGTTGGACTTGTTATGGATCTTAGTTCCGGAGGAAGTTTATTCCAAGCCTTCGGCCCAGATACTCCGAAAGCGCGATCACCAAACTTAGTATTTGGCTTGCGCTTAGGTTTTATCAGTCTGCCTACAGCTGATGATGTTCCTGATCTAAGAGTTGACTGCCTCAGACCAGTGTTTTCCGGGACGCATAGTTCAGAGATGTAGGGTGGGGCCATTTCATTGATGGATTTAAACACCATCCAGCACAGTTTGTACTGGATTCTTTCAGGGCACTTGAGCCAGTGAAGGTTACGAAGGTGTTCTGAAATGTGCGAATATTTTGGAACCCCGGTTATGAGCCTTGGATTGAAGTTTGTCAATTTGATATTTTGGAAGGCTGACATAAATGCCGTTGCAGTAATCGAGACGTTATTGCGCGCATAATATAGCATTACGCTATATTATGCGCGCAAAAATTGGGCATGGCATGTACGTATTAGATGTATGTTCGGCTGACACACTACTATATAATCTTTCTCAGGAGAGGGGGTTAGATCAGTTAGGGGACTGCCGCGGAATATCAGTTATTTGTACGGGATCTGTCACTTTGACAGATGACAACCGCGTAATTACGGCGCTCCGTAAATTGTTCTAACACCTTCTCCTGCCGTAGATAGCTAACGGTAGGTAGTAACGCTTTTCCTGAGAAAATATTATATTAGTCGTTCAGAATATATGTGATTTCCTAATGGATATCAAGACGGAATGCTATGATATAAGTATGTCAGTATCAATATCAGTATTTGTATGAACACGTGTTCCGCCGTCCTCATAAAACATTTGCTTTTGAATTTTGACTTTGTTAGCAACTCCTTCAATTCTTTGCCCGCAGTACCACTTTTAACAAGAAAAGGAAAAAATTGATCAGATTCTTAATAAATTTACAGTATTTCATATAAGTTACTTTTCCTCGTGTACACGGAGAAAAATGAGTATTGCTAATTTATTAAATATCTTAGTGATTTGTTTTTGGGGTATTGTGACGTGTGCACTGTAATGCTGTCCGAAACGTTGGCTAAAGAAGGAGGTAGCGCAACACGGCATAATACACCAAAAACAAATCACTATAATACTTTTGGCCGTGAAAATCTCAAAACTATTAAATATCTCTTCATATTATTAGTAAACCGGTTAAAAACGGTTTTTCACACGCCTTTTCCTGATAAACTTTCAGTAAATTCCGAATATATCGGAACACGTGTTCATGCTAATATACAATGACGAAATGCGGAAATATTAAGATTTTTATGAACACGTGTTCCGCTAAATTGTGATAATATGTTCGTATTGTAAAAGTTTATTAGGAAACATATCAATTCGTTCTTAAAATGCCTGCAATCCCGTTTTTAACCGGATCACGAAAAACTCTAAGAGATTCTTAATAAATTAGCACTATTCAATATAAGTAATTTTTCTCCGTGTACTAATAATAAATAGTATATCATTAAAAAAGAAAATAATACAAATAAATCGAAACGAAACATGAAACAGAACAAGACAAGGAAAAATAAAATGGTAACCGTCTCAACTGGAAACCATATGTCATTTTTGTCGAACTCATATTTCAAATTCAGAATTAACTGCTATATTCAACTATTTTTTCTGTGTCTTGTTCTGTATTGTTTAGAATATCAGCTTCAAAAGTTATTAAAAGAAAAGTTATTCCAATAAAATTGAATAAATAAGTATAATAATGTTAATTAAATTGACAATATTTGTTTTTGAAAGGCAACGATCCTGAAAAAAATAATTTCAATGTAACAAATCACACAATTGTAATATCCCGTGATTTTTGACATATTAATAATTAATTAAGTATTTTTTAATTTGTGGTTACTTTCCGAATTCTCGGTAGCTCATCTTTTTTATTTGGTATCCATGTTCGGTAAATTATCTGGTAATATACCGATGTTGGCTTTTCTAAATAATGGTATGCGAAACCGATAATTATCTCTTTGTTATTTTAAGTTCTAAGTAGTTCACTGGTCTCTCACTAGTATCGTAACGCGGAAAAATCTTTTCGTGAGAATCTCTGAATTAGACACCCACTAAACAGAGCTTTTCCTGGAATATGTCTGCTGAAATGCTTTGCGAATACTGTACGTCTGTTCGCAATCACACAGCGAGCCGGACAGCAAAACCAACGCACAAAAATGTGCAGTTTCGTGATATATTTGCAAAAAATCCACGATACAACTCTTTCAGATGTTTTGCACGGGGTGTGATTTCTGTTTACGGAGCAGCCATCTTTCATATTTACTGAGCCGGTCGTGAGGTAAGAAAATTTAAGGTTAAGAGTAAAAAAAGTAGTATTCTGTTTGGTGAGTAAGCGAGTGATTTGGTAAAATTTGTCTCATTGGTCTGTTTTGCTTGCCATTTTATAGTTTGTGTTTCTGGGTGGGGCTATACAACGTGCGCTGCGTTTTCTAGTATATAAAGGAACCGGTCTCCCCTCTTCTGCCAAATCGTGTTTGAACGCCGAGAGAAACGCACGTGTCTGTTAATACTGCTTCTGCTCTCCGCAATACCGCGATCGTCTTATTGTTTACAACACGCTAGTTTATCTGCTAGAATCACAATCAGTTACCGAGTGCACGACTGTAGAAAGTTAAGTGTGTCATTCCGCAATTCGGTTTGTCAGTCGTTCGTTATCTTTAACCGCAGTTACGTTGAACTTTAGCAAGATGCCTGTTGATGTCGCCATGCCTGCCGCCTTCCACGCGGAGAACTTCCTGGGGGTTGGACTCAACCCTGGCTGCAGCAGCAGCAGCACCCCTTCCGGCAGCCATTCTGCTTCCCCCGTGGAGAGGTTCAGCCCTGAAACCATGGCTGGGAACATGGTTCTTCTCAGCCCGAATGGACGTCGCCAGAACGTGCAAGTCAAAATCTACCGCACTTCTCTGGAGCACTTCGCTGTGATCTACCCGCAGAAGAAAGTCTGCAAGCCTCTGGGTGTGATAAACTTGAGGAACACTTCTGTTGAGAGGTTCCCCGATGACAAGACTCCAGGGATTGTTGTTCGTCAGCGAGGATTCGACAACACAGCTTCTTTGAGCTTCATCAGCGAAGAGCCGAGAGACGTTGATGCCTGGGTGGCCGCGTTCACCTCCAGGGCGTCTCCCACTATACTGCAGAGCTGCCTCCCGGTGGTGCAAGAGGACGATGAGAATTGAAGTGTTAGGTTTGGGCCGGTGGCCCTTTGTTTTGTTTTGGTTTTATTTGGAGAGAGTGTCTTTCCGCGCTGAAGGCTGAAGCCTGAAGCATTCGGTGAATTGAGTAGTGGCGGAGTGTGGTATGAAACGCGCCCGTGCTAGTTGCATTTGCTGTGCATGATTGCATTGTGCATGCTACTGCAGTTGCTAGGCGAGCCCGATTCCCAGATAGGTATGCACTCGGATCGAATACCTTTTTAGTTTGTTTGACTGGAAGAGTTTATTGAACTGTTTCTCTGAACCCAACTATATATCAGAGACTAAATAATGAATTAATCGATGTTTCAATGTTACGGTAGCAAGAATGCATGTAAACTACAACTATATATTCATCATTTAAATAAATACGTAACTTAACTTCTCTAACTATCTAGTTGTTCGAATGGATGTCCCTTTACAACAACCTAATTGCATTACAATTACATCACGTGCCATTGCGTTAAATTTATCACCAATAGAAGCATTTTAGCATTGTATAATATTGAACCATTCCAACACACCTGTTGTAGTTTAAACAATCAGTTATTATCTACCCACATCTGTTTTAAGTTCCCCTGATAATAATGGCCTATGTAGGGAATTCTAATGACTAATTATCTACCTTCCGTAGATCATAAAGGCCACGTGTTTTATACATTGTGATATTGTATCGTCGAAGGAAACCTTCAGAGCATCATGTTTTTTCAATGATGTATTTAATTTACCTGTAATTTAGTTATATTAATATTATTGGACTTGATAAACTGTGTTTCTGTAAGAAGATTCAATTTCCAATCCTTAGAAAAAGGCAATGTCATAGTTACCTATGTATGTATTTTATAAAATGGATCTCTCCGTTAACTGATGGCGACTGATTTGCTATAATATATAGATTGTTAGAAAATATTATGTTTTTTTATTACTGTAAATAATTATTAACACGTAGGAATTGAGGATCATTTCCATGTTTTATTTTATTGCGAGACTTGATGTATGAGGCGATGAAGATTAATGTTTGTATGAAGACGTTATTGTTGTAAATATTACCTTTGTAAGATGTTACTTTAAGGAAATGTAAATGAAATTTGAAGAGTTTGTTAGTAAATGTTGATATTCAATATATTCATGTATTTTACTGAAAATCCCCTCCCTTAACACAATTTAAATGCCATAATAAAAAGAAAAATGCCAAAAATCAGAAAACTTTTTTCTGAAGCTGCAAAACTTTCGAATGTTTGAATTTAGAATGATTTTTAGGTCAACAACTATTTACAGCCCACGGCGTCATTTCCATCATAAACTAAGGATATAAATACAAAAAAAATAATGTCGTCATACTATTATTTGTTCCACATTATCTCTTGTTAAAAAATATAACTTATTGCCAAAAAAATTTTTAGAAATCTACTACGAAGAAAACATTTCCAATGTAACAAATGATTCACAAAATAGTCGGTACTAATCAGAGGCGAAACCGGTTAGTAAAACCGGCAATTTTTGAAACACTTGATACTACCTCTGATTGAACTAAACCTTTCGTTTTACATCCAGGCTTCATGCACTAGGTACCTATTTATATGATTGTAAATTAAGTGGAGGTGTTTTTTTTGCATTCTTTTTGCATTGCTGTCATTGGTTCGAAAATGAAAACACGAAGATTTTTATCTCTATAAGTATTCAAATCTTTGACAGGATGGGATCTCAATCAAAAGTATTTCTGAACCTCTAATAAAATAGATGCCACGGTAATTAATAACACCAAAAAATAATGTCATAATAAAAATACCTACATAATTTAGATTAATCATATTGGGATGATTTGTTCAGCGCCGTTTTTGGGAAAAATCACATTTAGAAAGCAATCACTTTTAAGTTTGACATATTTAATAAAACAAAATACTTTTTGTTTTAAAACCACTAGTTTTTAATAATTTTTAGAACCGACCGGTTTTGCTTTACTCAAGCATCTTCAGGGTACAAATTATTACTGACAGTAATCTACAGTATCTACAGTAATAATTTGTACCCTGAAGATGCTTGAGTGAAGCGAAACCGGACGGTTCTAAAAATTATTAAAAAATGGTGGTTTTAAAACATAACTTATTTTATTTTATTAAAATCGCATGTGATCATTCACTATTTATTTACAAAATTAGTAACATGAAATTATATACGAAATCAACACGTAAAAATTCAAATGTCTTTTAAAACTTGAATATTTTTTGTTGTTTGACTAAGGATTGAACCTTCCTACCCGGGAATTAGAATCTACAACTCTACTGACCGAGCCAAATCCAGATTGGATAAAACCGACATTTATTGCGTATATTGACTGCTGTCCGCGTGTATGTACGCTATTGCTACTAAAAGTTGATAGAATGCATTGTGACCATAGACATATGAATATTCCTATGTCTGTGATTGTGACCAAAAAAAAGTCTATCTGCATAGTTTCAGCCCCATCGGATGTCGGGTAGTAGGTTAATTTCTACTTCCAAGGTTTGCATCTATTTACAAAAACAAAAGATAAATTCGAATATATGTATGTATTTAAAAATGTTAATTATAAGAGTAAAAGAAAGACGAAAAGCAGAGATAAATACAAGAAAAAAGAAATGTCAAGTCAAAATATTTACAATATTTCTTTACTGATGGACAAAAGTCATTTAGACTAATACCAAAATATTTATAATATTTCTTTACTGATTAACAAAACTCATTTAGACTAATATCAAAATATTTATAATACATCTTTACCGATTAAGGCGATGCTATACGTAGTAATGCAAAATCATGTGTTTTTGGGTTGAAAATTTGGTCGCCTAGAAATGTTTCAGATGCTTTAATTAAATACTGCGAGTAGAATACATTTTGGTCTTTGAAATAATCGAGTATTTTTTATATAAGTCTTTTTATAAGCCCAGAAAAAAAAATGTATAAGGCCTATGAAAACTGCTTTAATGTTCTAAATCTCCTACTTACGAACTTATTTTTGGTTATTATTTTATTGTATAATGTGGAAAATTAAGTTATTTATAAAATGATCGAAAAAAAATTAAATATTTATGCCTGAACATCCACAAAATAAAATAAAAGGCACTTTTTGGCCATGTTTTTTTCTTGCATAAAACAAAACAGGCGGATGGTGTTAAGCGGGAATTTAAACCTTATCGCCATCTACGTAAGGGTTGTTATTGATAGCGGATCAATTTTAAATATTACACGACGTAGTGCATCGCCTTAACAAAAGTCATTTCGACTAATACCAAAAAATTCAAAGTTTTGACTTGAGTTGAACACTACATTTGAGGCTACACGTTCAAGACAATGGTGAATAATATACATAATTATTTTAGTGCTGATTGAGGAGGAGCAGGAGAGTCTAAGGATGGGGTTATTGAAAGGGACGAGTTGTAGTAAGTAGTTGAATCAATAAAACAATGAATAATTTTGAAGAAACAATGAGATTAATTTTTCGTGCCGTCTTCTAAAGGAGAAAGGCTTTATAATTTAGGAAACGAGACAATACCAAGGTTTTCCTATCGTTTTGCTTGGGTAGAATTCAAATTTAAAAAAAATTACTCAATTAAAAATATAAATGTAAGCTAGTAAAAATATTTTTTTTCAATCGAAATGTATGAACGCGTAAATGAAACAACTTTTTAAAAATACAGGATTATAGCTAAGATTATCTGTGAAAGTTTCACTTGATAACTTTTTTGCTTTCTAATAAAATTATTTACAAAATAAATAAAAACCAGTTTTGTGCTTAAAATCAAACGTTTCTAGAAGTCGTTTGTCAAGCGATTTTAATGCCTATTACCTACGATATAAGGTATACCAAGAATATACACATTTTTGGCTTGTAGCTTCCTCTTTAGAAACGTTTTAGGTT
Source organism: Hesperophylax magnus (assembly GCA_026573805.1). Lineage (NCBI taxonomy): Eukaryota > Metazoa > Arthropoda > Insecta > Trichoptera > Limnephilidae > Hesperophylax > Hesperophylax magnus. The sequence goes on from JAIUSX010000016.1 coordinate 2,310,226, forward strand.
TTATTAATACTGTCGTCCGAAGTAATTAAAATGTGAACGTGGAACAATCCCCCGTTATTAAAGACTTATGTCACCTTAATACGCGGAGAAAATTAATCGATAAAAAATATTTTTAATTTATTAAGAATTTCTTCAAATTATTCGTAATTTTGTTAAAAACGGAATTGCAGGCCCTGAATGATTAAATTGATAGGTTTCCTGATAAAATTTTGTTAAAATACCAATGTATTGTCATGATACGAAATGCATGAACATGTGTTCTGATATTATTATGAATTTACTACAAATTTATCAGGAAACGGCCTGAAATCCAATTAACCGGATTACCAATATGCAATCCTCATTTTCTTCCGTGTGTAGAAATAATAATAATTGGATGATTTGTATAGCGCCGTTTTTGTGCAAAATCACCTCATGATCGCTGTATAAATTTATTATACATTTCTACAATTGTAACTATATATGGAGAAAATATACAGTACAATACTTACCTGGTAAGTCACTTGAAATTAACATTAACTAATTGTTAGTTTATTAGCGAAATTTAGATACAGGATTTAGGACATAATTGAAAAATTGGATATAACTGGACATTCTCTCAGGAATTGTATATTTAATTTAATGGTATGACAGCTTAAAAAGGTAAGTTTTTAGTTTAGACCTGAATTCTGTTGGACTTGATATGGATCTTAGTTCCGGAGGGAGTTTATTCCAAGCCTTCGGCCCAGATACTCCGAAAGCGCGATCACCAAACTTAGTATTTGGCTTGCGCTTAGGTTCCATCTGTCTGCCTACAGCTGCTGATGTTCCAGATCTATGGTAGGTAAAATTATGAAAACTTAATTTAACTGAATGGCCAAAAGAAAAACATAAAACGTTATCGAAATACTTTATATTATAATGGATAATTGTAAATAAACATGCATGAATGAAAATAAATACAAAACAGGTAGTTATTTTTTTAGTAAGTTAGTTGTGCACATACAACGTCGAGTTTCAATAATACGTAGTACCTACGGTCTTGGAAGATACGATTTGGAGTGAAACAGCGCATACATGGGACTTAATTATAACGTACTCAACATACAAGGGTCCGGGGTAAAATTCACTAACTTCGGGAGGTGGTTCTACACGATAGCACAAGTAAAAAAGAAAAATATTTATTTCGAAATTCTGTTGATTTTATGTAGTTTTCAAGTAAAAAAGTTGAATTGTTCGTATGGAGCAATATATATTTTTCTAACGAAAAAATATTATTGTACTGGAAAAAAAATTATGCCTCTATTTTAAAATGTGATTTAATTTTTTTTTTGAGAGATGTTGAATCTTCCTATTCAGGAACCGCAGTCGAAAACCTACCAACTTCGCCAAATGCAGATAGGGTAGGACCGACAATTATTTTGTATATTAATGCTGTAATGTCGTCCAAATTCATCTTTCTAACTTATAATGGTCTATCTTTCGAACCGATTTTTGGCTAGCTCGATCGTTGAGAAGTGGGTTTATTCCAACATTTTTATTCATTCACGCAAACATAAATAAAATTCAGAGAGATATTGAAAAAAAAACCTTTTCGAAAAAAGTCATTTATATTTTTTGGTGAACTTTATAAAACATGTTTTAAGTGAAGGTAGTTTGTAATCAAAAAGACTCTTTTTAAAATTAGAAACGTTTTTTTATGAGAAATTATCTACTACCTACCTGCATGTCATGCAATTTTAATCATTTACTTTCAGGTGTTAATAAAAGCCTTATAATTAAACAGTCTACATTATAATATACGGGTAGGCTGTGTACGATGTAATGACAGAATAAGCGTACGCTAAATACATAGGGGAAATTCGGAAACTTATTGTACTAGTAAGAACATTACGATTTTTTTAAATTTCTTATTTTTGAATTAATATAATATTTAATAATATTTATAAATATTTCGTATTTTTTGGCTTTGACTCAGGATTGAACCTTCCATCCCAGGAATTGCTTCCATAATACGGGCATGTGCCTAGTATGGTGGCTGTAGAAACAAAAAACTGTAATCATTTAAATTTTTATGAATAAAGAAACAAAAAAAAAAATTGTCTACACCGCTAACACCTAAGCCAAATCCTATTTGGATAATATCGATTTTTATTTCGTTTATCAACTGCTGTAAAATGTTAAGAGGAAGCTAAAAGCCAAAAATGTGTATACTCTATATGGTAGGTAATATGCATTAAAATCGCTTGACAAACGGAGTCTAGAAACGTTCGATTTCAAGCACAAAACTGGTTTTTATTTATTTTGTAAATAATTTTATAATAAAGCAAAAAAGTTAATCAAATTAAACTGTCACAGATAATCTTAGCTGTAATACTGTATATTTTTTAAGTTGTTTCTTTTATACGTTCATACATATTGAAATAATATTTTTTTTAGTAGTTTACATTTATATTTTTTATTGAGTAATTTATTTTTTTATTTGTATTCTACTCAAACGAAACGATATGAAAACCTTCAATTTATCTAAAGCATATTTTTTGGTATTCATAATGGAGTTGTGCTGCATTTTTTTTCTGTTCAGTGTTTTACGTGTTTATAACATGTATTGTACGTATATATTTCTGAATTATTAAAACTTCGATATTATTATTATTATAAAAACATAAGCACAGAAGTAATCCTTTGAGCATGTGACAGACCACGCTACAAGCGCGCTATATTTGCGTGGCTTGGCACATTTCAACATATCGCTCGCCATACATCCCCATTGGTAGTGTATGTCGAGCGGTACGCTGAAATAGGCCAAACCACGATGCGTATAATGTGTCGCCTACCTTATTTATGGTCGAGAGTTAATAACTAAACCTTGAATTCATCATTTCAATTACGTGTAAGAATTTATCAACAATAACAATTACTGCTTATACAAAAAAACTGCAGTTTTTTTTATAAGCATCTCCCCTCCACTGGCGTGCTTTGGTTAGTCGGAGTCTACTTAACGGTTGGCCGAACTCACGCACGCCAAGTAAATGTCATAAAAACAAGTCAGTTAAGATATCAAATTACAGTCAGAAGGCCCCTATGGTAATATGGTACATGTTCTGGTTTTACAGTCGGTAGTTTGGGTTCGAATCCCACCGCAACTGCAGATGTAGAGTGATAGATAGTAGATACCTGTTCAGAATCGAATCGTCGCTCGAAATTGTTTTATCCGAGTTTGGTGACCAGATCTGAACATCCAGGTACTTCTTAACCCCTTTCCACACCCCTCAACCTCACAACCTGTTTCTTTTGGGGATGCCATAATCCCAATGGCTGGAGAAGTTCTGAATCGTGTGCGGCATTCACGTAAAAATAAGAAATTAGAAAGTGTCGATCTGGATGTTGATTTAATAGAATATCATCATTAGGGATACTGGTCAGTAAAAAACTCTAAAAGGAACAATAAATATGATGCCCCTAATTAAATAGATTTAAATAACTTTAGTCGCCTCAGCACAGGACCCTCTAGTTAGGAGGATTAGGAAATACCATTATACTTAAATACATATTACTAATTTGTATGTCCAAATGTGTTGTATAGTCGCTTAAAAAAAGTTGTAGGAAGGCTGTTCCCAATACTAGCAATAAAATGACCCGTTCTCTTTCATTTATGTTGGCCCCGCATTTGATTTCCAACTATTCACAGGTGGCTAGTTATTCGCCTACCAATGTAATACCAGTGTAACTAAAACAGTATTATCACCTGTCATTTTCAATCCAAAGATTTTAATCCGTCCTCTGATATAGGAGAACCCATCTGCACAGTGAAATCGATAAGTTAACAATATCGTATTGTTAGGCTTAGCTAACGATGATTTTATATCGGTTTCTCGAGCACGGTCAACCGCAATAAACCAGAATCGATATACACTGGCAACACTGGCGCATCTCTCAATGAATTCATTCCTAAACGACAAACGGCTGCATAAAAGTTAATAATATACAAATTGAAGTATTAACTATAATATAAACTTGCTGTCCGCATGTACATGTACATTGAGATATTAACAAGGGAATTCGTAAGCTCATTAGCCAATTATAACTAACAACTTTTGTTTCTCGAAGCTGCAACGTAGTCATTTGATTTCGTCTTAGATTAATAAATTAAGTCCACAGATTGAGAACACGATTTCTTTCAGTTCTAAGAGCTTAGTTAGTTCACCCATATTCATTAATAAGCCAGTTGCATAACGAACGAAATTATCCAAAAAGTCGTGCACATTGACAGCATCATAATTATATCCTGACCGTGCTATCAAATATTGTTAACTGATCCTAGATCGGTCAATATGGGATCAATATCTAGGGCTTTATCGATCGTCCTCGCTACATCTCCAGGTGGATTGGCCGTCTTAGCACATAATCCTAAACAGAAATCTAAGTGGGGCTCCAGACCAAATATGGCTACTAAAATCAACAGTAGGTCCAACAATAAACGCCCTTGATGTGATATTTCACAAGAAACGTCGTATATATAAATATAAATTTTAAGTATTATTGTTATTAAGTAAGGTTTGAACAAGGTCAAGCATTGTGATATTACAGAAAGATTAGCCAACCATAAAACAATGGTTTTTGAACAGTCGCAATGGAAGTTCAATCAAATTAGATTCGAATTCACGTTTTTCACCTTGTTTAGCAATCTTGTGCCAAATAATAGTTTTTGCCGATTATTTGTTGCACTCTACACGGTGTCTGGAAACTCGAAATATAAGCGGAAAACTGGTAATTTGGAGTCGATTTCGTGGTATATATTTTTTATTTGCACTTTCGTTTACGAGTGAATCGAGTCAGAAGTTAAAATTTTTTGTTCAAAATTAAAAAAAAATATCGGTCACCAAGTATCGAAAATCATCGATGCCGGAAAAGCAAAAAAAATGATCATATAAATAACTTTCTAAAAATCCAAAACAAATAAAAATTCTTATTATTTTCAGTACCTACATATTATAATTAATTTATGCTAATTTGGGAGGCGGGTTTGCCTCTGCCGTAGGTCACCCCTAGTGTCTCGTTACGTTTGGTGAATTAGGAGGGGGGCCCGGGTTCGTCGGGTGAGGTGTGTTCAGGATGCGACAGCCCACTATGTAGGTGGCGTGCCAGATCGGGAGAGGCTGGTTTGGGGAGAACCTTTGACATTTGAACTGGTCTCTCAACCCATTGTCTTGCGCCGCAGTAGGAGGGATATATGCATATGTCCGTCACTCCTGGACCTTTCTATCTTTCCTTAAAAAGGACCCTCAATAGGACATAGGCTCCGAGGGAAATTGTTTTCCTCAGGGCCTCCTGTGTGTTGTTAGTGCCGTTTAAGCCGTTTGTGACGCGATGGTCAGCATAAATTGCCTTCCAAGCGATTGATGGGGGTCCGATGCTCGGACACAATTTTATTTTATGATTTTTACTTCGATATAAAAAAAAATTCACGTGTACGTGCTAGTTACTTAATAATGTTTACTACGCATAAAATATTAAAGGGATTGAAGTTTTATTTCGTTTTTTTCCCCTTTTACTAGTCGAGACGAGCACTCATTACTTCGACAAAGCACTTTCAGGCGTCCCTATCCTGAGATACTTCAGCAGCCTCTGTCCATTGCAGACCCAACCTCTGGAGTTGTTTTCCCAGCTTTGTTTGGTGCTACCAACTAGACGTCTTGTCTCATGAATTACCTCTTGAATTTGCTCCTTTATCGCATGCTTGTATGTTTTAGTTTATATAATTCTTCAAGCTTTTAATCTTTAGCGTGCCAGCTAAAATGCCGAGCAGCCCGCAATGCGCCGGTTAAAACTATTTTGGTAATAACTTACCTGTTTTTTGCAAAGTGTATCATCTTACCAGATAGTGAGTTTATATATTAATAACAAAACGTATATATCAATCCTATGTAGTTTCCCCAGGATAGCTACTTATATTCTAAGAAATGTTTTGAAAAAATATAATATAATGAAGAAATATAAAAATATTCTTTAGTTTTAATTTTCCTAATAGCTAGAGACACCCATTCATAGCTTTATTTTTTAAGAAACATGGCATTAATTATTGAAAAATAGCTTTTATAGTTTTTATGGCTAAATAGGATAACGTCAAGAAATGGGAGTCGGCAAGAGGAGAAAAACAATAAAATTAGCAAAATCACTTGAAACATGTTTATTGTAATATTGATTGAAACTCAACATGGCACATGTTTTTACAGTAGAGTGTCATGTTCGTTCTACGATCTGTCAATACAAAATTATAGCAACTAAAATATCTTTTTTATTATCGCTAAAATCACCATTTATCGGTTTAATTAGCGAAAATATAGTTAATTCTATGAATAGGTGTCTCTATTTATTGCTAAATAAGCGTTTTTCTCAATAAAAATAAGTTATATAAAGCTTTTCTGTGCATAAATAAAGTACTATGAGTTTTGAAACGAAATTTGCAACGAGCTTTTTAAAAGATAAAAAAATCAATGTTTGCAAGTGACAAAACGACATACTAGAAAAATATTAAATTAGATTATTTTCTTAACAAGCTATTAACATTTATTTTAGTATGCTAGGAGCATTTTTTAAGGTTAAAAATACAATAAAATCGAGGCGAGTGTGGTGAGTTCCTAGCAAATCCGCTACGGATTTGCCTGAATTCCAAGGGTTGTCCATTAAAATGGAAACGTTTGCAAAGAATATAAATAACGTATTTCGGTTATCGTAAGATGTTTTCATATTGATTTTTAAATGCATCGGTTTTCTAGATACCATAGAACAGAACCAATTGAATATGAACCTAATGGGCCCAAGGATTTATGGACAATTTAAACACGACCTGCATCTAGTCGAGTTAATATGATGGAAATATATTTATGTATGCATGGACCTATTGCGATCATTGCTTCATACTTAACTCTACCTACCACGCAGGTATCTACTTTGTCTTTTAATATAATGGTAGTTATGAAATGTAAAATCAAATAAAATGTTTTTTCATGTTGAAAGAGGTTTTTCATAAATTTTAATTTGATGTACCTTGATGTGATAATAATTGAACTGTTTTTAGGAATTTCATATGTTTTTAAATAAAAAATAAAATTGGTGTGACACATTTATGCCGTTTTTTGAGGAGTGTTGTAGCGATCCGTGGATTGTTACAAGCCAAAAATGTGTATATTCTTGGTATACCTTATATTGTAGGTAATAGGCATTAAATCGCTTGACAAACGTCTAGAGTCTAGAAGCGTTCGATTTTAAGCACAAAACTGGTTTTTATTTATTTTGTAAATAATTTTATAAGAAAGCAAAAAAAGTTAATCAAGTGAAACTGTCACAGATAATATTAGATATAATACTGTATTTTTTTAAAGTTGTTTCCTTTGCGCGTTCATACATTTCTATTGAAAAAATATTTTTTTTAGTAGTTTACATTTATATTTTTTATTGAGTAATTTATTTTTATTATTTGTATTTTACTCAAGCGAAACGATAGGAAAACCTTCAATTTATCTAAAACATATTTTTTGGTATTCATAATGTACACCAACTCGTTATCAAGATTAATCAAAATAGTGATTTAGCATTACGCTTCGCCGAGGAAGCTACAAGCCAAAAATGTGTATATTCTTGGTATGTCTTATGTCGTCACGAATGTAGGCAACAGGCATTAATGTCACTTTGAAAACGGACTCGAGAAACGCTTAGTTTCAAGCGCAAAAGTTGCTTTTATTTATTTTGAAAACAATTTCATAAGAAAGCAAAAAAGTTATTCAAGGGAAACTGTAACAAATAATCTTATGCATAATAGTGTATTTGTTTCATTTATGCATTCATACATTTCTATTTAATAAATAATTTTTTGAATAGTTTACATTTTTATTTTGCATATTTTATTTTATTTTAATTCTACTCAAAAGAAAAACGACCAGTAGTAAAAAACTTCAATTTATCTAAAGCATATATTTTTTGGTATTCATAATGTGAACCAATTCTTTATAACGATTAATCTAAAATACTGATTTAGCACTAAACTTCGTCTTAACGTGTATTCTGCTTCTGTTTCTACTTAAATAATGTCAAATTCGTGATGACAAAAGCAGGACCACCAAAGCGAAAAGTATGCAGCCAACGATGACAAAATAAAATTTTTACACTCAGTAAATCAAAATGGTAAAATTGAGTAAATAGATCAGAACTGATTGTTTTTTGAGGTTTTTAATTCAGTTAAAAATTTTTCCTCATAAAACATATTAATATAATGTAATATCAGTCACGTGAATACAACCATGAGATGGTAATAGTAATAAGGCCAAATGAAAGACGCATGAAAGGGTATTATTATAAGCCCTAGCTAGTTAGAGGATTACGAAAGAGTCCATAAAGTCAAAAAAATTAATAAAAAACGATGACAAGATGGCATTTGGAAAAATTAGGGCATTTAAAAAAAATGTATTAATAAATTTTTATAGCAGACTAGTTGAAGTTCCTCACGTTGCTCGGGCTTTACGTTGTAAGGCTCTGGACTAGCAAGCCAAAGGTCGCAGGTTCAAATACCGGTGTGCGCAAGTAAATTTTATTAGACTTAGGGGGTTTTTCACTATCTCTGATTATGTTCTGACCAGCACTAATCCGCGGATAAGTCATTTTTTCGTTTTCACTATATCTGAATAACGCTAACGCTCGGGTTAAAGTTAGATTTGACTAATCAGTGCTCTAACCAGACGTTAGGCGCTATTCCTCGAATCAAAGATGGCGTCAAAACATTCCGAGTTTAACAGCTGAGAAGTGAGTCGAATTTTGTAGAATGAATTTGAATGCTTGTATGATCCATCCTGAATTATTCGATTGTGTTCAAAATAAGAAACAATGTATTAATTCGACACGAATCTATCTAAAATGACCTGATAATCAACATAACATAACCAAAAAAATGCACACTTCGCGGTGTGCGGACTGTGACGCATGACAGCCGTGGCAGTAGATGGAGAAACAGCAAACATTTTGCGATGTTGCCAGACTATTTCGAGTGTTATCTATCCGGCAGCTCGAAACAATGGTGAAACGGTCGCCGTTGAATAACGAAGTTATTCTGAACTTTAAAGCCAGCCAACGGATAGCTATTCAGATATTTAGCCCGACATAGTGAAATACCCCCTTATAAAATAATGAAATATAGTACTTATACTTGCGGCACGTTGCAGAGTGGAAGATATTTAGAAGATCTTAGAGATCTTAGTATCGCCCTGGTGTAAGACCACCATTCAGAATTGAAAGGTTGCTTGAAATGGATTTAGCCGTGTTTGGTGAACAGATCTGAATAGCCAGGTATTCCCGCACCTTCCTGTTCTCCGTCTCCTTCCCCTCTCCACTATCTTTAGGCGCACATCATACCCTAATAGATGACATCATGCCAAATTCATCAATTTCGGTATAAGATGTACTCTTCTTTTTATAAATATACTAGTGGGCCAGGGCGGATTTGTAGTTATTTGTATGATTGGTTAAGAAATCAGAAAAAAAAAATTCTTAAAAACAAAATTGTTCTCGACAAGAACTCCACCTATAGGGTCCAAAACTATCCTATATTTCAAGCTGGAACCAACCATACACTTTCACAAAACTAACCTATATTTCAAGCTGGAAACAACCATACACTTTCACAAAACTATCCTATATTTCAAGCTGGAACCAACCATACACATTCACAAGACTATCCTATATTTCAAGCTGGAACCAACCATACACTTTCACAAAACTAACCTATATTTCAAGCTGGAAACAACCATACACTTTCACAAAACTATCCTATATTTCAAGCTGGAACCAACCATACATATTCACAAGACTATCCTATATTTCAAGCTGGAACCAACCATACACATTCACAAAACTATCCTATATTTCAAGCTGGAACCAACCATATACATTCACAAAACTATCCTATATTTCAAGCTGGAACCAACCATACACATTCACAAAACTATCCTATATTTCAAGCTGGAACCAACCATACACATTCGAATTTTTTTTATTAATATTGGTTGGGCGGTTTCGGAGATTAGCGTGTACGAACTCAGTGACACGTGATTTTTATATATTAAGATAGATATATAAATTAGCTAAGTCCCTGGCTTTGCTTTTTACGCAGAAATTTTCAAAATTAGATGTGGAGAGTATTTTTTCTCCTTTTATGAACGTACGTGTGCAAAATTTCATCAATAAGTATTAACATTCTGATTTAAGGGATAACAAAAGGGAATGGGGGATTGTTTTTGGAAATCTCATTCAGACAGTAACCTTCCTTTGAATGCTAAGTGTGCAAAATTTCATAAATCACGGAATAAAACTGTAGATTTGTTCCCATGTCGCCAATCTTTAATGAAGTAAATAATGTGATGAAATGCATCTAGTTCTAGAGGAAAAAAGAAATCTTTATAACCAGCATAGGAATTATAGATGAGTGATTTTTTTTCTCTTTTATAATCTTCGATCGCACCTCGAATGAGGTACGACGAACCGCCACTGATTCGTTTGATAATTTCAGTATCATCATATTTGGAAAGCTGTCCTCCGACTTAGAGACTGTCTGCACAATTTGTTAGTTGGTTTGGGTTTTGTATTTGTATCCTGTAGTCGCACTGTCGCGGTCTTGACTCAGCTATTCCAATTATTTCCCCGGCAGATTAACGCAACACGTCGTGCGAGTCGCGAGTCGCGAGACTGTGGAACAATTCTCGCGGAGCACGACTACAATAACCTCAACCTTTGTCAGTCTCTCCCGCACCTCTCACTACCTACCTTAATTGTCTCATACTCTGCAGGAATTACAGATTACAGTTCAATCAAATCTCCAATACGCTGTAGTCAGCTGGAGAGCTGCATGCAAAACAAATCTACTCCCTGTTGAAATTCTACAACTTCTGATTATAAAAATAATATTGAAAAACCAAGAGATTATCCAACTCACTAATTTTTGAAGAATTTAAAGTATTAAAATTTAATGATCTTGTCCGAAAAAAAAAATAATAAAAGAAAAACAAAATCACAGCTTTTTAACTGAAAATCGTACTCGTTAAAAACATATATTTCAAACACAAAAATGTAACACCACTTTTGCCCAACATCATTGCATCTATCTAGGGAAAAAATACTTCAACAGCCTACCTGAAAACATCAGATCAATCGAAAACGATAAACACCTACTAAAAGCGATTGAAGCGAAGTTCAGTGTAAAAATACCACAATGATGAAACTATCTTCTTAATTAATTATAAATTAATATATTTTTGTTCGCTTACATATATTATTTATTTATTTAGATAAATTTCCTTGAATCATAATTATAAACATTAAAAATTCTTCATCCTGATGCTCTTTTAAACACAAGCGCCAGCTTCTATAGAAGAGAAACATGAAAAAAAAAACAAAATCAGTGAAAACTAGTTTTATGGATTATCTTAATTAACATACATTATTATACTCTGTAAAGTGATTAATTATTTAATAAAGAAAAAACAATATTTATATATATATATATATATATATATATATATATATATATATATATATATATATATATATATATAAGAGGTCAATATATATATATTAGATACACGGATAAAAATGATCCTGTTAAAAAAGTGACAGCATGCCGACTTCCTGATAAAATATTAATCATTCAGATTATTTATTTATTTTCTAACGGACATCGTCCAAATTACAAAATAATAACACGAATACAGTAAAATGAAAAATACAGGAGTATACAAAGGTACATGAAAGCAAAGACATAAGGCAGATATAATATAAGAAAATAAGGTGACAAGTCGAATCAAGTCAAGACTACGCCGTGGGTCAGGACCACAGGACACTTATAATATTCCGTCACTTGTTTAGCGACTGGCAAAAATCATTCAGACTTATCCCAAAAAAGTTAAGGTTTTCACTTGAGTTGACCAGTCTACACATTCTGGACAATGGTGAATAATATCCATAATCTGTCGAATGATGGTTGAGGAAGAGCAGTTCATTATTTCTGAGTCTTTGCGAGGGGATATTGTAGGGGATGAGTTGCAGTAGAGTAGGTGAATCAATAATACCATTTATAATTTTGAAGAAGCAAATGAGGTCATTTCTTTTCCGACGGACTTCCAAAGGAGAGAGGTTTAGAGTTAGTTAAATTTCATCATATGAGTATTTGCCTTTTTCTAATCCTAGCCTCATATCGAGAATACGTGTTCTTTTCCTAATAGATTTCATGACGAAATGCAAAAATATCAGTATGCCAATATTTCTCCCAGTGGAAACAAACTGGAGCAGTTGGGACTCTTGTGCAGTATTCACTTCAAAAAATAAAAAAAAGTGCACAGAAACATGAAGAAATATTTTAAAAATTACAATACTATGTAAATATAGTGTTTTATAGATATTATTTCGATGCAAGATCGATATGTAGTTATAATATGTTATCGGTGCACGAGTTATAATTGATTAATAATAATTTATTAAGACCAGCTATATATAGTACAGAGTTTTCCAATAAGAGGTGTTACTTTGATATTCAATCGTAAAAGATCAACGGTTTCGTTGCTTGTGTGGCACGTAGCGCCGTCTTGTTGAAAGTAAACGTTGTCCAGATCAATACCATCCAATTCCGGCCATAAAAAAATCATTAATCATCTCTCGATAGGGCAATCCATTCACCGTAACTGTTGCTCCAGCCTCATTTTCGAAAAAGTAAGGTCCAATGACTCCGTCGGACCATAAACCGCACCAAACAGTCATACGTTGAGGATAGAGAGGCTTTTCAACAATAACTCTTGGGTTTTCCGAGCCCCAGATGCGACAATTTTGCTTGTTGACGAAGCCACCGAGGTGGAAATGGGCCTCATCACTCAAGATGATTAGCATTTTATTCACTCAAGTGAATTTTAATAAATTCAATGCGTTGTTGAAGCGTGTATTGTTCCATTTTTATTAATGGCTTACTTGTCAAAATAATGTCAAAAATGACAGCTTCAAAAGTAACATCTACCGAAATAGCGGGCTATTCAAAATAACACCTCTTATTGGAAAACCCTGTAAAACTTTTATTTCAATTTAGTATATGTAGTAAATTTCAACATACCTATTACGCATTTATTAGCAGCAGGCACATACCTAGACTGGCAGCAGCAGCTGGTCCAGTTTCTTCACCACCTAGGATTCTTGCTGCAGACTCTCCATCTTATATCTTCGTCGAATGTCACAGCGGTGCTGCCAAGTTCTGGTAACTATGTGAGGATATTGTGTCAGCGCTTTACAAGCAGCAGACGCATACCTGAACGGATGACGAACCTCGTGCTGCAGAGTATCCATCTTCTATCTACGTGTCACCTCTTCCTGTTCTTCATTTTACTTAACTTAACTTCACTTTATTTTTGTAATATTTATATTTTTGTAATACCTGCATCAACTGTAAAGCGCCCCTGAGGTGATATCTCACAAAAGCGGTATAAAATTGTACAGTAAATTAATTAATTAATTAATTAAACACAACAAAACATATTAACAAAATTTGCTAAAATGCAAAGCGAATATGTAAAGTTATTTCTTTAATGTTTCGTAAGTTGCTTATTTTAGGAGATCATTGAAAAATTCTGTATATATAATATAAATCTTCATAAACATATTCACGTCAGATTTATTTTCAGCTTTACAGTAAAGTTAAGCATGGCTTAGTGTTCAAAGGGAGAAACAGCATTATTTGTGGATGCTTGGGATGATGGAGGGCTTTTAAAGAGAGGGTGGAGAGAATGTTTTGGGATGGAAAAAGATACGAGGGGTAGGAACCGGGGGTCAGTGCGTCCAGGAGTGACGAATGAATCCATCACTCCCACAACCGTGCATCGTTATGGGTCGAGAGAGTTCGGCTGGTATTCTTCTTCAACTGGCCTCTTCCAATCCGGCCGGCCATGCACGCAACCAAGAACTGGACAAACCTCATCTCATGAACCGGGATACCCCTGTTAAGTCCCCGCATACCCAATTTCAACGGATTTTTAACGAGTATCTTGTTAAGGTGAAATAGGTAGACTTGACCTGAAATTTGGCATTTTTGAGGCCACTTTTAGACGTATGGACACTTTTCTAGAAAAAAACACAAATTGATTTCGAAAGATCGTTATTTTATCTTGTAAAGTAAGATGTAAAATTTTGAAAAATAATATTATTTTCATATCATAATAAAGTGTTACCGTTGGACAATGCGCAGATTTGTTGCATTTTCAAAGGTGAAGTTGTATTATACAACAAATATTTCAAATCATTGAATAATAATGTATAAACAATCAATAAATTATCTATCATATGTATGTATAAGAATTGTGTTTTTATTTCAAAAAAAATTACTAATAAATAAATACGAGCACGCGTTTTGTGACGAAAATCCCTCAATTGGACTATTTATTTATGGTCTAACAAATTGGTATAGTTCAGATTTTTTTAGCAAAATAATTTACCAAGCATAATTGAAACATTAGAAATAATTTATGACCAAAAAATATATTCTTAAAGTATATAATAGTAATTAATTTCGATTCGCGTTTGTTGTTTGTGACTTGCCCCGGCGCAAGCCGAAATTTTAACATTCCCCGCTACGACAGGGCGGCGAGCGGACGTCTATTCCACGCCAGTCTACTTGATAACATTTTAAAGAAATTCCTCGCTTAAAAATGAGGAGGAAAATACCCTCGAAAAAAAGTTTTATTAGATAGCAAAAATTACGACATCAAAAACGTACGTGGGAGATATATTTTCAGAAAAAACAAAGGTTAGTGATATTTAATTATCCGTGTACATTGTTCGTACTTATATGCTACAGGGTCGTTCGAAAGAATCAGTCAGAATAAGCACATATTTTTTATAACATTTGGCGATAATTTTGTGTTGTTTAATTTCCAGGGAAAATAATCAACTATGGACAGGAGTTTATGTCTGTTATCGTTTTTTCATGTATAAATGTTAAAATTTATGCCAAAGTACGTGAAACTGTTTGTGATTGGTAGTCAAAAAGTGACACGAACCAAATGAATTTCGATTCGTGATGTGCGAATCAAATCATTTTTTTGTTCATAATTTCTATTTTATTGTCCAATTCACTATTACATTGGTATAATTCAACATATTTAATGTTTTTTGTGTTACTTTTTGTCAGTTTCATAATGTCATATTGTGAATTGAGCTTCTTGTTTTAGGAAAAAAAACAAGGTTATTTTTGACATACAAACCTATGATTTTTACTCGTGAATTTAATAACATTTCGAAAATTAGACGAGTCAGGTCGCTCCGTTAATCATGAAAACAAATACATGAAAGCGATACAATATTATGCAATCGCATAACTACATATGTAGGTAAGTACCGTAGAAAATAGTTGGAAATAAAACCTAATTTTAATATATAAACTACTTCAGTTGTAAGGAATAAACCCTCTTTTCAATGTCATACATATCAAATCGAGTAATACTTTGAAGATAAGTATTAGAAATAAAACTTACGGTAATACCTTTCGGACAAACGAATAAATAAGTAAAACAAAAGATTTTTACTCACCTTTGGAAAACTCGTGTAAAATATTTAAAAAAAAAAACAAATTAAACAAATATTTGAAATTTTTTTTAAATGTATATTTATATACCTACATATTTTATATCTACCATGTCAACAAACTGCATTTGTATTTATTTATGTTTACGCACTCCGACGTATAATTTACAAATATGTATGTAACTACTTATAAGGAAGAAAGCTACCACCAAGAATTAAACAACAATAATTGTTATTTCATCGGAACCATGCTGTAGTTTTCACTGCCGCGCGAGTGTACTACTCGCAGCGGAATGAATTCGGTATTTCTGTCTCGGTCTAAAAAAACGTCCGATCGCGAGATCGTCTTTTAACGAAATTTGAATTCTCGTCCGCTGGTTAAATCGCCTTAACTCTTTAAGTTATTAAGTTTAAAAAAAATTGTTATTTTTGAATATTTTTGATAATCATTATACATGTGTTATGCCGAAACGTTTATCAATGCAAAGTAAGCGCCGAAAATTATTGAAAACACGTTTTGTTCTGTTATTTAATATATTATAGGAATGAAAATCTTCTCAGTGTATCTTTAAATGCAACTAAAGCATTTGTCGAGATATTTTTGCTATATTTCAAACAAGTCGTGTTTATTAAATATTTTCACCAATTTCGCTTAATTATTATCGTTTTTTATTAGCGCGCTCCATCTAACATTTGTGTTCATATACTCGTATATCCATTTCAAACCATCTTTACTACGGGGCCTTAAGTCAAAAAACTACTTGAGATGACCTACGGCAAAGGTGTGAGAATGCAACCAAGGTTTAGCAATAGTATTTGTATAAATCAGGCGGTCTATTTACATCCAGAATCTTTAAATAGCCCATCTTCCGCCTTGGTGTAATGTAGAGGACCTGGATATCGTCCATAGCACCCCTCATCGCGCAGATGGCATGATGTACCTACTTGTTATTGTTACACAGAACAATTGTATTTGCAAATCGAATTAGTTGCCTTCTCATTGCATCGCCCGTTAGCTAAGAATAACATTTTCAGCCGGCCATGGTCAAAACGAAACCTCACCAAAAGCGATAAAGACAAGACTTTGAATAGAACTTCAGAGTGTAGGTATTATGATGTCCAGATATGGTTGCCAATAAAATAACCTCGAGATTTCGCAAACGACAGTATTATATTATACAGTATTAGTATCTTTGCTATAGTATGGTTCTATAGATAATAAGTAGCTGATAATGTTATCTGATGCTACATTTTTCTCAAAGACGGATGCTTTGTTTAAATTTTTTTACACAGAGGACGACGCTTCGTACTACTTTGAGTTCAGTATCAACTCTCAAGGACGAATTTGCGATTATTTTAATTATAAGGTAATTTTATATAGTTTTTAAAATGGTATCTTCAAATTAAAAAATATAGTATGGAAAATTTAAAATACCTTGGAAAAATTATTATTATTACAAGTTTATACAACAGATAAACAACCTTCTGTGACTGAATAAGCAATATATATAACAATATATAACTATTTTATGTAATTTTCTATTTTACGTTTCACTTAGTAAGGTTTTTACATACACGGTCGTTCATCAAATGAAAATTTTCATCATGTTTTTCAAGACTGAAATACAATAGAGTGGTAGAAATTAAGTTATTTTATTCTAAATATTATAATAACTATTAAATATTAGATTTATAGTGTTACCAGAGTTAGATTCGCTTGTTTTTTATATTAGCAAACGCATGAAGCAGAGTCGTCAAAGAATCCCACGTGTACATATACATACACAGCACCTGACCCTTCTGGCTAAAATTACAATTCCATGTGTCCTTTTCATCTTCTGTTTATTTTCGTTCAATAACATCCTCTCCATCGCACAATACTTAACATCAAACCTTTCTCTAACGTCTTTGTTTTCGAAGTATGTTTCCATTCTAAACTTTGTTTTCGCGCAAATAATTCATCTGTCAAAACCAACTCGGTAGCTTTTGTTTAGTAAATACTCAAAATAGAACTAATTCAAACATAAATGATAGATTTACAAGACAATAGCTTCTTATCCCCATGTTGTTACACTGTTTCCAACAACGTCTTTTATACAAGGATACTTCTCCAATCTTAAGGACGTGCTGAGTAATATTTTATAAATGTTATTTTTCTTATTTCTTCTTTGCAAGTTTGCCAAAGCAGTTTGTCAGCAGATAAATTTCACAATATATTTAATCTCTGAATAGTATAAAACAAAGTCGCTTTCCGCGTCTGTCTGTTTGTGCGCTCTCTATAATTTCTTCCGGTAGGTTTATATATATAATCCATGAATATTATGTAATCAAGTCCTAAAAAAAATATTTTCGTGCGCTTACATTGCTAACGCTGGATAAATCTTATGAGATACATCAAAATAATGTACGAAGGAATTGTATATCTTAAAAAGGCCTACAGAAAAGTACCGATTGTATATGTCTTCTTTTAATCTTCTAAGGATTACCACCAGCAACGCCGGGTGCACTTTAGCTATTTAATTATAACACTAAAGCACACATATGACGAGAAGATACAACATATAAAATAGATAAAGAAGAACTAAGGCACAAAATACATAGACAGATAGATATAACAAAGTCAACATACTCATAGACACATAATAATAATAATAACATGGCATTTATATAGCGCAGTTTAGTGTCATTTCACTTCAATTGCGCTTAACTATAACAAACTTAAAAATGGTAATTGAGTATTAGTGGTTCTTAAAATTATTCCTACAGTGTGCCTTACCCAATACAGATCTAATATTATAACACTAAATATACTGTTTATACAAAGTGATGACAAAACTTAGAATAACAATAACAGCAGGACAGGACAAAACACGAATATTAAAACTAAAACATAATATAAAACAGGAGGCAGTTTGTGCTCAGAAATGAAAATTTTCTGAGCAGACATTTTAAAAAGAAAAGGCACACAACACAGTCAACATATTCATAGGCACATTCACACTCAAAGGTACACAACTCACTCATGCATACAATCAATGGATACTAATTTATTTATAAAAAATATTAAAAAATCTTGTTCTGTTGACCATTTTTTAGTTTTTGTTGAATTCAGTTGTTCAGGTTCATTCGATTTTTACATCCATTGGCATCTTATTAAATATAAAAGGTACAAGATAAGCAAAATTTTGATGGCCGTATTAATTAGTAATTTTTGGAATGGACATACCTTATCATGGTATTATATTTCATAGGTAGTGTAAAAGGATAAGCAGCTGCCAAACATCACTGCAAAAAAATAAATTTGCCCTGTAATATTATGTAGGAATGATTATTTTGATACTTTGTCTACCAATAGAGTAAATTCACTGAAGTTAATCCGAAGAGATCGAAAATTGGATACATTTTTAGATTAATTTTCGGACAGATTGGACAGATAAACAAGATTGGAAAAATATTGACTTTGACATCCTCTCTGATTCTTCAATGTGTTGGATATGCTCGACATCTTCAAACAAATTGAAGATGGTGAACATTCAATATATGTTAACGAAGTGCATTGAATATGAACAACACAGAGTGACGATATCGATGACCTCAAACCCATCAGTAGTTCAGAATTTAATAGTTTCAACTCCACCATAACAAGAATCATGTTAATTGGAAAATATTTTAAATAGAATTCTAACATAAAGGACTTTTAAAGAATGTGAGACATTATAATGACTATACATTAATATTGTAATTTAAACACATATGTCAATTTTATTGTATTTCTCTCAATAGTATAAGTTACTGCCAGATGGCAAAGAGGAACTCAAGTCCATTTTTTTAAACTTTTATTGTTTTAGTTTAATTAAGTTTAATAGTTAAAATAATTTTCAAAGTTTTAATGTTTCAGGTCTCTAACAATCGAATCTATGGACGTGACACGTGACGTCACCAGTCACCAGTCTCAAAAAGCTTTAATTATTTTTTAAGCAGCACTGTCTTTTGTATGGGAGTCAAGACGTATTTTATTATTAAAATTACCTGCTTTTAAAATCAATGGACACTAAGTAAAATGTTAGCATCTCGTCACTAATGTTATCGTATTGTAATCAAAGTGCAAAAATGCATCCATGACCGCACCTGATAAACAATTTACCGATGCTTAAAAACCTGCATTAAAATATTTTCATTGGTTCAAATGTGAATATGGACCAGCCATTGCATGTGTTCTAAAATACATATGACAGATGAAGAGATTTTCAAATTCCCCACAAAATCCCCAGAAGGTTCTTTACCTCTAAAATGAGACAAAATTCTATTGAAAGTAGTATTGTTTTTTATTATCTAGCCATTTTCGAATTTCTCTTTCGTATGAAAGACTGTATAGTCTAAAATATTTTTTTTGCTGCCAACGAAAATAAAATATAGTGTTCTCACAATTATTATTTTTCAATATGGTGGGATATAAAAGAAATGTACAGAATCCCCGCATTTTCCCACAAAAAGGTTCTCCCCGCAAAAAACCCAATTCTAAAAAAAATTTTAGGAAATTCTCCACGAATTAGCAACCCTGATGTGGATGATGTAGTCCATAGGTATATAACTCACATAGACTGGTTGTGATGAAACTGCAGGTTCAGTCGTTTCAACCAAATCGTGTGTTTTAATGGGATGTAGTGTTATTAATTTTTAAATGACGATTTTTTTAATTTTTTTTTTTAAAATGAATTTGTATTTATTAATCCATATAAACATTATTTAGAGAAACTCAATTTGGGGACCATTTGCCTGACTACCAATATAAGGATTTTATTATTATTGTAAAAAACTTTTTATATTATTTCAAAATTAAAATTGTCCATGTGTTGTGCAGGAAAATAAATGCGGTTTGATATTTTTTTATTTACTTCATAAAACCTCCTTATGATAAAATACCATAAATAAATAACTCATGTTTAAATATAGATAGATACATAGGTAAAAACAATTTGATTCTTGTACAAAAAATATCGATTTAGATGCCTTCAAATTAAAATACACGTGCTAAACCAGTTTTTTTTATGTTTCTGAGAAAGCGAATTGAATCTCACTTTTTTGCGTGTTTTTTTTTAAGTGTTACCTAATATCAATACTCTTCTAGTCTTCGCAGGAATTAAGACTGTTTTTTTTCTGTTGCACATTTTGGCAAAATCATTAATTGGGCTGACAGATCACGCTATATGCATCATGGCTCGGCCTATTTCAGAATAAATGGTACGTATAATAGTATATTTTAACATGGTTGTGAAATCTTTTAAAACCAATTTTTAAAGTATTGGAGAAGGGCTGTGATCATGCCATTATACAAAAGGGTCACGTATAGAATGTGGGAATCATAGGGCTATTAGCCTGCTAAGCTCAGTTGGCAAGCTGTATGGTAGAATTTTGATTGAAAGGGTAAAAAAGGAAACAGAGAATAAAATATGGGATGTGTAAGGTGTTTTTATGAGTAGAAGGGGTGCATGGACCAGATCTTCTCATTGCGTATGCTCACTGAGTAGTTTCTAGCAAAAAACAGAAATTTTTCTGTTCCTTTATAGATCTACAAAAAGCATACGACCGAGTCGACAGATAAAAGCTATGGAAGGTGTTGTCCAAGTATGGAGTGAATACGAATCTCACACAGGCAATTACCTCTCTGTTTGAGGGAAGCGTTGCGTGTGTTAGGGTGAACGGTGATTTTCCGGGGTGGTTTGATATCACAAAAGGTGTTAAACAAGGCTGTGTAGTGTCACCGTGGTTATTCAATCTATACATGGATAATTATGCAAGAATTGAAAGATTGTGTGCGAATTTGAGTAATCTGAAAGTATGTGGCCTGTTGTATGTATGCGATGCTAATCGCTAACAGTATGGAAGATCTACAGTCTTTCGTGCCTAGGATGAACGATGTATGTATAAATAATGAGTTAATGATGAATGCAAGTTAGTCTAAAGTAATGGTGTTTGAAAGAGAGAGTACGAAAACAGTGTGCAATATAGTCGTGAATGATGAATACTTGGAACAGGTGGATGAGTTTGTGTATTTAGGAAGTATGTTTAAAAGAGATGGGAAGGCTGACAGAGATATTGAAAGAAGGGTTAATGCAGGCATCAGGTTCAGTCCTCCATTAATAGAGGACTGAAGGCAGTTGGCGCTAACAAAAATTGTCCAAAGAAGCGAAGCTAGCAGTCCACAATGGAGTGCTGGTACCTACACTGATTTTTCTTTTTTTTTTTTGCAAAAGAAAGACAAACATTCTCGGGTTACGAATAACCTGACAATATTGGAAAATCTCCTACTACCACCACAGTAAGCTGAAAATGTTGCTTGTGTTGTGATGGAGGACTTAGCCAGCCGAGGAATTGAACACACTACGCCTGGGTGGGACCCAAGCGCGATGTCAACTCGGCCACCGACCGATCAAAATACCGGGTTGTATGGAAGTGAAGCATGGAACTGGCAGAGAAAGGGTGAAAGTATACTGAATGCTATTGACATGAGATCCCTGAGTCGTATGTATGATAAAATCATGCACGATCTTGTGAGAAATGTGGAGATCCGCAAAGAGTGCAAGGCTGATGTACGCGTCACGAGTAAGATTAAGAAAGGGATACTCAGATGGTTTGGGTATATAGAGCGAATGAGCGAAGAAAATAGTGTAAGGTGAATATATGATGCGAATGCGAATGGTAGCAGAAGTCGGGGACGCCAGAGGAAGACACGACACGATCAAGTGAATCAGATAATCGAGTCGGGCCATGTCAGAGTCAGAATAATAGAAGAGTATGTATGTGACGATGTATGAATGTGAATGAGGCAACAAGTGTATGCCAAGACCGAGTTTTTTAGCGGTCCATCCTCTCTGCCTACCCCTTTAACCATCTATAAATATAAACAAAATATAGTAAAAATTACATAACTTTTTTTAAATATATTTTTTTTCCTTATTTCAGTCATCTAACTCAACAAATAATAAACTAATCTGGTGTTTTCCACTATTGTATGATTGTAATAAAATATCCTATTACAAAAGCATGCCATAAAAACTGTAGGTGAGATCATAGTAACATTAAAAATAATTCATAATAAATATTATCAGACGATGGAAAAAATATTGAAATAATCAACTGGTTTATGTTCATAAATGTACGTGACCACATGCGATGCTACGTATTCACGTACGTAGGTACTGGTATATTCTCCGTCCAATGTCAATGGTATAACCCGGCTGAAGTTCTAGAACAAGTCTGCAGTGGATTCTCCCGTACTCCCATGTGAACAGGTAAAGGTAAAGAAAGGTACCATCTATATTTGATATGTTTGTAACGTCTGTTGGTATTGAAGTTCACCCTCTCTCCGAGCATTTGTGCCGGTGGAACTTTCTCACAGGCTAAAAAGCAATGAGAGATGGCGAGTTATTGCCAGCATGTATTGTAAGACTTAACTCTTTCATCACCGCGCTTTTGTTTCCATATATATACCATATTTTATGCTTAGTAACAATTATTTGAAAAATTTTGGAGCATGAAAGTGTTATTTTTTATTAGCAAGGACAAAAAACTATCACGTAAACAATTGTCTAATTATTGTACGTATATACAGTGCAACTTGAATGAATATAAAGATGACATCAAAATATATCCCAGTCCAAGCAAAACAGCGGAAAGGGGATCTATCATTGTGTATTGAAAATTTATATATAAAATATTGAACCATATAAAAAAGTATTTTAGAGAAATCATTAACAAAAAAACTGATTTCCCTAGTTTCACTTGAAAATACTCTATTCATCCTCCATAATTTACTTTGTAACAAAGTTATATTATTTATTCGCAAATTTACACTCCTCTTCCATCCTTTTTTTGACTTTTTGAAATACTGGCATACAGAGCTCCGGGCCAAAAAGGCCCCTTTCTCTTTCATCGTGAGTTTAAATTGGTTGTTGGAAAATAATTTTTAGTGTTTTGTGAAATTTTTTTTGCTCTTCCATTCACAAGCAAATGCTTTTAATGGAAGTTTAGTATAAATTAAAACAGTATGACTTATAAAAATTGCATATTTATTGTAAATATTAAACAATATACCGTATTTGTGGGTAGAACAAGGATTGAAGGTATGAAGGAAGATATTTGTTTCACAAAATCAAGATTTTTCATTTCTTCTTCCTGCAGAAGAACTCTCGTATTAAAAGGGTTATTACCGTTTTTTGCTTTTTTAATCCTTACTTGCCGTCTCAACTATGAGTCGAATGGTGGTTAGAAACATATTAATGTTTTGTGCCTTCTGAAGAAAAGATAATACAGACAAGTAAAAATCTATATATAGATAATCTACTCGTATCTCTTAAGTACTTGATTGAGAAAAGCGACTAGTTAATATTCTATAATGAATTAAATCCACAATATTTCTACCGTTTGAATGTTTGACAGTTCTAAATCTCTGAAAAATTAAAAGGTCTGAATGTAATATAATATATAATAATAATAATATCTTTATTTAGGAAAGTTTACACATTACAACTATACATACATATTATGGTGTACATTGATTTGTAACTTTTATATTTAAGGTTATAAAATTAACAAAAATGAAGAACTATTAATACAAACATAATATTTTGAAGGTAAATAGAAAATCAAAGTACCTACAGTTGTGGTTTCTTAAATACCGCCTCACTAGGCTAGCCTGTGTTGAGGCAGAATTTTTCGTGTTAGTTCCTAATACCATTGAACATACCTATACTTGTATTAAGAAGTATTCGCTCAATAATGTGGTTGTAATGTGGTGACTTCAATAACTGCGAATTTGGGTGAATGCACCGGTAAAGGCCCTATTCTTATTTTTAATACAAATTTTTACATTATCTTTGAAATTTTTTTGTGAATCACATGTGAATGATTATTCATTTATATAATACCAACGGTATAAACATAGCATGAACTAACTTTTACTAACGGTGTTCATTCGAAAGGTAATTCGGTAAACTTGTTGAATTTCGCTGCATTCAAAAGATCTTTTAAAAAACAACATTTGATTTTAACTTAAATATCTAATGGAGACAACTATTTATGTCGGGGGTTTAGTGTGTGACCGAATTCAACTAGTTTATCGGTAATTCCTGTTGTCTCTCTAATTATTTGTCAACAAAACATATAATTATGTTATTATATATGTATATATATTTTTTATAAATGAATGAAAAACATTCCCGGATTACGAATAACCTGACAATATTTGAAAATCTCCAACTACCACCACAGTAATAATATAATATTTTCAACTAACAATGCATTACATAGCTTATTACTTTATTTAAGTATCTCAAAATGGTAAATAGTCAGATTTTTTAAACAATATTCTTGAGACACTAACACAAATTAAAGATTTAAGCATCACTTTTCAATCAAAACTTTATTTTGTTAACTAAGTTACTTTTGGTAAGTTTTAAATGGATATTCGAGCAGTTCTTTTGAACTACAGCACCCATTTAAATTAATGAATATGGATAATTTATCTGACAGAACGATTTTCACTGACTTAGTATTTCTATATAAAATTCTAAATGATGCAATTTATAGTTCAGAATTTCCTACGGAAATTCGGGTTATAACTTCCATATGTATTCCTCATTGCCCAGAATAATTATTTAGCTAAATAATGCTATCGACTCAGTGGATATCTTTAATTTATATCTTACAAATACATAAGATTTATTAAGTGGTAGTATTAAGTATTACTGTGGGAGTTTAATTATGTTGTGGGGTCAAGAACCGTCAGCCAGCCTAAAATAATATTTTAATACGGAAACACTGTTTCACGGATGGCAACCCAAAACCCAACCCAAAGGTTTAGATAAGATAAATAATCACCACTTTTGTCAAATGTTGTAATACCATTTATTGTTTTTAAACATTAAAGTCTTAAATGCACTCTGTTTGCAACTTTTGGTTTTGAAAATAAATACAAAATATAAAACTTGTCGATGCAGTAAATGCTCCAATAAAAACATACAGTTCGTAGATGCAGTACATGCTCCGAACATGTAATTATATCAACATATTTTTAAAAAGGATTTAACTTTCAAATAATGTTATTATTAGTTATGTAGGAATTTGTTCATGCCAATGCGTTCACAAACATATAAATGTATTATTCACAAAGTAACCTTACCATTTAACATATATCTTTCTGAACGCATAGGCTTATGTTATTTTGCGATGACGTCACAGATTGAATTTGTTTATATTATGTAACCGACGTCATGCAAATTTTGTGATATATTTTTTTTTAGAACCCCTAATTTTTTTCTTTTATGTATCGTTAACACTGGGGGGAAGGTATGTGGGGTCAAGAACCGTCAGCCAGCCTAAAATAATATTTTAATACGGAAACACTGTTTCACGGATGGCAACCCAAAAACAGAGCTCGCTGCCAATTCATTACCGACCAAACATTCCTGTTTCTCCGGTCTACCCTGGCAGTCGACATTTCTTGATTCCTACTAAATCCTTCTGATATTCAAATCGTGTAATAGTGTAACGTGTTTGCAATAAACCTAAATTATCAACTACATCTTTTCACTTTATCACAACCTACACTATACACATTTATTGGCCGTTATAAAGGTAAGTATAACCAGTGCCAAAATGTACAGGGTTTTCCAATAAGAGGTGTTATTTTGAATAGCCCGCTATTTCGGTAGATGTTACTTTTGAAGCTGTCATTTTTTGACATTTGACAAGTAAAAACTACGTTATTAATAAAAATGGCACGATACACGCTTCAAAAACGCATTGAAATTATTAAAATTCACTTGAGTGAATCAAATGCAAATCATCTTGAGTGATGAGGCCCATTTCCACCCCGGTGGCTTCGTCAACAAGCAAAATTGTCGCATCTATTATTATATCGCATCTGTTATTGTTGAAAAGCCTCTCTATCCTCAACGTGTGACTGTTTGGTGCGGTTTATGGTCCGGCTGAGTCATTGGACCTTACTTTTTCAAAAATGAGGCTGGAGCAACAGTTACGGTGAATGGATTGCGCCATCGAGAGATGAATAATGATTTTTTATGGCCGGAATTGGATGATATTGATCTGGACAACGTTTAATTTCAACAAGACGGCGCTACGTGCCACACAAGCAACGAAACCATTGATCTTTTACGATTGAATATCAAAATAACACCTCTTATTGGAAAACCATGTATAATGATTATATACTGTATTAATACATACTCGCTGAGGTAACTGGTAGTACTACTAACGGGACACTGCCATCTCAGGAGACACATGCAGATATTGGGATTAGAAAATACCAATAGATGCAGGAAATGTGAACAGGATAAAGATACTCCAATTCACCCATGGTGCCAATGTCCTGCCCGGGTGAGAACTAGGTTCAGATACCTGGGGAGACATACAGTAGAACCGGAAGACATTGCCACATACCCAATGACAACCCGGGTGAACTTTATTAAAGGAACTGGGTTCTTGTTAAAGGATTGAGGTAAAATGGGAGAAAGCACAATGGGCCTATGGCCTAAGTGCTCACGGGAACTACGTGTAAACCGTCTCCGTCGTAATAAGGTGTTAATAAATTAATAAACAATAAATAAATAATAATAGCCTAAAATCTTTGCTTGAACATTTAAATCAATAAGCGAGCGACAACATATTCTATTTTAGGTCTCCAAACAATTTTCTTACAGCCGAAGAATCACACAGGTTTATATGAAGCAATCTATTTGAGGAAAAGTAATTTATATTTATGAAGACTCACAAATTCAACTCACATGCATAACAGTGATCTATAAATAGTTAAAACCGTATGCAGTGTTATTAGTCGTCTAAAATAGAATCTCGACAAAAAACTGGCGATAAAAGCCTGTTTCTGTATTCAAAAGCCTTCGTCGTCTGTGACGTATAGTGACGTATACAGAAGAACCCGCATCTGATGGTGTGACGTCACAAGATATTTTATTTCCTGCCAATATCACGCACAATTCAAGGATATCGTTTTTGTATTAACAGACTACCGTCAGACACTTTGTATTGCGACGAGTATTGAAGTGGGCTTGTTTGTTAACGTTTCTACCTGGTTCGAAATACATTTTACTAATGTAGTTTTTATTTGTGGACGACTGTTACTGACGCTAAAGTTGGCCTTCTAATTTGAACGGAAATTTTATTGTTCCACGTGTAAATATTTGAGCAGTAATACTTACTTTGTGATATTTGTAAACTATCAACTGTTGTAATACTGTATTAAGAATTTTTTATTTTATTTTATTTAAGAAACAAACAGTCATTTACATATTTAGCATAAACAGCAATTATTTACAATATTAGACCAATAATGTTCCATTAATTCTAGTAGTTGGTTCAATATTGCACATATACAATATATTTATAAATGACAAAGAAATATAAAAAATAAACATTATAAGGAATTACAAAAGTTTATAAAACTATTAAAGACAGTTAGTAGTAATACAGTTTTGGCATAATTATAATAAAAACAGTAAAATAAACTAAGATGATAGGATTATTTCACAAAATAAAAAAATTGGTTATCAGTTTGTTAAGTTGCATTTTATATGTTTTCAAGTTACAGTTGAAAATGTCTACATATCTAGAGGCATTGTGAGTTTTGCGCATATTTGGTTTTACAGTGTGGTGTTCTAAATACGAGTAAGTCGTTCGATCTGGTGTTGTGTCCAGGGCAACGAAATGCAATCTTTTCTAGCAGATATGATGAATCAACAAGATTTTTCACGATTTTGTATAAGAATAGGGCATCAGAAAATTTTCTGAGTTTATATAAAGCGGTAGGGTCAAACCAAAGATATTAGAAGAACGGTCAAACCGATGAAAGCGATACGATAGGTGTTTAATAAATTTGGATTGGATATTTTCAATACGATCAATGTATGTTTGATATTGAGGATTCCAAACATACATTCATCGTGACTGAGGCAAACTCCAGTTGTGACCTTACATATGACATATATAGCAGAATTAGTGTGTGTGCTATAGTGAAAGGCTTTGTAATGCGTATAATAAATCCCAATTGTTTATAAGCTTTTTCTAAAATATGTTCAATATGGTCCTTAAATAAATAAGAATAATGATTATTGCACTAAACATTTTTTTCTAATTGATTTTGACTTTCACCCTTCAAGGGTATTTTCGGCCACCATTTAAAATTATGGAGAGAGTGAAGGTGAATGTATATATCAAATTTTGTTTAAATGGGCAAATTTAAAAATTATTGGAAGATTGGAGTTGAATTCAGACTTAGGAGAGATAAGGCTTGATAAAAGAGAGGATATTTGTTAATAGAGGGACAACCAACAAATAATGATATAAAGTTCCCACTTCCAGAACACAGAATGTACAATATGAGGAGTCAAGCACGTGACTTTTGAAAAGATGAGAAGAACGGAACAATGTAGAATCTTCATTTGAATAAGCGAAAAAAAGTCTTTTTTGGAGAAATAGGGGAATTGTTGAAACCACGGTTTTGATGGGTTAGTCCATTGCATTGAGGCATAGAAGGATCCATTGGATTGACTAGCAACGTGCCAATACTCTGATCAAACATTGCGGGATCTATCTTTGAGGATGAAAAAATGTCAAATTAGGTGAATGTGGTTTACGAGGGTAACAATAGGGTTAGATGCCAACGTGTCCAGGAATTCAAATCAGAGTTACAGTTTTACCAGAGCTTTGAGTGGAAGCTATCAGCACTAGAATAAGGAATACAAAGTGATCATCAGGATGAAGAAGAAGACTGGATTTAAGTTTTTGGAGGGAACGGAGAGTGTTAGAGAGAACAAGGGAATGTTCAAAATTATTTTTGAGAGATTCAATTATTGCAATGCATTCGGCTGAAAATATTGAACATCGATTTGAAATTGAATGAAATATTCCATCATTAGAAGTATTGTGGTAAACGTTAATACCTATACACAGTAAGGACAGTCTGAAGATTTGGAGCCATCAGTAACTAAAATAAAGGGGTTCGGTCATTTAGATGAAATTGGCAGTACGGGCCGGGAGATTGGAATGGCTTTTAAGGATCCCGATCCTTTCTAAAATTGTTGGGGATAGGGTTACGTGACTATATTTTAATTTGTATAAGATAAGAAGATCACTTAGAATAATTTTAAGATTTGAGAGAGATATGTAGTAGATGAATGTATTGGGTTGTTGAATTATGAGGCCCTGGCGAAAACCTGATGACATTTAGAATTTAAACATTTAAGAAGAAATTTGTCAGCAAATAGTTGCCGCCTTAAATACAGAGAGGGATCAAAACATTCCACTTGAAGCGAATCGATGGGCAACGATTGCATCGCTCCAGTTATTATTCTCAAAGATTTAGATTGAACTTTGTCTAATTTAATGAGTATATTTTTGATGCAGTACTAAAAAGTGGGCAGGCATAGTCGAGATGGCTTCAAATAAGAGCATTGTAAAGCAACTTAATGCAAGTGAGGTGAGCACATAATTCCCGTCGGCGGCATTTATTTTTACTCCGGAGATATTTTCTATTTGTATGGATATTTCAGGCGAGTAATTAATGCTTATAAATCAAATGTCAATCCAAAAAATTTAGCTTCAGAAGCGTTGGGGATTGGAGAATTTTTATATAAAATTTTTGAAAAGACGGATTTTTATGACGGTTTGGGAAAGTGACGCTCTGACTCTTCTGGACTGAAAGTTAAAGACAATTAAAGTGAGTCGTGTGCAAAGGGCATCCACGCCTTCATTAAGATATGGCTATAATAACATACCTTAATCACAATAATCATTATTAAGCAAGATAATGTTCTTATTTTACTACATCATAAAATATTTACTACCGATATCTTATGGTGTTAATTATGTGTTATTTTACTAAAAATTATTATTTCTTATCCAAAAGTATCATAAAATCGCTGATAGCCATGAATTACTAAAGCCAAATTGCGATACTTGCCCAGCATAGTAATAATAATTCCAAGTAGAATTAATTTTGAAGGTAACAATAAACTCACATATTTTGCTAGATTATATATGTTAAGGCGATGCCATACGTAGTAATTCAAAATCATTTGTTTCAATTTGGTCGCTTAGAAACGTTTCAGATGCTTTAATTAAATACTGCGAGTAGAATACATCTTGGCCTTTGAAATAATCGAGTATTTTTTAGATAAGTCTTTTTATAAGCCCAGAAAAAAATAATGTAAAGGCCTATGAAAACTGCTTTAAAGTTCAAAATCTCCTACTTACGAACCCATTTTCGGTTATAATTTTATTGTATAATGTGGCAAATTAAGTTATTTATAAAATGATCGAAAAAAAATTAAATATTTATGCCTGAACATCCACAAAATAAAATAAAATGCACTTTTTGGCCATTTTTTTTCTTGCATAAATCAAAACAGGTAGATCGTGTTAAGCGGGAATTTAAAACTTATCGCCATCTAAGTAAGGGGTGTTATTGATAGCGGCTCGATTTAAAATATTACACTACCTAGTGCATCGCCTTAACTAGTCACTTTTATTCATACATATTAAGATTTTGTTCAAATAAAATATTCTCCGTTATTTATAACATTCTGTACCTTAATAGAATTTATTTTATATTATCATATACAGAATTTATTTAATATTATCATACTATGCATTATCATAAACAAATCATACCTAGATTTATGTCAGATCTTATACAAACCTAGTATTCATTCAACTATTACTACACTAGTAGATATTTATTTTATTTATGTATTGTCTCACTGCACTTCTAGTAACAACTGTATCACTTGAAATAATATTTTTGTGTACTTGTTCTGTAATTTATTACTGATATTTTCCCGTGTACCAGTGTATGCTTATAATTCGATGTATCACTCTATAGTAAAAGCCATTTTATGGCGTTTAATTAAGTAAATTAATAAGATGTTTGATAGCGGGTGGGATGTTTTTGGATGATAAGAAGAAAATTATTCACTACAGTTCCCTGCTAGCTAGAATACTTCGTAAATAACGTGTATTTGCAATTATTCCAAGATTATAAAGTTCCAAAATTTTGAGAAATACTTTTGTTTATACTATTTTTTATACTTGTGAACATACAAAATATTATGGTGTAGATAAGTATATCCTGTGCTGAGGTTTTTTTAAAACTGAAACCACACAACTGCTCCCATCCATCTGGAGCCAGTGAGATTATGGCATCCTCGTTTGGGGTATGTTGTAAGGAAGGTAATGGGGATGAGAAGGATATAAGGAATAGGAAGGTGGAGAAGTACCTGGCAATTCAGATATTATTACCAATCTCGGCCAAAACCATTTCAAGCAACGTTTCAATTCTGAATGGTGGTCTAACAACAGGGAGATACTGATAGTATCTTCCACTCCAAGACTTCCAAATTATATTGTGAAAAAACACGAATTAATCAAATAAAATTAACTTGCGCGAGCCGGGATTTGAACCTCCGACCTTCGGCTTTCGAGTCGAGAGCCTTAACCTTCGACCACAGAGGCCATCTAAAGTTATGTCAAGTTAGTTGAGGTGGTCTAGAGTTATTTAATTTAATTTAATAAGATGCTATTTTTAGAGTTGTTTCATTGACCTCGTTTAGTCAGACCTTACTTCATGACTGGTTCTCGTTAAAATATTCTATTAGTTTTATATCTGGAGGAAGGATGTTGTGGAGTTTTGTTGGAAGATATATTACGTAGTTTCTTTGTCCGAATATGGTTTTATAACTTGGAATGTTTTTTACGTCATTTTGATTCGATCTAGTGTGATGAATACATAACTCCAAATAGTCGAGTGGTTTAAGACGCATATCCCGGTAAGTCAAGAGATCCTGGGTTTAATTCCAAGTTGTGACGGTTATCTTTTTATTTTTTAGTGTCTTGTTCTGTTTCGTGTTTCGTTTAGATTCATTTATATTATCTTCTTCTTCAATAAAATAATAATTGTGGGGTAATTTTTTAAGTTGATTAAATTTGTTTGTTTAGCAAAAATATGTTATATTCGACCAAAGTAGTTATTTAGTGTTGGTACTGTAAATAATATGATGTTCTGTCCTCTTTTTCGACAAGATAAAAATACTTCATGATAATAGAATGTTTGCAGGAAGTATCTATATATGCTTTTGTATTAAATATTTGAAAATATCAAGCGGTTTGTATTGTTACAAAAATAGCATTTTCACGTAAAGATTGCTGACAAGTCTCGAATTTTATTTGATATAAAACACGTTTTGTTTGATATTTAGGAGAATTAGGGGAGGTGTACTGAACCAGGAAATGAGAATTATTTAAAAAAAAAAATAACGTAGTTTCTCAGAATGTATCGTGATACCGCCCTTGGCAGAAGTTGTTTGGTAGAAATGACTTTCATCACTCCAGAAGGTATGAACTATTTATAAAATTATGTATAAATTTTTACGCTATTACAACAAGGATCTCGATGGTGGATGAAGCACATGAATATGGCGCGCTTTGTGAGAGTGCAGTTCCGCGGTAGAGTTGTTCTGAGCAGCAGTCTGCAGGGTGAAGACAACTGAAGGGCAGCAAAATAAGACGACAGATATTATTACTTATCTCATCATGCGTGCCGATTGAAGTTCTGAAAATCTTTCTGGATGGAAGGAGAGAGGCTTCTCTGATTACTTGAGTGGCAATAGGCCAACGTGGGAATGACCAGCTCGTTCATGACCCTACTGAGAAACAGCCTGGGTTCATATTGCCTCATAAACTCTGGTCCGCCATCAATAGGAAATGGTCCTACCACATCCGCTGTGCCCACATAATATAAGAGTCGGTGATGTGTGAATGCGGTGCGGTACAGACCACCGAACATTTGGTCAAAAAATGCCCGCTGCATTCATTCCCCGACGAAATCGATGAGGCCCACAGAACGTAGACCGGCTCAGAGACCTAGATATCCCTCATCTGCTCCCCCTCCATATGAAAGAAGAAAAATCAACAATTAATTTACAATACTTATACTTTCATTTTCTGTGTTTTCTAAATATAAGTAGGTTAGGTAATTACAAATAAGTTTTGAAATAAATGATTATTAATTATTGCAAATGATTATTATTAATTATTGCTTATGACAAGATTATTATTCGTTATTGAATACTTTCACTATCAATGATGTTCTACTATGGAGATTTGACCAACAAAATACTCATTTGACACGCTTATAAATTATTTAAAATTGACATCGCAGCACGATAAACGTGATTAAAAAATTAAAACATAGATAAACTTTATTGCTTATTAGCAGCCCGTGCTCGCAGTTATGTGGAATTAAGATATATCTAGTAAAAATATCTTGATAAAATATTTATTTAATTTTATATATGTATACATTACAAACAATACAAAACAAAATGAACCTTTGTCTGTCCAACTGGGAAGGATTCCCGTTTCAGGACAGCCAAATTGTGTATTTAGTACATAATAATCTTACAATGGAATAGCGATGCTGTCAAAACAAATTTTGAGAACACTGTTGATTGCATTCGAAGTGACAGGATGGTTTCTTTATCCTTGAAAGAATCGTAAAGATGTAATTTATTACCAGGGTCAATTTGAATAACATTAGTAATTGCATTCAGAACAGATAAATGGTTTCTTTCGGGACATCACAAGTCTGAGATTCTTTCCAGGGCATTTTGGAGAACATTTACAATTGTATAGTTAGAATTTCCACATTTATAAATCAGTATAAGACATTTTAATCCTGTAGTACTATATTTTGAGAATTTCTTAGGTTATAGAAATTATGCCGTATGATATATGAATTTCCAATTTTAAAATTTCGAATCTTAATTTATTAAATATGGATTGATGTTTTCAAAAGAATTTTTGTTGTAAAGGTAGATGTATTTATTGGATAACCAACACCTCTGCATAGGTCATCTTAAGTGGTTGGCTACGTTTGGTGATTTAGCAGGGGTGCCAGGGTTCATCGGTTAAGATGTGTTCAGGATGCGTCTGCCCACCAGCTGTGTGGCGTGCCAGATCGAGAGAGGTTGGTTTGAAGAAACTATTTGACCTCTCCAACTGGTCTCTCTTTACAAATTGCTTTGCGCCACAGCTTAAGGGAAGGATCATTCCTGGGCACATTGATTACTAATCACTCCTCATACCTTTTTCCTTTCCAGAACTCCCTCTCCTTCCTTTCATTAAAAAGACTCTCCCAAAGCATCCTCAAAGATGACATAGGCCCTGAGAGACATATTACCTCCTGTGTGGATTTAATGTTAAAAAAACTATAAGGACGTGTTGTTGTAGAGCGGATAGATGAAGAAAAGAGTGTTAGAAAAGTAAAGTATTTGTTGATGGGAGTAAAAGTCGAAGAGATCTCAGAAAGAATTTTTCGGAGTTTGCATCAGATTATGAAAATCCTCACTTTTGGATTCTGAAGTTGAATTATTAGAAAATCTATGAAGAAAGTGATTGCTATTGTTCACTTTATGGAAGTTTGAAAAAATATTTTTTTGCTGTTATGAACATTTTTCTTAAGTCCACGTTCTATGATAAATTCGACAATGTATAAAATGTCTCACTAGATTAGAACCTTGGGATTGATAAACTTGGTGTAATGAAATTTTTACATCTTTTAAATCTATTTTCTAGGTATTTTCAACTCTCCGTTGCACTGCGAAGCTCCGAAGTAAGCATTTAAATGTTTAAAAATGAACAAAAAACACTCCATTTGTTTTTTTAAATACTTTTCAGACAACTCAATTTTTACTTAAAGTTGTGAGACTTGAGCTGGTCTATCAAAAGTCGTTAAAAATATTTAAACTTTGTCAAATCTTGTGTTATTTTGGGAAAGGCTTGCATTGTACCGAAATCAAAGATGTTTTAATACAGTTTGTAGCTTAAAGCTCCCATTGAAACTGCCTTTTACTGAAATAATTGTGATGTGAAATAAATCAGGCTATTCGTATATTTACTATTTATTTTAATTCGTTCCACTCAAGAATCCCTAAGGAAAAATATCCCTCAGGGCCCATGACTTTTTCGGGGACTCTGGGTGGAGGGTCTTTTAGGAAAAGGAATGAGAGAAAATTCTGGGAAGGAAAATGTATGAATGGTGTGTAGTAATATGGAGGGTCAGTGTGTCCTGGAGTGAGAGACGTATGAATCCATCCCTCACACTGCGGTGCAAAATGATGGGTCGAGAGACTCCGGCTAGAGAGGTAAAAAGGTCTCCCTTAAACAGTCTCTCCCTATCCGACCCGCCACGCATTAGGTGCCAAGCCCTAGACAAACCTCACCCCATGATCTCGGGCACCCCTGCTATGGCAGGGTTGTTGGTTATTCAGTAAATAGTTCCCTGGGCGACGGTATCTATACCAGCCTCTCAAATAGAAAAAAATTGCACGCATGAAAGTAACAAGAAGAGCGTTCCTAAGATAGAAATGTGAGGCATTAAATCCTGTCTACTTACCTATGCATAAGGTAAATTAAATTTTCTCTGCTAACCTATGCATGATCTAAATTAAATTTTCTCTGCTAACCTATGCATGATGTAAATTAAATTTTCTCTGCTAACCTATGCGTGGTCTAAATTAAATTTTCTATGCTAACCTATGCACGATCTAAATTAAATTTTCTCTGCCAACCTATGCATGAGGTAAATTAAATTTTCATATCTCTTGACATTTTCAACATTGGCCTCGAAGGTTTCAGAAGTCAATTTAGGCAAGGAATCTAAAATATATTATCGTTAAATATTTAAAGTTATGTAAATTATGTCATTGTAATATGATTATGTAAATCTGTAATACGCATAAAAAAATACACATTTCTATAAAAATTCCGTTCGTTAGGTTAAACAGTAAACAGGAAGTTAGTGTATCAGCTTTTATCATTTTATATGAATAAAAAAATGTTGATTCCGTGAATCTTTTGTAGCCACAAATCACGTTGGTATTATTTATACCGTTGTCATTAATAAATTAATCTCCAGCAGATTTGATTGCATCTTCATGTTTTATGCTTGGTGACTATTTCAATTTCCTCCTTTAACAGTAGCTTGGGAACATATTGACCCGCTGATGGTTAATATCAAATACACCGGTTTATCTCTCCGTTATTCCGTGTTCATGATTTTAGCATCGTAATGCAATTAACCAATAATTACACTGGTGCTCGATTAAAAACAAAGGAACTAGCATGAACAAATAAACTATATATATATACACACATACACAATGGAAGTTCATATCAGCAATATTTTCAAACGAAACGAAGTGATTCAAATTTAGTTTTTGTGATTTTGTGAAAAAAACATTATATTTTATTTGGGTGTTATTCGAAAATAAAATTAGCCTTACTAGAACGTGAAATCTTTTTTAATGTATAAAGTGTCATGGGGTAAAGAGAACTTCCTTAGTGAAGTGATTCCACACGATAGTGTCTATAAGTAAAAAAATAGTTTTCAGGTGAAAAAGTTGTATATAAAAGAAAAAAGCCTTGTATGAAAAAATTTTTTTTATGAAAAAAGTTTTTTATATTTTTTACTTCAATCATCATGCAGAATCAGCTTCTGAAGTTACTGTACCTTAACCACAACTGTACACATGAATTTTGAATACAAAATAATTTTTAATTGCTAAATTTAATATTTTATCCAAAGACCACCATTTCGATAAGATACATTTATATCATAATTTTATCTATTTTAAATTAATTTTAGATTGTGTTCATAATTAAACACAAACATAACAAATGCTTCGAGACAAAAAAAAACCAAAAGTTTTATTAAAAGGACTATAATAATATTTTACGATATTTCCAATCCTTTTGTAACTTGTTTTAATTTTTTATGGTTGTATTTCGATAAAGAAGGGACAATTTAGTCGAATAATAATAATTTTTGATGAAAATATCTTCGAAAAATCCAAGCAATTTATTTCTGTGGCTAAGTATATCTGTGCAGATAGAGAAATAATAAAGCGTTTTGCTTTTACGTCCAACAAATGGCGCTGTTTTTAAGCCCCAGCATTCCCAATTTCTACCGATTTTTAACAAGTTTCTCTTTAACTCTTTAAAAGTTTTTAAGTACAAAAAAAATGTTATTTTTGAAGGTAATATCCATACATTTGTTATGCCGAAACGTTAATATATATTATATGAAATTCCCTCAATGGAAAAAAATCGCAAAGTAAGCAACGAAAATTATTAAAAACGCGTTTTTTTGTGTTATTTAATATTTAATAGGCATGAAAAATTTCACTGTGTATCTTTAAATACAAGTGTAGAGAGGTTTTTACTGTATTTCAATTTCAATATTGGTGCGCTCCCTCTAACATTCGTATTTACATATCTCCCTTTTAAACCTACTTTGAACGCTTATTACGGGGCCTTTTCCTGTCACAGGTGACATCTATATAATATAGATTATATAAAAACACACGCGTATTCGAATGCAACCTTGTGTCAAAATTTCAAAGTAATCGGTGAAGAACTATCGGAGATTTAAGATTTTAAACAAACGAATAGATAAATTAATTAATTAACACAAAAACTAATAATAAAAACCATATTAAAAAAACCCTATTCATATTCGTCCGAACTTTTATTCAAACAATTTAAGGTCAGAAAATTAAGTGCATTATACTTCTACCATGCAACATTACAAATTTATAAAAACTATATTCAAAATAAAATTGCACCCTTTAAAAATAACAGAAATCTTAGACAAACGTCAATACTTCCTACTCCTAAATGTAAAAAAACAATAGGACAGTTCAACCATGAATATCTCGGAATTAATTTTTTTAACTCATTACCAGAAAAAATTAGAAACATGAATGCAAATATAAACGAATTCAAAAGCCACCTTAAAAAGTATTCCGAACAGTTGAACTGAATTGTACCAAATATAAAAACCAATATATCAACACCCCCATACAATAAATATAATATACCCATCATAAATCGCACGTCAAAAATCGCTCCACAAAAATCATCTAAATACGTTGCTAATAATACATTAAATTAAAAAATCTTCGGTTTGTGTTTACCTGATAGATGTTTAAATAAACTATCTAATTAAGTCAAGTGTAAACGACCTGGTTATGGTAATTTTAAGTGATAAAAATCTGTGAAGTGATGGTGATTGGTGACGAAAATCCAATCTAACAATTTACTACAATAAGAATAAACGTACCTGTTCTCAGACAATTAATATTATAATATTCGCAGACAAGTAATAATAAAATTATTTGACATTAAGTCTCACAGGAGCGGTGGTCCTGTGGTGAGAGTGCTCGCTTGACATTCGGAGAGAACCAATTCGAATCTCACCCATTCAAAAAAAAAAAAACTCTTATTTATTTTTTTTCTCAACACATATTAAAGTAATTTTAAATAAATTCTTAAACATCCCAAGTGCTGACACTATTATTATAATAATTTATTATTTGACGGTATAACAACAGTGGAATTTGGACTAGAGGCGAACGCGTTAGCGCCGAGTTTCGTAGAACGACAGTTCGAACCCCATTAACTCCAAATAAATAATTACCGTTTTTTTTTTTATTTTTTTTTTTTTTCCATAAATATTAATAAATATAAAAATAAATATACAAGTGAAAAAAAAACAGGACATTACAATAAATACAATACAAGTCTTAGTGACATGTAAACATTAAAATAAACTTTAAATGGCAGATCCCCCGTGTACCCCCCCAGGGGCTAAAGATCATTTTAAAAAATCGGGAACCACGCCGAGGTCACCGATAATCCAGAGCAGTAGCAGGCCAGAACTAGTTAAGTCCCTAAGACAAACCCGAACCGAAAGCAGAAAAGTTGTGGATAAACGACAAAAGAAGGAAATTAAGACTAATAAACAAGCGTCAATCCCCACTAACACCAACTCTGCTCTTTCTACCACCACCGCAACAACATTCTCCTCTACTACAAGATCCTCACCAATAACACACGAGTCCAGTCCAGTGCTTCCATCTATCAACGAAGACAAAATTCCTCCTCTCAAAACCAAACCGATTCTGACTTCCGCTGAAATCCACCAATATACTTCTCTCCAGAAAACGAAACAGTCCGAGACAGCCATGAATATTGTCCAAATTGCCACTCTGGCACTGAAAGCAGCCGAGCCTCTCAAAAATAACATAACCAAAGAAGTCCGCGACACAATAATCTTATCTTTACTGGAGATAATTGAGAAAGGAGCCACACTGGGAAAACAACTTCATGCTCTGGAAGTCGAATTACTTGAAACCAAGGTGCAGAATGCAGAATGTCAACTGAAGATGGAAGAAAAACACTGTAGGGAAATGTCAGCTTTCTGCGCCAATGCTCAAAAAGAACCCGTACTCAGTTACGCCTCGGCAGTAGGGAATCGAGGAGATCGCACCAGACATGCCATAATAGTGTCGTCATCAGACCAAGAAGCGACGTCAGAATCCATCACCTCAACAATAAAGGATATTATCAAGCCAGCCGACCTCAGAGTAGGTGTCAGTGGTATGTCAAAGGCCAAAAATAACAAAGTCATAATTACCTGCCCTAAAAAGTCAGATGCACAGAAGATCCTAACAGCAATTCCAGGGCTGACCAATGGTAACTTGGTTGCTCATGAGGGCAAACGTCTTAGACCTAATGTTATCTTGAAGGGGATCGAAAAAGAAACACAAGATTCTGAAATATTAGACATGATCTTGCAACAAAATGATACTATCTACGAAGCCACTGGAAATGATAAGGAAGCTATTAAAATTGTAAGATTCACAAACAACAGGAAAAATGATAGGCTACGAAATGTTATTCTGATCGTCAAAAAAGAAGTACATTCAGCTATGTTAAAACAAGAGAGAATAAATATAGGTTTCCAGCGAATCCGAGTGGAAGACAGCTGCCCAATCATGCAGTGCTATAAATGCATGGGATACGGTCACTCCGCCGCGAGATCTACTGAATCAAAAGATCGTTGTCTACACTGTGCTGGTGAACACAAATCATCTGACTGCACAAAAAAGGAACAAAAAGAAGAATTCCGTTGCTGGAACTGCTTTAAAATGGCCAAAGGCAAAATTGAGGCACCAAAACACAGATCAAACGATAGGGACTGCCCCTACCGTACCATAATGATGTCACGCACAATGGAGAGAGTTGACTATGGCTAACTCAACTGTAACTACAGCATCCGGGACCCAGGCCAGTATAAATGAATACAAATATGAGAAAATTGAAGACTATAAGCCAATAAAAAATAGCCTTCGAATAATGTATCTTAACGCGAGAAGTATCAAAAATAAAATTGACGAGATTGAAGAAACTTTAAAGAGCATCAAACCCACTGTACACGTACTTGCAATATCCGAAACCTGGTTGGAAGATGGTGAGGAGTGCTTCTTCAACATCGACGGCTACCAAAGTACATTTGCGTCTCGCACAAATGAAAGAGGAGGAGGGGTGATTCTCTACACGCACCATTCACTAAATGCTACAACTATCGAAAAACATTGTAGTGAAAATTCTTTCCAAGGAATTAATATCCGTAATAGAAATTTTAAACCGTTAAATATTTATTTTATATACAAAAAGCCTACCTCAAACATTAATGAATTCTTAATGTATCTTGAATCTATTTTAAATAACTGTAGAAATGATACCCTTATCTTTGGTGATTTCAACATTGACATTCTTCAAAAAAATAATTCATCTCTTAAGTACATCAACACGCTAGACTCATACAACTGTTTCATATGTAACACATCCTATCCTACACGAGTAACAGATACCTCTACTTCTCTAATAGACCATATCATCTCAAACAGACAAAATATTTCCTCAACTACTGCAAATATAAATGCCTACCTAAGTGATCATAACATTTTGATATTAGATTACCAAAACAGCTTGAAACATCACACTAATAATAGAATACATTCTTTTTCAAACAACACCAAAACCGATAAAAACATGTTAAAAACATATGTAGAATCCCACAACTTTCCACACGAAACCACCAGTAATGCCAATGAAAACTATAATAATTTTAACGAATACATCAAAACAGCAATAAAATCATCCCAACATAAATCTGAGTTACGCATAGGAGACCAACGGAGGGGTAATACTCCATGGTTTGATGCAAAATTAAATGCACTTATCAAACAGCGCAACAATGCGTTTAAAATCTGGAAAAAAAATCAGCAAAGTGATATATTCACAGCACTGAGAAATAAAACAAGAAATCAAGTTACCAACTATAGAAGATATGCTAAAACCAAATACTACAGGACTATATTTAAAGAAAACCTGCGTAATCCGCGACAGACATGGAAAATAATAAATGCAATTCTAACAAATAGCTCGACACCTCAGAAAGATGAAATTGAATGTCTTCTCATTAAGAATGAAGAAATAACATGCCCAACACAGATAGCTTCAACTTTTAACAACTTCTTTATATCAGTTGGGGAAAACTTAGCAGCTACAATTGCATCATATCCAGATGATTCTATCACTATAAACACGGATCAAAAAGCAATCCAGTCCTTATACATGGCCAAAACAAATAAAACAGAAGTTCTCAGTATCATCTCTCAACTAAAGTCTAATGCATCTCCAGGTTTAGATGGAATTACACCAGTGTACCTGAACTTTTGCAAAGATATATTAGCTGACCACCTTGTTTTTCTTATTAATCAATCCCTGGATAGTGGAATCTTCCCAGATCAACTAAAGATAGCAAAAATAATTCCGATTTACAAAGATGATTGCAAAAAAAATCCTTCTAATTACCGTCCTATATCCATCCTCTCTGTTGTCTCCAAAGTTTTTGAAAAGGTTATTAAGCTTAGGCTCACTAAATATCTCCTATCAAACAATTTACTCGCATCCCAACAGTATGGATTCAGAAACCAATCTAACACAAAATGTGCTGCCTTCGATTTTGTATACGCCCTCCAAAAGCATATAGACCAGGGTAAGCATGCTGCAGGCTTATTTATAGATTTAAAAAAGGCTTTCGATACGGTTGACCATGGGATACTACTAAAGAAGCTAGAACACCTAGGCATAGTAGGCACTCCCCTGAAGTTACTGTGTAGCTACCTCTCTAACAGACACTGTCAGACCTTTGTTGGAAAAGGGACAAGCAGCATGGGAACGATAAAATGTGGCGTGCCTCAGGGCTCCGTACTTGGACCATTACTATTTTTAATATATATAAATGATATTGCTAAATGGGGACTTAAGGGTTCAATACAACTCTGTGCAGATGACACAGTGATTCTTTATCACAATAATGATTTAAACGAACTTGAAAAGGAAATGGAAAGGGATGTAGCTTGCCTGGCAAACTGGCTGCGATTAAACAAACTTAGCCTAAACATAAAAAAAACACATTACATACTGTTTGCAAATAAAAAAATGTAAGTCTTAATATAAGTCTTGATATTAACCGCCTTGAAAGGGCTGATGTTACAAAATATCTTGGCCTTTTCATTGATTCACAACTCACATGGAATCACCAATTTAAACACGTTCTATCCAAAATTACTCCTATAACTGGTGTTTTATATAGACTTCGCGGGTTACTTCCTCCCTCTCTATTAAAATCGATTTACCATGCTATGATTCACTCACATCTAATATATCTCGCCGGAATCTGGGGATTTGCTACAAAAAAAATGATTTCAGAAGTCCAAGTCGTCCAAAATAGA
This sequence comes from Hesperophylax magnus, assembly GCA_026573805.1. Lineage (NCBI taxonomy): Eukaryota > Metazoa > Arthropoda > Insecta > Trichoptera > Limnephilidae > Hesperophylax > Hesperophylax magnus. The sequence goes on from JAIUSX010000016.1 coordinate 2,353,542, forward strand.
GCCCTGCGAAATATTTTCAGTTTACCTTGGGACACACATGTCAAAGACATCTACAGAAACACCCAAATACTTCCTTTTAATACCATTCCCACTTTTGAAATAACGAAAACTATATTACAAGTAATTCAACACTCGGCACATTCCAACACTACACTCTATTACAATTACGACGTACACCAACACAACACAAGAAATCACAACAAACTACATATACCAAAAATCAAATCAACAAAATATGGACTAAGATCCCTAGACTAGATAGCTCACACAAAATATAGTCAACTACCCAACGAGATCAAATGTGCAAGTCAATGTAAAAAGACCCAAACTAACATGCTCAAACTTCATCTTATTAATGACTATCTGAAATAATAATGTTGTGTATGTCCCATCATATGTCCATTTAATACATACAGCTATATGTTTCATGTAATGCGTATCATTCCCGCAATGAGTTTATTAACTCCTGGGAGTACAATGCTTTATATAATATACTATATTCTGTATTGTATACTTTTAATAAATTAAAAAAAAAAAAAATACACACAAGCCCTGCTTATTTATGGGGGTACATCAAATATTTATATTATGTAATTAATAACCGTACTATATTGTGTAATTATATTATGTAATTGTTATATTATGTAATTCGTGTATCTTTTTTTTACTAATAAAAAATATATATATATATAAGGCATATGAATATAACGTACTTCTACAGAAGGAAGAATAAGCATTGATAAATATTTAACTTAACTAACATTTTATATTTCATTTCCTATCCACAAAAATAATATATTATACCTTCTTTATCATATATACCTGCAACGTGATGTGATAACCCTGTACCATTATACACAAAGAGCAAGATACAGAGACAAGTATAAACCTACCTTCATAATTCAAGCCATATAATCTACGTAGACTACGTTAGTTCCGCGATTAACTAAGACGAAATAGTGACTGTGACGTAGAGATTAAATACTAACTCCTTTTACAACTAACTTATGAATGGCAAACTTAATGCTTATAATTAATCTGCTCACTGTTTGGTACTGCCTACGTCAGAGAGTTATATACAGGGTTTTCAAATAAGAGGTGCTATTTTGAATAGCCCTCTATTTCGGTAGATGTTACTTTTGAAGCTGTCATTTTTTGACATTTGGCAAGTAGAAACTACGTTTTTAATAAAAATGGAACGATACACGCTTCAACAACGCATTGAAAGTATTAAAATTCACTTGAGTGAATCAAATGCAAATCATCTTGAGTGATGAGGCCCATTTCCAGCTCGGTGGCTTCGTCAACAAGCAAAATTGTCGCATCTGGGGCTCGGAAAACCCAAAAATTATTGTTGAAAAACCTGTTTTTCCTCAACGTTTGACTGTTTGGTGCGGCTTATGGTCCGGCGGAGTCATTGGACCTTACTTTTTCGAAAATGAGGCTGGAGCAACAGTTACAGTGAATGGATTGCGCTATCGAGAGATGATTAATGATTTTTTATGGCCGGAATTGGATGGTATTAATCTGAACAACGTTTACTTTCAACAAGACGGCGTTACGTGCCACACAAGTAACGAAACCACTGATCTTTTACGATTGAATATCAAAATAACACCTCTTATTGGAAAACCCTGTATTATACATTTGATATAGCGCCCCCCACACTACCTAGTAAATTCTTGTTGTAGATCTAATCTAGGCCATAAATAATCTAAATATTGATAATTTTATAACCATTTCCACAAATAATAATTATTTATTTATTTGGTTTTACGACCTGTCGAGCCTTACATGGATTTTAAGAACAGAATATACTTAATGAGCTACGGAAAATTTTAAAGCATTAATAACGTTAAACTTATGAACTAAATATGAAATAATATCAGTAAAGCATCTAACAAAAACAACTAATAATATATAAACTAGAACAACACTACATATAAGACAAAACAATTTGTACGATTCAACAATGTGCTGGTATAGATTACGCTTAAATCTATAAATTGAGTCAGTAAATATATCAATAGTTCTCCCAAACTTGTTGCCTAGATCATGCATCCCACTGTTTAGTGAGTGTATCTGATAGTTGGTTATGTATGTATTGCAGAAGAATGCCACAATTTGATTTGTTCCTAGTCGGCGCATGCAGTTTAATAGTGGCGACGATGACAGGGCTGTCAATTAAGTAGTTGATGACTCTGTTTAACACAACTAATTGCTAAAAGAATTCACTAGATTCCTTACAATTAATATATAATTAAATTATAATTGGTGATATTATGAAGATAACTGAACAACAGCTACACTTATGAATATGGCGACATTTTTAACATGACCTATTCGATTTTTAAAATACATCACAATCATTTTTTAAATAAAAATTATTAATAATTGTGTATTTTTTATTTTGCTTATCTGATTTGAAAACCATTGTGTTGTAAGCATTTATTGTGCGTAACCATTGTGTCCTATTTATTGAAACCAACTTATGAAATATAATAGCCCAATGGGCGGACGTAAAATGATATTGTGAAAATAAATTTAGTTTTAAGGTATTTACCTTTTTTGACTTTTTGATATAGTGACATACAGAGCTCCGGGCCAAAAAGGCCCCATTCTCTTTCATCATGAGTTTAAATTATGTTTGTTGGAAATTATGATTAAGTTTTTGTGAAAATTAAATAACAATTTTAAATTAAATTCACAGATTAGTGTTAGAGTTGCAGAGTTGATTTTTCGATTTTTTTGAGATCGATTGATCTCAGATTTTTAAATCTTGTCGCTAGAGTTAACGGCCGTTAACACTTTCAGTACTGCACTTTTGTTTCCACGTATAAAACATATTTATTACTTGATAGCATTTTAAATAATTCTTTGAAAAATTATTTTTTAACTTACTAATTTTTATTTTTATCGAATTTTATTTTTTATTCTTTTTAGGCCTCATAGGGTTATGTTTAATAGCTAGTGAAGAAAACTTATTATACAAGTAATAGTTGAATTTAAAAAAAAAATGGGTAACATGCATAAATATATAGAATTTAAAAAAAAAACATTAAAATGATAATGGATCCCTCAAAAAAATGATCATGATCAGCAAAAAAACCGAAACGGGATCTGTCATTATATTTAATATGGATAGTAACGTAGCAAAAAATAGACGCTATGAGGAATATACTTCACAAGAATGTATTCATCGGAATACATTCAAAAATAATATCGCCTATTTTAACCCTCTGACCCAATTATGTCTACTATATAATAAAAAAAGAGTGTGCTGAAGTAGACATTTTCTTCGATAGTTTGTATGGATTCAGAAAAAAAGTTTTGTTATTGCTGTAAATACGTTGCACTGATTATATTATGTATTAATTGCGTCTCTATTTCTCTTACTTTTCCACACTATTTGTCTTGTATATAATTTTACTTTTTATTTTATTTTTATTTTATATTTTAATCTTTATTTAGATATATGAAAATTAATATACACAATAACTGAGTAGATATATGATAATTAATATACCCGATAATTGTTGAACCTATTTGTATATTAACTAGATTGTTCTCACGTAAGTGAGATCGTCTGTAAAAATCCAGTATAAATAAATAAATAAACAAGCGATACAGATTTTTTTTTCTTCATATTCTCGAGGAAAAACTCTGGTATTGAAAGGGTTAACTCTTAAAACAAATCTACTAGTTTTTTGGTTCCACTTACGTCAGAGTGTTAACAATTTTAGCAGTAAAACCTGTAGAGATATTACGCCTAATTTTGATGTTCCTAAGGGGTTTGTCAGTGACGTAGTAAGGCTTCGTATTACTGGAAAGGCATCCCCTTAATGAGGTATCCACCCTCATAAGTTTAAATTCATCTTATGGTACAGAAATACCCCGTGACGTAGGCACTTTTCAAGCATTGACTTGACTTTTGCTTTCCTGTTTCCCAATGGGAACAAACTGGTTGATAACTAAAAATATTTTAATTGATATTTTGGGAAGAGGACGATTTATTATTTTCATATTTTGCGAATATTGACAAACAGTTTTATGTACTCGAAGAAAAATGATCCTGTTAACTGTAAAAATAAATGCATTTTAAAAATAAAGGAATTAATTTTTACTCGTGAGATATTTTCAATTTGTATTGATATTACAGACGACTAATTATTGCTTATAATAATTTATTATAATGTCATCAAACTGTACGCTGAAAACCACAAGAGATTAACAGGATCATTGCACTCCAAAAAAATTCAACACTCGGACCTTAGCTCTTTGGGAGACTGCTATAAACTACTGTGCTATGAATATGCGCACTCAAAAAAATCACCGACCAAATATAATTCCAATTTTTTTGTGTACTACCAAAAATTGAAGATAAAAGAATATATCATTCAATATTCATTTCTTTTAGAATAACAATAATATTGTACTTTGATATTTATATGAGATTTCAAGTCTGGGTATGACTACGCAAAGGTCTAAATATTCCAAAGTTTCTCAAATTTAAATTTTTCCCACCAACGCAAAATTGATTCCCGCAAAGATATTCAGAATTCTGCAGGAGGGGCAGCTTTAAACAACCATTGAGAATTTCATCAGAGTATTCCAATGCTATGCTGACGTATTCAGTATTCAGCATTCAATAATAGCCTCCCACGGAACCATAAATATATTCAGAGGGGATGGAAATTACTGGAAGATCACTCAAGTGGCTTAGTGCATATATTTTACATGGATAATCTCATGTTCTTTTAACATTAACTTCACACAATAGGCCCTGAAGAATACTTTAATTAATAATCTAATAATTTCACTCAGAGCCTATGTCATCTTTGGGGATGCATAGATACAATTAGACCCAGTGTTTCGTGACGCTGAATTGTTTTAACGCTTTTACGCTTCAACCAATAAGGAGGCTAGGATTCAAATTTTACTGCGCAAGGTAGCTTTGAGTTGTGTAGCAAAAACGTCATCTAATGACAGTTGACAAAAACACCATACCGAGAAAATAACCGATGTTTCAATTCGATTTTAGCCGGACTTATAATTAGTTTAATCTTATACGAGTGCCTGCGAATTCCTCCACCATACGAGCGATACCAAAAGAACCATATCATCGAACATCATAACCAACTCTTCCGTAAGTCACATTTGCGAATACCTATCTCTTTGGTTCAGCGAACGGAGCGTTAATTTACATCGGCACATACCTGCCTAGATTATAACCATTATAATCTAACCCATGTGTCGATAGTCTACGCGATTATCGCACACCCAGTCTTTTGAAAAATAATCATTACGCCATAGATATTTCGTTGAGGCTAACTTCCTTAAGGTGAAGCTTAGTGCTAAATCACTATTTTGATTATTTTTTATAACGAATTGGTGTACATTACGAATACCAAAAAAATATGCTTAAGATAAACTGAAGTTTTTACTATCGCTTCGCTTGAGTAGAATACAAATAATAAAATGAATCACTCAATAGAAAATATAAATGTAAACTACTTAAAAAACATTTTTTCAATAGAAATATATGAACGCGTAAAGGGAACAATTTTTAAAAAAATACAGTATTATAGCTAAGATTATTAGTGACAGTTTCACATGATTAACTTTTTTGCTTCATTATAAAATTATTTACAAAATAAATAAAAACCAGTTTTTGGCTTGAAATCGAACGTTTCTAGACTCCGTTTGTCAAGCGAGTTTAATGCCTATTACCTACAATATATGGTATACCAAGAATTTACACATTTTTGGCTTGTAGCTTCCTCTTTAGTCTGATACCTGAGACGTATGTTTAGTAAAACTATGTATGATCTTGTGAGGAATATAGATATCCGCAAAGAATACAAGGCTGACGAAAGCGTAGTGAGAATATTAAGAAAGGACGCTTAGGTGGTTTGGGCCTGTAGAGGGCAGTTGTGGGAGAGAGGTGGGGGAGGGGAGAGTGGGATAAGACTTAACCTGTAAAAGAAACCTTAAGAAGACTTAACCTGTATAAAAAACCTGTAAAAGAAACTTTATATTGATAATAAAAAAAAAAAAAAAAAAAAAAAACCACAAGCCTAATTCTAAGTATGTTCCCCATTACTTCACTTATCCCGCTCTCCCCTCCCCCACCTCTCTCCCACAACTGACGCACTGTCCCACTCTAGTATACTGTCCCTTTGTTTCTTGATAATATGTGTATATACAGGGTGTCCGGGGTCAAAATGCAGTAAATTCGGGAGGTGATTCCACATGATGGTAGGAGCAAAAAATATAAATAACTTTTTCCGAAATTCCAACCTTTTTTTTTTCCATACAAAAGACATACCTATAAAAAATCCTTAGTGGAGGTACACACCTACCTGATAAATTCACTGTGTGCTTTTCGAACGCGAGACTGGTGACGTTGTTTATTATTTGCCAGTGACGCGTATACCAAGAGTTCGAATACCTACAGTTGGAAGCAATTGAATGCAATTTACAATCGAATACCTGCACAATGGTTTTCACAGAAAGTGTGTTGGTATCTTCCAACTGTAGATATTCGTTGAAGTTTTCGTCGTTGAGAGGTATGTTGTAGTAAATGTGGATTAAAAATCCTTATCTTTTTAACGGCATGAAACGTTCATTGAAGTAATCAGCTTTCAGAAGAATTAATGAATGAATCTCTTGTTACATAACGGACGGCCTTCAGGCACTCTAAAGGCGGCCATACACACTACGGTCCACCGGAGAGGTCTACCTGTGCAGGTATGCCTGGGCAGGCAGACCGGAGCGTGTGTGGGAATAGACCTGTGCAGTTTTTTTAATCTGCGCAGGCGACCGGTGCAAAATCGAAAATCAATTCTTTCGGGCGACACCGTAAGGTGTACCTGCGTGTGTGTGCATGTACTCCGGTCGCCTGCGCAGGTCGCGTCAAATCTTAAAGTAACTTATAATATATTATTTCTCATAACTGTATCTTTTTTTATCATTGGTGTAACCATTGCAAGTAATTTTAGGTATGTGTTCTCGTGCATTCTGAGATAGTTTTTAAAATCTTTAGGTTCAAATTTTAATTCATTCAATACGTTTTCCTTTTCAATAACCAATGCTTACACCACTGTGTACGCTTCTTTTTCACTGTTTTATCTTTTTTCATCAAAATTAACGCAAGGCCTATCAACGCCAACCCGTCATCGTCTGCAATCGATGCCATTGCAAAGAGAATGAACTGAAGACCGCTCCGGTACACCGGAACGTCCCCATACACGCTACCGACGTACGGTTGACCTGCGCAGGCAGACCTTCAAAGGTAACCTCTCCGGTAGACCGTAGCGTGTATGGCTTACTTTACCCATTATTGAGTTATGTAACCCACATGTATAGTGAGTACATGTGAGGTATTGGTTTATAATATTTCTTTAAAGTAAACAAATCACAGCTGTTCTGTTACCAGCTGTAAAGCGCGGGAAGGGGGGGTAGCGGGGGTTAGTTCTAAGATCGGCCGGTCGATTTCAAAAGATCCAAAAGCAATAATAATGCAGTACGCACACGCCGCACAGTGGGCTGAAAATCGCCTTCCATAGACATAGAGAATTGAATTTTCAAGGGTATTTTTTTGGCTAGAAATGAATTCTGCTGATCATTACTATGCTATAAAATTTCGTATGAAGCAATTGCGTGTACAAATGAAGAAGTTATAATTTTTTTAAGAACTATTTGTATGGCACTGACATTAATAAGTTATTTTCAAGTTCTGCAACTTAATTTTAATTAAATTTTTCAAAAATAAATGAGTTCTATGAATTAAACACAAAAAAAATAAATAAAAAAACTAACTTTTGTGATTTCTTAAGCTGTTTTGGCTTGCAGTGTAAATAAAATATTGTAAACAAGACAAAAAATACTCATATGTAAAGCATTTAAGCATTAAAATGAATCATCAACATGAAAAAGTTTCTTTTTCAACTTTGAGGATTTTTTTAAAAAAAGCGCAAGTTGCGCCACAATACGAAGTATGTCAAAAAATACAAATAAATAGTAGTATATCTGTGTGTAAGGATATAATGGCCAACCTTATGATTCCAGAGATAGCCTCATTTTTAATGTCAGTGCCATAAAAATTTATCTTAAAATAATATAACTCCTTCATTTGTACACGTAATTGCTTCATACGAAATTTTATAGCACAGTAATGATCAGCAGAATCCATTTCTGGCCAAAAAAAATTCCCTTGAAAATTCAATTCTCTGTGTCTATGAAAGGCGATTTTCAGCCCACTGTGCGCCGGCGCAATTCTTCGTTTGTAGCTGAAAAGTACATCTTAAAGTTGAAATTCAAAAAAGTTATTTGTCTTTTTTACTTCTACCATCATGTAGAATCACCTCCCGAAATTACTGCACTTTCACCCCGGACAACCTGTATATGTGTAATAATTTTGTTAGTTTCAAATAATTTCATAACTAGGTATTTGCTATTTTTAAAATTGTATAATTTCTTAGCTTTTAAAAAAAAGTCTTGTCTCTATACCTACCTTCCAATGTTTAAATCACACACTTCTTAATTTATTTGTTTTTTTTTGCAGGCATATTAATGAATGTGTGCACTGTGCATGACAACAGAAGTTTTTTTTAACTTCTGTTTTGTAATCCATATCAGTATATGTATTATAAAACAGAATATAAATAAAAAATATATATATATATATTGTACATTGTACATTCGTATATGCATAAAATTATTCATTTTTGTTGCAAACTAAGTAAATTATTTTCCTGTTTTCAATCTTACTGGTTTGCAACAAACATGAATAATTGTATGCTTATACGATTGTACAATGTAGATACTTACTTTATATTTGAAATTTTGGATTATTTACAATATCAGGTGTTATTATTTTGATTGGATGTTAATCTTGTATTAGCATTTGATCTTTATTTTTTGTATGTAGTTATGCTATTATCTATGTATTATGTTACACTAACATACATACATTGTATAGTTCGGATGATGGTTAGGAGGTACCGAAACCGGTAGACAGTGAAAATATATCAATAAAGTTACTTAAAACAAAGTATTTTCTTTCATTTATTTAACGTTATACTGTAATAATAATATAATTATATTTCAAGTAAGTTAACAATATTATCGCAAGAGAGCAATAATTCTGAACCTACGAGAATAAGCTAGTTGATCTGAAAGTACTGACCTACACAAGAAAGTTATTACATCGCGTTTCCCACTCATAAATCTTACCCAGTAATTTGTAATAATTTTTCCTTTCATTACCTACAATTAATTACTCTGTCCCGTAACAAGGCTATAATCGGTTGTCAGTTCAGTAAACTTTCCTCGGAAACTACAGAAAACGTAAAACGAAGTACCTACGCGAGTTGTGGGCGTATTCTTGTGCCAGAGACAAGATCAATAATTTTTGGTGAAATTGATCAAACTTTTCCAATTACTTTTTCTAAATATTTTAGCATGGCGAACTCGTCGTTTAGAGAGTAGACACACAACCTTCAACAGACCTCCCAAGCCTGACGTTGTCAAGTTTTCGATGACAATGCATTCTATCGGCTTTTGGTGACATCACGTTCACCCAAGCGGATATATACGCATTTATCTGAAATCGGATGACATTAAAACAGTTAATATCATAAATAAATGTCGGTCCCGCCCGATCGGCATTTGGCGAGATTAGTTAAGTCGACTACAGTCCCTGGGTAGGATGGTTCAATCCTCATTCAAGCCATTTTCTTATTTTTTAAGTTTCAATAGAAATTTAAAAATAGATTGATTATAGTAAAAAAAACAGATTAATTATATTAAAAAAAACAGATCAATTATAGTAAATAAAAGATTAATTATAGTAAAAAACAGATTAATTAAAGTAAAAAATAGGATTAATTATAGAAAAAAAACATAGTTTTTTACGGGTTGATTTCTTTCTCAATTGTTTTTCAATTTTCTGTTTTGTCTTGGAACCATAATATCACACCTATATTATAGCCAGCCTTCCAAAATATCAAATTGACAAACTTCAATCATTGTTTAATGCAGCAGCTCACAATATTCGCACATTTCAGAACACCTTCGTAACCTTCACTGGTTCAAGTGCCCTGAAAGAATCCAGTACAAACTGTGCTGGATGGTGTTTAAATCCATCAATGAAATGGCCCCACCCTACATCTCTGAACTATGCGTCCCGGAAAACGCTGGTCTGAGGCAGTCAACTCTCAATCAGCTACATCATCAGCTGTAGGCAGGCTGATAGAACCTAAGCGAAAGCCAAATACTAAGTTTGGTGATTCTTTCGGATTATCTGGGCCGAAGGCTTAGAATAAACTTCCTCCGGAACTAAGATCCATAACAAGTCCAACAGAATTCAGGTCTAAACTAAAAACTTACCTTTTTAAGCTGTCACACCCTTATTAAATATACCATTCCTGAGAGAAAGTCCAGTTATATCCAATTATGTCCTAAATTCTGTATCTAAATTTCACCAATAAACAATTAATTATTATTTTTTTTTGTAAATTAATGTTTTTAAGACAAGATTTTTTTTATGCATAGCACAAAGGATAACAATTATTTTTATAAGCAATAATTGTTCGCCTGAAACACTCATCCACATTGAAAAATCTCCTGATAAAAGATACATTACGCCAACAGGACTCGAACCCGTGTCCCTTCGATTTCCGGTCGAAAGCTCATATAAAATAAAGTTGGTATAAGCTCATATAAAATAAAGCTCATATGCCTTTCTCATATAAAATAAAGTTGGTTGTTTTCAGGTGAAAAAATGTAACAAGCAGTAATTGTTGAATGAAACAGTAGCATATATTGAATAATTTCGCGGGTAAGAGATAAGCCTCCATAGCTCAGTGGTCAGAGCTTTCGACCGGAAATCGAAGGGACACGGGTTCGAGTCCCGTTGGCGTCATGTATCTTTTATCAGGAGATTTTTCAATGTGGATGAGTGTTTCAGGCGAACAATTATTGCTTATAAAAATAATAAACAATTAGATAATGTTAATTAAGTGTTAATCTCAAGTGACCTACCAGGTAAGTATTGTTCTGTATATTATCTTCACAAATAGTTAGTAATAACATAGATCACTGTAGAAATGTATTATAAATTTGTACAGCGCCCTTGAGGTGATTTTGCACAAAAACGGCGCTATACAAGTCATCCAATTATTATTATTATTAGTTAATCTCTTCAGTGTTGAAAAGCGCAATCGAAAGCGTGGGAATTTGCATCGAGAGTTCTTCCCCTATGTTTAACGATAGCAAGTAAATCATTTTAAAACCCCTAAAAGCAAAAAATCGTAACACATTTTTTCATGCCATTATTGTTGGAAATTGAAATATTTTATTAGGTTTAGTGGCATGCTCTACATATATAACATTACGAATTGCGTCAGTGTTGTTTTCAAATATAATATAGATTTTGAATAGCAAAAGCTTCAAGTAATTGGTTCTCAGCATCGACGAACATAATATCGACGGTTCTTAGTGAATTAATGATATGTTTTTGCACAAACAACATGAGAAATAGAGAAGCCAACCTTGATGGATGAATATAATTAATTTCAAAGAGGTTTATTTTATAGAATCGATTCGAAGTTTCTAACCTACATTGCCGGCATGTTTTGATTAAGGAATATAGATTTTCGGTACTCAAATTCTTAAAAACCAGATAGGTAGGTTGTAGCTTAACCACGATTGCAATACATAAGTACAGAGAAAGCTTCAAGCCAAAAATGTGTATATTCTTGATACACTTTATATTGTATGTAATAGGCATTAAAATCGCTTGACAAACGGAGTCTAGAAACGTTCGATTTCAAGCACAAAACTGGTTTTTATTTATTTTTTTAATAATTTTATTATGTAGGAGACAAATGTCTTGGCTGCGAAATATACGAGAGTGGACCGGCATTAGAAGTGTGGAGGAGCTATTCCGGGCAGCGCAAGACAAAGAGACATTTTCTAGAGTGATCGCCAAAGATATTAGAAGAACGAGATATGCTATGTTGGCCGCCGGACCGTAGGCGGAGTACTACCTAATTAGGGTACTTTGAACGGTATCGGGACGTGTACGCACAGAAATCTGTTCTATGTATAAGTGCGGATACCTTAGCGTAAGCGAAGGTGTGCAGTAGTATTGGTGAACAAAACCGGCGACACTGGGCAAAACAATTACACACAGTATGAACTGCTCATAGCATATCTCGTTCTTCTAATATCTTTGGTGATCGCCAACGTCGGGGGAACCTGATACGGCACATAAAGAAGAAGAAGAATAATTTTATAAGAAAGCAATAAATTAAATCAAGTGAAACTGTCACAGATAAATTTAGCTATTATACTGTACTTTTTAAAAGTTGTTTCCTTTACGCGTTCATAAATTTCTAATGAAAATATATATATTTTTAGTTGTTTATTTTTTATTGAGTAATTTATTTAATTATTTGTATTCTACTCAAGCGAAACGATAGGAAAACCTTTAATTTCTCTAAAGCATGTTTTTTAGGTTTTCATAATGTACACCAATTCGTTATAAAGATTAATCAAAATAGTGATTTAGCATTAAGCTTCGCCTTTATAGATGGCGTTGGCCTCGTTAACTCCTAGCTAATTTAGTTATCAGAACCCATTGTTAATCTATCATTACATTAAAAGAGGAGACGGATACTTACCATCGCAGACTTTTTGATTATTATTAATTCATTAACATTATTGGGCCTTTTTAAGATACACAATTCCGTAGTACATAATATTGATGCATCTCTGGGTATTACTAGAATAGCCAGGGTTAGCAATGTGAGCGACAGAAAATATTTTTTACGACTTGATTACAAAACATCAACTTTTTTCTATTTTGTATGAATATAATATGAATGTATTATATATGTAAACCTTTAGGAAGAAATTCTCTAAATGGTGTTGAAAATCATATCAAAATCCGTTTAGAAGAACTAAGCGCACACAGGAAGCATGTTTACGAGAGATGGGAAGGCTGACAGAGATATTGAAAGAAGAGTAAATGCAGGTAACTCCATTAATGGAGGACTGAACGCAGTTGGCGCTAACAAAAAATTGTCGAAAGAAGCGAAGTTAGCAGTACACAATGGAGTGCTGGTACCTATCCTGATGTATGGAAGTGAGGCATGGAACTGGCAAAGAAAGGATGAAAGTAGATTGAATGCTATTGAAATGAGATCCCTGAGTGGTATGTGTGATAAAATCATGCACGATCTTGTGAGAAATGTGGAGATCCGCAAAGAGTGCAAGGCTGACGTACAATGAGTAAGATTAAGAAATGGACACTCAGATGGTTCGGGCATGTAGAGCGAATGAGCGAAGAAAGGAGTGAAAGGAGAATATAGCGCCCTTGAGGTGATTTTTCACAAAAACGGCGCTCTACAAATTATCCAATTATTATTATTTATTATTTATTATACGATGCAAATGTGAATGGTAGCAGAAGTCGGGGACGCCCGAGGAAGACATGGCACGATCAAGTGAATCAGATACTTGAGTCGGGCCATGTCAAGAGTCAGAATAATAGAAGAGTATGTATGAGACGACGTATGAATGTGAATGAGGCAAGGAGTGTGTGCAAAGACCGAGTTATTTGGCGGTCCGTCCTCTCTGCCTACCCCTGCGGGGAAACGGTGTAATGGTTGGTTATTTAGTTAGTTTTAAGCGCAGACAGACCGACGCAGATAGCGAATTTATTTTAGTACAGGGTTTTCCTATAGGAGGTGTTATTTTGATATAGAAATGACATTTTTTTAAATATAAATGATCAAATGTTTATTTCATTATAAAGAGGAAGGTATGTTGTTAATCGTGAAAAATAACATCAGTCAAATGACCACCACGACCACGCCTACAGGACCATATCCTTTTCATGAAATTTTCCATAACCAAATCGCAAAGTGGCTGCATTATGTCCTTGATAGCCTCACGAATTCCATCTTTGAGGTCTTGAATCGACGCTGGGCTGTTGGCGTAGACCTTCTCTTTCACGTGGCCCCAAAGGAAGAAGTCGCAAGGTGTGAAATCACAAGATCTCAGTGGCCATTGTGATCACCTCTTCGAGAGATAACACGGTCCGGAAACTTTTCCCGTAAAAGATCAATGATTTCGTTGCTTGTGTGGCTCGCAGCGCCGTCTTGTTGAAAGTAAACGTTGTCCAGATCAGTACCATCCGATTCCGGCCATAAAAAATCATTAATTCCTTAATTAGTATTCAAAATAACACATCTTATTAGAAAACCCTTTACAATAGAGAATAGACAGAGATAATAATTCTATGCATGTGAATAGACGCTTAGGTAGTCTATTGCTGTGGTTTGAAGATATATCGCGTGAAAAATATGGCACATCATCAACACAATGGAGCCTGATTCCAATATAATCAGTCTCCGACAAAACTAGGGAGGATGGATAACTAACTATTTAACCATTACTTCATTTCCCCGCAGGGTATACATAAAGGATAGACCGCAATACAATACTGTCTTGCCACACATTCCTTGCTTACTTTAATGTTATTTTAACTCTTGATATGGCCCGACTCAAGTATTAGATTCACTTGATCGCGCCATGTCTTCCATCAATGAATAAAAAATGAAATTGACAGTAACGTAGTCCTCTCAGAGAGCGCTCGTACGTATCCCATCGACGATCGTCCACTTCCTTCTCACGCGTCTTGAGATACAAGAACGATGATGACGTCAGACGTCAACCTATCTCTGTGACTAGTATGATAGTACAATAATTTTTAAAAACTACAATAAAGTAATTTTAAAATGGCTGTAGATGGTAAAACGGGTAATAAGAATGGGATGTTTTCACAAACTTTGAATACCGTCATAAAAATGTATGGAAGATTATGAAAGGAGATGAATGTTTTTTTTTTATTACGATTATTGTATTAAAAATGTGTAATTTTAATATATTAATTCATAATTATTTATTTTAAAAACGATCTAGAAGCGCATGGTTCCAATTGGCTACAACGTTAACATGACGTAGAAAACGCTAATATCTGATAAGACGGCGCGGCGTGAGGTCAACGCCGCCGAATTCACGATTGAAAACTAAAATGTCGTTTTGGCGGCAAATTGAAAATGGCACATTTTAAATCGTAGTAGAAAATTTATTTGTGTGCATTCAAATAAAATTAAAATATTTATTGTCGGAATATACCAGTCGGTGGCTGAGTGGACATTGCGTTTGGGTCCCACCCGGGCTGGCTAAGTCCTCCGTCACAAGCAACATTTTCTGCTTACTGTGGTGGTAGTAGGAGATTTTCAAATATTGTCACGTTATTCTTAACCCGGAAATGTTTGTCTTCCTTTAACAAAATGTGTCAATGATAAAACGCAACATTTGCAAATCATTTAAATATAATATATAATGAAGTAGAAAGTTAAAATATACGTTTTTATTCCCGCTTTGTTTCCAGGAGTATTAATTAATTTAATAATTTATTGTTTTAACTGCAAAAAATATTTACATATTTCAAAAATATGCTCAGAATACAATGAAAACTGAAATAATGTGTTGCAATAATATGTTGATAAATGCAGTTTTATCAACTTTTTCATCATATTATACGCAATGTTTAGGAAACTAGCGCGCTCATTGTTAGTTGGTCGTTGGTGCAGTCGAAATAAAAATTACGTACCAAGCCGGAAGTAGGAACGAACCTCAATTATTATTTCGGCCATTGATCCGGAAGTGGGGTATTTTCCGGTCAGTTCACAATCGATGTGAGTCACCATGAGTTGCCATGGAAAATTTTTCTACGCCTTTTCCGAACGAAATAGGAGAATTTATAAAACCATAGAACAGATAACCTAAACATACCTACTAATTATAGTTTAATTGGTTTTCGGTATAATATTTATGTTTTAAGTATTTCTAAATGAAACAATTAGTTTATCCATGTTGCATACCTTCTTCCTTTTCTTATAGTGCAAGATAGGATGATGAAAACAAAAGAATCCCGCTAAAAGTGGGGTCCCGCCTAATCTATTCTATGATATGTTTATTTTATTGACTTACTACACACGAGACCCAACAGCTCCCAACCGTTTGTAGCCCGTAATACTATGGCAATCCAAATTGGGGTATGTTGTGTAGTGGGGAGGGGAACGAGATGGAGTAAAGGTAGGTGGGAAGTACCTGGCTATTCAGATCTGGTCACAAAATACGTCTAAAGCCATTTCAAGCAACGTTTCAATTCTGAATGGTGCCCGGAGAAAAATAATCATGTTAAACCAGTGACAGTATGCCAACTTCCCGATAAAGTATTAGTCATTCAGAATATATCTAGAACACGTGTTATTTTCTTATGAGATATCCTGACGGAATTCGACAATATCAGTATGTCAATATTAGGGGACTGCCGCGGAATATCATTTCTTTGTACGGGATCTGTCACTTTGCTGTTTGCTGTCACGCGCTCCGTAAATTGTTCTGACACTTATAGCGTAATATGTCACCCCTTTTATCGTAAATATGACGTGAAGGTAATGTCAGATTTCGAAAGTAAACGGAGAAAAATTATAATGTAAAAAAGTGACAGCATCTTAATTTCCTGATAAAATATTACATTAGTCATTCAGAATATATGTGATTTCTTAATGGATATCATCACGGAATGCTATAATATAAGTATGTCAGTATTTGTATGAACACGTGTTCCGCGGTCCTCATAAAACATTTGCTTCTGACTTTTACTTTTTGTTAGGAACTCTTTCAATTCATTCGTTATAGGCCTGCAGTCCCGTTTTATCTTTGTTAGTTTATTTAAGTTATTTCATTCGTTTTATTTATTTGGTATATTTTGTATCTTAATTTATTTGGATTTAATTATTAACTCTATTTAATTTACAGGGTTTTCCAATAAGAGGTGTTATTTTGATATTCAATCGTAAAAGATCAATGGTTTCGTTGCTTGTGTGGCACGTAGCGCCGTCTTGTTGAAACTAAACGTTGTCCAGATCAATACCATCCAATTTCGGTCATGAAAAATCATTAATCATCTCTTGATAGCGCAATCCATTCACCGTAACTGTTGCTCCAGCCTCATTATCGAAGAAGTAAGGTCCAATGACTCCGCCGGACCATAAATCGCACCAAAAAGTCACACGTTTAGGATAGAGAGACTTTTCAACAATAACTCTTGGGTTTTCCGAGCCCCAGATGCGACAATTTTGCTTGTTGACGAAGCCACCGAGGTGGAAAATGGGCCTCATCACTCAAGATGATTTGCATTTGATTCACTCAAGTGAATTTTAATAATTTCAGTGCGTTGTTGAAGCGTTTATCGTTCCATTTTTATTAATGTCGTAGTTTTTACCTGTCAAATGTCAAAAATGACAGCTTCAAAAGTAACATCTACCGAAATAGCGGGCTATTCAAAATAACATCTCTTATTGGAAAACCCTGTATTATTAATTTTATTTGATTTGTTTGATTAACTCAATTTACTCGTTCGTTATATTTATTTATTAGCTGACGCCTTATTGGACTTTTACATTTATTTAGTGACAGTATGTTGGCATAACAGTATAACTAGCATAAATATAGATGTAGTCCACGTGGCATAAAATCACATACCTATAATTAAACAAAATCAAATTACCACAATACTAATACTATGGTGGATATTGGAAACCTTAACAAATAAATACCCCAATGTATTTTATACAATAGAATGTGTATACGTATATATAATAATAATTATGCATGTGTAGTTGTGAAGTACAAACTAATTATACAAAAACATAATATACCTTCTCATAAGGCATTGAACTTTGTGAAAGACAAGTTTTTTTTAATGGACGAAAATAGTGAAATTAATTATTATCAAAAAGGATTGAAATTAATTGCTTTTTGAAGATTAGAAATTAATTTCAATCCTGTATTAATTATTGTTATTCTATTTCAGAATCTATGAAATAGATAATAAATACAGACTTTCTTATGAAATAGAAATCCTAATTTGAAAGTTCAACGTTCGTTCTATCAATTGCCTAATGATTCTAATAGAATAGATCAGGCGAAAACATATTTAAAAAT
Organism: Hesperophylax magnus; assembly: GCA_026573805.1. Classification (NCBI taxonomy): domain Eukaryota; kingdom Metazoa; phylum Arthropoda; class Insecta; order Trichoptera; family Limnephilidae; genus Hesperophylax; species Hesperophylax magnus. The sequence continues at coordinate 2,371,635 of JAIUSX010000016.1, forward strand.
AAGCTGAAGCGAGATTTAAAAAAATGTATATTTATCCTAGATAAAGTCAAGTTTTACGAAACATAATAAGGACTCTATCATAGGAACCACTCTAAAAAAGTTTCATAGGTACCGTAGTATTTAATGATGAGTGAAAAAAATCTTGTGGTAAGACACTTTCCATTCTCTTTGACTTATTCCTAGCCTTAGCTCTCAAATTATCAAATCTTTTCTTCGTAAATTATTGGAAAATACTGCTAACGAAAAGTGGTATTGAACCATTCGTCAGTTCATCAACCTGTTAAATCTGAGAGTTTTATTATACCTTTCATAGCCGAAGTATTATCATGATCGTTGTACCTACTTTCTTTTCTTTGTGAGTGGACAGGTAGAGGTAAAGATGATCACTTGAACACCTGCGTCTGAAACAATCTCCGTCAAAGTTACTTGTCGTGATGAACCTGAGATAAAGCCTTCAAATTTTGAAATGATGACTTAACCGCTTTAAAACGTGACTTTTAAATTAATTTTCGGTTTTGTTTTCTTCAATTAATAATACAAATCTAGGAAGTGGAAATTAACCCACTTCCCGACACCTAATCGAGCTGAAACTCGCCAAATAGACTCGTTGTCGATGACTATTTATTCTATTAGCAGAATTCTGTGCATTTCCCTGAAATTGATTGACATTACAGAAGTAACATACTCATTCGATATTTTGCTCAGTTGTTAGCACCATTGACTCCAGTCCCAAGATTTAAAAAAAAATTAAAACCCTTTTTAAAATTTCATAGCAGTTAAGAGCCAGTCCCGGGAAGGAGTTCAATCCCCAGTCAAACCAAAGACCAAAGTTTGTATTTTTAAATAATATATTAATTAAAATAGATTTATTATAATAGAAGATCTCATATTCATCTACTACCTACCTTAAGAAAAATAAAAAAAGTACATCCCCATTGAACGCAAACATAACAAATATAAAATTAAAATAACACATTTAGAATGGTGCATAATAACTACTAATTCCATTTTCTATTTCTTATCTTGCTGGATGCACCAATATTAATTTATATTAAAAGCCCATATGGGCTTATACAAACATGTGATATACGAGTATGTAATAATTTAGTGAAACATTATTAAAAAAGTACATTTTTTTAAAGAAATTATAAAATAGAACACACACATAATGTGTGCCATTGTATTTGATACAATGAATTTTATTTGTGCGACTAAATAGTCGCAGATTCTGGCCTAAAGGCGATCGATCTTGGTGTATAACATTCAAAATCTGGCAAAATTATGCACAAAGCTTAATGCTAATTCACTATAATCGATTAATATTTATAACGAATTGGTTTACATTATGAATACCAAAAATATGCTTTAAATAAATTGAAGTTTTTCACATCGTTTCCCTTCTGTAGAGTTCAATTAAAAAAATTATTTACTCAACATAAAATATAAATGTAAATTACTAAAAAACGTATTTATTCAATAGAAATGTATGAACGCATAAATGAAACAACTTTAAAAAATACAATATTATGACTAAGATTATCTGCGACAGTTTCCCTTGATTAATTTTTTGCTTTCTTATAAAATTTGTTCAACAAATAAATAAAATCACTTTTGAAATCCTCCTTGACTCCGTTTGCCAAACGATTTTAATGCTTATTACCTATATTCGTGACGATGTAAGGCAGGGTTTCCCAACCCCGTGCCCGTATGTGCCCGCCACTATTCGAAAGTGAAATAATTTTTTCATAAACATCAATTAAATATGTGAATTATTTTTATTTATTTGTTAGAGTTTTAATTTTTTTGAATGCCTAGGTTTATTAAATACGTTCGTATGTTTGCGATAAAATAAAATAATAATTCCGTCATGGCACATGACTCTGACAGCTCTGTCTGTCACTGAAAGCAATAAGCATGGCCCCGACAGCCAAAATGACAGTAGTCACGTGCTCGTACCGTCCCGATCGGTTCGGCGATCATCGGCTCACTTCGGGTTTTCGGCGTGTACAAGGAGTGATGTGCAAATAGCATTCCCCGACTGGAACCGCGATGTTGTCATTTTGTTTGCGATATTTTAGAATGTGCTCCAGAGTACAAAAAGGTTGGGAACCCCTGATGTAAGGCATAGTAATAATATAAACATTTTTGTCTTGTAGCTTCCTCTTAAGATTGAAACTACGCCTGTTCTGATTTATGAAACAAAAAAAACATGGCAAATGCAATTTTAATTTTACTTCACGAAGAGACACAAATAATGAAATGTTTTCAGATCATAATTTAAAGAATTTAAATTGTCATAATATAAGTAGGTACACTTAAACCGTGTCTGAAATGAAGTTAGCAAGTAGGAGATTTTACACTACAAAGCATTTTTTTATTTAAGCAAACTTATCATAAATAGTTCTCTGTCGAAGCAAAGGCACTGGTAGAATTTTATTAAAGCGTCTATAATATTCAAATCAAAAATACAAACAAATACATTATTACATGGCATCGCTAGATCTGATACCCAAATTATTTGAAACAATTTTTGACATGACTCTTAGCTGTGTGGATCGTTCATAAAAAAAACGATCAGCCAAAAAAGATTTTCATTGAACCAAATTAAGCATTCGCTCAGTTTTATTGGAAATGGCGGGTATGTTTATTGCATTATCTCTGGTTGAAAACATTTTCATCCCCCAGTGGGCGTGACGAGTATCGAATTATAGTGACGATGCGCATTTTTGTGATGATTGGTTTATCATTAGCGTCGCAGTCACCGTATTGATTATGAGTATGAAGCCTGTGACAGACCACGCTATAACCGCGCTATATTTTTGCTCATTTCCAGTGGGATTGTATGGAGAGCGATATGCTGAAAAAGGCCGAGACATGATGCCTACCTGAGGGACATCTCACAGGTGCGTAGTTAGCATTTAGCAAAGGTATATTCAACACAGTAGGTATATTCAGTGCTACGAGAATGTCTACCATGACGACATCAGTTTTGCCAACATAAAAATTATTATTTATTGTTTTTGTGTTTAGTTGGTAGAACTCCATTTAATTTTTAAAAAAATTTAATTAAAATCAAATTTAATAATATAATTATTAAGTTCTGCAAGTATTTTTTGGTTTTTGTTATTGTTACAGCTGTTTCGGCTTTCAAGGCCATTTTCAAACTGTGGTTAAGCCACGTTTTTGACGACTTAAATATGATTCTATTTTACCCCTCCCAAGTTAAAATGATTTATTACCGGTTAAACCAATTTATTGATAAAAATAATTGTGACAATAGATTTCATATTCTGTGGGGGTATTTTGAAGTCTGTTTTCCCCTCATTAATGTTATCTTAATTGTTTAATAATGATGTAGTAGTTATTAATTTATTTAAATGTGTTATATTGTTTAGGTTTTGTGAACATACTTAGAAGCGGGGAATAAATAATTTTCCTTACTTTATTAATTAATGTTATATTAGGGTCATTGGTTCTTTTATTGATTTCTAATTGTTCGAGTAAATTTAATCTAAGGCCCTTTCTTTCAATGTGCAAGGGTTTAGGTTCGTTGTTGTCAAGCGGGACGTGATTATTTACTAAGAGATGTTCTGCGAATTTTGAAAATGTGCTCTTATTATTATAACATCTTATATGTTCTTTGTATCTAGTTGAAAAAGCCCTTCCCGTCTGTCCGATATAAGTAGCGTTGCAATCGGCGTGGTCACATTTTAATTCATATATGCCACTATTATTAAGTTTAGGATTTCTACTTTTAGAGTTTTTAAGGTTTGTTCCTATGTTATTATTGGTTTTGAAAGCTATATTTAGACCGCATTTTTTTATTTCTTTTGCTATTTTTATGGATATGCAACGCTACGCAACGCTACTAATTATATACTTTGCAACGCTACTTATATCGGACAGACGGGAAGGGCTTTTTCAACTAGATACAAAGAACATATAAGATGTTATAATAATAAGAGCACATTTTCAAAATTCGCAGAACATCTCTTAGTAAATAATCACGTCCCGCTTGACAACAACGAACCTAAACCCTTGCACATTGAAAGAAAGGGCCTTAGATTAAATTTACTCGAACAATTAGAAATCAATAAAAGAACCAATGACCCTAATATAACATTAATTAATAAAGTAAGGAAAATTATTTATTCCCCGCTTCTAAGTATGTTCACAAAACCTAAACAATATAACACATTTAAATAAATTAATAACTACTACATCATTATTAAACAATTAAGATAACATTAATGAGGGGAAAACAGACTTCAAAATACCCCCACAGAATATGAAATCTATTGTCACAATTATTTTTATCAATAAATTGGTTTAACCGGTAATAAATCATTTTAACTTGGGAGGGGGTAAAATAGAATCATATTTAAGTCGTCAAAAACGTGGCTTAACCACAGTTTGAAAATGGCCTTGAAAGCCGAAACAGCTGTAACAATAACAAAAACCAAAAAATACTTGCAGAACTTAATAATTATATTATTAAATTTGATTTTAATTAAATTTTTTTAAAAATAAAAATTATTTTTATTTTTTCAAATAAGCACTGCGAGGGAGTTCCAAATGCGAAAATAGAATTTCTTTCCCACATATCGTGTTCATGCACCTGCATTTTTCCTGATAATAAACAATGATGAAATGTGAAAATATTTTAATTTTAACACATGTTTCGTGTTTAACTGAAAGTTATTAGGAAACCTATCAATTCATTCGTAAAAGGCTTGCATTTTTAACTTGATTACGAATAATTTGAAGAGATTCGTAATATTTTAAATCAGTAAGTTGTCTCCGTGTGGAATTCTAATTAAATTGTCTTTCTTCACCAACCATCATTTAAAGGGCTGGCGCCATCAAACTGAACTAACTTAAAACTTGACCAACTTGATTAATCTACCTATATTGACTAATTTGACTAACTTGACTAACCTGACTAACTCGACTCGCTTGACTAATTTGACTAACTTGACTAACTTGACTAACTTGACTAACTTGACTAACTTTGACTAACTTGACTAACTTGACTAACTTGACTAACTTGACTAACTTGACTAACTTGACTAACTTGACTAACTTGACTAACTTGACTAACTTGACTAACTTGACTAACTTGACTAACTTGACTAACTTGACTAACTTGACTAACTTGACTATCTTGACTAACTTGACCAACTTAACCGACAACACAAGAGTCTCAGCTGCCCGGATCTGGTGGTTAACAGGCTTAAAGAAGCGGAGAAGGAAAGAGATGTTTTCGACACGTTGTGTGTGCGGTTTCTTACTAATCAAAGATATTAGAAGAACGAGATATGCTATGTTGGCCGCCGGACCGTAGTCGGAGTACTACCTAGTAATTAGGGTACTTTGAACGGTATCGGGACGTGTACGCATAGAAATCTGTTCTATGTATTAGTGCGGATACCTTAGCGTAAGCGAAGGTGTGCAGTAGTATTGGTGAACAAAACCGGCGACACTCGGCAAAACAATTCCACATAGTATGAACTGCTCATAGCACATCTCGTTCTTCTAATATCTTTGTTACTAATAATGGTTCATGACCTATCTCCCTTGTTTACCCTTGTTTATTATCTGTGGACAAATCGTTTGTTATTTTGGATTGAAACATTATAAAGATTAATATTACGTAACTCCTTTTTTATATATAGTCTTAATTAGTGTTTTTTAATTTTTTTAGTGAATAATTTTTAATTTACATCTAAGAAAGAAAAAAGTTAATCATGGGAGACTGGCACAGATAATCTTAGCCATAATAAAGATTTTTGAAAAATTGTTTCGTGTATGCGTTCATACATTTCTAATGAAAATACACATTTTTCAGTAATTCGCGCTTATATTTATATAATATAATTAATAATTATTTTATTTCTACTTAACCTTTAGAAGACGGCAAATATTTAGTAAATATCTTAATGCCAAATGTAATATTAAAAGAAATATATTTGAAACAATTGATAATGTCAACGTTTTACTAAGGAATTTTCATGGACAAAAACTTCCAATACAGTGTATAGAGCTTGCTTGCTCTATACACTGCACATTGCAGTGCACCTGAAGGTAGCATGATTTCACTGAACTACTACTGTAGTTGGTCGTATCCTAAGGGTTAAGCGCAACGATAGGAAAAGCAATGTTTTCAAAGCTTCTCATCTTTCATTTCTATTGTTTCTAATTTCGTTTATGCTTTGTTATTATTGTATAATAACCTGTAAACAAATGTAAATAATAAGGTGAACGGATAAATCATCAAAGTGAAAATTCATTAAATCTTAAAAAAGTTATATAAAGTCATGGAAAGTGATGAAACAAAAACTTTATTAACTGGGTTAAGTAGGTTACGTTGGGTTAGGTTTAAATTAATTGTTTTTCATCGTTTCTAATGAGTTTTTAAAAGTTTATTGAATTGTCACTGTGTTGAGTTATAATGGAACCAAATAATAAATTATAAAAATAAATAGTATGAAGTCATTAGCAGTCAGAAATGCCATACTGATGGAGTCATCACAGTCATCTGACTGTAGAATAATTGATTTGCGACAGTTATAATTGAGGACAATGGCAACGCAGGGAATTATAGGAGCGGGTTAGCAACCATATTATTAAATATTGACCGGAGCCGGATGACCGAATATAGACTCAATGTTTTCCAAAACCAGTCAACCAACTGATCGAATAGATAAGTTGAACACTATTCGAAAGTTGAACAGTTCTAACTTTGAACATTCGTGATAATTGACAAATTAACAGGATGTCCTGTTTTACTAGAAGAAACAGGGTTAAGAATCCAAAATAAGTCAAAAGTGACACAAATTGAATAATTATTTTATTTAGTTAATTAAGTCATGAAGGCAAAATACCATACTAACTAAACATCACGCCATTTATCCGTAGCAGGGCCGGGCCTCAGCCAAACGGTCCCTGGTGCGAGTAAAATTTTGACGCCCCTTGTCAAAACCAGTAGACGCCTAGGTAGTAGGTAGTAGATAGTAGGCAATAGGTAGTAGGCAGTAGGCAGTAGGCAGAAGGCAGTAGGTAGTAGGTAAGGTAGTAGGTAGTAGGTAGTAGGTAGTAGGCAGAAGGCAGTAGGTAGTAGGTAGTAGGCAGACGGCAAAAGGCAGTAGGCAGTAGGCAGTTGGCAGTAAGCAGTAGGCAGTAGGCAGTAGGCAGTAGGCAGTAGGCAGTAGGCAGTAGGCAGTAGGCAGTAGGCAGTAGGCAGTAGGCAGTAGGTAGTAGGTAGTAGGTAATAGGTAGTAGGTAGTAGGTAGTAGGTAGTAGGTAGTAGGTAGTAGGTAGTAGGTAGTAGGTAGTAGGTAGTAGGTAGTAGGTAGTAGGTAGTATGTAGTAGGTAGTAGGTAGTAGGTAGTAGGTAGTAGGTAGTAGGTAGTAGGTAGTAGGTAGTAGGTAGTAGGTAGTAGGTAGTAGGCAGTAGGCAGTAGGCAGTAGGTAGTAGGTAGTATAATAGTGTTATTTTTTTATTTATGTGCCAAAGTAATATATTTATATTTTATATTGTACAAAGTTTTCATTGAGTTATTCAATTGATCGTCCCAAGTTTTTTTCTGACTTCTCCGGCTTATTCTACAATAATTCTCCGTACCTATTTTTTCTTTCAATTGCCTTACGACCTAAAAGATAAAGCTAAAAGATAAATAATGAAAATTTTTTGTTTTGGTATCGATTTTCGTACAGTTTAAGATGACTGAAATTATTTGACATAATATCTGTTGTCTGTCAACTATACAGGATGTATCGGCACGTACCCGACAAACTTTAACCAACTATTCCTCAGCACATTTGGAGTAAAAAATCTTATGTGCACTTTGCTGTCCGGTAACGTTTTTTTTAATAAAAAATTTATTATTCATATTTTCACTACATGTCACCACTGTTTTATCCTTTGTCAAAGTTTGAAAACCCATCTGACAATATTTTATTCGAATTCCATTGAATAATGCACGTGTGTAACAAAACGAAATGGCACGGCACCATTCGTCTCATTTTTAACTATTATTATTTAGTGTGTGCGAAAGAGCGAAGACGCTTTTCGACATACTTGCTTATAACAGCTGTTGAACACGAAAAGCAAAGCCAATGACAGTGATGTAGTGTGGAAATTTTTAATTTTTTTGTTTTTAATTGAAAAAAAAATGCTACCGGACAGCAAAGTGCCCATAACATTTTTTACTCCAAATGTGCTAAGGAATAGCTGGTTAAAGTTTGTCGGGTTAGTGCCGATACACCCTGTATAATTTGGAAATGTAGCGTTCTTATTATGTTTTACATTAAAAAAAAACATTGATAAAAATACTACAATATTGAACTGAAAATATACTAAAACCAAAATATACAATATTGAATATTGAAAGAACTGATTGTAAACCTATATCGCGTGTATTTTTGATCATTTTCCGTTATGCAAGTTATCTATGGTTATGTCCAAAGTGTTGCCATCTCTAATTGCTCTCATTTCTTTTCTAATTGCAACTGCCTATTTGAAAATAATGAACGTATAAAGCAAATAGTTTCCATATGGGGTTCGATATGTAATGGACATTTAGGATAGTAACTGTTTCCGACTCCTGATTTAGTCCATAGCAACTAAGAACATAATTTTTCTCCCTGTTTTAATTGACAAGTTAGATGACAAATGAGTGCAATTACTGACTTCAGCCAGCAAATAGCTCTTTCCTCGGTATATCTTCTCATCTCGTCACATCTCATCTCCCATCACTCTGAGAAGCTGATTGAAACCGATTGGGTTCGGTAACGCCGAGAAATGTAGGACAATGTTCATTGAAGTGCAATTAACGTACAAGGCTGACGATGACCATAATAAAGTGGCCATGATGATTGGATGTTGATTAGAGTGCAACTCGATGAAGAGGTCGTAGAAATTTGTGATGAAATTATGTTGAAATGGAATATAAATATTGAATTTGCACTTGATACACTGGACTAGACACGTAGACCAAATGTTGGGGAAATTACATATTTGAGGGGTAACCTACCAGGCGTGCTCCCTTCCAATATACTTTGGATGCGCCGCATCCCCTGTGCCCTAAAGTGAAAAAAAAGATATTTTTTATTTATTCCGAAAAAAAAATTTTAGTAAATAATAATAATTTTTATTCCAGGATGTGGGGAGGTTAATGCAATCCCACACGCCCCATAATAGTAAAGATAACAAAATACTGCAATTTAATAACATCGTCTCGTCGACGCAAGGAGCGAGTCTATTGTCAATGCTCTAAATGGGTAAACACTCAGATACTCGCATCTTCTCTTAATTCCTATGTTTGATGACTTAGTAGCTGTGTCCGGATTCATGGGGGTGAGGATTGTCTTGCTCTTGGCGGGCCGGATTAGGAGATACTGGTAGAGGGAGATCTTTTTACCTCTCCAGCAGGACTCTTTAGACCCATCTCTTTGCACCGTAGTGGGAGGGATGAATTCAAACATCCCTCACTTCTAGACACACCAATTCCCAGATTCCTACCATCCCATCATACATTTTTTCTTCCCAGATCTTCCTCGCCTTCCTCTCTTCCTCTCCTTCCTTTCCTCAAAAAACACTCCACACAGCATCCCCAAAGATGACGTGTAAAAAAAAAATCCGAATTCTCAAAGTTCCAATGTATTATTTGACTTGCCTGCCAAAGTCTTCGAATGTTGTTAACACATATGACAAGACCATCCAAAATACAAAAACGCCTTTAATGCTCATGTGTACATTACGAATCCAGTGTATTATTTTTAGTATGAGATTTTTGCGGGACGCGTTTTTTAAAGTTTAGAATAATTATTGTCAAGTCGAATTATACAAAAAAATGGAAATGATTATCCATAATTTGTTTTAGAATAGTTTATATTTCACTTAAGTGATAAGTAATAGTGAAAAAATGTGAAAGATTAACTTAATTGTATTTTAGCAAGAATGAAGACGCGAAACAAAACAAAAACAAGTCGCCTAAAAAAATGATTTTAAATAAAAGCGACGTAGTATTTAGATAAGTGAGCAAATTGATTTTTAGTTTAGCCAAACATAATATTTTCTACACAAATACTATTAGTATTTCTGAGAACGTCTTTTGTATAGATTTTTTTTTTGGATAAATAGAAGATACAAAATAATATAAGAGTGATTCTCGGAATTTTTGTTATTGATTTAGTCCCGTGTAATGTTCCCGGTATTAGGAGGTGTTTAAGATTCTGCCACAAAAGGTAGTGCACGTATAATTTATAATTGATAAGTGAACTGAACATGACTATATTGGTAAAGTGTGTTGCTTGGCGTGTGTTTGCCTCGCTTAATTATTATCACGTACACGTAGATAGATAGGTACTCGAATTATATGGTGTGCATTATCAGCCACGAGAAAAAATATTGGTTTATGTACACGCAATAAATTGTTTTAAACATTTATTTTTCTGAAAGCACGTAGGAATTATAGAAAATATACTAAACTCTAAAAATATTTCTCAAGTATTTTTTATACGCCAATGAATTTATTTATTCACGCCTTGATTCATCGTTATAAGTAAGTTATTCGTCGTTATAGGTAAGTTATTCATCGTTATAGGTAAGTTATTCATCGTTATAGGTAAGTTATTCATCGTTATAGGTAAGTTATTCATCGCTATAGGTAAGTTATTCATCGTTATAGGTTATTTATTCATCGTTATAGATAAGTTATTCATCGTTGTAGGTAAGTTATTCATCGTTATAGGTAAGTTATTCATCGTTATAGGTAAGTTATTCAGGAGCACAATAATAGGTGTACACGTGGAGAAAAATTACTATTGCCAATTTTTTTCAAATTATTGGTAATTCCGGTTGAAAACGGGATTGCAGGCCTTACGAATTAACAGGTTTCCTGATAAATTTTTATTAAATTCCGAACATATTCATGAAAATCCGATTAATTTTGCATTATGACGATAATTATTTGTATCGTCATTGATATATTATCAAGGGTAATAGATAAAACATTCTTAAATTGATGTTTTATTAATAAGGCCTGTTGATTTATCTGTTGTGCAGTACATAATATAATAAACTGAGTGTGTAAATTTATAAATATTAGCAGGTACAATGCAAGATACAAAAAGTTCTGTATTACAAAGGAGTTCAATAATTGTATATGAGAGTACAAAATAAGTACTTAAGGTATCTAGAAAGTGGTTACAGAGCAATATGTAGTAACTTTGTTGATATTTATAAAAATAAACACAGTGTGTTGTAAAGCATGTTTGTATATAGCAAATCATTATTACGCGAGATTGGTTGTTTTACAGAACATCATTAGAAATTATTACAGCGATAAAAGGAGCACATTATATTAAGTATGAAAGATAAAAAGAAATATCTAAAGTTGTACAAAGAAGTACGATAAGTCAGTTATAGTAATATAATAACGAAGGTAAAGTAAGTTTATTTTAATAATTATAAAAATAAACATGAACCGTTTTGTTGTTAAGCTAGTTTGTAATTAACAAACCTTTATTAGGCCCGATTGGATGTATTATATAAGAGTACCAGCTGCCCGAAGCCAGTGGGATTATGACAACCACGTTGCTGAAAGGAGTGAGGAGGGGGAGGTGGGGAACTACCTAGCTATTAGTACAGTAGAATATATATGAATATTTTTTTTGTACAATACCTCCACACAGGAGGCTCTGAAGGATTTTTTTGTGGAGGGTGTTTAATGAGAAACGAAGGAGAGTAATTTCTGGAAAGAAACATGTATGAGGGGTGGATAGCAATCTGGGGTTAATGTGTCCCAAAGTGGAAGATGTATGCGTCCATCACTCCCACTGCTGTGCAAGAGGGTGGTTCAAGAGAGTCCGGCTGAAGAGTTCAAAAGGTGTCTCTCAACCAGTCTCTCCCGATCCAGATCGCCACCCAGTAGGCGTGCAAACCCTTCCGAAGCCAAGCTCTAGACTACCTCTCCCCATGAGCCTAGGCACTTCTGCTAAGTAAGCAAACGTAGCTAACCACTTGGGTGAACTATGGCAGGGGTGTTGAATATCCAATAAATGGTTCCCGGGGCAGCGGTGCCCATACCCCCCTCCCAAAATTGAAAAATAATAGATATTATTTGATTAAAAAAGTAGCGAGAATCAACAAAATGCAGACATTAAAAAGAAGTCTGTTCGATTTTTATGACCTCAGAGGTCACCGTTCGAAAGTTTTTATCGAGACGTCCTTCTGTGTGCTTCTCAGTTAAGATCACGCTTTTAGAATAGATATAACAGACTGAGCTGTGATCATTCACAATCATAACATTAAAACCGTAACAATGCAGTGGAAGGATTTTTAATAATTCTGGGCTCGTGCCATCGACCGATTCATACATAAGAGTATATCGATGGCACGTGCTAAAATCCATTACTCGTAACTACGCTTAGGCTGCCCCTCTTCTAGGCACCACTATGTTAGACATTCTAACAATAGTATATCATACGATGCTTTGTCTTATAAACTTTGTATTATCAACGTTCTTCGCTCCATCAGATTAAACTTGATCTTTGAAACTGGTAAGAAAGTAGACCACACTACTAACTTTTAGAGTGAGACTTATACAGGGTTTTCCAATAAGAGTTGTTATTTTGATATTCAATCCTAAAAGATCAATGGTTTCGTTGCTTGTGTGGCACTTAGCGCCGTCTTGTTGAAAGTAAACGTTGTCCAGATCAATACCATCCAATTCCGGCCATAAAAAATCATTAATCATCTCTCGATAGCGATCCATTCACTGTAACTGTTGCTCCAGCCTCATTTTCGAAAAAGGAAGGTCCAATGACTCCGCCGGACCATAAACTGCACCAAACAGTCACACGTTGAGAATAGAGAGATTTTTCAACAATAACTTTTGGGTTTTTCGAGCCCCAGATGTGATAATTTTGCTTGTTGACGAAGCCACCGAGATGGAAATGGGCCTCATTACTCAAGATGATTTGCATTTGATTCATTCAAGTGAATTTTAATAATTTCAATGCGTTGTTGAAGCGTGTATCGTTCCATTTTTATTAATGGCGTAGTTTCTACTTGTCAAATGTTAAAAAATGACAGCTTCAAAAGTAACATCTACCGAAATAGCGGGCTATTCAAAATAACACCTCTTATTAGAAAACCATGTATATTCGGTGTTAGATTGGATTGAATGCTAGTGGGACTAGATTAGTTGAAAACATTAGAAATCTGATGGTAAAGAAATTATATTCGGACTCAATCGCATTCATTGCGATATTTTTTATTAATTGTATTGATGGACTACTTTCAATTTCGCCCTGGAGCGAGATTTGGCAATGGCGTCTTTAATAACTTTAGTTATGTTGGTTTACCTACACGAAGAAAACTAAATGATATGAAATATTGTTAATTTATCAAAATAATTTTTATTCCTGTTAAAATCGGGACTGGATTCCCATAAAGAACGAATTCACAAATTTCACAACATACTATCAGAAAAAGCACGAATATGTTGTCGGCGGCATTTATTTTTACTCGGAAGATTTTTTCAATTTATATTTTTGTTTCAGGCTAATAATTATTGCGTATAATAATTTGTTAATAATTATATAATGAATAAAATTAATCAAGAGATATTGTCACAATTTCCATATTTAATTGTATTGTTTTAATATTACCCCTTCAATTTTTATTTAAATGTTTAAAAAAATAATGGTACATCATTTGCAGAAAATATGTTACATATACATAGTAATTATTTCACATATTGTTGTGTACAGGGTGTCCGGGAGTAAAGTGCGCTAACTTCGGGAGATGATTCTACATGATGGTAGAAGTGAAAAATATAAATAACATTTTTCGAAATTACAATGTTTATTTTCACATACAAAAATATTTTTCCAAACAAGAATATTTAATTTCCCATACAAAGAATTCAACTATTTAACCAAAAAACTGTTAGAATTTCGATTTTTTTTTATTTGTACTATCATGTAGAATCACCCCTCGAAGTTAACGCACTTTCCCTCGGACACCACCCTGTATAAGATGTATCACCATTCTGAAGCCAGGCTTGTCTGCGTATATGTTATTATGTTCGTTATTTATTTATTTACATGTTTAAGTATTCAGTTTATATTTTCAGTGAATTTTTAAAGATGATATTTAAAATCTTTATTGTGATTTATATTTCTGATGCTTTCTGGTAATTTACTAAAAAAAACTACTCCAAGATATAGTTGAATTGCCCTATTGTTAATTTGACCTTTTGGAGTTGGGAGAATTGATGTTTTTCTGAGCTTACTATTATTTTTAAATTAAGTGGTTTTATTTCAAATACAAGATGTACACCGCCACGCGTTGTTGTGGCTCAGTCTCTCTGTACAGATAGAGACACAATCTTTCTTAATCTGTAATGTCGCACTGCAGAAGTATAAAGTACTCAATTTTCTGACTTTAAATTCTCTAAATAGCAGTTAATAATAGTGGACAATTTGTATAGCGCCGCTTTTGTGAGATATCACCTGAGGGGCGCTTTACAGTTGATGCAGGTATTACAAAAAATATAAATATTACAAAAATAAAGTGAGGTAAAGTTAAGTAAAATGAAGAACAGGAATAGGTGAGACTCTGCAGCAATAATCCTAGGTGGTGAAGAAACTGGACCAGCTGCTGCAACGAGAGTCTACCGCGTCCACCAACAGTGCCAGAACGAGGTTTGTCATCCGTCCAGGTATGACACTATGTCATCTTTGGGGATGCTGAGCGGTCATACTATTCGTGGAAAGGAAAGAATCATCCTGTGTCTTGAAGAGACCCATGTATACTGCTTAGGTGTTGGTTAAATTAGTAATTTGCATAGATAAATCAGAAACATCGGGCGACTACAAATATTGCAGGCCCTGTCATCAAAAATCCATACTCGGTACCACCAGTTATAGAGAATATACCCCACTTCTGCGTAATTGTCTACGATTTAACTCCGTAAAACGGGGAGACTTTATCAATTTTCATCTTTGAAACTCTGTTTTTACAAAAATATTGAGTTTCAAAATTTTTGGTCGTATTTATTGCACATGTCAATATACAAAACACAATATCGAAATATATTAAAAGAATTGCATAAGTATGTGTTTGTGGAGTATTTTTTAAGCATGGTGAAAAAGGCATCTCACTATAGGTGAATTATCATTTTCATAAGCTATATTACAATTAGTAACAATAATTCCGCATTATTCAGGTGTGTATCGCTCCAACGCTTGTTGTCAACTAATTCTCTATCTGTCTATAACATGAATATAAAAGAACAATGACATTTGACGCTATTTTAAAAAAAATAACAATGTGACATAACTTTTACCCCAACTGTAGTTATATCGATCGACGAACTAATAAAATCGTTGAGGAATTTATAAATTGTAATGAATTTCAAAAATCAGTCATTTTAAATTCATGTAGGATTACGAAAGATTTTTTAAATATTTATGTTGGGGGATCAGTAGGATTTATAGGCCCTGTTAGGAATTCTACCGAGCCAAATATATGAAAATATCTGGAGTCGGTGAATTATTTTCCCATTTGATCTCTGGGAGTTGACGTGTTATTCTTGTATTGTTTTTTTTATTTATTATGCTTATATAATGCACTTGCATAATGTGGATTGACTAGATGATCATTTGTGGAAAAGTGTGTGGAAGGGTTTAGTTTTCCTATGGGAAGATTTAACCCGGACATAAGGTCGGAAAATGAAATGAATTTACGAGTATAAATTGTAATAACTTTATAAATTGTTTACATTACACTGCCTCAAAATATCTACACAGCTTCACAATTCAACTAACAATATAAATAAATAAAACTAAAAACAACTAATTTGATACGTATTTTTGAGGCGTCTTTGTATAAACGTTTCCCGATAAAAAATACCAGTAATTTGGGTTTGGTAGTGAAAATTATTGCAAAGGTCGCTACCCGATTCAAAAGTTGCTCCACCATACTGTAGTATTGTGTAATATTCTGCCCGTGTTATATATTAAAGTTGCCCCACCATACTGTAGTCTTGCGGTGTCCAAATTTGGCACCATCAGATTTGGCTGACCTCTGGATGTGGAACAGTTCTACCCTAAGGCAGCCTACGCTCAGGTCGACCAGTGCTGATATTTTGTTCAAAAAGAGCCTAACGTATTTTAAATGTTACACACTAGATAGACAACTGCAAACCATATATAAATATTTATCAATTGTTTAAAATTAAATTTGTTTATTTGCAAGTGACCGTCAAACACATGCGCTATTACAATAATGTCATTCATGTATCTATCATTTAAATTTGCGACCGCTGAAAATAACCCCTAACCCAAATCTCGTTACAAAAACCTAGCGTAAGATTAAAATGCTCCTGTCTGATAATCCAATATTCTAGAGTGGAATATACTATGGAAAACACTTTATCTGGTTGGTCCGGCACTTCCCAACCATCCTAACATCTCACCTCCGTTTCATCCCCTGCTACGTAGGGATGTCAAATGTGTACTGGCTTTGGAAATAGGAAACCTTGTGCAGTTTACCAAAAAAACATCTTTGTACGCATGTCAAACTAGTAAAACAGCCCCCAATGTCCTTTTTATACTTCTACTCTGATCTGTTTTCTATCAACCGTCTCTAGTTGTACCAACGTATTACAATACAATAATATCGCCTTTCGCATGTTTATTTGATATTGTTGTATTTAGTACTGTTTTTAAATTTTCAATATACACATGTCATGTACTTTCATCTACTATATTTATTACTACTACTAATTGCTTATGCGACTTTCTTTAACCATTTAAATATACACATTACACTACAGATGTAATGTATTTTCTTCTACTATTTTTATTACCACTACTAATTGCTTATGCGACTTTCTTTTACCATTTCAATATACATATTTCATGTACTTTCTTCTACTATTTTTATTACTACTACTACTAATTGCTTATGTGACTTACTTTTACCATTTCAATATACATATGTCATGTACTTTCTTCTACTATTTTTATTACTACTACTAATTGCTTATGCTAATTTCTTTTACCATTTCTCATCTTCTGTACCTACCTTCATGTTCTAAATTGGAAATCTCCATGATATATTGTTTAATATACTCTTTTGATTTGTAAAAAAACTTTGGGTCAGCAAAACTACAAATACTTAGGAACAAATTTCTTCAATAAATTGCCAGAAAATATAAGATCACTAAATGATAGTTTCAAAGAATTCAAAACACAATTAAAAAAATATACTGAAAACCTAAACTAAATTTAAAAAAAAAAAAAATAAAATAAAAGAAAAACAAAAAAAAAAAATTAAAAAATTAAATAAAAATCTAAGAAACTAAACAAATAATACCTCATCCCATACACACAAGCAATTGCTTTTTATGGGAGAACATTGAAAAATAATAAATATTAATCATATCATAATATCTTATCTTATTACTAGTGAAATATATATATGTATATCACACATTGTAAATTTGTTTATTGAATAAATTGAATTTGTTTTAAAAAAAAATATATATATATAAATGAGAATGAATGTTTCTTTGTTTATACCGTATAGACTCCAAGCTACTGAACCGAATTCGCTGAAAATTTCTATGTTTGTTCTTATTAGTGCCAAGAGTGTTTAGAAAGTAGTTTGAGTAATAGAAAAAGTCGATGACGCCCCGACATAGCATTATATCGGCACGGGAATTAAGATGCATAGTTGAATTAAAATCGATATAATGTAGTTTTTCCGAAGTAACAATATGGTATACAGTAGTGAATGGTAGAAAAAGTTGAGGACTTTAGGAAAAGTGAAAGAAATAATCATGTATAAAATACTTACGTTTGGCCAAAACTTTACTCCAAACCATTTATTCCTCCGAGCAACGCCGGGTACACGTCATCTAGTATTAAATTAATAAAAGTGGATGGATCTAAATAATTAATTTATATTTTGACAATAACCCTACACCGAATGTCATCTTTTGGGATGCTGTGTGGAGGGTCTTTTTTAAGGAAAGGAAGGAGAGGAAGTTCTGGGAAGGTAAAAGGTACTCTGGTAGGAATCTAGGGATCAGTGGGTCCAGGAGTGACGGGCATATGAATATATAGCTCTCACTGCGGCTCAAGGAAATGGGTCGAGACACCAGTTGGAGAGGTCAAACGGTCTCCCCAAACCAGCCTCTCCCGACCTGGCACGCCACGCAGCTGGTGAAAAACTTGGGGTGACTTATGGTAGAGATGTTGGTTATCCAATAAATGGTTCCCGGGGCGGCGGTACTCAAACCCGCCTTCCAAATTGTATATTACAAATATATACACGAAATTATGTATTATTACTAATTACATTTACTAAACGTGTAATATATATAGGTATATAAATATTTATATATTTTACTTTCTCACTGCAATATACTTACTAGAGCACATAGTACATGTATCTACTCGTATAATATTATTAACTACTGATAAATAACTACAATAATGTATTGTACAATCCTCTTCCAATAACGAGCTAACGCTTCCATGGAAGTATAGTAGATATTAAAATCTCATAATACGTAGAAATCTAATGTTAATACTAATTTTTATTTACTTACCTTATTACTTTAATAAAAAATAAAACATCTTCAAATATGTGCATTTATCAAACAACAGCATGTTTTCAAATTTAGTAAACATTGTTATCAAAGTAGGTGAATGGGAAGATGTCAATATCTCGTACACGTTTTATTGCCACTTAAGAGGAAGCTACAAGCCAAAAATGTGTATATTCTTGGTTTACCTTATATTGTAGGTAATAGGCATTAAAATCGCTTGACAAACGGAGTCTAAAAACGTTCGATTTCTAGCAAAAAACTGGTTTTTATTTATTTTGTAAATAATTTTATAAGAATGCAAAAAAGTTAATCAAGTGAAACTGTCAAAGATAATCTAAACTATAATACTGTATTTTTGTTGTTAGTTTTTGGGGTGTTATGCCGTGTTGCGCTAACTCCTTCTTTAGCCGACGTTTCGGACAGCGTTGCAGTGTCCATCATCAGGGCAGATCCGGTAGATCCGGATCTGCTCAAGAAGGAGTTAGCGCAACACGGCATAACACCCCAAAAACAAACAACAAAAATGCTTTTGGCCGTGCGAATCTAAAAACTTACCTATAATACTGTATTTTTTAAAGTTGTTTCCTTTACGAGGTCAGACATTTTTTTTTTAAATAATTTTTTTAGTAGTTTACATTTATATTTTTATTGAGTAATTTTTTTTATTTATTTGTATTCTACTCAAGCGAAACGATAAGAAAGCCTTTAATTTATCTAAAGCATATTTTTTGGCATTTTATTATTTACACCAATTCGTTATAAAAATCAATCAAAATAGTGATTAAGCATTTATCTTCGCCTAAAATGTACCCATTTAATATCATAAAAATTTCGTTGCAGTATTTGTTCCGAAGTCAATCATTATTTGCAAAAGATGAGTTAGTGGGTAATGATGTTGGTTGCATAATACGATATAAGATGAGTTCAGTCATCTCAGTAAGAATTCACAGGCCGCAGAATTAATGGGAACAAATTCTTATGAAGAAATGTTACAACGGTTCTAGTATAATGCTGAACGAGAACGGCGTTTTTCTTCTCCGTCAATGAGTTCACTGCTTTGTGACTGATTAGGTAATTAGGCACATCATTCATTCCGTGTGTTGCTTGGTTAGGGTTGCCACTCGTCCCGATATATCGAGATTATCACCTTAATCGAGTCCTCTGTCCCGACAAAACCTATCATTAAATTATGTCACCCGTAAAATAAGAAAGTTTTTTTTACTACAAAACATCCATTTTCAAATTAATCAAAAATCTTTTTTTTTTATTGGTTTGAATGAGAATGAACCATTCCCACCCAGGAACCGAGCCAAATCCCAATTGGATATGACCGATATTTATTGCGTATATTAACTGCTGTAATGTCGTCAAATTTCAGATTATGTCCGCTTGTGTATACGTTATTGACAAAATGCAATGTCATAGACAACGAATCTATATGCCGTTGAACTCGATCAGATGTCGGAAATTGGGTTAATTTTAAAAGTTAGAGTTAGTTTTATTTAAATGCGTAAATGTCCGTGATTGCCACCAAAGATTGATAGAATGCATTGTCAGCGACAACTAGTCAATCTCTCTAGTTTCAGCTCCATTGGATATATTTTGGGATTTTGAAGTATTTGAGATTTATTAGCATAGTATCACTTCCCCTCAAGTTTAGACTAAAATCTACTAAATAATTATAAGCAATAACTAGTCGACTGAAATATCAATACAAATTGAAATTATCTCTGAATATAATTGAACCCGCGCCTTCTGATGTCAGGTCAGGTGCTCTGAAACCACTGAGCTATGTCGGCTTATTTCCAACCCGCCAAATAATTCAATATGTACTAGTACCTCAATCAACAATTACTGCTTATTATATATTTTTTTGTAAACAACCAACTTTATTTTTGTAGGAAAGGCTTTGTTAGTGCAAAATTTTTCACTAGATGGCGTCGAGACATATTATATCTTCATTTGTTGGTGAAATCATTAAAAAAATAATAAAATCTACTACATTATTGATTAAAATTTTGTTATAATTTAATTTTTGCAGTTTATACCACTGATAAAGAGATTCAGTAGAAATGGATTCACTGAACGCAGTAGCAGGTTAACAAGTAGAACGCTGAAAAGATATTTGATTGAGAATAAATAAATATTGATATTTAACCGCCATAGATTTACCATCCCTGCCATACATTATATTAGCTAGTGTGCGAAGTGAAAGGTTGCAGTGAGTAGAGATTTGCAGTCATTTATTTATAGTAAGCGAGGCCTTTAAGATAGAGATCTAACTGTAATGTAATGACTACTTAACTCTACACCTATACTCTCGACGAGACTACCCGAGGGAGTGTGTTGTGTCCCGTGATGGTTTATTAGGCGGGGTAATGAACCAATATCACAAAAGATTTGAGGAAAAGTTACACAAGTTCTGCAGCATTGTAGAACAATACACGGATACAGTTCAAATGATTACTGTTCGAATGTGAGACAAGACCAAAGTTAAAGAAATATATAAACTACAGACCGAGTCCTCACTAATGAGTAAAACTATGAAAATTATGAATTTATGCTTTATACTCACATCATGTACAAACTTTGCTATAAAAAATTATTTAATAAATATATATATATATGATGTTTGTACATGATGTAAGAATAAAGCAAAAATTCATAATTTTCATACCTTACTCATTAGGAAGGACTCTTCTGAGGCAATCTGGAGTTTTTATATTTAGTTTCTTGTTTTTACACCATTTTCACAATGATGATAATCACTCCGTTCTCTCATAAGTTCAATCAATTTTACAATATGCATCGTTGGTTGGGGTTCCGCGTACAAAACTAGCAAAAAAAGTATTTTATATAATAAAGTTGTTACTTGTAAAATTTTAGAAAATAGAATTATCCATGATAACTAATGCGCTACGGGTATTTTGATTTTATCCATTTAAATTTCAGAGCCAATGGAAAAATTATTTTAATGTTGAAATTGTATCAGCAGAGCTTTTGCGTTTGTTTTGAAATTATCCTTAAGAGATAGACATTTACCATCAATATTATCCTGCAACTATTTTTGGCAGCTATCTTTTTTAATGATCTAAAAGTTCTAAAGATTTGATTTGTAACCTAGATAGTGTATCGGACAAACATCTTTTGCATTTAACTATCATTGTTAATTCTGAATTTGAAATATGCGATCAACAAATATGACGTATAATAAATAATTCGGTCTCAATGGGTGAGTGGATAAAGACATTGTCCTGGTAATACAGAAATCCTGGGTTCGATTCCCAGTTGATACCGTTATTTTTTTAATTTTCTGTGTCTTGTTTTTTTTCATGTTTCATTTGGATTTGTTTGTATTATGTTCTTCCTCAATCATGAGTATAACCTACAAAAGTTACAGAAATGATCTTTATTATTTTATTCAAGTGATCTAAGATTCGATTAAACGAATACTGGTTGTGATATTCGTAGATGCCAGGTACGTGCTGTTGTAATGTTACTTTTATTACGGTGAAATAGAGCCAACAATATACAATGGCAATAACCGCTGCAGAAAAAAATACAATGTGGTTAGATATTTGGTCAATATTGTTGAGGCCACTCGACACTGCGTCTATTTAGCAAATGATAATTGCTAAATAGACGCAGTTTTTCAATATCAAAAAAAGTATCTGGTTTCATACGGTTATTTGTCCAGAAATCTCCTGATTTCCTTCGAAAATATTTACTTCACTAATATATTATGATGTTACTTACGAAAGCTGTAGAGCCATTATCGCAATAGATCAAAATAAACAATAAATATCACTTAATTTAGAGACGGTCCAATTATTTATTTATTTATTAGTTTTCGGGAAATCGACAGTTTACATTTATTTCATTTTGTACAAAAATGTAGCCAAAATTTTTTTGTAGCCAAAATAAACCAATTATGGATTTCCTCCTTGTGACTTTACCTCTACTGAGACAGCATAATAAGGAATAAGTAAATTATTTTTTTACGAAATGAATATGAATTCAAAAATGTATACAAAACCAAAGATTATATAAAACGAAAAATTACAAAATAAAACATTTATAGCCATAGAGAGAGGTTGTAAATGAAATCATAATAGAAATATAAACAATAGAGACATAATATTATTCACAAACCATCAGAGAAATATTCTTTTATGGACTTTTTGTAGTTGGTAAGTTCGGAATTGAAAATATCCACTTCGGATAATACGCTATTTTAATTATTGCATAGTCTATTCAGCCAAGAATTCTGCTTAGAGTTCGTTTTGCATTGATCCACCCTGAGCAGGACAGAAGAGCGTGTTGAACGCGCAGGTACATTGAATTGAATCTTATTAGAAAAGAAGATATGATGACGGAATGACGAATGACTTACAATATACGGTGTTCGGAAACGCGTAGTATAAGCGGCAAACTGGAGAATCTTCATCACATAATGAATCCAAAAAACTCGCTTTTTCAACCTAAGTATTTCGATTATTTTTTAAAAACTTTTTATTTTCTTTTTTTGGTACGTCAAAGGTTAAAACAACATTTGGTGCCGGTTCTACGCTTTGACGTATTTTTAAACAGCTGA
This sequence comes from Hesperophylax magnus, assembly GCA_026573805.1. Classification (NCBI taxonomy): domain Eukaryota; kingdom Metazoa; phylum Arthropoda; class Insecta; order Trichoptera; family Limnephilidae; genus Hesperophylax; species Hesperophylax magnus. The sequence goes on from JAIUSX010000016.1 coordinate 2,394,861, forward strand.
TATTAAACACCCAGTGTATACTATTTTCAAATATGACTTTGAAAATTCCAAATTCGAGCTCGATTTATTCGGAAAGAAGTTATTTCAAGAAATCGACTGCAACTGTGATTCACTAGTTTCCCGCTTGCACTACAAGTTACCGGACACCGTGTATAAACCAATATCTTACCCTTATCTCTACCGGCATCTGTTTTTCCTCCCTCCTATAATCCGAGCCTCTTGAAGGCCCGCATTAACAAATCCCTTCCTACAGACCCTACCTTATTCCGCCTCACAACGCCGCCCAACCGGGTGGTGACATAGTTCCCCTTTATGTGCACTGCACAGGCAGGGACACTCTTGTGAGGTGTCACATAAAAAAAAAAATAAAAAAAATACAAAGCTAATATAACAAGTCTAGGGAGAAATAGCGTTGGATTTAGTATAGTCACAAAATCCATACTTTATTTGCTCTACGTATCTACGCCGATTTGAACGAAAACTGATGTCTTCAATTTACATGAGACCTTTCACTCCTTGGCCGTAGACATTTTACATTCCGAGATATCATCTGTTTTTATTTTCATCGGAATTTCATAAATATATAGGTACATTTTTTTTACTACATATAATCGTGAGACAATAATTCATCAGTCTGATTAACGAATCAGACAATAATTCATCAGTCTGATTCACGAATCAGACAATAATTCATCAGTCTAATTCGTGAATCGTGCACGCTACGGAGCCCTTGTTCGCAATTAATCCCGAAATGGGTCACATGGCCGCGCCACTGAATATATTAACTAGCCCGGGCCCGCCAGTGGCCCGCCCCACGTATATTACGCAGATACGCAGGTCATGGGTGTCATATCACCAACAGGTAGGGTTTCCAGATAGTCCAGATAAAAAAACCGAACATTTTTTTATCAAAGGGTCCCCACTTCGATTTTTTTTGGTATGATTTGTCGAAAATCAAAGGATCCTTTGATAATCATAAACCTCTTTGATTTTGGCCAAAACAAATAGAGAAAGTTACCGAAAATTTATGAGGGTGAACACAATGAAACAGTTGGTAAACATTAAAACTTATATTTATTATTTATTGGTAAGCAAAAAATCACTTTTTAACATATTTGGCACTAGATGCTACTGCTTTAAATAATCGTTTATTGCTTGAAATTGTATCTTTAAATTCAGTGCAACTGACATTTAAATTGAAGAAAAGACATAATTCGCTTTTTTTATTGTTATTAAGTTTAATTTTTAGAACTCCATTTTATTTTTTTATTTTTTATATATTCAATAATATTGTTTATAAACCCAATAACAATATTATTGAATATATAAAAAAAATAAAAAAAACATAATTCGCCTTTTACGATATTCACACCTAGTTGATTTCTTTCGTCAATCCATACATTACCCATTACACTAAAAACTATTTCTACGAAGGCATTAGAGACGGGAACACTGCACATATATTGTACCATTTTCAACAGATTTGAGCAAGTCTTGCTACTACCCGCCAGAATCGCTCACATATATATGTCGCGTATTTAAAAAAAAAACGGTTATTCTGTTGTCCGGTTATCCAAAATTTTCTAGACCGGACAACCGTTCAAAAAACCGTACTGTCCGGTTCAAAACCGGACATCCGGCAACCCTACCAACAGGTAGCTATCAAATCGATGCGAAGTGATGTTTGAACTACTAATTGATAATCATATTATTACATTTTGTGGGTGTACTATGTCAGTGGAATATACTATTCAGAACAGAAACATTGCTTGAAATGGCTGTAGTCATATTTGGTGACAGGATCTGAAGAGCCAGGTATTAGTCCACCTTCCTCTTTCCCATTTCCTTCCCATTTCCACCACTTTCAGCCTCACGACATACCGCAATTTTGATGATTTCAATATCATGGTGTCACTGGCTGTAGACTGTTAGTAGTACTTGGGAAATTTGTGCGGTAATCACATAAAAAATGGTTTCAATTGGTAACCTGACAACTCAGCACAATGACAATTCAACACACCTCTATAAAGTCTTGAAAAGTGATGAAAAAAAACTAGATTAAATAGGTTACGTAGGTTAGGTTTGAAGGTTAGTTTTTTATCACATTTTAAGGATGTGTTGAATTGTAATTGGACCGTTTTATACTTATCTGCTGCATTACAGCGGAATTCTACCAGGAATTAGCAGTTACAAATATTGATATTAAAGTACGTAACAATATACATCACTAATAATTATACTGACTAGGTCAATCTGACACACGTGCTGTCTTTCACTTAGCGTTAAGGTTGATGGCTAAAGGAGAATCTGATGACCATTACTGATGTAGGTTAATTGGTGGTATCGATTGTGGCTCAAGTTTGCGCCACCGACCTGTGGATCGCATATGAGATATCAGCTGTGATCAGTGGCGGTTCGTGGACTAAATCACTAGGGGTTCATATTAATAATAATTCTGTGATCACCTATTCTTCATTATCGAATATATATATATATATTTTTTTTTATTTATTTATTTTTTAAAATTTATTATATAAGTACATTTTTGTTTATTTATTACAATATATGATCACTATTTCAGGACCCCTCTTCCATAGAAGCATTAGCTTGTGGCTGGAAGAGGAGTGTACATTGTTTTATTACAATAAGTAAGTAATTAAAAATTAAATGATTTTAAACTTATTTGAAGTGAGTTATTCTTAAGATTAATTCAGTTGGAAACATTTTTATTTTTTGTAAGTTTGTCTTTAAAATATTTTTTCACAGTGTTTATCATTTGGATGTTATCATTAATGTTTCTAATTTCTTCAGGTAGTCGATTGAAAAAAATTCTTGCCCGGTAAGTGTAATAATTTTGTGCAAAGGAAGTGTTTAATTTTGGGCATGGAAAAATATATTTAAGTCTAGTACGGTTTTCAGTTAGAAATTGATACTTGTCTTTTTCTTTTATGATTTGAATTAATGCATTTTTAGTATAAAGATCTTTAAATGAAGGCACTTGAAATTCTTCGAATAATCGATCCGTTGGGTAATCGGAAGGTTTTCGTAATATTATTTTAATTATTAACTTTTGTACCACTTCTATTGGAGTAAGGTTAGTTTTGTATGTGGATCCCCAACTAATGATACCATATTGTAGCGTTGATTGGACCAAGGCATAATATATTAAATATAGGTTTTTTAAAGACAAAAAATTTCTGATTCTTAAAAATACATATATCAGTTTTCTGATTTTTTTTACAATTTGACATATTTGTTCCTTCCAATTCAAATTTTTATCGATAATTACTCCTAGATATTTGATTGTTTTTGTGTTTTTTAGTATTGTGCAGTTTTGGAGACAGTAATTTTTATTATGTATTTGGGAATTGTCATGAATGATAATGTTAAAATTTTTAGGGATGTCTTTTGTGTGTATTGCAAATGGAATTACATATGTTTTATCGCTATTTAGTGATAGCAAATTTTTAGAGTAACTTCAATTTAAAAATTTGTGTAGAAAAATCGGTATTAAATATAATGTTATTAAGACAAACACAAGATATTAGGTTTATTTTTATAAGTTTTATTTCATATTTATGAGAGAATTCGTTTTTCCATAAGGATAACTAAATCAATCAACACAATGACAACTCAACGAACCTATAAGAAGTGATCATCCCTTTTCCCACTCAAAACAATTCAAAAAATTCTTAAAAAAATATCCTAAAAAAAACATATTACTACCCAACAATAAACGTATTCCAAGAATTCACCGTTCCCCCACTTACAAAAATTTACGACAAAATTGCACTACCTCAACTACACAAAGATAATTTTAATGAAAATAATACCCCACTGCTAAATATTAGCTTATGGAATACTTCTGTTGGTGGACTAACTGTACCAGCCGTACGAACAACAACAGCACAGAATCACTATGTATATAGAGGAATAAAATTATTTAATCAATTACAGTTAGATTAGATTAGAAAAAAATACGACAAATATAAAAAAAAAAACATATAATTGTAGTACCACCATATAATTTTAAGTTTCTCTTAGATATATTCTTGACTGTTTTGTTATTCCTAATGTTTTATGTACAACCTATAGACATTTCATGTTTTAATTACGTTTATAATCTTAAAAAATTTTATAAGTTATAATAATATTATATTTTGAAAAAAAAAGAGAAATAACGCTATTAAAATCGATTAAGAAAAACGATTCTATAAACCTAACCTATAACCTTGTATTTGTTTTTATCACTTTTAATAACTGTATATCACTTTTTCAATGTGAGTTATTTTGTCATTGTGTTGAGTTATCTACAGAAAAAAATAAGTATTAGAAAGCGAAAACTGTGATTTGAAAGGAAATGAAAATAAAAAATTAAAGTACAGAAATAACAATTTTAAATACTGGAACAATATTAATAGCATTCACACAAGTAAACATAAAAAAACACAGAAAGAAGAATAAAAATTGTCCTACGTTGCGCACCCGAGAAGGGAATTTTGAGTTACGACTCTGACGTACGTTTTGGCACCATTCGAAATCTTATACATTCCTATTAAATATTCCATAGGTTAATTCACTTCATATGTACGATCTAGAATCCGCACGTATGAAGCCGTGCGCCGTGTTCCCATTAGTATGATTTTTTGACAAATACTATGGAGCGCTGTTCAAACTAAGTAATATTTTAATCCAAGTGAATTTTTTTGCCGTAGTTGTTCTTTTTCTTTACTGCACAACTGATCATTGGAGAAAACCGCCACTGTCCGTGATACAATAATATAACGGTCAAACTACAATCTTCTCTGAAATTGGGCCACTGGAGGTGATTCATATTTATGATGCGGGATCAGTTTGGTAAACCTGAATATATAATAAATATATTGGCTTAGATATTATTTACACAAGGACGTTGTTTAGGAGCGTGCCGTGACGACTTTCCGAAAAGTAAAATGTTTCACATAGTTGACGCTTATTTCTTTGTGAAAAATGTTTCCATTATTATACTTAAATATTGTTTATAATACCCTAAAAAACGTCGAAATGTTAACGACGTTAGTAAAGAAGCGTGCACAGAACTATATGACGCGTGGCCCTGGTGCATTGGATAGACTTACAATTGAATTTGCACTGTATAAAA